>OU426914.1:14800000-16146250 GCA_911387795.2 Apamea monoglypha | reverse complement strand
GGTACTGCATACGAAGTTTCGCCGTTTTATTAAATTGTCAAAACAAAAATGATCGAAATCATCAAACTAGATGATTTCGATAGTTTTAGCGAATATTGTTTTATTTACTTATCAATTTCTGGTGAGTGTTTTAAACACGATGACGATTACTGGCCTGTAAATATGTAATTTAAACAACTTGTTTTAAAGCTATCATGAACTTGAAAGTTAATTCAGAACATTATTGAAATTATTGTTTCATTTCACTGCAAGTCTAGAAAAGTGTAAACTTATTATTTTTTTCTTTATTCGTTTACCTATTTTATATGAACTATAATAATGAATTGGTCCCACATATTTTAGAAGCCGTAATAAATTCATTTGTGAAAAAGGTGAACTGAACTTAAATTTAGTTTAGTTTGTCAACAAGGGAATCGGTGCCATTATCAGACAAACGCGGACTAAAATTGAACACCATTTAGCTGCGCTATGAATACAGCGGGTGTGCGGCACATTGCATTCGCAGCTGGGGTACGTTTGTATAAAGCAAACAGCAACAAATTGTTTTTAAATAAACGTTTTGCTGTTATGTCAACCCCATCTTGTCAATAAAATACATTTTTGCGGTGTACTCACCAAAACTATGTGAAGGAACACTGATAACAAAATAATGAAAGTCGTGCTATGAGCCATATCGAGTTACTTACACTACGAAGGTTTGTACGTTACTGAGACTGGATGGCAAAAAGAAAAGAATGAAATTTCAAGAATGGACTAAACATCCTTTTCGTAATGGCATCCATTTCTCTCAATACGTCTGGGAGTTCATGCAACAATGATCCAACCAGATTTTACAATTAATAATTCTGACTGCAAAGTATAATAATTTAGTTGTATCATATCAGTTACCGGTAAAACGAACAGGAGAGGTGACTTTGAAAACCTTGGACGACTTTTTATAATAACTCTTTATAAAAATATTTTACTTTTCAACTTTAGGTACTTGTAAAATGAACGCTGCCGATTATTTTATTCATCTATTGGGAACTTAAGTCGTTTGGCTATATCTTTTCTACTCGTTAGCCTGAGTAAATAAAACAACAATGCAATGTGTTTAACTGTTTTTTTTTGTCTCAATGCGTAGATTAATAAATGCGTGACTCTAAACGGCAATGAAAAAAAATTATGTTTTAAGAGCAGCCTCATTTTCCATATCTATTAATTTAATGAACAGGTTTTAATTTTTTTCTTCGACTTTATTAGGCGCTAACCTATAAATAAATACATTTAAAGTGTCTGTTTGTAATGTCAAAATAACATAATTTGACTAAATGCATATGATATACGATATACGGTACTTTTAACAAAAATAACATATTTTTTTCTTTCGTCTGTCTGTTGGTTCCGGCTAATCGCTAACCGCTGGACCAATTTTGACGGGACTTTCACTGGCAGATATCTGAGGGGCAATTCTCGTAATTTTATGAACGTTCACAGTTTGATCTGTCTCAATCTGTCAAAAATACTTCTAAGTTCCCTACTTTTTTGACAAGTGTTATGACATTGATTGTCGCTGATATGAGATTGCGACTAGATTTTGAACGTTTTTAATTACGGGAATTGACCTTCAGATGTTAGTAGGAGAAGGAGTAACTTGGCTACTTTCCGATATCCACGCGCGCGAAGCCGCGGGCAGTAGCTAGTTAAACATATATACATTTTGCGAAAACAAACAGCAATTCTCCAAGAGACGAAAATAAAATTTATTTGCAATAAGTGAGCTTCGTCCTCTACCTTTCCAGACTTATCCAACTTAATCGAGCTTAGCAACAGTAACAAACGTTTTATTTCTTATTCTTCGTCTAGCGTTTCCCCAATTGTTTTACTGCGCCTTTACGAGTCGGTCCTAAGGAATTACTTAAGGTTTTGGCAGTGGGTATAATTTTACGAGCGACTACCGAAGCTATAAGTATCTTTTGCGATTGTATAGTCAGATAGGTAGGTACATTATGTAAAAGATCTCGTTTAAAATAAAGTCAAAATTGTAATTTGCATGGTTCAGTTCTGTTGACCGTCATACTCATTGTCTAAGATAATTTGAATCTCAATGCGCGCACGTATAATCCTACTAGGTAAACCAATACTAAGATTTACGCGTCATCGGTGTTATTAAAATGAGGCGAAAACATTGGTGTTTGTAAGAAGTTGTTAATCATATAGGATTTCCTTATCCCTCCTCCCTCAGGGGTGCTGAGGGAGGAGGCATACCTCGAGTATGACGGAATCGAACAACTTCTGCAAGGCCAGGGTTAAACGCTAAAGGCATGGGACAGAGGTGTGGTGGTACTTTTCTCAAAAAAAGGGTGACAATCCTTCTTAAGAATCACCATCTGCCATCACACTTCTGAGCCATGTCTACAAGCTGTTTCCCAGAGACATCGCGAACCGTCTCGCGAGATTTGATGACTTTCAGCGTCACGAATAGGTAGGATTCCGTAAAGACTAGCACTGTGGACCAAATAAAAACGCTACGGCAGGTTATACAGATGACCGAACAGTATAGCGTGCCTCTCTGCTTAGCGTTTGTGGACTACGAGAAAGCCTTTGGTTCGATCAAGACTTGAGATATACCGCAATCTCTCCAACAGTGCAGATTGACTATCTTGTATTGTATTGATAGTCAATCTGCGTCTTCCAGTCTAAAACCTCGCTGCAGAAGGATAGGTTTCTTGGTCTGGTCTTGAAGTCTTAATAATAAGCCTGACATAGTAACGTTTTCGTATAGACATACGAAAACGTTACTATGTCGGGCTTTCAGACCAAGAAACCTATCCTTCTGCAGCGATGTGTTAGACTGGAAGACGTTATCTCGGCACAAAATGGGAATTGTTATGAGGATTATTCATTGTAACGTTCAACACCCAGTCAAAAAGACCAAGATAAAGATACCTAAGTAGGAAAGGTGGTTATCCAACACATTCTTAGAGATACAGCCCTATGACAGACCGACAGAAGAAGGCTTGTAATAGCGTCCCGTTGCGTCAGCACCCTTTGGATAGGTACGAAACCCTCAAGGTCTTGGAACTCTTTGTTTGATTTACTAATACTGAGTTAATGACATGAATATGAGGAGAATTAACTATAATTCATTCAGAAACAGAGTACGATTTACCTAATAAACACCACATTCAATTGAGTAAATTAAAAAAAAAAACATAATTACAATGTGCAGCTTAAATAAATACCTACATAAATTCAATAACTTATTTACACGGAAAGCTATAACGACAAAGCGAATAGCATGACAATGTAATAAGAAGAATTTAATTTGAACAAAATGTTTTGTGTCATATTTCAATATTACGATTTCTTCGCGACTCTTGAATGAGTATCATAAAATGTAATGTTTGATCCCATTTAAATTAATTTTATTGAATAAATATAACAAATGATAGAAACAAGTAAGAACAAAAGTTATAGTAATACCCTCTTTAGAGCTTATCTATGCTCATGCATGAAAAGCAATAGCCTTTTTTCAAGTAACACTACTTGAAAAAACGCTATTGCTTTTGACTACATATTTGCCGAAATACTTTATTCAGAAAAATCTGCTTGATCGAGTTTATTGTAAGTGTTAATTTAATTATGTCGCATGGTTATGATCACAGATTTAATCTAATCAAAATATAAATTTAATCTACATTCCATTAATGCTTTCGAACGTGGATCCACGCGAGACACAATGGCTTTTTAATTGTTCCTTTAGTTACGGTATTCAACTGGTTAATAGCTATGATTTTCGCTAATACCAATATCTTTTTGACATACTGTAATCAAAAAGCGATTACATTTAGCCTAAGCTGGTAAAAATGCTTTCCAGCAATTTCACAACAACCGTTACTTGCTATAAACGCTTATCTCACTCAATTTTATTTTGTTTACTTTTAATATAAGCCTCTTCTGTAAACTAAGTTAAAAGGTTTCCAGTAAAGTTCTGTGACTGAATGCGAGGACAACGTAACGTGAAGAGACAAGACACGGCTAAAACCAAATTCAATATATCAGTTGTTGTTGATATTTTGGTTACCTACCTACACAGACAAACGGCACACCCTATACGCGTACCCGTTAAAAGTATTTTTGCTTTTATCCTTTCACGGAATAATTCCGATCATGTGTGGTTAAAACCATTCAAGCCTTTAGGGCTGCATAAAAGGTAGGTTGAAGAATGTCTTCATACGAATTCACTTAACACTTTTGTTGCAAACTGCGATTTATTCAGTCATACTTTGAACTAAAATGTGTACCAGGTAACGAATGGCATAACTGAGTGGCATGATTGTATGATTAATTGATTGAAGACTGCTTTCCCAAATTATCTGAGATAGGAACATTTCAAAATAATTGTAGGTACAATTATTTTGAAATATTCGAATCTGGTTTCAATCGAACCGAATATTTTGGAATTTGAGTAAAAATATTACGGCAAAGTGCCTTTATAATAAAAAATAAACATTCCGGCACTTGATTTAATCATAGCCTTTTGTATGTTCTTAATATTACTCCACTTTAATCAATAGTATTTACCAAGTGAAAAGTCATAGGCACAGGCTAGTCACCCGTGCGATTTGTTTCGTTTTTTGTCGAGTTTATATTTAAAATCTAAGATATAATGAATACTGACTATTCGTTGATTTTAAACCATGTTGTTACATTGACAATATAAGGAATAATGAAACGCCCCAATCGTTTTATTATATTCCAACTACTAAGTTGGAATATAAATACAACACCTTATACACCTTAATAATACGCATTGCTTATATATACCGACACAAATAAACATTATAACATTACGTAATACATCTTTAAACAGTATAAAGAGTTATTTAAACCAAACTAAACTCTCTTATCTAAAATAGCTCTTCAAGCTCATTTCAATTTTCTTTGCCCCGTCAAACACAGAACCTTACTTTGTTTATATTATACACTCTTGTACCGTGTAATCCTTTAGTGACTTTTATCTGGTTAATTTGGTGAAAATGCGGTAAATCGATACAAAGGCCAGACTTGTGTGTCACACATTTGTTTAATGCAGGCATCAGTATCTACGTTTTTACCGGGACTTTTAATTATCTAATTAAGGAAACTGGGTGGAAGTAACCAGTGCCTAAGTACATCGCAGACATTTAAACATAAACTACGTTCATTTTCGGTGCAATTAACGTCCCTTTACATTCAGTCTTTCAGGAAATTGAGAAAGTAAAAGAGCAATTCAATTAACTTAATAAACGTAATTAACTGAGTATATTATTTGACGTCCACAAAATATATTTTTAAGAGCAAACTTTGTGAGAACAGTATTTCTTAGGGACACATGTTCGCACAAACCTCGACTCAGCTGTAAGGACTGTACATAGGTAGGTAGGTAAGAAAGGAAATAAAATATTACAAAAAAGGGTAAAAATATGTGCCACCTAGATGGCTAGATTGTCTACCTGCATGTAAAGGGAAGGTGATTATGTTAATGACCGCATGGTGGGTATAAACAATGTGATGGTAAAAAATGGAGTTCTGGCTGAATATTCGCGGTTCAACCATTATATATATTTTTTTAGATTGTTATAAGATACGTTTAATAAACTCGTGTGTGATGGTTTTATAAAAATAGCTCTGCTTCTCAATTCGGTTGTCATAATATCTAATAATGTGCATACCCACAATAGAAAGATATAATATAAACTCGCCCTTGTTAAAATCCTCTGTTTAGCTGTTCAAGTAAATTTAATTAGCTTGACAGATGAGTTTGCAACTAGAAGAAAACATGAAACCAATTATATACATGTCAATAAGCTTTTTTTTTTATATTAACGAATTGAGAGCAAGCATTCCTGTTATCGTTCATTTTACACCATAACCACTGGTCCTTTGTTTGTGTCAAAAACACGATCATAAAATATGAGCGTAGTTCTTTGCTTTTCGCTTTAGTTTCATTTTACATAGATAAATACAATCGAAACAAAGCTTAATTTTATCCGAATTGTATTCGAAATTTTGACTATCCATATTTTAATGTAATTGATATGAAGAGTAGATTACCTATCACTACACATAATGGTTAAACCTCTGTTGTAGTAATAGGGTAGTTGTAAAGTAATAGGGGTGATGACATGTTTGATTTTAACTTTAAAAATATTGTTTGCAAACAATATTATAAAAAGAGTAAAAGCTTCCATAATCTCATTTTACAATGCCTTCTTTGTAATTACATTATTTGTTCGAACATTTCTAATATTAGTCATCATCCCTATTGCAGTGGGATAAAATTTACGTTAGCGATTGGCAAACTAGCTCAAGCTTGTGGGTAGACGCGTGGATGCGGGTGTGGGCGAAATTAACGAGGAACGTTACAGATAAGCAAGCTTGAAGGGGAGAGGCTACGAGACTAACGGGGGGGGTCTCGGCTAGACCATGGCGTGAAACCGGGTGAAAAGTGACGCTGGCATCGGATGAAATGTGACTATACAAATGGCGCGGCCGAGACACGCGATGAAAAATCACAAAGCGAAATAAATTACGAGTTGAACTCAAAAGTGCTTCGCATGCCATTGTCGCGGAAATCGGACTTATCCTCGCTCGTAACGTTTTATAACTTTTTGAAAAACATTAATGTTGTTCAGTCGCTAGGACGGAACTGTCGTTATTTTATTTTTGATTGCAATAGCTGTGTTACACGCTCGAGTTTTATGCTAAAATGCTTCTGCGTTTGACATAATGGGTTCACAATTTTGCCCCAATTGGCCAATTTGATTATTTCAACTATTTGAATTATCCTTTAATTTCTATTTGAGAATATATTACCCGATAGTTTCCTTAAAGCAAAAGTAACTGATTTCACTTAATAGTACATTTCAGTTCGAACCGAAGGAAATGAGAATGCAATGACAAAATATTTAGTGAGTTATGCCTTTCGTCACTTTATATTTATCGGAGATACTTAGCTAGCAAATTCCTGTTTTTTTTTCCTTACTATTTAGCTATATAAAATCATTCACTAATAACAGGTTCCAAGTATATATTTTTAAAAAATAGATTCTGCTCCGTGAATTTCAGTGAAAACATTCCATGTTGAATGCTTGAATACGCATTCAATATGGAATGTTTTCACTCGATAAGTTTATAAGTAAGTAGTATAAATATGTCTCATGGTCTTCGATAAAACTCTTAGTATTTTTAAAGCTTAACGCCGCTACAGACTATTTTTACAATCGGTTCCAAAGAAAAACATTTTGGAGGCGTTACCTTTTTGGACCCCATTCTTTGAATTTAGATATTTGTGTTATGCACATTGTATTGATTGCGATATTGGAATCTCTGTCCTATACCCTATCAATTAATGGCGATAAATTTGTGATTCTGACTTACTCCAAAAGCTCGCTGCAATACTTGGCTCGGCTCACATGCGAGGTATTTCGACAGCTCCCGTGATATATGAATTGCTCTTAAAGCTTCAGTCTAATTCCAAAACGGTATGTCTTCAATGGATTCCGTCGCATTGTCAGGTAGAAGAAAATTATATGGTTATATATACATATATGCTCGCCAAACAAGCTTGTGCTGATGGCGTTCCCATGAATACTACTCCACACTGTGTTTGGACTATTTTGGTAAGGTTAAAAGAAAGTGCTTAGGTCTTTGGCAGGAGTATTTTGATGAAAGATCAAAAGAAAACGGGATATGGTATTGAACTATCCAGCCAGAGATTTATCGGGTTTCATAGATTGATTGTAACCTCAACAAAAACCTAGTTAAAGAAAGCTTTGTCTATAAATTATGATGACTGTGGGCGGAGTGGTTGATGATGTCTTTCATATTCTGATGGAGTGTATCCAGAATGAAAACACTAGAATTAATGTTTTAGGATGATATAAAAGGTATGAAGGCTATATTGTAGGTACAGCCTTGGCATGTTATAATGCCATCCTTGCTTTTCCAGTGTCTTATAAGGCTAAACAATTGTATACAATAGGCATGAAAATTATAAAAAAAAATCGCACGTCTCTGACTTGTATATATTATACAGTAAAACCCGCTTAATACGATTTCCCACATAATACGCCAATTCCTGTCAGTTCCGGCAACTTGGGGCATGCTTCCATACACTTTATCACGTTTATCACGATTCGTTACCCTGTTTAATACGTCATCAGAACAAGATGTCGATACATGGATGGCAACACTTCCTCCATTATTGCAAAATTATGAACCGAGAAACTTTTACGGCAGACAAATTCAGTTAATTTTTTAAATTGTTGCCAGATAAATCTTATGTTTTCAAGGTAGAAACTTGCCCAAAGTGGTGGCAAAGTAACGAGAGACCGACTGTCCTGGTCTGTGCCAATTCTGATGGATCGGATAAGTTACGTTTGCTAATGATTGATAAGGCGAAAAATCCACGTTGCTTCAAAAACGTAAGATCCGCTCCCTGTAAAATTCTGTTCATTGATAACGCAAGTGCTCACCCAAAAGATGTTGAGCTAAGAAACATCAAGTTTGTTTTCTCACTTTCAAAATTAGTACATAAAACATTTTATTTCCCCTATCTCTCCTAATACGCTTTCTCGATTAACACGCTTTTTTTGGTTGGGTCTCTTTGAAATTGTCTTAAACTGGTTTGACTGTAGTTATCAGTGGCGCACTTTCCAGGTCTAGATCGGGAACGCAAAGTAAACGGCTCGCGTGTTCAATTCATTTTTGCACTGCATTGTGACCTGGTGGACGACACGGTTGGCGCAGTGACTGAGAGATCGACTGCTGCGCTGCGTGTCGCGGGTTCGATTCCCGCACGGAACAAATATTTGTATACCTACCTGCCTACAGATAGTTGTTCCGGGTCTGGCTGTTTGTGTATGTGAGTTTAAATGTTTGTAAGTGCACACCCGATACAGGAGTAATTCCTAGTGTGGGGAAACGTTTTAAAAAAAAAACAAAAAACCTAAAAGATGTGCAATAAAAGCCACTTTTCATACAAATGCGATAAAAAATATTGTTGGGGTGTACTAATAACTAGCTAAACTCGTATTTACAGTAAGATACCGCAGTGTTTGTGAGACGTGACCTGAGGTTAGTTCCGTTATCAAATATGACCGCTAGTGCTACACGTGACCGACATCAATTCCCTCGTGCACCTGTCCACGTCAAACGGGGCTACATAATATATACTCACTAAGAGACACACCGAATGCCTTGCTATGCTATTAGCAACATATCGATCCTAATGCAATTGTATAGGATGATTCGTCCCAATAACCAGTAACATGCATTTCTATTTGAGTCTCTGTTAATGAATAGGTACTTCCATAAAACAATATGATGTTTTAAGAATCGTATACTTTCGTTTGACGTCGAACAATCCAACGATCTATCGGAAATCAAATAATGTCACGTTACGCTGGAACAACCTAGATGATTATTCCTGGTCCTTATAGTCTACGGTCCGTTTTTCATTTCGAAATATTGGTCGTAGGTTTGTTTTACCGCTTCAAATAAATATTAGTTCTCGCAGCGGCTGGCAGACCACGCGCGAGCTGTGCATTTGCGAACGACACCGAGAGTAAACCTAGCATAACTATTGAATGGTGTTTTGACTATACAGGGGACGATGGGTCGTGTATTTAATTCAAGTAAAATTATATGGACTTTATTGTCAATTGTTATTGGATCGGATCCTACAAAGTTTCAACTTGATTGTATAATCACATCACAAGTGAGTGCATAGTGCATAATGCATATTCAGCCTATAATGGTTAGTGCTGGGACACAGACCACCTCTCTATGAGAGGGAGTGGGCTATAATCTACTACGCGGGCCCAGTGCGGGTAGATAAATGTCACATGTCTTCGAAATCTTTGGTTTTAGGACTAGCCAGTTTCCTCACGATGTTTTCCTTCACCGTTTTGTGAGAGTGATGATGAAAATATCTACACAAAGTAAAGCGCCTGTCTGGGTTCGAACCCACGACCTACAACTAGTAAGTCGGGGCCGTTACCACTGCGCACTGGGCCGCCACTGCTCAACGAGTGAGTTGGGAGTAAGTGTATTCATACAATATTTGCCAAAGCAAAACGTAATAAAAACTTGTAACATTATGATCTAGAGTATACCTAGATTACTTAGGGCGAATTTCACCAAAAATTTTATACCTAGAATAAGTCTTATCCTGATATTGAATTTTGAATTTTTGACATTTTTTTCCATACTAGAACGGTCAGACGTCAATTTTATGCCACGGGCAAAAGATATCTGACTTTGGTAAAATCAGCCCTTAAACATACATTATCATCAATCAAAATAGGTCCGAACAATGTGTTATTAAATATACGTCTATTGATATGATAAACAAACACCTCGTCCATATTCTGCCCTGGATTGTATTCACGTTATCCCAATAGTTCTCCCCCGAAGTTACATAGTACTTAACTATCGCCATTCTAAGGGTATTTATTGCATAAGTTTATAACTTATTTATAAACTTGTATTGTAGCTGATGTTAACCTTAAGCTGTGCACATGGTCGCAAAATAAAAGTATTTAGCTTGCTTAGAACATGCTGATTATTAGTACTTAGTGCAATATTCAGTCCAGTACATAGGTACTGGTATTTGAACAACATCCTGATACCCAGTTATTGTTTCTTGTTTTGCATGTTAGACATAACTAAATGCTACACGTACAGTTAGGCTTAGTAAGTTCCAATAATATGTACACAATCAGTATAGCTACCTACCTTTTTTTTGTTTTCAATAGGCGCCCGACCTCCGTGGAGTGAGGTCGGGGGAGCGTGGGATTTTTACCTCACTAAAACCACCCCAGTGATCACCATCCGCACATAGGGGTGGTCCCGGTTCCTCTTAAAAGACCAATTCCGAAACCACCCCTGCGCAACGCTTGTAAGGCACATCCCTGGGATAGCTACCTACCTACATCACGAACAGTGATGATTTGTAGAGATTAACGCTTACAAGTTAGTATTTCTGAGCGCTGATTAACGATTGCGAGTTAGTACTTCTGAGCGGTGATTTGAATGATTAAAAATAAATTGGGCAAACTAAACCGAAGAATATTGAACCCACCGGTACCGACTTCAAAAACTCTTACGTCATCGTCACGAACAAGATTTCCCGGAAGACTTTCGTACAATCTCTTCAAATACAATAAAAACGTTTTAATATCGTGTTTAAATCATCGCGATGAAGATTAATTAAATTCATAACCACCCTCGTTCGTGTGTAAAGATGTGGGTGACGCTTTAAGCGTTCAGCACCGTAAGGCTGGTTATATAGTTACGTGAAAGGATACTTCGTCGAGAGCTTATTTCAATGTAGACCTATTCTGTTAAAAGTTTCATTGGACTGCTTTCGTAAAGGGGGACATGTGAACAACAACAAAAAAAAGGCTGAATGCGCTGCGAGTCTGTGCAGTTCGAGTTGCGAGCCATAATGAAAATGAAAACATAAAAGTGCAAATCGAATCACATATTTACAGTTTTATTTTTAAATGATATAAACTAGTGCTTGACTGCGATCCCGCCTGATGAAAAGCAGTGATGCAATCGTTGATGGTAAAGCGCACTAATTTATTATGAGCCTAATCACTCTAGCCTTGAAGACACTTAAATTATAATCGGACGGGAAAACCGCTGCAGGCCAATTGTTCCAGTCCTTCGATGTTCGCGGTATAAACGACGAGGCGAAACGCTTCGTCCGGATCGTAGCAGTTTCAACAACGTAAGGGTGGAAACTCGCCGTGCGACGGGTTGTCCGATGATGGACGGTGATGGCGGAATTAAGTCATGTAATTCCCGCGCACACTCTCCAGAATGCATCCTATAGAATATCGAAAGGCTGGCTACCCTATGCCTGTGCTCCAGGCTTTGCAGATTAGTCTTAACCAAATCTGGATCACCAATTAGCCTCTTCGCACGCCTCTCCACTGAGTCCAAAGCTGCTAGATGGCATTTTGCAGCACCAGCCCATATGTGGCTGCAGTACTCCACACACGATCGGACCTGCGCTTTGTATACCATTAGAAGCTGTCCCGGTGTGAAGTACCGCCGGACCTTTGCAAGAACGCCAAGTTTCCTAGCAGCCATCTTGGCTTTGGACTCAATGAACCGCCCAAAATGTAGGTTTGAGGAAATTTCAACTCCCAAGAGCTGAAGGCGGTCGGTTCACTCCAAGGATACATTCTGAAAAGCAGGAGCCAGGGTGAACGGGCTCCTTTTGGCGGTGAACAGACACGCTTGTGTTTTGGCGGCGTTGAATCCCACAAGGTTGGCTTCGCCCCACTTGGAGACTGCCTGAAGTGCGACATTCGTACGCTCTACCATAGCCTCTCTTTCGGACCGCATTACTTCCTTACAAGCCCGAGCACTCGGCAGGTATCTCTCTACAACTATGCTGTCATCTGCATACCCATAAATTCCGGGCATCAGCAGATCGTTGATATGCAGCAGGAAGAGAGTTGCAGAGAGAACAGACCCCTGAGGAACACCGGCATTAGTCGTCATGGGCTCCGATGAGCATCCGTCGACAATAACTCGAAGAGACCGTTCACTCAGGAAGTCTTTTACCCAGTCAGTCAGACCAGGGGAAATGCCGTACACTGGGAGCTTGCCTAGAATGCCTGCTCTACTGGTTGTTTTTTTTTTCAATTCAAATATATTATGCTGATTATCGTTATTAATACGAAAAAAGATGGTGAATATTACTGATTAATTTCAACTCATAGTTTGAATTAATATATTGGCCGATAACGATAACAGAGATTTTAATTCAATTATGGCAGGTCTTAGTATTTTCAAAGTTATGTCTATAAATCTATTAAAATACTTTAAAACCTATTACATACTATGGTAGAAGCGTATGCGCTTGTCTGTAATACCAGCCTAAGGAGCAAAGTTTAATGGAATGTGACCGCAGCCCGGAATAATGGCCACCTCTAGCAGAGACGAGATTGTATCCTATAAGACAATATTGCCACCATATTAGATGCATGTGGTTATTATACATAAATAACTGTAAGATGAATAATAACAGCAACGTATTGATCTGTTTTGCCCAATAACAGTCTATAACCGGGCAAAAGAATGTCGAAATGAGACAGATCGTCGACCTGACGAAGTCGTAGATTTAGAATATTTGCACGTTTTCGTATACTCTTGTGGATATCTTGATCCAGCAGATAGGTAAGTATATGTTGGCCCGCTTTTCCCTACGGAGCTATAATGCGGCGTACACTCAAAAACCAATCGTTACTATAGAAACCATATAATATTATGATACAGGAACTCGCAGGGCAGCATGTGGCGATCTCCCGGGAGAAGTCTTGTTCCTCACCTCTGGCTTGCCTTTATTGGCCGGCTGGAGTGAACACTGACGAGAAATAGAGCTCCCACCTCATACTTGCCTTCATTGGCTGGCTTGAGTGGAGATTCGCAAGAGCAAACGTGCTCGGAGGAAGGAAGTATTTCAGTAAGATGCTGGTAGGGATCTTGACCGTACTTCCGGGATTGTCCTGATAGCCGCCGTGGAATACCTCTCTACTCCTCACAAGCACCTCAGGACATGTTACCCCCTTGTTGCTACGACACTGTGTGCAAGCGACCGTTTTCGGGGGCCCATTATTGAGTTTGCAAGTCACCCCCTGCCATTTCATCTGTGAATATTATATTTCATTGGTCAGGCAGGGGACATAGACCTTCCATAGTTCAAGGTAACCGATCCCTATAGCTACCCAAACCCATAGCCCGGTATATTTTGTTTCCATGTTCTGCAATAGTCCTGCATCAACCGGGAGTTGTCCTTGGGTGCACTTGCATGGTGCATACAGGGATAATAGTCGGTTGGTGCCTTCTCATCATTTAAAATTGTGTAAAGGGCCTCTGCGAGTTGGCTTCGGCCCCTCGTACGCCTTCCAAAGGACCGGGACCCCATGGTCCCGAGATATGCTAAAACCTAAAAAAATAATGATAATAATTATTACTACTTAAAACTTGACGTAATTTCCATTTAAACTGGAAATATATGAACATACATCTGATTGTTTATACATTATTAAGTATATTAAGTAAATGTGTTATACATTACTATACATTTACAAATAATATTATTAAATAAATAAAACTAGTAAATGTGTACGTTTCTAGTTTAGTTTGGTTAATAAGACCCACCACCAAAACTATTACGGCAGAAAGAACACATTTTTTTTTAAAGGAAATGATTATCATACCTCTGAAGTTTCTTATAAACTGCCGTAAGCATTGAAGACAACTTAATAATCTTCACGATATTTGTAGTATGTCCATCAAATAACCAGTATCACTTTATTCCAGCTACTACTGAAGCTATGTAAATCGCCAATCAGAATTGTATTCTTAAACAATCATAGCCTTTACCAGTAATTTGTGCTGAGCTGAGAATTTTATTCAAATTCAAGAATTCAAATAAAAACTTAAATTACTTTAAAAGGTTTATTATTACATATATATTTGAGACCCTAATAAGCTCTTTCATAGATACATATGTCACACGGTACAGTTTACAGTACTTTTTTTTTATTTATTTTTTTTTATTTTTAATTTGCCCTTTAAGTTCATATTCAAAATTCATCACACATGTTTGCGTCATATAAATTCATATGTGCACCAAATTTCAACTTAATCGGCCCAGTAAATTCGCTGTGACAGGCGGTCAGATAGATACACGAGTGATCCTATAAGTGTTCCGTGTTTTCATTCGCACGTACGGAACCCTAAATTGTGTAAGTCTAGTACGTTAGTAAAATGCAAGCGTGCACGGCATTATTTCTATTGAATACCTGTTACTCAATTTGTTCGAACGGCCAGTTTATTAACAAAAGGCTCTTTGAAAAAAAAGAGAATCAGCTACGAGAGCGTAGCCCGCGTAGAATAGACGTGAGACTATGTCGGCTATGCCGCAGCACAGGTCGTAGCGTCTACGGAATGCTTTTTGTAAAATGAAAGTATCTCAATTAAGGCATTTACGAACAAAAAAATCTTAAGGCATTGCATGTCTCAACTCTGATAATTATTAATGTATGTTTTAAATAAGATTTATAAGTATGGTGATCTATACACTTAGGTTTCTACCTAATCATAATGCACAAAACAAAACCTCACAATTTCTATCAATACTTTAGAAGCAAATCGTTGTTGAATGTCTCTAAGTTCATATATCATTTTTTGTGTGACTTGAACTATGTGAGAATATTGCGAACTACAGAAAACAAGAAACTTCACAGCCGAACTATATACGGAGTCACGAAATAATATACACTATTAATAATAATAGTAACTACTGATACACGACTAATAGTAGTAATAATATATATACTTAATTAAACTACACACTTCAGCTATAAATCATACTAAATATACAATCGTAACGTCTTTAATTAATGCTACGAAATAAGCTCCCAAATTAATTCACCGTTGTTCATTAAACTAGAGTTAGTAATATGGTCGGTTGCAAAACCTCCTGTTAAACCAAGTACCTACCGTCAAAGAAAATGGAAAGACGAATACAGATATTTCCTTTTATGGGCACTATAAAGAAACTAGAATAAGCATGAGGTACTCTCAAGACGTGAGATAGCTCAGACAAACTCGTAATAGAAGCGAGTTGAAGACAAGTGGAAAGTTTATGATACCACATGGAACCTGTGATGAAAATCTCAAATTTTTCTGTGTGACTTACACAGGGCTAAATGAATAGTACGATATCGTTTATGTATTAAAATGACCAATAGCATTGTCTCATTATGATAATGTATTCATGTAATCGTAATTGAAGCTCATGAAAATAATTATGGCAAAATAGTACCTATTAACATTCGCATTCTCAAAGTATAGGTATGTTTTACCCTACCAAATAAAATGTATTCTCATTGAAACGGATCGCTTACATAAAGTTTCAGCTTTACAGGCCGAGAGGAAGTTATCTAAAATTAACTTGCCAGAACCCATTCAAGTGCAAAAAGAAGGAAAAGTTTTTTTTTGAAAAACACGTGACTGGTTTTCTTTTCATTAATCACGTGTACATTTTTCTTTTGTATTTGTAAAGATGATAATGACGTAATATTATTTTTATATTCATCTTTTCTATATATTGACTTAAAAATACATTCATAACGTCAGATACACATAATATCGGAATTTCTTGTATGTTATTTTTAGCTGTGTGTGTAAATATAAATAAAAGAGAACCTACTTGCTACTTTTTATACTATTTAGATTTTATACTAGGTATGTAGCTTTTTTAATGTCTAATTTTATTTCTCTCCATCTTTAAAATAACACAAGCTGAAAAGAAAAATAATATTACATTGTATATTGTCCCTAAGCCAATTTGAGCATTATACGGTGTATACAAAGACAGGCACTCACTAATGTCTCTGCGTGATCGGGCAATGTCGATTTTTATCGGACAGTAGTGTTGCATTTAAATGGTACAATTCTCGGAAGGGGAATAGAACGGTGGCGGCGATATAAAGTGCTTCAGGAAATATATATTTTGGTGTTTATTTGCGCTCCATAAAGTGGTTGCAGTCAACGTTTTGCAATTTTAAAATTAAACTTGCGGATAATATATCTAAAAACTATATCAAACGAATGAAACCCGCGCTTTTTTTTTACATAACCCAGGTTTCTCACTAATTTTATGAGTACAGGAATATACTATGTTTATGTTTTTTAAAAGACATGTAGGAAAACGTAACACAATATATAATGTATGGTTTGTAGACAAATTATTGAAATCCTTTGTCCAAACCCCTTCCTACATTATTAGACCTACTAATCGAGACCAATAGAATGATCCCACACACGATAGGACTGACGTAAGTTCTTGAGGAGTTAGTTAGTCCGTAGACTTTTCTGGCTGTAGCATCACGTTGAGACATTTTTTATAGTAATATACCAACTGCCAAGTCGATCGGAAGACTGGAAGTAATATAGATTACCATTTTATGGAAAGATCCCTACACTAATCAGAAAATTCGTCATACTTAAACACCCCTCTGTATACGTCGGGGGTTAAAAATAGCGAGCGTCAAAGATATTGGACAATAATAAGCCTGTTTTAATAACCATGAATAACCATGAACATGGATGTTACGTACAAAACGCCCTGGCAAATATTTCGAGAATAAAAAAAAACTGGTATTTTGCAGTTTCTCGAAATATTTACGGACACTACTGGACAGTCTTTAGAAGTGGATGGGTACTTCCATATTTATTTGACAAAGCCCTATTCATGATATATTGAGCAATACACTAAGTGGCTATGTCTAATCATTCAACTAATTAAACTTTAATTAATATTCAGACCTCACAGGGGAATAAGACCGGCATGATAATGAAGATAAGTCCTGTACAAACTTAGTAGCAATAGAAATCACGGTTGACATGTCCTCCGTAATGACCGTAATGTCTATTGATTGTTCGTAACTGGGTACCTATAGCTATCCAATCCACATATACTCTCTCTATTTCGTTGGAGCTACCCGGCCGCGCATTTATCCATTAAAGCTTTATTCGACCCAATATCTGATCGTGTTTGTTATTTTAACTTATTAAAAGTTCAAATGAACACAAACATGATCGTTTTCACTCAGTGCGAAAGGTATATTTTAAATGTTTTATCAACACACTTGCTCGAAAAGGGGCTCTTATTGCACCGGTTTAGGTTAACAGGCGTGTTTTTTGCTTTGTAGGGTAGCTAGTCGAAGATGGCGGTTTACAAAAAAATCTCAACAGAGACTTTTCATGCCTAAATATTTTGTAAACTGTAATATAATAAATAAACGTTAAATTTCATCACATTTTGTCAACAAATAAACAAAAATAACTAGTGTTCTATACATAAAAGTAAAAGTACTGTTTGGCGGCATCGAGCCTCCTTCAAAACGCAAAGGCGTACGGCGTAGAAAAATATCCGCGACCCATTTTGCACAAATATTCGTTACAAAATATAATGTTTATCAAATTGTATTTATTGTTTCCTTGCAAGTGTGTTGAAAAACGTCGTTTGAAACGCGTGAGCACTGTTATTGATCTCTCGGCTCCATTACACTGGAGTCCCGCCACGAGTGTAATGACAAACTTTGCATCAAACTAGTATTAAGTATATGGCAGTAAGTATTATGGCATTCATGGAAAGAAGGACATTTTCCTATAAATTTAGTACATTGCAACTTAAAACAAATGGAAGGACATGATTCATCATTTCCGACGGTTTCCGTTATTATCTCGTCATCGCGTAATTATTTAGCTAAAGATTCTGATAAAACTTCCATCTGGAATTAAAACAATACAATTTACTCAACCCTCGTAATTTTCAGTGTACAGATATGGCGGTAAAAGTTAATCAACAGTTTGACAATCTGAAAAAAAATGGCTAAAATAACGGATTTCTAGCCTTTGTCATGAAAAATGTAGTGGGTTCCATGAAAATCTTGGCAGCGCTGTTCTAGGAAATCGTAGCTTTACAAAGCAATCCCATCGTGACAGTCAGTACTTTAGCTTGATTGAAGAACGTCATAGCGATACGCGCTACGTCTGGTGGTAGGTCACAGTCAAAGTATTTATTAGTGCGATTTTTGGTGATATAACAGAGGGGCTGGTAATTTTAAGACCGTTCACAGTCTGATCTCAGTCTCAATCTGTCAAAAAATACTTCTAATTTCCCTAAATTTTAATAAGTTTTCGACATTTGTTTGTCGCCGAGATGAGACTGCGGCGAGATTTTGAACTCTTTAAATTACGAGAATTGGCCTTCTGGTCTTACAGATATTTTATAGAAACTCAAAAATCTACCCTTTACACAGTTTACACACTATTAATAGGTGCCTGCTAGGAGTGCGATTAATTTTACAATACAAATTATATCGTTTAAGCATTGACGCCGAACATAAAGTAGCACAACATTGTAGTTTTATTCAGCCAACAGTAGTGTTTCCTCGTCGGAATCGAAATCTATTTAGTTCTTGATTGTATCTAAACTAATGGCACTCGTAGAGTGTGTCAACGCCTCCGCCTGCGATCAGCGGAAAGACACAGTTACTCTAAACTTTTACTGGCTCGGCAACAAGAGGGAATTGGGAATTAAAATCATAACATGATATTACAAAAACCCTAGAAGCTATTCATATGTTGGAACTAATTTGATAACGATATTAATCATAAGCGGGGGACCTCAGAGCAATTTTATTGCGTTGGGCAAACTTGTATAACCCATGTATCCAATAGAGCTTAATTTAAATTGCTTGGTTGAATGCCTTGGGATATTGAGGGTAGCTATTATGTTCCCGATCGTAAAGATTTTGTGATATTTTTGATCCGATCCCAAAAAGACTACGACCAAGTAATGCTGAAACATTTAACGCATAGTTAAATTGTATGCTTTGATTTCAGAGTTTTAAGGTAAGCAAACACAACCCTGACGTGTAATCGAAGTAGCCAGACCAATAACCATCAGGGGTTTGAAACAAATATCAATGCGTATATTTATGAAATCGTATAGACTACCTACTCACGTGTGTGACCTTCAATTAGTATGAAAAATGGCTACCACGTTCCTTACGCAGCATGGATATGTGTAGTTAGTCCTTTAAAGGGCGAATCATATTTGCCAGTAATCATTCGTAAAACGTGGGAATTGATTTATGATTGCAGGATGTTGTAATTTGTATATTATACAGGGTCAAGCTTATATAGGGTCAAAATAAATTAACTAGCGAAACTCCGCATACGTGATGGGTGGGATGATATCTAAATATGATCAAACATTAAATAAATTAATTTGATTGTTTTTTGTGGGGTCATCGACCGCAGTTAATGTTGTCACTTGAAATATAAATTTAAAACATCAGTTTTTAACCTGAAAACTTCACAAAAGTGATTGGTATCGATACCTGGATACGATAAAAACAAAAGAAAACACATTTTCTTAGCTTAAACTTCAAAGTATCAAAACTACCAGCGGTCGTTAACCCCAAAAAACAAACATCAAATCTTTTATTTTTTATTTTATCGTGTTAACATATCGATACCCATCACTTCTGCAGAGTTTCGCTAGCTAATTTAATTTGACCCTATATAAGCTGGTATCTACAATGTTCCCGCACCAACTGTGCTCTGCGCATCTGCTTTGTCGCGATGGCCGTCTTCATGTTAATATAAACATCTTTTGCGTCTATATTTTGCGTCATAAAAATTTCATGTTTCCTAGTCTTGAGCACGGCCAAATAACGTACCGTAACTAATACGTTCACCAGTTTGTTATTATTACTGGGAACCCAAATGATTAAGGATAGCATTATCAACTGTCCCTTTAACATCAATACAGCTCTATTGTTTGACTGAAGGGTTCGCTTACCTCCTTTAGTTTAATCGGTTACTCACGTCACAGATTGATGGCTACTTGAAGGGTTTTTGATTCCCGTACGGCCCATTGGCTCCATTCATTTGGCGCTTATCTTTCTGAATAGCCGAAGCTGCAAACAAGATATCTGAGAATAGAAAGCAAGGTTCAAAATGACCGTTTGCTGCAAATGGTTACACATACAGCATTCGCTTCGTTTAATGCCAGTCGTTTTGTAGGTAAACTACGATGTCAGTACAGCACAGCAAAACCTTTGTGTCGGCTTCCGCGCTACCACACCGTGATTTGACTGTGTCTTCACTATGCCATTATACTATTCTCTGTTTATGTTCAAACCGTCCGCCGTCATTGAAAACTTTTATTTGTTTTGTTACGTAAGGTTCGGTAAAATACCCGCTTTATCTTACTTATACGACTTCTTGTAGACTAGCAATAATAATACGAGTAGGTAATCGGGTAGTTCAACTCAGCTAATAGCAGTCTGACTTACGAGTTGTAGATCGTGAGGTCGAACCCAAAAAGGGTACTTTACTTTTTGTAATTAATTTCATCACCACTCTTCCCAAAACGGTAAAGTAAAACATCATGAGGAATAAGCGTGCCCTGTCCATGACGTGATTATGCTAAGGCTGCAAGAGTTATGAAGGTCACTGTTAATGACCTTGCTTTTATAAACCTAGTCGTTTATCAAACTGTAAACAAAAAACAATAACTATTTTAAAACGCGAGAAGATTCGGTAATAATATTCTTTTAGGTCATATAGATGTATATAAATTATATATAGAAACTATTCTATACACAGTTGATAAAATTGTATATTTTACTTTAATATATCTAAATACTAGTTGTAACAAAAGATTAATAGTGAGTACTAGGCATGGGAATTTCAGTATGTCTGTAAATGATGTCCACAGCTTTTCTAAACTTTCTAATCTTAGTTGAGATTTTGGAAGTCGATCCTGGTAGACTTCTCAAACTTAATACGGAACCATGTTATCCGCATATACTAAATACACCCATCTTGAGTAATATGCTACATACTGTAGGCTTGAAGAATAAGTTCTTAATGAACTGATGTAATCGTCCTTCTCAGTTGGAGCTACTTAACCGAAACAAATTACTAATTAGTCAAGACGAATCACGAAGATATTTTTGACTTCTGGCTGCTCCGTTTATAAAATTGGAACAAGATTAAATGAGGATCAATAGGAAGGCGTTTCACTCAAAACATATTTGTAGGTAGCTCATAATAATTATTTAGTCACCCTGTAACTTTACTTAGAACTGAAAATTACACAAACAAGAATTGTTATACTAACTCGACGCTGTATTTGACTTCGTATCATACCCAACAGCGTATTCTATTGAGCTTATATATATATATGTTTCATATTTGTCTAGTGAATGAGGTTTAGGAGTTCATAGGAATTGGATTTGTATCTTAATCGTTTGAAGTTTCAAATGATTACTTGTCTTGTTAATGGGCACTTACGATACAGGATACAAAAGAGCCTCTAAGAGTGACTAAGCTTATATAAGTCGCGCTACATGGGCAGTCAGTTTCACTACCGACTTTGCTGATTAACACTGCAACTATTTTTGCTTAGCCGTTCATAACAATAACAATATAAGGGTAAGGGTACCCTATCGCTGTTGCTTACTTTGAAAGTTAATGTTTCGCCCGGTTGGTGGGCTGTATGGCTTCATGTTGTTTGTTCGGTTAATCAGGTCGAAAACTTCTGGAAAAGCTTCAAGTAGCTTCTGTAAACGAATAATAGTTTAGTATGTTCCATTTAATTCGGTCCACAACGTGTCCCACGCAAAAACCTCCGAGACAAACATTTCCAAAAAAAAATGTTTACTGTCTGTTGCAGTGTACACACTGCATTTTTTTTAAATAGTCGGTAGTTAGTAGTTAGTCCATGTGCATCCGTCTTTTTTTTTCGTGGAGAACTGCTCATGCATTCTGCACTACCACGGGGAGATAGTGCAGTTATGTGGGACTCTAACCCACTAATACTCCACGGTGTCCTCCTCTCTGCCGCTTACGGGGTTACACAGGCACGCGTTAGCATGCGTGCCCGTGTAACGCGTGCCGTGTCGTGTGTCCCTGATGGACAGCCGCGGCGGGTTCACGAATGAGTGCTAACTCATCCGTGAACTCGCCGCGGCTGTCCGTTACCGCACCCACCTCTGGGAAGTACTCCCCATCACCGGCGCAACAGAACACATAGCACGCCGTGACCACCCCAGGGACCAAACCAGCACATGGGCGCCAGATGACCCCGTGTCTGGACACCCATGGTCCCCCTGCGACGGGTCAGGTCATTGGCACCGCCGCCTGCCAATTTTCGGCCGCAGAGGATAGGGAGAGCGGCCAACGTCATACCAACACTCCTCCTCCCCTGCGGCTTCACCGCGTCCGCCATCAGACGGTGGCGGCCCCGTCAAGGCAGCGGAAGGTAGGGAGAACGGCGCACCGCAATAGCGGCACTCCTCTCCCGCCGCGGCCCGCTTCAGTTGCGATGTCACCCAAGCGGCGCGGCGCCGCAACCTACTGGTTGGCCGCTACGTCGTCGGCTTACTGGCAAAGCCCTGACGAGCGGCCCCTTCTCGGGTTCCTCTTGACTTCACCGTGGCTGACCAAGCCACGGCCCCCACCTCGATAATGCGGGAACCCACCGGGGGAGATGTGCATACATCCTTGTCCGTTTGCTTTTTACTCCGATATATAAATATTTTTATCGTTTTAAAATGCCCGAATAGCGAATTTATTAACTCTGTGTCAGTTATGAAATATTCGGTATGTAGTCATAGTTTAAATGAATAAATCCTTTAGATTAAAGTAACTACGCTTATTGTTAAATAAGGTTAAGTGAACCAGAGTTCTAACAGTTAAAGGGTGATCAAAAGTAGCGTTTACCTAGTTGAAGCTTCCGTCAAGTTACACGCAGAATATTATTTGCCGGCAAAGGCCGTAGTGATTCCGTCGGCCCAAGCAATACTTTAAGTTCGCAAACTGTTACTTGTATTTATCTAATGCCATACTTACCTAAAGATTCTATGTCATACGGTTATAAAAACACGTTATATCATCATCACCTGGTTAATGTGTATAGGTTAGGGAGCAATTTTCACGTTATCTTGGAAGTAATTGTAAGCTAGCAGAGGACGTAGTTATTTTATAATTTATTGGCAAAAAAGTCGGCTGGTAACCGCGCGCGGCGCAGTGGTTAGTGCCCAAGGCATTACGGCTCTATTATTTGTGGCAACACAAACAAGGCGCGCGTGTGTCGCCCGGAGTCGCCTGTGTGCAGCGAGAGCAAGAATCGTGTTATGATTATACGCCGCCGTGAAGCTTAACGATAACGTGTGCAACACGTGCTCGAGCCAACGAATAGACTCGCTAACGCCGAGCCACACGACAATCTGTTTCGGAACGGTTGATCGGTGTCGATCCGGTAAACTTTTATATCGACATGTTAAGTACGGTCTCCGGCACAATTGCAACATCTGTCACGTTCCGACTGTGTTTTTCGTTGCTGTAATATACTTTACGAGTGAGAATGGAGTAATATTTACGAGTTTTCATACATTTGACTTATGCCCAAAAAGTCTTTTCTGTATGGCAAGCTGGCCGTTCGGTATTTAACGTTGGGACAGTTAACGTTCAAAAATGTATTTTTAAACACTAAATCAGAGATGACGACGCACACGAATAATCATTGAAGACACCTGCAACGTCTTAGACGATTGAGAGCTCTAGAGCAACTCGACGCATTCTCATACCCTACTTCAATTGAAGGATTTACTTTCGTGACTTGCGCTACATACATAAATGACAGCTGTGCATTGAGCAGGGAACATAAACGGTATAACTGAGCTACATATTTGTATATTCAGTTTAAAATTGGCGGAGCACGGCGCGCACCGAGCAGTCCGAGGCGACACGTGTGATAATATTACTGGCCGATAGCACAAAATAATCTCCTTAATGCGAAAAATAAACGCTAGCTGCATTGACAGCGACTGGTTAAATTAATTACACTGTGAATTAATCGCGCATGTAAAGCGGTGGCTGACAATGTTTATTTTAAAATTGTATTCGTGTCACTTGGTCCAATTGTTCTTTGTGTCGTCTGTTGTTACGATTGCTCACGTCGCAGAATAAACCAACGGTTTTGTGCATTGAATAAAGTATTTTTAGTGCAAAGTTTTCATACCCCTGTACATGGCACATTGCGGTAAAAATACACTATAATTTTTGTGCCTAAGCGTTGAAATATCTCCTGCTCCAAAGCAGCCCACGGCCTAGCTACTCACGTGCACTTAGCTTTGCTCTGTATGAAAATGCAGGAAAGGTCGTCCACTGCGAGCTACAGCCACGCTGTGCACGAATGCGTGGCTGGCAAACAAATGAACCGAGCATCAGCTAATGTGGCAAACCTCTTGCAGTGAACTACCGAATCTCCTAAAAAAAGGCATTCGATAAATAGCACCCCAATTATGAAACACAATCCGAAGTATTTTGAATATAAAAATCTAACCCATTGCATCATAAGTTTGAAAAATCCGTCTACTCTACAACGTAAATAAAGCAAGAGTGTTACGCAATTACCCCGCAGCTATGCGCCCATGGACGTAGAAATATAAATGCTATGAATCACGTGATTAATCCCGGGATTATTTGTAATGCCCGGGCAATAATATTGACAAATTGAATAGTGATTGCGCCATTCGATTTCTCATAAATATATATGTATGTAAAGATTTTTGACGTCTTAATTTATCACTGGGTTTGTTCATTATGACATTAAGGACTGATTTTTCCATCGCCAGATATCTCTTATTCGAGGAATAAAAAAGACGTTTGACAGTTTTTGTATGAAATAACTGTTAAATTTTCAAAATTATTCCTCGAATAAAGTTATCAGATGATTGAAAAATCAGCCCTAAATGCATGAAGTTGTTGTACATTTTGATAATATAACCTTTCGTAATTTTAAAATTTGCTCTGACAAGTCCTGTGATTCGGCCATCTCAAAATTATGATAATAACTAAAGTAAGCGAGGACTCGCACGTGCGTGACATCAGACGGGCAGTGCAACTGTATCTGAGGAACTCATAAAAGAACTTAGTAATTATAAAAATTAAAAATAGTTGCTATCTATAATCCAGTTACCTACTTTAAACCTCAATACATTTTCTTTCTATCGAAAATATCGGATACTCTAGAAACCGCTTGCGCACGGTTGCAAATTGCTGACTAACAAGCAGACACCTCGAGTCGCTATTACTTTGAATTCTCCATTTCCCTCTCTGAAAAGATGAAAACTACCTGTACTTACTTACTAACATTGGTTTGATACATTATTGTTTGATACGAGTGTATTTTTTTGTTTATTTTATTGCTTGTCAAACTTGTTGTATCTACCTAGATAATAAGTGGTCCTACAATTAGAAGTGCACACTTGGTTTTGTTCCTGTTTATGTTAGTACGTATGTAATTGTGTAGCCTCTGTTGGCTAACCAAGAAATCCTACTATCCTACTTCCTACTAATATTATAAACGCGAAAGTTTGTGGGGATGGATGGAACTCTTTCACGCAAAAAGTACTTAACGGATTTGAATGAAATGGCACACATATAGTTTATAACCGGGATTAACACACAGGAGACTTTTTATCCTAATATTCCCACGTGATCGAGACTTATGCGGGTGAAATCGCGGGGCGCTGCTAGTTAACCCCCGACAAAAACAGAGGGTGTTATATATACACAGTTTGCAGCATAATCAGCCTACAATGTTCCCGGTGCTGGGACACACCCTCCACCCACACACACGACACTCTCCAACTGTCTCTTACAGAGGTAAGAGAGAGTGGGCCATAATCCACCATGCGGGTTAGTGGGCCTGGTGCGGGTTGGTAGATAGGTAACACAAGTTCACACAAACTCAGTTCCATAGTTTAAAATTATTATATATCCAACACTGGTGGAAACCTCTCTAAAAGGTCATTCCGAAAAAGCTATTATTTAGTCGAACATTCAAAAGTAATCATTTTGTATCACAAAACTCGTATAAGAGGTTCTGTTCCTAAAAAATTTTCAAAAGATTGGCCGCAATCTTGGACGCAGGAGCACCAACTAAAACAAATTTTTGGCCGCACGGCCATTCCTTTATCCAGTTTTGTTCGAGATTGTGGCCAGTAGTGTGACAAGTCATAGTTGTGGCCGCGTAGTGCGCGTATCACTGACTTATTTATGTCTTATTTAAGTCAGTCACATTGATCGTGATTGTTATTTTTGTAATCAGGATACAGGACGTAATCAATATCGATATTATTACAAACGAAAATAGGTTGATATTCCTATAATTACACGCTTAGCAATTTTGTATGAAAAATACTACCCGTCAAATTTCCAAGTTTTGCTGGTTTAAAATGCGAGAGCATTTCGTCGTATTTTTCACAAAATTTTAATCCCACAGAAAAAAGTCTGGACCTGTCGAATCTAGTGAAATCGAGTGTCAATTAATGTCAACATTACCTAGAATTTATTCTTTCGGAAACATTTCTCTAAAATTTTCAAGTTTGTTTCGTGCTGCATGACTTCAAGCTAAAAAGCTAGTGAAAATTTTGTTTATTCACAAATCCTCTGTGATCAAAATGGGATAAGTCACTCGTACTGATTTGGTTAAAAGAAATTCTCAGTCCGTTTAAAAAGTTTGGGATATAGTTAATGAAGTTAATGCGGTGTCTTATAAATGGCGCGTAACGAATTAGCCACATTTTAACTAAATAGTGTATATAAAAGAACCGTAAAATTCGGCACCAAATGAAAATGGTAGCAAAAAAAGTTGTATACTTTTGAATTTTCACCCTATACTGCTTTCGTTAACTTTTCTTTAAATCCATAAATGCAACTACCTGGAACTTTCATGAAATCATATGCTTTCTAAAAATCTTTCTCTAATTCTAATTTTAATAATAAACTTAAACACATAATTTTCTTGAGTGTTAAAAACAGTATCATATTCTTAGCGTGAGTGGTTGTTTGAAACACATCTCGACGCATAATTTTCAATTTTCTAGGTGGATTTACTGGCGTCTATTACACGAGATGATGAAGGCTTTGTTCCTGTTTTAGGGGTAAAGAATAATTTGGCAAGCGTTACTCGGCGTACACGAGTATATTCTCCAATCTGTTGAGAACGGGCGCTTCCGGTGAGAGGAGGCAAACGCCCCGCCTCGTCGCCGCCGTCGTCGCGCTGACATACACCCCACATTTATTTACACGACGCAGATTAATTCCACGTCATCCGACACATATCCACTGTAGGACCCAGCCATTCTCAATCATATCGCCATACAAAACACCGAGACAGATCTCTTATGGCGACTAGCCTTGCTTCCCTAATCAACGTCTAATGAGCACTTATCTAAATGCACTCTTTTGTTTTATGACGTTTCTTAGTACAATAAGACTTCATTGTGTTGTGTATTATACAGTTTTGTAATAATCTTTGAAAAGGTAATTTAAAAATAGATGGAATTACAAAATGTTTAAATAATCACTTTAAAAAAGGTACAAGATTGCATGTGTTACGTTTGTGGTTCTGACGAAAGTTAGGACATCTTTCTTTATCTCGACTAAAGAATTGCAGCATACTACGAGCTTGCAGAAATACTTTGTATGATCGCAGTGATTTAAAGTAATTATGGCCATATTCCGTACTGTTTTTGCCGCCATGTGGTTCAATTCATCAACACTCAACTTTGCCTACTCTGACTTATTCCTTTGGCTAATACAGTTGTGCACAATTAAATTTTGTCATTGTGCTTCGTACATGGATTAATCTACACAAAGCAAACACTCAGAATGCTCTGCTGGAAGAAATTTCTTAAAAAGTATGCTTAATTAATAAGAAATTTCTCATACATATACTCGTAACATTTAACATTTGAGTACAAAAGTACAGCTGTACCTTCGTACTTAAATGTTATATGTCGTATCTTTATCTTTTTTACTGTGTGTACCATAAATAAATAAATAAATTCTTTTAATAAAATATCAATTTTGACATTTAGAGCAATAGAAATTAGCCAATTATATAGTTGATATGTATAGCGGCTTTTCAAGATGAATTTTTAATAAAATCTGTTAAACTAATTCAGACTTATATTAACTATGTACTAGCTTCTACCCGCAACTTCGTCCGCGTGAAATTTCGGCCCCTGTCCCACCGCGTGCCCACCTCATCGCCCGCCTGCGCTATTATTACTTCGTTTTCGCTTAGCGTTCTTTATTTCTTTTCTTCTCTCTGCTCCTAGGGGTCGTAGCACGATGTTATGAATAGCCTTCCTCAAGAGTTGAGTTATCAAATGTAATATGAATTTTTCAACTGGTAGTTCCAGAGATTAGCGCGTTCAAACAAAAAAACTAAAAAACATTTACTCAGTTCAGTTTTATTATTAGTATATAGATACCTAGATCAGTACAGGACAGAGTATAAACGTGAACGGCGAGTACATCTCACATCTTTTATTTGCCGATGACATCGTCATAGTTGCAGAGACGCTGAAACAGCTAGACTAAATGCTGCATAGCCTAAGTACCGCGTGTTGCGTGTTGGCTTTGGCATGAATTTGGACAAGACAAAAGTCATGTACAATTCCTACGTCTTGCCGAGTCCAATCCACATCGGGGGGTCGCTTCTCGAAGTTGTGAAGGATTATGTCTACCTAGGGCAAGTCATCCAGCTCAGTAGACATAACTTTGAGAAAGAAGCCGACGGAAGGATCCAGTTGGGTTGGGCAGCATTTGGAAAACTTCATCAAGTCTTCTCGTCGCCTATCCCGCAGTATCTTCAGACTAAGACGTAAGAATCTTCAGACTCCGGATTTATAGGCAACGGACAAATCTCGCTGAGTGATCTACATAACAGACCACTAGAAATCTTGACGTCAGCAACTCTGACTACGTCGTCTGTCTCTGGATACGTTGCAACGATCCGACTCGAAGAATTCAGCTTCAAGGAGCCCTTGCATGCTCGCCATTTCATGCGAAGTTGGAGCTCCGATATGTATTCTTAACTTCATCTGCTCCAAAAATGCTGTCAGAGAAGCACAATACGCTCAAATCGAGTCAGAGAATTGATGGACTGGTCTTGATAGCCAGGTGACGGCAGCGATGTCATAGGACTTCCAATCAAAAAATGTCCGAGTATGAGCGGCGTCAGATCCTCGGGGTTTGATGATAACGGCGTACTGACGCCGTTATCATCAAACCCCGAGCTTCTTTCGAGCTTTGAACTCCAGACCACTGGGTCTGGAGTTCAAAATGGCTTCAACCTGAACCATCATGGTGTATAGCTCTTCGTACGTATGGTTACAAAGGCCCAGCACTCTGACTAAGTGATTCTTGGTTGATTTAATACCATCTTCCGCAAGGCCAGCGAAATGAGGAGAATATGCAGGAATAAAGTGAAAGTTAATTCCTTCCTTAGCCACCTCCTCGGACAGCGAATCGCAATTCGCCATAAGAAACCTAGAAATTTCATTAGATGCACCAAAGAAAGAGGTGCTATTATCCGAGTAGATATTTCTCGGCGTGAGATGAACCTCTTTAATGCCATAATGAAAGTATTGCTTGTTAAATCACGGACTAGTTCTAGATTAATTAATTTTGCAGAAAAACAAACGAAAATAGCTATATAAACTTTTACTAATTCACAGCCACGACCTTGAAAAAAAATTAGAAAACCGTGTAAAATTAATCAACTCGTCAAATTCATCGTTATTGAATAAAACATGCAAGGTGACATCTAATTTAATTTCAGGCAACATTTCGTTATTTAAATTCATTAATTTATAAGGCCAATACGGCATTACATTCATTAAAAAACTAGGACCGGACAACCAATCATCGAAACTAGGTAATAAATTACAGTCTAATCCACGAGACAAATAATCAGCAGGGTTTTGGTCAGTTGGAACATGTCTCTACCAGTCTTATCTAAAATCTCGGCAACCCTGTTACGAACGAACGGCTGTACTTTATTTGGCAAATTTTTAGCCACCCTAAAACAATAGTGGAGTCAGTCCAAAAGAAAGTGCGCCGCGCGCTGATTCGTAATGCTGCCACAACCTTTTCAAAGACGCGAAACCTACAAGAGCACCGTATAGCTGAAGTCTGGGTATGGTCGTTGACTTGAGGTGCGCATTGGCTAACAATAAACGCACTAAAACCTGTCCCTGCTTATCAACGCTTCGTACATACAGACAAGCGCCGCCGCCGTAGGCGCGTTCAGGTGCATCAGTAAAGATGTGAAATTCTAAAAACTCATAACAATCAATTAAAACTCGACGTGGAATATGATTTTCATTTAATTTAGGTAAATTAATAATCATTTCATTCCAAAGCTTACTAATGTCCGGTGATAGCCGTTCATTTTATCAACATCAGCAGCTAGGATGTACTTATGTTGCCTAAAACGCAACAGGATCGATAAAAGATCGTCCTGTACCACGGGTCCAATCATCTGGATATTATTAATAGAAATACCAGTATGAGTTAAACTACTTGCATTAAAAGCACAGCAGCAGCATGACATTTTTTTTTAAATTAAAATTCACCCTTAACTTAGTGGTGGAGCTGCTTTCGCGCAGAACTCCGTGATGCGGAATGTAAAACCCTTGACCATCAATAGTTTTACATCTAGACATATGACCTAAAGTTTCATATTCCATCATGAACTTTTTGTACATATTACAAAATTGAGTTTTAGATTTAAATCTACGCTCCAGAGAAGCAAGACAATGTTTGGCTCTTGACAAAGATTCGCCGAAATTGTCCGGGGAACATTTTAAAGGAGGATTTTACATAAAATTGACCATTTTCCAAACGAGTAGTGTTTTTCATAAAATGCTCCTCGCATAGCTTCTCCTCTGAGGAATACGGAGAAGAAGTATACACTTCTTCAAGTTGCCAAAACTTTGTGAGTAGTTGATCAACATTCAAATTTAATTCATCATCATAGTCTGAATGCACCTTTATGAAATTACATTTTAAAACTTTAGAAGAAATACATCTATTAATTGGGCCGGAGACCAACCAACCCAGTTTAGTCTCACAAAGAATTGGTTGCCCATCACCTAACTTAATTCGTGGAGATTCCAATAAATCCCAAAAAAAATCAGCCAGCACTCAGCAACATATCGACAGGCGCGGCGTGAGTAAAAGTTGGGATCTGCGAGACAAACATCTGACGGGACTTTAATTTTTAACAAGTTAACATGTTCCTGTTGACCTTGACGAGTGCAGTGGACAATAACAATCACCGGGTTGAACACTCGCGGAGAGCGACACACTGGTATCACCTACATATATTAGTGGGCTGAGTGGAGACAGTCGCACTGCCATTCGTGTCAACAACAACACTGGTAGCAGAAGCACCGCTTGCGTCTGACTTTAAGGATATAACAACGTGAACAATAGTGTTATGTTAACGACGGCATATTTTACAACCTAGCTTTTTGCAGTTGTTTGCACAATGTCCCAGATTAAAACAGTTAAAAAAAACTTTGTATTTAGGTAATAACTGCAAACGAACTTCATTGCTCAATGATAAAAACTGAAGACAACTACAGTGGGTTGCCAAATTATTAGGGACAGTCACAAAAAAATGGTACTTGTAAAGTAATAGTGTTAAATTAATTAGAAAAACACCTTTAGAGGTATGAGGGACAGGGTGTAAAGTTCACTCATCCTCCATAGAAAAGGGAGGATCTTCCGACAAGACGGGTGTTGTGTCTGGCGGGCAACTGCCCCACGATTGATGTTGGGAAATTGTATCTATGCTAATTGCGCGGTAAACTCTGCTTGCGAGATGCAGGATTTGCGTGACGTCATTATGACGCGTTGTTCGCATGTGGCGTTGTAGATACCGTTACACACCATTTTTGGAATGACAAAAGCTTTATTTATATAAAGTAGTTTTTTACGAATTCAAATAAGAACAAAAAAATTAAAAAATTTAAACAATGAAAATTATAGGTAAATAAATAAACGGAACGAAATATTAGTTAGTACTAATTAGTACTTAGTGACATTTCCTTTTGCCTCAATTAGTGCTTCTGTACGCCCGGGGCATGCTTTCTATTCAGTTTATGGCACTTTGTTGTATTTTAGGATAGTGATGCCAAACATTAATGAGTGTTTCTATAAGTCTGACCTTAGTCGTTATAAATTTTCTATAGGGTTCATGTCAGGAGAATTGCCAGGCCAAGGTAAAAGTGGAATTTTGTGGTCTGCCAAGAACTTGGAAACGCTTCTGGCTTTGTGACATGGCGCTGAATCGTGCATCGGGAACTATTCTTCAAGTGTCGGTAAAAGGCGAGTTTGTAAAACTTGTCTGTACTGGTCTTGTTTCATGGTTCCCTGGACAATGTAGAGGCTTACCCCTTTAGCGCTTATGACAGACCACACCATTATTTTAACAGGGTGTTTTACCCTCTCCACAATGCAGTCAGCGTGGTATGTTTCCTGGGCGTCGCCTGACGAAGCTGCTCTTATCGGCCAGAATCTCAAATGTTGACTCATCTGAGAAACACACCTGTAAAAAATATTAAAATGCATAATATTTAAAAATATATTATTTTACGTAATCTATAACACCAGTAACAATGCAAACTAACCTTATTCCAGTCTTCAACAGTCTTTTGTCTTTTGGCGGTGTTCTGGCGGTGAGCCCAGGCAAGCCGTTTCTTCTTCATTGCATGAGTCAACCGAGGTTTTTTTACAGGTCGATGACCTGTCAAGCTTTCTTCTGCCAACCTGCGCTGTACAGTTCTCTTGGAAACTGGTATTCCTGACTCCTGGACTAACTGAGTTAAAAACCCAGCAGTTTTTTTTTCTGTTTTGTAAACAACAGATGTCTCTTATTTTCCTGTCAGAACGAGGGTGTGTTTTCTTCCGCTATTACCTCTTTTATTCGGCAAAATTGGCTGATTATTTTTTTAGTCAAATCGCACCATTTACCCGTGTTGGAAGCCAAATGAAATAAGTATAAACATTATTATTGCAATAATTTTGTTAAAAAATTTATTTAATAATATAATAACAATAATACTTACATTATAACAAAATTTTGTAGCTTAAATTTGAAAATAACTTTGTTTAAAATATTCAAATTCGTCTTTCACTGTTTGGCGTCTAAAACACAGACGCCAGCACATCAAGCTACTACAATCTGTCAAATTTCTTTAATAGATTTTCAAGTTTCGGGTAGCTTGACCTGCTGGCGTCTGTACACTGCTGCTCTCACGTTACTTAAACATTTTTAGAAAATAAATATACCCTTTAACTCTTAACATCCACTTAAAATTTGAGTTATAGAGACATGGCAAACGTAAATAATACATTCCTGCAAAACTTTACCAATTGAAACTGCAGTCAGTGCACCCAAAATAGGAAGTTGATAAAAAATGTGACTGTCCTTAATAATTTGGCAACCCACCATATTTGAAACACCATCATCCTGTTTCCTTGAACTTTTACCTGAATTATTTTTCTTACAATCCTGTACCTAACTTTGTTTGAAATTTTACCTGTGTGTAAGTGTTTAGTATTCGTAGAAGCTTCCAATTCGAACGTTTCTAATATCTCAGCACGGTTTTTAATAAAAGTAATAAATAATTCAAATTTAACTTTAGAATTCTGGTCCAGGCGGCCCTTATACTCACCCCATTCACGATAAGTTTTGCTATCTAATTTGTGTGTGACAATATAAATGAGTAAAGTATCTCAATGATTAACAGGTTCAGCTAAGGATTCTAGGGTACATATGTTTTTATTAACAACATCAAGTAAACCTTTTAAATTAATTGACGACTCCTTTTGAAGGGTGTCGATTTGAAATAATGCAGAAACATGATGTTGGATAAGCAGGTGCCAAACCACCAAACCACTCGCAGAGAAGATTCCACGCTACCGAATAATTTGCACAAGAAAAATGAATGGAGTTGATCACCACAGCCGCAGACCCTTTTAGGGATGACCTCAAATAGTGAAAGTTATTTATTTCGTTCATATCATCGTTTTAATGGATCAGACTAACAAATGTGGCGTGAAACTCTTAAACAGTTTGTATAAGAACCACTGAATTGTGGCAAACTGAATACTCGGTAATTTAACAAACTTATGATTGTTAGAACGCGACATTACGTCACAGGTATCATGAGAATCGCCTTTCCTATTATCATCCAACATTTGTTGAGCTTTAGATAGGGTTTTGTAATAAAGAGATTCAAAGTCTGCACGTTCCGACATCTGACCATCTAAGTCATCAGTACTACACTCCAGCAATAATTGCACCTCATCATATTGGGCATACAAAGCGCCGAGTCTAGTAAAACGTAATTACCAACTCGCTTACCTCAGTAGGGCTCAAAGAAGAGGAATTCAAAGAATTTAGATGGTTTGACAACAATGTCACCTTTCCTTTGCAACTCGCTCGTTTCCTAACGAGATCTTTATTGTCCTTATTTAATTCCTTATCCCCTTGCACTGCGTAAGCTGGTGTGATCAACCTGGAACATATATAAATAAAGTTATATCAACGTTTAAATTACTAATGCAAATGATGCGGCCTGAAATACGTACAAGATTAAAATACACTAAGTTTAGAGTGAGTTTACATAAACAATTATTTAGAATTTATAATAAACTATGCGTATTGACGGTTATATTGTACTAAACTTTAATAATAACAGTGCAATTAAAATTTCTATTGTCTATTTGTGCAAACTAATGTGGTTATTACCTGTCTCAATAACTGTAAAATTATTACACCGTAAAGAAAAATAATGCAGTTACTACAAAAAACTACTCTTTACCACTGTGTAAATAACAAAATTAACAATAATTACTGATCAGTTAATAATTGTATTACAATTTTTAACCACTCACAGAACAAAGAAAAATGACAATAGGTATTTCGTACTAACCTGGCTAATAACGGCTGACTTACACTAATTATACCTGTTAGATAGAGTGTTGGGTACACAAATTTAATAATAAATACGCCTTTTCTCAGCTATTAAGTATCCAGACCACGTTAATTCCAATAATCTTCTGAATGACGTAGCAGAATTCACCGGCCACACGGGGCGTCGCCTATGATTTTTGATGTACACCAATTCTCTTCAATCCCTTTGTAATAATTCGCTGATCGGAGTAAATATTCTTCAAGTCTCCAAATCCGGCTTGAAACACCATGTGCGGGATTGATCCAGGTATAATTACGGGAATAATGAAAAAATACGTTGCTTGATGTGAACGTGGAAATTTGATTGTGTTAATTTTGTAGATGTAGGTAGCCGGACGACAAACGTTAAAAAATAAAAACAATTAGCCATAATCTACGTAGCCTCGACATTAAACAGTATGCGAATTTACATCTATATATCTACATCAATTGGTTTTTTGCGTTTGTAAAAAAGAAACGATATTTATGTACTTATCTACTTTTGCTCTATATACAAAGGTGATAGCGCGCTGTATTACTAACTAAAATTAGGTAGTAAATATGTAGAATACTTCAATTACCAAGGCGCTGAGTTAATTAATCCGGAAGAAACAAGAACGTACTTAAGCCATATTATCAATTAGTTTATTGTTTGCTTTAGGTAAATTCAATAGAACCGAAAACACGATTAATTATAAATAGTTATAAAACAAACTGAGCTATTAAGTAAGTAGGTAGGTAGGTACCAACATACAAAAGGTACATAAGAACAGAGAGGCACAGTAAGAGACAAAATTTTGTCTCTTACGAGTAATTAATGATTTAGACTTTAAAACTCACGTAACTCACACATAATCAGCCTATAATGTTCCCACTGCTGGGACACAGGCCTCTCTGTGAGAGGGAGTGGGCCGTAATCCACCACGTGATCCCGGTGCGGTTAAATAAAACCTAGTAAATAAATATTGCAAACCTATAAACGTACACTACTTATGTAATCTTTTCAATTTTTTTTTTTTCAAGAATAATGTTTATCCCGTTTAGTATTTAGGATTCCGGAAAATATTGTTCTTTCCTTCTAAGACAAGCCCGGCCTCAGATTTATGGACTTATCAATCAAAAGTTTGGCCATTGTTTTCCGCAAACTTATTGCCAGGTCACGGGAAATCTAATATATTTATGACAATACAAAAGAAATGAAATCCGAAGTTCTCATTTCAGTAGATGTGCTTAATATTTCGTCGTCGTCTTTGGAGGCTGATTAATTTAATCCTTTTAGCAATAAAACGCCTCCATTTCCCTGCCCTAATTATTATATAAGGCAGCGATAAAATCACCCGAATAACTCTTCATTAACTGCATTGAAATTATGGGTATCAAAAATGTTATTTGCAAATTTATTAAGGAAAGTTAGGGTTAAGGAATAACAAGTGAGTATCCTTTCGTGACTTCATTAATTCGTTTGGAAATGAATACGTATTTAAAAGGTAATGATTTAACAGTTAATTTATTACTTTTTGTAAGCTATGAAGTTATTTTTAGGGCTCTGTACATCGAAATTAAAAAAAACGGAACCGTTATAGGATCACTCGTCTCTGTCTATCCGTCTGTCACAGCCAATTTATTCCGACTCTACTAGACCAATTAAGTTGATATTTGGTATACATTTGAATGTCTGTGACCCAAACGTGGTTGTGTAACCTAAATAAATTAATTTGGAATATGGCAGTCGTTTGTAGAAAGTCAAAGAGAAAAATTAAAAAATAAAAGTTCACAAACTGTAGGTACCGTGTGACATATCAAATGAACGGGCTAGTTGTGTTGCTCTCAATTTTTTTTTTATAATTCTATAATAAATACTTAAAAAGTTATTTTTAAAAAAAATACCATTCAATTCCCTTCACCCTTTATCTCCGAAACTACTGAGCCAAACATTTTGAAAAAAAAAACAAAGAATTGTTCTTTACTTATAGATTACAGGATAACCTGAAGTCTTTGGTTATGAAATAACATGGTAAATCTCGCAATATCGTACGTACAAACTTACTTTTGCGGTTGGAATGGAGAAGATGTTTTTCAACTACAATGTTAGGTTTGTTCTTGGGATAAATTGTCTTAGGATAAAAAAAAATTGGATCGCGGCACACGGTCGTTGGTTTAGCGTGAAACGTCTGTCAGCGAGTTTCTTTTAGTGTAAAGAAATTTTATACCTAATACAAAACCGACACTGAATGGTACCATTATATTTATTTCGATTAATATTCGACGACAAAATTTAATTGCTGCGAGATCTGGGAACGATTCTAATGCCGAAAATATCGTTTTTAGAATTTTGGTCTATTGTTCTGAATTTATGGTTCAGCATCATGCAAATACTACCGAATAGATATGTAGATAGATAGATATTCCTGGTCAGTATGTAAGCTGTAAATTATCACGCTATTTGTTATGGAGGATTAACAATATTGCATTACATTAACAAAGCAAATAGCTTAGTCGTTCGAGGACTGTTTTGGCAAACCTGTATTTGTAAGTTCGATTCCCAACTATTGAAATATTTTGTGGTTTTTTATTCTCATTTTGTATTAGATGATAATTCGAAGAACGTACTCAGAAAAAAGCAGAGTGGTAATGGTCACACTGCTGGGACACAGGTCTCCTCTCTTCGAGAGGAAGTAGGCTATAATCTACAACGCCGGCCCAGTGCGGGTTGGTAGATGTCACATGTCTTCGAATTTTTGGTTCTAGGACAAGCCGGTTTCTTCACTATGTTTCCCTTCACCGCTTTGAGAGCAGTGATGATGAAATTATTTACACAAAGTAAAGCACCTGCCTGGTTTCGAACCCACGACCTACAACTCGTAAGTCAGGGCCATTACCACTGGACCATTGCTCCTTCCCAATGAATCACAACCCCTTGAATATTATTAAATATTTAAATTGTAATTTTAATCGTGTACAATAAAGAGTATTTCGCATTTCAAGTTGCTATTTTAATACAATTTTGGCCGTTTTTGTGTTATATTACATCATTGTTATCACTTATTTTCCAAAGGTCATAAACAAACTGAACCCGAGCATCAAAGACATCTGGCGGGCCAACGTAAAAGAAAGTTCCCTTAGACCCGCGCTTATTTTCGTTACAATAAAAACTAAGCCGTCATATTTCCTTCAGCAAAACCTTTTACACACTGAAATAAAAGTCGAAACAACTAACCAGTGAATTTAAGGATTATTTCGCAAAGCCGAGTATAAGTTAGTCGTTTTTGAAGGCCTTAACGTTGGGATATATTAGGAACCATTGCTATTCTATGACGAAACGCTTCAAAACTACCCTTTACGTGACCGCTTTGAAGCAACTAAAAATGGTGGATAAAATTTTCACATGCGCCGTCTGAATTGAATCAACTGTCCCGTACCAAATACACCATCAAATACCTACTATAGTTAAACCGAACACTATAATATGCGTAATGTTTACAGCGTACCTTTAATAAATATAATTACTTACGCGAAAATCAACTGCATAAAATCGAATGATGTTTTAATGGACTGGGCGGAAGCATCGTTGATATAAAGAGGACAAATAATGTACACGAGTGCTCTCCGTAAAATCTGTAATAGCTGTATGTACCCCTGACACGAAGCCCTACCTCATTATAGAAACGAGTTTCGATGGGCAGCCTACGTATGACATCGCATTTATGGCAGATAAATCGCGCTATCAATTCAGACACATTCATATGTCAAGTTGACATAACCTTGATGTCGATACTTAAGTGAATAATGGTTACTCAATAGCAGATACTTATACCCTGTCCATTATGTAAACCGTTTTTTGACAGATGGAACTAGTGATTGCAGCAACACAATACATAGATTGATACACGCACGGTATTATAATGTGTGTAAGAATCCACAAATAAGATAATTAATAAGATAAGGCAATTTATACATTTATTTTATTTCGCATTTTAAAGTTAACTTTTACATAATCTGGAATATGTACGTTCTAAGACAGCTGTCAAAAAATTGTTAACCTAATGGACAGGGTATAACTAGATTTTATAGATTTTCGAATACTTAGGGAATATTTTAAAATTGGGTGCAATAGCCGTCGGGATATACTAGTAAAGGCGCTAAAATTTGTTTCCGCTAATTCGGGTCAAAAGTTACTGAAATATATGCTATTTAAAACGTTGAAACAGAATGTGACTTTTCATTTATTTTGGGAATGAAGCCACATTACATCATAAAAAACCCTTATCAATAATTGGCACTTAGAAAGAATTAGCGTCAAAGTTTCCTTGTTACCTTGTAATTAAAATTTCGACAACATTTTTCTTTTTCACTTAACTTTCGCTTTACCGTTAAAAATGGTTCTCAAACAAAGCACGGAATTAGGTTTTATGGAGGTTCCATTTTTTTAAATCTTTTGTAAGGTTTATTTAAAACTCGTCTGGTTAAAAAAATGATGTTGAGTTTTAAGGACAGAAAAAATCGGTAATTGATAATAAATATCTAACACAACAAAGAATTAAGAGAATATTACTATTTATTTTTTAACATGGTGGTAAACTTAGAACTGACCACTTTTACCAGTAAAATGTACATTTGGTAATTCTATGACATCCGTCGATGTTAATTTTTTTGATTAGAATAAAAAAACTTATTAGTACATTACTTTGAAACCTTGAAAATATCTGAAAAAAATCCGTTTCTTAATATTTCAAATGGTTTTCAGTCTCTATAAAACTCAGTTCATCTAATAAATCTCTGGGATTCTGTGCATATAACCAGCTCATCTCGTGTATAAGGTAGGTTGAAATCAAAGGTACCTATTCGAGTAATTAACTTAACTGGCACATCAAATCCTTAATATGAAAATGTAAGACAGCTTAGACTACAAAGGCTTGATATTAATAGTTGTGGAAGATGAAAATTTAACGTTACAACACAAATAAATATCTTATATTCTGAACTACATATTCAGTTTGGACGTGTATTCAAGATTATTCTAAACCCATATGAGAGTATCCGAAATGCACATTGTTTATATTACTCCACCGACTTTTGTTACTTTAACCATGAAATCAAACTTAAGTTTGATATATGGTTGTAGTAGTATGTAATGTTGACACTCGTCCATTATTCTGCGTTCGTTAGCAGACTCATTATAATACACAGTAGGTAGGTATTACCCACAAAGTAGTAAACGTTGTTTTGTTTACATTATTTCCAGCTTCTCGTGTCGCTTACCTTATCAAGTTGTATTCTGCTAGTGACTTATTGACAGTTGGCAAAACAACAAGGTGGGTTGCCGAGAATATTTTCACAGGGTAAGTCGGTTACAGATGTCATCTTGCGCAATAAAACAAGCTTATTATTTAATTAAAAGTTATTATAAACGTGCGCTTAAGGCTTCAGTACAGATTTGACAACTTAGTTAAATATTATGCTTAAACACTTGAAGAGTACGTGTATTTTAAACCAAACCCAGTTTATTTGTTTAATATATAACCTATTTAAGTATATAATAACTATACTATAACCTATTTAAGATTTTTAGGTTTTTTTAATGATTTATTTAAATAAATTCAGGGAGCAAAACGATGTTGGTGCGTAAACTACTTTATGTTTTATTTCTTTACAGGTTGCAAACAAACTCCACCGAAGGTTATCAGTACTAACGAGTTTTCTTACTAAAGACAATAATATAAAATAATAATTTAATAAGTACCTCTATTTTAACATGTCCTCACACCCATAAACCTAGGTTTACATTTTATCGAGTATGGAATATCAGATCCCTAAAAGCAATAACGATTTGTTGCAAAGCTCGACCAATAAATCCATATTTTTCTCCAGCCAGACTAAAGCTATAAATTTCATACCGGAATACTATACCCGCGTATGCTTGCAAAACAATAAATTGCGAACGCCGGCCGCACTCTCTAGTCATATTCATAAACCAATGAACGACTAAAGGTTTTATTTTATCATTATCATTTCCGACTGTAATGCGTCTATTTTATTGCTGTTTAATTATAGCGACATTATAATGCGCTGCGCTGAATTTGAATTTGTCATTAACTCTAATTATGTTAAAAACAAGCTTTAGTTAATACATAATAAGCCTCTGACATCAATACCAACAAGATTTATTTAAAACAAGCTACGCCCCGCTGTTTCACTCGCATAAGTTTCGATCCCGTGGGAATATCGGAATAAAAAGTATTTTATATATTAATCCTGGTTATAAACCATCTGTGTGCCAAATTTCATCCAAATCCGTTCCGTAGTTTTTGCATGAAAGAGTAACAAACATCCATCCATCCATACAAACTTTCACTTTTATAATATTAGTAGGATAGTAGGATTTTACTTCGCAGCTAGATTTAAAAAAGGGATTTATTTATTATTAGGTTTTTCAACAATGAGTACCTGCACTGTTACTTTACGATTTGTACATTGCAAACTTCAATCTAAGTGCCTCGTTTCTTATAGAAAAGCACAATATAATACATATAATATTTTTTAGATTTCTTGCTAATCCAAACGCTGTCCGCATTGGGATTAGCAAGGAATCTAAAACATTGTCTAGACGGTCATCATTTCAGAAATAGGTTTTGAATTCATGAATGTATTATCCAGCTCTAACCGGCAGTGGGTTAAAAATGTGTCAGTACCTATTATTTTACAGCATAATTAACTGCAACGTCGGAAGTGGTGGGGGAACATAATAATAATTAAAAATGGCATGGAAGCTCTACGTAAGCTAGTACCGTTACCCACTATGAAGCTTGGGAGGCTTTTAGTCCTAAATGAATAATCATCATCATATAATTATTTCTTCTAAATAATGTCAAAGATAAAAATGAATAAGAATCCAGAAACAACGTGATCGAAGGACTACTAAAATACTTTTCACACGATCTACTCGATAATCCTACTAATATGTATAATAAATGTGAAAGTGTGTAGGTTACTCAATCACGTTAAAACACAGATTTCATAACCGGGATTAACATATAGAATACAGGCTAATAATCATGATGATTATTAACAATCATATATTGACTAGCTGTGCCCGGGGGTTTCACCTGCATAAGTTTTGTTCCCGTGAGAATATCGGGATGAAAAGTATCCTATACGTTAATCCTGGTCCAAACCATCTGCGTGCCAAATTTTATCCAAATCCGTTAAGGAGATTTTGCGTTAAAGAGTAACAAACATCCATCCATCCATCCATCCATACAAACTTTCACGTTTATAATATTACTAGCTGCGCCCCGCGGTTTCACCCGCATAAGTTTCAATCCCGTGGGAATAACGGGATAAAAAGTATCCTATATATTAATCCTGGTCCAAACCATCTGTGTGCCAAATTTCATCCAAATCCGTTCAGTAATTTTTGCGTGAAAGAGTAATAAACATCCATCCATCCATCCATCCATGCAAACTTTCACGTTTATAATATTAGTAGGATAGTAGGATTTGCAAAAATCAATCTTTAGATAGGAGGTGTTCGTTACAAAACGTTGTTTGGACTTCGAACTTGTACCCTGGAGATTACCTAACATGTTAGCTAGAAAATGCTTTTTTTTTTTTTTAATAAATTTACTTACACTTCCCTATAAAGGGGGTAGGAGGTGTTGAAGATCGTAGGTGAAAAAACTAAATTAGGGCGGACGAAGTCGCGGGCGAAGTGCTAATGTAACAATATAATTATGTCTTGTATTCCGAACCTTTATGACTAACTTTAGAGAGAGTCTAGGGTTATAATGACTTATAACCCTAGACTCTAGACGCGCAGTGTTCATAATCACCTGCCTAGCTTTTTCCCAACTATGTTGGGATCGGCTTCCAATCTAACCGCGCAGTATTATTGTACTGAATTTCATTCTAACCCTGGACAATAATGTATTTGAATTTAAGACTTTAAGACTACAATCCTGAGTGCAGCGAGGAATTCAATATAGCGCCCTTGACATAAGACGCTGCCTTGTCCCCTTGGTGAATAATCTACTATCATAATTAACATTCGTATTTTGTTCTTTTTGCAGGCGTGGTGTTTGATCAGAACACTGACGAGATACAGAATGCCTTCAAGTTCGCCATGTTTCAAAATACAAATGCCAACAAGTCCAGCATCGATTTTCAGATTTACGTGGACATCATCAACACAGCCGATGCCTTCAAATTATCAAGACTTAGTAAGTGCATTTTCCTCATTTAGATAATAAGATACGCCAAATAAAATTGCAATCACTTAGTTGGGCTTAGGGATTTTTTTTTATCTGGGGAATTTGATTATAAATTGTTCACAGGAATTTTTCCTCAGTGCCGTTTAAAAAATCTTTCTAACAAAGGCACAAGATATTTTAGAACAACAAAGATAAATCAGTTTATTAGCTACCCCGGATCTTATGGGTTGCCTATTATCACTGCTACATCAATATTGGCAATTGGAATAATCCGTTCGCAAATAGTTCTTAGTTTGTTTATTGTGTAGTTATTTAAAAGTAACAATCCTGAAAAAAGTTTGTAAAATGGCACGAGCCTTTATTATATGAGAAGAGGTATTTGCCATACAGTGTGACAATAATAGGCTACTATTATTTTTATTTGCATGATTTAAAATAAAAACTTTTAAATCTTTTAAATCTTGAGCAATCTTTTAAGTTTTGAGCAAGCGTGGTGATCACTGCTCGTGCATTGATCACCACGCTTGCTCAAGACGGGTTGGCGATTTCAGGCTTACATTAGCTATATAAGTCCAGGTTTCCTCACGATGTTTTTCTTTACCAATGTCAGTGATGTCCAAGATACACAAAAAAAAGTACATATGAATGAAGAAGTCAAATTGGTGCTTGCACGAATCTGAATCTACAACCTCAACCTTAACATCATCTTAGGTAGATCTTAGCTGTTCAATAATAAAATGTCGATGTCTCAATGTCGACGAACCTAATTACCTTATCGATTTTTTGCAACATTTGCGAAATAAGTCATTAAGAATAATATCAAAACATGATAAAGTAGCGAATGAAGAAAACATATAAAACCAAGTACACCCAAAGTTTTGGAGTGCAATAATTGAATATTTCGCAGAAAGCCACTCTTCTTTTACTAGACTTCGAAAAGTTTCAGAAGTTTGTTCAAAACAACTGCGCGAACCGTCAATACTCGTTATAACTAATAGGTATACAGAAATGTTTTCTTTACCCGAGTGAGTGTTGCGGGTCATGCCATCTTCAAAAAAAATATCTTTACACTTAAATATATACATAGGTAGGTACGGTTATTCACAGGTTAAGAGCGTTTTCAGAGGGCAACAATCGGTGGCCGATTTTTGTAGGAGATAATTAAACGGTACAGATCAAATAAATCAACGCACACGTCATACCAAAAAATCAAAAACAAAAAATCTGTCGGATTGTATGACCTACAAAAAGTATGCAGTGTGCGAACAAGTTAGTTCCTATACCTAATTTTTAGCGCGCTAAAAATTAGGTATAGGAACTAACTTGTTAATCTTATGTAGAATCTACCTTACTTTATATTTTATTTAGGTGACAAATACCAAAAGGAAAAAAAAACTCCTTTAATAGCAAGACAAAATCAGGAGGTATATTAGGAATATATAATTTAAAAAAAAAACATTGATTTTTAGTTACCCTTTTGGTTATTTTAATTTAAAGAAAATAATTAACGGCTCTTACACGAGCGTCATTCTCTGAATATTTAAGTAAATAATATTTTTTTCTACGTATAACGGGAAGAGTTTATAGTACCAACCAATACTATTACAACTTTTTGCTATCCAAAGAAACCAAAACATTCTATTTAAGCAGTAACCAACGGAAAATACAAAGATAAACAGCGAGTTTCGTCTGTGGTAAGGTCAAGAAAATTAAGTTTATATTTCGTTGTCCTCCTTGACACAGAACTCTCATTTGAATGCAAGACCTTTCTCTCTTTTTATTTCGCCTCGTCACGCGAGGCTGATCAAAACACTTTTGAGCGGTGCCGCGTGAATTTTCGAAACAACCGTTTGTACAACACATTTTAGAGGTAAAACTAGAATTCGGCTCTCTAAAAGATTTTGATCTAGCAGTTCAATTCGATTTCGTGTAGATTAAATGTATAGGAGGTACCTCATGTTATATTCTTTACAATGTTCTACGTATCTGCCGAGACTTCTTACCAAAATAATGTCAAGGTAAAAGCTTCGGATGAATAATGTCAGCGAGGAAGGCGCTAGTGAAAATGGTTCTTTAATAAAGTGTTAAGTAGATACCTGTTCAAAATTATGCGCATACATTATTTTTGGGTCAAAGAATATACAATGTACCTACGTCGTGAACGGTAAAGATTCATACAAAAACATGTGAAACTACGTCTCCTTTTTTTATATTTCCACGATTTGTTTACATTTCATGGGAACTTTGCATGTTAATGTATGTAAGGATCGCAACATTTTAATTAATACAAAAGTTATAAATTTAATTTTCGTTTATTATAACGACAGTTATTGATTTTATTTTGTATTTCATTTCCACGTAATTCCTAGGTACATGGTTTCATTCCGTGGTTCCTAGGTGCTTGTGGTTTTGGCCATAAAATCAACCACAAGCCACTGCTTGTGGTTGTTGTTGTGGTAAAAAAAAATTGACGCCTTCCTCACAATCGGATTATTGATACAAAGCCATCGCGGCTCGGGCGCGCACAAAGATACTAAAATGTGTGTAGTTGCTCGTGGCTATGTCATAACACTCACTGCAGGTCATATTTTTATTATTTTATGTTTGTTTTATTTTTATTTACATCATCATAATATTCTTTACTGATGGAGGGTAAATTAAATTTTGAATATTTATTAAAAATATACATTTCTGGTACAGTTTTAAATAATCACGTTACAGCATGTTCATATGAAAAAAGTAATCGTTTATTCTGTACAAATAAGCCGCGCATTACAAAATAAACATAACATACATACTGGTGCTCACGCCCAGTGCCCTTCGCGGGCGCTGGGCATGAGGACTTATATTGCACTCACGGACACACAACACTCTCCAAAGACACACATAGACATAGTACATCTCCTTTTTTTTCTATTAATTCTCTTCCTCTCAGTACTTGGAGCTTTTATAATGTTGTAGTACGTAAGTGCCATTAAATATTGTAATTTTAAGGGTGCGAGCCTGGAGATCTGTCATACAGGTCCCGAACCCAGTATAGGACTCCAGCTCTCACAAAGGATAAACTTTAAAATGTAACTCGATCCTACCAATCAAAACTGTACCTTTTTGAGAGAAATAAATTACTATTATTATTTTTATGTTTTTACATATCTCGGGACCACGGGGTCCCGGTCCTTTGGAAGGCGTACGAAGGGCCGAAGCCAACTCGCAGAGGCCCCTTAGGAAATTTTAATGAAATGCGGTACCAACCGACGATTATCCCTGTATGCACTATGCAAGTGCACCCAAGGACAACCCCCGGTTGGTGTAGGACTATTGCAAGACATGGAAAAATAAAAATGGGTTTGGGTGGTTATAATAGATTGGTTACCTTGAACTATAGAAGAACAATGTCCCCTGCCAGACCAATGTTATACATATAATATACACGGATACAATGGCAGGGGGTGACTTGCACACTCAATAATGGGCTCCCGAAAACGGTCGCTAGCACATAGTGTCGTAGCGACAAGGGGGCTTAGGTGCTTATGGAGGAGTGGAGAGGTATAACACGGCTATCAGGACAATCCCGGAAGTACGGTCAAGATCCCCATCAGTATCTTACTGAAATATTTCCTTCCTCCGAGTACATTTGCTCTTGCGAATCTCCACTCAGGCCGGCCAATAAAGCCAAGAAAGAGGTGGGAGGTCTGTTCCTCGTCAGTGTTCACTCCAGCCAGCCATTTAAGGCAAGCCAGAGGTGAGGAACAAGACTACTCCCGGGAGATAGGGTCCGAGGGGTTGCTACTGCCCAACAGCTCGCCACATGCTGCCCTGCGAGTTTATTATTATGTCCTTCATTTAAATTTAAATACATATAAATTATATTTTTAAATATTAGAATATAAAAAGTATAAAAACATTTAAAAATATAAAAAATAGTATCCCACCGGTATCGGAAACAGGGTCCAAGCTACCGGCGGTCGGTGGAGCACACGGTGGAGGTCTGCCCCGCTTGGGCGGAGCACCGCCGTGTCCCTCGTAGAGGCGATCGGCAGCGGCGGCGGCCTCTCGCGCCCGGACCTGGTGCAAGCCATGGTCCGGAGCGAGAGGGAGTGGGAGGCAGTCGCCTCCTTCTGCGAAGCAGTCATGCTAGCGAAGGAGGTGGCGGGACGGATGAGGGAGAGAGCCTCCCGTCCCAGCCGCCGCGGGAGACGCCCCGGGCGTCGGGAGTCGAGCGACGACTACCGGCCACCGTAGGCGCGGGCCTGCGGGCGGAGAGCAATGGGTAGCTCACCGCCCGATCAGGACCAGGCCCGTGCCGGACGGCGCGTAAGTGTTCCACGCGCGCCTCAAAGAGATGTCAGCATAACGAGGGGCCCCTCAGGGCCGAAGCCTGCCGGGGCAGCGGGATTGTCCGAAAGGGTTACCGCTGCCCCGGAACATAAAGGGCGAAGGAAGGAACATGGGTGGGTTTTAGTCAGTAAGAGTCTGACACTCCCTTCCGCTCCACCCAGAGCGGGAGGGGTCATTTGATGATTTCCCATCCCAAAAAAAAAAAAAAAAAAGCTACCGGCGGTCAAAGAAGAAAAAGCGGCGCTGAAAGACGTCCACAGCTGGACATAAGTAGTGAGCAGTAGTAGTTCTTAAGTTTACTAACACAATGAGTCCTTATTACATAAATAAAGAAATTTATTATTATTATTTCCTTTATTTCATTTAAATACCTACAAAATACATTTTTATATATGTATTTTTATAAACAAAAAGATAAAAAAACATTTTAAAATATAAAAAATAGTAGCCCACCGGTATCGGGAACAGGGTCCAAGCTACCGGGCGATCAGGGCTCCAGAGAGAGGAACCTCCTGATAATGCGAGTCGTGTCCAGAAGTACCGCTTTCTGAATCAAGCCCTTGCTCCAAATACCCAACGAGAGCCTCCTAAGGTGTTGGTGGAGGCTCTTGGCTATTGAGCCATTAGCTGTCACGACTATCGGCACAATAATCGCTGAGTCTACATCCCATATGTCGACAACCTCGTGAGTCAAGTCAAGATACTTGATTTGTTTATCTTTCTCGGCTTTCACGAGGTTCTCATCATGCGGGCCGGTTGTGTCAACAATCATTGCGCGCCGCTCTAATCGATCCACCACCACTATATCAGGCTTATTGGCAACAATAGTCCTGTCAGTGATTATGGATCGATCCCACTACAATGTGATATTTCCATTTTCGAGAACTGGGTCGGGCACATACCTGTAGTACGGTACCTCAGATTCCACAAGGCTGTATTTCAAAGCAAGTTGCTGATGGATTATCCTGGCTACAAGGTTGTGTATATGCAAGTACTCTCCGTTAGCTAGACGAGAACACCCAGAGATAATATGCCTAATTGATTCTCCCGGTCGGTGGCATGCCCGACAGATGTCAACCGTGCCGTCTTTCACAATAAATCTCCGGTATTTGTTCGTCATCATAACTTCGTCCATAATTGTGGAGACAAAACCATCGGTTTCTCCAAAGAAGTCACCGAACTGCAGCCAGGCTACGGATGCTAGTAGATCTACATCGGATCCATGTAGGGCCCGGTAAAAGCTTCCGTGAAGCTCCTTACTCTGCCATGCTTCCATGCGATCATTAGCATCAAGCACTACTGGCTTGCGCCAGTTCTCTTTAGCCAAGGAGAGCGGGGTGAGGCCCATGTCCACCTCGACCACATCTCGTTGCATCCCCACTTCGGTTATCTCGCGATTGTGGAGGGTCTTAGCGTTTAAAAAACCTCGATCACCACATTTGCGCGGGATATCCAGCCTCATTACCGATGACCGTGTGTGATGCATTAGATTTGCAGTCAGCAGCGTATGGACCCTCCTATCCAGGGCCTCGAGTTCGGTCTGAGTTGAATTGAAGGCGCGCACCTTGTTTCCGCCTGATAAAAGTCTATTAAATATTTTTTTCAAGCGGCCAAAGAAACGCTCCTTCAACTATTGCTTCATGCCAGAAATATCGATTCCCAATGCTTCCGATATACCCAAATATTTATAGGTATCGGCTGCGGACAGGGCTCTAAGGTTTGTGGAATCCAAGGGTTAGGTTCCCACAGATTCCACAATCTCCTCTCACTTTACATGCATGACCGCACACAAATTCCATCCTGATGGCGCTACTGAAAGTTTCAGTAATTTTCAGTAGATTCATCAGTTGCAAATTGTTGGGGGCAAAGAGTTTTAGGTCATCCATGTAGAGGAGGTGAGATATAACCTGACCACCTCTCTTTAGCCGATAGCCTAGACCTGAATCTTCTAGCAGCGTGCTTAGAGGATTCAAGGCTAAGCAGAACCAAAGCGACTCAAAACTGTCGCCCTGGAATATGCCTCGCTCGATCCTTATCGGCTCGCTATTCCTCTGGATATTTCGACATCCTGGATAGCGAAGGACCGTCCTTCATTGCCCCATACACGTCATTAGGAAGGTGCGCAGAGTTGTATCTACTTCATACAACTCCAGCACCCTTATGTATGTGGCACCGAGTCATAGGCCTTCTTATAATCTATCCAACATGTTGACAGATCACAAAGCGCATCACTCTTATTTTTATTACTATTATTATACCGAGTGGGCTACCCGGTATGTAAGGTTTGTATGTGATTTAAAACAGAAATCTCGATGTATTGACATGACGCTATTGGACCCCTGCTAAGCAGTGCCAAGTCGCTAGTATTAAATTAATACAAGTAGGCATCAACATTGAAGCATAGTGGATACAGCCGGCAAAAAGTAATTAAATGAGTCATTTTATTATCAGATGCATTTCGCAGTCAAGTCTATTGAACAACTGTTTTTTTAAATAAAAACGTGCTTTCTGTCTCGAAATTTATTCAGCATTGAAATATTTTTCCGCAAATGTAAAAACAAGTGAATTTGATCTGTAGGTTATACCTAGAAATGAATTCTAAACTGTTTTTGTTTTAAACCATCAAAACTACCTTGACTACCTTTATTTTTAAGTAAAAAAAGGAACTTTCTCTCTTGAAACTGATTCAGCATTGAAATATTTTCCGCGACTGTAAAATCTGGTGAATTTCATCAGTAGGTTATATTTAGAAATGAATAATGAACTGGTTTTTGCTTCAGGCCGTCAAAATATTATATTGTAAACGGAAGGTAGTGGTAGATGTGAAAACATTAGGAACGCAATGTATATAATTATGCTTGCGACGGTAATTAACCTAGGTACCTAATTAAACTAGGCTAAACCAACCACCCTGTAGGTGGTTTTTTGTGTCGGGGCAATAAGGGTTAACCATCACTATCATAAAAAAGTAATTTGGAGTCTTATTTCCTTCAAAAGCTATGGAAAAACTTTTTTTTTCCTTATAAGAAACAGAGTTTATTTGCGATTTCTGACTACTCTAGTACTCAGGTGGTCCGATAGTTTTTCTTTATCCATAAGAAACAAGAGTTAAATAGAATCCCTGTATACTTATTAGTCTATAGTAAGATAAGTACGAACGTATTTATATCTTGTGTTTATGTTTTGTTTTTATATCTTTATCTATTTCTTTTTTTTATTTATCTTTTTTTCCTTGATCTGTTTGTATTAGTTGTAATTCTCACATGGTATTTAAATAAATAAATCAATAATAAGAAAAAGATAAATTTTATTATTTCATAAGGGAATAAAAGTGTATGATTGTATCTACACATTAACTATCTACTTATGTATTTAGTTTCAAAGTTTGCAGTATAATATTAGTCTAATGTTATGACAACGTTTTGAACAGTAATGGTTACGTCGTTGTGCTAAGTACGTGTGCTCGTCACAATCGGTATTGGTATTTTTTTGTAATACCATGTTTTTTAAGTTATTTTTAGTAAATCAACACTAAAACGTATTTTTCTACCCGGTTACAATCTCACTCAAGTAAATTAACATCTTTTAATAAAGTTTTTCTGTCTTCAATCTTTTTTTAAGTCTTTGTTCGTATCATTAAATCCTGCTTGAAAGCTATTGCATGTTCCTACTGAGTATAGCGCTTAGCAACGGGCTCAAACCGAGAGCTTAATGTATAGGCCTCAGAAAATCGCTCGACTGTTCAGGGTAAATTAATATTTTCCCAGGGTACCATCCCATATACTTTCTCAACAAAGATTGTTGGATTGGTTACATACTAATTAATGTTAAATTCATGATAATGTTGATCTACTCATTATTTTAAAGGCAAACTTTCCCAGTTTATATAGCCTCAGTACTTATAGTAAAGTAAACTAGTAAACCGTAAACTTGTCCTAGACCCAAAATTCGAAGACATGTGACATCTACCAACAAACACTGGGTTCTGCGTGGAGGATTACAGCCCAGTCTATCTCACAGAGAGGAGGCCTGTGTCCCAGCAGTGGGAACTACAACAACTATAATGAGTGTGTGTGTGAGTGTATACGTTGTACAAGGTTCATCTCAAGTAGCACAGACAGAGACTTATGCTGTCACTTCTTCTAGTAAAGTTTGTTGTTGTTCTGTTATGTTTTTTGATAGTTTAGGGAGAGGGTTAGGTATATTATTGAGTAACAACCTGAGGCAATCTGCTGTTAATTATTGTATGCCCGGGAAATCTTACAAAGAGATAATGTCAACAATAACTTGCAATAAATATGATCCAAATGCCATTATTTCTGTATTTGTAGGTAATAGTGCTAAGGTAAAAATAGATGACATCACTGACAGTGTGACTGAAATCTTGAAGAATAATTGTCAGAAAATAATATTGTGTGCTTTCCCATACTTTGAGCACTTATCAAGTAGGCAAAATGAAATATATGTACATATGCTAAATAAACATATGCATTTATTAGTTAATCACTATAGTGACAAACTCATATTTTTTGACACCAACACTTTTATTGAGAAATTCAAATCGACTAGGGATACAGCGTATCTGCCCATTAGTTTTAGACGTCAAATAGCAGGGCTATTAGCTTTTATTATTAACTCAGACATAGGTAAGTAGTATGTCGAAATGTGATGTAATTTGCACCACAAAAATTTGTAATAATACTAATATTAAGGTGGTTAGCAACAATAGTTTAAACTAGTCAGTAAGACAACAGAAGGTACCAATAACAATATTATTGTTAATCTCTCCTCCAACAAGGTATCTCCTAGCACTCAATTAGTTAAGTGTATAAAACCCACTAAGCAGAATACCTTGAAATTGTTTCATCAAAATATTCAAGGTATTACTTCCAAAATATTAGAAAATGAATTGTTTTTAGAAAAAAACAATGTTTGATATTATTTGTATAACTTAACACTGTTTGAAAGTTTATGAAATGCTGATTAATTATAAGAACTATAGAGTGGGTAGTTGCTTTAACCGAAAATCCATGCTGCGTGGACCTCCACGCAGCATCATTAGTCATTAGTCATTTATTCATGAACAATAAATTGTGTCTAAAATTACATAGAAAATTAAAATTAAAATTACAATTTTACAACAAGCATACATTTAAATACAACAACAAAATACCACATAATTTTATAAGAATTTCATTATAGATCTTCAACAGCATAAAGACACTTATTCAATAGGAAACTTTTCAGTTGTTTTTTAAAGGAGCTTGAGTAGATAGCGCTTTTTATATGTAGAGGCAACTTATTAAATAATATAACCGATTGATATCTGGGACTGTGCCTCACAATATTCAAATTAGGCTGTACCTTGTACCGTATAATGTCATGTCTCCGTGTGCCTTCTCTAATCTGTCGTTCTTCTGCTGTTTCATATTCATGCATATATTTGGCCATGTTACTTAGAAGTACAAATACATAAATGCTCGGCACTGTAAGTACTCATTACTCGTATATTTAATTAAAAATTCTTTAAAATAAAAGACTCATAAAGACATAGTGGAACCATCGGTGGAACATAGCATCGAACTGTCCTGTGTTGTCGTATACAGACCTCCAAAATATCAAAACTACTCTATTTTTGAGTCAGTAATAGAAGATGTCTTGGCAAAACTTGCAACTGGTAATAAATCAGTAATTATTTGTGGTGACTTTAATATTAACATTTTGGAAATTAATTCAAATAGCAGTAGATTATTAAGCCTCTTTATATCATTCAATCTGTCAAATGTGTTTTTGGAACATACACGAATAACTACAGCTACTGCTACATGTATTGATAATGTTTTATGTTGCTGCGAATATCTAGAGAAGAACATTGTAAATTCTGATCACTGCGGTCAAACCGTTTCTTTTAAGTCCAACACACCGATACAAAAAGTGCAGATTCAAACTAGACCAATAACATCGGGTAATTTGAATAATTTTAATATAACTTTAAATAGCAAGTGCTCAGGGCCTAAGTATGACTAATGATAATATTTTGTATGAAGAATTAGTTTCATTGGTACAAACAGAGTTCAATAATTATTTTAAGAAGAACTCTAAAACTATTTGCCCTAAGTTTTTATTCAGTGACTGGGCAACTAAAGGAATCAGGAAAAGTAGGAAAATATTATTTGAACTGTATGGCCTTTTTTTTTCCGGATGTCAGACTCTTACTGACTAAAACCCACCCATGTTCCTTCCTTTGCCCTTTATGTTCCGGGGTAGCGGTAACCCTTTCGGACAATCCCGCTGACCCGGCAGGCTTCGGCCCTAAGGGGCCCCTCAGATTATGCTGACAACTGTTTGAGGCGCGCGTGGAACACTTACGCGCCATCCGGCACGGGCCTGGTCCTGATCGGACAGAGAGCTACCCATTGCTCTCCGCCCGCAGGCCCGCGCCTACGGTGGCCGGGAGTCGCCACGCGGCTCCCGACGCCCGGAGCGTCTCCCGCGGCGGCTGGGACGGGAGGCTCTCTCCCTCATCCGTCCCGCCACCTCCTTCACTAGCATGACTGCTTCGCAGAAGGAGGCGACTGCCTCCCACTCCCTCTCGCCCCGGACCATAGCTTGCACCAGGGCCGGGCGCGAGAGGCCGCCGCCGCTGCCGATCGCCTCTACGAGGACACGGCGGTGCTCCGCCCAAGCGGGACAGACCACCACCGTGTACTCCACCGTGTCCTCTAGGCGATCCTAGCAAAACTGTAAGGCCTTAAGCCGTATACGGACACTTAGCCGCACACGGATACTTTAAAAATATCTGCAAAGCAGCTAAAGCTTCATTCATTAGTAACAAGGTTAAATCAGCAGACAATAAAATAAAGACAGTATGGAAGATTATTAACAATGAAACGAACAGGAACAAAACACCTAATACTGATTGATTACACACTGAACACTTCCCGCGGTCTCATTAGCGATAACATCGATGTTGCTCAGGAATGTACAACTTTCTTTATCAATATCCCAATTAAAACTACAGCAACTTCAAATTCCTCGCCTAGCTATAGAACTAATAAGAGCGAATCTCAACCTGTACTGTGGAATTTAAATTTAAACATATAAACCTTATAGTCATTATAAAGGCTTTTAATGACTATAGGGTTTATATAACTAAGCAACTTAAGATCAAAATTACCGAAGATCTGTGGGACATGTCTACTAAAGTTTGTCAATCCATTTAATATTTAATTTGTGTGTAGATCAAGGGGTATTCCCGGATTTAATGAAGTTCAGTAAAGTTATTCCACTTTTCAAATCTGGGGACAGCAAAGCAGCAGGGACAGAACAGCTAATAATTATAGACCCGTGTCGGTTTTGCCGGTTTTCAGCAAGGTGTTTGAAAAAGTAATGTTAAATCAAATGCTCAATCATTTTAATCGTAACAACATCCTACACGATCAACAGTATGGTTTCACCAAAGGACGTTGTACAACTGACGCCGGTGTCACCTTATTAAAACACATCTTTAACGCATGGGAAGAGGCACAAGTTGCAATAAGCATCTTTTGCGACCTATCCAAGGCATTGACTGCGTGAATTACGAAACACTGCTCTTGAAACGTGAGCATTACGGACTGGGTAAACTAGCTCTTAGCTTATTAAAATCATATTTAAATGATAGATTTCAGCAAGTTCAAATAAACGGTGTGAATTCATTGGTTTTAAAAGTCAAAATGGGTGTACCGCAGGGCTCAGTATTGGGGCCGTTCCTATTTTTAGTAAATGATTTCATTTACTAAAAACTCGACCACAAATGGTGTTATTTGCTGATGACAAATCACTGATTTTTCAAGTAGGCACATGTGCACAGGAACTTGACGACGTATATAACGCTATGCTTATGGTCCATAATTGGTTTACTGTAAATAATTTAGTATTAAATGAGAAAAACCTATATGCATTAGATTCGCTTTACCGAATGTTAGAAGTAGTGAATATCATGTTGTATTGAATAGGGAGAATACGGTTTTCTTGGGGAGCACGCTTGACTGAAAGCTGCAGTGGGGTCTTTTTTTTTCTGGGTTGGAAATCATCATATGACTTCTCCCGCTCTGGGCGGAGCGGGAGGGCGTGTCAGACTATTACTGACTAAAACCCACCCGTGTTCCTTCAGTTGCCTATGCCACGGGCCACGGTATCTCTTTCGAACAACCCGCGGCCCTGGCAAGCATCGGCCCTAGCGGACCCCGTCAGTTCGTGCTGACATCTCTTTGAGGCGCGCATGGAACACAACGCGCCGTCGACCCGGGCCTGGTTCTTGCCGGGCGGCGAGCTGCCCATTGCTCGCCGCCCACAAGCCCGCGCCTACGGTGGTCGGGAGTCGGCTGGTGATTCCCGACGTCCAAGCGTCTCCTGCGGCGACTAGGGGCGTGAGGGCGCAGAGATTGCCTCTCCCTCACGCGCGCCGCCTCCTCCTTTAGGAGCATTACTGCTTCGCAGAAGGAGGTGACGACTTCCCATGAACTCTCGCTCCGTACCATGGCCTGGACCAGGGCCGGACGCGAGAGATCGCCGCCGCCGATCGCCGCCACGAGGACGCGGCGGTGCTCCGCCCAAGCCGGGCAGACCTCCACCGTATGCTCCACCATGTCCTGCAGGCGATCCACACAGTGGTGACACCCTGGCGTTTCCTCTCGCCTTATCCTGAACAGGAACCTCCTGAAACAACCGTGTCCGGTGAGGACCTGCGTCAGGGGGAAGGTGAGGGTGCCGTGGCGCCTCTCCAGCCACACCTCAAAGAGGGGACTTATGGCCGTAATTGTGGCGTGCCCAACACTGGGTTACGACAATCGCACTCTCCATGTCGCCATGAGATCCCGCCGGAGCTCTGTCCGCTGTATCGTGATTTCTCGCGGCAGCGGAGTTACGCCCCGGCGTTTTGCCTCCTCTCGCCACTCCCATATGTGGGCGAGGACTTTTGCCTCCAGATCCCATGGCGGCATGCCGTGGGGTCCTCACCTAACATCACTTGCAGTTCGGCTAAGTTCAGCCGCTTACGCTGTTTGGAAAATCCGTCAATTACCAGACGTGGATACCGCGAGACTGGTTTATTTTAGTGACTTCCATAGCATCATGTCTTACGGTATTTTGCTGTGGGGACGGGCTGCAGATATTGATTCTATCTTCATTCTGCAAAAGAGGGCTGTCAGAGCCATCTACAATCTCAGCAGACGCGAATCTTTAAGGGAACTGTTTAAAAAAATTGATGACTACGATATACTCATTCGATTGAACATGCATTTAACGCACACTATGTAGACAAGCATTATTAGGTATAAATAGAATGATACAAAAATAGAGGACAGATTTGTCTTAGATCTAACAGTTAGTCAATACTATGTTTGGATAAGAATTCGTCTATGGTGCCGGGTCTCATCTCCCCTTCTATTAGCTCTTGTTGCATGCGCTTGATAGTGCTCTTCATAAAATCTGTCATAACCCACTCCCCGGAGGCCATGAATTTTGCCCACTTGATTGGAGAGTTGCTCCGAATTGTTATCCCGTCCATCTCGGTATCCTGGCTCTCTCCTGCAACCAATATTGGGTCCCCGCTGGTTGTGAATTGGAGAATCTGTAAATGGTTTCTCTTGTGAACGTAGGCTACAAGAAAGACGTTAGCGACGGTCCCCGCGATGCCATATTCTAGGTTCATTCTGGCATTTCGGGATCTCTCCAATCCTAAAAGAGCCCCTACCCCATGGACAAAGTCTAATAAGACGGATTGATGACGGTCGAGTAGGCGGACTTTGTTACTAAGCCCATATCAGACTGGTAGGGATAGTATGATGATCCATCGGCTGCTTCTTCCCCCGTCTTACTCATTTTGATGAGGTTGAGTGCAATAGGCTCGTATGTGATTCATGCTGGAGCGTCTTCTATGTTGTCAGATCCAATAATGTGTAAGAAAAATCTGATGGAAAGAAGAGATGCACAGTCTTTGTACCTAGACGATATAGTTCCCACACGCACCACAGCAAAACTGGCTTTCGGGAATCTGTGTAGAAACATATCGATGCCAGCGATCATCTTTAGATAATTGGTGTCTGTCAACCAGAACCCAACCAGTGCGATGAGAGCGTCAGGTCTCGGAATGTCCTCTGACAGGCCTACAGCTTGAGTCATTATGCAATCAGATCAGATCGATTATACTCCCCATTCGATAAATACTGCAAAATATTACTAATAGGCTCACATCTGATTCAATGTTTTCTCCGCCAGTTAAGGTGTTGGATGGTGCCGGATGATTTTTCAATTCAACTTGAAACAGGTTCCAAACATTAATTGACTCTCCTTCTTCTGCAATAGTTACTCCAAAGGATGTCCACTTTGTAGTATTCTCTAGATGGATAGTTTTGAGGAATCGATAAGCAAACTCCTTTCCTGCATCTAAGTCTGGTCTGGATGACCTCAAACTGTTGACAAAGGCACTCCTTGCTGCCTCCAGTGTATTATATATCGCCTTAATTATCAATTGAGGTTTTACTTTCTTGGTGAAGAATTCGGAAGGATATTCAGACTCCAATCCAGATTAGGGAGCTTGGACGGAAATCACCTTTTTGTTTTTAATAAACCTAAGAGCAGACATGATGAGATTTTCAATGATGTTGGATGAGTATATCGTAGATAAAAATGCTTGGCTTAATTACGAACTTAATGTTTATTTTATTCAACGAAGATTCAATTCTTGAGTACTTCAATATTAAATACCTCTTCCTGATTGGTAGTTTCTTTTTTCATCTCTTAAATAAATTGCAAACTATAGTTTTGTTTAAATTAGAAGCATTTTCTAAATTTTGTAAATCTAAGAACCATGGTTCCGTTTATTATGATATTTTGATGTTGACTTGAAAGAGCCTGGCAGTTGAGAATATGTCATGCTCACTTAAATGTCTCACTGGTGGTGGCGCGTGTGATGGATCATTCGGTTCTCTACAAAATGGTTGAGCCGGTGGTGCTGATCCCCGCGTCATGTTCGTGAATGGGCGTCGTCCGTTGAGACTGGTCATCTCTTAACTACCAGGGCTTATTTTAAATTGTTTCTTTATTTGTATTTTTAATGATTTAATTAAAATAAATGATTTGAATTTTAGTTTACACAATAAAATAAAACCCATATGGGTCTTATTTTCTCAATCTTTAACTTATAGACAAAATGTGGTCTCTTACCGTATCTCGGATCTTATGTACAGTTAGGGTCATAAGTGGAGTGACATTGTCACGAAGCAATAGATTGACACTTTTGCTTAACTTACGACCTTCTTCTAATGAGTAATTTCTGTATTGTATATCAACTGATTGTATTTCATAAATTCAACCATTAGGATCCTTGGCATTATAGCCTAGCGGTTATCATACGTCGGTAAGCACGTTCATGCGTAGCGAGCCGTGGGTTCGAATCTCACGCGCGGTGATATTTTTTTAAAATGTTTTTATAATTACCTACTCGAATAATCACGCTATTGAATATAGTTCCGTACCATGTTCGTCTTGTTCACATAATTCGTAAAACTTTATGATTATACCCACAGGAATCTAAATAAATAAATTTTAAGGTAGACAGATGCAGTTAACTTACGACTCATTCACCGCGACTAAATAGAATGTTATTTGTTTTTGGTTGGTTGTTATTGTGGATTAGTGACGTGTGTTTAATCTATTAGAGGTGTTGTAGTTCATTTTGAAATGCAAGGAAATTTAAATATTGAGATGAAAGCAGATCGTATCGCGCTGCGTAAAAGTGGACTTAATATTATATCACAGATATTTGATGAAACCGGACTGAGTGTGAGTATTATGATTTACTTATTTTATCGATTTTTTTTCTAATTAAGGTATAACTGCTGATCCTTTTAGTAATTTTTTTAAACGTGTATATTTATCATAAAGCCTAAATAGAAGAAAAAAAAAGATGAATATACAATATAACATTAAGTATAATAATATAATATGTAACATTTCTATTTTCAAAATAATTTTGTTTCAAATTGTTAATATTCGTATTTTGCTAGTAGTCTAACAGTACTCTTTTTTTATTTTAGAGAAATACCTACTGTGAGTCGGAGGGTCAAAAGATATAAGGAAAAAGATAGCCTTGCCAGTCGAAAGCGAAGTGGACGGCCCCAGCTAGTCAGTGAATATAAAACAAGCGGTTTCATAACAACGAGATATTTTGCCGAATTATTCGACACGTCTCTACGAACCGTTCGCCGTGCAAACGAAAACCAGCTGAGCTTTTTTTCGCTGGTTTTCGTTTCGCCCATATTTGATTGAAAAATATACAGAACGTTTACATTTTGCGATACAGCGATGATACAGCGATGGGAAGCACGGAATGAGAGATATGATAAGCACTTGAAGTTGCATTGCATGGAAATATGGAAACATTTAAGGGGACTGTTCCTCTTAAATGTACATATATCTGTATATATGTTTCAATATTGTTGGATCCATGCGCCAGCGTTTACTTGATAACATTGATAATAATGGGGGTTATAAAAAGTAATAAGTTATAAATTACAAATTGATTTTAGTAATATTAAAATAATATTGTGTCGTATCCGTCATAAGGATTATTTTGAGGTTTAGTTTCAATCTTCTTTTCATAATGAAAATGAATACTTAAGCTATAACCGCAAGAAGTCCTAATAAATACGATTTGTTAACTTTGACGTTTGAGATCTAGGCAACTAAAGTTAAAACGAACGCACTGGCAGCAAACAAAAATTAGTACTACTGTGCAGTTTAATTGTCGTGACAAGGAGTTCGCACTTTTTTTATTTACGTGGGTAGATTTGCGAGTTGTGATTTCTTAGAGTACCCACACACATTAATAATTAAAGCACAATATTATTATATTACTAAGAGAAACTGTTTTGACTAGACGTTTATTTATTTCTAGTTTATAAAATTATATCGAATAAACATTTTGAAATCAATTATAAAACATTTTTATTTTTAACCCCGTATTACAATAACAATATATTAATAAATATAAAATAATTAATACATTACTAGTCTTGTTTATTAATTTATAAAAAACTAATAATAAAAAAACCGATAAATATTATTGTTGGAAAAGAAAAATAAAAGTCCCAACTCGAGATTGGAACCCAGACTTATGCGTTCAATAGTCCAATACGTAAGATTATCAGCTATCCGTACTTGATGTAACGATTTCAATTTTAGCAATGGTATGAACCAACCAGGCTCATTCGTAATTAAGTAGCCTGTGTGCAAAAGCGACGGTATGTTTTTTGTTTCGTTCGACGCCAGCCAGTGTGCGAATTCTGAGGTGAGCGTTCTGTGTTGATACATCACCTATGCACACAGACGGCCTTTACAGCGCGTTCACAGTAATGCAGTCCTTAAGGTGATAATGCATTAATGACCCTGACTGTACATACCTATTATATGTAGGTAGTAATATCGTAACCTATTAGGGGTAACTATAAGCTACTAAGCTTATAGTTTATATACACACATCTACATTTAACTCACAGCTGAACAAAAGCCTACAAAAAATAGAAAAAGTTCTGGCTTTTTAGAGCGTCTGTCGTCTCTGGCACTCATACCAGTGTGACAGCCTCTTTTTAAGGCTCGATGTGTCATATTTGCCTTTTTTTTTTTTTTTTGGGATGGGAAATCATCAAATGACTCCTCCCGCTCTGGGTGGAGCGGAAGGGAGTGTCAGACTCTTACTGACTAAAACCCACCCATGTTCCTTCCTTCGCCCTTTATGTTCCGGGGCAGCGGTAACCCTTTCGGACAATCCCGCTGCCCCGGCAGGCTTCGGCCCTGAGGGGCCCCTCGTTATGCTGACATCTCTTTGAGGCGCGCGTGGAACACTTACGCGCCGTCCGGCACGGGCCTGGTCCTGATCGGGCGGTGAGCTACCCATTGCTCTCCGCCCGCAGGCCCGCGCCTACGGTGGCCGGTAGTCGTCTCTCGACTCCCGACGCCCGGGGCGTCTCCCGCGGCGGCTTGGACGGGAGGCTCTCTCCCTCATCCGTCCCGCCACCTCCTTCGCTAGCATGACTGCTTCGCAGAAGGAGGCGACTGCCTCCCACTCCCTCTCGCTCCGGACCATGGCTTGCACCAGGTCCGGGCGCGAGAGGCCGCCGCCGCTGCCGATCGCCTCCACGAGGACACGGCGGTGCTCCGCCCAAGCGGGGCAGACCTCCACCGTGTGCTCCACCGTGTCCTCTGGGCGATCCTGGCAATGGTGACACCCGGGCGTTTCCTCCCGCCTGATCATGTGCAGGAACCTCCCGAAACTTCCGTGTCCGGTGAGGACCTGCGTCAGGCGGTAGGTGAGGGCGCCGTGGCGCCTCTCTAGCCACTCCTCAAAGAGGGGTCTTATCGCCGCTATCGCGGCGTGCCCTGCGCTGGGTTGCGACAGTCGCTCTTTCCATGTCGCCATGAGATCGAGCCGGAGGTCCGTCCGCTCCGCAGCAATTTGCCGCGGGAGCGGACTTTCCCCCCGGCGTAGTGCCTCCGCGCGCCACTCATACAGGCGCGCGAGGACTATCGCCTCCAGATCCCATGGCGGCAGTCCGGCAAGGAGGCTTGCCGCCTCGCGCGAGATCGTGCGGTAGCCCCGGATTAGCCTTACGGCTACCACCTTCTGGGGCGCGTTCAGGTAGTGGGCGGCTCGCCGCCGCAGTGAACGCGCCCACACCGGGGCCCCGTATATGGCCATGGACCGCACGACCCCCGCGTAAAGCCTCCGGCAGGAGGCGTTTGGCCCCCCCAGGTTGGGCAAGAGCCGCTTGAAGGCGGCCCCAGCCCGTTCCAGTTTGGGGGCCAAACGTCGGAAGTGCTCGACGAAGTTCCACCGGCTGTCGAGGACGAGACCCAGGTACTTCATCGTCGTCTCGATGCCGATGTGAACCCCTCCTGCCGTTAGTTGGGATCCCGGTGGTGGCGCGTTCCGGGGCCCATGAAACGTCATGGCCTCGGACTTGTGCAATGCCACCTCGAGACCCAACTGCCGGATCCTCTCCACGACTATCGCAACCCCGCGTGTCATCGCGTCGGCCGCCGCCTGATGCGACCTCCCCTGCGCCAGGACCAGCGTGTCGTCAGCGTAGCAAACCACGCTGACGCCATCAGGGAGGTCGGCCCGCAGCACCCAGTCGTAGCCGATGTCCCACAGGAACGGCCCCACAACCGATCCCTGCGGGACACCGCACGACATCTCTCGCCGGTTCCACTCCCCATCGCGACCGGGGTAGCTGACGGCTCTGTCCGTCAGATACGCGTCATATTTGCCTCGAGTACTGTTCTATATACAGTCCTTTCACAGTTATGTTAACCACTGTCAGCAGTAACTGAATGCCAACCTTATTGCAACGAAAATAAAGATCACTTTGTTTTTGACAGTGATGCCAAATCAGAAATAAAATAATAGTGAAAGAACTTTGCTTACAGATAGTGAAATATTTTAGTGCCTTTATCTATGACTGACCGCCTTTATAGTAAAAAAGTATCTTACGCTTTTAAGTGATGTACCTACTAGATGTGTTGGGATACGATAAAAGTAAAGAATATAAGGAGGACGTCTGAAGCCTGACCACAGACTAACTTACTGTATTCATGTTTTATTACTTCTTGCTGTTAATAACACACATTATTGAAACTACAATATTTTTACACTACATTGTAAGTCACTTGTGAGTATAAAATCGAACTTAATGGAATGTATGGAATCAATCTATAATGTTCCCACCCACTGCTGGGACACAGGCCTCCTTTTTCTGTGAGAGGGAGTGGGCCATAATCCACCACGCGGGCCCGTTGCGGGTTGGTGGATGTCACATGTTTTCGAATTTTTGGTTCTAGGGCATGCCGGTTTCCTCACGATATTTTCCTTGACCATTTTAAGAGCAGTGGCGATGAAATTATTTACACGTAAAGTAAAGCCAGGCGATTTACTTTGGTATCTGGGTTCGAGCCCACGACCTACAACTTGTAAGTCGGGGTAGTTACCATTGAACCACCGCTGCTCCTTAGTTACTGTAACTTAGTGTATTCATTTTTATTCGTTCTTGCTTTTTACAATACACTTTATTAAAACTACAATATTTTTACACTATCATGTCTCTAGTGACTGTTATAGGTACTATCATGGACACTTCCGCCTGACCACCACTAAGTTCATTTTGGCTTGCACTCAAAAAATAGAAGCGCTCTCTAGCCCCGCCCCGTTGACCTTGAATAGACGAATGAAAGACAAGACCGGCCGGCGGCGCCGAGCGCACTGATAACGCGGTGACTGACGCACGCGCCGTTCGAGATTTATTGTTATTTTCAAACTACTGCTATTATCTCTTACATATTATGAGGAAAATTCGTTGTCAGTTAAAAATACATTTTTTCTTTATTATTTCTAACTAGAAATTTGATTTGATAAATCCTATTGTCGGTTAGGCATTACTTAATTAAAAAGTAAAATACGTTTATTATTATGTTTTGAAGGTTTATCAGTTTTATTTATTAACTTAATAAACTAAACAAAGATATTCATAAAATATTGGATATAGGAATTGAATATAGTAAATAGGTAAAACACACAATAAAAGAACAAGTAATAAAATCAACTAAAGGGGATGCGCCAGGGTAGCCCGCGAAATTCAAAAATAGTTTACCCGTTTAAACAATTAAAACCCTTTCTTTCTTGTGATCTCTTATTACAAGCAACACTTTTCTTTACAAAATTACGATCTACTGTTGGTGGTAGATTTAAATACAAAACTTTTAGAATGGCATATTAAATAAAAACTCTTATAATACCTTCGTCTGTTAGACAGACCCATTATGGCCGGAAACAATAGAAAAGTAATTGTGTCTCATTAGTAATAGACAAAAGGACAAATATGTGAAATAATCTAAATTATCTGTAGTAAAATACTTAAATAATAAAACAGTAACAAACAAAAACTATTCTAGAATTAAGTTAACCGTAGGTAAACATTGCTTTTTAAATATTTAATACAAGGTTTTATTATAATTTGTAAACGCACCCACAATACAGGAGAAATTCCTAGTATGGGGCAACGTTTTTATCATAAAAAAAAGAAAGAAAGATGTTTCATATCTTAGAGATCTTAAAATCAATTTTTCTTCATAATAAATGAATGAGAGAGAGAGAAAGAGAGACTTCTATGTAATTACCAAAACCTGCTATAACAAAAGCATCAAAGGATGCCACCGATTTTTGCCCACTGCGGTTATTGACTTTTATGACTCTTTCTTTTGTTCGGACACGTGCAGGCTTAGGCTTATTGTAAAATTTCTAGAAATGTATTATTTAATAATGAGTAATTAACTACTTATTTGCTCGGAATCTAGGTAAAGGTCCGGCCGCGCTAAAGCCAAAGATGTAAACAACAATGGCCGCTCGAAATTGCATAAAATCGATATAAAAGAACATTTTTTTTAGTAATGTTTGTTTTCGTCTAAATCTCCGAGCTAACTAGACGAAATCAAACATTACTTAAAATAAATGTTATTTCGTGTTCGCGAGTTCGTCACAACAAAGCATATCACTCTCTTAAAAGGTATAAGTAACTGCTTTACCAAGTTTAACTCTGAATATTTTTTTTGTTTGTTTCTCGTTTAATAATATTTATCAAATACTTTTACTGTTGTAAAACAAACTAGAAAGTATTCAATTACTTACACAAGTTAACATTTGCATGATAAAGTTTGCATCGTTAATAAAGTTTTATTTATAAATTAAGGTATTTTAAAGCAACAAAATTTACCATGACAATAATAAAATGATTTACTACTTACGCTCATATGCAGCTGCTCAGCAATTTGACTAATATTAAATCCTTGTCCATGCAAAATTATTGCATTATCGCTTTCCTAATAGGCTAAAACTTAAAGGGGGCGTGGCTTGGCGCCGCCGCAGGATTTAAGCGAAAAAAATTTTAAGTGAGCAGGCGGAAAAGTCCGTGATAGTACCTTGATATTACTATTGCTGATGAATATAACAAAATGGAATGCGCTAAGACATGTTTATTATTATGTCTTGCATGCTACCGAAAACTAATAGCCGAAGTTAGCTCGGGCTGCCTAAGTTTCGCACACTTGTGTACGGCAAGCCTTAACGAGCGAGTCACTCAGGGTTTTAGGCGGGTTCTGATTTATTTACCACTAGCACCATCTGTTACATGACACGAGTGTCTAAATGATACTTTGAAGTTGTCAAATTATCGCGTACTTACTTTGGGAAAATTGGGATTGCGTTCGCAAGTTACAGTCGCAAATTACTGCGCGCCCTTCGTTCGGGTCGCGAGGCCGTTATACCTATTACACATATAAGTTCTCAAAATACTGTTACACATTAATTAAGCCTATTAATACGCAAATGTATTAAAGACGTAATCTGTCAGTATATTACATTATAGCTATATGTATAAATAAACAATGACTTAGTTAGCAACGTATGATAGACCCTTCTAGTTTACTTTGAAATACCCAATGAGGCATAGTAAACGAAGGTATCGGTATCGTTATGTTGTAAAAGAGCTGATGAAAAAAGTTAGGACAGGTCATATTTCATGTAGCTACTGCGTGTCCCAGTAGACTGCAAAGTGCGTTGGGGATTTATTAATTCATTATGGCGGTGTAAAGTTGGAAGATGTTCAGCGAAGTGCGCACGATAAGGATTTAATTCCATGAGTAGATCGGGGAGTGGTGAGCATGGAGCGGGGCAGCGGGCTACGGGAGAAGTGACCACAACGGAACGCGCAGTACAAAGATTAAATTGAATCTGGCAACTTGCCAGATTCACCGTACCTAAAATTACAAAATATTATGCTGATTTTATAGCTTGACTAAAGAACTTGTTATAGTCTTTCTCCGAAGCGGTCGGGTGAATTATTGCGCAGCAATAAAAATGTATACCTGCATATTATGGTAAGCTGTTGCGGTTTTAACACTGTGCTCTTGAACTGAGTGCATGGCTTAATGGAATGGTTTTAGTATATTATTATCGTACGTTGTTCGATAGTATTAACGTTAGGACGTTAAAAGCCTATTATTGAACCGAGGCCGCAAAGGGTTTTCACAGACGGTTCACGTACACTGACAATCAGTGGCAATATAAATAAACTTGCCTGAATTTTTTCTTCTTTAGTGAAGGCTAGGTAAACAAGCACATGAAGTTATTTAAACTCAGCATTTGTGTACGTCAATTTTTAATTAGTGTTTAGTTGATGTCTACTGTGGAATTCCGGTGCATATACTGATTTAATCAATATTTGATATTATACATTTCGTAGTTTTATAATAGTAGGTACCATTCAGAGGTTAGAGTTCTTAGAAAATCAAAAACTGAATAAACTAGCAAGTTATTAGTTTTATTATATCTTTTCAAAATAGTGTCCATTTACATCAATACATCGCTGCATCCGATAGAACAACTGAGAAAAGCACTTTGCCCACTCGTCCTTAGGGGTCTCTTCGACGGCATTTCGAAATGCAGCCACTGCTTCCTCGGCGTCCATAAAACGTTTTCCTCGAAGTTTTTCTTTTATTTTCGGAAATAAATAAAAATCGCAAGGTGCGAGTTCGGGGATATAGGGCGGGTGACCCAGTAATTCCACGTCTGACCCGCGACTTCCTTCGCATAGTCATAATTTAAAAAATCTGTTAGGTATATTTTGAGTTTATCCATTACAAACATTAACACGTTTTTTTTTTCTCTTTATAGTATTAGTTTGGATCAAAACCATATTTTACGTAGGTACCTAAAGCTTTTATTACCTAGAATCAGTACCAGCAATAAAATTATACTTAAAAGGATCACAAAAAACTACCGCCCCAATAGGTTTTTAAATAAAAGTTGCATAAAGGGTTTAGACTGATTTCTGCAGTTAAAAGTAATTTTGAATGCTTAAGACTTTTGTAAGTGCCTCATACAATTCCTTAGAATATACAAACATCACCTACCAAATGTATGTAATAAAAGTTATGAGTTGAGATTTCCCAAATTGGCCAAATTCAAAAATGCCTTTCATCCTAGGAAATGTGTATATGTGAGGTATAGGTACAGGGTGTAAAAAGACACATCACTGAGTCGTCATCTATGTATTCTGTGCATCAACCTAAGTAACGTTGTACATAAAGAATTGCTGGGAATGGGGTTCTATTTTTGGTGTGAAAAATCACTGTTTACGGTAGCGCGAAAAAATTATCACAATGACGGGAAAAACAAGTGACTTCCGGGTTCGTTAAGCGTCTTTTTACATCCTTTGTATAACGGTGACATAAATTATAAATGCAAGCGGTACAAAACGTGTTCAAAATATGCCTAGATTGAAAATTTATATTATGTGAACGTTTTCCTCATTTATAAACTGCTCTATAATATGAAAACTCATGGTATACCATTTCAGCCACATACGATAAAAACCGGTGATAGTCCAAGACATAATTGTTTGCAATTTTCATCCCGTTCTGTGGTTTTACGTTTCCAGCACACTGTCTAATATGGTACGAGTTACGACAGAAGGTCAACTGATGGATGTAAACTTAATGAAGTAGGATATTTTTTTTTGTTTCAAGTAAAAAAATAATGAGGTAGGTTATTTAATATCATGCTATTACCCTGAAAAATCAACATTGTAGTTAGGTATTAGGCGTCAAAACATTCGGCCTGCTTAACTAACTAACGGCACGTCAAGTACTATCGAGAAAAACATCTGCGACAGACACGAAACCCTAAGAATGAGGTATATCGAGGTATATCGAGGTATATCGACTGTCGAATCGGATATTTGAGTGGAATGTGTAGAGTTTCTGGAAAAAGAGCGCGGTACCATTCTGTGAAAAAATATGGTAATTTATTTTTACTTGTTTTTCATTGTATGTGTTAAAATAGTTCTAAAAAAGACTGGGTTTACTTGATATATTCATCACAATAGAAGGTATTCAAGGTTGTGAAGTGGCGACCGCGTACCGGGGGGCGCAGCATTTGTAGGCCCCCCACAATAGGACCAGTCGATGAGGCCACGCTAGCTCTACGTCCAGCGTTGAATACTTTGCGATTGAAATGATCACACTGATGATGACGGTTCATTTTTTTGTACTTATAAATATATGCATCACTTTATTATTCACTTACCACATCCCATTTAACTTTGCCCAGTGTCCAAATTATTTACGAAACTAACCGGAATAAAAGACATAATAATGATTTCACAATAGAGACTTCGCGTGGTCTCATAAGCAATAACAAAGAAGTTGCTCAAGAATTTGTAAATTTCTTTACCAGTATCCCACATACAACCACTGAAATCTTAAATTCCTCGCCCTTGCGTTCTATTAATTTATTAAGAGCAAACGTCTCATCCTGCCAGATTGAATTTAAATTCAAGCATATAAACCCCATAATAGTAATAAAAGCTTTCAAGCAAATCAAGATCAAACTAACCGAGGATCTATGGGGAATGTCTATCAAAGTTTGTACCTCCATTATTGAGACTATAGCGCCGTACTTAGCCTTAATATTTAATTTGTGTGTGGATCAAGGAGTCTTCCCAGATCTAATGAAATACAGCAAGGTGATACCCCTTTTAAAATCGGGGGACAGTAAACTTACCAATAATTATAGACCCGTATCCGTGTTACCGGTCTTCAGCAAGGTGTTTGAAAAGGTGATGCTAAACCAAATGCTCAATCATTTTAACACCAACAGAATATTACACGACCAACAGTATGGTTTCACCAAGGGACGTTGTACGACTGATGCCGGTATCACCTTATTAAAACACATTTTTACAGCGTGGGAAGAGTCCCAAGACGCCATAGGAATTTTTTGTGACCTCTCCAAGGCTTTTGATTGCGTCGACCACGAAACCTTACTTTTAAAACTTGAGCATTACGGAATAGGAAAACTTGCGCTCAGTTTAGTAAAATCTTATTTAAATGATAGACAACAGCAAGTTCAAATAAATGGTGTCAATTCACTCGGTTTAACAGTAAAAATGGGTGTTCCGCAAGGCTCGATATTAGGTCCTTTCCTCTTTTTAGTTTATATAAATGATCTACCCCATTTGTTAAAAACCCAACCACAGATGGTGTTATTTGCTGACGATACTTCCTTGATTTTTAAAATTAATAGACGTGCATCAAATCTTGACGACGTAAATAACGCCCTACTGCAGATCCAAAATTGGTTCACTGCTAATAATTTAGTATTAAATGGGAAAAAAACTAAGTGTATAAGATTTTCTTTACCAAATGTCAAAGGTAGTCATTGTGAGATAAAATTGAATCAAGAGAAACTAGAATTCGTCGATGAAACTGTTTTCCTGGGGTTCACGCTCGACTCAAGGCTTCAATGGGGTCCTCATTTAACATCCCTTGCAGGACGACTAAGTTCAGCAGCGTATGCTGTGAGAAAAATCCGTCAATTTACTGATGTCGATACCGCGAGACTGGTCTATTTTAGTTACTTTCATAGTATCATGTCGTACGGTATTTTACTATGGGGACGGGCTGCAGACATCGAGTCTATTTTTATTCTGCAGAAAAGAGCCATCAGAGCCATATATAGCCTCCGCAGGCGTGACTCTCTAAGAGAACTGTTTAAAGATATTAACATCATGACGGTACCTTGTCAATATATATATGAAAACATTATGTACGTAAGGAAAAATCTACATATTTTTAGTAAAAGAGGTGAAAGACACAATTATATCACTAGAAATAGGGACCAATTAGTTCAACCAGGTTTCAGGCTGGCTAAAGTAGACTCATCTTTCATGGGGTACTGTTTAAAATGTTACAATAAAATACCTCCCCACATAATTGAACAGAATGAAACGAAATTTAAATCTTGTATAAAACGCACACTATGCAGCCAGGCATATTATAAATTGGGAGATTACATCGCTGATAAAAATGCTTGGCTAAACGCTGGTCCTGCTCCACAGGACGCATAAATAAATTGATTAGCATTTGAAAGTACTGTTGGAGCCGCTGAAGATTGTAAAATACTATTTTTGCATTATATAACTTCAATCGTCTAGTATTGTATAATTGTATAGCTCTTGTGTGAGTACTATGTAGGTACATACTATAAAGCTACCATTTACTGGGTACGTCTTTCATTGACTTGAATGTGCCCTGGCGGCTGAGAGTATGTCATGCTCACTCAAATGTCTCGCTGATGGTGGCACATGTGTTGGATCGTTTAGCTCCCTTCAAAATGGTTGAGCTGAATGGTGCTAATCCGTGCGTCATGTTCGTGAACGGGCGCCGTCAGTGGGGACTGGTCATCTCTTTGCTGCCATGGCTTATTTTAATTTAATTTAATATTTGGATTGTTTTAGGCTATTCATTACGGACGCTTTTAACGTTCTGCATCGTTCTCACATGCATAATTTTTAACATGAATGATGTAACTAATACTTTGTAACCATATTTTGATTTAAAAGAGTGTCCATGGAGTTTCTTGCCCGTTCTTCTCCATAGGTACCTACTACGCTTTGGAATGGGCAACTAGCTTCATTTCTCTGACTGACCGACCCCTTGACAATTCAAAAGTGCCTGTAATTGGTTTAATTGAAATAAATACTTTGAGTTTGAGTTTGAGTTTGAGTTTATTCAATGAAATTGACGAGTAAATACATTATACATAATTTTATCACATAATACAATAAACGCAGAAACTTAATACTAGTTAGAATTTAAGTATTCTTCTTAAACATTTTGTTGAATAGTTAAATTAAAGCTATGAAATTCACAATACCTTAAACAGCGATGGCGTTTTCTTTGTATTTTAATAACATCAAAAAAGGGAAAGCAACACATAAAATCCCTTCAGTACCTACACAGTTTAGACGTTTAAACTTTTTATAGCGGCCTTTAGAGTGAAAATTCAACGGATATCTTTGAGCAAATAGTAGTCCCTGAAGAACGGAAACTGCCATAAAAATTCGCGCCGTCGTCATTAGTCTCAGACGTGTTTTGATCAGGGACCGTACTATGAAGTGTTAGAGCCATCATTGTTCCGTTGCGAGAAAGGGATGATGCTTCTCTTTCTGTATAGCTCCATCCCTCTCGGTCGTACAAGATAATAACCCCAATGACACATTGTAGGAAGGCGTCCTGACGCAGTCCCGCCTCTTTTTATCTGCCCACTGAGGCCTCGTAAATAGACTTTGCCTTAGAGAGTACTCGATTTTAAATCCCAGTGAGAAATAGTTTTTTTTTTTTAATGTCAGATACAATATCTAGATATTGAACCTAGATCCTAGGTTCTTATGATGACATTGAACACAATGTCAATTCTCTCACCTAGCTGGACTGGTAAGGACAAAAGTCTTTAGTCTAATTGCGTAACACACTCACAATCCGAGTAGACATACTTTATCTACTTTTCAACAATATTTACTGCGGTATTTACATTGTCGAGCTAGAAAATTTTTCAAACATTTATGAAGCAATGTATTATAGAGGGTGGCAGGGACATCGACTCGGAACCGCTTACCATGGATTCAGTACATTCTAGAACCCCCTGCGTTGAAATTTTTCGTCGGCTATTTCTTAATTTTTGCGTCTTTTTCTGCAATTTTTTTATTGTAAACTGTATAAAATCATTATTTCTATCTACCCCAATAAGATTTTTAATAAAAAAATAGTAAATTCACTTGTTTCGCTTAAAACAGCAATGTAAATAAAACTCGAAAGGGCAGCGCGCGGTATCGCGGTAGGTAGAGCGCGCGTGCGCGTCAATCGCCGAGCGTTTTGATCGCGTTGTTTGCAATACATTGCGCACTCAAAAATGACAATGTTTTTTAACCGGTTTTTTCCGAGATTAATGACTTTCGTAATTTTATTTATGGCATCAGGTGTAACCTTTAACCACTGGTACGGACGACTCTCACTCCATAGTAATAAGGCATTATGACATCGGTCGGAAAACTGAGTCGGAATGATGTACATGACGTAACGTATGGTGTACATAATAAACAGTATGCTATTCTATGTCTGACGTCAGGACGATGGTGGTATATGTTTTGGCGTGTACAATGGAACAAATTTCATAGAAGTTTTCTTTTTAATGAAAGAAAAATTAATTAAATTATATTTTTACTAGCTTCTGCCCGCGACATTGTCCGTGTGAAATTTCTTGCTCCCCGACCCACCCCGTATATCAAATGCAAATAGAAAAATCTGACTAGTAGTTCTAGAGATAAGCGCATTCAAACAAACGAACTCTTCACCTTTATTATTAGTATATAGATAAGTCCAGAGGTCGTCGTGATGTTTTCCTTCAACGATATCAGTGATGTCTAAGATAAACATAGAAAGTATATACGAATTGGAAAAGTCACCTTAGTACCTACTTGCCCGGATTTGAACCCACAACCTCGTGCATGAAAGGCGAGGCTTTCACCACATCACGACTTATTATGACGACGATAATAATAATTATAATATTAAAAAGCACAAAATTATTACACATTTACACCAGCTTAAATTATTTATTTGACTTGTTTGTAAGAAGTCAAAAATATGATAAAAAGGTAAAAATGAGACAAAAACACACACATTTTTTTTTTTTGTAAGTAACCCTTTCCCACACTAGGAATTTCTCCTGTATCGTGGGTGCGTTTACAAACATTTAAACTCACATACACAAACAGCCAGACCCGGAACAACTAATTGTAGGTCATACAAATATTTGTTCCGTGCGGGAATCGAACCCGCGACACGCAACGCAGCACTCAATCGCTTAACCACTGCGCCAACCGTGCCGTCAGTTAAGTCAATTGAGTTTTGCATAAATAGCTATAACGCTTCATTACTAATCAAGTTAAACAAGCGCTCAAAACCAGCGCTGGGGTCTGTCCCGCATTTACGTGGATTGGACGCATATTTTCCCCCAACTTGTTCTATTTTTGTGTTCTTTCTCTGCGTCATTATTGCCGCAAATAAACGTGTTTTCTTTAAGTATATCGAGCGTTCGAAATCTTCCCCTGCCACATTAATTAGGCATTATTATAACAGTCAAAACAAAAACGAAAGTATTCCTGAGACACCCTATTTAAACTAATTGGGGAGGTAAGGCATTATTTTGAGCGGCAAAAATAGCTGGGTGGCTGCTCGAATGCCGAGCTTCCCGGTGGACCCAGAGAATTAGAAGAGTACTTAAAAACTTTGAAACAATATTTAAATTCTATTATTGTATTTGCTTTAGAATACCCTTCTTAAACAAAACTTTAATTATTTCAAAAAGCAACCTTTCCATCTCAATTTGAGATTAATTTACATGATTGTATTCTGTAAAAAAGTGATATTTACAGCGACATCGTACTGCATTTTTTTTTTCAATCGTTTCGGGTGCCCGATGGGATTTCCCACCATGTGACGAACTTCCATACAATATTATATCTGTGTTTCGTGATAATTTTATTTTATCCCTTTGGAAGATGACTCTTAGTCATCGGGAGTATGATCATAGATAGCCGATGGGGCCGAAAGGTTCTGGGAATGCGACCGCGTAAGACGTAGCGTTAGAAGAAATAGAGCACTCCAACTATATGTACTACTGGCGAAATCACTAATGTTAAATCTGAAACATATGATATTAAGAAATCAATCCCACAAAGTAGCGTTCTCGGATGCATAATATCTACATCAACGGCCTGTCCAAAATTATAGATGCTGTAAGCGTTTTATTCGCAAATTACATAAAATTTGCTTTCCATGAAGAAATATCCTGATCCTTAACAATGACATCCATCGAATTCTATCCGAAAAATCTACTTGGTTATCCGAACACAACCTGGATCTAAATATCATCTGGATCTAATATCAAAAACCACCTCTCAAAATAAATTTTACTTACAACAATACTAAATTAGACTCCGTTGAAAACTCGTAGGCTATAATATCGATACAAATCAAAATTGGAAATCTCTATACAAAAAAATGTGTGCTATACACACATAAGAAACGAAATTTCTAGAATCTCTTATGCTTTAGCGGAATTGCAAAGATCTACGGATTTTACATAAATCTGCTAAAGCAGCTTATTGCGCCTACGCGCAATACTCTTGGCTCCATAACGGTATAATGCTTTGGGGTAATTGTACGAACGCAGATAAGCTGTTCGAGCTACAAATAAAGTGCATACGAATCTTGACGAATAAAGGAGCTGTGTAGACCACATTTTACACAACACAATATTTCAACAATAGGGGCAACTCGAATTTTAAGAACGTTCACAGTCTGATCTCATTCTCAATCTGTAAAATATAACTCTTATTTCCTTATAATACATTTTTGTCAAGTTTTTGACATTGATTGTCGCTGTGATGTGATTGCGACTAGATTTTGAACGTTTTTAATTACAGGAATCGGCCTTATTGTCTGTTTGTCAAAAATATGTCAATTTTCCCCTTAAATAAAGACCAGTCACGAAACTTGCAACACCAAAACGATGCATTACCGATTTCAAAACTATCCATTGTATTTCTAAACTAAACATTGTTGAAGATGCATTCAATAAATTAAGCTTAAACTATCACGCAATTTCATTACTTAGCTGTTCCTCTTCGAGTTTTTCAAACAGGAGCGCACCTGTCAATGTCACCTCATAGCGTTCATAAATTTTACCGCGAAAACACGCAAAATTTTTTCATTGTGAATACTGAAGTACTTAATAAAGTGCGAAGAAGTGGTTGTTTAGATTATTAATGAGTAAGTGAGTGAGTGCTGGTAGCACTCAGTCGGTAATTAATATTGACGGTAAGGACAAGGGTAGTGACTTAATTATAGATGGAAGATATTTTTTATTTTACACATCGACGATGAATACCTAATAAACACCTAGACTTTTAAAAAGTCTTCTCTCCATAGCGTGTCGATAGTAAAATGAAAACCAATAACAATATAGTTTCCACGACGACAAATTTAAGACATGATGCGCTATAATTTAGTCGTATTCATATTCAATAATAAAATTACATTACAATCGATAAAAATAATAAAGTGGCAGTGGCTCGTAGCTGTGAACAATTATACCCTCTTTTATTAATAATGACCTAACGGGTATCTATGACAGTCTGGCCAGTTGTTACCGTACCTTTTCGACGGATTACAATATTCCGTATAACAAAAATGAAATGCTGTTTTTTGGTAAGCGCATCACTTGGGAACGGCTCGACCGATTTGAGTAATTTTTGTTTTAAAATGTTTAAGTAATAATCCGAATCGGGATGTTACGCTATGTTAGCAAGAGTGGAAAAGTTTCCCGGAAAATCAAATTCGGGAAAACTGAACGTCCTTTTTTGGATGAATTATTTTAAGTCGGGGTCAACTAGATTTAAATGAAAATGACAGTTCAAAACAGTGACATCATGCGCCCGCTATATGGGAAAGTTACTTGAAAATTGCTTGACATTCTCGCTCCTTGGTTGTACCTGTGTATGATATTGTATTACCTGCAAAATATTTCTATTTATGAATCAGGTATGAATTCTTACCAAGAATTAGCAGAAAAATCAACTTTCTCCATGGGACCAACATAGTAATCACGAAAAAATAACCAGCCATCCCATACAAATGTATGGGAAGGCTGTTTATTTTCGAGTAGATATTGAAGTTTCGTATGAGACAGTTGATAATAGTTTGATGGTCTGTACCAACCCTTAAAATATATGACCGCACCTTTCCGATACATGTTGTATAGCAGTCATCATTAGAACGAATGGACTCATAACAAGTAATATTATGTGTCTCTACCTCATTAAAACGCAGCCTTAGGTCACAAGGTTACGTTATAAACTTTGATAATAATGAGTATGTATTTACCTTACAACAAACTACTATTAATAAGAATTGTTTACTTTGCTACAATATTTATGTGGTCGCGGAATTTTAGATGTATTCATAATTTTAAATTAAACTCGCTTTTTGTGGTTGTCGATTTTGATGCGGTTTTCCCTATCATTTGGAGAATTTATTCCTAAAGGTTTATAAACTTACATATAATAAAGAAATCTCGATGTTTTGGCAAGTCGTGAAAATCGTGCGAAGCAGGGGCGGGTCGCTTGTTTATAATAATTGTCATTGTGACAATTGTGCCAATAGTTGTTACGTTACTGCCAATGGTCCAATCTAATAGCCCAGAGCCTCGACCATAATTTGGAGAGCCTCTCGTGAGGCAGTTGGGTCAAGAGTTTAATGCAGAAAGCGGCACTCTTGGACACGACTCGTATTGTTAGGAGGTGTCTAGTTTGTAAACGTTTTAAATGTTGTATTAATTCATTACGGAAGTATTATACAACTTCTGCTTAATAAAGAAATCTTAAATTCATTGGCAGGCAACGTACAGCCTAAACCGCTGGGTGATGAGCATAAGCATGATATTTTGCTCAAGAGTTCCTCATATTTCCTTTCTGTATAACGAAGGTGAGCACTAAGTTAGGTTTTTGAAATTTCATCACCTAATAGGGTTATTATAGGAGATGAATGTTTATATCCGAGGTCGCCATTTTTGCCACATGGCTGTGCATAGGGTTTTTATTGTATACAAATGAATTCATTCCTATTCATTAAAAATTAAACAATTACCAAAATATAAACAATTAGCTGACGAAACTTCACAGAATTCAGTGAAGATTCGCCAAGTAATTAAAAAAATAAATAGTAGGAATAATACCTTACCTTTTGGTCTTTAAAGCAACAACATAGGACCATGGTTTTGACTAATGTGATATCATTCGGTTCACGTGAGATTAATAGGATCGGGGACTCAAAAAGATTTCTATTATATTAAAGTAAAGTAAATTTAGTAGTATAATAAGTAAAAGAACTCTTTGTTTGTTACTACCGACCTATTTTTGCTACCAACACCAAGCAGCGTTTCGTATAAAATAGTTATTCTTTCTTCTTTTTCTTTCCGTGTTCCAGTTTGAATATAGTTACCGTTGATTTTATAGGCACATGAATCATCTAAGCTTTGTCTCTGGATAGCACAAAACTTACGATGGAATGTCAGATTCATAGGTGACGCTGACCAGAACTCCAATAACTTAAACGAACAAACAGTGACAAAACACAAACTGATTAATTCTCTGTCATTCCAAATAAGAACGTTTTTATTATGTTACCTACATGGGCTACAGGTTGCAATAAAATGGAATAATTTCAACTCAAAAGCACGATCGGAAGCTTTCATTGGCAATTCAACCAATGGCGCGGAAAGGAATGCCGTGTGCAATGCATAGTTATTGGTATAGTGCCACAGCCGGGTATAGTTATTCGGGTCGGCAAGAATGTTTACGGCACGCGTCCGCACGATATAAAACCGAAGCAGACGGGTGGCGTGTCACAATGCTGCCACCTTCCCACAATACGGAGGGTGCCGCAAGAAGCCAAGCCATTGTTACGGTACTCATAAAATTAATCTACGCACCTTTTATTTTTTGGAGCTTTTAAATCAAAGTGTCATAGTGGTTTCAAATTATCTACGGCACTGCGTATCGGATGTTTGATTTTATAACTTCCTGCGGAACGGATGGTTTAGACGTACTTATCGCTTCTTTTCTTTGTATTCATCTCATGTAATTACTCAACTAATTTTAGAAACAATATTTTTCTAATAATATATGTATCACTGTATGGTAAATTTCCCCTACCGAATTGGATTTAATTCCTATCTATATACTACCTGACAGGGCTTTCGTTCGGCACCATTTTTGGATAACGGAAAAAAGGTTAATGGGACCGGCCGATTGAAATGAGCTGTGACTTCATCGAACAGGCTAAATAGAAACAGAGACTTTGTTAATTAAACCCGATGTGCCCTAAGGCTTTATGCCCTAAGGCACATCGGGCTTAATTAACAAAGTCTTTGTTTTCGAAACAGGGAGCAAAAAGCGCAATGTCCATATAAGTAGTTAATCAAAACAGGTTTCAGAAATACCATTCTCCTCACAAAGCTAGTTTAGGTAGCTAATCATTGTTTGTCTCTATACCTGGCCGCGTAATGAGCTTATGAGCATATTTATACTTATAAAATATTTAACGGTATTTAGATTCGGCAAACTATCAGTAGTTAAGTAAAAAAAACGTGTGTGGTCGAGGTACCCCCGTCAGGAACGAAGTTTCTTATGCGAGGAAGAAAGTGTAAATTTAATACACGTTTTTAATACAGAGCCACCACTCTATCACCTGCAGTAGAGGTTTGCTTATGCCACATGAAAGCCAGTGGCAAATAATAACAAAATCGTCACATTTTTTAACCCCCGATATATAAAGAGGGGTGTTATAAGTTTGACGGCTTTATCGTTCTGTGTATGTGTCGTTGTGTGTATCTATGGCATCGTCGCTCCCAAACGGGTGGTTCGATATCAATGCGGATTTTTAATAGATTGCTGGTTTAATCGGGTTGCGTCTTACCTTTGGTCCATGACAATCTGTTCTGTCATTTGAAGATAATCAGATCTTTTCTTATTGGTGTATGGATCTGCGCCATAAAATGGTAATTTATTTCACTTTTACTCGTCCGATCGACGTGAAATTTAGTATACCATAATATTTTATGAACATTGCACATATGTGGTAACCTTGGACTGATGCTGCAGCGGAATAACGAACTCCTCAACAACTTACAGCAGACATGTTGTGTTTGGGCTCATTCAATTGATCTTGATGAGTAGTTGACTTAGAGATGGTGAACATAATCTATTGATGGAGAGGGAACATGGTCACAGGAAGTGGGCCTTACTCATCGTAGACTAGACCCACCGATTAAGCCTCGTTGTATTAGTCTATTATGAGTAGTTGGTAGACAGACGGTGAAATGGATCTGATGAAGTAGCAGAAAGGTGGTCATAAAAGATTGTCAGTTTTTTAATCGTAGACTCATAATTTTACTCGTTTAAAGCTTTGGTTTTCAAAAACATTCTTGTATTCAATAGATGAGGGTAAAATTAAAAGGTGGGTATGGTATATGTATTTACAATTTAACAACTTGCTTCGAAACATTGTTTTAATATGTTCTTGGATGTCTCTAAGTACTTACGCACAGCGCTGCCCTTTTAATACCAAAAACCCGGAGCACGTCATCATCATGTGCGGAAACGAGTAATTACCCAACGGAAATAGGTATAATTAAACCCTCACTTAGACCAAGTTTGGACTGACGAGACCTTATTTCATGTCACACCACTACAGCATGTCGAAATTGACCGCCATTTGGCATTAATTTCCTATTTGAAAAGGTCATCTATTAGACCCTTTGTATTTAGATTATCTCTAACGTGTGTATAACGTCAATTTTGACTTGTGTTGGATCAGTGGGGTATATATTACCGTTTAACAAGCTGTAACACCACAACAGCGTCGCATCGATAAAACTCCGGCGCGGGTTAAGCGACCGTGCGCGTCCTCACCGCCCCGCCGCACACGCCGCCGAGTCCCTCGGCTCCCATAAAAGCCCGAGCCCCAGCCAGTTCAAGCAGTCAGTGGGATAAATTCCGGGAAAAGATGGGGACCACCACACCCAGTTGGCCTGTTACCAACGTCACAGACGTGAACGAGTTAGCTGAGGGACTCAGCGCTTGCATCCAGAAAGCCTTGGAGGCGGCGGCGTGCACACCATCCGCGACACAGGGCCGCTATCATAAGCTACCCGCACACATCGCAAACTTAATCGCCGACAAAAGGCGTCTACGCAAGCGGTGGTAACAGACCAGATGTCCCACTCTCAAGAACCAGCTCAACCGGATCACGGACAAGGTGAAGGCCGAAGTACAGGCGCACGCCTCAGAAGGCTGGGAGAACCTAATCGAATCCGCGGACAGTGACTGGACGTCGGTACATAAGCTCTGCCGACGTCTCAAGAACACCCCGGCCCCGGTACGCCCGCTGCTTAACAGCGACGGGGCGCTTTGTAATAAGAAATATTCGCCGCCCACCTGGAGCGTCAATTCACGCCAAACCCAACGGATGCCCACGAGCACGTCGCAACAGTCGAGCAACACCTTGAAGAGTACTTCAAGACGCCGGTAGCTCCTGATGAAGACCCAATTTTCGTCTCCCCGGGCCAAGTACTGGGGGCAATAAGGCGCACCAAGCCTAAAAAGGCACCCGGTGCGGACGGGATCTCGAACGCCGCACTCCGCCATTAGCGGCATCACCTCGCCTATATAACCGCTTACTCGCACGGTACCTTCCCCACCTGCTGGAAGCAGGGGAAGGTCATAATGTTGCCCAAGCCCGGGAAGAACGTACTGAAGTCGGAAACCTACCAGCCCATCACGCTCCTCCCCACCATCCGCTCCAAGGTGTTCGAAAAGCTCCTGTTGCGCCACCTGGCACCGCATCTATGACCGCGCCCGGAACAGTTCGGGTTCCGGGACGAGCACAGCACGACGCTCCAGCTGTCGAGGGTACTGCACATCCTCACAGCAGCTGTGAAAAAGAGGGAATACGCCGCTGCAGTATTCCTCGATATGGAGAAAGCATTCGACCAGGTCTGGTACGCCGGCCTGCTCTACAAGCTCACCCTCACCACAGCGCCCCGTCGCTTGATACCGCTTGATACAGGTGGTCTCCTCTTTCCTAAATAACAGGAACATCAAGGTCTCGGTGGAGAACGACCTCTCCAGCGCGCGCCCCAATACCGCGGGCGTGCCGCAAGGGACTTGTGTCTCGCCTGCGTTGTACACCGACGACATACCCGCCAAGCACACCTCAAAATTCGTACTGTACGCCGATGATGCCGCGGCCACTTCACTGTCGGCCGATCACGCGGCCATCAAGATGCAGCGCGCTCTAGACGACCTCCCCGAATGAGCCTTGAGCTCATGGAACCAAGGTCAAGTAGACCAGGACCGTCGAGTACTTGGGGGTCACACTTGACAGTCGGCTCACCCGCCTCCAGCACGTCTGCAACACCGTCGCGCGGGTAAAGGCAACCCGCCACTTCCTTCGCCCGGTGCTGTCGTCACGCCTCTCCACGCGACTCAAGCTGGAGATATACAAAACCTACCTGCGACCGCAATTCACCTACGCCACCCCGGCTTGGCTCGCCCTCACGGCCGAGGCGCACAGGAAGAAGCTCCGGACGCAGCAGAACTACATGCTGCGTCAAGTCGTTGGGGCGCCTCGGTTCGTGAAGGACTCTGTGATTCACAGGGACCTGCGTGTCGAGAGCATCGACGATTTTAGCGTCCGCCTGGCGAAGAGGATGCTCGCGCGTGCCGATATCTCCGAGCACCATCACATCAAGGACATTGCACCATGGCACGCGCGACCACCCGACTACAAGCGCTTCCCGCGCGACCTCATCGCAGACGTCCCGCAACAACCACCGCACTAGACGCCTGAATAGGTCGCCCTTACTCTACACGCGACTTACTCAACCAAAAGAACTCCACACTCGCAACACGACGCGCGCCACGCACACAGCGTGCTAAGTTAATATAGGCGCCACGCGCGCGGCATACACACGCACACTACTCCACACTCGCTGAAAAGACAGGAAAACCACACGAGCGACGTACACTCACCCGATACTAACTACCACGCCCCGCGCCCCGCAACGCTACCGGCCAGACCTGGTTACGCTGTAGGGGGTAGCACTCACTGTAGAGCGCCAACGAAAACCGGCGCCCTCGTTGTTAGATCGGCTCTTGCCGGGCCTTCCCTAGGGAACTAGGGATCTCACCCAGCAGTAGCCTGGTCGCAAGGGCGTCGTGAAGCACTTCGGCCGCTCCTACAGTCACAAAAACAAAGACACACTACTGACTGCCGGGGGGAGGTAAACCCCCCGGCTTCTAGGTGTGCGATAACGCACTCCCGCCCCTCCCTCGGGAGGGGAAGGAGTAACCCAACAACGGGCCCCCAATTCAGGGGGTCGAGAGAAGCAAGCCTCGGGCAAGGAGCCAAGAAGGGCCCCAACACCGACTCCTCGCGCCCCCTTTGGGGGCGCAGAGACGACCACGACGTTCAAGCAGTCAGCGTTCGGTACGGTTCGGGTGCACTACTCTGCATCGACTTAGGTCGGTCACCTCCCCGCCCCCGCATGAGCCTCCTGGCCAAGCAGCGTGTATTGTTTTGTTGATTGTGTTGACTTTGTTAGCGAAACCACACGATCAACTTATAATATACGACGCTATTAGGGACTTCGCTTAATATTTAGAAATAGACCTTTGTTAATGTTTGTATTACGCGTTTAGTTTATCTCCTCACACATTACCCCCTTACAGTTGGCGTCCCACCGCGGGCCAGTTCCCACATTAGTTATTAATTAGTTTTGTTTACTTACATTGTTGGATTATCCGATTTAAGTAAAAGTTTTTTCCTACCCTCACTTTTTTATTTTACTTATTATTTCGTTTCTTCAATCAATACTAGCCCAGGTATTGATTAGGTTAGTTAGGGAGTACTTGTTGTAGTTTGGGAGTTAGTATTATTTTTTTTAATAGTCCGGGAGCTAGGTTAGTTTGTTATTTTCCTTTATTTTAGTCCGGGAGTTAGTATTTTTTTTTAATAGTTTGGGAGTTAGATGGTTATTGTAGTTAGTCAGTTAGCCTTTTAACATAGTTTAGGAGTTAGATGTTTACTGTAGTTAGTTAGTTAGCCTTTTATCATAGTCTAGGAGTTAGGTTGTAGTTATAGTTCAGGAGCTAGGTCATTGATTGCTTTGTTATTTATAGTTCATAGTCAAAATTGAGTTGTATTATATTTTGCCTAGACGTAGCCGAAGAAATAAACAAATCATGGCAAACGACAGCTTTACTGATGATCAGTTCCGTGATCTGTTAGGAGTCCTGGCTAATAGGGATAGTTCAGGAGCTAGGAAAACAGGTAGTTTTACTACTTGTACTACCCGTTACGATGGATCTCGTGACACAGCAGTAATCGAGGCCTTTCTGTCGATGGTATGCACCTTCAAGAATATTGAGTCGATTACAGACGAGAATGCCATTCAAGGTCTTACACTTGGACAAAAGTTGGAGCAGTTAGAGTGGGATTTTATGCCTTAAGTCCCACAGTTACATCAGGAGCAAGATCTAGGCCAACACTGACGATCACAATCAGTGGTGTCAAAGGTCAAGCTCATATTGACACAGGAGCGAAGTTAAGTGTCGCGTCGACTTCGCTGTACAGAGTATTGCAGCAAAAGGGCATCAAGTTCCATCCGGAGAATTCTACAACCGCTCTAGCAGATGGCCTGCGACGAAGACAGCAAATACAGACTGCCTTGGTGCCTGTGTCGCTTTGTGATCGGACGATCCCCACAAATTTCATCGTGTTGCCAGAATCGCACGATAACCGGACCCTCTTAGGAGTTGACTTCCTCCAAGATGCCAACATGGCACTAAACGTGCCACAGCTGTTGTTCCACTTCTTGGATGAACCCGGCCGGAAGTATGACTAGTATGGAGAAACTGGTCTCCTCGCAGGGTCGTCTTCGGGACCAGAGGGGGAGAGTGTAACACCACAACAACAGCGTCGCATCGCTAAAACTCCGGCGCGGGTTGAGCGACCGTGCGCGTCCTCCCCGCCCCGCCGCACACGACGCCGAGTCCCTCAGCGCCTATAAAAGCCCGAGCTGTGGCTGGGGGCTCAAGGCAACCACAGGATAGCCCGGTTAAGTAGTCACGACATCTCTAGGTCAACTACGAGATGCCAATTATTAAAAAAATTGTACAAGCAGACAGCGTTCGGTACGATTCGGGTGCACTACTCTGTAACGACTTAGGTCGGTCACGTCTCCGCCCCCGCATCTTATCGGATACTGGCCAAGTAGCGTGTATTTTTTTGTTGATTGTGTTGACTTCATTAGCGAAAGCGCACGATCAACTTATAATATACGACGCTATTAGGGACTTCGCTTAGGATCTTTACATTGTAATTTAGAGTCAGTTAACATTTAGAAATAGACCTTTGTTAATGTTTGTATTACGTGTTTAGTTTATCTCCTCACACATTACCCCCTTACAAAGTTAATTATTTGCGCCTCATGTCCATTAACTAAACAGATACGCTGAAAAGACGTAAGTCATTTATTGATTTGTTTTATATATAAAGCTACAGGAAAATCAAGTTTGGAAAAAACGGTTATGAGGAAACGTCACCTAGTAAAAACTCCTCTAGAACGCTCCCTGCCATTTGATCGATCCATTTTACCCTCCAATTTATTTTGGAAACGAGAAATTGTTTAGTAATTTGGTGGCACATATGCGATTATACGAAGACTAGGGGATATGAACACGGTAATAGTCAAGTGATCAGTGGTCGACGCTATTTTCAAACGCTATTGAGATTGAATTGGGATAGGGGAAGACTAAGAAAGAAAGAAGAAAGAAAGAAAGAAAAAGTATTAATTGCGACTCGTATAGGATTATAAACTAAACTAAACATAGTTAAAAATAAAAATAGAACAAAATGCTGCTTCGACATTTAAAAATAAACTAACTAACGCAGCTACGTGCACTAGTTATCGCCACAATCTACTGTCTCCAACCCTTTTATGGACCTCTGTTCAAAATACGACATAAAGTAGATGAGAACGATCACAGATCGAAACAATGATGAAATGTTTGGTAACACTGACCTTTTACCAATCTGGACTGGACTGATGGATCTATATTGTAGATATGTTAATGGTAATGTAAAAAATGACACGGCGAACGTTTACGATAGTAATGTGTCGTCAAAAGGTTTAAATTGACACAAAAAAATATAATTCACCGTTCTAGAATATTGAATAGGTACAAATTATATATAATTATGTTGAGGTAAGTTGACAGTTGAAGTTATCAGAAAAAAGATCTTTATTGTGTGCTACTACTGTAGGTTATTATTTGACATCATTTTCATCGAATAGACGCAACACTTAAATTGACTTTAAATATGACTTTAAAATCTAGAGCCTTTTACAGTAATAACTTCAGTTGTGAACCGACCGACTTTATTACTCAAAGAAATATGACAAACATAAAAATAAAACCTTGAAAGATAGGAGATATACAACGCAATTTTATTTTATCGTAATTGGCTGTTGCTACATGGAACAAACACAGTGCTCTTAGAAAAATTAGAGGTTGTGGTTATTTTTCCCTCACTGCATGCTGTATGCAGTCGGGAAACATCTCAAAGAGAAGAGATACCCTGTTCTCTTTGAGTCAATTAATAACATTTTATAAACTCAGTATAAAAAAGATAAAAAAAATACTAGCTCTACTTAACCTGTCAGTATTGTTGAGATACTTAAAAGTGTTTCAAACATCGCAAGCATAAGCGCAGTGTCGGCATGAATATTTGATAGTGTATATGGGAATAGGGCACGTAACTCAATAGAGCTTGTAGGAATGCAAACAAGCACTCGACTAAGTAGGGATCGTGCTACTCGTGGCTACCTACGGCTTACGGCTATGAAGCTATTTCGTAATCATGTTTCATCACTTCCCTTTAAAGTTCTTGCCATTGAACTGGCTCAGCGTATACAGGTACCATTCTTTTATGTTAAATATTCAAGTTTTTATTTTCAATTTGAATAGATACTGAAAGAACCTGTCAAGTACGAGTCGGGTTCGTACGATTACCGGTACCGGTAATTATGTAAGCGTTACAAAGCCGTCGTCCAAAATGTCAAATTCCTACGTAGCTTGGATTTGGAGTAAAATTTCTGTGGCTAATAGGTGCGTCTAGTAGCCTAATATTAGAATGATTATATTTTTTTTTTTGTTGAATATTAATGTGTCATTTTGCTGAAGAGTACGTCCTAGTAAAGTGAGTGATAGACCAACGAGCAAGTACGTTCTTAGGGCTCGAAGACATTTATTCGTCCATGTGTCACATTAAAAGTTTGCGTTCTTAGGGTCGTGACATAAGAACCTCGCTTCTTTGGCCGTACGTGCGACTACACGTCATCCTAAACAGACTGGGTTTTTAATATAATAATAATCCTTGTAATAACTTGCATGATTACGAAAATTTCTCTTAGTTTCCAATAAACCGGTCCTTACAGTACTCCTAGAATTTTAACAAAGATTCGATTTTTCGAGTTATCTGTGGCATAAATTATATTTTAGTAATAACCTAAAAAAAAACCTGAAGGCCAATTCTCGTAATTTAAAACGTTCAAAATCTAATCGCAGTGTCATCTCGGCGACAAACAATTGTCAAAAACTTGTCAAAATGTAGAGAAATTAGAGGTATTTTTGACAGATTGAGACTGAGATCAGACTGTGAACGTTATTAAAATTACGAGAATTGCCCCCTTGGTTTGTCTGTTTATAAGTAAAATGGCGATTTCAGATCTTTTGGTGATTTTATTTTTATTATAACTAGAGGAGGTGAATCGATCAGCCCAACCAGATCACATTGAACACAGCGAAGATTGAATTTGCGGGTTATTAGGTGCACAAAGGCATAAAATAGGTACGTGAGGAAATCTTAGCTAGAAACGTTATCGCATATATTATTGAATTTAAAGCAAAAAGAGAGCAGGATAACGCATTTTCGAAAATGTCTAAGATGCAATTTTATTTGTGACTAGGTATTTACCTAATAAAGAAAGGAAGCTGAATAAATTTAGATTATTTTATTTTCCTATTCACTTTTACTGATGCAAAATGAATATAGATAAAGTGATATTTACGCTACGCCCATTTTTTTACACGTTTTGCTACGGTGTCTGACACCCATGCGGTGGGATAAGCTAGTTTTGAAGCGATTAAAACAGCAGTCCTGCACATTATATAGAAGAACCCAAACATATATTTTTAGATGCTGTTTTATAACTTTGTTAGCTTAACACATACCTACCAGTGGAACCAAGCAATCCCTAAAGTCCTTATTCATAAAAGTCAGCTGCCGCTACCACCTTCCAGACTTGCTAACATTATAACTGTGAGATGAGCTATTCTTTTGTAGATCGCGACGAGATACTTCATAAGAATAATAGGTGGATATTTGTTACAAATGGTTGGTAACAAAATACCTGGCTACAGAACATTTTCATATTTAACAGTAGCAAAACCCTTCTTGATACTGTTTTTAGTAGGTAAGCTATTCAGCAAAATACCCCTGTATTTTACAATACTATCATACATACCAAAATTCGAACAATGGAAGTAGTTTATAACTCCGTTAGTATATTCACTACTTGCTACTGTTTTTAAGTAGGCACGGCATTCCGTACCTTCTTAAAAACAGTAGGAAAAACGAGGTATTTTACAATTGTACCATACATATCAAAATTCAAACAATGGAATGAGTTTATAACTTCTAAACACTAGACACTGTATTCACATCAGATAAGTTAAATACGCTTCGAACCGGGTCGGTCCCTAAACACCATTCGTTTCGAGTAAGTTTAAACTTGGCTAAACATTGGAATCCCTCAAAGGTAAAGGTGTAGCGGCCCAAACAAAAATAGAAGTATTATGAAGTTCGGTAACATAAGCACTAACGGTCTGGAGGCGGCGAAGTGTTTGTGAGTGTATGAGTCGCAGCGTGATGCCGGCCCGACGTGATCCGCATACCGGGCTGTCCCCGCGGGCAAACTGAGCAATATTTGCTTTTTTTACTACCGCATCCATATTTCAACACCAATACCCGCAACAATATTTGGAAGTACTGAGAACGCTAATGCGTGCGTGGCAGGAAAAATGATATCCGTTTCACATTCGATATTCTCGACAATGCCTACAGGAATGCTACAATTGAATAGTTAACAGAGAGCGGATAACCACGGTTAACTATTCAATGTGCGCTTTATATTTAAATTGTACATATCGATTTTCAGTCCGTCCAATTTAATTGTACTTATAACATTGTTTTCCAATCCATGTCATAAAACTTACATAGGTACCAACACATTTTTCATGATTTTCTTAATATAGGTAACCCTTCTCCTTCTTCTTTTACTCGTTTAATGTCGTCTAAATTTCTCTCACCTGTTGGAACTGACACCACTATTATAAACTGACAAACATTGGAGGGACTTGTAGCTAAGTAATAACAGTTGCACAGGTCGATCGATCAGGTTAAGCTACGATTGCCGCGGTTGATCCGTAGATGGGTGACCACTGATCATCTATACATACCAAGGCCCCTTTGTGCCTGGAAAAGCACGTTAAGCTATTGTTCTCGGCTGTCATTCGTGGATTTTTGTCGGTCGTTACGGGTCGTCAAAAACCCGAAAGTCTGACAACTAGGCTTACCATGGGGTATGGTATTACCCATTAACTGGGTTGTGGAAGTCAGATACGCAGTCGCTCCATGTAAAATACTGGTATTCATCTGCATCCGGTAAGACTGGAAACCGACCCCAACATAGTTGGGAAAAGGCTAGGCAGATGATATTACCACTATTATAAACGATTTATGGTGAAATTGTAAAACCGAATCTGTGTGTTGAAATAACTTAATCTTATTATTATGAAGATAAGTTTATACAGTAGTGTAAACAAGTTATCTGTATGCATTAGGAACGAGCCAAATAAATCACGAACGTTTTGCTAATAACGGTTTATTATCTGCGGGCTTGTATCCCAACACTATTTCGCACTAAATATTCGACTCCAATTGTCGCATTAGTATGCTGCACAGTTCTTGTTAGACTAATTCAAAACAACAATAGCAAATAATATTCATGTTGTTATTGAATTATACACACATAGTAAGAACCTTAACTGTATGTAATAACGAGTTACCCAAAAGTTAAGCCACTTCTAAACATGTACATTATAAAAAATATACTTTATTGCATCTTATTTCTGCAATTAATAATATCTTGTTATTCCTATTACATAGTATTACGCTATCATTATTGTTGGGACTTTGAAAATTATCTAACATGGAATAGAATAGAAATACTATTTAATAGTTCACCATAAATATTACAGATATAAATGTGTACATTTTACAAGTGGTGACACAATACCTACTATTGAGTAAGTTCAGTGCAGTGATGGTCCAGTGGTATAGGCCCGACTTACGAGTTGTAGGTCGTGAATTCGAAGCCAGGCAGAGACTTTACTTTGTGTATTTAATTTCCAAACCACTGCTCTCAAAAAGGTGAAGGAAAACATCTTGAGGAAACCGGCATGTCCTAGAACCAATAAATTCGAAGACATGTGACATCTACCAACCCGCACCGGGCCCGCGTTGTGAATTACGGCCCACTCGCAGAGAGGAGGCGTGTGTCCCAGCAGTGGGAACGTTATGAGTAAGGTTATAGATATTATTTAAATATTTTATATTTTGATCAAAATTACACAATCATGTAGCATGGGTGACGTTAAAACGGACAAAAAGGTAATAAGTTTCACAATAACAGAAAAATCTGCTTTAGTAAAGCAGATTTTATGTTAGCATCTTTTGACAACTGATAGGGAGGTATGGTGAAGATTTATAATATCTGCACTGCTCAGTTAAAAACAATACAGTGTTTTTAAGATGAGACCAAATATTCGTAAATCCGGAACCTTCGGAAGTAAATAGAATTGGTCAAAGGGTCATGTCAGATCCAATTATAATCATTATTAGTATGATATTTTATTTATTTAAAACATTTAAGAAACTCAGATCTAATTCAAGGTATTTCCTTTGTTACAGTTTGCCACCAGTTCACTCGCAGCGTAGTCTCCATGATGGGAGCAGTTTCTCCGGATTCCTTCGACACACTGCATTCATATGCTAACACATTCCAAATGCCATTCGTTACGCCCTGGTTCCCTGAGAAGGTATTTATATAATTTGTATTGCATGTGAACCCTTGACAGATTCATTGTGTACAGGACCAGCCTTCGAGTCTCTATCAACCATTACGACGTTACATAAATCTAACTTGTCGGACAAATTAAGTTGTCTTTTAACGTGTAGGTATTTTTATCATAACTTAAACTAGAAGTTCGTCGAGCTTCTAGTTTAAGTTCATCATTACGCTCACATATGTTTGTAGAAATCACTGTCTGATGCTATTTACAGTAACAGCGGAGACTGATGAGTTCATCAAATGCTTCAATTCACTTCTCCTCAGTGTAACAAAATTGCTCTAACTACCGCTTCGCAAGACCTCTGTGTGCACGATCTAAGTCAACAGTTGAGGCATTGCATTCAATATTTGTGTTCGTTTTATGAGTTTACTAAGTATTCTAGAATGTAAGAATTAATGATGTGTTCCTTGTCAACATTGGTTGCTCTGAATTGCAACCAAATACGTATTATTAACTAAACCAATGAACTACCAAGAGTTTTTCTTTAACTCACGACTCCGGTGTCAGTTTGCGACTTCCACGAGAGCGGAATGTCGGACACTGCTTATAATATTATCAAGTTGAAGCTAAACATTTATTATTTGGATAAACGACGTTTCGCACACAATCAACTTTCAAATATAATTAATGTCATAATACATACAGTACTTCTTCATTCACGTTTTGTAAAAGAGTAGGAATGATTCATAGTCTGTACAAAAGCACCTGTTTTTAACAAAAACGACGCCGGCAATTTCCGAAGCTAAAACTTTCATCAAGAAAATTGACACTTTACAAACTGAGTGCTTAGAAAGTCATTATATCGTCCCGACCCTTCTCTATCCAATGGAAGCCTCTAGGTTTAATGCCGCCCATGCTGCTCGTTATATTATTATTTATACACTAAATAAATAATATCTATGACCTTACTCAATAGTAGGTTAAGACGAAAGCGCTAGGGTAGTAGACATCTTATATTGTTTGCACAGCTCTAAATACGCCTGGAATAGAATGTGTATTTAAAGAATAATAATAATTGCGTGCCAAGCAAAAAAAAAAACAGATAAAGCTAATGCGTGCGGCTTATGTGTGAAGTAATTCCGTGTGGAGACAGCAAAAATACCACATATTATTTCTTTCCGTGGTTGTTGTAAAAGGTGTGAAAAGCCCGAGGCTGGGAGTCGGATGGCTACCGCAACTGGACCAGACGCTTGTGTTCACTACCGATGAGAAAATTGCTGAACGCGACGAATAATTGAGCCACTTATGATCGGATGTCATAGGGCTATATGAAGTCCGAACAGAGGAGGAGGACCCTCAAGGGGATTTGCTCTTAGCTCTAATTTCGGGATCAACAAGCTCTGGGTGGCATTCGGTTTATTGTCTCCAAACCCTCGTGAACAACGTTGTGAAGATCGAATGTATCGATCAGGGCTTGCGCTTTTTACACTCAGAATAACTAATATATTTGTTAAAGGTCCTACTGATACACGATCCAACCTTGGAATACTATGAAATGGAGTCGTATTCACGTCACCGTCGTGACTACGTACTTCAACGCGAAAATGAGCATCCAAGATGACAAGATGTAATGCGAAGACGCTGCTGGAGTAACCCATAGGTCTATTTTGAACGTAATATTGTTGTTCCCTGCTATGTTCACTTTCAAATTCCATAAGAAAGTTAGGTAAATGCAAATTCCCTATTTAATGTAAAGAACGGTCGGTAAGGTGTATTCTTCTTCATAATTATACAACAAAATAAACAAAACAGAAAAGGAAATGAAATAGCTTTATTACATTACAATAATTATCTGAAAGACTATCCACTTACTCAAACCGTCTTCTCATCCTAAGTGTCCCGGGAGCCCTTTTTCTTTTATTTCCAATTTAAATGTTCTAAATAAATTACTCGCATTAATTTAGCTACATTACGAAAAGACTTAGCATTTAACTTTATAAGTGTTTCTAACAGCATTTCAGAACTAAAAACTTGTGCAGATTATGTACCTCACACGATCTAGACTTAAGCGACTGAGTCTAGGCACTTGAGCAACTAAATGATTCAAGGACTACCCGCACTCAAACTTCCAGTGCCGCATACTTGAGAAACACGGCAGTTTAGTTTTTCAGGGGTTTAGTCTGAAACCATTAGATTGTTACACGACACTTTAAAATTATATTCCATGTGTTGTGTCGCTTAAGTAGCTTCGCGTAAATAATTTATGCGCTGACAACTTACAAAAACTTGCGACGTTTAATAACTTTGCTCCAAGTGGTATTATGTTTATTTTGCACGTTATGCCGTCACAGTTTAATCTGTTTGCTCTGTGTAAAGAAAACTTGAATATACGCACAAAAAATTGCTTGAAGATTACAGGATAAGGCGTACAGCGAATCACTTTCCTTAAAGGTAATCATTTTTACAACTGTTATTTAAACATTAGGGAGGTTAGTATATCAGTTGAAAAACTGACGGGCAGTAATTTAATTTTTCTGCGGTTGGTAAATTAGTGTGACCGTAAAACGTGAACAGTAATAAAAATAAAATTGATCGGTCTTTTCATCATGCCAATGCCAGTACAAAAATACTCAACAAGTGTAATAAATGAATAGGCGGTAAAAATGTTGGAATGGGCGGTTAGATAAATAGTTAGGCAGTTTATACGTTAGGTTGGAACTGTAACCAACCACGCGCGAGCTGAATTGGACGGAATAATTACGCCAATAGATACCACCACCAAATGGGTTAGGTTACGTTAGAAGCTACTTTCGAGCGCTGGCTCGGGAGGAGACACGGCTCCCTGTCGTTTCGGGTGACGCAGATGCTCTCGGGGCATGGTTGCTTCGGGAAGTACTTGTGTCGCTGGACTTTGCGGGTCGAGAAATTGGAGTCGCGTCACAACTCGAACTTCAAGTCGTTCGTGGTGCGTGTTCCGACACATCATCTCGAGAAGTTTCTCAAGGAAGAGTTCTGGCCGAAGGGTGTTGTGTACCGCCGGTTTCGTGGTCGGCTACTTGACAACAGTCAGCGAAACACGACGCAGTCACTTCGTGTGCGTTAGTTAGTTTTTTAGTGTAATTATAATGTTGTATGTATTTATAGTATTTTTAAGTTATATTAATATTGTATTGTATGTGTTTATTTGGGCCTTGATGCCTGAAATAAATGGATAAATAAATAAATAAACAGTGAGCCGGACGCCCGATGTCACCACTGCCCCTACTGCCGGGAGGACACGGCAGCCGGCATACGCTGGCAGAGTGTGCCGCCTGGGAGGAGCCGCGCCGTGCCCTCATCTCAGAAGTTGGCAGTGACCTGTCGCTGCCGGCCGTGGTCGAGTCGATGGTCGGCAGCGAAGAGTCCTGGGACGCGGTGGTTTCCTTTTGCGAAACGGTCGTCTCGCAGAAGGAGGCTGCGGAAAGGGAGAGGGAGATCTCGTCCTCTCACCCGGCCCGCAGCAGGCGCACCGGGCGTCAGCGGAGGGTCGGACAACGCCCTCTTCCAGCCCCCCTAAATGGGTCCAGGGGCTCGGGGACTCGGGGACGTCCGTCGGCCCCCACACATCAGGACCCGAGGAAGCGGCGCGTAGTGTTCCACGCGCGCCTCTCTTAGACTGCGCGGGAGGAGTCAAACACCTCACTCTCCCCCCCTTTTTTTTTTCCGGGGTTGAAAATCCTCATGGATGTCCGCCGCCCTGGGGCGGGCGACGGGGTCTGTCAGACTCTTACTGACTAAAAACCACCCCAGTGTTCCATCTCACACCTACGCCGAGGGTCGCGGGAACGTAAGATCCTTCCGCAACCCCCGACTGGTGCCGGCCCGCCACCGCGGGCCTCCTCGGGTCAAGGGGGGAGTGAGGTGTTTGACTCCCCCCGCGACGTCTAAGAGGGGCGCGCGTGGAACACTACGCGCCGCCACCTCGGGTCCAGATGTGTGGGGGCCAACGGACGTCCCCGAGTCCGTCGCCCCTGGACCCATTTAGGGGGGCTGGAAGAGGGCGTTGTCCGCCCTCCGCCGACGCCCGGTGCGCCTGCTGCAGGCCGGGTGAGAGGACGAGATCTCCCTCTCCCTTTCCGCAGCCTGCGAGACGACCGTTTCGCAGAAGGAAACCACCGCGTCCCAGGACTCTTCGCTGCCGACCATCGACTCGAACTCTCCAACATCTCCTCCCTGGCTCGCGTCTTCGCCTCGCTGATGGCCAGCCACAGAGTCCCCTTCGCCGCGCGGTACACCTCATACAGCGCGGCTTCTTCGTCAGGGACCCGACGACGTCTCCTCCAGTATCGGGTGTACTGGCGCCTGACCGCCACGCACGCGACGCGCAGCTGCGCGATCTCGGCGGTCCACCAGTACACCTGGCGCCTTGCTGACTGTGCGTGGACCCGGGGCATAGACGCATCGCAGATTTGCGTCATCGCCCCACGGAACCACAGCGCCTCCTGCTCGACGTCGACGGGTCCGTTCGTTGCTGACTCCCGGCACCAGGCCTGGACAATAGCGGCCTCTTCGAGAAGCTCCCTGTCGATGCGCTTACGCGCCCAGCGCGGACCATCCGTTCGCGAGGCCGGTGAACCGCGCGCGACCGTGGTCTGGGCGGAGACGTCGAAGCGGATGTATCTGTGATCCAACAACGTCTCCACCTCCACGGCGACACGCCAGTCGCGGACACGACGCGCGACAGCAGGGCTAGCGAACGATACGTCCACTATAGACCCGCCCCGCTGCCGCACGCACGAGTGGACCGAGCCTCGATTTAGGACGGTCAGCCCAGTCGTGACCGCCCACTCCTCCAGCACCTCGCCTCTAGCATCGGTCCAGGGGACCCCCAAACCGCAGATTTGGCGTTGAGATCCCCCAGTAACAGCACCGGGCAAGGGTGGAGTCGGCCCACGACGGCACCCAACTCGACAAGGAACCTCTCGAACTCGGCGAGACTCTTGTTGGGCGACAAATACGCTCCAACCGTGCCAATGCCGTCCGCGAGGGCGGCTACCCAGCCGTGACCTCGGGGACGGGTTGACAAGAGCCCCGCCAATGATGGTCACCATACCTTCCAGGTCTCCCACCCAGTTATCCCTAGGGGGGACGAAATACGGTACGGCGACCACGGCCACCTGGATCGACCACTCTGGCATGCTCTGGAGCAAGAGCTGCCAGGCTGAGGGGGGGGGGGGGGGGGGTGGGGGGTAAAGAGCCCCCGACAGCCTTGGCACCCCCTCTTTTCTTGGTCTGGGCGGGCGCGCCACAGGCCTTTCCGCCCGCTCTGCGCCCGGCGGGCCTCCCTGCAGCTGTACAGAGGCTGCAGTTTAGCGCCGCGGAGCACTGGGCCGCCTTGTGGCCGGCCTGACTGCAGCGGAAGCACAGCTCGCTGCGGTCTATTTCAGCGGTGCACCGTGCCCTGACATGTCCAATGCCGAGGCAACGGTAGCACTGCAAGGCCCTGGGTTGCAGCGGCTTCACCCTCGCTGCCACCCACCCCACCAGCAGACGCCCAGCGTCGGCGACTTTGTTCGCCGCCGCCACCGGGCACCGCACCCAGATCGCGCCGAGCCCGGAAGCGTCGACGCGAATCTCGCCCGTCCGCACGTCGTCGGGCGAACATCCGCCGACTCGGTGACGGCCGCCACGACCTCGGCCGGAGTCGTCGAGTCGTCCAGTCCGTCGATGTGAAGTTCTGCGGTCTTCATCAGTCTGGACACTCGAACGTCCTCCGCGCTGAGGACCTCCCTCAGTTTGGCGGCCAGGATGTCCGCCTTTTCGCCGCTAGAGGCACCTGACACCTCGAACAGCCGTGCCCCCGTCATTGCCGGCCTCATCTTGAAGCCGGTCGGTGTGCCAAGGTCGGGGAACGCGACTTTGGCTCTCGCCTCCGTCAGGACCGCCTTGTATGTCAGGCCCCTTTCGATGGCTCCGGGCTGCAGCGTAATCACTACAGCCGCGGAGCGTGGGGCTCTGACCTTAGACGGCCCCTGAGCCTTCTTCGGTGCCGATGCCGGTGCTCCAGCGGGTACCGGCGGCGGCGGCGCCGTCTTACGGCGACCCTTCTTGACGACCGTCGTCCAGGTCTCTGCGGTAGACGTGGGCGCGGTCGTCGAAGGTACGTTCGCTGGGGGTGCGGTCGTCCGGGAAGTTGGCGCGGACGCGCCCTCACCGGACTTCCTGGGCCCCTCCGCGGGCTGCGGAAAGGGAGAGGGAGATCTCATCCTCTCACCCGGCCCGCAGCAGGCGCACCGGGCGTCGGCGGAGGGCGGACAACGCCCTCTTCCAGCCCCCCTAAATGGGTCCAGGGGCGACGGACTCGGGGACGTCCGTTGGCCCCCACACATCTGGACCCGAGGTGGCGGCGCGTAGTGTTCCACGCGCGCCCCTCTTAGACGTCGCGGGGGGAGTCAAACACCTCACTCCCCCCCTGACCCGAGGAGGCCCGCGGTGGCGGGCCGGCACCAGTCTGGGTTGCGGAAGGATCGTACGTTCCCGCAATCCCCGGCGTAGGTGTGACATGGAACACCGGGGTGTTTTTAAGTCAGTAATAGCCTGACAGACCCCGCCGCCCGCCCCAGGGCGGCGGTCATCCTTGAGGACCACCCCGGAAAAATAAAAGAATTGCTTAGAAGCTACGTACTTCCAAGTTACATTTCTTACCGACTAATACCGATTTATTTACGGCCCACACGCAACTGCTCGCTCAGCCACTTTACTTCTTAATTATTTATTTAGATACCCATTTAATTTTTTTATGACTCATTTTTACTGCACAGTTTTTATTTCCTAACTAGTTTATAAACATGCATTTTGTAATATTTAATTTACTAAAACTTCAATAGGCAACTACCGCTTTATGTCGGTGCCCTTTACAAATAATATGGAGATTGCCGGATCAGAGCCTCTAATTTTATGGGCGTTTGTCACAATAAAATGATGGTCTGATGAACGGCGCGTATTATTCATACTGAACATATTCAATACTACTTCTATCCGCATATTAAAAAAGGCGAGACAATGTCTAGGAAATGAATTTGTGCCTAGACATTGTAGACCGGTCAATATAAATAGATTCATCTATTTCTTTATTATTATTAAAATTTGAATATCACATACTTGTTCATTCACAAAAACTCCAAATTTTAATTCCAAAGATCAAGGCGGAAGTATGCCAAAATAGGTCATCGAATCATTAGTGCAGGTTTGCAACATTTTTTTGACTATAGTTATTTATCAGTACTTACGACAATAATTTTTAAAGTACAAATAACTCGCGTATATTTGATAAATTAGGCGTTGAAAAGAGGTTTGCGTCCATCACAAATTTCAGTTCTTTTTGTGACCTCAGAACGAGGCCCCAAAGAATGTATTGAGATATATTCAGCCGATATTTGCTTTTAATTCCTTGTCGTAAAAGTTAGATGACTACTTTTAGAGAAAAATCTATCATTACTTACTGTGGAGTAAATTATATGACGCTGATTAGGTTTCACAATAAACGATTTCTTCTATTTTATGTCAATGGATTTATGTTATATTAATGGATATATGAGTGTGCAGTGGTGACCCAGTGGTAACATCCGCGACTTACGAGTTGTAGGCCGTAAACTCAAACTCAAACTATTTATTTCAACTAAACCAATTACAGGTACTTTTGAATTGTCAAGGGTCGGTCAGTCAAAAAGTTGAAGCTGCCCATTCCAAAGCGTAGTAGGTACCTATGGAGAAGAACGGGCAAGAAACTCCATGGACACTCTTTTAAATTACAATAATATGGTTATAAAGTATTGATTACATCATTCATGTTAAAAATTATGCATGTGAGAACGATGCAGAACGTTAAAAGCGTCCATAATGAAAAGATAAAAAAAACAATTCAAATATTAATTTAAATCAAAATAAGCCATGGCAGCAAAGAGTTGACCAGTCCCTACTGACGGCGCCCGTTCACGAACATGACGCATAGATTAGCACCATTCAGCACAACCATTTTGACGGGAGCTAAATGATCCAACACATGCGCCACCATCAGCGAGACATTAGAGTGAGCATGACATACTCTCAGCTGCCAAGGCACATTGAAGTCAATGAAAGACGTACCCAGTAAATGGTAGCTTTATAGTATGTACATAGTACTCACATATGTGCTATGCAATTATACAATACTAGGAGATTGAATTTATATAATTTATATAATGCAAAATAGTATTTTAAAATCTTCAGCAGCTCCAACAGTATGTAGGTAGGGTAGGCGTGTGTGAAGTATTTTCAAATGCTAATCAATTTATTTATGCGTCCTGTGGAGCAGGACCAGCGTTTAGCCAAGCATTTTTGTCAACGATGTAATCCCCCAACTTATAATATGCTTGGCTGCATAGTGTGCGTTTTATGTAAGATTTGAATTTCGTTTAATTGAGTTGGAGTATGTGGGGTACCTCCCCATTGTAACAGTGTATTTTAAACAGTACTCCATGAAGGAAGAGTCTACTTTAGCCAGTCTGAAACCTGGTTGAACTAATTGGTCCCTATTTCTAGTTCTATAGGTGTGTCTGTCACCTCTTTTACTGAAAATATTTAAATTTTTCCTTACGTACATGATGTTTCATAGATATATTGATAAGGTACCGTCATGATATTAATATCTTTAAACAGATCCCTTAGAGAATCGCGCCTGCGGAGGCCATATATTGCTCTGATGGCTCTTTTCTGCAGAATAAAAATAGACTCGGTCGCCTTCGGAATTGTACCTTAAGGAAACTAATTTCCCACATTTCGCGAAGGTATCTTTTCGCCCAATTGTCCTTTCCCGAAAGTGGATTCGTACTAAAGGCACATGAGTAAAAGGCACTGTTTAACGTCATTTACATGAAATCCTTTTTAACGTCATTTACATGAAATAAAACGAATACTCGTAATTGATTCTATACAGGGTGTCCCAGAACTCAACGTTAAGCCGAAACGGGGCGACAGGATTGATTGTAAACATCATGAGAAAAATCAGAAAAAAAATCTATCCCATGCAGTTTGAAAATTATGGGCATTTAAGAAAAACTTAAAAATTTGGTCAAAACGTGACCATTTTTCGGTTATTGTGGTTAATTTTTATAATTTTTGTTCATTTAAACTTTGGAACCGTAACCCTAAATAATATTTCTAAGAATCACAGTCAAAAATAATGACACAATTGCCCCAAGTTTCCTAGAATTAAGACTTTGTTAAACTATGAATTTAAAATTTTCAAAATTTGTCGACTTTGAAAGGCCCTCCTTTAAAAAAAATGTACTAGAGTGCCTTGGCAAGTGCCATTAAAAGTTAGCGCATTTAATCAGGATTGTAAAATGGTTCAATACTTGTTAGTTTCATACTAAAAGAAACGAGTAAAAAAATAAAAACCTAATTAATAGTAACCCGATTTTTGCTAACCCATTTTACTCAGTTAAAATGTTTTTTATTCGCACAAGGTTCTTAATTTTACAGCAAAATGATGAGAGAAATGGATAGTGGACATGTTTGCACTGAGTGAGAGAGACAGATAGTCACGCCACTTTTACCAAAGTCAACAAAAGTAAGTAAAATTAATAAAAAAATGAAAAATTTTGACCTAGTTTAGTTTGGGTTTATTGAAATAAAAGTCAGATAGGGAAATAACATTTTTTATTACAACAAGTGTTCAAATTGTTTACCATCAGCCTCAATACACACCCTACATCTTCTTAAAAAAGATCTACTTATTAGCCGGGCATATCCTCGAGAGTTGACTCAGCAGCTTGAGAAATTCGTTCACGCAGCTCGGCTACGCTGTGACATTCTGGATTCTGGGACATCCTGTATGATAAATATTTGCATATTAATTTATAATTTTTCGATTTATATTGGACGGAGAAGGCACAGCACAAGGAAAGGTGGAAGAATATGGGGGAGGCCTTTGCCCAGCAGTGGGACAATATAGGCTAATGGAAAAAAAATGTATAAGGGACAGCTAGGAGCTGCCAGATTTTTCTAGTGAAATTTTTTATCCAACATCATTAAGTTTACATCCATCAGTTGACCTTCTGTCGTAACTCGTACCTAGTAGACAGTGTGCGGGAAACGTAAAACCACAGAACGGGATGAAAATTGTAAACAATTATAATTCCTGTGGATGATTTCACTCTGCGAGATTCACGATACCCACATCAATAACGTTGAAACGTTTTAAATAATGAAACATACACCTTTTTGGCTGTGTTAATGAATCACGTTTTGTAATTAAAAAACGTATAAAGCAAAGTGAAAAGCAAAAATAAAATTGTTGTTCTTCATTCGTCATTTTGATAGGTACTCCTAGTAAGTCTGTACATACTAGGATCCCGTTTAATCTTGTCTTGTTTGTCTGTTCATGTGTAAAGGTAAAATACTTACTGCTGTTTTCAATAGTAGGATACCTTTTATCTGAAGAATAAATAAGACAGTTTGACATATTTTCTACACGACAGCACATTGCATTGCATTTATTGCACGAACCGCAACATTTATTCCTCAGATAAAAGTTATCTTAATATTGAAAAATCCGCCCTTAGTAAAGTTAGAAATATATCGAACTTTTTCGGTTGATTTCAAGGATACAAGGTAGGTTGTAGGTACTTCACAATCAATATCAATAATAATATGAACATTTTAAAAGAGAACTCGGAAATTCACAGTATTTAACTCAGAATTTCTGAGTTTACCTACTTAGGTCTTGCTTATGATGTAAATCACGATGTGTTTTCAAGAATAACCAGTGTTTCCTTTAGTTTGAAAATTTTAATGAATTAGCAGAATTACCTACCTGCTGCGTATAAGCTTTTTTATGGTATATACAGCATCGCTCAGCATAATGCTACAACCCTATGCAAGACAGGGCCCCGGCGCTGGATTCCAGCGACAGGTCAAACGAACAAAACAGTGCACGAATGGTTTCATAACACGGCTGTCGAAGAAATTCGTAAGGCTAGCATTGAGAAGGCAGAACATGGAGAAGAAATTGGGAGTGTAGACCAAAATATCGTTCCGTAACCATGATTCTGCATCATCAGGTGCAGCAGCAGTAACTGTCACATATGAACAGGACAGGTCCACTCAAATTTGTATGGTTCTTTCGTTAAAAGACCATCTCAGACGCTAATCTGCATGGTCCTTGCATGGCCTGACCAAGATTAAGTCCTTGACTTTAGTGGCTAAGTAATAACAGCCGCATGGCTCGACTGATCAGGTTAAGCTGCGCTTGCCGCTGTTGTTGTGGATAAATGACCATCTTTACAAACTGAGACCCCTCTGTACCTCGGAAAACACGTTAAGCCGTTGGTCCCGGCTGTCATTCGTGGATCTTTGACATTTGTTACGGGTCGTCTGAAGCCCGAAAGTGTGACAACCAGTCTTACCAAGGGGTATCGTATTGCCCAGTAACTTGATAGTGGAGGATAAATAGGCAGTTGCTCCATCTAAAATACTGTTATTTAGCTGCACCAGACTGTACCTACTGGAAGCCGATCTCAAAAGTTCTCAGAGTCGGTTAGGAAACACCGAACTTATCTAGTTTTCAGTGGCTTTTTAACTGTTTCTGTAATTCACCCGGTTGATACATAATTTAACTTCAACGTATTGAACTATTATTTTCATACAATTTGCAGAAATTAACATTATTAAAATTTACCATACACTAATAAAATATTACATTTTGATGTGAACAATAAATACTGTATTCTATGCGCAAAAACCGAAAACAAACAAACAGAACCTGCTAATCATATATCCTACAAGAACTTTTCTGGCAACTGTTCCAGTTTGGAGTCAACAGCACTTGTTGAAGAATTTAATAGCTCTCTCAAAACTTAAGATCTTAAATAAGCCAGACTATTATCAGTTGGTGATTCAAATGTGCATAAACTTGTATAAGACATTTGAGATTCATAAAAAAATTGGAAGTTTCAGAAATATGGAATGTTGTAATCGTAAAGAGCCCTTACTAAAGCTAAACATATTCCTATTCAATTTAGAAAGAAAACTCTTGACAATCTTCAAACTGATGGATGTATGTTTGTTACTCTTTCACGCAAAAACTGCTAAACGGATTTGGATGAAATATGGCACACAGATGGTTTATAACCAGGATTAACATATAGGATACTATTTATCCCAATATTCCCACGGGTTCGAAACTTATGCTGGTGAAACCGCGGGGCGCAGCTAGTATTACATAAACGTAAGTTAGTTGTTAAAACTTTACATTGCTCACCAACACATTTTTTCAATTCTGCAATCAAATGATATTCCGTTTTGATCAAGCAATCATCCCTAAATTTGTATTACAATTAGTTATGGTGTTGATCACTGACATTGATTTTTATTGACTAGAAGACATTTCTTTTTTTCATCTGGGTTCTTCACTATTTACATTTCATTCTACAAAGAGTAGTCTTTGTAGAGTATTTACAATCATGGCTTAAATAAGTATTATATGAGTATGTTCATCCCCCCCCCCGGAGTTTTATAATATTTATAGGTCCCGGGTGAGGCGCTACTCATGCATCCTTTCTGAGGAAAAAGTAATAAAACTTCTTAAGATCTTTTTGGACAAAAAATTACAGGGCGAAAAAAGTCGCACGTTGTCTTTAGGGTCTCACCATACAGATGCCACTTCTGCAGCAGAGCATTCCAGGTTAGCTTTAGGAGCTGTTCTGATCCCTAGAAGAGCCGTCGGGCGAGTCTGTTCATCGGGTGACATTGTGGGTCATGACCAGCATTCAACGTTAAATGAAAACCAAATCGTTTGACCATGCCGTTCGTTTGTGGATCGTCACCGTCGTACTGTAACTTGATTCCACATAGTTAAGCAAGTGCTACAACGAAACGGAATGGAAAAGATAAAACCTGTATCCCTCCATTTTGCCCAGATAAGGGTTGCATGTTCCATTATTTACTTAGATATGTAGATAATTACGATTCCATCTCCCTTGTTCAAAATATTCCACAATGATGACGGTAAAAGGCGATTTATAAAAAAAAAATCAGATAGAAAGACAGACTGCTGAATGTGTTAACTTAAGGTTTTCCACTTCACTTATGAGCTACGGGACCCTTACACATAAGCTACTCTAGCACATCGTCCTACTTAGTGTAGTATGCATAATTTATCGTGATAAATGCGAGACAGCGATGGATATATTTATTATGTGCGTATTTTTATCGTGTTTTTGTGTATGCCTGATAAAAGAAATATCCTTAATATTGAATCACGAAGAATAAAGATACTCTCGATATTTCACCACTAAGTACTAAAGTGGCAGTGAACAGTGGTGGCCCACTGGTAACGGCCCAGACTTACGAGTTGTACGTCATGGTTTCGAACCAAGTCAGACGGTTTACTTTGTGTAAATAATTTCATCACCATCACTCTCAAAATGGTGAAGGAAAATATCGTTAGGAAACCGACATGATCTAGAACCAAAAATTCGAAGACATGTGACATCTACTAACCCACATGGTGTCCGTGTGGTGCATTACGACACACTCCCTCTCACAGAGAGGAGGCCTGTGCCCCAGCAGTTGGAAAAAAAAGCTGATGATCATCATCATAATCAGCCGTTATTAATTTATTTATTATTAATCCTACTACAATATTATAAACGTGAAGGTTTGGATGGATGGAAGGATGGATAGATGGTTGGATGAATGGATGTTTGTAACTTTTTCACGCAAAAACTTCTGAACGGATTTGGATGAAATTTGGCATACAGATAGTTTATAACTTGGATTAACAAATATGATACTTTTTATCTCGATATTCCCACGGGATCGAAACCTGTGCGGGTGAAACCGCGGGGCGAAGCTAGTTATACATAAATAGGCTACGTGAAGTCTTTAAAACATTGTTTGTATTCACAGGTGATCCCGCCATCTTCAGGCCTCACTGATTACGCTGTGAGTATGCGCCCTGACTACCATCGCGCTGTCATGGCTACTATCACGCATTACGGATGGAAGAACGTCATCTACATCTACGATTCTCATGATGGTATGTTCTTATTCTCATAATATTATATTCTTAATTTTGTAACTGTAAAAAGCAATGACGAGGGCTGGTTCGAGGTGGCGCGGGAAGAGAGTGCCTGGAAGGACTTGGAGTGGGAGAGTGTAGGCTAAAAAGAACAAAACAAGAAAAGCTTCTTTATGTACAGGTAGATCAATAGTCATAATATTGAACAATAAGACTGTACTTCTTCATTGTTGATCATTAGTCAAATAATCGTTATTTATGCAAGGTCAGTCTTACCTTGCGAGATTCACTGTCCAATCAGAACAAATGGTGTATGCTACTGCTTCAATGAAATTGGTCACTTACGACGACGCCTGGAACGATTTGTACTAGAAGTAAATCGTTGGTTCTAAACAGTCCATTCCTTTCGTGTATCTTTGAGCACACGCATCTCTACAGACCACACAGATCTGTACAGACCTAATGGACCAGATTCGTCTCATGAGTTATATCTCTCCGGTTTTGTATACCGGACTGTGTAGTTTTAACGATTTACTTCGTCGTAAAATCTTACTTGGTCGTTCCGGCCGTCTTAAGCGATCGATGTGGGTAGAAACAACAGCTTACGGTGCGTTAATGTCTGTTAAGATCAGGCGAATCAGATGGTTAGATTTTGTATATACTAGCGTCTATGGTTATAACTGACCGTATGACATCGTTTAGAGTCTCGTGTAATTAATATGGTGCACAGCCACATAAACTACAAAGTAGAGCACACACATTAAATGGACAATAGTCATAATATTATTATACGGAGTCGGATCGACAGTTCATGGTTAACTATCGATCCTGGGTTCCCTCATGGATTCTCGTGTTATTTAATATATTTGATTAAATACATCCTTATTAATATTCTCAACTGTGTAAAGTATTAAGACGGGTAAATGTTACGCCTTTATTTCTGAGCGAAAAAAGGCAAATTTTTAAAGTAGCCGCGTCTGGAATGTTAATTCAGGGCGAGGGGTGAAATATTTTCAACTCTCTTCTTCGAATAATGACTGCAGTATTTACAATAATGAGTTAATTTTGTATTCATGACACGTATAACTAATTTAGACATACGCTATCTGCTTTTTCATTACTTAAAGTAAACCAGGCATGCACGAACCTATCTAGGTACTCATAACTAAAACAAAACCATTGTCCTAGAACTTTAAACATGAGCTGTTTATGCCATAGTTTCATTACAAGTGCAACCCATCAACACAAACCCGCTGAGGTCAAATTCGAAAACTAGATTCAAGTACCCTTCTCACAAGTAAGTACCAGCTCAAAAAAAAACTGAGCTGAAAAAATCTTTGCTTGTAACCAAACTTCGGTAGTATATACTTACCTACTATATTTTTAGTGAATTTTTACTGCATTTTCAATTTAATACTTTAACTTTTGATAAGATATTTGAAATTCAGTTCCTACATCATAAACACGCTAAACACACAATATGCAACAGGAACAATCGGATCATAGAACGAGGTGTCTCTTTATATACTTTCTCAGAAATCCTACGCCTGAGTTGTATTGCATTTTGTAAAATAATCCGACATACTTTCTTAAGAACATACTGTTATGTTCTTAAGGAAGTATGTCGGATTATTTTGTAGAAGAAGGGGATTTTGTTGTAGAGGAATGCTGTATCTGTATACAGCATTCCTCTACAACAAAATCCCCTTTAATCTCTGCTATAAAAAACAGTACACAAAATAAAATCACGCTTTGCACACACGAATGATTATAATTATGAAATGTTGTTGTGATTACACACATAATTAGGTACATCTTACCACAAAGTGTTCGATTGTGACTTTTGGTGTTCCCAAATGGGTTTGTTACTGGAATTCCTAACTCTTTTTAAGGAAGTATGTCGGATTATTTTGTAGAAGAAGGGGATTTTGTTGTAGAGGAATGCTGTATCTGTATACAGCATTCCTCTACAACAAAATCCCCTTTAATCTCTGCTATAAAAAACAGTACACAAAATAAAATCACGCTTTGCACACACGAATGATTATAATTATGAAATGTTGTTGTGATTACACACATAATTAGGTACATCTTACCACAAAGTGTTCGATTGTGACTTTTGGTGTTCCCAAATGGGTTTGTTACTGGAATTCCTAACTCGAGTTCTATGAGACAAAAATAGCGTCAAAGATGTAAAAAGACTCATCCACTCATGATTACCGAGGTAATAAATTTATGCTCTACGTTCCTTCGCATGACCATTATTTCAAATAACATTACTTATATCTTTAGCATAAGACAAGCCGGTTTAATTTCGTACACCACAAGCTAGAAGATTAGACCAAGCAGTATGCTGTAATATATAGTAAATTAAAACGCGCACTGAAAATATGATAATGCACAAAGGCAAACATAATTCACAGAAACGCAGTTTTGTTTTAACAAATACGTAGTAGCTATTAATCTTGGATTCACAAGGTCAAAATACTAATTTGTCAATAAGTTGCAAAAAGAAAAGCTTATTTATCTACAAGTAGTGTTATAGTCTTAATACTCTATTATTAAAATTCGTCCAAAAACAGCGATACTCGAAGTCTGCATAGCCAAATATGAAAGAAAATGTTTAATATCGTAAATAAACAAGTATATCAATAATATGTCAATAGAGTCATATAAACGTGGATATAAATACGATTTTTTGAGACGCGTAGTCACGGATCCGATGCGACGTAAAATTCATTTTATGTCACAGTCGCAGGATCACCTCAGAAAAAGGAGCACTTTGCAAACGGAAAAGCCCATTTACATATAAAATGTGGTTGAGTAGGTACGTATACTGATAGCTATGAATACGCACGTTTACTAAGGAAACTGTTTCAGTAATTTTTTTTGTATCCAATAGAAGATAAGATACTTCACATTTGACTAAAATAAACCAGATGGATAGTTGTTTCTGTTATAACTTTTATATAATATATATAGATAAGCATTATTATGAGTACATAGGTATATATTTTTTTCACGGCATAACATAACTGATAAAAAGCAAATGAAAGTCGTAACAACGAAAGTTCACCTTAAAACGAGCCATGCTAAGAGAAAATAAAAATGAGAAAGACATTAAAAGCAAGTGCGGATGTCGTGGCAGGGGTCGGGGGTCGCGGGTGCCGGATGCTGTGCAGATGCTAAAGAGGTACGATATAAAAACCAGATTTTTTTACTACATAAAAGAAAGTACAGCATTAAAAAGACTATAATAAAAAAGGATTAGGTTCATAAGAAGCCGCATACAATGATATCTGAAAAAAACGGAAATAAACTGGAGATCAGATTCGCAACGAAAACGGAAGACAGATCGTTCCGATATCCAAATAACACCCTCTTCAGAACGTCTGTTACGTCAAAGTCGATCCGTGTACGACACTAATTTGAATACCATCTACTTACAACTAAAGTTTTACATTTTGGGTGTAAATCTCCCTGAACCCAATGTAGTCATGATTGTTATACACTTTCTGTAAAAAGATATCAAAAAGAAATTGATATATTGCTAGTTACTAAAAATTACTAGTTTTCGACCACGAGCTTGAATAAATTATTTAATGAAATAATAATAAAAAATGTTGATCGAACGGACGCCACCCAAACAATTAAGTATTATATTATTAAGGAATATTAAACCAAAAGAACCTGTAAACACTCTAGGGTAACTGATAGTACTGTAGACATACAGTACAGGAACTATGGGCTAACTATAAAAAGCCACATACATTGTAATTATTTAAATAACTTTTAATTTTCCATTGATTTAAGCTACACACAGACATGTAAAACGCTATATTATTTTATAGTATTCAAAAAGAATCTAAATGGGATAAATTATGACAATTTCTTTGTAAATGAAGTGTGTGAAGTCACATTTTAGAAACTTCTAGCTCATAAAACCCAAAGAAAAATGCTAATCGTGATATAGAATGAAATAAAATGTCATCTGAGATGTCGTAGCTATACATATTCCCTGTGATTTATTGGGTACGCAACATAAAAAATAAGGTAGCGAGAAGGAGGAAATACGACCGAAACTGAGAATTCTCCCCGGAACGAGCTTGCGGAGCTTGTCTATGAAAAGTTATAATCTCAAATACCTACTCCCGCCCAAGAGGTAGTTTAGTTTATAAAACTTTTTCAGTTTTTCTGAAGTGTCATTGAGCCAAGCCGGCACATGAAGGACGTCAATAGAGGGCTCCCCGTGTAAAATATTTGGAACAAACGTCGAATATTTTACGAAAGTTACGAAGTTACGCATAATATAAATAAATTGCCTCCTTATTCTAGTGAGCGCACCTGTATAGTCTATAGTTACATCTGATCGTCGTCAGGTAGTAGCACATTGTTATACCCCTACATACATGTACAAAGTCAAAATAAAATACCTGGACAAACTTTAACAGGTCATAATAATCACAAACATGGATCAACCCTAAATCAGCTGTTACATACATTTTGAAAGTGTACGAGTAGGTTTTATTTTTGTATAGTAGAGTTGTTCGTATTTTTGATTACATATTCCTGTAAGAGTTTGACCAGCAGGGTAATTGCATAACACACTAACAGTAGCAATGGCTTTCGTTGTGACCGTTCAACAACATTCTTTACGTTATTAATATTGTTGAGCAGACCAATTTTTCGAACATATGAAGCAATGGATCAGCAACATCCTTCAAAATTATTCAGATTGAGATTGAAAGTGTTAAGCAATTAGGTAATGGTATTAAGTTTGATTTTTTATATAAATATCTACAGTGTGACTTGAAATGTCCAAACTACACTGTATTTTCAGATGGACTGTAGAATTGCCTTTAGTTCGTGACTATTTCAAAGTAGGCTTGTACAATCAGGTTTTTAGTAAAGAATAATATTCTGGGTTGCGTAACCTTGGTTCCTACTGACTAACATATGATGATATGATATGCGTCATTAGTAATAACAGCATTATATATAGTTTGTAATGCGTTAGGCCATTACTAACTGACCCAACGCATTTGAATCTATAAGTAATGCCGTTACTGTTATTATATCTCCCTATTAATCTGCCTACTAAAGCAAATATAATCACACTGATTCATTTGAAATTCTCTAAATGGTTGCGCTGTCGAAGCAAAAAGGAATCCACTCATTATATGAATTGGTGTATTCGCTTATGCCACTTATGAGATTAACGACATAAAAAAAACTTTTTTTTAAATCTTTAAGTATTTTCCACACAAAAACTGTCAAACGTCAATAATTTATTCGCAGGATTCAACTTATACTTTGTCATAAAATTTGGTTGCATTACATATTTGATATAATTACCTTCATCTGACATCATATTATAATTTAAAGTCGTACCGTAACCTCACCTAGTTTATAGTCTTTTACACGGAAAGAAAACTATTCAGTCACTATGCCAGCAGAATTTCCAGTATGATCGTTAACTGTCATCATTACTGGTGTCGATTACAGTCCCACACTGAATATCAATCGTTTGCACTTATTTTCACATTAAAATTCAAGCTCAGCACAAAAGCATGATGATATATTATGCACTACGGTTTATGTACGCAGCATGACATTAATTGCTCTCTTTGTTCTCATATATTATTATTAGGCAAAATCACATTCAGTCATTTGCGGTACACGAATGCAAAGCAGTTCTGTGTCGACCGGCAACAATGCCCCCGTAGAAGGCAATAATGCCAGCTCCCTGCTGGCTCAATGCCTCTTTGCCTATTTATCGTGTGCTCTCTTCCCCCAGTAGAGTCGCCTGCTTCAGACTTATTCTTATTGCGCAGGGAAAGGCTGTTCAACGTAAAAAAAACTAAGTTTGGTATCTACTTTAGTGTTGGCGGCTTCATTTTTTCTCAGAAGGCTACAAATATTTTTGGCCGTCTTCAAAAATAAAGTTTTTTACTTGGGTGCTTTGGTGCCGACATGGAATCTAGCAAGTCAGCTTATCCGAATAGATTTTTAAAACAGTCTACTGGAAATAAAATATAAGTATTCTTTAATAGTTAACTTGAAATCGGATGTAATCGTCGGCTACGCATTAAATCGTTGGAGGTGCGCAGGTACTCGTATAGTTGAGAGATTTTATGACAGCGATAGATTACCTAAACGTCGCGGTCTGTTATTGAAACTCCCTAATCGTCAACTCGATACGAGCAACAATGGAGACGTGATCCCAACGCATTGTCGCTACAGAATAGGAAGGATTTACGAAGACTCTGAATAAAACAAGCTAGCATCTCGACTCACCCGAGTAAATGCTTTTGTAATCACATTGCACGAGCGCCTGTGGGCCAAACGCAGAATAAACTTTTGAGCCTCTGTTTAGTTATAGCTGTACGACTTTATTATAATTTGTTTAGCAGCAGTCTATCGCTTCGTGAGCTTCGTCGCTAGGATGTCGTGATTATTATTAAACTTGTCTGTGCAAGCCGGATCTTAAGGTAGGCATTTAAAAGTTTTCATTTTTGTAGTAAAGGAAAACATTGTTTATCCCGAAATAGACTTTGGCCGGTACAATTACATTATTCAAATGAAACTTAGTAAGTACAATTATATTTAAAAAAATATGAAGCTTAAGTAGGTAATTACCCACTTCTGGGAAAAGTAAACACCCTATAGTACCTATACTGAAGATCTAAAGATTCTCTTACAAACTAGTGTTCATTTGCAAATGATATTTCAACGGTCCACCGCCATCAATTTACAATAACACCGCGCCGAATAAAATTTTATGCATAGATATTTTAGAATAACTAGCAGGTTCAATGTGGATTCTGGATAGGAATGGTCCTATCGACTTCCAATTTATTCAGCGAGTTTAATGTATAAAACCCACGGATTTTCCGCTTCTAACCACGCACAACCGGGGATTCTTGCTCAAGCCGTAATGAATTTTATTACTCTTGCATTATAGGTGACAGACCAAGTTAGTTATCGCACAATTAAACTTGGTATTGATGTCCGGAACTATCCGATATGGATTTCCTTGCTCATATTATTGAACCTATAGTCGAACATTTTCTTAACTAAAAAGGTCCAAAAAGATTTATAATAGATTTTCTGTAGCTGTTAACTTCAAGTTGTACCTTTAGGCGACGTTCAATGGTTTTTGCGTGAAAGAGTAACAAACGTCCATCCATCCTTCCATACAAACTTTCGCATTTTAGTAGGAACTACTCTTTACAAAACTCCAAAAAAGAAAGAAAGAAAGCGCATGTGTTACATAAATAAACAATGGCGTTTGAAATTAAGAGACTCCGTAGATACGATGCCTACTTACTCTTGATTTTCGTACGATGTCAAGATAAGAAGCTTTTCCTTTGATACTTTGAACCCCAGTAGCCGATTCACAAAAATGGTTAGTACTTTACCGTATTTCTTCTTTTAAAGATAATGTGATTCTTTTGTAACTTATGTAGGTACTACGATTAGTAAAATTAGCTTTTCATGAAGTAGGTAATAAAATCAACAAACATGGTCACTTTTGTTGTCGTTGGATTGTAATTTTAACGTTTTTATGTTAAGTAAGTCGTAGGTAAGTAGTTTTGTGGTAATTCCTGTGCAGGTTACCCACACTGTACAGGAATTTCCACAAAGCTCCGGATATGTTATTATTTACCTAATCTTATTTAACCCTATAATGCCTGTTTTATTGATAACGAGTATAGCTATTATAACCAAAAACTTACAGTACTTTGGAATACTTATGTACATATATGCAAGGTACGTATAAAAGACTAAATAATTATATAAAAATTTCATCGCTTGACATGGTTTAGTCTGATTCATGATTTAAGGTCAACGCACACGTTTAATAACTGCACGTAATTAGCATTGCCTCAGTTCGAGCTGTTCAAATTCTTTCTCTGAAACTCCATACAGTCACGCACACTTATAAGCATTGTAACGGCATCTCCTCGAATCTGGTTCAGCTAGTAAACAGCAGTCGCTGAGCTTACGGCGGATCTTACACCCGCTTACAGCGGCCCGTAGTGCGTCACCTTACGTAGCTCGTAGGGTCGTCGTCACCTTCACCCTGCCGCAAGCGTGGGACGCCTCTGAGGTGCTGAGCCGATCCATTTACATGCTTGCGTCGGTTTGACGCATGATTGACGACAACCCGATGAGGTGAGGTGATGCTGAGCCGTGTAGAATATAGCTATAATAATTTATTAAACCCCAATTCTATTCTATTTACCAAACATATGGTAGTAAAAAGTCTCCTCCTTCTAATTACAGTAAGCTATAATTTGAAAATTCATGTCGTGTGGATGGTCAAAAATATTCCTACATATTGCTTTTTATGATGTATCAGATTTTAAGTGTACCTACTTGTTTAATCGAAGTTAATTGTAATAGAATCGTTACGTCGCGTCGAAACCTATTTAAATACCAAAATAAATGAATTCAATGAAGTAAGAAACTAATCTACAACAAATTACAGATTGCAATATTTTTCCGTTGTCCTTGATAATTATCGTTGCACAAAAATATTTCACAAATAATGCACAAATTGTCCCACGATTCAAGTTTATCGACTTTAAGTGACTGTAACTAAAGACTGACAGGGAAGCGTTTCATACCCAGTCACGATCTGTGAGCAATTGACTTCTTGGCCAGCGACTGAGGCTCCATTCATCTCTCACAATATAAGAAAAGACGTAATCATGTCTAGAGAGGAATCACGTCCAACGAGCGACAACGCCGGAATTCCGTCTGGCTCGACATCCCCCGTAGTCTCCGCTGTAGATAATTTTCTTTACAAAAAGAAACGGATTTCTTGCTTACGGTTTTTATAAAATTAGGATCGACGCAATTTATCACGTTTTCCAATTTTCCTTCATCATATAGAAAATGTTATACAGTGATTTTCAATTAAACACTTCTGAACTATAAATAATAAGTAGTAGATATTCCCAATTAGCTTTTTCCCTTTATATACTCGTACATAATATATATATATTTTAGTGTTCGATTGTATTTGTTGACGTTAGCTCTGCGTAGTTTTTACCCTTAAAAATAGATACAGTGCTTTTATCAAAACAAAAAGTAATTAAAAGTGAAAAACTAAAACACCAGCGATGCCAGAAGTTATAGTTTATTAAAATCTAACAATAAAAGTGAATAAATATCCAAATTAAAAACGGTCAACGTTATCGACCAATATTCAAATTTGTACTACATATTTACTGGAACAAGTAGTTAAAGTGAAAATAACTCCGCTTGAATTGAAAAGGAAATAACTTGAAAAGCAAACAGCGTACATCTAGCGTCAAATAAATAAATAAATAATAATAATAAATTTATTTAGACACACATTTGATGACTTGTTAAGCACGACACAAAAGATAGTAAAACAAAATTTAAAATAAAAATAAAAATAATAGATAAAGATATAGTGCAATAGAGTAGCGCTAGACCCCACACTAGGATGCCCTGTGTCGTGGGATCTAGTTATTTAGGCGTTAATGCACTAGTGGGTAGTACAGTGATCGTTTGGTTACTTATTCTAAACTACACTTAAACTTATTTATTTAACTAAAGGAAACATGCGAAATTACAATTATATTAAGTTTGTGTAGAGTGTAATTTAGTGTAGTTTGTATGTACATATGTTTGTGTTAAAGGGATGTGTTAGGGGGGTGTTTTACGCCTGGGTGAGTATCTGTGAGGGACTTACTGTATGGGAGTCAGGAGAGCTTCAGTCCGTGCATAGTCCTGAGCTGATAGCCACTTTAGTAACTTTTATTTTACAAGTGCGCTTTGAGCAACCCACTATGTCCAGGGTTTTGTTGACGTGTTGATAAACAAATGGACCCGTGGATCTTGGAGCTCTTTGGGCGAATTTAGTGCGAGTAGTGGGTGTTTTCCATTTCTTCTGTCTGCACGTCCTAGTAGATTTAGCTTGGATTTGGGGTGCTTGCCGGTGGAAGCCTAACAAGACAGACAAAATGAAAAGCTGTCTTATCCTAAGAACTTCACATTCTTGGTACAGCCTATTAATAGGATACCGATAGGGCCTTCCATACCGACCTTTGTGCTCGTTCAAGTTTTATCAAGGGAGTTTTTGCTGCTGCACCCCATGAGTAATTACTATACAGTAATTTAGAATAGATTGGCATAAAGCGAAGTACACACATCTGAGGGTATTGTGATCGGCAATGTTCCTAAGTTTTTTGAATATGAACATAAGTTTACGGGCCCTAGCAGTGAAAGTATCTATTTGTTTGATCCAGGATAAGTGGTTGTCGATCAAAACACCAAGGTATTTGATATGGTCAACTTGTTCAATCTCGACACATTGACAAGAATCACTACTAAAGTGCTTGCAGTAGTGGAGCCTGATTCGCAGTGGGTTTTCGGGCTCTAGGCGCTTCAATATTTTAAATGCCATGTATTTTGTCTTGCTTGCAGTTAACGTAAGAAGGTTTTGCTGCAGCCATTTCATTACCTTAGTTAGGCCTCTCTCAGTAGCATCAACGACCCCAACCCAGTCATTGCTACAGAATACTATAGCTGTGTCATCCGCGAAAGTGAGAATCTTAGCATTCTCTAATCGAAGGTTGCAGAGATCATTGATGTAAGCCAAGAATAGAGTTGGCCCGAGCACGCTTCCCTGGGGAACGCCAAAGTGGATATCCGAATACTCGCTTGTTACTTCGCCTTTATATTTTATTCTTTGCTGTCGGTTTGATAGATAGGAGTGAAACTAGTTCTGTGCTATACCCCGTATTCCCATGAACGATAGCTTCTGCAGAAGTATCGGCCGAGATACAGTGTCGAATGTCTTAGCCATATCTATGAATACACCGATGCATTTGTTGCCAGAATCTACCCTTTCAGTGACGTGGTCAATAAGTGTTACTACTGCATCCTCTGTTGACATTTTTTGACGAAAACCATATTGGTTATCGGATAGTAGTTTTTCTTTTTCTAGGAACTTTTGTAACCGATTATTGGCCAGTTTCTCTAGTATTTTAGACACTGAAGATAGTAGGGAAATAGGTCTGTAGTTTGTAACTTGGAGCGGGTCGTCGGATTTGAAAATTGGGCAGACATTGGCTACCTTGTCTGCCCAATTTTCAAATCCTGTGACAATCCTGAAAGACGCCTGTGGACATGCTTAGGTTAAATATGTGGGAGAGAATAGGGGCAAGAGGTATTTTACACTGTTTTAAAATCGAATTGCTGATGAAATCACTTCCAGGGGAGGAGCACGATTTTAGGTTGTCAATTATTTTTAAAAAATTTTCTGGGTCAGTCGGAGTAAAGAAGAAAGAGTTCCCAGTAGTGCCATCCAGTCTAGTGGCATCTACCAGTAGCCAAATAGCATTTAGAGGTATGAGGAACAGGGTGTAAAGTTCACTTATCCTTCATAGAAAAGGGAGGATCCTCCGACCAGACGGTTGTTGTGTCTGGCGGGCAATTGCCCAACGATTGATGTTGGGAAATTGTATCTATGCTAATTGCGCAGTAAACTCTGCTTGCGAGATGCAGGATTTGCGTGACGTCAGTATGACGCGTTGTTCTCATTTGGCGTTGTCGATACCGCTACAAGCGAAAGCACTATCATTATATTGACAGCTGTCAATCGCTCAGCTACTTATTGAGTTCGACGCTATTACACACTAGAGGGCGCTATTATAAATATCTCCAGATGTCATCTACGACTGTGTGCAGGATGTCAACAAAACCCACCAGACATAGAAATGCTTGTCTGCTATTTTTGTAAAGATAAATATGATTTACAATGTTATATACTTTAAAAACTGTAAAGTGCCACGAAAACATTGTGAGAGAAATAAATAAAAAAATAAAAAATGTGCAAACATGACAGTAGATGTCTTCAAGAGCATGACGCCAGAGCATAAAAAATCATGGCAATGCCGCTGCAAGGCTCCGAAAACCGGCAATATAGGTGTCTATATTACCGGTTTTCAGTCTTGAGGTCGTATAGGAGTGTACCTATACGACCTCAAGACTGCAAAAGAAACAATCTGTCAAAATTCCCCCCTAGAAAATACTACCAACAATAATATTACCATCAGAAAGAAGACTACAAATTTTAACAATGATAGCGCAATATCAGAAGACTCGTGCTTTCACGGTGATACTATCCACCAAGAAGATACAGATTTTAAAATAAACTCGGGTAGGTATACAAGCGACCTTTTCACTAGAAAATTTGAGTGAAATTATAATACGTTTAAAAGAAAATAATAACTTTATAATATCTGAACTACAATATACAATTGGATTTGAAATAAATAAAGCAATTAGCAAGCTCAAAGAGGATATTGAAGGAAAAACCGACTTCTTATATAAGCAAAACGAGAAAACAACAAATGAAATAGAAAAAATAAACAAAATAATAGAAAAGTTAAGCAAAGAAAATGATACCCTGAAAAACGAAATAAAAAATATGAAGCATCTATCACTAACTCCAGAAATAGAATAGAAGATAATGGCTAGGTACATAATTGAAAACAGTCACTATTTTTTAGGAACTAGCATAAATGTGTCTGATTTCATAAATGAAAATGCACGAAAAGAAAGAAAATTAATTATCGTGCAGTAATACGAAATAACAACTTATTTATAGATGGAAAACGGATATTAACTCGAGAAGAGACGACCAGGAAGACGTCACACCGCAGAAGCGTAAAGTTTAACGAACAAATAAACAACCACGAAAAAACCGTCACTACACAACATTACAAACGTATAATAACGAATATACTAAAAATAATACTTTTCAAAACCACAGAACAATAATTTAAAATTGTATATCAAAACGTACAAAGCATCTGTAACAAACAACGTCTACTTGAAGCCTTCATCCATGAAAAAACAATGTATAACGCCTAATATATGCTTATGTGAGACTTGGCTATCACCTGGAAAATTGAGTAACTTACAGTTTAGTGGTCACAAATTTGCAGCATTTTACTGTCGCCGTACTCGAGGAGGCGACGGTGTCTGTATCTTGTTGCAAAACCATTTCGAGTAGAAAGAAATATTTGATATTAGTAATATGTACTTATGTCTGTTGAGTATTGTATAGAATTATGTGCAAAAGAATTACCTAATGAGAATGTACTTATAGTTACAATTTATTGGAATAGAAGAGAGGAGGAAGTCTTTACTCGTCAATTAAAAGTAATGATGTATTATATTAATAAAAAATGTTTAAGATATAACGTGATATTAGGAGGAGATTTAAGTATAAATATCTTAGACATCTGTTTAAAAACTAACTTTTTCTTAGATCTAATGCTGGAACATAAATTTATACAACATATCAAAGTCCCCACACGCATCTCACAAACTACCTCAACATGCTTAGACTTATGTTTTACAAATTTTAATTATAGACATACTTATTCAACCGTAGAAGAATTAGGTTTCTCAGACCACTGTGCATATGTTTGACATGAAATTACTTAGTGACAGCAATGATAATAAAAACAAACATAAATAATATAAAATAATACCAAAAATGTAGAATATTTTAAATTTGAATAAAAATTCAAAATTAGAATGAAATAATACAATCAAATAAAAATATAGATGAAAACTACGCTGCATTTAATAATATATTAAGTAAAATTTTAAATGTGTGTATTCCGCTACAGCAAATAAAAATAAAAGCGATATATAAGAAGTACTCGGCTAACCAAGGGTACCTAATTATCTTGCAAAAACAAAAGACTACTTAAAATACTTACCATTAAAATAAACAATCCCATATTATCAAAATATTATAAAAAATACGAAAAAACCCTAAAGCAATCTGTAACGACAGCAAAAAAAAATACAATACATAAATAAAATAAAAAAGTCAACAAATAAATCAATAAAAAACGAAAAAATTAATATAATATCTACTTTTGTGCTTAACCTTGACAATTTTAAAATAATTAATTAATATTGTAATAATTTTCATATTATACTCGTACTTATGTGTGACATTTCAACAAAATAATATTATTGATATCATTTAATATCAACTTTTGTGCTTAACTTTGACTATCTTTAAATATTTTAATAGTATTGTAATAATTTTCTTTATTATTAATTTTCATATTATAGTCAATCGCATTGATACTGATACTGACATTATTTGCTAAACTTTGCATGCCAAAACTGGCAGAATATACCCGGCTCATTATATTTCTATAACAACCTTATTTTACAATACCTACATTCTTTGCAAATAAATTATTTGATTTGATTTGATCATCTCAGTTTCAATTTGGAATTCTATAATAAAGAAGATATTTACACGATGAGAAAACTTTTCATCGTACAAAATGCAATGCCGAGCTATATTGCCTTGTTACTTTCTTCTTAAATCCCTTAACCAGCTATTCTAAGTAATATGTTCATTATTCACTAGTTAAATAGCCTATAAAATCTACTGTTGAATCTTTCTCGAGCTTCTGCGATAAGCTTGAGTCGTTACCGAGTAAGACATTTAAAGATAAAGAAAAACTTTTGGGTTCGAATTCGGCAGATGCTGCAAAAAGACGTTTGGAAAGTTAGTGCAGTTCACGATGAACGCGAATACCCCAAGTCCACCCGTCTGACTCCAAACAAGTAAAGACTTTACATAGCTCTGAATGAAAGTAGGATTTCCTCAAGAAGAAGAGTAGATACGTGGGGAGTTTGTAAGATTTCGGCAAACAAAGGCGGCTAATTTATTTATCTTAATGATTACAGACAAAACCGTACGCAGTAATATATGAATATGATTATACCTTTTTATAATATTTACGTTTTTATGTACGTAAACAAACCACGTCTTGCTCACTAAAACGCTAACATTTGACTTCTCTGGTATCAGGAACACACGTAAGGTGGGAATAAAAAAAACGATTTGAATTTCCGTTCGACATATTCAACGACATCCAATTCAATGGGATTCTCCAAAATATTTATGCCCGACTATTTATTCACGGGGCGCTATCTCATTTTTCTTCAAACATTTGACTTAATATACATAAAATGTATTTCGATTCAATATTATTTTATGTATTTAATAGGTACAATGTAGGTATAACATCCGTGCTTACATAATTTTCAATTGTTAATTTATTTTCTGCCCGCGAGAAGGCATATACCTACACAGTCTGGCCATAAATACTGTTACAATTAAAAATAAGAAAGATATTACATTTGAATTTGGAATCTGTCATTTTTATACGAGTTTCCTAATTTTGGCGCCAATACATTGTACAATATTTTGCGATATTAAAATGGAGTGGGGTGATAAAGAGAACCGAATCGCTGTGATTGCATTACACAAAGTTGGTATGGAGCCAAATGCAATTTTTAAAACTCTCCATACGCCTGGTATTAGTCAAATGTTTGTGTACCGAGCTATTAATAGGTACAATGAGACCTCCTCTGTTTGTGACAGAAAAAGATCTGGCCGTCCACGTAGTGTTCGTACGAAAAAGGTGGTCAAAGCAGTATGGGATAGAATTCGAACAAATCCTGTCCGAAAGCAAAAGATTTTATCTCGGGAGATGAAGATAGCACCCAGAACCATGTCGCGTATTTTAAAAGATGACTTAGGACTTGCAGCCTTTAAGAGACGCACTGGTCATTTTTTAACTGATAATTTAAAAAAGAATAGGGTGGTAAAATCGAAACAACTACTGAAGCGGTACGCAAAGGGAGGTCACAGAAAAATTTTGTTTACGGATGAGAAAATCTTTACAATTGAGCACTTCGAATAAGACCACTTCGAATAAGCTTTTTATATTTTAAATTGTTTTATATTTATATATTAAACTAACACACTGTCAAAGTAATAAATATTATTTGCAATAAAAAAACATTTTTTTTCGTCGTGACATTATTTATGGCAAGACTAGGTATGTATAAAGGGAATGGAAAAGCGTTTGAAGTGGTATGTAACATGATTTTGTCTGACTGATCTGAACTGATCCCATACACTTTTTTTTTTTTTTTTTTTCGGGATGGGAAATCCTCAAATGACCCCTTCCGCTCTGGGTGGAGCGGAAGGGAGTGTCAGACTCTTACTGACTAAAACCCACCCATGTTCCTTCCTTCGCCCTTTATGTTCCGGGGTAGCGGTAACCCTTTCGGACAATCCCGCTGCCCCGGCAGGCTTCGGCCCTGAGGGGCCCCTCGTTATGCTGACATCTCTTTGAGGCGCGCGTGGAACACTTACGCGCCGTCCGGCACGGGCCTGGTCCTGATCGGGCGGTGAGCTACCCATTGCTCTCCGCCCGCAGGCCCGCGGATCCCATACACTGACATAGTGTTAAGTAGTGGGTCCTTACCCATTCACATTTAATAAACATAAGAATCGTCAAATAAAACTGCCTGATCCTTAACATCAATGATGGCGTCAAACATTTAAATATTCAAATGCAGACATTACGTGCCTAATTTAGCAAAAATGACGAGAGTTACGTAACGCTAACGAGTAAAATTTAGAAGGTGTTAAATAGAAAAGGAGCGTTATGACGCGATATGAAATTGCAATGAGGCGACAGTCCTGCCGAGGGAGCGCCAGTCTCAACAAATCCGACGATAACGCCTTCATTACCCACACGTCAACCCTCTTCTCCGTGCGTCTTCGTCACCGCTTCAATCTTTTCGCGGATATTACTCCTAAATTATGACAAAAGCGCCAGTTTTGGAGCTGCATAATGAATCCCTACTAGTGATGAATGGATCACACCATTCATCATCATTTACGATTGACGTTTTAATTAAAATATGACGAATACTGACATTTATTTTGTTTTGTTTTTGTTGTTTGACATTATTTTGTTTTACATGTAGATTTTGAAGGTGCAAGTCTGCAAGGCCAAGTATCTAAGGTGAAGCGGTAGGTTAATAGTACCTTACCTGTTAATTATTTGTAGGAGGTAGGTTGGAAGTGATTATATTATAACATTTACCTTAATCTAAAAATGACATATTTAAAATAACGAAATTTCCATTAAAATATTGTTTCCAATAGTTGACTTGACGCGACACTATCGCTGCTCACTGTTTATGTTTCATTTCAGATAGAATGAAAACTAAACTTTGAGCGCCTACAACATAGAGCCACTGTAATTTAAATACCTATGTATACATAAGTATCAAAATTGTTTTGTGTACTCGATCAGCTTTACAAGTACAGCGAGTATAACTGAATAAGCGCAAGAACTCAGACACCCTAATTAGAACACAGAGTTGTAAGTAGGTAATACAGCTTTGAGATCAAGAGCAAACCTACACTATTGTTATTGTAAAAATCTACGAATATAAATGAAAATAGTAAGCAAAAATCTTTAGATTCGGTTATGATAAAAAATTCAGGGCGTACCCAAGTATCATTACTCCTACAGTGAGTATCAAAGCATCGCCATTTTATGATTTCACGAAATCATCGGTTTTTAGCAAGTTACCCACTATTACCGCAATTACTAGTATCTACTACAGTACCCAGGGTCCCAGGGTACTGTAACGGGGTTGTGGAGGTCAGATAGGCAGTCGCTCCATGTAAAATACTGGTATTCAGCTGAATCCGGTTAGACTGGAAACCGACCCCAACATAGTTGGGAAAAGGCTAGGCAGATGATGACTAGTATGTGCTACAGTTGCAGTAACGTATTGATGGAAACGTCCTATGAGTTCTGTCGGTTACTGTTACAGTAAAAATCATTATTGTACCGATTAGTTTGAATTTAAGATCTTATAAAAGCAAATTAGTACCCACACAAAGTTTGGTAAATACATAACCACCCTTGGCAATAAATTTGGCATGGAAATTCAAGAAAAGAAATAAGGAGCTACAATATTTACGAGTATATAGGTCTACACGTACACACAAAAGGTAAAGTGATGTTAAACTAACTTGGCTCGCGAATTCATGCAATTTACAGCGCCTACCTAGGCAAAAACGTACAATCAGTCAATAGATGATCCTGAAAATAAAATCTTTAAATATATTTTTTCTTAACTTATATGTCTTATGTCAATAGTTCTCTAAGGATTTTCTTAGACTTCTTCACTTTTTATATTATTTGCTGAATCAAACTACCCAAATACGGTAGTACCACAACTTAGACAGTAGACTTTCTTGCCCTCCAATGCTTCCATATTTTACCCAAAATCTTATTTATGAACCCATTAGGTACTAGGTGTGACGCTACAGCGTCACATGCACTTAAAATTAACTTTAAATACCCCACATGACATGTATGTCATATAGGGTATTTATCGTTAATTTTTAACATTGAAAACTAATTTGTTTTAATAAGTTGGAACTGTGTACTTCAATATCGCCGTAACCAGAAGGTTCAAGGCTTGGTCCAGTACAAAAAAAATCAACATACTGACGGGAAGTTAAATTAGTGACTCTCGCCTGCGTTAAGCGTCGTTTTACTCCCATTATAAGTACATAGTAGATTTCCCGCATCGTATTTTGTAAATAATGCCATCTCTTTAGTTAAGGGCAGTACACCGTGCAAATTGCAAAAAGATAGCAGCTCAAATAAACTGCAGGCCACCGCTCCACCCAAGAACCCTGACAAAAAATGCTGTACTATAATTGCCCCAACCAATTTGTAGGGTTACTTCGCCTGCAGCAGTTGTACCAGAGTCTGCAACCGGGGAAAGCAACGTTCCGCATTACAAATGTGAAGCGAGTCTCCAATGCGTCCGACGTGGTCAAGTACCTGCGAGCTATAGAAAAGCTGGACCGATGGAGCAACAAATATGTTGTGCTAGATTCAACAACACAACTAGCGAAAGCTGCGCTAATTTCGCACGTACGTGACGTGCAACTCGGCCGTAGGAACTACCATTATTTCTTAAGCGGACTGGTGAGTAATTCCCCAGCTCGTTGTTAGAAAGCTAATTGTGAAAATTTAAGATCCCGACTTTGTAAGTTTGTGTAACAATATGCGGAATGTCAATGTTATTGAGAGAACTGGGAGCTTAAACCAGGACACACCTCATCTTAATTGAAAATTCCATTAGAATTGTCCACAGTTTTGTGGTTATTTTCAATGTATTTTTAGAGTTCCGCATAGTTGTTGTCCGTTTACATTTTTACATTGAATGATAGACAGACATTTCCATAAGGAATACAAAAAGAATTTTAATCCCTCAATAAAGGGAAAATCTCAATGTACATTTGTTCATGTCCGTTATAATCTCTGGCAAAACTTAAAAAAAAACATGTGTTGATTCAGGTAATGGATGATCGCTGGGAGAAGGAAGTTACAGAATTCGGAGCTATTAACATTACTGGATTTCGACTGCTAGATTTTTCCCGTAAAGTAGTTCGTGACTTCATTGCCGTATGGAGGAGGGAGACCATTTCGGTAAGTTTAGTTTGGTAGGTTTGTGCTTTTATTATTATAAATTATTATTTATTCACATACCTGGGTTGAACAAATTCAATAAATCAACATACTCATAATCAAGTAAACAACGATATATCTCAAAAGTGTGGTTACATAATCGAGAGATATGTTAAAATTGTTTACTTAATTACCTATGTAAATAAATATGTGAGGAGATAAGGGTTTTTTTTTACATAGATGAAGGTGGACTTTTAAAAGTTGAGACGGTATTATAATTATAGCAAGATGAAGATGTAATAATTTTTTGACAAAATCAAACGCAATTATAGGCGAAAGGTTCTCAGTCGTTTTATTGTATGGAACACAGATTAGGTACTTGAGATTCATCAATGCGTCTTGGTATTTGATGGGAAGTCACACATAGGAGTCAAGGGGTGGATATCGGTTTACGTGATAGAAATAATGAACCTCCAAGAAATGGAACAATATTCAACTTTAGCACTTTCAAATATTGATTTTTTTTTAAATTACTAACTATTTTGGCGAATTTAATAAAATTACGTGCATTGCAGTAGAGAATGAGAATGTAGTAGTTACGATCAGAAGGCCAATTCCCGTAATTAAAAACGTTCAAAATCTAGTCACAATCTCATCTCAGCGACAATCAATGTCAGAAACTAGTCAAAAACGTAGAGAAATTAAACTTATTTTTGACAGATTGAGACTGAGATCAGACTGTGAAAGTTCTTAAAATTACGAGAATTGCCCCTCAGAACTCATGGCAGTTGTAGGCATACACGTCTTATTTTTAAATGTCATCTCTTGCGGTGATTCACTCGTTCACTGAAGTTTTAAAATGGCACGATGCAAAATCTAATTTCCTAACCTTAAATATTGTGAAACAGGCACAGGCAGCTCTCACGTATGACGCAGTTCAAGTGTTGGTCGATGCCATTGTTCGTCTGATGCGCAAGAAACCTGATATGTTGCGTACTATACTGAGGCGGGCAAGTCTCAATACCAGCAACATTATGGACTGCAACCCTAATGCCGATTTCGTACCTTTCGATTTTGGGGAGAAGATTTCCCGGATGATTAAAAAGGTATGTAAACTGGAGACTTAACATTAACCGAACTGCAGACTTGCCTGCACAACATAATTATGAACCCTTACGTTGTGTTGTCTTCTAAGCTTACGTTATAAAAGCGGACACTCTATCTCGACGATCATTATAACTTAAAATACTTATAAAACAATGTACCTGTGTAACTTATGCAAGTGTAACAAACCCCTATTCTCTGGAGTCATTTTACATTCCCTATTGCTCATGCGAGTGATTGATACCAATTCATACATTCAATTATGATTGCGAGCGACTGTTTCGTTATTCATCCGAGGTGGATACGCGGAGGTGTCGTCCTTGTAAATATGAAAAATGCGTACGATAACATTTGCCTAAAGTAGATACGTGCTGATTATATTTACGCCGCCTCAGTGGCGGAACCACATTTTTTTTGTTTAATGGTCTGCTCACACTTGCACTTCCCTTACCTACTTAATAAGGTAAAATTTGTAAGTATTATGGATTTGTACTTATAAATACTATCTACTGATTAAGTTCCAGTTACAGTACACTAATGATCCTTCAGTTACCGAACTATGGCTCATATTCAACTAATCAATACTAAACGAGTTAATTTTAATTTCTAAAACACGTAGTAATGAGGGCTAAATAGTTTTCTATACTTTAGAGTAAAGCATTACCTTATTAAAAGGTTGAAAAAATATGAGTAACAATACTGATCCCTTAATAGGTAGATACAGATACGATAAACTACTGGACCTGTGTGATAACTAGCATATTGAGTTTGAGAATAAACTGTTGATCTTTTTGACGGTGAAAATAAAGAAAAGCGGGCAAAACGTAAAAAACCACGTGGAATGACATTCCGCTTATACGACAAGTATCCTCTTCCTTTGTGCAAGCATAAATTGTGAAGGGACGAGTCAAGTTGCGGCGCTTGCCGTCATACATTGCTATGTCAAACGTGGCGCCACTAACGCAGTGTTGTCACATGGCGTGCCGCGGTGTGCACAACACCTTACCCCATGTCAAAATCCGTTGCTGCTTGTGACGTATTATCTTTTACATTTTATGTTTTATCAAATGAATATGATTTCCATTGTGTTAGGTCGAGCACGCAATAATGTTGGCACCAAATTTTAATTGAGCGCCATTATAAGAACACAGGTGCTGAATACGGGTCCCGTCTTTTATATCGGATGTGCGCAGTGGGCGGGCTGGTTCGGAGGATCTGACGATTAATTAGGTTTCGTTGGGTGACGCGTAATTAACCCTCGCACTTGCTAACTGCCTCGATTCGCACGCTGCCCACCCACGCGGGAAATATGAACCCTTCCCTTTTGCATTTATTCACCTTCCACCTCCGCAAAGCTGTGCTTCGCGACATATGATCTGTAATATGGGCGCTTAATTGATTTTAAAAATGACGATATTAAATTGAAACACAAGAGATTCTTATATTTTGTTCTAGACGGAGGTTAATGGAATAACCGGCAGTATAAGATTCAATGAACTAGGACATCGCAAGAATTTCACTCTGCAAGTCATGGAACTGACCGTCGATGGTGATATCGTTAAGGTAAGACAAAATGTGAAAGCAAATATCAATTATTGTTACGAAATAATATAACAACAGATGGTAGGACTTTTGTAATAAAAGAGTGTAAGATCCGATAAAAAAATCAGTTCTCGAAAATTGGTTGGTGTTTTGCTTATTTAACTAATATTGTTTCCAAAGTTTAGTCGCGCGGTTATTCTAAAAAACACTAATTTTGTTTACAGGCCTAAAAATATAGAATGACTAAACATAATAATTCATTATAGCTATTTATAAAACTAGCCAATTACCGCACTTACAGGCTAGGTATAGCTACATACAAAAATAAATTAAGTTATCATATTATTAGGAATTAATATTTGTCGTTTCAAGGCTTTACCTTAATACCTTATACTTTTCGGTACTGCTAACTATCCTAAATAAACAGGTGGCGACTTGGTACGACAACAAGGGCTTCATCCCTGTCACCCCCCGGTTGGCTCCGCTTGCCGCCCCGGGATTCTACGACCGCAATAAAACTTACATTGTGACCAGCGTCGAAGAGCCCCCATATATAATACGTGAAGATCCTGAAGATCCCGAATTTGACGCTAACGAACCGTTCAAAGGATTTTGTGCAGACCTCACCAAAATGATATCTGATAAGTTGGAAATCAACTGTAAGTGAGACATCCTGCAATTATAATTTCACATTACCTTTTTTTATGAAATTGACCCAATGAAGGCCAATCGTATTTATTTAGTACACATATATTTAACTGACTTTAATAATAGTGAAGGCCATCATATCGGGCTTTTGTGCCAAGTTACTTTATTACTCTTTCAATAATTCATTGTTCTTATTTGTGTCTAGAGATCCTCTCACAGGTGAAATGCTTTGCTTGTAATACTTTACAATCCATAAGTACTTTTATCGCAAAGAATGTTGCTTTATGATCGATATGTTACGAGCGGAGTCCGCAGGGTGCTTGAAGGTGTGCCCGAGTGGAGTTAACTTTGCACTGGGTTTCAAGGCATAGTTTGCACAGATCGATTTATAACCTGACTGTGCTTGGTTTATTTTGACCAGAATCAAGCTTCACTTGTTGAATAGGCGGTGGTGTTGTATATACATACATAATAATAAGCATAAATCATGCCATAGGAAGAAAAGACTGGGACTCAAATACAACAAAGACTAGAACCGGGCAATAAATATAATTTTATATTACATAAGAAACTATACACAAATCGTTCAAATGAAAGCATAAATGTGCCACTTTTGGTGGTATTCATTAAATAGACTTTGCACGCCTTGTAAGAGCAAAGTTATATAAAACTAACCAAACCGCTAGTTTAGCAGAGTGCATCATAGACCGGACAAAGTCAAATAAATCTTTATTTACTAGGCGTAGAATGTGTGTACGTATCCGAATTGACTTTGCAGGTTGCAAAACCAGTTCAGATAGGTATAGCTTTGTGGCCTCTGTAGGTGTTACCTATCATAACACTAATAGGTTTTATGACAGAAATTAAAATATTTTTTTAAATTACAGATGAAATAAAATTAGTCCGAGATGGCAAATATGGAAACGAGAATCCAAAAGTCCTTGGCGGTTGGGACGGAATGGTTGGAGAACTTATTAGAAAGGTATTATCCTAATTATTTAAAATTACGTTTATGATATTAAAATCTTACCATAAATAAAATTACATATCTCAAACTGCTTGGAAATTCGAGCATTATTTTGACAACCTTCTCCAAGATAAGTCGAAAATGCTATACTCGTCAGCCTCAGTCGTTTGTTTTGGAGCGTTTTTTCCGATTGACGCTACTTGTAAATGTGGAGTACTTTTTTAATGTTTTCTAAGTTTACCTAAACAATGAGCCGAAAATATAGCGTTATGATGCCTCAAATGTAAATGTAAAATAGGTGTTTGCAATAAAAAAATATACGTTTCATTTACGTAATTTTCTTTTGAAGTGGATTAAAAGAAAATTACGTACCTTCCGTACAGTAAACTGTACCCTATGTACCAAAACCGATTAATGACTAACAAAGGCAAAAACCCTATACGTAATATTTCTGCGAAACCGACCAGGAAAGCTGATTGCTCAAAAATTGTTCGGCAGCACTGAAACTGTAATTTAACAATTAATTTCGGTTATTTATTCCTGAAAGGCGCGCGTTCATTTTCGTATCATATGAACGCTCATATGATACGAATATGACCGCGCGCTGATCGCGTTCGAGCAGCCTTTTCTTTTTTTTTTTTTCTGCGTGGGAAATCATCATTTGACTTCTCCCGCTCTGGGCGGAGCAGGAGGGCGTGTCAGACTTTACTTACTAAAACCCACCCGTGTTCCTTCAGTTGCCTATGCCAGGGACCACGGTATCTCTTTCGAACAACCCGCGGCCCTGGCAGGCATCGGCCCTAGTGGACCCCGTCAGTTTGTGCTGACATCTCTTTGAGGCGCGCATGGAACACAACGCGTCGTTGACTCGGGCCTGGTCCTTGCCGGGCGGCGAGCTGCCCATCGCTCGCCGCACGCAAGCCCGCGCCTACGGTAGCCAGGAGTCGGCTGGTGACTCCCGAAATCCAGGGCGTCTCCTGCGGCGACGAGGGGCGTGAGGGCGCAGAGATTGCCTCTACCTCACGCGCTCCGCCTCCTCCTTTGCGAGTATTACTGCTTCGCAGAAGGAGGTGACGGCTTCCCATGCACTCTCGCTCCGTATCATGGCCTGGACCAGGGCCGGACGCGAGAGATCGCTGCCGCCCAAGCCGGGCAGACCTCCACCGTATGCTCCACCGTGTCCTCCGGGCGATCCACACAGTGGTGACACCCTGGCGTTTCCTCCCGCCTTATCCTGAACAAGAACCTCCCGAAACAACCGTGTCCGGTGAGGACCTGCGTCAGGCGGAAGGTGAGGGCGCCTTGGTGCCTCTCCAGCCACTCCTCAAAGAGGGGATTTATCGTCGCAATTGTGGCGTGCCCAAGCAGCCTTTGTACGAGTATGGCGCAAACGTCACGACGTCGCGTCGTCGTTACGCCTCTTGTCATAACGTACATATTCTTAATGATCAAGCACACACGACGCGTGTTTGACGTGTTTGCTATTAGGGCGTGCTTGTTAATTTATAATATGTACGTTGTGACAAGAGACATAAAGTATGAATTCCAGTCTCATAGAAAAAAAGTGGCGTGTGCGGGACACGTGCTCGTGTGTACGCGCTCTTAAGTACCTTGGAATCGGCTTTATCATTAAATAAAGACATTTGCATACGGTACATAATTAATTAAAATGGACGATAATCGATAATACGTATACGTAATGTATGTAGGTTCATTGATTTCTTTCTCTTAGAGTAGTTTTGTAAATAACCGACGGGAAAATAGCCTGATGTAGCATTGAGGGTAGAAGTCAACCCGGAGTTGCGACAACTGGGGTTAATTTTGGTTTAAACCGACTAGTTAAGTTACGACTTACCTTATTAATAGGAATAGTGCAACCTTGACCGCTTACGTAGGACACACACAGGCTGCAGGGCTTACAGGTTTTGTCGCAGTGTCTCAAAACTTCATGCACGAGTCGAATCAATATGTGACGACTGCTACACTCGTAAAACGTATAGAATATCAGGTTACACTAGATCTGGTAGAATTATTTGAACCACATTAGCAGCACTTCATATTATCAGCATTGTTATAATTATAACTTGGCAAAGGACTCGTTTCATCATTTTGTAAAAATAAGCGCAACCAGTGATACATATTTTATTAAACTTGCAGATTTAGACTCAATTTGAGCGGCTAAAACAGGCAAACGGGATCATGCTTAGATGCACTACGCACATTTTTCTTGATTTTAAAAGAAAATTTTAAATAAGTTGATAAATCTAAAAAGCTTACAACCCAACTGCATAGCGAATATTCTGGGTTCCATTGTTATAATCCCTTAGGAACATCGAACGAGTATAGGTTGGTCTCGCTATCTAGTGGCCAGTGAGCAATAAATATCTTTGTAAAATCCCGATGTCCCTGCAGCGTTATTCCAAAGCCTGTTATTGCCGGCTGTTTTCTCGATGTACCGGACTCCAATTTATCAAATCAAGTTATTATAATTACATACCTGAGCAAAGGTTCATATGGGTATTGCGTGTACCGAGATAAATACATATTTAATTATTAGAGTACCTAATACTATTCCATTTTTAACTATAACTGTAATATACTATACTTCTCAAGGTGCCTTTCGATAGGTTTTAATTGGTTATTGATAGGTTATAATTTCAAAAATCAATGAGACTTTCAAAATCAAATCAAACTTTCATCAACGCAGAAAAGTGTTCACAGTGTTCTTTTAATTGATATTACTTTATAACTTGATTTTAAACTCCCTGGGGTAAATAATGAAAAAAGCTCACAGACATTGCCATACCATTGTCATAACTCAGTCTTTATAGCTAGAAAAGAATATCGGTCTGGATATCGCGTGCCACCCACCCCCACTCGCATGTTTTGGCAATAGGTACCTATTACTTATATACACAGTAACAGTTTTTGTATTTGTATACAGAAGCATCGACGCGCGAACTGTAACCATGGATTCAGTACATGATTTGACCCCCGATGTCAAAAATGTTTCATCAATTATTTTAAAAAAATTCGCTGTTCCATACATTTTGACCATGTTTTGCAGTTTTCTATGAAAGAGCAGATTTCATTTTTGATAACCGACGAAAAATTTTTACGCTAGGGGATCTAGAATCATGTGCTGAATGTGGCAGGGACATCGAAGCGCAAAACACGCGCGTCTATGGGAACTTCATTGTTACATTTGCGCGTGATGTCCCTGTCACCCTGTATAAGGTTAAGGATAAATAATAAACATAGTGTTGACATAAAAAAAACAATAAGGCAAAGTTCTTATTCTAACTTAATTGATAGGTCAGATAGGCAGTCGCTCCATGTAAAATACTGGTATTCAGCTGAATCCGGTTAGACTGGAAGCCGACCCCAACATAGTTGGGAAAAGGCTAGGCTGATGATGACTTATTCTAACTTAATTTAAATTTCAGGAAGCAGACATAGCTATTGCACCAATGACCGTAACATTGGAACGCGAAGCTGTAATTGATTTCAGCAAACCTTTCCTTTCATTCAACCTGAAGCCCAACAAGAACGATGCGAATACGACTAGCGCAATTTTTACTTTTCTTCACCCGTTATCAATGGAAATATGGGTAATGGAAAGCATTTTTAACATACACACGAAACATTTTTTGTACTTTAAAAACAATAGCACAAATTTATATAATTATGTACGTTTCCAGCTTTCCATCGTCTGTAGTCTGCTCGCTGTGAGTGTGGTTTTATTCATAGTATCAAGATTTTCGCCCTACGAATGGCGAGTGGTTTCGTTTACGGATTCACAAATTACGGACCATTCCGATGTTGCAACAACAAAGGTAATAAATATCAAAAACATATTATTAATTATCTTGCTCATTGTAAACATTCCTTTTGTTAATAATTGAATGAACATTTGTTAAAACTTACACACAATGTTACAGACCACCGTTGTGAATGAATTTAGCTTTTGGAATTCTATGTGGTTTTCGCTGGGCTCTTTTATGCAGCAAGGCAGCGACATTAACCCCAGGTCAGTGAATATTTTAATATTTGATTGTCTAAAGTAAAAAGTAAATTAGTTGGTATATTCGTAACTTATAGGTAGTACAAAATCAGCTAATCAGCTTAATTATCAATCAATAAATACGTGGTTCAAGTACGTACTTGAACCACGTATTTATTAATTCATAATTAAGCTGATTAACTGATTTTATGGTACGTAATAATGGTACGTAGTTTGAACCACGTATTTTGGTAATCTCCATTTTGAAGATACAAACTAATGTTGTAAATATTTTAGGTCAGTATCCGGCAGAATTGTGGGCTGCGTGTGGTGGTTTTTCACTCTGATAGTGATATCATCGTATACGGCTAATCTAGCTTCATATCTAACACTGACTCGCATTACGGAACCCACCCAGACCTACAGTAAACTAGCTACGTGCCCAGAGGTAACTTCATTTCTGTTGACATAAACAATCCTTTAAAGCTTGTAGGAAATGTGGAAAGCGAGGCTTGATTACCTATGCAACTTGAGTCAGATAGTAGATAGTTTCCATTTATTAAATATAACTAAACAGTAATATCTTCTCCAGGATACTCTTGAAACACCAAATGCCAATATAGAGCCTCAAGATTCGCGTGTTGATGAGCATGGGTGGCTTGCATTCCTGATGGACCGCTCCGCTATACCGGAAGACAAACCTTGTGAGATGATCGTCTCGCTGACTCAAAGTGGATTTAAGGACTTCGCTGTCGGCGTTCGAAAAGGATCTAAGCTTCGGTGAACATTTTGATATTTCTTTGACTTACGCGACACTTTTACGCCTATGCGAAATGTGCGCGCGATATTTTTATGGCGAATGTTTTGCGAATTATTCTTTCCTAATCTCTTAAAAGCGCTTCAGAGTGTTTTCATTAGAGAGTGTTTTATAGGGTTGGCATCAATATGGCCTTGCAATCGCTGAAGGAAGAGGGTGAGCTACCGAAACTTGTTCGTAAATGGTTCACCAAATCGGAATGTGATGTCTCTGACCCTGTGAGTAAAATATGAATCAATAGTAATTTTTCATATTATTTTATTTGTTTTGCATCCCTACTGGATATTAAATCACTTCGGTGTCCGTTCATCCGTTACGTGCAACTTCTCTAAATTATTTGATCATCATTCTCTTGCCTTCAGGTAATAGTTTGAATATAGCTTAAAGACAGCGTGGTGGCCCTATTATAGACGTCAAGTACCTGTTAGACCTTTTCGGATTAACGCGACGCCTTAAAAAAAAGATCCAAATTTTATAATTACAATATGATCTTACAGATATAGCATGCGACAAGCTCATAAGCTATGTTTAAATATATTATTAAAATGAACCGATTAAAACGATAAAATTCCTCAAAAACGTTAGAACGCAACATATACCACTGCAAACTAAATGTCTGTCTATCCCATGGCTGTATTTTTATAGCCAGCCAGGTGTAAGTGCGGAGCCGTGGAAAAAATAAATAATATAAAGGCTGTTTCTCCGCTTAGTTCTTCAAATTGCACATGCTTTTTCCACTATCCTGCATTTATTCCGAAAGGTTTATGAGTAAAATACATTAATATTTACTAAATAAAAATATAAAATTAATTCACTGACAGACATTGCTCAGCTTAAACCGTTGGGTCTAGAATCCTGATATTTTGCACGAGAGTTCTTTATATATCATACGAACGTGAGCACAAAAGAAGGACTTTTGAAAATTCATCCCCTAAAGGGGTTAAATAGATGATGAAAGTTTGTAGGGAAATTCGTCAATTTAGCCGATAGGAAATCCCATCGGCTTCTTATCACAGAAATCTCGACGTTATAACATGTAGCCACGTCAATAGATCGCACCCATGCTAAATATGGGCCGAGTCTAATTAAAATATAAAAGTTCAGGACCAAGAGGAGTGTCCTATATCGTTTCTTGTTACATTTTCTGGTCTGAGATATGTTGATAAAGGTAATATTTTAAAGCGTGGAACTTTGCGGTACGTACTCACGAAGACAAATCGAGCTAACATTTGCAAGTTACAATAGAAAAAAAACACAAAGGTTCGCTTATACTAAAAATGTATAACTTGATATGTCGTTGTGCGCACTGAAGGAATTCTGTCGGTTTATATGCAGGTACTGTGTTAGTGGTCCTAAATAAATAAATAATATGTATGTTTTAGGATATTAAAGGATCTGAGTTGACGCTGAGCCAGGTGGCTGGCTTATTCTACGTTCTGGTGGGAGGTTTGTCCCTGGGTCTGGGGGTTGCTTTGATCGAGTTTTGCAAGTATGGTCGCAAGGAGGCGGCGCGGGCTAACGTTCCACTTCGGGCTGCACTTCGGGCCAAGGCTCGCCTTGCTTCTAACACTGAACGCAAGACCCAAACCCAACGCGGAAATCAGCGCGAACATGACCGTCACGGATGGAACGGCGGAAGTTTCGGAGGAGTAAGTATTACTCATAAATATTTATATAGTTCTTTACTTTGTTTAAGCCTAATTGGAACACAGCATTCTAGTCAAGATCCATTCACCACAGTGTGTGTAAGGATTTATACTGGTAGCACACTTCCGCTGTGATAACAATAAGTATCCTTTGCATGGTGAAACTTACTCGACTCGAATAGGCGATTATCGATAGGAGATAATAAACTTGACTCATGCAAAGCCTTGTTCATACGAGGAGACTCTAGACCGTTCAGGAGGCAAAACTTCATCGCTTGCTATCATAAAAATTAAACGTGATAATTGAAGATTTTCTAGCTGAATATAGGTACTATTTTTTCATAATCTGTGAATGCCAAGGACTGTTCTTTACTTTTTGAGTAATTGATAACTATCAATTACTCAAAAAGTAAAGAACAGTCCTTTAAGAACGTTTTTAACGTACATATTTTGTTGAATGAGTACGATAGCTATAGGTACACCTCGGTATTGAAATTTTCGGCTCTCGATGGTGGAGAAACTAACCTCGTGTGATCGAGGCTTGATAGTTGCTGGTCTCACCCCAACCCAACTACATAGTTCCTGATAAAAATCTCATAAAAAAATGTTTTGCCAGCAGTACTACAGCCCCGCGAACCAGATCGGCCAGGAGGAGACGGCTCTGCATTCCAGTTTCACGCAAGTTTGATCCGCGGCCCGGGAGGCGACGACCCGCCGTCGTCCATCCCGCAACAGGCATAGGTCCAGCTCGGTCGATCTCTACCAACTGTAAACAACACGGCAATCCACATGACTACCGATCACCTAAACACACGAACCTGAACACGGACAACGGCTTTTGCCTCTGCTCTAGATATGATTCAACATATATAAAATCAATTTTAAGCTTTTACTAAAGCATAAATATCACCGATTTGAAAAAATACCTTAAAATACCCCTGCTATGGGCTTAAAGTCACTGTAACTTAAAATGTAATTTTTATATATAATTTCTAAATTAAATGAACTACTTTTACGAGCACTGTACTTTTCCAATTACGTTTTGAAAGTTAATGCCGAAATGGTACAGAACTATTTTCTTTTCCATTTAATTATTAATAATTAGTACGAATTTCAAAGGATTGCATGAGAAGGAAAATGACAGTATCACGTTTATGTATGTTCAGATAGATTATAACAAGTCTACGTTTAAGTGAATTTTACGCCATCGTTGTTCACTAAACTAAGGACACAGGGTGTTATTATTTCCAAGGAGAACTTAATGTAACGAATCCAGATTCTTTTTATCTAACTATCGCATTAAATTGAAAATACCCAGCATTTATAAATATAAAATTATACATTAACATTTATATTCCAGGTTAATAATGTTAGTATTTGGTTATTTTCCAAAAAGCCTGGCGTATTTTACAAAGTAGATAATATCAGGGTCTTATAATTACGTGTTTAGTAAGTAAAACTTTTTTTAATTAGGTGACATAATTTAAAATCCTGTAATTCTAAAAGTTATACCAGGTAGTTAGATAAAGATAAACGTTAATTATGGCGAAGTTACCGCTGTGAGGGCGCAGCGGTACTCCAGTCGTTGTAATTAACGATTCCATTTGACTGCAGAGCGTACTAAATATTCAAGTTACGGCGATACGTTTTTGATTGTCGTCACGATCTAATGTAGGCACGTTATCGTACAGCTGCAACCAACAGTTGTACAAACGGAGCAGATCGGGACGGGACGGGTGCATTTGTTTTGAGATCCTTCGTCAGTAAATGTTTTATGGCCTACATGAATAAACGGATAAACAGACGGGTCATAGAGAAGACGGACTGATAAATACTATCTATGTAATTCTATTAAAAGTATGAGATAAACTAACCCGTAACAACCTTTAGAAGAGGTCAATTTTACTCACATATTTACTTCTTATAATCATTTCAGCAGTATACAGCATTTACACTTGATGCATACATTGCTCAAATGCAGTGGGCTCGTTGCATCACATCCATTATCTTTAACGGCTTAATCGTGTCCATCTATGGAAGTTTTTAAATTATTGATGTGCAACAAGCATTAGCAGTTAGTTATTTAGCAGTTACCGTAATCACATGAAGATGCTTGCATGTTTAAAACACATGACTAAATTCGCGTAAAATATATACTTTTTACGTGTCATATTGAAAGGCGTGCATTAGCGTATTTTGCGGGCATGCTAGGGATGCTATTGTGTAACTTGCGCACACTATGCGTGTACTAGCGTATGTTACACCCATGCTGTGCATGCATCAGCAGGTATTGTTATGCATGCTGAAAACATCTAGTCCTCATATGATTTATGTAGCTTACTGTTTTTAACCGTTAGCATTATATTATAAGCACCATATAACGATAGATAATATCTGTGTTTCAAGATTTTCAAAATAAAAAGTAGTTATTATATCGACGTCTGTATCACATACCAGTTTTATTAAAATAAAATAAACCATAGATAATGTATTTCGAAACTTAAAAAAGTAGGTTAAGTTGCTGTGTGATAATGTTATCATTAGTTAGGTAAAATAGAACGAATTATAACATACTATCGTCGTTTTATAATAATTTCAGAGTTCAGTTTTGTTGATATTATCCATAAATAATGTATGTCTTAATATAAACTGAATGTCTACTTCTAGTTTCTAAGAATTTCAGTCCCTTATCTACACAAACTGTCAGTTTACGATTAATTAATTTGTTTTATGTATTACCTATGTTACCTATGTTGTAGTAAATGTTGTTTGTAACCTATAAATTAAGACGACTAATTGATAATGCCAAAGGCACATGTAAGTCATATCAAAATTATAAATGGCAGTCAAACTATTAGGAAACCATAACTAGGTATATCTCCTGGTTTGATTTTCAAGTTATATTATGTATTTTAGCAACTTTCTTTGACGTATAGCTTCTTAAATTAATTACGCTTCCGTCCTAAAGCTATTTTGATAATTTAGAAATACCATTAGCTGATAAATTCGTGCTTGTCCGCCGATTTTGTTTTTCGGAAGTAAACTATTGGCAAAAAAACATAAGCTCGAATTCTTACTAAATATTGTGCCAAAAGTATCAGCATATAATTCCGAATGGTTCATAAAACGCTCAATAAAATTATTGACACTGTTATTGTTACGAAAATTAAACAAAATGTGCGGTTAAATCCGTCCGTCTGTGAAAGGCTGAACTTTACTCCGGCAGCGGTGTAAAGCGCTTTTAATTAAAAATAAATTCAAAAAGATTCACCATTTTTAGCTAACGGGCGGTCGGTCCTCATAATAACACATAAATACTGCGAGAAGTTCCGACGTCAATAAATTCAAAAAAACCATAAAATGCGACATTTGCACCTTTTACATTTTTGCATCTTAGTAACTGCGATTCTATTCCTAAATATTTACATTAAAGTATTCTTCAAACGACTGATTTACATAATCGTTTCGTGAACGTAGTTTAGGTGTAAGGCATATTTCAATAATATTATGTTAATCGTAAATGTAATCGAATGTCTAATTTAAATAGTATATCTGTGAAGTCACCTTCCAGATACTAGTTATAAGATTGAAGGCTCAAGGCTCTTGTAATCTGTAGCGTAACGTCATAAATTGTGAAAGTATTAGCCTACAAATATTCCTTCCCACGGTCGACTTCCAGCTTAGGACGAGTTTTCTAAATTCAAGTACATGTGTGAATTTATCGCTACCAAAATGAGATCTACATATACTAAAATATTATCAAGTCGTCATTCCAAAACGAATGACTCGCCAAGTAAAATGATCTACCGTGATAATCCTACTTAAACTTTAGCAACACATCTAAGTGTGAAAAGTCATAACGCTGCATAGCGATGAAGTCTCCAAGCTATAAGTGTAAAAACCCTCCTTAATAAGATTTCCGTTAAGACAAGTCTGCGGCGCTTACGCTGGATCAACGGCCATTGCGAAGGCACCGTGTAAGAACAATAGTTAGAAAATCAAAATTCCTTTTGTTCTTTTCGTGTCGACGGCACTTTGATCTTACTATTTTATATTGTTTGAGCCCAGTAAGTGGCCCCGTTGATAACCAAAAAACTTTTAGGCTACTCACTGACAGGTGGCTTGCTTAGCGCATAGAGCCTAGTAACTTAACATCCTTTAATACACGCGAGGTGACTAGCGAAGGCGCAGTGCGGCCAGTTGCGAAAATTCTAGAGCATTCGTTTCAATTCGATACTCGTAAAATGACTCGCTAGGCTCTAGGCGCTAAGCAAGCCACCTGTTAGTGCGTACGTAGCCTTATTCCTATACCTTCATGGATCCTATGGATACTAGCCTAACCATATTAGCCATTTTGCCAATCTTCAAAGTAAATAATTACGTCCTAATGAGTTACTGTTTCTATGTATGTTATGACGTCATGATACAGGTCGCCTTTTGAAACCTAAACATGAATTTAGGTAACTATTACCACATATTAATATAGTTGTCGTAACATAATTACTTTTACGTGATGACTATCCACCGTATATGTTTGTTATAATAAACTATAATAAAGTAATTGAAAAAATGATCTATTGGTGTTTTATTTCAACCACCCTATACACCCGATTAGTTATAATTCATTCGCCTAAGTAGCCCAGCCAGTACTTAATTTAATTTCAGAATATTTACAATCCCACCAAAACATTTCATGTAAAGTAGGTTGCCAAGGCATATGTAACGCTTTCACTGTTAAAAAGTGATGAGAGCCAAGCCTGTAATTCTACAAGGCGTAACTCTTCAAACCTTACTTCTTGGTCAAAATGTATGGCTGGGCCGTTCTATGGTCGTCGCAGAGTCACTCATATGGTCTTATGGTAAGAAATGAAGTAACTTGTCTTAATTTTGTGTCATGTCATAGTTCAATGGAACGGCCAAGCCATACAATTTAATTTTGACCAAGATGTTTGTGCTCTGTGCGCAGCAGTGGAATTCCGACTTTATGTGCCATTCGTTTGTCACGGTGCCATCGCCGTATCACAAATTAATTAAGACTAGTTCACGAAATAACCATTTATTTCGTGAACTAGTCTTAATTAATTTGTGCTATCGGGTTGAAAGAAATAGTATTAAATAGTGCTTGTGCTATGTCTATTGCAACTGAAAGAAACGATGAAAAGTGTCTGAAAAAGTACCATCTCTGAAGTTTGCAAAAATGTGGAATAAATACAGTTGACGAAAGTTTCTGTAAATATTACACGAAAAAGAGTTAATCATTTTTAGCACCTTTTTTTTTAGAAATCAGCAAAACCAATGCATAGTTTAATACAATTAAACTTAGTTAACTGAGAAAAATGGTGCAGGAAATCATCGTAAGGAAACCGGCATGTACTATAACCTAAAATCAAAGACATGTGACATCTACCAAATCGCACTGGGCCCGCGTGTTATATCCACTCGAAGAGAGGAGGTTTGTGTCCCAGCTGGTGGAAACATGTTTGGCTGATTAGGCTAACTAAAATAAATCCTTCCAAGGTACAAACTACGAAGAACCCTCGAGACGTGAGTCCATTTCGCACTATGCCGGGGGTTTTTTTAAATATTATTTTATGGCACAAGACCACCTGCCGGATGGTAAGTGGTTACTGCTGCCTTTCTTGGATGCTTGGGGGAGGGTCATAATATTTTAGAACACAAAACTATTAAAGATAAACTTAAACATGAATATTATAAAAGACTTAATTTATTATGTAAAATGTATCTAGCCAGTAAAAATTTATTCAAATCCATAAATACTTACGCTATACCCATACTAACATGCACTCGAAATTAAAACTAGAACAATTCTTACACAACATAGATATCACCACCCTAAATCAGCAATAGAAAGGGTAATTATGTCCAGAAAAGAGGGAGGCAGAGGGCTTATTGAAATATCACACCTACACAAAAGACAAATAATAAACCTAAAACAATTTTTCAATAGGAAAAAGAATACCAGCCAATTGCACAAAACCATGGTAGAGATAGATAAAAAATATACACCACTAAACCTTAGTGACGACAATATTGAAACAATAGACAAAGCAAGACATATAGAAGAGATACATAAAAAATGTAGGCAGAAAGAACTATTCGGAAGACATCCAAATGATTTATACCAAACACACGTAGATAAAGAAGCTTCAAACAAATGGCTGGAATTAAGTGAACTATTTCCAGAAACAGAAGGATTCATGCTGGCCATTCAAGACAAAACCTGAAACGATACAGCACATCACAGGAACTCGTAGCACACTCACAGACACAATCAACTTGTTAATATTATACAACAAAAACTCGCAACAAAACACAATCTCATGAAGGACCCATACACACCATACTAGAAATACTCACCTAGGGCTGTATTAGAAAACCAATCTTACAAATTGTATTACGACCGCACTATAATTACAGATCATACAATATATAACAACAGGCCCGATATAACACTTATTGATAAAGAAAACAAACACACATACATATTAGATATAGCAGTCCCAAACACCAATAATATACAATAAACTATCACCGAAAAAATCAGGAAATATACAGAACTACAAGAAGAAATTACCAGAGTTTGGAAAATGAATAGAGTAACAATAGTCCCAATAGTAATCAACGATAAAGTAGTCAACGACTGGTATCGTCCCGAAACAACTATTTATCAGTTTAAATGCAATCAATATTTCCAAATATACATACCTTACACTACAGAAAGCAGCTATATTAAACAAATGTCGCATAGTTCGAAAATTCCTACAATTAGATTTAGACAATAATCTCAATGCAGTACAAAACACCTAATCTGGTCAAACTTAAAATCTCACCTTGGTTTACACCCGTAAGATTTTAATAGAATAGAATAGAATAGCTTTATTTCGGACACAAAATATCCATATAGTGTTAGTAACAAAACAAAAAATAACTTATTGCCTAGTGTTAGTAAAAATCAACCTCCGCACCAACTGTTTTATTATCGGAGAGCTGAAACTCTCGGCTACAGCTTTCAGGATGCTGTTATGACTGCCCCTCACTCTCCTCAGAAGCGACGCAGTTTTTTTGCGTATAATTGCATAGAAGCCGTCGGTGCGGGCTTGCGCAAACATGTTCGACGCGCTACAGCAACGAGACAGCCTCAACTACATCCTTAAAGCGTTGTTATATTGGACGCGCAGGACATCCAGCGAACTCTTAGTACAATTGACCCATAGACTGCCCGTGTACAAACTTTGGCAATAAGCCTTGAAAAGTGTTACTTTTACTTGGTCTGTACACCGCGCAAATCTACGGGACAACATATTGCTCCGGACCGCTAGAACCATACGCTCCCTCTCAATGTCTACATCGTCCCTGAGGTCAGCGGCAAGACAATACCCTAGGTATTTAAAAGTTGACACCCTATTAATTGGTGACCCGTTCATAAGCAACTCCCTTCTCCACGGCGTTTGCCGCTGACCTCAAAGACCATGTACTCACATTTCTTCACATTATACTTTAATCCATGTGCGGCAGCGTAGGTCTCACACGTTTTAAGCATCTCTCTGATTGCTCCCGCCGACGGGCCCAGCAGCACCATGTCATCTGCATAGCTGATGTTGTTAATTCTAACCCCATCAACACTGCATCTGACACGCATGCTGCTGAGTGCGACTATCAGGTCATCCACGTAGAGGTTGAAGAGCCTGGGAGACGTCAGACCACCCTGCCTCACACCGCACTCCAACCTATACGGCTCAGAGACTGTATCATCCCATTTCACCTGATTGACTTGGTTACCATACCAATACTGGAATAGCCCGCATATTTCCGCAGGTGGGGTATCCCATCTTTCTCCAGAGCACATCGTATGAGACAAGATCGAAAGCCTTGGAGAGATCAAGGAAACAGGCGTACACTGGCGTACCGCGATCTTTATAATATTGAACGGTATGCTTGAGGCTTCAAATAGCACTTTCAGTTGATAGTCCGGGGCGAAACCCGAACTGTGCATCATGAAGATATATATAATTACTTAAGCAAGAATCAAGCATACCGTCCAACACCTTGGCTATTATAGTCGCAAGAGAAATGGGACGATAGTTACCTCTGTCCGAGACGTCACCTGTCCTGTTCTTCACAATGGGAACTACGATGGTCTTCATTAAATTAGCAGGTAGGTACGCGTGACTAATACACATTGTGAAAAATATAGACAAGACTCGCGGCAAATGGATACCAGCGTGCCTCAGGTGCTCAATGCTGAGCCCATCATGCCCTGGAGATTTGCCCCGTTTCATGTTGTTAATGATTGCACGTACTTGCTTGGTTGAGAAACGAATCAGAGATTTTGCGCCAGGACTGATGGGCTCACAATCATTCACCAAGGTTGAAGGACCGAGAGGGGACTGAACTTTGAAATGGTCCTTGAAACCATTAGCAATTCCCCTCTTATCCCTTCCACACACGCAGAGAGGCCAGGTTTCGCATTCAAATTACCAGTGGACTTCCAAAATTTACCAAAATTTTTATTAGCTCGTTGGTCGGCTATCCTATCCATTACAATATGCTCAGCGTGGTGTTGACAAAATTTCAGTCGACTTTTAAAAACCTTTCGCTTCTCATACATTTCATCATAAACCGGGCCCGACGATGGACGATTGTTCAGTATCCAGGTCTGAAAGCTACACCTGGCCTCGCGGTAGGCATCTCTCACATACTCATTCCACCCACACACTCGTTTACCTCGCCGCGCCCCCGATATGTCCCTCTAGATTGTATAGCTGCTGCACATAGGATTTCTACAATCTGTTCATACAAACTGTCCAGAATAACTCTATGCTCAGCCAAACCACATGATCCAACGCTGCACCTTTCAAACTCATGGGGGAAATCAAAGTCTCGCAATTTACTGGAGCATAAATTATGATAGCTTTGCGTTTCTGACTTAGATCTTTCACCCCAAAAGACAGAATTGCGGCCCGCACCCCCAGTCATCAATTTAGGCCTCACAACTTCTAAGTCGCAATCCAGATGTATCGGTAGATGATCTGAAACGTAAACATCCTCCGATACATCCACATTTGCAATAGTGTGCCAAGCTGATACAGATACCACACAGTGATATCTGATATATACATAATAAATACCAGGATCTAGGAACCTGAGATAAAAAAACAACATAATAATAAAAAAAATGGAAACAATTACCGGAGATTTATTGTGAAAGACGGCACGGTTGACATCTGTCGGGCATGCCACCGGCTGCGAGAATCAATCAGGCATATTATCTCCGGGTGTTCTCGTCTATCTAACAGAGAGTACTTGCATGGAAACAACCTTGTAGCCAGGATAATCCATTACTAACTTGCTCTGAAATACAGCCTTGTGGAATTAAGGTGCCGTACTACAGGTATGTGCCCGACCCAGTTCTCGAAAATGGAAATATCACCCTTTCATCTCAGAATACCAGATTCTCAAAATATTACTGGGATCGATCCATCATCACTGACAGGACTATTGTTGCCAATAAGCCTGATATCATCTGATCAGAGCGGCGCGCAATGATTGTTGACATAACCGTCCCGCATGATGAGAACCTCGTGAAAGCCGAGAAAGATAAACAAATCAAATCTTGACTTGGCTCTGGAGATTGTCGACATGTGGCATGTGGACTCAGCAATCATTGTGCCGATAGTCGTGACAGCCAATGGGTTAATAGCCAAGAGCCTCGACCAACACCTGAGGAGGCTCTCGTTGAGCAGCTGGATCAAGGAATTGATTCAGAAAGCGGTACTTCTGGACACGGCTCGCATTGTCAGAAAGTTCCTCTCTCTAGAGCCCTGACCGCCGGTAGCTTGGACGCTGTTCCCGATACCGGTTGGCTACTATTTTTTATATTTTAAAATGTTTTTTTATCTTTTTGTTTATAAATATATATAAAAATTTAATTTGTAGGTATTTAAATGAAATAAAGGAAATAATAATAATAAATTTATTTATCTAAGTAATAACTCATTGTTTTAGTAAAATTAAGAACTACTACTGCTCACTACTTATGTCCAGCAGTGGACGTCTTTCAGCTGAAACGATGGTTCTTGAAAACGGAAAGCTACTGACAAATTTTAATGCACTTGAGCATGCTCTCCTTTCTTGTAGGTTCTGACCTAAGTACCTAGTAATAATGTAGCTTTGAGTGAATAGGATAAAACTCCAGTCTGACTGATAAAGTCGAGGTTTATTGGATAAGACCTAAAACATTAATTTAATTAAGGAGCACAATATCTTCATGAACCAGCCCATTATTTTCTGCCTATGAAATGAAATCCGGATAATCCTTCATCCGAAAAATCCGCACATTTTTACTTAATTGCCAAATCTGGATTCGTAAATCGAATCAGGGTTTTTTGAAACGAGCTAGTCTCTCGCGCTAGTAGGTAGATCGCGCTGTTCGCTCGTCCCGCGAGTGTCGAGTCCCTCGGCTCTGGAGGGAAGCGAGCGGGGCATGTGACGCGGGTCGAGTGCACATCCATTGCACGTCACGCCACTTTACCCGGTCTTGGGTACTTCCCCACACTGACCAAGTCGTCGATCCACCTAGCTGGTGGCTTGCCTAGGCTCCTATGGCCTGTTCCGGGTCTCCGCTCCCGCAGTAACAGCAGTGCAGTGCAGTATATGTGGCCAGCCCATTTCCACTTCCTCCGCGTTATTACCGCGGGAATGTCGGGTAGCTTCCTTCTTCTTGGGATCTGTGTATTTATGAAACGATTACGAAGAGAAATCCCCTGCATTGCCAAAAGAGAAAAAAAATAAAAACCAAAAGCGTTAAATGGACTTTTAATTCTCTTTTTGAATAAAATACTTGTTTAGGGGGCAGCAATTGAGATTAGAAGAGTATTGATAATTAAGTAAGTTAATAATCCCAATTTAAAAGTGACCCTGAGAAAGATTCTTCCAAGCAATGAATATTTATTTAGCTGTGAGGCTCTGCAACCTGCCATTAATTTTTTAGGAACTCAATCATGGTAAAAAAAACAGAATATATTAAAGAAGGAAGAGCAATCCGAAGGCAAACATGAAAGAAGAGGACACAACCCCTATACTAAAAATACTAGATTGACAACAAGCAGATGAAGCAAGATAGCACACAGGCTCCCCAAAATCGTCATAAATTTCGTAAAAACCACTTCGCAAATAAGAACTCAGATCAGAACACAAAACAAAATTGACCAAGTACAACGCTGACAAATTTTTCAGGGGGGTGCATAAAGCACCATACACAAGCATGGACGGAATTTGGAGCAAAACAATTCCCTTCAAACCAATTTCCTTTAAAGGTTCCACCTGTTCAATATTTAAGACTTTCCCCAGAAATGCTGTAATAAACAACTTAAAAGAAAAGAGAATTTTGAAGGTGCCCGCAGTTTTGAACTCGGGTTTCCTATCCAAGATGGTTTTTGTAAAGAAACAAGATGCCCCCAGGCATTCGCCATATATTCGAACTCAGGTGTCTCAACAGACACATAGCAACCAAACACTTTCAATTAGTGTCACAGACAGATGTCGCAGACTTCTGGATTGATGGATGATTCTGATTGGATGGGAAAAAAAAGTTAGCCCGCAAGGATATTTTTTTAATTTGCCGATACGAGTATCAGGACCCACCGTCATTTTCTAGGGGTTTGTTACAACAACCACGTACTACAATTAATAGCACTACCGTTTGCTCTGACTTCTGCCCCCGAACCTTTGCCACTCCAACTGGATTACAGAGATCTTACTTACTTGGGCAATAAGACTATTGATCAACATAAACATATCCAGCCCGCTAGGAATGCTCAACATGGTCTACCAAGCGGAGTGTGTGGGTATAATACGAGCGGCCCATACCATAGCAACCAGGAGGATTACGGACACTCATGTTCGTATAATCTCTGACAGCGCCTCAGTCCTCCAATCCCTAAAGAAGGGATGTATCACATCGCATCTAATATTAGAATGTCACAAGGCGCTTGAACAGATGACTGTATCAAGCCGCAACACAGTGACACTACAATGGATAAAAGGACACAGTGAATCACTAGGTAACGATGCGGCTGACGAGCTAGCCAGAAGGGCATCCAGCACGTCAGTCTATGGTCCAGAACCAGCAGTACCCATCCCCATTTAATCAGCTACGCAGGTGGCTACAGGAGCATACCCAAACACAAGCGGAGAACTGGTGGTCCTCGTCACCGGGCTGCAGGCAGTCCAAGGAGGCCATGCCATTACTAGATGGCAAACTAACGAAAAGATTACTACGCCTGGATAGGAAAAGCCTGCGACTAGTGATGGGGACCATCACGGGGCACTGCTCACTAAACAAACATTTTCACACGATAGGTATAACGGACACAGCCCCCTGTGCAGAGCCTGCATGGAGGCTGATGAAACCGTCGCGCATGTGCTCTTTGAGTGCACAGGCATCACCCAGGTTAGGTCGGAAACCCTCGGAACACCCAGATCATACACAGATGTTCTTAACAGACCGGGAGACCTAATAAGCTTCTGGAGGGAGGTGGGCTGGTTGGAATAACCACCGACGGCCGCCATGGCCCACGTACAATGGTCCACCTGAAGGACTAAGTGCGGAAACCAATCCCATAACATAGAACATAGAAGACTATTGATCTACCTAGACGATTATATTCTAGTTAGCCAAGACAGAAACATGTTACAGAGACCACAAAAACCATAAAAACCACCATAAAAATTCTGGAAAGTCTGGGTTGGTATGTAAATTACCAAAAGTCAGTGTTAGCACCCTCGGAAGAACTGAAGTATCTAGGTCTGTTATGGAACACCAGAGACAACACCAAGGCCTTAACTCCGAAAAATGTGACAAAAATAAAGACTGTTGTAACAAGACTTCTACAGAGAGGTCGTTGCACTCTTCGGGAGAGTCAATGCTTACTAGGTAAACTGAATTTCACAAACTTGACAACATTGAAAGAGCGCCTACATTGTCGATGAACACAAAGGTTCCTAAGAATGTTTACTCGACTCAAAGGATCCCAAAATAAAGATCTACCTCTTTGTGTGCAGCGAGAACTACGCTTGTGGCGAATCGCCATAGACACGCCATACGTTCAGGAGTCGTGCACAAAAAAGAGGTGACTCACTTTTTTACCACAGACGTTGCAGATGCAGGCTGGGGTGGTCATCGGTCAGACGCAAGCTCTATCAGAGCCAGTACGAATCCGGAAGCTACACAGTAACCTTGACTTGACAACAGGCACGAGCCCTCTTCACATGCAGAAATTGGAACTTCTAGCATGGAAAATTCGGGTTGGGCGAATAATGTAGCTCATTGGTCTCCTGAAGAAAGAAAACTCCTAAACAAGATCTAGAGAAGCTCTACATTATCAACTTACAAAGCTTCTATCAAGCGTTGGATTTCATCATTTTAATTGTCCGCAGAGCAATGATGATATTGCTAAACTTTTGGCCAAGTGGTGCATCGAAAACAAACTTGCTTATACTACTACTACTTCTACTTAAATCAGCGATATCAACATATACCGCAGCAGGCGAAGCTATATCTAAGAATTGTTTTGTACAACAAATCCTGAAGGCTGCATCTTTAGTTAAACCGCCGATTTGCTCAGTTGACCAAATTCAAATCACTTGAATGACCAGCAGATCATAATGAAATTCAGTACAATACGAGTATTAATGCCCGGCTGAAGCCTGCGGCTTACATGACTTGCTTTAGGGTACGTTAGCAGGACATATACTCGTAGTTTGACGTTAAAGAGCAGGTGGTATGATAATTAATTTACATTATTGTTACTACAATATCTCTATTAAGTTGCGGAATTAAATTATTTTGTTCATCATTGGCAACTAAAACCTATAAAGTGATAACTTTTTGGTCGAACTGTACATTAATAGAAAAAAAGTTATTGGAACGAAGTTCTTTAGCGGAGCTTGCGGTAGTAGTAAACTAGGAGAAATCGTCACGTAACGAAAAAACGTTATGCCCCCTGAGATAGGAGCCTTTTGGCCTCGTATAGGACTTTCTGTTTCATTTTTCTCTTTGTTACTTTTTTATATGTTTTTTTTTTAGTGTGTTTAGTTTATGATCCTGTACAAGTCGCAGTAAATACTTTTTCTTTCTTTTCGATGCCACTTTTTATTACATATTATAATAGAGAATCAGAGAGAGAGATATAATTTTCATGGTTTACGAGGGTGCTGAAGCTGTGAGCTGATGGTGAGCACAGTAAGCTGATGGTGATGTCAAAATAAAAATCCAAGATGATGGCTGCATATATGCATGCCGAAGGATCCAATCTAAGGGACTCTTCTTCTCGATGTTTAGTATGTTTCCCCACAAGAACATGGCTAATGGATATTTTTTAATGTATTTAGGTTTTGTTAACATTTCCAAACGTATATACTCGAATAACATAGTGCGTGTGTTCAAAATACTAGCTAGAGGTGGCTTTATAAGAATAAACCACTACTTGATATTGTCAACGTGTATTTTACCTAAACAACTGCTTTTAAATTTCTCCTACAGCGTAATGTAAATAATACACAGTGGACTAAGGGCAAGGTTCACAAATTACACTTTGATTTTACTAAGTAAAATAAGCGTCGTATACGAATGTGAACATTATTCATATACATAGAATTATTGTCCATATTCGAATGAAACGCTTGCTCACATTCGGTTACATGGAACGCTTACCAAGCAAAGTCACAGTACGGTCTATGAATCTTGCCCTAAGTGTCACAAACGCGGCCGCTAAGTTAAGCTGAAATGTGCTAAAATCTTTTTTCGTCATTTGTATGGCGGTAAGAAACGAACCAAGCTTGCTCGAGAGCGTTTTTTCCCCAAGATGTCATAAATCAGAAGGCGGCAGATGGTGTTGACCTACACCATTATTGCCATGTTCCTAGCTAAGAATTATTATTACCCTCACTTTAGGTAGGTACGGCGTCCTCAAATAATAAAGAAAGTCTTTAGAATCGTAACTTCGGATTGACTGTTTGGAGAATAATACATTTTCTATTAAGGATTTAGTAGTTTTAAAAAAAAAACGTTGCCCCACACTAGGAATTACTCCTGTATCGTAGATGCGTTTACAAAAATTTAAACTCACGTACACAAACAACCAGACCAGGAACAACTATCTGTAGGCAATACAAATATTTGTTCCGTGCGGGAACCGAACCCGCGACACGCAGCGCAGCAGTCGATCGCTCAGCCACTGCCACTTTGACAACTATGCAACCGTATAGTTGTCAAAGTCAAAGTCAAAGTTTTTATTTGTAAAACATAGGTGTAAAAATAGGTGTTTGAAATAGAATAGGTACAGAGATCTCTATGTTTTGCCGTTAACGGCGTACAAATATCAAGTAAGGAAATTACGCAAAATCATGCAAAGTTACAATTAAATAATAATTTTTTTGTTAAAAATTAATTGACAAGCTACGAGTAACAGAGTTAACTATCCTCTATCAAACTTAACAATATTGCATACAAAATTTGTTTAGAACATTTAAAATGTTAGAAACAATAATATTTCTTATGTATTAGGTACAGACGCCAGCAGGTCAAGCTACCCGAAACTGACAAATTTTCCCAATCAACTTTGAACCTTAATGTTTTAGCAATAAAGTTGAAAATCTATTAAAGAAATTTGACAGCTTGTAGTGATTTGATGTGCTGGCGTCTGTACTATTAAATTTTAAATATATTTAGAACTGACAAACATAATCACAAATTAAATAGGTAACTAATTATTACCGCACATATTTATCTACATATCTTGCATTATCTTCTAGGTATTCATTAATGGAATAATATGCCTTTTGAGTTAGAAATTATTTAAATATTTTTTTAAATCATTTAGCTCGTGTTTTCCTTTATTAGGCTCCAGTATTTTATTGTACAATCTGGGTGTCATGCCTAGAAAACTTCATTGTTACTTTTACGAACGGTGCTAATTAGAAAACTATGTGATATTCGCTTTTTTAAAACAAACTTTTATATTTTGGGGAGTTTGTCTAGTGGTTGAAGTCTGCCTCGTTAGTCTAGTCGTCGCAAACACTACTGCTAAGCATGTGTTCGTGGGTCCGTGTATCTCGACCTGAAATGTCTAATTTTACAGGAAATTTAAAAGAATTAGGTAATGTGTTATATATACATATAAAGTTATTTATTTTTACTTTATAAAACTACCTCTTCTACTATATTTTATTATGAAGAGGTATTCGTTAAAATGTACATTGCCGTAGTGAACATTCAGGTATTCAGTTACCACTTTACTCGCTCAGCTCCTGTTCGCCGATCTTTTAATGAACATCATAAAAATCTCACGTTAGGCTCCGGCTTTCAAAGCTATGGCCAATAATAATTCGAATGTATACAACATTTTTTGGCCACCATTTTTAATTGGCGCCAAATTTTACGGTTCGCCATTTAGTTAAAATGTGGCAAATTCGTTATGCACCATTTATAAGGCCATGACGACCGCATTAATTTCAGTTATTTTATCCTAAAGTTCCTAAACGGATTGAAATGTGACCCATTTTTTTTTTGAGCAATTCTGTACTGATCCCATTTTGATCACAGAGGATTTGTAATTAAACAATATTTTCACTATCAATTGTGGAGAAGGGCAACGTTTGTTGACCCAAACAGGACCCCTTAATTATTTTTGTCTGATAACGTAACCAACGTGGAGTAAATGAACTATTCTTCCTTGAAGAGACTGCAGGATATGCGCTGCTGTACTGCGACTGGCAGTCCCAAGACTGTCAAGTTTTTTCATTTTTCATTTCATCAAATCAATCAGTTAGACCTTGACATGTGGTTTCAATAAGATGGAGCAAGAAACCATGTAGTACGAAACATAATCAAGACTTTGAGAGGAATGTTTCCGAAACAGATTTGGTTAAGACCAATCTGCAAAGCCTGGAGCACAGGCGTAGGGTAGCCAGCCTTGCGGTATTCTATAGGATGCATTCTGGAGAGTGTGCGCGGGAATTACATGACTTAATTCCGCCATCACCGTTCCATCATCGGACAACCCGTCGCACGGCGAGTTTCCACCCTTACGTTGTTGAAACTGCTACGATCCGGACGAAGCGTTTCGCCCCGGTGTTTATACCGCGAACATCGAAGGACTGGAACAATTTGCCTGCAGCGGTTTTCCCGTCCGATTATAATTTAAGTGTATTCAAGGCTAGAGTGAATAGAGTCATAATAAATTAGTGCGCTTTACCATCAACGATTGCATCGCAGTCAAGCACATGATTATATCATTAAAAAAAAAATCCAAGAAATGGTGACATTAATTAACCCCTAAATTCACCAAATCCGTTTGGTGCTGAGAGTAATCCCAAAGGGATGTGTCGTGGTCAATTCTGAACACTAAAAGCATTATATTTGTGACTTTAATAGCCTAATAAAGTATGCGAAAATTTTTAAAAAACTCGATGAAAAGCGATCCCATTTTAAACCAGCAAAAAGGTGGAGACTTGGCGGATGTTATTTTCATATTACAAAATTGCCAAGCCTGTATTATATAATTATGGCAAAATTCCTAGTAATTTTCGTTTCTAATCAAAAATATCTTAATTTAAAGTTGTATACCTTCGAATTGGTCGTGTTAATTTAGACATACACATTATTTTATTACGGTAAAATCTGATTTTTGACAAGCACAATTGGTATCAGGACTTTGGTAAAATTTGCCCTAAACATGTCTCATTTAATACGGTAAAATCGAATACCAATATTTGTGACAAGGACAACTGGTATTTGATTTTACGTTATGTAAACATCTTTTTTTGTTGTACTGTAATAACACTCACTACACTAAAATCAATGCACGAAATATTGCAAAAAAACATTGGCGCGTTTATCAGGTTGCGATTGTGATTCCACGCGAATATTATTGCTATCACATATATTTCGATGGTTGAAATCATTGCTATTCGGTAATGAGCAATAAGTTGATCGTGTGCAAGAAAAATGTACCTTCCATCGGATATTTATTCTTTTAATTTAATGACAAAAATAAGGTCTGAAGAATACGAACAGGCAATAAAAACGCACAACGGTCAGTCTGACAAAAAAAATATACACACATATACACACATACATATAGGCACAACCACATTAATATAAAAGTTATGTATAAATAAATAGCCTATCATGCTAACATCATTGGTATACGTCAACTTGGAAGGCCGATTAGAAACAACTCCTATCAGCCATCAGCTCTTAAAAATTAATCGTGTCTCATTAAGACACAATTAATTTTATTTTGCTACCGACCTGCATGGTAGGGGTTTTCGAGCAAGCATATCCAGCGCGAAAAGTTGATAGCTGAGTAGGTGCGGCATGACGAGAGAACGCCGAACATATATTTGAAAAGTTTCAGATAGGAAAGAAAGTTTCGGATAGCCCCGTGGTCAAGAGTCCACTTTCAGATTTCGAAAGCGAACAAAAAATTACGTTATCTTCAGAGCTGTTGATTTTCTTATGATCCTGTGCAGCCTAACCCATAATGACTTAAATAGGTAAGTCTGGATTGATGAAGCCTTTTGACAAATAAATAATTTGATGAATTTTTGTTTGTTTATTTATTCAGATTATTAATGTACAATTTTTTAAGCATAAAAAGGCTTGAAAGGTCCTTGCTGAGATTAAAAAACTTGTACTTAGTTACTCGTGTACCATACACTGCATTGTATACCTAAAAGCGGTGGAATAAGAGTCACTTTTCGAGCGATGGTGTTGATAAAGTTATATGATTTTTGTTCTTTAAACTTAAACAATGAAAGGTTCGTTCTAAACAAAGCCAAGGGTTATTTGATCATTGCAATCCAGTTTTATTTAAACAAACCTTTTAAACGGTTAGGTACTTTATATTTTCTTTTCAAACATTTTAATATTGAAAATACGCTCATAATAATGACTGCTAGACTATAATTATAAAATGTTAATATACCGTACGCAAAATACGCACTTGGACGTGGAGTTGCGGACATCAGCCCGTTAAATAATACAAATATAAGTATGTAGAAGTTGTTACTTATTCTTCTTAGCGTGTCGATGACAATCTAAATTAAATCAGCCTAGAATTTGGCTACGAGTTGGACACCTTCTGTAACGTGCAGGCAACAGGACTTGCTGCACACCATATGCTGTGCCCCATTGTTTGTCACTCCAGGGCGGAGTCATCTGTGAATCTCCACCTAAGTAGGTTTTCCTTGCTTCCACCTAACCTAACCTAGACTTCTAGTTTAGGCAAGGCAACTCATTTCCTACGAATTCACCTGCAGAAAAAGATAGCGCCAGCCTAGTAGTTGGCATATCGTCAGGCGAAGCACCCGACTTTCATGAGAGTAGTCGCTGTAGGAGACGGTTCCAAATTGCAAGATATTTCGGGCAGTTGCTGTGCTCAATGGTACCCCAAACGATGTTAAGTTTACGGCCCGCTTCTATATTGCTAAGATGGAATATGCAAGACAGCGTTTTGCGCGGATTGGGTTTAAGTGAGTTAGCGAGGTAGCACGAGGCTAAGTCACCAAGAGAGAGGGCAAGAATGTCTGCTTAGAGGAAGCTGGACGTGTTCGGGCTTACTGCCACGGTTGACCACACTTAACACACTCGATGGCGATGATGATAGCTGCCGTCCCAGCATGCTGCCGCCATACTTCTTGGATGCACACACACATTGCCAAAGGTTATATTTTTACCTGGAAATATTATCTATTAATGAATACATAACTTTCTTAGTATTCATAAACAAAGACTAAGAAACTAATTTATAATGTTTAGCATGTAGGATTAGCGTAGATAGAACAAATCGATCTTGATTACGTAACAACACAGAATGTGGCTATAAATTAGATGTTAATCACAAGAGAAAGGCCGTTTGGTGCCCAATAATGTGATACGTGCATTTGTTTTGCATGGTGTTCCACTTGATCCCAAAGAATTTTAACGTCTAGTCCCGTTTTTGTTTACATTTATTAAATTCAATCATTTGTTGAGTTAAACCTTGTGAATTTACTATGTCGTTGTTATTGTATTCATGATGACTTTGGATTTAACTGCGACAGTGTATTTCATCGTGCCATTTTATAGTTCATACGGTGACTTGTTCATCATCATCATCGTCATTTCAGCCTAAAGACGTCCACTGCTGAACATAGCCCCCCCACCAAGTACCTACACTTCGACCGGCGACTTGTTAAATTTATACGATTTAAGATATTTTTATTAAATAAAACGAGGTTTTTGAGGAAACGGTGGTATACGCTGGTTTGAGAGAACTTGATTGGACTACACTGGAGTGGGGTTGGCATTAACATCAATAACGAGTACATCACTCACCTTCGGTTTGCTGACAATATAGTAGGCATGGCTGAGACTACGGAGGACCTCAGTACATCGCTTGATGACTGGCTTGACGAGGTCATGCCAAATGCCCATATAACACCCACCCTCATGAAGATCGGAGACTACACTCGAAGTAGTGGATATTGGATATTTTCCTAGCACAAACTACCAGATAGGTAGGTCCAACTTTGAGAATGAGGTCCAGCGTCGAATCCGACTCGGCTGCGTTCAGCAGCGTTCAGGAAGCTGCGCAATATCTTCTCGTCCCACATACTGCAGTGTCGCAAGACGAAAGTCTTGGACCGTCACCGTATCAACCATAGTGAGAGATCACAATTCTGTGCTATGGCACTGAAACGTGGTCTCTCACTATGGTTGGTCATTAGAAGGCTGAAAGTCACCCAAAGGGCAATTGCCAAACTTAAGTGGCAATGGGCAGGGCACATTGCTCGCAAAACAGATAGCCGATGTGGCCGAAAGGTTCTGGAGAGGCGACCGCGTACCGGAAGTCGTAGTGTTGGAAGGCCTTCCACAAGGTGGACCGATGACCTGGTGAAGGCCGCAGGAACCCGCTGGATGCGAAAAGCACAGAATCGGAAAAAGTGGCTGCGCTTGAGGGACGCGTATGTCCAGATGACACAGTGATCCATATTTATCCAGTCCAGCAGTGGATAAGAAGAAATGAAGATGATTTTTTCCGGAAATGGCTACTGTTTTGTTACAAAATTAGGTATTATAATAGACAGTAATAATTTGATGAGAGTAGTGTACGGTTTAACAGAACTCAAAGCGTTGGTGAAAGTCAGCGGGATTGTCCGAAAGGGTTACCGCTACCCCGGAACATAAAGGGCAAAGGAAGGAACATGGGTGGGTTTTAGTCAGTCTGACACTCCCTTCCGCTCCACCCAGAGCGGGAGGGGTCATTTGATGATATCCGGAAAAAAAAAAAAGAGTAATAATTTTAGGAAAATTATGATGCGTACTACTCCACTACTACTATTCCATTTTTCAATTAAAATAAGTAGTTGTTGACTTAATAAGGCATCTTCTTATTCAAATAATTGTTTGAAGTTGACTAAGTTCTGTCTATATTTTTCGTATACAAATAGGTATGGTTTCCCTACCTCTAGATCACAAATCTTATTTTTTAACTCAGTGAATTATTCGTTTCTTCTTTCTTTCTATTCTATCGTTAGAAAATGGTTCCTATCTACCAGAGCTTTATAGACGTTTTTTCAGCTTCATATAGTTACAACTTTATTCAGGTTTAAGTGAAAGGGGATTCCCCCTAATCATTGCAAAACTGTCATTTGAGTATACCAATTCTGTACGGGTGACCGGGGTTGGTTGACCAAGTTACTGCTTAAAGGTTTATATTTTTATTTCATTAAAGTACGCTAATTTAAAAATGGGTTCAGTTAATAGAATAATATTAATTTTTGGATAAAAGTGGCAAAAAGCACGTTATTCATTATGATACGAGTATAGAGTACAGGCCAGTTCTTGTATAATAGGAAAAATTGGTCAACCTACCCCATGCTTGGGGTAGGTTGACTATTCACCTGGGGCGCATGTTGAAGAGCCTCCTCATGAAAAAGGGACCTCTCCCTTTAAAAGGCTAAAAATGGAATCACGGACTACTGGCAATATTCCCCAGGCGGGTACCCTCCTACTCAAGGAGGGTCAGTCCCGCCCTTCTTCGAAAGGCAGCCCCATCGTATGTGGGGGGGGCACCAATAGTCTCGTGGGTCGGCAGACCACCGCCGACCTGCGTCAACCAAGTCCTGCGTCGCGAAAGGAGCTCCGGGTTAGCCTGGAGCGCCTGTGCGACGCAGAAGTGCCGCTTGCCGTCGTGGACGGCAACAAGAGCCGAGGAGGCTCATGTCCTGAGAAGGACCAGGACTTGCGCGGGTGCACCTGAGCGTCCTGTGGAGAGCGTGGAGAGCGACCCCGGGCCCTCGATAATGGACCTGAGCGAGGGCTCCTCGTCCTCGCTCCTTTCCTTGCTGGGGTCCAACAAGGCGTAGGCGAATGCCGCAAAGCGGGCGCAGCGGAAGGCGGTGGCGGCTGACGAGGTCAGCGAGATGGCACGGCTGGCCCGAGAACGGCGCTCTGCTCAGGCGGCTGCCGGGGAGAGCCTGTCGGCGGTGGCGCTCAGTCGCCAAGTTTTGGACGGCGTGGACGTCGTCCTGAAGGTTGCCACTAAGTCTGGCAGTCTGAAAGGCACGTTCACGCGCGCTCTGGAGGAGGCGGCTGACGGCATCAAGGAGGCAGTTGGGGTCCTCCTTAGCCGTACCAGCAGGGAGGAGACGGCGAAGTTGTGGGAGGAGAACGGCCGTCTCCGATCCGAGCTAGAGGACCTCAAGCGGGAGCTTGCCGCGCAGAGGGCGGAATGGCAGCACAGGCGTTCTGCGGCCATCGGCTCCGCTTCCGTCGCTGCCCCGCCACCGTCGGCCCCGCCGTCGGTACCTACCCCCGCCGTGCATGCGGATGTGGAGATCGAGAAGCTCGTTCGCATCTGCATGCTGCAGTGCGGGGGTATGATGAATGCCCGTCTGCAGGGTCTGGAGTCTAGGCTCCTCCCTGCAGAGACTCTCCGGCCGCCGCTCGCTGCGGATAGGCGGAGAAAGGAGGAGCCCGCCAGGTCGGGCCCGGCAACGGCAGCCGGAAAGCCCAAGGGGGGCAAAAAGCCCGCGGAGGGGCCCAGGAAGTCCGCAGAGGGCGCGTCCGCGCCAACTTCCCGGACGACCGCACCCCCGGCGACCGTACCTTCGGCGACCGCGCCCACGTCTACCGCAGAGACCTGGACGACGGTCGTCAAAAAGGGTCGCCGTAAGACGGCGCCGCCGCCGCCGGCACCCGCTGGAGCATCGGCATCGGCACCGAAGAAGGCTCAGGGGCCGTCTAAAAACCGAGAACATGTGACATCAACCAACCCGCACTGTGCCCGCGTTGTGGTTTGTGGTCCACTCCCTGTCACAGAGAAGAGGCCTGTTTCCTGATTGTGCTATGCCTTGCAAAGCTCCCAAGGGAAATGCATTAAGAGTGATATATAGGTAAGCTTTAAACATAACATTATATTGTAGCAAACATGAATAGAAGATAAGTATTGATTCATTCGAAGTAATGAATAACAATGGAAGTGATTCGAGTCGCAAATCAGTCCCGGTCGTCGTATCAATGATTCGCCGATAAAGGATTCGCGTGATTGATACTTGTCCGAGGGTTTCTGCCGCTGCGTCACTTGCTCTTTAGCGGTAGGTATCATCAGCAGAAGAATATATTAAGATACAACGTTCCCGGACATCTCAATCTACATAAGTAGTGACCGTACAACGTAGCAATGCCTTCAGTCTCTCGGGTGCATTACCAGTCGACAGCGATGCGGAGGAATTTTGTGACTACATATTTCAGTTTGTTCATAGTTTTAGTTAAGTTACTGCACTTAAAAAATTAAAAAGGTATAAGTTGTTATTTATATGCAGTTCATCTTGAATCTAAATAATGCTAGCTTTTAAGTTTTAAGTAAACATAAAAACCAACAACAACGATAGCAACCCAACAAGAACCCAACATTGTTTTTATGTTTACTAAGTCTGGCCAAGGTACCAAGATGAAAATCATTTTGTTATTTATTAACGAAGAAACAGGTTTTAATTAGACCATCGTATTTGTCTATTCGTTTTGTTTTTTTTTTTTTTTTTTATTTAATTCAGACACAGTGATCCCTATTTATGATAGTATACTTAAAAATTATGTAAGTAACCAAAGATTCAACAACATGCCACAATAATAATATTATAACTAATACTAAAATTAAATAACTGTAATACATAAAATCAAATTGGAAAATAAATTTATTAGTCAAAATCGCAATTATCTTTAAATTCATTAAAATCTTTTCAGTTTTGTATAAGAGTTATTTGCATTGTTCGCCAAAACTATCCATGACGCATCTACAGTTGCCCCGTGCACTATTTCATTGGACTCAACGCAAATGGAGCCAGGTACTTTGCACTGATAAAACGCAGTATGGCAATGATGGAGCAAAATCTACCGAAGACAAGGAGAGTGTTTTGAGCAATTTTCTATTGAATAAAAGGTAAGTTAAGGTGGTGGACCTCGGTTGACTTCCCTTCCAACTGCGACGAGGGCGGACTCACGGACAAAGCTAGTAACAACATTTATTTAATCACAGGGTAATATTTATGTTAATAAACAACAATATCTACTTTAAAAAATATCACCTGATTTAAATAAGCTTTTATTAGGCGAATGTAAAGTCAATTTATCACTAATCAATTAATTTCTATCAACACCAAATATATTTTAGCTTCTAATTATAACATTTATTGTCGTCAGAATGGCCCTCATTTAAATTAAAATGATTACTTTTGCTTTAATACCGTAAGCCACAACAAATAATTTCTCCTCCAAAAACTTTTGGTGGAACGTGGCCTCTTTTGTTAATTTAAAACGAAATTTAAGCTGAGAAGGTCGTACCCTAATTTTTTATTCTTTGACGTCGTTACTTATTGCGTTAGCTACGAGGTTAGTAGATCTACTTAGCATTTAGACAGACAGGTGTAAGACATTTTCACCTCTTATACTTGGCACCTACCGCAGAGTGATGAAAAAGAGAAACTGGAATAATCTACATCCCTTATTTTCGAGTTCGAATAAGTAAGATAATATAATCAGGGATTTCATTTGATGCGATGATTTATAGAAAAGAAAGTGTCTAAGGTTTGTCAAGGAGAAGAATAATGATAATAATATAGTTTGCCCTAGAGCAGTGGCGGCCCAGTAGTAACGACGGCGTCTTAAGAGTGGTTGTAGGTCGTAGGTTCGAATCCAGACAGGCGCTTTACTTTGTGTAAATTATTTCATCAGGTAAAAGAAAACATCTTGACGTAACCAGCATGTCCTAGAACCAAAAATTCGAAGACATGTGAGATCTACCAACCCGCACTGGGCCCTCGTGATGGATGACGGCCCACTCCCTCTCATAGAGAGGAGGCCTCTATCCCATTAACGGAAACATTATAGGCTGATTATTTGCCAGCTAGAATAGGCATAAGTGATAACGACTACGGGGTGTATAACGCGGGCATAGTTCAAAAAATTAGTAGTCAGTGCGTTACGTTGTTAGGTTACCGATCTTTCAGATGCAGGTCAGCTGTAAAGACAAGAACCTCAAAAAAAGAAAGGTTCTGGAAGGAGACTGGGCAAAGGTGTTCTATGGACCAATAGCGATACGGTTTTGATATTTTGTATAGGGATACCTCATCTATACCTTTTTCCAAAGAGGCATCAAAATCTGACACGGCTATTTCGATAACCGTTGTAGCTACAGGAAAACGTTCTTAGAGTACTTTCTGTAACTTTTTAAACATTCGCATTTGCAGCTTTTGAAAAAAAAAGTACTGCCAACATGGAACCGGTCATTTCAATTTACACAAACACTTTATGTTGCCTGGTTCTGTTCCTCATAAGAATAATAATAAATAATAATAATATTTTTATTTTCATAAAAGAAGAAACACATTGCACTGTATACATTGTAGATTATTTTATCATTTTTCATATTATAGGCACAATTTTGAAGACTCTATCCCTTAAACTAGGTCTAGCTTTTATCTTAAGAGATGGGGTTCAGCCATATGGGTACAGTAAATTATTGACATTCTGTAACAAGTGAAACTGTGTCGGTGTTACATAATAAAATTATGCTAAAGTTATTCTATGAAATAAATGTAGGCACATAGGTTACTTAGTTAGGGTTGTGTATGTAAGTGTGACTGTGAGTTCGTGTATGAGCGTGTATGTGTGAGTGCGTGTATATGTATGTGTGTGTATATGGGCGTAGAATTGTGATTGTATTTTACGAGATGTTATGTTAGAAGATTCTCCGTTGAGTGGTAGTCCTGTTGTAGAAGCAATTGAGTGATTTTTTGTTTTAGCGTGTGTCTGTTTAGATCAAGTATGTTTAGTATTTTGTGTAGTTTCTTATACCTATGACGTAGTATTGGCGTTCGGCAAATGAAGTTTTATGAGTTACACCTGGTGGGACATTTGTGCGTTTGTTTGGGTTGGATCTTGGCATGCCTCTATGAGTTCTAAGGACAGACTGCAAGATGAACAGCTGTCTAACTGTTAATACCTTAAATGCATCATAAAGTTGTTTGGTTGGATATGAGTACGGTTTCTTATACATAACTTTAAGTATTGCTCTTTGAGCTCGCGCTGCCCTCAGAAGATTTGTTTTACTGGCACCGCCCCATGCAGTAATGCAATATCCGATAATCGCCTGGCTCAGTGCAAAATAAACCATTTTTAGTGTGTCTATGTTAGCCGATTCTCTAAGGGATTTAAAAACATATATAAGACGCATTGTCCTGCTAGTTATCATATCTAGCTGTGTTGTCCCACCGTAGGCCGTCATCTATCTGCAAACCTAGATACTTAACACAGTCACTTCTAGCTAGTGTAGGGCATGAACACGGTGTTGACGAATTCAAGCAGGAGTGAGCAGTTACAACAAAGCTATGCGGTGGCCTGGTTTTTCGTCGGATAGCGAAAGGAATGTAGCAAGATTTGTCCAAGTTTAGTGTTAATAGATTTTGGTGGAACCAGTTCATAATACTATTTAGTGCTATTTCTACCTTAGTTTTAACCTCTTCCCAAGTAGAACCATAGATGATAATTGCAGTATCGTCAGCGTATGCGTAGATCTTGCAGTTTGGAAGTATCATCCTACAAAGGTCACTAACATAGATTTGGAACAATGTGGGACCTAATAAGATATCTACTCATCTATTTTCACTTATTGAGATCGATTCCTGAGGTAATATTTGAAAATGTCAAGTGATATGCCACGTATACCCAGAATCTCCAATTTAGAGGTAAGTTTGGGAACAGAAACTGTGTCAAAAGCCAAAAGAATGAAAAAAACAACAGAGTTTGGAGCACTAGAAATGTCACAAATCCCAAAAACCTTGACCCAAAAACAATTCGTAGAAATCCACAATCCTTTATAATGTTTGTTGTCATACATATAAAAAGTTATATTTTTTTACAAAATATTGCGAATTTCAAATAAATGAACCATCTTCAAGATTTTCACATTGTTGTGTTACGTCAATCTGCCTAGTCTTTTCACAAATATGTTTGTGTCGGCTTCCAGTCTAACCGGATGCAAGTGAATACCAGTATTTTACACACAGTGACTGCCTATCTGACCTTCACAACCCAGTTACTGGGTAACACGATACTCCTTGGTAAGACTGGTTATCAGACTTTCGGGTTTCGGATGACCAGTAACGACTGTAAAAGATCCAAAAATGAAAGCCGAGACTAACGGCTTAACATGCTTTCCGAGGCACGGACGGGTCTCGGTATGTAAAGATGGTCACCCATCCACAGACCGACCGCGGCAAGTGCAGCTTTACCTGATCCATCAATCCGTGCGGCTGTTATTACTTAGCCACGAGCTCATCGTTGTGTTACATACTATACGTATAACAGATACCTACATTGTTAGCGATAAGATCTAACATACCTACATAACTGTGGATTACCACAGCATGAAACTCGCGAACACCCACGGAACCTCGCGGTATGTTTCGCAATAAGGTACATGTTACAAGTTGGTTACAAACTGTGTCTTACTTCCGTATTAATCGCATTTATGAATTTGGTTAAGAATGGATATGCAAGTTATCGTCAAAAAGTTGTTTTTGTGCATCTATTTATATGCCCAGTTTGGCAATAAAAAATACTACCATTGGTGAGCAAAACGATTCGTTTTATTTATAGGAACCGGGCTTTAATCTGTCTAGCCTTTTCCCAACTATTTTGAAGTCAGCGTCCAGTCTAACCGGATGCCGCTGACTACCAGTATTTTATATGGAGCGACTACATATGACATGCAAACATCAGTTACAGAGTAACACGATACAAGGGGTATCGTGTTACTCTCAGCCAGCGTCTAGTCAGCGCCTGACGTAAATTGACGTATTTTTAGTCGCCATGTTTCTAATCTCGTCTAAACTGTCTATCGTATCTATATAGTATCTTAATTTGACAGGACTAAAGTAATATTTGTCTTCTGTACTTTTCTTAATGAAATAGAAAGAAAAAGATGCACTGAACTTAAATTTAGTTTAGTTTGTGAACGAGGGAATCGGCACCAATTTGTTTACTACCGACATATTTAAAGAAAAGGAAGATAGTAATGATCACATCACACACACATACATACTCATACATGGATTACTCATCATCTCGAAGAAATTCTATTAGGTATGTCGTAGGTATGTAGATATTTAATTTGAGACACGTATTACTGAGTAGGTAACTGAGGTGCTCAATTTCATCGACACGGGTAATGGAATACATTATTTAAGAGTTTTAAAATTTTCTCATGGTATTTTGTCATCTACTGTCGCTTTTCGTGTTATTGACGATAAATTGACAAAAATTCGAAATGAATTTCTGTTTGACCAATTTGCGTTTGAAACTTTAAATTGGTTTTGTTGGTGAGTGCAAGTCACGGGTGTCATTACATCTCATAGCAGAAGATTAAGCTTTCATTATTTACGCCAATTAAAAAACATATTTCTATTACCTGGTAGACGTTGTCGCGTGTAAGTATGCTTATATTGTATAGTACTGCGAAGCTTAAACCATGAATGTTAATAGGATATCCTGCTCTCTGTGCCCACGAATCAGTACTAAACCCAAATCTAGTATTTGCATAGTGCAAGGAGCTGTCCACTGTTTGTATGTTTATTTAGCATATAAACATACATATAACAATGATTTATGTGAAAATATACCGAAGAGCGACTTTAGTCCTGTCAAATTAAGATACTCCATAGACAGTTTAGACGTGATTAAAAACATGGCGACTAAAAATACGTCAATTTACGTCAGGCGCTGACTAATTTGACAAGACTAAACTAATATTTATCTTCTGTCCTTTTCTTAATGAAATAGAAAGGAAAAGATGCACTGAACTTAAATTTAGTTTAGTTTGTGAACAAGGGAATCGGCGCCACAGTCTAAGTTTTTTAGCCAACAAAAGAATACCAATGTTCAAGTTGTGCTTTTGCTGCACATACTTTTTATTAATACAACGCTAACAAGGTCACTGGTATCGTATTTGTTGACCTGACAAATGGGTAGTGTACAATCTTTAAAAATGACTCGACCGCCGTCGACGGCTGTAATTTGCCTACGAATAGAGGAAATAAGAGACAATCTAGTAACTCTCCATCTCCACCATAGCCTTTATGTATTGTAGAAAATATTCGGTCTATTATTCAACAGATAATGAAGGCAGAATTCAGCGATATTAATATTATTGGGTAAGAGACACTAGCGGCTAAATAGCTCGGAGATATTTAGTCTAATCTCAAGGCTATAGCTCAGTAACATTTTCCAGGAGCCTATTGCATGCTGTTAAAACTCGTTTAAACAAGAGTTGCTTCAATGGCTTTTTCTTTGACAAATTTTTCCGTAGCTTTAGGGAATGTTATTTTTAACCTGATTTTTTTTCATACCTAAAACGTAAATCTTCCTCGTCGTTGCGTCGTGTATCGTGTTACCTAGTAATTGGATTGTGGAGGTCAGATAAACAGTTGCTCCATGTAAAATACTGATATTCAGCTGCACCCGGTTAGACTGGAAGCCGACCCCAACATAGTTGGGAAAATATTAGGCTGATGATGATGATTTGGTTGTGACCCGCTCCCCCGAAAGTTTGTAGGGCCTAATGGCATTCTCCTTTTTCAGGATGTTTTTGCAATTTTTCTGTCCCTAAAAACCTAATTCCGACAATAACGAACATTTTAAAACAAAAACTATCCAAATCGGTTCAGCCGTTCTCAAGTGATGCGCTTACCAACGAACAGTATTTTATTTTTATTTATATAGATTGATCAAATTAGTATTAGACATTGTTTTGAAAAAAAAAATACTGTAGGTATTAATATATTATAAAAATTGAAGCAAATAAAAAGCTCAACCACAAAAAAAGTAGACCAACTTTCAAGAAGTTTGATGCAATTAGTGGAAAAACATTAATTAGTTTAAGGGCTAATTTATCTAACGCCAGATAACTTTTATTCGATGAATACAATTAACGTTTGACAGTTTTTGTACGAAATAACTGTCAAAATTTTATAATTATTCCTCGAATAAAGTTATTAGATAATTAAAAAAGCCGGCCCTTGATTAAATCTCAGATTTGATACCACTTGCCGCATGAGAAGAAAATAGATTGTTTAAAAAAAATATTGTAGATTTTTTTGTAGATTTTATTGTAGGTTTTTTACTGCGTGAATGCAGTCTGCATTCACGTAGTAAGAAACCCCAACCAAACCAAACCAAACCAAAATCCAAACAAACACTTAGAATAATGATTTGCTTTTATTTCCTTTTCGTTGTAATGATACTAAAAAGTTGGACCAAACAAGTGGTTCCATTTGCCTGCAGAAAAATAATGAAAAAAAATTTCAGGCAACCACTCGTGCATCGAATAAAATTGGATTGTAACCATGTCATTTGATAGTTTTACCTCGAAAGTTTTAAAAAATCGGTGATTTTATTGACTTCGACGTGCTTTTTTCGAATTTTCACGTTGCCACTCGCGCAGCCATATTGGAAAAACGGTGCCCAAAAACGAAAAGTTTTTGGACAATATCTTCTTCCAAATCCTTTTGACCTGGAGGACGTTTGGAAAAAATTGCTTTTTTAAGCACCAAATGGCTGTAGTATACACTGTTCAGTTTTATGAGAAAGATAAACAGTCCTTCGACTAGCGGACGTTAGCAGCCACACTATCAAATAAGTTTCAAGAACTCAAAGCATTTATTTCAATTTAACCATTTACAGGCACTTTTGAATTGTCAAGAAGTCGATCAGTCAGAAAATATGAAGCTCGTTATGCAACATGATTATTACGTTATTGGCGATGGCATACTATCGTATAGTTGACCACGTAATTGCTTTACCAATTTTGACAAAAATTCCCAGTATGATGAAACTTCAGTAAGGTTGAAACTATCAAAACGTCACAAAAAATAACGTAAGGCAATAACGAGATCGACTATACATCGAGTCGACCTAAATGTCATCAAAAGTCCCCATAATGACCCCATAATTTGTAAAATAAATGAGAAGTGATGATGAGTCACGTAGCAAGCTTCAGTGTTGTGAAACGAGTAGGTACCGCCATCTAGTTACGTGTCACGGTACTCCTAGCTGTTATAATATTGTCGCTTACGGACGGCGATAGGCTACTTGAGCATTTTTTTTAAACCGATTAGTTATGATCCTTATGGTCTCTCTCTTCGTAATAGCTCTCACTGCTGAGAACCGTGACCCCGTTTCAAATTGTCAACGGTTTTTCTCCATCTATTGCGATCAGCAGCCCGGTGGAGTGCGGCGGTGATAGGTATTTCCAGTTTTGACCCGAGTACCGTTTAATAGACCATACGGGAAATAGACCACAAGAAATCCAATAATTCTAGGAGTTTAGTAGTCTATTTCCAAATAGTATCATTTACTGCCGAAAAGTTATCGGGGCCGAAAAGTTTTGGAGTGGCGACCGCGAACCGGAAGACGTTGCGTTGGAAGGCCTCCCACTAGGTGGACCGATGACCTGGTGAAGGTTGCGGGAATCCGCTGGATGCGAGTCGCACGGGACCGGTCAATGTGGCGACACTTGGGGGAGGCCTATGTCCAGCAGTGGACGTCTATCGGCTGAAATGATGATGATGATGATGATCATTTACTAAAATAATGTTTCATATTTTTATCGTTATTTATTTTTTACTGCGGCGGCTCGAGCTTATTACTTCCAGTCTGTCAAACCTATGAGTTTTTTTACAGTGTTGTCCGCACACGAACTTCATTTATTACTTCTGTCGGAGTTTTATAATACGCGGTAGTCATAATTAACAAAGGTACCTACCTACCTATTAAATAAAAAAATGCCGCCAGTGTAGGATATAATTTAGTTATTTTACTGTTAGCTTGTAAATTGTAATTAATGTCTTTGTGAATATATACGTAGGTGACTAAAAAAAAAACCCCACCACAACCCAACTCCCCAACCCCAACTCCTCCCCAACCAACTCCCAACTCCTTTCAATAAAATTTAAAGGAGTCAAATATATTTTTGCGTTAATATTTGCGTCAGACATATGAGCAAGTGCGACACTACCAATCTGTGTTGTTCATTTCAAAACCATTCCTTTCGTAGGTATAATAATATTAGTAATACAAAAGAAACTTTATGTGTTACGTAAAAAGTTGCTTTTATTCACAATTTGAAACTGTCACCTGGAAGTAGTGATGTGTAGCACTTTGATACACTTTCAACATCACGTGACTACAGTGGATTTATTTTAACGCAATTATTTCTTAAAAATATTCTTCAATAGCTTCAACAATATCGAGTTCCCGAAACACATTAACAATAGCTCAAATCTACGCTTTCACATTAACATATTCAGTCGAAGATGTTTTGTTTTGTTTTTAATACTCTTAACAGGGCATGTGATGAAAACCGTGGGACATGTAACATAGTCTTAGGAAATTTAAATGCTATAGTTGAACCAAGGCAAGAACTAGGGTCAGCAGTCTAGGACCATACGGCCAAGGAGAACGCAATGAGCGATGTACAAGACTACCCACTCCAATTCGCTTTCGCACGAAATATGTTTTAGGGAACAAATTTTTAGCTATATAGCTAACGGTTTGTTCCCTAAAAACACCAACGAAGAAGGACTTGGATTTCACCAAAGAATCAAATGTTCTAATTTGATTACTTCTGCAGTCTCAATTCAGTTTTACCTCTCAGTCTTAATTCGGTTGAATATACCTACGTCTTTTGTTTGTTGTCTTTTATTATTTGTTTAAATAATAAAAGACATAGGTATATTCAACCGAATTAAGTATAACTCCGACCTAGACCGCTCCGTACAAAAAATAGATTCAGTTTCTAAATTCATCGCGCTATATCATTAAGAATACACATAAAAAGCTCACAAGAGAAACCCTTTTTAACAATTCTGAAATAAACTTTTCAGAATTGTTAATTGTTCACATCTCTAATTACTTAAAAGGGTTAAACCTCGATGTATTTGATATTGAAGAAGAATATAACAGAATCCAAAAATATTCAAATCGTATAGAAACAAAAAGGAAGAAAGACACATCTATCTACATAGTTTAACTATCAAACAAATAGAAAAAAAGAAGTATAGCATATAACGTCGGCACCGAACAACGCGGGCTTTTAGATATACAAGTTAAACAAACTATTAGACGCGATATCCGAAATTTGAGCACCCATAAGGTAAAAATTGCACTGGAGAAAAACCAGACTTTAAGACCAATTTTTTATCACCGCAGACTTGAACACAGAAAAACTAGTCTGCGTAGGCTCTAACGCAAGTCTGTCGTAGCTGTTGCCTTTGTATCTAATTGTGTGCATTGTCCTTATAACGAACAATTTTGCGTGTTGAAATTGTAGTTCCCAAAGGAAAACCTCGCTGAACTGAATGAAGTGTCTTGATTATACTTTTTGCGGGCATTTAATTATGAATCTCGACGTAATGCGCTCATTAATCATAACGAAGTGCCGCGAAGAGACTTCAACATAAAGTACGCATAAAAAAAAACTTGTTCTGTGTAAGTCACCTGGCAAACTTCTGGTTTACGTATCTAGGAACCTATTTATTTAATTTTTTTAAATAATGGTTTTTAGCAAATATCCGTTTTTGTAGTTAGTTATAATATGTAGTCCACTCGGTAAAAGGGAATAGTATCTAATTACCTACATAGCAAAACGCAGTCACCAAATGTATATAAAGCTTTATAAAAATGTGCCGATACTGTAGTATATTATAAAACAAAAACCCCCGCAGCGTATGTCTGCCGTTCTGAACGCGATAAACTCAAATACTACCGAACGGATTTTCATACAGTTTTTGCTAATGGAGAGTGTTTCATGAGAAAGGTTTAGGTGCATAATTCATAAAGATTTTTCATTTCATTCATTCATTTCATTGTTTAAAATCAGCATCTGCCTAGCCTTTTCCCAACTATGTATGTTGGAGTCGGCTTCCAGTCTAACCGGATGCAGCTGAATACCATTATTTTACATGGAGCGACTGCCTATTGTTGAAAATGTCGGAAAAATCATGATGACTGGAAGCTTTGATGGCGTGCGCCACATAAACCATTAGTTATATGGAAACACGGATTTAATACATTATTTAACTGGATTAACACATATAGGTACTTTTAATCCCGGTAGTACGTTCCCGTGGGATATTTTCCGACATCCACGCGGGCGAAGCCGCAGCGAGAAAAGCTAATACGAGGGCGAAGTGAGAAGTCTGGTAAAAATTTATTTTGGAATAAAATAATCGCAGATTGCATGGAACCTTCTTGTTCACAACTCTTTTGAAGGACTAAATTAAAATTTTCAGCCAGTACTGCCGATAAGTTTTTTTTTTTTTTGACAGCCGTTAAAGAAAAACCACTGAACACGTTTTTGCAAAGATGGAGAAAAGTAAACATTATTTTTTGCGCAAAAAAACTATAACGGAAACGAAACAAAAACTTGATAAATATTATGGGGACTCTGCTCCGTCGATTAAAATTATTCATAAGTGGTTCAACGATTTTCGGTGTGGTCGTACAAGCACAAGTGATGCTGTGCGTCCAGGACGCCCAGTTGAGGTCAATACTCCAGAGATGATCGCTAAAATCCACGATATAGTGTTGAACGACCGAAGAGTAAAAGTGAGGGTCGAGGTAGTAGACATCTCAGACGAACGTGTTTGCAATATCTTACACCAACATTTAGATATGAAGAAGCAATCCGCGTGATGGGTGCCGCGTTTACCGACTGTTGATCAAAAACGTATGCGTGTGACCACTTCGGAGGCAGGTTTGGCGTTGTTTCAACGGGACAAAACCGAATTTTTGCGTCGTTTTATAAGTTACAAGGAAACTACGTTGAATAATAAATAATAATAATTAAATAAAATTGACTCCTTGTTTAATTTTTACCAGATCACTCCGCCCTTGTACCTTTATAAAAAAGTAGCCCATCAATCATACGTACATCATTTATACGATATTGTAAAAAAAAACACTAAATTTTATAGAGTAGGTAAACAAGTACCATACGTACGTTGTCACTCTTGCATAAAGGAAAATTACACGACATGGTTTATGGACAAAGTGATTCTGTGGCAGCTAAATTATAATTATACAAAGTGTGAAGAATATCGAATTATAACGGTTTTTTTAAATTGCGAGTTCCGGGCTTGCAATCAAGATGAAAGCTTCGTCATTTGTGACGACTCTTGCTTAGTTGACGTGAATTTCGCCTCCGCACTGACTCTACTAAATAATAATCAAGCATAACTTACACCTTATAGGGCAGCACACTTATATGCTATACAGGATCAAATTAAATTAGCTGGCGAAACTCCGCAGACGTGATATATCGAAATCTAAACATAATAAAACCAAAAAGCCCTTGGTCCCGGCTGTCATTCATAGATCTTTGACAGTCGTTACGGGTAGTCAGAAGCCCAAAAGTCTGACAACCATCAGTCTTACCAAGCGGTATCGTGTTAGCTAGTAACTGGGTTGTGGAAATCAGATATGCGGCAATTGATTTTTATTTATATAAAAATCGCCTGCCCGTGCTATTTCGTTTTCGATGAGCGTTATTCCTGCTTATAGCCTTCCTCAAAAATTGAGCTTTCAAATGAAAAAAGGTTTATTTTTAAATCCTAGTATCCCGCACTGGCAATTCCAGTGATTAGCGCATTCAAACAAACAAACAAACAAACTCTTCAGCTTTATTCTTAGTACAGATAGATTAATGTAAAAGAAAATTACTAAACAGATCGGTCTATGCTAAATAATGAGCAAGCAAGTAGTAGCAACGAACAAATCGCGCTTGGAGCAACAGGGCAAGGCAGTCACAGTTTGCTGTTTCAAATTAATTAACCCCATCTAGTGCACACGCGACTTACTCATACAGATGAACATGTAGTAGTTTCTTAATATAAAACTGTAGGCCACATCTGTGTTTTATTACAGCGGACCAGTTGGTATGACATTTTTCGTAACGATGAAGCTGTGAAACCGTCTCCAATTCGCGCCGTTATTGCACCGATTTTGTGTTTGCTTTCATACAATCTCTGGCTTAGTTTATTACTTTCAGCACTAGTAAGCCCAAATGCCTAGTTATATTTTTTCCGGGTTCCACTTGTAGTGCAAAAAGTGTATTGCATGAAGATTTTCTGTAACACTTATACAATGTGAGAAAATATAACGGAGGATTCGCTCGTTCTTCAACACGAGGTGAGAAAGTAACACAAATAGGTACCTATTGAAGTTAACAACAATGAAAGGGCTGAGGATCGAACTGTAATAACATTACAAGATGCTTTTTCATGTTTACAAGGCATGTTATGTGTGTTATGTTGTGCACAAACGTAGCATAATCAGCTTATAATGATCCCCTGGGACATCGGCCTCCTCTCTGTCAGAGGGAGTGAGCTGTAATCTACCACGCGGGCCCAGTGCGGGTTGGTAGACATCACCTGTCTTCGGTTCTACATAGGACATACCGGTTTCCTCACGATGTTTTCCTCCACCGTTTTAAGAATGATATAAATGTGGCACAAGTCATAAACGCGAATTATTTTGTGAACAAATTAAATCTATTCTATGGGTTGTTTAATGAGAATATGTCCCAAGCAGCTTCCCTAGACGGTTTAAGTAGTGACTGGTTGAATGATTTCACACTGGGTTAGTTTGAAATTGACTTGTTGAGCTGTTTTTAAAGCTCCCCAGGAATATTTATCAATTATACCTGACACCATATTGTAGTATGACTGAATGAAACGATATCTTGGAAAGACTGGTTTATTCTGTAAACATTGGCGCCGATTCCCTTGTTCATAAACTAAACTAAATTTAAGTGCAGTGCATCTTTTCCTTTCTATTTCATTAAATAAGGACAGAAGATAAATATTCGTTTGGTCATGTCAAATTAGTCAGCGCTTGATTTAAATTGACGTATTTTTAGTCGCCATTTTTTTAATCACATCTAAAATTGCTATGGAGTATCTTAATTTGACAGGATTAAACTAATATTTATCTTCTGTCCTTTTCTTAATGAAATAGAAAGAAAACGATGCACTGGACTTAAATTTAGTTTAGTTTGTGAACAAGGGAATCGGCGCCATTGTCAGTTTGTCTATGACACGAAGGGCTGATTTTTCAATCGACAGATAATTTTTATTTGTGGAATAAAATTGACGTCTGACAGATTTTGTATAGAAGAACTGTCAAAAATTCAAAATCATTCCTCCGATAAAATTATCTGGTGTTGGAAAAATCAGCCCTAAATACAGTTAAGTAGGCCGCTCGAGACTGCTTGATAGTCGTCGAAGGGCGAACTTAGTGTCAGGAGGCATTACATTCTCAATATAACTAATAAATTCTGAAGACTTGCTGTAAAAGGAATTACGAGACTCTTGTTTATACGCGACGACCCGAACTATGTAGTAGATTATAGGTGCACCAGCGCCCGCGACGATTACTTTATCATAATGGTGTTAAAAAAACGATTTCTCACTGCTGTTAAACCCCTCAGGGGCTTCAAATCGAATAAGGAGGCAATTTTAGCACGCAAACATTCACACCAAAGTTAGAAGGAACATGATTTATGCACCCAGAGACCAGCACGAGAACCAGAAAATGATTATCAAGCAGGCCCGAGCGGTCGGACAGAGAATTGCATTTAGTTTGTCACATTTAAACAACTTACCCAGTCCAATTGTATTTAATCTGTTATATAAAGTTATATAATTATTAGTTTATCCATAGCACAAGTTCGTTCTTATAGCATATGAGTTATCATATGAGCATAGCTGGGTGATTGCGTTGCAGTAAATAACTAGGTAGGAAGCGCTGAATTAAGGTCCTAACAGGCTTGTGTTTTCAAACTATTTCCTAGCACAGGTGCCGATATGATTTCGGTACAGTAACATAAAAGAAAACTAAAATATTATTATTAAGCATGGCTGTAGTCGTTCTGCCGCGAATTGTTCTTTACAAAACTTGAATTGAAAAGCCTCAATTCGAATGCAGGAAAACTTTGCAATAGCTTTTATTCGCTGTCGGAAAGCAAATGAATTTACGACTTACGATGAATCGCGTGTTTTCTTTTTCTTTCAATAGGTACGTAGGTACTCCGAAAATTAAGAACTTTTTAAACTTTGCTAGCAGTTCTGAAATGTAAATAAAAATGTACAATAAACAGAAGGCCACTTGACTAAGGAGCGATTTTTCAATCATTAAATAACTTTTATCTGAAGATTTAGTGTTGATTTTTCAATCGACAGATAATTTTTATTCGCTGAATAAAATTGACGTCTGACAGATTTTGTATAGAAGAACTGTCAAAAATTCAAAAGACAATGACCAAAAGTCGTACCAAAAAGTCTCATGCATCAAGATCAAAATATTATAGTAATTATTTTCATATTTTTTTACGACATTACGTGTCGGGTATTTGAATTTTGAACAGGGAATTTATTTAAAGTAAAAAAGTTTTGATATTGTTTTATTCCCTTTGCATGACGTTCCGTTTGAAACGATATGATTATTATTTATAACCTTGAATTTCGAAAGTGTCATGGTCACATCTTTCAAAAAACATGTAAAAAAATTATACTTTGCCGATTCTACATTAATTAAAAATAAATAGAATAAAATAGAATAGAATTTTTATTTAAAGGATTATCATTTTTTTAGAGCAATAATGGCCGTTCGTGTCAAACAAAATAAAGTACTTAGTTTTTAGGTTAGTTCGATTTTTTTTTAAATCTCAAAAACCCGGGGTTTGATTACAAAAAGAACTTCTGTAGGAGTTAATACGATAAGTGTAGTCTATAAAAAACAAAGTTTGACTTTGATGCAGCATGGTACGGGATTCCATACATCCATGAGCATTGTCCATTATTCCTCTGATAAAATTATCTAGCGTTGGAAAAATCTGCCCTAATTGTGACGTTTTGACAGATTATCCATGCAAAAACTGCCAAATAGACAAACTTACATATTCGTCGAATAAAAGTTAGCTGGAGATTGAAAATCCGGCCCTTAATTACATTAAAAAATGTTAGCCAGTTTCCTTGTGCAAAAGAGGGTTTCATTATTTGCATGAAGTGTGATGATTTCGAAAACGCTCAATTCCCGAAGGTCTCTGAGCGCTATAATTGGCAGCATCACCGCTACGGCTGTTGCTCGTTGATTTCGCTCTAAAATGCAAATGAATTTATCAAGTAATGGAAACCCAACCACGTACTAGATGCATTAGTTATTCATTGAAGCTGCCCGATCATCACACAACCTATGGGTATATTCAGTTCAGTACAGTATCGGTCGACTCGATTATATCACCGTAATTAATTTAACACACGCGTATGCGTTACAAACATACTTGGCGTTAACTTCAATTACAATGATTATAACTATATTACAATAGGTATGTGTGTCTATGTGTCAATAATTCAGTTACTCATTCAGTTAGTTTAGCAGAGATGGAGAGGTCTGCTATGTCCGCTTCGATAATTACCCAATCATTCTGTTTAGGTGTTTTGTTATGGGTATCTTATTTATCTTTAAGGTTGTACAAAAAGGTTTTGTGGATTTTGGCAAGACAAAGAAAATGTAACTGTACCCTGTCCATTAGGTAAACCATTTTTTAACAGATGGAACTAGTGGTTGCAGCAACACACAATACATTGATTGATACACGTACGCTATTATAATGTCTGTAAGAAGCCATAAATAAGATAATTGAATAATATAAGGCAGTTTATATTTATTTTACTACGCATTTATTTATTTTATTACGCATTTTAAAGTTCATAATCAGCCTAAAATGTTCCAACTGCTGGGACACAGGCCTCCTCTCGGTGAGAGGGAGTGGGCCGTAATCCATCACGCGGGCCCAGTGCGGGTTGGTCGATGTCACATGTCTTCGAATTTTCGGTTCTAGGACATGCCGGTTTCCTCACGATATTTTCCTTCACCGTTTTGAGAGCAGTGGTGATGAAATAATTTACACAAAGTAAAGTGCCTGACGGGGTTCGAACCTACGACCTACAACTTGTAAGTCGCGGCCGTTACCACTGGGCCACCACTGCTCTCTACTCTTTTAAAGCTAACTTTTACGTAATCTGGAATATGTACGTTCTAAGACTGCTGTCAAAAAACGGTTAACCTAATGGACAGGGTACCTATAGTAAGTCTAAAAGGAAAAGCGGTTCTATGACAACGAATTATTAAGATTAGTAAGAGTATAGCCATACGTGCATAGAAATTAAAACTTATGTTATTATTCAATTGTTTATCATGCTCATTCCTAACAGGAAATAGGAACATCCGATGTGCATAAGATGCTGTATTTAACGGCACATTTTGCATTTTTTTAACATCTCCAATATCTCCGTTTACATTTAAATATATATGAGATACGAGTACAATGACAGTGGATTTACGAAATTGTAATGCTATTCCCTGCGTTAAATGTACTCCGAATTGAAATTGGTTGAATGCAGTAAATGTTGATAATTATCGCTCCACGCAGCGGCACGACCGCTAATTAGAATAATTCGTTTAAACTTCGCTTTCAATCTGTTTGTTAATTTTTCAACATTATAAGGATGTGACCTGAATAAAGTTCCTAAAAAGACGGAGAGATGAATAAGAATGACGTCTTATCATACTAGTGCGAGGGGTGCGAGCGAGATCGATGATCAGCAGTGCAGCTCGAAACCGGAGGCCCTCTGTTCCACTCAATTACCCCCCAAGTACCAAAATTAGAGCTGTGATAAATTCATGTCGTGACCTGCATCAACAAGCTCAGGTAAACTTTGCGAATTTTATCTCTTCTTTTATCCTATTTTCCTGCACAGCTTGTACAGAAAATTTTGAAGCGACACGTATTAAAAATATCAAGAGGCTGTTAAAAGGTAAATTTAAAGAACGTGGCTGAAATTATAAATGTATTTCTTTCACCGAGAACTTATTTCCATATCACTTTGGGAAAAGTCCTTAAGGTGTAAACTCAGATTTTTGTTTATATAGTTCACCCTAACTATCTATGCACCTAAGTCTCTGATTATTTCTTTTTTACTAATTGGTCAGCTATTTTTGTATTTCATTTATACCCTACTACCTTCCTACCTTTTTTATCTTCTCTTAAGCAACAATTATATAAAACCACCAAAAATAGTAACAGTAAAATTGAATAAAAACTAGAAAAAACAATGAAAAGAAAAGAGTGCAAGACATAAAATGTTTCATAAATACCATTCGAAATTTCACAAAAAAATTACAGCATTGTCAAAAGATGTCGATCAAGTAGGTAGTCTATCCGAAACATCATTTCATAAAACAAGAGTTAAAATAATTAGTTAATTATAAAAATGTATAAGGGAGATTCCGGGAGACTCGCTGCTTGCATAAAATTTCAGAAAATCTTGATGGTACAGCAGTGCGATTCTGTAACCATCTCACCGAAAACTTAGGTGAAGTGAGCTGTCATTCCAGCTAATGCTAGGGATTGACACCATTGACAGCTCACTCTAAGCTCACTTCACCTAACTTTTCACGGTGAGATTTTTACAGAATCGATCGGCTGCTGTCGAGCAGCCGATCGATTCTGTAAAAATCTCACCGTGACACTCGTGTCAAAATGACCTCTCTACCGACGTAGAGATGTCATTTTGATACGAGTTGATAGACTAATTATCTAACTACAACTTTGCAATAATACTTAGTTTAGACATTTATTTCCTTTTCTTTTTAGTTTTTGCTGTAAGTAGTGACCGACATAATTATTTCAGTCGTTATCAACGTTGGAGCAATAGAAATAATAACATCGCTTTGTTACTCAATCCTATCCCTGTAATGAGTCTATCCTCAATACAATAGCGTTGATGATAATGTTTCTGATGAAGTTTGTGATGTCAATGTACGAAAATTCAAGGCAAGCAACGTATTTAATAATAATCTCATTTTCCTACTAAAGGTTAAAATAATTAATAATTTAACACACACGTTTTAGGTGAGGGGAACGGGGGCGGTGTTTGGTAATCTGTGACAGGTTTTCCTAGTGCAGATACCAGTCACAAAGGATTTATTAGATGTTGTAATCTTCATATTTTTAGTCGATAGTGGAGGTATCAAGTTGAAATTATAATCAAATACTAAGGCATATCGTCCCTTACTTACCCAAGTCAACGCAATCCTAATATTTTGATTATAGGCCTTATTACAAACAAGACCCAGATTACTGCACATTTGATATCTATATAAATAAAAATGAATCACCGAAATGTATGTACGCGCTTATCTTCCGATCGACTGCACCAAATTGGATAATTCTTTTTTTTGTGTTTGTTATTGTCAGGACAAGGTTTGTATAGAAGAAATTTATGTACTACATATATTCACGAAAAAAAAATATGGCGGTACGAAGTTCGCGAAGTAAGCTAGTCTTAATATAATACATAATTCTTCTGTACGTGGGTTTGTCACCTAAGTCCATCTAAACGGCTGGACAGATTTGGATGAAATTTTGTGTGTATATTTCAACGAGTTCCTGGATGGTTTGAAAACACAGTTGGACCCGGTAGGTGGCGCTGCTTTTCCAGGCAGGACGACGTCCGCCGGGTCCGCAAACATAAAAATACTGTTATTTGCGAATACAAACTTAGGTATGTACACTTGCAGTTGCAGCATCGATTGTTATATCGACCGTTGTATGGAAGAACATTTTTACACCCCAAAGTTAAGTCTGTCTTTTGAATACTCTTGTTGCGACAGTCCGCAACGCACTGGCTTGTTTTTGTTTTGTACGGCCGCTGATTTAAATGGTTATAGAGTACCGCCACCCTTAAAAGTATAGGGGTAGGTAGCAGCGTACATTTCTCTTCTGGTTCAGCTTGGTGTAACGTTAACAACTATGGGAACATCTATTTAGAAAAAAAGGAGTGAAAGGAAACAATGTCAGTGTTCAGCTAAAATTTACGCCGTGTCGTTACAAGCGCAGCCGCGACGCCACACACCCGCCCGCATTGAATAATTTTATCTAACGCGAATGCACTCCGGCATTTCACCTATCTCTAAACTTCCCAGAAGTTAATCCGCTTTTTGTTCTGAAGTTTCTGTTACGACAGAGACAGGATTTGAAACCGTCAACTTTCAACTTGTATTAAAATTAAAATAATTAAGCTGCATTCTTATACGTTGGAAGATAAAGTCGTACTTAATCTTCTTGAGATTTCAGACCACTAACTTAAGACTGACCTTAGTTCTCAAGTATCGTTTTAATCTTTATTCGAAATAAAACAAGTCGCCATCGGTTAAGTGAAACACAATTTGTCTTCAAATCATACATAACTAAAAACATTTCATTAAAAAATGAATTACACGGTTAGTAACATTATGACATAATATTACTATCCTCTATGGTTAGTTAGTTAACATGACGCACAGTGAAACTCAAATCGCCGTTATTTTGTCCCTTGATTTCGTAGGACAGCATGCCTACGAAATCTCTGATCTGTCTGATCTCAGTCTCAATCTGTCAAAAAATACTTCTAATTTACCTACATTTTGACAAGTTTTTGACATTTTTTTGTCGCCGAGATGAGACTGCGACTAGATTTTGAACGTTTTAAATTACGAGAATCGGCCTTCTGATGTTTTACGACAGAAATGCTCTGGCTTATTATTTTCACGATCTCTTACTGCAACAACAGGAATAAAGGATTAATTATATTATTATTAATCTACTTTTGTTTCATTAAATAACCAGAACAAAAAAGTATTCCGGGATGAAAAACACCATACCATACATATGCTGATCCAGAGGGACAAGCGCTTTCAAAGCGTTTCGTATGTCTACGACTTCCTATTGGAATTCAATCCAATACATTTTTAACTGATAGTGAGAGACTGATTCTCTTACTTTGGTAGGTTTGATAGTAGCGGCATTTTCCTTTCACCAATTATTTATGGTGACAATTGGGTGGCAATCATGTTGCCACTTCACTGATTAGATGTATAATAAATTGTATAATTATGCTCGCTCCTTTCATTTCATGTTTTTATCTTTAAAATTTTACCCCGCCACTGCAACTCAACGAACTTTTCTGTGTAACCAACGTAGATTAAAGGAGATGTTTAAAAAAGGACATGGATAAAGTTCGGTACAGCATAGCATAATAGGCCTATAATATTCCCACTGATGGGACACAGGCCTCTCTGTGAGAGAGTGAGCCATAATCCACTACGCGGACCCAGTGCGGGTTGGTGGATGTCACAAGTCTTCGATTTTTTTGGTTCCAGGACATAGCAGTTTCTCACTGTTTTCTTTCACCGTTTTGAGAGCGGCGGTGATGAAATTAAATACATAAAGTAAAGTGTCGGCCTGGACACGAACTCACGACCTACAACTCGTAAGTTGGGGCTGATAGCACTGGGCCTCCACTGTTCTCAATGCAAACGTGCATTCACAAATAATAACACGATGACAAGATAATAAGATTTAAGCATTTTGTGCGCATTAAGTTCAAAAAAATGAATCCGTTGTGCACTAACAAACCAGAGACGCAGAGGAAACAAAAACAGAACTGTCACATTGTACATAAGAGGATTATATTATGCCCGTTGTCACTATCAAAAATACAGGTACTTACATAAATAAATACTTGTAACTGATAATATCGGGAATCCCACCACAGCTTTCGTTACTTCGTAAAACTTTGCGGGAAACATCAATTGAAAAGATTATTATTTAGATTCAGGTGTTCCTGGGAGGTGTTAAAGTTGCCAGTTCTGGAAATAAGATGATAATTGGGCCATGCCAATTGTTAAAATTTAAATGATTTCAGTAGTACTTTTGGAATACAAAATATTAAAACTAATATTTTCATCTTACTGAATAATCACTACACTGTAATGTTAGTAATAATTGATTGAACGTATTAAATTACGAGAATTGGCCTTCTGTTGTCACGACAAACTTAATATGTCAACCAGCCGCGTGGACGATACGGGGGAATAAAGAATCCTACATACGCAGGGCATAAATACCATACAAAGATACGAGTGAAAACATAACCCTTGGCAGTCGGGTAATAAGCGTAGACGATTTCTATTGTATTTATAAGTCTGTGGCGCTGCGTGTGACAGCATCATGAATTCTTTGTAGTGATTTCTTGTGATTTAATTTTGTTAAAAATATTTTTGGTTGCGTTTCGGGTTTTTATTTTCATGTCTGAGTGACTTCGCCTCTCTTGAACTAACTTCGCATTCTGATTTACCTCGAATACAATGGCTACTCACCTCTCGGGCTATTCTTCTTGCCTAGTTTCCAACGGAGATCCATGGCTGTGGCATCGTAAATGAGTCATTTGAGGATACAGTCGTTAGATTTGAGTGAGATTAAATCCGTTGAAAGACTGTATTACTCCGCCATCTGCAAGTTTCAATTTATTCATTGAAGTCATCAGGTCGTATGCCTCTTCACCAAGTTTTATGACAAACCAAAACATACAGGGCTCTGAAATAAAAAAGATATTGTGTTTTAACCATAGAGGTCTGTTTATCGGCTTACACTTAATTAATATAACAGTAGATTGTAAAAACACGGGATTTCTCATTACCAGGCCATTTCTCATTAACGGTAGACATACAGTGTTTTTTTTTTACTGGGATAGTATAGGGAACTTCGAATCCATAGAAGTTACGCAAGCACGAGCGTAAAATCACGCGAATCGAAACTTTACAAAAAGCTTAATTTTACTATCGTATACTTGTGATATTACTATTTTTCTTATATTTTATCAATAATTTATTCATCAATACTTTAGGAGAAAATTACTCTTGAATCTTGCGCGAGTGCTTATTGCTCGTGATTGTACTTAGTGTAACCAAACCCGTTTTGAAACATTTCCGTTAGATTTTTTTTTTCCTTTATTGGCCTACCAACAATTGTTTACACTTTAAATATTTAAAGTGACTATCTCCCATAATCTAGGGTTAGTGCAACAATTTCTTACAGGTTAGCATCGCATGCCCCATAAGCATTAGGTGTGCCACAAGCACACCACACTACACAATAAAATACACACACAGCACACACGCACACACACACACACACACAGCACGCACAGCACTATAAAATTAAAATTGATATATTTATAACTAAAATTAACAAGTTTCAAATGATATTACGTTATGGAATATAAAACTAAAAGAAGCAGTAAAAGTAAAAGTAAAATTCATTAAAGCAAAGAAAATAGAGAACAATTTAAAAAAAAAAAAAAAACGGAATGAAACATTACTTAAGCTGTTGTTCTATGAAACTTGGCATATGAGTCAAAATGAACGTCAACAAGATCGCTACAGCTATTTAACAATTTGCAAAGACGAGGAACGACAGGGTTTGCACCAAGTATAGTAAAGGAGTAATAGGAGCACGAGGGAGTCTAGCAGGAGCCCGAAACTGGAACTTGAATAGTAATAGGGGACAATCAATTTTGCATCGGAGCAACTTGTATACGAAGCTGGGTTCGACGATTATTCTACGTTTCTTCAGTGAGACCATCTTAAAATAAGATAGTCGGGCTTCCTATGACCGTATCCTTTTTGCTTTTCCACTGGCAGGTAGATGCCAGAGGAATCTCTTTTGTATTCGCTCCAGTCGAAGGATGTGCGTGGAGTAATGAGGTATCCAAATTGTACTGCAGTATTCTAAGATACTACGAACGATACAGTTGTACAACAAGATCTTTGTCCGCGCATAAAACCAACAACATTCCTTACGACAAATCCCAGCGTTCTAGAAACGATGTTCTCTTTTGGCGATGTTCTCAACATGAGATACAAACGTCAAGGCGTTGTCGAAAACAACTCCCAAGTCCCTTATTTGATCCACCTCTTGGATAACGTTAGGGCCTATATGTTATACACTAGCCGTCAATTTCTTTATCCGGGTGTATTTTACGTGGTAGCAGTTTTTTACGTTTAAGCTCACCTTATTATCGTAACAGCATTTAACTAACGAGTCTACGTCCCTCTGAAGTAATGTTTTATCGTTTTGAGATTCGATTATCCTAGAGAACTTAAGATGTTACATATAAACAGGAGTAATTTCGGTCGAGTGACTATTTTTTGAGTGAATAGGTAATTTACAACAGAACGCCACCTGCGCTCGTAGCATCAAGTAACAAAGGTCTCCTGGTTTATGGCGATTACAAGGGAGACCGTATCTAAAACGAAAAACCTTAATACAAAATAAATTCACTCTATTTCTTTATATAACGTCCATTGCGAGCGCCCAAAGTAGTTTGTTATTTGTTGTAGCATTTTATTACAATGCTGATTGAGAAAGAAAGTCACATAATGCAGAGCTCATTTTCCAAATAACTTTCAAGAGCTCTAGCAGAAATGAGTAGAAAGTTATTAAGACACTCGGTACCGGGGCGGTGGAACCTATTACTTATACAATTACGTACTAACACCATTCATTTCCACATACTTATTATTTAGTAGGTACAATCCACCGAGCTAAAACCGCTGGACGACCTCGTGACATCGGGAGAGAGTAATTGATGGCATGTCCATACTCTTACAAGACAGCTGTATTCTTAATAACAGCATACAGAGTGTTTATGTTTTTCTAGGACAGTATGACAAATCCGAAGCCAGGAAACTGTCTTAGGAACCATTAGCTCTTTTTTCATGAAAACAATTTCGCCATAAATACTGTTACAATTCAAAATAAGAAAGATATTACATTTGAATTTGGAATCTGTAATTTTTATACGATTGTTCATTGAGTTTTCTAATTTTGGCGCCAATACATTGTACAATATTTTGCGATATTAAAATGGAGTGGGGTGATAAAGAGAACCGAATCGCTGTGATTGCATTATACAAAGTTGGTTTGGAGCCAAATGCAATTTTTAAAACTCTCCATACGCTTGGTATTAGTCAAATGTTTGTGTACCGGGCTATTAATGGGTACGATGAGACCTCCTCTGTTTGTGACAGAAAAAGATCTGGCCGTCCACGTATTGTTCGTACGGAAAAGGTGATCAAAGCAGTAAGGGAAAGAATTCGAAGAAATCCTGTCCGAAAGCAAAAGATTTTATCTCGGGAGATGAAGATAGCACCCAGAACCATGTCGCGTATTTTAAAAGATGACTTAGGACTTGCAGCCTATAAGAGACGCACTGGTCATTTTATAACTGATAATTTAAAAAAGAATAGGATGGTAAAATCGAAACAACTACTGAAGCGGTACGCAAAGGGAGGTCACAGAAAAATTTATCCGACTTCAGTGATGGTTTGGTGGGGTTTTAGCTATGAAGGAGTGACTGAGCCATATTTTTGTGAAAAAGGTATCAAAACATTTCTTGAGAAGGTAGTTAAGCCCCTTAACAACACCATGTTCAATAACCAAGTATGGTCCTTCCAACAAGACTCGGCGCCGGGTCATAAAGCTCGGTCTACGCAGTCTTGGTTGGAAGTGAACGTTTCGGACTTCATCAGAGCTGAAGACTGGCCGTCGCCTAGTCCCGATCTTAATCCACTGGATTATGATTTATGGTCAGTTTTAGAGAGTACGGCTTGCTCTAAACGCCATGATAATTTGGAGTCCCTAAAACAATCCATACGATTGGCAGTGAAGAATTTTCCCATGGAAAGAGTGCGTGCTTCTATTGATAACTGGCCTCAATGTTTAAAGGACTGTATTGCAGCCAATGAAGACCACTTCGAATAAGCTTTTTATATTTTAAATTGTTTTATATTTATGTATTAAACTAACACACTGTAAAAGTAATAAATATTATTTGCAATAAAAAAAATTTTTTTTGCTTCGTGACAATATTTATGGCAAGACTAGGTATTTACCCACAATGCCTCAGTAAACACACACTCTGTATGGACACATAAACACGTGCAAGGTATTGTCACATAGATGTCTGCCGTATGACGCTGTGGTCAACCGCAACGAGACCGGAATGAGTTCCTGATCTATCATTTATATTTATCATTGATTAATGGTATTTATAGCCTACTGAAAAACTGACATCGGGATTCATCATACCCCCACACTGCAGCATGCAGATGCGAAATTTTCTCGATCTCCGCATCCGTATGCAGGGCGGGGGTTGGTGTCGACGACGGGGCCGACGGTGGCGGGGCAGCGACGGAAGTGGAGCCGGTGGGCGCAGGATGCCTCTGTTGCCATTCCGCCCTCTGCGCGGCAAGCTCCCGCTTAAGGTCCTCCAGCTCGGATCGGAGACGGCCGTTCTCCTCCCATAACTTCGCCGTCTCCTCCGTGCTCGTACGATTAAGGAGGACCCCAACTGCCTCCTTGATGTTGTCAGCCGCCTTTTTCAGAGCGCGCATGAACGTGCCCTTCAGACTGCCAGATTTAATGGCAACCTTCAGGACGACGTCCACGCCGTCCAAAACTTGGCGACTGAGCGCCACCGCCGACAGACTCTCACCGGCAGCCGCCCGAGCAGAACGCCGCTCTCGGGCCAGCCGTGCCATCTCGCTGACCTCGTCAGCCGCCACTGCCTTCCGCTGCGCCCGCTTTGCGGCATTCGCCTCCGCCTTGTTGGACCCCAGCAAGGATAGGAGCGAGGACGAGGAGCCCTCGATCAGGTCCATTATCGAGGGCCTGGGGTCACTCTCCACGCTCTCCACATGACGCTCTGCGGGAACTGGTGTAGCGGGCCGAGAAATCGGCACGAAGCGACCCGCTCGGTCACGATCCGGCAACCGCGCGCGGGCTCCCTCCACCACCGCGTGACCCCGCCCTCTCTGTGCCGTTGGCACTTTGGGGGCCGACAGGTTCTCCTCACTGCAGAAGAGGCCCATCAACCCCGAGTCCCCACTTCGCATGCGCTTCCTCCGAGATTTGGAGGTACACCCGCGCGAGTCCAGGTCCCTATCGGGGCATGAGTCTCCTTGGCTCTTGTTGCCGTCAACGGCGGCAAGCGGTACTTCTGCGTCGCACAGGCGCTCCAGGTTAACTCGGAGCTTCTTTTGTTACAACGCAGGACTTGGTTGACGCAGGTCGGCGGTGATCTGCCGGCCCCAAGATACGATGGGGCTGTCCTCCGAAGAAGGGCGGGACTGACCCTCCTTGAGTAGGAGGATACCCGCCTGGGGAATATTTCCAGTAGTCGTGGTATCCATGTTTTTTTTGTTTTATTTTTCACGACCAGAACCCCTCCGGCCATTCTTCCTCTTGGCACGCTAGACCTTGGGATTGGGGTATTTTTTTTTTAGAGAGGTTGTTTTCCTCGCTGCTCGGGCCTTAGTGGCCTGGACCCCCGGGTCTGCGCTCAGAATTACGGAGTAGCCGACGGCTGGGCAGAACCAACCGCCGCCCCGGCATCCCCATGCTGCCGCCGGATACCGGACAGACGCAGCGCAGGCATGGACACCTTCCACCACCCACACTCTCGTGGGTGCAGCGGCGCTCCCCCCCAGTCTACGCCCACTCACCTCGGAGTAGACGTATTGACCGTCTGTAGCCCGGTTCCCTTCAACGACCATCGAGGATGATTGGTGATTGGAAAATTCCCCGAAAATTAGCCGCCAGCCCCAAGTGTCCACCAAAACCTGGTGGGCACTTGGAGGCGACGTTGCCCAGGATGCGCCACGAGGAGGCTCTTCAACATGCACCCCTGTCCGGCCAACCCGAGTCAACAAACCCGCCGAAAGTTCACTCCTATAAAAGCAGAGAACAAACGCCGCATTGGTGCGCCTGCACCACAGCGGCGTCGGACCGATCGGTGGTCTGCATCAGACCATCAGCAGGTCATCAGCTTGCCCCTGCGGACGCACTCCTAGTATTTTTTTATGGAGGTTGTCTTCCTCGCGACTGTCAGCCGAAGCCGATGTCCGCCCAGAATAATTGACCAGACTCGTCGGTCTCTCCCTTTGGACCTGCCCGGCATGAGTGGCTCTACCGGTATAGCCCCAAAGAACATCGAGACACGCAAGCCCCACCACGACGACAACGTAAAGACACTCGGTGGGGAACGAATGAATACTTATTAAAAATTAGGAAATTAACGTAATTTGTTTGTAGTAACCTCAACCTATTTAGTTCTTAAGAAAGAAGATTTTTATTTATTTATTTATGTTTTTTTATCAAGATTTTGTTTAGCTTTTTGCTTTTTAAAGAGGTTTCATCATTTTTGTTTCCTTTTTGCTACTGTTGACTTGTCAGTCACTGCAACATCGACTGATGGTTTTGTCCCACGTTAGCGATCCGTATCACCGAGCCACATGGGTCATCATGCGGGTGCGGGGACTGTCAACCCGGATGGATATGATGCAACTGCTGTGCAATAACAATACACTGTATCTGTAACATTTTTCGACCATATTAAATTCAATAGTCTTGGGTTTAATTGAACTTGGTTTGTGTTTCTATAGAAACAAAAATGTATTTAAACGGTCGTAGAGAGAAAAAAAACTCCATTTTAAGATAATATTGTTTAAATTGGACTGAACGTGTGGACATCCATTGTTAAAGTAGACAAAACACGGTATCTAGCATGCCTTAAATTCACGTTCTTTTAGGATTGTTTACACAAAACACAGTATTTATAGAAGGCGTGCGACTAAAACATGAGTCGTGTTTTGACAAAACACTGTAATCATTTATAATACCGAGTTATGACAATACACACCCTTACTTTTTGGAAATACAGTGTACATATTCTATAAGAATACATATTCTTATAGTTTTTCTCAGTATATTTAAGACTTCGAAATTTTGATATGCATCCTATATGTATAATCCTTCCCAAGCTACGCGTTAGGAAAATATTGTATCTTAAGATATTGTGTCTTGCACGGCAGACGCGGATTTCATAATGTAACATAATTATGTATCTCTTTCGTTTTAATAAAATTATTATAGCATTCGAAAATCCATATAATGATGTCAAGTGCAATGTTTGACAAAAAGATCGTGTTGACCGCGGTCCTTTATGGGCATTGATAGGAATTAAGTAATAATACCACAGTTATTACTTAATTCCTGTCAACGGGAATCGGATTAAGTCAAATATTATGTGTAGTAGTAGTATGATATCTAAGTAACGTATTGCCAACTAAGCCGCAAGCAAAACGCATCAGTGACTTTCCCTGATTTAAAAAAAAAACAATAGAGAACGGACAAGCGCGGCATGTCCAATCCGAGCATAACGTTTAAATTGGTCCGCGCGGCAAAACGGTCGACCAAGCGTGGCTGCCGCACACTCTTTGTTTGGAGCTTTACCAAGCGTAATCGATGTCCCAGAAGCACATCCATATCCAAAAAAAAGTATATGCCGTATTCTAACTTTCAATATGAAGTTATGCAGGGGAACTTGTAATTTGACGTGTTCTGTCCACGACGTGTTAGTTTGACCCATTTCCAACAATTAAGCAACCCCATGAAGCCTTTTCAAAAAAACATAAAATATGGATTTTCTCGAATCACATGAACATTCTTCCAGGCTTCGTTGGGTGCTTAATTGTTCCAAATGGGTCACACTATCACAACCTGGAAGAAATACTTCAATTACAAGTTACCCTGTATATGTAAAAGAAAAGTAGGGGGTGACGTCTAAATATTTCAAAATAGGGTCTATGTAAATAGGTTGCGCATCCAAGTTTATTTGCAACGGTGTAACTTGAAAAGCAACAACATAAGGAATATCGTTGAAACATTGGGACCAGGTAGAATACTTTTTAATCCGGAAGCATATACCACGCTACAGCAATGAACGATATCATTACGCCATAGCAGTCAATACGTACCATTTAACTGGAACGTATTGATACGCCGACACAGAATGTTTTTATTCCAAAATTTTTAATAAAAATTGCGCTGCAAAGCTGCAATGGATACATAAAACAGGACTCGCCTTTTCCTTTTTTTTCATTCGCCGAAAGAGAGTAATCTATCATTTAACACGCATATTTTCCTGTTTATTACTAGCCTGAACTAGCAAAAAATTTCCCCATCCCTTTTTATTCTTCTTCTCAGCGTTTTTTTTTTTGTACTGGACCATATCTGGGTAGCTTCTGAGTACAGATGTTGAAGGTCAATGTTCTAATTATTTATCGACTAAACTAGAAAATAAAATTATTTTTCGAAAGGAAACAAGTTTTAAATAACACAAACATTTTATAATTTCACTTTACACACTTTACTGTACCGATGCTGGCTCCCATAAGCTTGTGCTTATGGGTAAAAATCGCTCATTACGGTAGCGCGTGAGACCTGACCGATGAATGACCGATTTTTCACAGCAAAAATAAAACTCTTTTCCCAGCCATTATTTTTGTACAACGTTACTTAGTTCACTGTACAGAATTCGTAGATGATGGCTGTGATGCATATTTTTGCACCCGTAAACAGTTCACAATTCGTAATCCGATAAATTCCTTTAAAAGATTTTGTATACATTCCATCAATTAAAAATGTAATGCATCCCGATGCGATTTTATTCAAAAGCTACTTAATTTAAGCAGGACACAGTGTATCAGCAGAAGGGATACTACCCGTTCCATGAAAAATAAAAGGAGTATAGAGCCTCAAAATACGGACGAAGTGAAACGTTTCGTGGTTTTAGCCAGTTATTTTAGGAAATTGTACCAAAGAAGAATGGCAGGACTCCATGTAATCTGGGTGTCGCATTTAGTCTTCGCGTACATTCGTACAAATACTCTCAAAAGATAGACCTCGATCAAATTAACATAAATGGTAACCACAGCATATTTCTTATATGGGGTTTCGCCAGAAAAATAATGTTTATAAGAGCAGTGGTGGCTCAGTTTATTCCCCCATGACAATAAACCAAAAAGTATATTATGCAATTAACAGTATATGAAAGTTATAAGACATTCAAAGATGGCGGAAATTAATAGTTCCAATAATCGCTAGTGAAAGGAATGTGGCTCTAGTAGATAACTTTGTATAATACAAAATATAATATAAAAGGGGATAAAAGGTGAACGAAGTAGAAGCCTACAGAAATTTCTTTTTAGAAGCTGGCCGTTGGCTTCAATCAAAGGATTGAACATCGCCACGAATTACTTAATTGTTCGTTTCCGCGGAGAGTAGGTAGGCCGTCTATGAGCTGATTTTTTATATTACAGGGTGGCCCAAAATAACGTTTTCTTTTATACGTGAATTAAAAAAAAATATTTTGCAAAAAAAAAACAACCGACTTCCAAAAAAGACAATACAAAGTGAAAAATAACTTTAACTTCAAAAGTCGGTGTTGTTCGCATTTTCGTTGTTTGCCACCGACTTCTGAAATTAAAGTTATTTTTCACTTTGTAGTGTATTTTTTTAAAATTGGCTGTTTTTTTTTTTTAAGTTTTTATTTTTCACTTTTAAGTTGTAATTTTTACCAGTAATTTTGGTTTAAAAACCAAAATACTGAACCGTTTTTGATGAAATTTCTATGAGACCAATCTAAAAGTATTATACAAATAAAAAAAGAATTTTGCAAATAGGCTTATAAATAATGGAGTCCTGAAGTAAATAACATTAAAAAAAATGTAGTCGAATTGAAAACCTCCTCCTTTTTTGAAGTCGGTTAAAAAAGGTTTTAAATGACAAATTATGTAGTTTAAAAAGACAAAACAACACTCTTTTATCACGCACTAAAAACTATAAAATAATAATAATAGAAAAATAATAGTAGATTATGTTTTACGATACGTTGTATATTTTTTAATGTACTCACCTTGGTCTGTGGATATACGGACTAATCTTTGTTGGATAATGTGTCGATTCCTAGAAGTTCTAACTGTCTTTGCGTCGTCTTTCAGAACAGTCTCCGATGTTGCCGAGTTCGTTATAGCGTTTAATTGCTGAAGAAACTAACTGACAACTAACACCAAGAATGTTTACTTTCTCACGCTGCTCCAAGCGAATGCGACGACACCTTTATTCCCGTGGAGTATACTCTACGTTTTGCACCTACTGCGAGGTAATAAAACCAATTCGATTAACGAATTTGTAGTTTATAAAACTTTTGCATAACCAGGGGTTACCTAATTATGTGTAGTGTCATACAGTATTTACCCGACTTTGTGACAGGGTTATATTTCTATGCGTGCTTAAGTATGGATCTTTGTATGTGGAATTCCTTATTCGAAGCATCCTAACGGCCGGATGGATTTTAAGACATGAGGTGTCTATCGACTCGTATAGGTCACGCGAAGGTTATAGGCTAGTTTTAGTTTTTATAAAATAAAAATGGCTGATTTTAGAAGACAACCAGTTTTTGAAAAAATATAGTATTATTACTATTTGGGGTATCAAAAGAAAGGGCTTGAGATTCCAAAAATATAACACACAAAAACTATTAAACTTTAATAAAATTACAAAACCAAAACCCGACTGCGACTAAGACTCAAAACTAGCTCACTTTTCAAGCAGTCTGACGCAGTTGGTGGCATCAAATCTGAGATTGAACTAAAATAACATACCTACTGCATGTCGGGTTTTTATCTTTCAATAAATCTAATCTCAGACTTTTCCATCAAAAACAAAATAAATAATATCGTCAATGGAGCGTCAGCGCAAATCCAAAATTCTAACGAGAGGGTATACGCGCCACAGCATCGGATCATTTTGTTCGTCGACGGTGACTAAAACCTATGAAGTGAGAACTCTTTGGTCAACCTGAACATTAATAGAAAAAAAAGTTATTTTTTTGTTAATGTTTCCACACGATTTTCTCTATTGACGTTCCAAATTTAAATCACATTAATGACCAGCGGGTCATAATGAAATTCAGTACAATATTAATGCCCGGCTAGAACCTTGGGCTTAAATGACTTGCTTTAGGTTAGGTTTGCATGGCTGCGGGCGCGCTGTTTTTGGCTGCTTCCCAACTTGGGGGGGCCCAGCGCACGATGCCGGCAACTCTACGCCGGCATCTTGAAGAGTATGGCCCTATACGGGGCCCCTATCTGGGAGGTCTCCCTTCAAAGGACGGAGAACGCCGCCGCCTCGCGGGCACCGCAAAGGGCCATAGCTCAGCGGGTGGCGCGGGCCTACCGCACGGTGGGCTCCGCGGCAGCATGCGCTCTGGCCGGCACCCCACCTTGGGAGCTCGAGGTGTGGGTGCTCGCCAGAATGTACGAATGGACGGCGGGGTGAAGGACGAGAGGAGAACGCCCAGCCCCGGAAGAGCGGGAGGCCGTCCGGCGGGAGGCGAGGGACGCCATCGTCGTCCATTGGACGGCGGACCTCGCCACCGCAGCCTTCGGCCGCCGAACCATCGACGCGCTTGGGCCGGTCCTGCGAGACTGGCTCGAGCGGTCGCATGGGTTCCTCTCGTTCCGTCTGGTGCAGGTGCTGTCCGGACACGATTGTTTCGGATCGTACCTGCACCGGATCGGACGGGAGGAGACGCCGTCGTGCCACGACTGTGGCGCGACGGAGGACTTGGCGCAGCACACCCTCAAGGTGTGCCCGTCGTGGTCCGAGCCGCGCCGCAGTCTCATTGCGGTGATCGGACCGGACCTCTCACTCCCCGGCCTAGTTAACGCCATGCTGGGGGATGAGAGGTCCTGGGCGGCAGTCGCCTCCTTCTGCGAACATGTCAAGTCCCAGAAGGAGGCAGCGGAGCGTGCGCGGGAGGACGATCCTAACGCGGCGGTGCTCCGAAGGCGGGGGAGGGGTCCAAGAAGACGTCAGTTTGACAGTTATCTTCGGCTCCTCCCAGGTGGAGGCCAGCAGGCAACGGGTGCGGGGGCACCCTTGCCTGTATTGCACAGGCCTCCACCAGTGTCGGACGGGAATGGCCAGGTGTTCCCGGCCATTCCCGTAGCCCCCAGCCAGGGGGGCATGCGGGGCCCGCCAGCTAGGCGGGCATGCGCCGGGAGGGTTGTGAAAGTAAAGGCTGAGCCGGTTTCCCATGGCCCTCCCATCACAGCGATGCGGGAACACCGCTGAGTTTTAGTGGTATCGGTGCAGTTTCGACAGGAGTCCCACATACCCCGTCTCGTTCTTCGCGAGCGGGGAAGCGTAATGCATTTTTCAGCGACAAAAAAAAAAGAAAGATTAGGTTTGCATGACATAATTTGTTGTTAGCGCGCAGGTGGTGTGAAATTATATTTTCAATACTTTTTAACAAACAAACAATATTAAAAATTACACCAAATAACAAAAAACAAAAGAAAACGCAAAATATTCCATTCATTTAATTTTAACTTTTTAATTTTGTCAATGTTATTTGGGGCCACGGTATATTTGTCGATTTAAATGTTTAAAAAAATAAAAATAAAACAATTTGATTTACAATGAAAATTATGCTACAAATAAGGTTGTTGAGAAAAAAAAATCTGTGCAATAGGCTGGTACTCCGTTCATCTTTTATACCCTGTTTTTTTCCAGACGGTAAAAAAATCAGCCGGTATATACGAGTAAGTAGTAGAAAGATAAACAAAACTCAAGCTTGCTCAAGTCGGGTTGGTGTTTTCAGACTTATATTAACTATAAATCCAGGTTTCCTCACGATGTTTGTCGTTCACCGATGTCAGTAATGTCCAAGATAAACTCAGAAAGTACACATGAATTGAAAAAGTCACATTGGTACTTGCTGCTTTGCCAGTATTTGAAGCCACAACCTCGTACATGAGAGGCACTGGGCCATCACGACAGCCATTAGCGGTTTATAATTTCATGCATAGGCCTTTGCTCGGTAATCAGTAATTTTATTTGACACGGGTGATGTGACAAATCGATGCGATCCAACATTTTACCTAGAAAATTCATCTGGGAACTACGAAGCTAGCAAAATAAACGTTGTAAGTTTTACAAGGCCACGGTATGGCTGTGCAATACTAGGTTAGGTTAGGCTATGTTTTGATTCCCTTGCAAGTGTCAAAATATGCGGCATAAACGGAACATAAACGCCCGTATCTTTTGATTGCGTTGACTTAAAAGTTTGATATTTTTCACTGCTTCAAGGGTTTGCAGCCTTGAGTTTTTGACAATAATTTCAACTTGATAACTCCACGCGTTCCTGAGAAAAAGGGTCTTGACTGACGGACAACGAAGTGATCTTATAAGCCAGGGTTCTGTTCACGCTGCCCTTTCGGAACGTACGATTTGTCGAATTCGCGCGCTGACAATTGTGATTTTGTTTTTTATTGTGATAGGACACGTAATTAAACTTTGGTTGTGTATGTGTGTGTAATTAAAGTGTGTATGCCTCAGAGGTAAATACAACTGTTGAACTAAAAAATAGGATTATTTTAGCATTTCACAAATTAAAGTGCTTAGCGACGGACAGTGATTTAATTAGAAAAATAAATAACAATATTCTCCGTCGGTATAATTTGTGCATTACTGTGAATGGAGGACACAACGAGAATTTAAAAATTTAGTGTGTTTGTTTTTGTGCGCGTACTTCAAAACCTTACCTAACATAAAAGCCAGACCGCCGCGCCGGTCGCTCGCCTCAACACGAGATAACACACGCCGCGCTCGCCGGCGCGCGCGCGACGTTGCCACTCTGTTTCTGCTAGGCATCTAAGGTCAAATTTCTTTACAAGGGGTGGTTACGTTTTATTCTGATTTGTAAGCAATTTAGTTTGTTTGAAAAAAATATTTTCTCTTTTTTGGCGCTTTTTATTTTGATACCGTATCGAATTAATACTAAACACGTATAGTATACGTAGTGTAATTTAATGCCCCTCTGTCATATCAACTCTGTATGTCATCCGGATGGACGGGCGTTTTGTTTTTTTTTTTTTGGGTTAGTACTTTTAAGTATTTCCCTATGAATTGTTTCATTCCCAAAAGACTATTGGTGAAAAAAATGCACCACCACGAATTAAACACGGAATGCGTATTTAGTTAAAAATACCACAATTTAACTATACTAAAAGGTGAACAACGTTTTTATAAATATCCGTATCTATATGAGGGACCACGTAACTTGCTGCCGCTCCATATAACTCGCTAACTAAGATAAATTTAGCAAAAGGTCCGAAGACGGACCTTTCCCTCAATTAAGCAATTAGGGGTGGTTAAACCCTTTGAAAATTCAATAAACGTTCACTAACAGCAAAGAGTATTTAATAAAAAGAAACAATGTTATAACATTTTAATATGTACGTTGAGCTAGATAAAGCGCAACGTTATTTAATTACATTAAATTCGTAATCGTACTGCGAAAAACTGTACGATACGAACTACGAATATGAAGCACATGACGAAGCAGGGAGAGGAATTACTATCCTACCAGATTTTTTAAAAGCCACTGCGTTATGACTATTAACCAAGGTTCGGACGTTCATAGTAAAGTACACGGACGGCATGTCGTCGATGCGGCTCCGCGAATGTTACGATAGGACCTTGTATTTGTTTGTATTTCTGACCGTAACTATCGGGCTGCACTAAAAAGTCAAAATACTGTAAAAAGAAAAAGGTCATTTAAAAAAAATTGTATTAACCATTTTATTAAAACACAACAGGTATCTTTAATTTTCTAATTGTGTTCGTTTAGTTTATGTGTATTATACATGCCGAAAGGTAAAAACATGTGGTGATGCCAAGATCACTCTTGGCATCACCATATTATTTTTCAAATGAAAAACATTAGAGACTAGCTACATTAGTATTTTAGGACATCAAAATGGAAATTATTTGGGGATTGGGGCACGAATAAACACAAGACATTTAGAAATACCTCAATATGTATGTAAAATAAAGAGCATTGGTTGCCACTGGTAACGGCCGTGACTTACGTGCTATAGGACGTAGGTTCGAACCCAAGCAGGCAGTACTTTACTTTGTTTAAATTATTTAATCACCACTGCTCTCAAAACGGTGAGAGAAAACATCGTAGGGAAACCGAAAAATTCTAGAACCAAAAATTCGAAGACATGTGACATCTACCAACCCGCAACGGGTTCGGCGTGGTAGATTACGGCCCGCTCCCTCTCACAGAGAGGGGGCCTGTGTCCCAGCAGTGGGAACATTATAGGCTGATTATGTGTGTAATAACTCCGGTCAACGTACCTACTCAAAACCAGTTAGTATTGAGTTTATTTGCGACGGTGTAACGAGGTAAGACTCTCATTAGGTATCAAGAATGGCAAGATGCGCGTCAAACGCAGACAGCCCGCTTTTGAGCCACACCTCATTAATACTTGAAAGATTCATGTTCGGAAAGTGACTTGTCACGGAGGTACCATAATGGGTAAACGATGTGATATCGCAGAAAATATGCGTCACGTTGCTTATGACGTGATAGACTACAACAGACGATGCTTACTGCATTTGAAAGCTTTATTTATCGCAACATCTTATTATAGTATTTACAAAAATCTGGTAAATAAAAACATTACGAAATACATAGAATCAAAGAAAAATATTTGTGTAATTCTAGATACAGGCTCTCTATTAATAACAAAATATATAAATTTACGTATAATGCAAAACCTATTCTACTTCATAAAAAGCTTAAATTAATTTACTGACAGACAATGCTCCGTCTAGAAGCAAGATGCACAAGAGTTATTTATTACTTACTAAATATGTATAGGATATTCTGGGCAAGATGATGAGATGGTTGAGGATGAAAAAGGGAGGTGCTACCTGTAGGATCCTCAAAACTAGCTCGCAACACAAATGTACCGCAAAAAAAGGAGCTGCCATTGACTGTCACCGATTTAACATAAGCTGCGATATTATTTAGAACAATGTATCATAAACATGTGCCATAATAACTTTCACCTATCGTGCTTTCAAAATGCTTTTACACATATCAAAAAATCATTTATTTACTTAAATAAGGTACAGAAGATTCTTCAATATACATGCACAGATATAATTACAATAACTTAGGTATGAGTCATACCTAAGTGCTAAATGGTCATACCGTATGACCATGTATGAACATAAACGAGGCAAAAAAATCGTAACAGGTGGCTTTCTGTAGTTTCTGCCTACCTCCATGCGCAGAAGACGTGACTTTATACACCTATGGAATGTGCATGTAAGGCTGAGAGTGAACAACGAGATCCGAACGTTACCCCGAAGAAAAATAAATCCTCAGCGGCTACTCCGAGCGAGTACCGAAATCCACAGAGTAATAGTATAGTAAAGCTTTGGACGAGAAGCTAAAATATAAAGAAAACAAGCAGACTAACTAATGTATGCATAATAGATTTTCCGCAAACATGCCTAAAGGAGAGTGCAGTAACGACCATTACGACTACGACTAAACTACCCCATGCAAAAAGGGCAAGAATTCAAAGTCAACCCTTCAGGCTGAAAGTTTAAATGACATTGGTTAGCACTACTGAACACAATCTCCACCACAACATGCGCATCGATGATCATGTGATCTTGTCGCAGTCACTGAATCATTCATCTACGCAATTCGAAGGAGTACAACTTTTTAGATATGTTTTATTACAAACGAAAGTACGTACCCAATTTTGTTTTTGATTCAATAGACATCATTATTGTCTCATATTTTTTTGTTACGGGCTATAAAATAACAAACGGTTATTTCAAGTCTTAAAAATATGTAATTTCCTGAAAAAACAATTGATCTTTCAACTAATACGAGTATAATATTAAACTTAAAACATAACATATCATCCCTGTAATCCTCTTAGGGGTAGGGATAAGACCGATAGACTTTTCGCAAGTAGGGTATTTAATGATTCTCCACATAGACGTGTAATACATAACATCATACACACCAATATTTCCCGGAGGAGTAGGCAAAGGTACACTTGTAGGCTATAATAATACTTGCTTGTTTGTTCCTTTACAATGAAAGAGATCGAAGATACCCAAAGAGTGTCAGCTTATATACGTATTAGTAATATATATGTCGCAGCCAACTGGTTTAATTAGCCATTTAGTTAACCGCCTAGCCTTTTAACTAAACGGCGGCCGTTCACGTCCGCGGCCTGAATGATATTCAATAAATTATAGTTTAGGTTGGAACTGTAACCAATCACGTGTGAGCCGATTTGGTCTCTGTAACTAAGCCAGGGCACCCCCACCAAATGGGTTGGGTTAGAACTGTGATCAACCGCGTGCGAGCCGAGAGAGCGAAGCGAGGCGAGCACTACTTCCAAAGGCCAGGCGGTTGACTAAACGGCTAATTTAATCAGTTGGCTGCGACATATACATAACATCAACAATAAAGTCACTGTAATATGTCCTCCCTTTTGTTAGTCGCCTTTTATTCATCCTCTCAACGTGAGCAAACTCTTTAAAATTTTTGACACTACATCTTCAGAACACATCAAGTCTAGATCTAACGACTTAAAATAAAGGTTACTACCGAACGTTACTATGTTTATCTACGAACATTGCAAATTGCAACAATGTTTATTTATAATGGGTGTGAAAAGATTTTGGAAGCTGCAAGAGTCGCATATTCTTCGCGTCAATTCAGCTCAAACAATTACTTCAAATGCTTATTGAAAGACAGAGTCCGAGTCGTATTGGTAAACTGTAACTTTTAATGGTGAGTAGTACAACGGTTGTCTGATATGTTTTGGAAAAGTGCGATGACATCACGGCAAAAGTGGACCAAAGAAACCTCTTCAAGACGGAGACTTGTGTAGTATGGCCGACACTAATGCGCCACGTAACGTGTGGCGACGAGGCATCACAGACGAGGTATTTCCTGGAAAGGACGACAGAATGCAAGTGGTGCAAGCACGAACGCAGTTAGGTTGTCATAAAAGATCTATGGCACGCGTCGCTAAGATCTCCTTAAATTGGATGGGGCTATGTAAGCGACGCAACTCGCATAAATACTTTTTATTATAAACTTTTTTGGAAAAGGTCAAATACTTTTCATTTTCTTGTGTGTGTCGTATGTGTTCATTTTTTTTTTGTGTCATCTGTCGTCTATGTACAGGGTGGCAGGGACATCGACGCCCAAACGTCATCAAAAGGTTACACCTGGTTAAAAAAAACGTAAAAATTAAGAAAAAGCCGACGAAAAATATCAACGCAGGGAGGTCCAGAATCATGTACATAATTCATGGTAAGCGCTTGCGCATCGATGTCCCTGCCACCCTGTATATAAAAATGAATCCCTATTTCCCTTAGTCACGCAATAACTTGAGAACGATTTTACTGATTTTATCCATCTTTTTTTAAGTTTTCTATTACTTTGTAGAAGGTTCTTACGGAAAAAAAAGAAAGTTGCTTCACGCGGACGAAGTCATAGGTAGAGGCTAGTCATCGATAAAAACGATTGTATCTGCTCATTGACTTATACACAGTCTGGCCATAAATACTGTTACAATTAAAAATAAGAAAGATATTACATTTGAATTTGAAATCTGTCATTCTTATACGATTGTTCATTGAGTTTTCTAATTTTGGCGCCAATACATTGTACAATATTTTGCGATATTAAAATGGAGCGGGGTGATAAAGAGAACCAAATCGCTGTGATTGCATTACAAAAAGTTGGTATGGAGCCAAATGCAATTTTTAAAACTCTCCATACGCTTGGTATTAGTCAAATGTTTGTGTACCGGGCTATTAATAGGTACAATGAGACCTCCTCTGTTTGTGACAGAAAAAGATCTGGCCGTCCAAATAGTGTTCATACGAAAAAGGTGGTCAAAGCAGTAAGGGAAAGAATTCGAAGAAATCCTGTCCGTAAGCAAAAGATTTCATCTCGGGAGATGAAGATAGCACCCAGAACCATGTCGCGTATTTTAAAAGATGACTTAGGACTTGCAGCCTATAAGAGACGCACTGGTCATTTTTTAACTGATAATTTAAAAAAGAATAGGGTGGTAAAATCGAAACAACTACTGAAGCGGTACGCAAAGGGAAGTCACAGAAAATTTTTGTTTACGGAAAATCTTTACAATTGAGCAACATTTTAACAAACAAAATGACGGTTTTTTTGCTCAAAGCTCTAAGGAAGCTTCCCAATTAGTTGACAGAGTGCAACGTGGGCATTATCCGACTTCAGTGATGGTTTGGTGGGGTGTTAGCTATGAAGGTGTGACTGAGCCATATTTTTGTGAAAAAGGTATCAAAACATCGGCACAAGTGTATCAAGATACCATTCTTGAGAAGGTAGTTAAGCCCCTTAACAACACCATGTTCAATAACCAAGTATGGTCCTTCCAACAAGAGTCGGCGCCGGGTCATAAAGCTCGGTCCACGCAGTCTTGGTTGGAAGTGAACGTTTCGGACTTCATCAGAGCTGAAGACTGGCCGTCGTCTAGTCCCGATCTTAATCCGCTGGATTATGATTTATGGTCAGTTTTAGAGAGTACGGCTTGCTCTAAACGCCATAATAATTTGGAGTCCCTAAAACAATCCATACGATTGGCAGTGAAGAATTTTCCCTTGGAAAGAGTGCGTGCTTCTATTGATAACTGGCCTCAACGTTTAAAGGACTGTATTGCAGCCAATGGAGACCACTTCGAATAAGCTTTTTATATTTTAAATTGTTTTATATTTATGTATTAAACGAACACACTGTAAAAGTAATAAATACTATTTGCAATAAAAAAATGTTTTTTTTCCTCGTGTCAATATTTATGGCAAGACTAGTGTAACGCCACGTCATGTGATCAGCCCACGCCAAGCCAAGCCAAAGCCAAGCCAAAGCCTCGTACGACAATTTGGAGCGAAAATTGTCAGCCAAGCCAGCTAGTGACAGTTAGTGACGTCACACCCGACCGTCGAAGGGTATAAGTACCCGGATCGCTCATTTTGCGAACACATTTCGCTGCCGTACATGAGTTAAGTCAAAACTCTGCCCAATTGTGTAAAAAATACATTATTAACAATAAATAATTGTGATTATTCGTCAAGTGTGAAGTGTATCATTCCTTTCCCGTTTCACTCAGAAGTGGGATATGAAGCGTAATCGCCCTACTGCATCTGTTGGTCGTGGAATCCGTCCACCTGGCTGGAGTGAAGAAGAGCAAGACCATAATATTAGTGAAGATGAAGAATTCCCGCCGCCACCTGCTAGAAAACTACTCAAAACTATACTAGAAAACGAAGTGGGTAGGGCGATACACGAACTCAACGACGATATCTTACCGCTCAACCATTTTAAAGGTCATCGTGCGGCGTCCCTTATCCCGGAATTTGACCCCGAGGGAGAAGATTGCACAGTGTCGGTATGGTTGAAGAAAATTGACCAGTTGGGAGACATACATGGCTGGAGCGACAAAGTAAAATCATTTCACCTTCAAGATAAACTCCGTGGTCAAGCACGTAAGTGGTACAACAGACTCGATGAATATAACTATTCCTGGGACGAATGGAAATGCATGCTAGCAAGATCATTTCCCAAACATCGTGACTACAGTGCTTCGCTAGACGAAATGATGAACCGGAAGAAGCTCCCTAACGAAACAATGACAAAGTATTACCAGGATAAAATCGCCATGTGCTTTCGTTGTAACCTGTCTGACACCGCTACCGTTTCGTGTATAATCAGAGGATTACCGCCTTCATTACAACCAAACGCACGGGCTTTCCAATGCCAGCGTCCAGATGAACTGTACGAGGCCTTCCTCTGTGCCCTCGATGATTATCGCTCACCGACATTCGAAACACGTGACAAGCCGAACAAGGACGCTAGACAGCTGCCGAACCCGGATAAGAGAGTGAATCCTGAGACCGACCCCTGTCCGCGTTGCAAGAAGACTGGTCACATCCTACGGAATTGCTTATTGCCTGATCAACGCATTTGTTTCAAGTGTGGTGTGCGAGGTCATATTGCCACCCGCTGCCCTGGTTCTTCAAATACACATGCCAAGATGACTGCCGAATCGAACAGCAGCGTCAAGGAAATTAAGCTAGTGCAAAATTACAATGAGGTTTACAAGAAGGTCGTGAGGGTAGACGGGATTTTTTTGAAATCCTACATTGATACAGGAAGCCAGGTAAATGTTATAAATGCACATATTGTCGGACTCTTGGCGCTCAAAGTTACACCTACGAGCACCATCCTAAAGGGATTTTCTGGTGGTTTACTTACAAGCCGTGGTGAAGTAGAATTCGACCTAGAAATTGATGGCATTCACGTGAAATGCACTGCGCATGTAACAGAGACTGACATGCAGGACATTCATTTACTGATTGGTCAGCCGGTTATCAACGCTGATCGTATGTCGCTTGTGGTGACTAATAAGACTGCTACGTTAAGATTGAATCTTGACCCTTTTGCTGAACTTCATGTGGTCGAAGATATTCAGAAATTCAAGGTAGTGACATCAAGCAAAGAATCCTTGCCACCTGGTGGCTCCATCATCAGAGTCCGGGTGCTGGGTAATGCTGAGAAAAATGATGTCTGCACAGCGCCGCGTCACTATGAACTGAATGAAATTTCCTACTCGTTACCAGCCACGTTACTGCGAGGCGGTGAAGGCTTCATAAAGGTTATCAACACCGGCACCAAGGACATCGAGTGGGAAGCCGGCAAGATCCTCGCACGAGCAGATAGCTGCGACGAATCAGCGATCCAACCAAGCCGGGTGAGTTCAGCCGAGCCATTATTGTCTTACTTGCCCAATATTTTGCCAAATAAGCCAAATTATTCAGTCACTAGCTCCTCTAATCCATGTGGCCTTACAGTCCCGTCTGCCTCGGTCTTAACAACTAATAAAATCAGTGATAGTATAGGCGGGGTACCTATATCAGAAATCAGTATGGGGAGTTTAAATGAAAACGAGCGTGATAGTTTAATACATTTATTATTACAATATAAACACACCTTTGCAATTGACACAAAAGATCTCGGTTGCACCAATTTGTGCCATATGAAAATAAAACTTACCACACAGCAGCCAATATACCGTCAACCTTATAGGTTATCGCACACTGAACAACAAATAGTTAATTCTAAAGTTCGTGAGTTACTACATGCCGGTATTATTAAAGAATCCGAATCAAATTATGCCTCTCCAGTCATCTTGGTAAAGAAAAAGAACGGTGATAGTCGGTTATGTGTGGATTATCGTGCCCTTAACTCTGTCACTATAAAAGATAGATATCCGTTGCCAAACATCGACGATCAGGTTTCAAAGCTAGCCGGTAAGAAATACTTTACGAGCCTCGATATGGCCCAAAGTTATCACCAACTACGAATTGCACCCGAAGACACTCACAAAACTGCATTTATAACACCTAAGGGCCATTATGAGTATATGCGCGTTCCCTTTGGTTTAGCAAATGCACCCTCAGTTTTCATGCGAATGATTAGTAAGATTGTTGATTCCATCCGTTCCCAAACGTCACAAACTGACAGTTCAACTAGTGAAATTCTGGCATTCATAGATGATTTATTACTACCCTCGGTTGATTTTAGTTCTGGTATAAATATGTTAGAATCGGTGTTGCAAAAGTTTGAATCGGAAAATCTAAAATTAAACATGAAAAAGTGTTCTTTTTTACAAGAGAAACTTACTTATTTAGGACATGAAATTTCTCATGAAGGTGTGCAACCGGCAAAACCAAAATTAATTGCAGTTTCGCATTTTCCTGTACCGAGGAATGTACATGAGGTACGTCAATTTATAGGCCTTTGCAGTTACTTTCGAAAATTTATATTTAAATTCGCGGTTATAGCTCGCCCTCTAACAGAATTGACTAAGAAAAATGTACCGTGGGTATGGAGTGATAAACAGGTCGATAGTTTTAACGAATTAAAAAAAATGTTTATGCTCGAAACCAGTGTTAGCTTTGTATGACCCCACATTAGACATAGAAATTCATACCGATGCATGCAAATTAGGAATAGCAGGAATTTTATTACAAAAACAGTCTGACGGTACTTTACGCCCTGTTATGTATTTTAGCCGAGTGACATCTAGGGAGGAAACTATGTATCATAGCTACGAGCTAGAAACATTAGCAGTCGTGGAATCATTGCGTAAATTTCGGGTGTACATAGTAGGTAAAAACGTGAAGGTAGTCACCGACTGTACCGCCGTCCGAGCCACTCTCACTAAACGCGATATTATACCGCGTATCGCAAGATGGTGGCTGTTAATTCAGGAATACGATATCAGTGTAGAATATAGGCCTGGTGAACGAATGAAACATGTCGATGCATTAAGTAGAAATCCAAGTGATGCTGTAAATATTAATCGTCTAGAAGTCACTGATTGGTTTTATACAGTTCAATATCAAGATGATAAATTAAAAATTATTATTGACCAATTAAAAGCCGGGTCGACTGAATGCGATATAATAAACAATTACGTATTAATAGATGATAGGTTATATAGGAAGACGATCGGTGGTAATCGACTTGTAGTGCCTGCGGCGGCTAGGTGGAAAATTCTTCAAATGCACCACGACGAAATAGGGCACGTAGGATTAAAACGATGCACAGACCTGATTAAAAGTGATTTTTGGTTCCCTAAAATGACACGGTTCATTCGTAAGTATGTAACCTCTTGTTTAAGTTGTGCCTATGGAAAGGGAGATCATGGCAGAAAGGAAGGCAAGTTACATCCAATTCCTAAGCCAAATGAACCGTTTAAAATGATACATGTCGACCATTTAGGCCCGTTTTGTAGGACAAAGAAAGGTTATCAATACATGTTAGTAATAACTGACGCATTTTCAAAATTTGTAATTGCTGAGTGCAGTCGATCAATTAATTCAGTAGAAACAATTAGAATACTCAAAAGAATGTTTTCGTTATTTGGCTACCCGGATAGAGTCGTGACTGACCATGGTAAGGCATTTACCAGTAGATATTTTAAGAAATTTGCGGCAGACAAACAATTTAAACACACGTTGAATGCAATTGCGTGCCCGCGTGCCAACGGGCAAGTCGAGCGGACGAATCGCACAATACTAAATGCCCTACGCCCGACTGATCCTAGTGAAGCCGCTAATAGCTGGTCTAACCGTCTACCCGATGTGATTTGGGGAATAAATAATACTTTAAATGAAACTACTGGATTTAAGCCCTATGATTTAATGTTTGCACGTAGTGGTAGGTCAGTGTGTGATGTAACCATCCCAGATCAAGTACTGGAATCAACCCAGGCCAAGCGTAGCAAGGCCAGTGCACGTATCAATAAAGCTAGCGCTAGGATGAAACGTAACTTCGACAAACGTCGTAAAAATTGTCATGTTTATAAGACAGGAGATTTGGTTTTATGGAGGCAGGCACCTACTAGTAGTGCTGCTAAGGTCAACACAAAGTTAGACGACTTGTTTTCAGGCCCCTATATAATAACTAAAGTAGTTGGCAATGACAGATACAGGATCAGGAGCATTAAGGGTTTAAGGGGCTACAAAAACTTTACGGGGCTTGTTTCAGCAGATTCCCTGCGACCTTATCGTAGTATAGCCCCTGTATCTGACAGTGCCAGCAGCTCTGATGACCAGCTGGAGACAGAAGACTTAATCGATCTATTAGAAAGCTAATAAAAATCGTGTGCTCCATTGCGGGAGCAATTGTTACAGGATGGCCGATTGTAACGCCACGTCATGTGATCAGCCCACGCCAAGCCAAGCCAAAGCCAAGCCAAAGCCTCGTACGACAATTTGGAGCGAAAATTGTCAGCCAAGCCAGCTAGTGACAGTTAGTGACGTCACACCCGACCGTCGAAGGGTATAAGTACCCGGATCGCTCATTTTGCGAACACATTTCGCTGCCGTACATGAGTTAAGTCAAAACTCTGCCCAATTGTGTAAAAAATACATTATTAACAATAAATAATTGTGATTATTCGTCAAGTGTGAAGTGTATCATTCCTTTCCCGTTTCACTAGGTATATTTAAGATATCTTATTTAAAGTAACCGACGTCCGTAAATAAAGTCAATTGCGTTTCTGTAAATAAAGTTTTTTATTGTATTATGTAAGAAACACCAACAGGAACGGGACGTAGTCAAATAATGATACAACGATTATACGTAACTGACTTATATTTCAGTTGAACTGCACATACAAAATCAATACTTCCTACCTAGTGAGGTACTTATTAATTCTCTTATAACCTATCGGCATCGCGTGGAGTGTCAAATCCCAAGACCGTGCGACCGCCAAGCGTTCCTTTTAACCCGCGTTTTTTTTCATTTTTCGCGGGAAGAAGCGAGTTCTCCGATTGGTTCCCGCGATTTGCGGCAATCACAGAGTGACCATGAATATAGTAAAAGGGTAAAGTTGCCAGTGTAAAATATTAAGACAAATATCAATTAAAATTTCAAAATCAAAATTCACAAACCCTAACAATCGACCTTCCTGACAACGTGTACGTCCTCCCCTGCACACGACACCAGGTGGAACCCTAACAATCAGAACGCCGTCCGGCAGGTTGCTCGATTTTTACATTTTTATTTTTTGAGTATCAAATTACAATAGTAGATAACCACCTGCTTCCACAAGACTGATCAAAGTATGACTCGTTAATCAGTTCCCTAGAAATTGCGGCTAAGTTTGTAATACGACTTTACAAATTAATAATAATTCTCATACGCATTTACTAAGCTATATAATATTTAATTTAAATTAGGTACAAGTGTCAATACGGTATGTATAGCTTATACAGGGTTTTTCATTAAGAGCGATCGAACTTTGAAATTAAATAAAACAACCTGTTTAAGTGATATTGCCACAATTTTGGTTTTATTTTAAAGGAAATTCGATGACATTATTTATGGAATATAATTTCAGTCAAATGACCGCCGCGACTCCGCTGTAGGTGGTGTATTCTGGAGGACTAATTTTGGACGACATCTTCGCATAAATGGGGCTCAATTTCACGAAGAACGCGAGTTATGTTGGCCTTCAGGCCGGCAATTGTCTGTGGTTTGTCTACATAGACCAGAGATTTCACGTAGCCCCACAGAAAGTAGTCGAGCGGTGTTAAGTCACACGATCTCGGTGGCCAGTTGATGTCGCCACCACGTGGAATGACAAAGCCCTCGAACTTCCCATCCAATAAATTTAATGTTTCCCGTGCAGTATGGCAAGTGGCGCCGTCCAGAACCACATGTTTGTGAGATCCATACCATCTGTCCTAGGCCAAAAAAAGTTGTTATCATGTCCGATATCGGTCCCCATTGACAATGAGCGCGGCTCCTTGCGCATCTTCGAAGAAATAAAGGCCGATGATTCCGCCGGACCAAAATTGACACCAAACAGTGACTTTTTCGGAGTGTATAGGCACCTGATGAATCTCCCGTAGATTTTTGTCGCTCGAAATCCGGCAATTTTGTTTGTTAACAAAGCCACTCAACCAGAAATGAGCCTCATCACTAAAGATGATTTTTTTTCCTAAAGCAGGGTCAGCCGCCAAATACTCTAAAGCCCAATCAGCGAATACACGGCGCTGTCTGTGGTCGTTGGGTTTTAGCTCTTGAGTTAATTGAACTTTGTATGGATGAAAACCCAAGTCTTGACGCAAAATCCGCCAAGTTGATGTCACAGAAAGACCCAGCTCTTGCGCACGACGCGGATTGGACTGCCTGGGGTTTTCTCGCACGCTATCCCGAACGGCAACAATATTCTCCAACGATCTTGCGTTTCTTTGACGTACAGGCACTGCTTAATCGATCACCGACCCGGTTGTCTCAAATTTATTCATTAAACGACGGATTGTGGACTCTGTAGGACGGCCATGAATGCCATAAATTGGACGCAATGCACGGAACGTTAGGCGACGGAGCACTGATTTTGATGATAAATTTTAACAATTTCTGCGCGTTGTTGAAGCGTGTAGCGTTCCATGGTGAAATGTCACGACAAAATCTGTATTCCCGCCAAGACAGCTATCGCTTTACCCAAATGGCCGCTACACGTTGTCAAAGTTCGAGCGTCCCTATTGAAAAACCCTTTGGTTCATTAGATTGAGGTAAATATCTGATGTAAGTATTAAACTCAATTACACTTAAAAGACTGACTCAACTGTCAAGGAAGGCAAAGTACAAATCAACTCAATAGATTTATGTAACAATTTCTACACCTAGTTATTGACTTACATCCATCGGATCAGTAATATCTTGTATTTAAGATTTCTCTTTGAATTTGATCAGTTCAAAGAGAAATCGATCGAAACAACGATCGATTTATGTTCTCTGTCACTTACAATTAATATTTGCTTTGTGGTCCGAACGATCGATTAATCGGTTTACCCATCATCGAACTTCTAACCCGAACGATCGATTTTTCGGGGGCCTAACTAATGCCTACAAGACGATCGATTAACTTGTGGCAGCCAGTAGGACTTTTGTTGAATCAAGTCACGATCCGATTGATTCTCGTGTCTGATAATTAATCTTTGCTTTGGGGTCCGAACGATCGATTAATCGGTTTACTCACCATCGAACTTCTAACCCGAACGATCGATTTTTCGGGGGCCTAACTGATGCCTACGAGACGATCGATTAACTTGTGGCAGCCAGTAGGACTTGTTGAATCAAGTCACGATCCGATCGATTCTCGTGCCTGATCTGAAACAATGAATGACACGCATCTGTAGTTAAGTGTCTCTAAAACTTAGTGGTATACACTATTGACATCTTGGACTCCCACATCCTGTCTGAATGCGAAACTTTAGACGAATCTTATAACACACCCAATAAACTATCTAAGAGTGTAGACGGCACAATCTTAGGGAAATTACAATAAAATGGTCAAATTATGGTTCAGTATGGTCCTCGTCGTCAGTGCCACTGGTATCCGAATTATTCACCCTTTTTTTTTTTTTTTGGGATGGGAAATCATCAAATGACCCCTCCCGCTCTGGGTGGAGCGGAAGGGAGTGTCAGACTCTTACTGACTAAAACCCACCCATGTTCCTTCCTTCGCCCTTTATGTTCCGGGGTAGCGGTAACCCTTTCGGACAATCCCGCTGCCCCGGCAGGCTTCGGCCCTGAGGGGCCCCTCGTTATGCTGACATCTCTTTGAGGCGCGCGTGGAACACTTACGCGCCGTCCGGCACGGGCCTGGTCCTGATCGGGCGGTGAGCTACCCATTGCTCTCCGCCCGCAGGCCCGCGCCTACGGTGGCCGGTAGTCTCCAATGGACTCCCGACGCCCGGGGCGTCTCCCGCGGCGGCTGGGACGGGAGGCTCTCTCCCTCATCCGTCCCGCCACCTCCTTCGCTAGCATGACTGCTTCGCAGAAGGAGGCGACTGCCTCCCACTCCCTCTCGCTCTGGACCATGGCTTGCACCAGGTCCGGGCGCGAGAGGCCGCCGCCGCTGCCGATCGCCTCCACGAGGACACGGCGGTGCTCCGCCCAAGCGGGGCAGACCTCCACCGTGTGCTCCACCGTGTCCTCTGGGCGAATTATTCACCCTTAGGGCAGCAATGTATATTCATGGCGTCATACGATCTGCTGCCACGGTTGGGGGCCGTTTGTTTTGCAAGCTGGCCAAACCCGAAACCGGTGCTACCTTATATCTGACCCTACCTAAGACTCTGGTAACACGATAGGGCCCTATATAAGAGAGCATAAGCTTTTTACTTTGTCCGTCATTATTAAAACAAGTCTTGGTTATTTTGACGACTTCACCTTCGACATAAATCCGGGCTGGCACCCTATTCCTATTATAAACCTGCTTTTGCTTAACCTGCTCGTTATCAATCCTTTTCTTGACCACCTCTCGAATAGCGGTAATTTCGCAGTTTTCGCGAGAGTCTTTAGTAACTTCGTTAAGAATGGGATTTATTTCGCTACTCATACAAGTTCCAAATAATACCTCTGACGGCAACCTACCAGTGGTTTTCTGAAAAGTATTGTTTAGACCGCACTGGATTTTCCCTAAATGACTATCCCAATCCTTTTCACCGTACTTAACAGTCATCGCTTTCATTCGACCTCGGACTGGCTACTGCATTAAGAATATGCTTAATTCCCTTGTCTAGGCAGAATCGATTAAAAACATGAGATGTAAAGCAGGTACCACGATCGCTTACAAGACGGTCAGGGACCCTAAATGTAAAAAATATATCTTTAAGAACTCTAATGAGTGCCCTGCTAGGAAAATAGCGGATTACAGGTACATCATCAACTATATCGACTACGAGGGCACCTAGAGCGTCATGCTTAAGGCCAGACTTCCATGATTAATGCCTGCTGCTGACTCAGCTAAACACTGCACTGGCCTACAAACACTCGATTTTTTTAATGTTTAAGCACATTAGTCACCAGCAGCAAAACTCGAATAAACACATTGCCTCGAACGTGATTTAATTTTGTGCCCACTTACCAATTTCTGCTGAAGCAAAATCATATCATGTGTGTTTACCTAGGTTATAAAGTGGAAGAAACTATTTTACGCAAACTAAATAATTACGTGTAACGTTAGTCGTAATTACGTAATTACGACTATTTGCTATTTTGATCTTTAAGGTAAATAGTATTTAAGTAAACTAGGTATAAAATAACGAATTAATAAATTTTAGTAATTATATCAAGATTTCTAATGTTAAATATTGTTAAGAATTTTATTGTCTTACAATTACCATAAAGTATGCTCATGCATCTAACATTATTATACATTTGTAAGTTATTTCTAAGACTTTATGTAAATATTTTACCAATTTAATACTGAATAAAATAATGGTATTATATATTATTAACTGCATTCAAACTATTAGTATTTCTAACGCGTTTGATAAAACAGAATTTGGTGAAGGCTTCTACAACTACAAGTAAGTAAGTATAGCCTCTCTTTGACTTCACAAAAGGCCCGAGGTGGTCAACATGCACCGTATGAAATGGTACTTCTATTTTGGCGATGGGTTGGCGCAGACCGTCGTGTGTTTTAGTCTTGTTCTTTGCATATGCACATTCAATGCATGAACTATTTTTTTTACAAACTTGGACATTTTACTAAACCAATAGTTTATTTATTCTTTCGAGAGTCTTTTCCACCCCAAAATGGGCAATATCGTCATGGTTCATCCGACACACTTGCCACCTCGCACCCTTTGGCACCACCCAACGAATGTTATTTTTATCATTACCTATACAACGAAATAATTTGTTATCCTTTACCACAAAATTATCTTTTATGTATCGGAGTTCTTTCTCATTAAGACTATCATTTAAAATGTTTTTAATCTAACAGAGTTCGGTGTCTCCAAGCTGAACTACTGATTGACATTACTGAAAATTGATCGATGGGATTCTCGCTCTCGATTGGATTGCGGGACAGCGCAGATGCGCTGAAAAACCCAGTGGTAATATTCCAAAAGTCATGTAGATACATAGCTTTTGGAATATTACCACTGGGTTTTACGACATTATTTTGTATCTGCGTGTTACAGTTATCAACTGTAGCATTTTGTGCATTTTATAAGCGGCTTAGGGATAATGTAAGAAACTGTGACCACTTTCTTTACAATTGTAACATCCAGGGAATGAACCCGATTTAGCACCCGACCTTTGACTGGGCTGTCCATTAGAGGTATTAGATTGATCGGTTTTGTTCTTGTTATGGTTGCGATCGAAATGCTGATAAGAATCTCTGCTGCTCATCAAAAATTGCAAGAGTTGATCGGGATGAGAGGACCGTAAAGCTAGAGCACCTGATTTGAGGGTCCTATCACTGATCCCATGAATGATACAATCTACCGCACGTTTATCAACTATGTCACATTGGTTAAGTAAAGCTAGTTTTTCATAGAAAGAAACCTCTATAGGTTCATTATACCTACTGCTTCTTTTAAGCATTTCCTCCAAGGCCTGGCCGTAATTTTGTTCGCAAGGGAAGGCGTTTATTAGTTTCACTTGCCATTCCTGCCAGTTAAACAGAATCGAGTTTAAACCTTCATACCATGTTTTGGCGACGCCTTGAAGTTTCTGCATAGCAAAGTGAACGATAGTTTTGTCATCCCAACCGTACACATTAGCACACTCATTAACTTTCTTGAGCCATACATCAATACGTTGGTTTTTTGTAGATGGATCAAAATTCGGCAGTACATATGTTCATGTTATCAATCTTTTGAAAAACCCTTGTGTCTCGGGCGGGTTGAGATGCCAAACTATCTTTCAAAGATTTGAAAACATTAACAATATATTTTTTTGATACAGACGGGCTACGTGACCTTTTAAAGTGTCCCGCGACGTTGCGATGCTCAGCATGTGGGCTGTCACCACCGCGCCGATCGGCTTCCGCTCGTCGCCGTTGATGGTCGAGTGTCCCACTGCGTTAGCTGCGACTGCGGTTGCTACGCTGGGTGGCGTGCTGTGACGATATGCGCTGCGCGCTGCGTCGGCTGCAACTCCGGTTGCGGGTCCGGTTGGCATGTAAGAGCTTGACTCGTTCATGGCTCAAACCCATTTCTTGATCCCGGTTTTGACATGAGCTGCGAGTTCGCAACCGACTATGGCTGTGGTCTCTCACCCAGCTCTTACTTCGATGTTCCATCGCGAAGGGCATCTCAAGTCGTCGATGACAGGATTTCATGCTTAGGCGTCTAGATTTCCCATCCATGATGCAAGGGCTCAGAAGAGAAAACAAAAACAACCTTAGCTCAGCGATTTAAGGATTTTCAAAATATATTTTCCTAATTCTTGTCGTAAAGATATTATTGTGTATTTATTTCTTTAGTGAAATTATGTAGGTACTCTGTATGCATACGCAATTGACATGACACCCAACTATATAAATTATCTTAGTGAATAAAGGGTCTATAATTCGAATATTCGTGATAAATATCAAAACATTACTGTCCATAAAACTACGATATTATTGAGCTATTAAAGCAAACAATCTTACCAAAATGTTTGAGAGTATAAACGATTCACACTACTTAAACTGAGATTAATGTAAGAAAAACAGTGCAACACAACATAGTCAATCATAGAATATCAATGCCTTTACTCGGTAACAGATCGGTGTATCGCAAAGTTAGTATGGAAGGTACACAATCATGATTATTGTAAAATAATTATAAAAACCATTGAATTCTTTAACTCTGCTATGTAGTTATTAAGCAGACTGATTTTTAAGATCTATTTACAACTATTAAAAAAACATGTTAACAAGCAGTGGCTATTTGACCAAGAAATAAAGATAATTGCAAATTAATGGGCGAGTACTTACGTAGCTATCCCACTTCTGAAATGTAAGAAGCACCAACAGGAACGGGACGTAGTCAAATAATGATACAACGATTATACGTAACTGACTTATATTTCAGTTGAACTGCACATACAAAAATCAATACTTCGCACTAGGTACTTATTAATTCTCTTCTATCCTATCGGTATCGCGTGGAGTCTCAAATCCCAAGACCGTGCGACCGCCAAGCGTCCCTTTTAACCCGCGTTTTCTTTCATTTTTCGCGGGAAGAAGCGAGTTCTCCGATTGGTTCCCGCGATTTGCGGCTACCAATCACAGAGTGACCATGAATATAGTAAAAGGGTAAAGTTGCCAGTGTAAAATATTAAGACGAATATCAATTAAAATAATTGATTAACAAAATCAAAATTCACAAACCCTAACAATTACAAATGGTTGTTTTATAAACTAAGCAGGTACCTACATATTCACAAAATATTCCTTTACCAGTAAATAAAGAAACAACATAAAAACCTTATAATTTCACGAATATCGTCTCCTTTTAATCTTCAAATATTTTATCTAACACAATAATTTAAAACCTCCAAGTATCACAATGACGTGCACAACATGACAACACACTGACATCTCTCTTCCTGTCAGTCAGTCATTCATTCCTACATTCCATCTTATCTGTCATTCTAATAATCACTCGCGCGTGAATGAGCGCGGGTAAATTCAAATCAATGAAATGATAGGTACATAAGTAGGTAATCATTTCATTACACCCCCCCCTCTTCGGGGCGAATATTGTATCACAATATTTCATTAAATGTCATCTTCAAATACAGGAGCTGGGAGTAGTTTGGTGATGTGAAAGAGATTTGATTCTAATTTTCTATGTCCTGTCTATATATTGAGTTTGATAGTTTCTCTATTATTTCATAAGGTCCAATCTTCAACTCGTCCAGTTTTTTTTTTCTTTAATCAATTGCCATTTTCCGCAAACACCATGTCTCCTACATTGAACTCATAATGTTTTCTATCTGATAGTTTTTTATTGGAGTGGTGTGATTTTATACTGTTTTCCAGAAAAAGTTGTCTATCTCTCAACAAATCATTTTCTGATTTTTCTTCTTTTAGTTCATTTGGAACAAATGTTATATTTTTTCCTTGTAAGGAACACAGGTGCAGAGCCTGTGACAGTGTGCTCTGTTTCATTGGACCTTTCCACGCATTTTGGTACTTATTCCATTTCAAAAAGGTGCATTTACTGGTGTGAAAATAATAAAAAAAGAAAAATAATAATATATAGTTGGTTTCGGGTAATTACAAAAGGATTTTTGAAAAGTTGGCGGCATGTTTATATTTTAACTAATACTCAGAATTGGTGGAGCCAATGGTGCTAATTTACATCTCTTTATTTACTTGAATATACAGCCTAAAGCTCTATTTCAAAAACTTTTATAAATATCCTTGATATTTCTGCGTGCTATGTCGGTAACTTCGGTTCTATTCCGGATAATTTCATTCGTGAGTTTATCCTTCAAAGAGACTGCCAGCCTAGACTGACTAAACTGACAGCCAGCTGCTAGGTGAATGTTGTTAGAGCACAAAATATTGCCGCGATTTCGAGAAATTTGTAATTATTGGAATATCCCGATTTTCGGAGTTAACCGAATGCACCTGTATATGTGTATATAAAAAAAAATATTCTGTAAGAATAGTTTGAATTCTTTTGAATTTATTCCCGGTTGTTGATCTGTTAAGATCATACCAATTGTATTATTTTCTATGACATTTTTGACAATTTTTATAAAATAATTTGAATTCTGTATTTATCTAGTGAAATGATCCATTCTAACAGGTGTATGTACTTCTTTGTCGATCTAGAGCCCCCAAATCCACCAATTGTGTCAATGGACATTATTTGAAAAGGATGTGTGGCTGGTACTTGATGAGACATCAGGCCTAATTTATCCTGGCCTGTTGATTTGTTTATAATGCAAACTTCACATTTTCTACAAATGTTCTTTATATTCTGTCTTAAATTCTTAGCAGTGTAGTATAGTGTAATTTTCTTTTGCATTTGTTCAATTCCAATGTGACAGTATTCTTTATGTATTTCTTTGGTGAAACTTATGCTGAAGTCTTCAGATAAAACAATTTTTTCTTTTTTCTTAATTTTCTTATAGTATATGGTGTGCTTTAATATTAATTTTTGTTTTTCTTTTTGTAGATCTTCGTTATTTTCTTGATCAACAATAATATTCTCTAGTTTTATCCAATTGACCACTTTCAACTGTTCATCTTCATTTCCATGTGCATCCAATACTGGATTTCTGCTTAGACAGTCAGCTTCAAGATTATTTTTTCCAGGTGAATATTGTTACGAGCTTCGGGGTTCATGACAATTAAAACTGCCGATATAAATAACCAAAAATAACACTTTAATGATACAACACTAATAACTACTCTACTGTAGAAACATCTACAATGTTCGAGTACATACCGGCCCCGACTGACCAGATGTCGATAGTTCTAGAAAGTTCTAGCATCGAAACTTCTGGAAGGATCTGTTCTGCTACTCGATACTAGATGGCGTTAGTGGTAACTTGTGGCGCGCAACAATATTTTACCTCAAAGTCATATTGAGAAAGGTAATATGTCAAGTCCCCGAGTTCTTCATCCGTTCTCGATTTAATGTCATTTTTTCCAATGGTCATGATCAGAATAAACCGTAAATCGTTTACCTATGAGCCACTGTTGCCAATACTCAACTGCCTCTTTTATTGCTAGGCATTCTAAATAAATTGCTATTTTCCTTTTCTGTACTTCATTAAGTTTCTTGGAAAAATATGCAACTGGTTTTTCTATTGTGTTTTGTTGTCTCTGTTTCAATACTGCTCCTACGCCTAGTATGACTAATTTACACAGATACAAGTAGGTAACCGATGTAAGTACCAATGTAAGTCTGGATCAAATATCTCTAATATAGGTTGTGAACAAAATAGCTGTTTCATTTTCTCGAAGGATTTTTGACATTCTTCTGTCCAAATGATTTTTTGATTCTTCCTTAGTAGGTTATGTAGTGAATCCAATGTTATTGCAATATTTGGTACATATTCATTATAAAAAAATATTTTTCCCAAAAACTGTCTCACGATTTTTGATTTTAGGTTACTGGAAAAATCAGCTGCATCCGGTTAGACTGGAAGCCGACCCCAACATACGAGTAGTTGGGAAAAGGCTCGGCAAATGATGTGATGAATGTGTCCTAAATATTTCACCGAATCCGGTGCGAAAAGGCATTTAGAAAATTTCAAAGTTTTTGTCCCCCCCCCCCCCCCCCCTTGTCCAGCCCCTTGTCGTCTAAAGCCTTCCTTCTTTATTTCTTCTAACAATTTTGTTAAGTGGGTTGTGTTCGGGAAAGGATTTTGAAAAAATCAACATATCATCTAAGTAGTTTACCGTGAATTCCGTAAATTCATGTCGTCTTATAATATTACTCAATATTTTTCTAAATATTGCTGTAAATGTTTTTAATCCAAATGGTGAACAAGTCCACTGAAAATGGCTGTCTTGTGTCACAAAGGCTGTTTTTCTTCTGTCTTTGACTCGTATTTGGTATCGACCAAAATGCAGATTTTAAATCCAGGATAGAAACATATTTGCAATTTCTTGTTTTTACCATCAGATATTCAATTAACGGAAAAGGTTGTGACTGTGGAATAATAAGGTTATTTAAATCGCGAAAGGCTATACAAAGTCTTATTTTGCTATTGTCTTCCTTTTTTAAATTTTTCATTCATTAGATTCATTAGATTCCTCAATTAGATTTTTCTCCAATAACTATTACTTGACTCTCCATTTCCCTCTTGTCCTCAATATTGCATCTGTAAGGTATTTTGTTACAATATTTACCTATCGGAAGATCGATTTGTATTTCTCAATTAGTTCATTTATTTCAGCTCCTTGTTTATATTCGAGGTGGTTCATAAAAATTTTAAAATTTGTTTCATCGACATTTTCGTTAAAGTTCAACATATGTAAACTTGTCACAGCTTTTTGTTTGTTTTTTTTTTCTGCTTTCTTTTTTGCATTTATATTTATTTCTTGTGTTTTTTGTGTTATTTCTAGCTTTTTAAAGATTATTCCATAATTAATTTGGGTGGTAGCATTTTCGTTCGTTGCTAATTGTAAACAACAAAAAATCATTATGCCGAGTCGTTTTTATCGAGGAAGTTACTCGTAGTTCGCGCCTTTTTTTTTATGTTTAAAATGGTTAAACTATATCTGTGTTGTTTTTTAGTTTTTACAGTATTGTACTGTAGTTTAAATAGATGGTTGTAGGTACTGCATCCGCTTTCTATGAATGAATCCTCTTGGGTTTGATGTTCCAAACCGACAGAAAGACGACGTTGACACCCTTTGGGCTACTATATTATTATTGTAATTTGTTACATATGGCATAATACTTGTGATGGCCATCTATAAAAGTTTTTATGACTGATGTTATAATTTTATAATTTTAATGTTGAGTTACATTTTTAACTTTAGAATCATAATTGTTTTGCAATAATAGAACAGTTTATCGCTACATATAAGTTTAATCTAATTCCTCAATCGAGAGAGCATAGAAACTGCATCGACCGCATCCGTCCAGCCACGAGCCGCCGACGCAGGAAATTCTACATTACCTATTTATTAATTATTTTAATACATATTTTTGTCATTCTATATTCTAGCATCGAAAAGGTTTCACCATTTTTTATTGTAATTATTTCCCTTAAAATAAATTAGTTTTAAAGTAACTTTGGTTTTTTTTCGATCCTCCGTCTGCAGTTTACGTAATCATCTATAAATATTCTATTTACAACGAGTTTGTAAATAATATTGTCTGTGTGAGCACGTTTAATATCACTTGAACTATGTGGATTACAGCCTCTGGTCACGAGGACTGCTACAGGATCCAGGTTCATAAGGGCATAACATATTTTCTGACAACTTCGTTATAATGTTTACCAATATAGGCAGGTAAGTTATTGTTATAAAAAATTAACAGTAAGTTAGTCTTCTTCTTAGCGTGGCAATCTAAATGGACTTGGCCCAGAATTCGGCTGTTTGGCGCCTTCACTAGCGCCCATCAGTTCCTGCAACGTCGGCTGACAGTACACGCAGGCCATGATATTAAGTGTCCCATCGTTTGTGGAACAGCTCCACATTTACACTCCAAGGCGGATTCGTCTATGAATCTCCACCTGAACAGGTTTTCCTCGTTTATTGACCGTGATCCGACCGCGCAGTTCTACTAGTAGGACCAAGGGTATTTTTCTTTTCTTTTGCTTCGGCCAATCTGGGTTCGGAGTCTGTTTAAGGACTTCCAGGTTACCCAAGGTAACTCATGTCCAGGTGGAGATCTTCAGCGGGTGGAACGAATGGTTTGCGTAAGGGAGCACTGTCTATAATAATAATAATAAAAAGCGTGAGGTGGTTTTACTGTTACTAACTTAAAATAATTGCATTTTGTTAATAATTCGCCCTAGGGAAGGAAAATGTCTTTATCAGATTTGCATATTTAAATCATTCGTCAGACCGCACCCGATTATATGAAAATCAACCGCTCTGAAGATTACGTTATTTTTTTATCCATTTTGGAAAGCTGAAAGTGGACCCCTGGTCACGGGGCTCCTATCTGAAACATTTCAAATATATTTTCGGTGTTCTCTCATCATGCCGCACCTACTCGGCTGTCAACTTTTCGTCCTGCATATGCTTGCTCAAAACCCTCTGGGCCTACCATAGGCATCAGAGATATGCCTTACAGACTCGGAGACGATCTGAGTTGAGATTAATGTGGAGTAAGATTGTCTTTAACTGTTTCGTACTATGTGACGCTGATATATAGCTGTGGTGTAACTGAATAATATGACGTGACGTGACAAAACTGGTCGAGAGGACGTACTCGTCCAGTCCAGGTGGTCGTATTGAGAGAAACATGTTGTCCGGTCCATAAGTTGAGATGGTCAGAGGCACGCATGCTTTCAGTGACTGATGTAACGGTGTCTAACAGTGATGACTAAGATTATCTACTGGGTACCTAACTAGACAGCCTGATCGTCAGTATGGATAAGCGGAGAACTCATGTGTGATTGAGGCTTTCTCTATTCCATAACAACTTTAGCGAATGTACGCCCGAGGACAGTCGTACGCCGCAATGGCCGTGACGGCGCAGCAAGTGGCGCCGTCTTGTTTTGTTAAGATGTTACTGGAATCATCGAATAGGTCAGATAAGAGTGACACTGGCTGATTACTTTCAATCAAGCAGAGCTTCGCATCGATCGTTGCATGGCCGCTGTCTTCTGATGGCAGATGAGAACTTCTGAGAACTAATACGACCACTTTTGGTTCATTTATCCTACGCCGTTGTATTTAACACTTTAAGCACACAAATGTTCAGCGGGATTGTCCGAAAGGGTTACCGCTACCCCAGAACATAAAGGGCAAAGGAAGGAACATGGGTGGGTTTTAGTCAGTAAGAGTCTGACACTCCCTTCCGCTCCACCCAGAGCGGGAGGGGTCATTTGATGATTTCCCATCCAGAAAAAAAAAGCACAAATGTACTGAGGCGGACTTAATGTCATATATGCGTTTTCTGCCAGTCAACCTTCGGGTGATGCAAACAGATGCAATAACAAAAATGTAAAAATAATAATTATCAATATAATCTTATCTACCTAATATATTTTATTAATATTGATTGCTGACCACCTTCGTGACCGTCAACAGTGCCGGCTTTGTACGGACGCCAGCAGATCAAGCTACCCAAAACTGTCAAATTTTCCCAATCAACCTTGAACCTTAATGCTTTAGCGATAAAGTTGAAAATCTATTAAAGAGATTTGACAGATTGTAGTAGTTTGATGTGCTGGCGTCTGTACAATTCTCGACCATATTAATCCATGTTCAGTCTGGAACCAATATTAGGACCTCTGTTTTTTCTAAATGTAAATGACATTGTTGTTGTTAACAATGTTTTTTGTAAATGACATTCCACATCGATTTACTCCAATCCCAGACATTCCACAAGTTCTGAATTACTCAAAATATTTTCTCTACTCTACTCTATAGAAATTCAAAAAGCATTTTTAATGTATTTCTACACACGTCCGTTTGGATACTATCCATACAATCCAACAAGAATTTTAATGGGTTGTATATACGACTTCATATCAGACGAGCTTTCTATCAGCTTGTAACTGCTTGCTAAATCATACACGGAATACGGATCGATAACCCGACGTTGATTTATGGTGATTGTGATATTGGTGATCATTATGTCTAGCATAGCAGTGAGTTGATTGATTTGCGCTAGGCCCCACATACTCATTGAAACGTCGTTTACATTATTGTTCGTTCCCTAATGTGATCAAACTCTTGTGATTATTTAGAATATTATTGATTTCATTTACCTGCATCTCCTTGCCCACATACCCGCACGCACAAGAGTTTGTCACCGCTGAAGTTCTTTGTGTAAAGCTTTGGTTTCCTACAAAGACATTAAATTATTTACTTACGTTTCCTAAGAAAGCAGTGAACGGTCACAATAACGGCTATCCAAGTAAAGAGCGTTTTTTGACACTTTATGCCAAATACTGGTGAAAATTACAGATTCTGATGACGCTTATAATGTAACGGGACCGCTTTCCTATGAAACCAAAGCTTTAGCAGTAGCTCGGACTAGAGCTCATTGCGTAGATAACTATGAGATAACTACCGATATGTAGAAGTACATCTACTATGAGTCTGGCTGCTAGTAGTGGAAATGTTCTCATGAACTTTATGCGGTATCAATATTTAAAAAAAGTATGAAGTTGTTATAAAAAAAAACCGAGCTTGAGAAAAAAATCTACTCATTGTGTGTGGTTTATAACCGGCTACGAATAAAATCCTGGATGGTTGTGATTTTTTTCTCCCTCGCTCACGCTTTGCGCACATTCACAATAGCTTGTTGGGTACAAAGACTCGTAATGAATTTAATCATTATGTATGCAGGATTTTTCGGATGTAGCCCGCGGTGTCCCTTCTAGCATTAAGATTTTTATTATCGCATGACATTAACATTATTGGTCACATCCTAAACTATGTACTACTTTAAATACTACTTACTTTAAGTATTACTTTAAATACTAGTGGCCCGATCCAGCTTCCATCGGGTAATAAAATACTATGATAGGGAATTTAAGTATGTTTTACGTATCATTAATCCCTAACCCAACCACAGACACAATCCTATAAAATAGAACAAAAGGTTGGGACTCGAAACCAGCTGCGGATCTAATGGATTTATCAATCTAAAACCTGGGGAGCAGCACCCAATGTTCTTTCTCACAACCGGCATGTCTCTTTGTTTCACATCTGGTGAATTTGCGTGCCCAATGTGTCAATCCGCTCACGCAAAGCAAGACAACATCGCCATGAATGAAAAGTGTTGATTGATATGCCTAAAACCGACCCCAGACAATGAACTCAACCCGTTGGCTGGTAACTCTTCGAGATAAGAAGCCTCAAATTTCCGCCAGCACAATACTAAATTCAGCACCTTCTACGATGTCGTAAACAAGGCCACTCTAGAAGTAACTACCCTAGAGTGTAATCCCGTACGCAAGTACGCGCATTGACCCACGTCCGTTGCCGTTCGCAGCACACGCGTGGCGCGCGGCCGCCGCCCGCCACGGATCGCTAACGTATGTACCTAAGAACGGAGTCTGAGCGCGCGCATCATACATTTTTTGAACTTTGATTTGAACGGACGTGTCGAGTGGCGAGCGTTCGTTCTTATTAGCATTAATTGTATAATATGTTTTAACTGCTACTTGCAATTCTAAACCGTGATTTTCAGTGCGACCTTTTTATTCCTTTTAGTTTTTACTAAGTATAGTTTAAGGTAGAGTTATTTAGGTATATTTTTATAAGTCGTAGGTATAGATTTTAATTTTAAAGTATAGGTTGTATATTTGATAGTGTACGTAGTGACCGTAGGTTATTTTATAATACTGTTAGGTAGGATTAGTCATTCGTATAGATATTAGTTTCTAGGGATTTTGCTTATTTAGGTATTGAGTTTAGATTAGTTATCTTCAGAAATAGGTTTATTTAAGTAGGTAGATATTTTATTTTCTGTTATTGAGTTTTTTTTTTAATTACTTTGGTACTTAGGTTTAATTTTATAGGGCGTAGACCGTATAGATTTTAATTTCAAGTATAGGTAATGGCCCACGCCGGGACAGAAGTATTAATACCGGTATGCTCGATAGATAACGTTCTACACAAATAGCACTTTACACAAAAAACTCATTGATAAGTTTCGTCATCCACGCGAACGAAGTCGCGGGCACAGCTAGTTATTAATAAATCCTTGGATAAATCACATCTCCTTAAAATAGTACAGTGTAACATTGATCGCTCTAAAAACAGATTTCACGATTTATTACCTACTTTATTTTTAATTGGTCAATACACAAAGGGCCAATATGTCATTGAACAGTTGTCGGATCTGGCAAGGAGGTCAAGCTTATTTCGGTATTGACATCTTTCAATTTTCGATCGGCATAGATAATCACAAAGGTACGATTTGGTACCGTATCGACAATGACACTTATTCGATAACCTGAAGGCCAATTTTCGTAATTTAAAACGTTCAAAATCTAGTCGCAGTCTCATCTCGGCGACAAACAAATGTCAAAAACTTGTCAAAATGAAGGGAAATTAGAGGTATTTTTGACAGATTGAGACTGAGATCAGACTGTGAACGTTCCTAAAATTACGAGAATTGCCCGCTAAACGCTATCCACAGATCACAGTTTTAAGTTTGCATTATTTTTAAGACCACTTTTTTTTATTATTTAAATTGAAGCTTTTTTACCTCACCAATAGCTTGGTATAACCAGATTTTAAAAGATATGAGCGTTCAAAACTCTCAATTAGACAGAGAGGGAAATACTGAATTGTGACATCATAGTTCAGTTTCGCCATATAAATTACATGCAAAACTTTGTTTTGCCAGAAAGATATAGACAAAAAGCGTTTTTAGGTTATAAGTTTTTTATTTTTCGACCTATTTCAAATTTGATTTCGAATTCTGTTATCGTATCACGCATGTGAATATATTATCTACTAGAATATATAACTAGTATTCAATATCATGCCACTACCCAATTGCCCTTTTTTTTTTCTAGTGGGAAATCATCAAATGACCCCTCTCGCTCTGGGTGGAGCGGAAGGGAGTGCCAGACTCTTACTGACTAAAACCCACCCATGTTCCTTCCTTCGCCCTTTATGTTCCGGGGTAGCGGTAACCCTTTCGGACAATCCCGCTGACCCAATTGCCCTTCAGATTAAAAAAATCGAATTTAAAACAAAAGCGATGAAAAACAAACTTAAAGCATTGTGCTTACCAGTAATTACATGAGAAGCGACTACCAGAATCACAGAAAAAGACCAAAAACACAAAGGTATCTGAAAACCACTGGAAGCTTTTAAAGTTTAGAGAAGGCTCATAAAGAGCTACACACATGTAACTCGGATCGACAGCTTGGATCCTAGAAAAACATCTCATAACAGCACTGGCATCATTAGATGAAGAACAGGATAAACAGAATAAGATAAACTAGTTTAGAGAAGGCTCATAAAGAGCTACACACATGTAACTCGGATCGACAGCTTGGATCCTAGAAAAACATCTCATAACAGCACTGGCATCATTAGATGAAGAACAGGATAAACAGAATAAGATAAACTAGTTTAGAGAAGGCTCATAAAGAGCTACACACATGTAACTCGGATCGACAGCTTGGATCCTAGAAAAACATCTCATAACAGCACTGGCATCATTAGATGAAGAACAGGATAAACAGAATAAGATAAACTCAAATGGCCAAGTAGCAAGCCAGATACGAATATAGTGAGCAGTGACATCATATCAAAACAATATTTTCGACCCTTTCTAATGACAGGGCAAGGCTTTCACAAAAAAAGTACCTCCATAAATTCCATGCAATTTAAACCAGTCTCTAAAAATTTGGTTTCACGGCGATTGATATCGGTATGCAAACACTTGTCTTCGTGGCGTAGGTACTGGGACTACTAAAACTTCTTAAATTTCAGGCCCTGGCAGCCATCGGCCTTAGTGGACCCCGTCAGTTAGTTCTGACATCTCGTTGAGGCGCGCGTGGAACACAACGCACCGTCGACCTGGGCCTGGTCTTTACCGGGCGGCAAGCTGCCCATTGCTCGCCGCCCGCAAGCCCCCCGCCTACGGTGGCCGGGAGTCGGTTGTTGACTCCCGACGTACAGGGTGTCTCCTACGGTGACTAGGGACGTGAGGGCGCAGATATTGGCTCTCCTTCACGCGCTCTGCCTCCTCCTTTGCGAGCATTACTGTTTCACGGAAGGAGGTGACGGCTTCCCATGCACTAATGTCTGCCGTGTGGTATTCATCTTTGGCAAGGTATCAAAATGAGAGGTGGAGCGATCGGCATTATACAACTTTTTGTTCGGTAAACCCGAATGCGTGGTCGGGCCGACACGGGCTGCCTTCCGGTTTTCCGAACAAAAAGTGGCGCGCGATGATCGCTAGGTCAACCTTCGGGTGACTAGAATAATTTTCATTTCGTTTTTGACAGTAATCTCAATAGATATTTCTTGATACACCATGTATACGTTGTCCACGCCTCCTTTGTGACGTTACTAGTCTGTTGAATGAACAGGAGACGGCGCCGGCGTGGACCTTAGTGATGGGTATTGTGGGCGCATCACATAATATATGCGCGTGACTGACCGCGGGGAGGGCACTCGGCCAGCTCACAGACGCGCTCCACTACGGGCATTTCTTAGTACGGTCTATAAACTTTGATCATTGCTACTTATACCTATTTTAATACAGCCTACTTATTTCATTCTAAAGTCCCGATTGAGCCCATTCAGGTATCGGAGAGTTGCGACCTATTTTAATACAGCCTACTTATTTCATTCTAAAGTCCCGATTGAGCCCATTCAGGTATCGGAGAGTTGCGACCCATGTATCATAGATGTTTTGCGTACAGACTATTTGTTACCTAGCGAGATTACCTCTACTTATTATTATGGTCCAACTAGAATTTAGCCATTAACCGATTCATTGCCACCTTCATTTTCGTGAACATTTCAGCCAGGCCCCATTCATTGGTCGGTGGCTCACCATTTGAGTCATCGGCCTCCCTGAAGGATGACTCAACTGATGAGTCATTGGCTCCTTGTAATGATTTAATGCTTTTCGCCATCATTCGAGCCAGTCTGACAACCAGAAACGTTTTACTGTGTTCTCCTATTCGAATTTGTGGATATTAAAAGTGAATATGGCGTTTCAAGGTAGTATTTTTTGATTTTAATGAAATATTGCAGAGGTAGTAAACATTTTAGTAACCTTACCTACATGTATTCAATCATTATTTATTATTGTAATATTATTTGTAGATAATCAGGACTACGACGATTTTACTGAATGTAGCCAGGCAATGTTTACTGATTTCCATGATCAACAACATGAAGATAAAGAAAATCAAGGTTTTCCAAGCTGTAGTCAATCGATTTTACAAAAAAGTATACCAAAGAAGCGTCCATTCACTGAATCTCGTAATAGTTGCAATGTAGTTTCTAACAACAGTTCAGATACTAGCATTGAAGAAATTTTGGACTCTGATGAAGACGAAGATATTAAAAGAAAAAAAAATAGTTTTCATATGAATGAAAATAAAATGAAAAATGCGCTAGAGGCACTAGGCACTGTTATGGAGTTTTGAGCGCTAAAACATCAAGAAATGCACTAGATCTAGTGCCGAAAGCACTAAGTTGGCAACAAGGCTGTTTGTAATATAATCTTATTAGAGAAATACCTGTATAAAAATATACAGATAGTATGTATAAAAATCGAAGTAGATAGATTTAACTTCACCCATGTGCACATAACATTTCGGCCCATAACGTGTCGGCACACGTTTGACTCAACTATTGAGTCATTGGCCATGAATCGGCCACCTCGGCTATCGGCTAACAAAAGGTTTATGACACCTGACTATTAAAAATATTCTGTAAAATGAAGGGCCAGGTGATATTTTTTTTTAATATCCGTTTTTATACAATTTTGGTTTGACTCAACAATTGAGCCATCGGCCTTCCTAAAGGTTTTTTAATGACTCAACTGTTGAGTCATTGGCCATGAATCGGTTAACTCTTAAATCATGTCTTTATTAGATATATCCATTTGCGGTAACTATTGAAATAATGTAGGTACAACTAGCTTTTGCCCACGGGGACGTTCTCACTACCGGGTAGTACCGGGACAAAACTATCATAATTATGTCCTAACCTAGGTCATGGTGTACCTGAGTGACTTCCTTATCCGTTCAGCTGTTGAGGCGTGAAAAGGTAACACAGACAGACGTACTATTGGTATTAGTATCATTGGTATGGATATGGATGTGGCATTATCTCTAAGCACTTCGGCATGTGTATTAGTGATTATCTCAAATGGATAAAAAAATATTGATGTCGACCCTTTTCGGGGTTTTGTTTTTAATTCAGCCATTAGCTCTAATGACTGGTTTACATTTTCCTTAGGTAACATTCGCGATACACGGTACAGGATGCTTAAACAAAATAAATGTCAATTTTCATCGTTTATTTCATTTCTAACATGCAATCATATTTAAATTAATTGAATTACACAACACCGATACATATAGGTAATGTTAAAGCAATGGGATTTTACACAAAGCGAAAAACTTGTTTGTTTCGTACGCTAAACCAGGTAGGTAAGTCGTGGATCATCCACGTTTTTGAACGCATAGGTCACAAAACGACAAGAAACAAGTAGGTTATCATAATAATTATATAGGTAATATCAGATCTCATAATCAAAACAATTAGGTTTATACAAACAATATAATAGAGAGCCAGTTATGCACTTACAAGTGTGCATAATCGGCCGTTCTATTCTGTAAACAACTCACCGTGAAAACTTAGGTGAAGTGAGCTGTCTCCACCTGATGCTACGGATCTCTACGGATTGACAGTATTAACAGCTCATTTGAAGTTCACTTCACCTAAGTACTCACTGTGAGATTTTTACAGAATCGACCGGCAGATCCTATAACGTTCCCACTACACAGGCCTCTCTGTGAGAAGGAGAGGGCCTTAATCCACCACGTGGACCCAGTTCGTAGATGTCACATGACTTCGAATTTTTGTTTCTAGGACATGCCGGTTTTCTCATGATGTTTCCCTTCACCGTTTTGAGAGCAGTGGTGATGAAATTAAATACACAAAGTGCCTGGCTGGGTTCGAACTCACGACCTAAAACGTGTAAGTCGGGGCCGACACCACTGAGCCCACCATTGCTCCCAATGCAAGCGTGCATTGACTAATAATAACTCAATATAATAAGATTTAAGGATTTTGTGCGCATCAAGTTCAAAACAATGAATCCGTTGTGCACTAACAAACTAGAAGTCGAAGAAACAAAAACAGGACTGTCACATTGTAAAAGGGTTATAAGTCCGTTTTCACTATCACAAATATAGGTACATGAATAAATACTTATAATATATATAGCATTACATTTATACCAAAATATTAAAATTGTGCATGAATAATAAATTATTTGCTACAAAAACGTACTTATATCTAAGATTTAAATAAACAACAAATGCCAATAAAGATTATACGTAACGGTTTATAATTTAAAAGCAATCAAGTTAACTGTAACAATGGACAATAATATTGAGTGTAAAAAGACCCTTGGAACAGCTGAAACCTATGCAAACTGTGCAAAGGTACTATACTACTACTACTAGCGGCCCGCCCTGCTTCGCGCGGATCTTCAGAGGGGCAATTCTCGTGATTTTAAGAACGTTCACAGTCTGATCTCAGTCTCAATCTGTCAAAAATACCTCAAATTTCCCTACATTTTGACATTTGTTTGTTGCTGAGATGACACTGCGACTAGATTTTGAACGTTTTAAATTACGAGAATTGGCCTTCTGATGTGAAGACAATCATGTCAAAAGAGATCTGCAACTTAATAGCGTAACACACTATCAATCACAATTTGAATAATTTTGAAGGATATCGCTAATCCATTGCTTTATATGTTCGAAAAATTTGTCTGTTCAACAATGTAAATAACGCAATGAATGTTGTTGAGATGTCAAAATGAAAGATTGCTACTATTAGTGTGTTACGCGTTAATGTTGCGCATATATTTATTAAAAACCTTTCAAAATAAACTCTCTAAATGATGGTGAAAATCCGAACAAAATATAAAAAAACGTGTAATTTAGAAGAAGAAGAAATTTAGAAGAAGAAGACAAAATCAGAAAAGCGAATTTTTACTATTTATATATTAACAAAAACAGCTGGCTGTAGCATGTAATGTAACACTTGCACGCTTGCACGTGTAGGCTGAGACTGACGTCTGTGCCTACACGTGAAAAGGAAAGGTTAGAAGACGTGACAAAGATTCAAAGTTTATTTCCACATTTCATGTTTTTTTTTTTCAGAACTACTTACCTACCTCTTAAAAAAAATGACATTTTCAAGTGAAGGCCTTAGATCGTACTGGCTATGGAGGCCCAGTGCAAAAAATATTGTCGCATATTAGGGAAGAATAATATGCCTGTGTAATTTAAGGGTATTTTTACACCCATTATCAAAGCCATTTTTATACACAAGGAAATACCGAAAGTGTTAATGTTAGTACGGATGTGTATCACGATAATCTTACGTTAAATTAATACATGGAGAGACACGACAAACAGTTAAGTATTTACTACATTAGATAAGATCAGAATAAGATATTATGCATGTTATGTTACTGTGAATGTTAAGGGTCCATAAGTTAGTTGACATTTTTCCACTTCAGCTGTGATGCCACATTATGATATAAATTAAAAAATAAGCAGGTACTCCTAGGGAATTACTTGATTATTTTTTAAGATAAGTCAACGGTATTAAGAATTAGTCAATAAAAACTTTATAGCAGTTCAAACAGATGGATCACTAGAATTTTAAATCATAATGTGGTGCGTCAAAGCTGAAGTGGAAAAATGTCAACTAACTTTTGGAGACCAGTGTTTGTCGACGATCACCAATTTCGATGGTGTAAGTCAGAAATTGTTTCATTAATTTACTTGAATCGTACATACATCGATGAATGTTAACATACACCAATGCAATTTAGAGTATCTTAGATACAGCGCTTTAAAAATTACGTGAATGTTAACACACGCCAGTGTTTGTTTGGAAATCGAGATATTCTTGCCCGTTCTTCTTCATGGAGATCTACGTTTTGGAATGTGCAGCTTCAACTTTCTGGCTAACTGACAAAGTCTTTGACAATTCAATAGTGCCTGTAAATGTTTAATTGAATTAAATGCTTTGAATTTGAACTGTCATATTATTCTCTCTTTTATCCACGTCGCAATTAAAACAATTTCTATATATTTATAATTTTATGTATTGTAACAATTCGTGGCTTGTTTTACAATAACGATCCATAACTTATGCTTCTGCAGATAACTTTTTTCTAAGTAATGAATAGTCATCATGATGAAGATTAATCAAGTCGCCCAAGTATAAAATATCCACGTTAACATACACTGGTGATTTAAAGAAAACGTCACGAGAAGAATAAATTACGATCATTCACCAGCTAGCTTGGCAGTTGCAAAATGTTAACAGACACCAGAGTATCTTAAGACACACTAAGCCCCGAACATTCATAGTAACATATATATTTTTTTCATTAACATTTACAACAATCTCAGGAAAGTACGATAACGATTTTAATAAACTGGGTCACGATAATGATGAAGCCAAAAAGATATATTAGTTACATGAGTACCTAGGGTCACCTTTCCACGAGAGATGTGCGAGGTAGCTAAGCGGTAAGCGAGGTTCAAGCTAAGCTGCGAAATACGTCTAGTTCCATCAAGATTAAGTTGTATCGCGGGGTGGGTAAAAAAAGATGTGCTTTATACCCGAGGTAGCTCCGTGCTTACTGAGTTATTTATCCAGCTCTGCTCCACATAGCTACGTAACTAGCGTAACCTTAGCCCGCGTCCCGCGTCCCAAGTCCCAATGCAAACCACTTAGCTTCACCTTTTTCCACCAGAGGTAAACTAACCTATGAAAATCAAGCTATCCTATTGATTGATGTCATACACTTCTCGCTACGCATCTTAGCAGATCTCTTCTGGAATGGCAACAAACATACACACTATGCACTTAAATATATAGTTTGTTGATTAGTGCTACCTATGTAAAAACAAACATTAATAAATAAAAAAAAATATAATAAGTGACATTAATATCAAATAAATATGAGTAGTGTGAATAATAACATACTTTATACGTAACAATTCAGTTAAAATAACACAGTCAGTGACAAAACAATTTAGGTACACGTAAGTAATTATCTATATTAATAATACTTGATGTTTAGGGAATGCTTGAAATATGACTTACTAATAAAACAAAGAAACTAGGCTAACTTCGTACTATAATGCTCCTAACTCGTACTATAATAATCAGGACCAGTACAGTTAGGGCCCTAGAACACCAGTGGCGGCGAACCATGGTCGCACTTCCAAAAATGTATGGTTGGTTGCGCAACCGATTGAACGCCTGATGAGATACCCTTCATAAAGCTGTGTATATTTTGCTGGTAGCGCGACCATGGTTGCGCCGCAATGGTGTCCTAGTTAGAGGTAAATGCTAGTAATTAACATTAATACAACACATTATAATTTTATTAAGAAATTACTATTTTCAAGGAAGACTTGCATCTTAATTGCGTAAAAGGCTTAGGAGTTTGAAGGAATTGCTAAGTCATTGCCTCATGTATGAAAAATTCGTCTGCTTTCAATACATCACTATCTGCCCCGTCCAGTAGGTTAACGGTTTTTTGACAGCTGCCTTAGAACGAAACTATTCAAGATTGCGTAAAGTTTACTTTAAAATTCGTAATAAAATAAATATATAAACCACCTTATCTTATTTATGACTTTTTACAGACATTTTATTACCGTGCTTGTATCAGTTGTGACAATAAAAATATAATTGTTATGCGTATTCGATCTGTCAAAAAACGATTTACCTAATGGACAGGGTATAAAAATATGTATTCTATTGGATCAGTTTACAACTGATGCAGACATTTATTATGTAACAAAAGCATTTGGCACAGTTTTATTTTTAATATATTGTTGTCAATACGCAAAATGTTAGCATTTTATTCGAATAACTGTTTCCCATGTTCGTCAGGAACAGTAAACCGCACATGAATGGTTACACTTTTACCACTTAAATCGCCCTAACTGCTACGACATAAAGGCGCTGTCAATGTCAAATTGTCACCACAGATGTGCGCTTCACTATACCATTTCAACTTACTTAATATTTAATGTTTGTTTAACAACAAGGAATACAGATATGTAAAGGAACAATGGAATGAAAACAGCTAAAACCTAAATAATTGAGGAATGCATCAGATATTAGGAATACTAGAAATGGATTGTTCAAATTAATTTAAGCTGCTGACATAGGTGATTGTTTACACTTAACCGTATTATAGAGAGGCGCATATTGCCATGTAATAAAAAATTATCATTGGTGTTGGAGCAGATTTTGTGTTGTACACAATCTAAACTTAATTTAGGCTATTTCCATATTTTTCTGCGTCTTTCTTAATTCAGCTCGCATGCATAAGTATATCACAAGCATTAATTTTTTTTGTTATAAGTTTTAAGACCAGTCATACAAGTAAATGCAATGCCAATAGCCCAATGTTAGAACGAGCAAAGAATGTCGGTATTGTCTAAAAACCTAAAACGAATTGGCCGTTAAGTAATTTTCATTATTTGCTCAAATAAACTACTTATAATAACAATATAATTGCCATAGCATTGCTGCATACGGTTAGACTGGAAGACCGACCCCAACACAATTGTAAAAAAACTAGGAAGATTGATTGATTAGCACAGTATTGGAATGTTTTCTATTTTCTGAAAGTCAGCTCAAAGACTACCTGCGGAGCCATTTCTAACGCCTGGAACATACATAAACCAACAAATTACATGTAACAGATAACAATCAACATAAAAATCTAATACTCAAAAATACAACAGAGTTAAGGCTGCGCTAGTCGACTGCACGAACTCGTTCGTGGCTAAAACGCATGCTGTCTCGCCTAATGTCGTGTGAATAAGCGAGAAGCACGATGATTTATACCGAAAAACTTAATGAACGGACCTATTGGGTTCTTGTCATAAAACTACAGAATGTAAAATAAAATTATTGAGTATTTAAACTATGCCTGTACGAATTTTTGTTTTGGAGATTTAATACTCCGTATGGTATTTATTTACGTCCTAAGTTGCGTTAAATGAGTATTGAAATACGGAGCTTTCGAGGCACATAACTTTCAAATTACTTTTTATTTTACAATTCAGCTTACAGGCATCGGTAACGACGAGACTTCTCGATTATAATTCTTAACGTTTTGGACGTCTGATGCCAAACATTCGAGTAATCAATACGTTTATATGGAAAAAATGCCAACTAGCAGCACCCTTAATAAATAAATATTGGACTAACATGTTTCTTAACAGACATTTTTATATAGTAGTAAACATTGGTTTTATTGTTGAACACACATTGACGTTTAATATACGGTACATAAATAGCTTATTTACATCACTCAATAACTGCAGAATTATATTAGGTGTAACGAAAAACGAGTAGCTTAGTAAAAAGGCATCAGCAGAAAATTTAGAATTAAAATTGCATGAACACATTTTGCACCTATAATTATAATGTTTCTGATAGAAACCACAGGACCAAATTTTCAAACAGAGAAAGGTGTATATCAGGGCTTCCCGCTATGTCGTAATTTTTATTTTATTTGTAATAAAGTTATTATTCTAGTAATAAAATTGGATTGGAAGGAAAGAGGCATTGTCCTCGGTGAGACGAGATTTATAAAATCAATACTATGCGTAAATATTCATACCACCTACGAAACCCTTCACTGTGGTCCTTCACGCACTTGAACGGTTTTTATTTTACTATGTAACAATATACCTACAGAGTGAGATTTTGAACTGGGATCGAGTTATCAGCTATACCACAGTCTCAAATCACTTGAAGATCTGAGACTGTGACCAGTTTCGAACAGTGAGTCTGTGACGTATTTCGATGCTGGCCATCTGTCAGAGTGTTGTTGCCATGTGTGTGGCCTGTGGCGACGGCCATGGGAAGTCTGTCGCCTGAACAGACACAGGTCACAGACGGCGGTGGGCCTTTCATTAAGTACTGCGGCCATAAGGTGACGACTGGAAAGGTCAAGCCATCTGTGAGGAAGACCATGGGGAGCATGAGGCATTTCGCAAGCGGTCCAGCACCCCGGCCAGAGTACTTATGGAACAACATATGATTTTAATAAATAACCGCTTCCGCCCGCACCAGGGCGGGCATCCATGGCGGACATCTACACGCAAAAGAAAGGGATTATTAATGTAAAAAGCCTTTCTAGTTTTAATAACTTATTAAAACTTTAAATTATCATTGTTCATATTCCGATTGCTCCTGATCAAAATCAGCCTCTGTATAAAGGTTGTTCACGTCACACCGTTCAAAAGCGGATACGGATTTTAATGAAAGTGGCGAATCAGTCAACTGACATGAAATAGCCTGGTTTTTGACATCTCTCCTGCAAAAACAGCCTGCTGAATAGCTCTGACAGCGAAGTGGTTAGGCGCGCACAGTCAACATCACTACGGCATAAAGGCGCGGTCATTGTCAAATTGTTACTGCTGACGTGCAGTAGATTGTACTTATTTTTACTTTTACTCGGGGGTTTATTTATAAACGACGATTAAAGTTAAGTGACGTTCAAACGTCAAAAGTGTACTTAACTTAACTTTAAGCAACGCTTATGAATAAAGGGGTTTATGGATATCGATCATCATCAAAAAGTGCTACCTGTGATGATATGCGAGCTGTTGATGATGATGTGTGGGGATAAGCCCTTATTGGTATGGTTTCATCGTGGAGCAGAAGATGTTATAGTCTTCGTTTTCCGTTTATGTCCTTTGATTTTGTTAAATGTGGTTTTGTACCGAATAATGTAAACAAGCTATTACACACATTTGATTTCACCTCAAATTTAGGGTTTCCTTACTAATAAGCAGCACGAACTCAAACCGGCCGGCATCTTCGCAAGTTCAGAAAAGCAGATTGATCGTCTAGCGAAGTCGATTTTTTCACAAAACACCTGCAATTGAAAAATGTCATGGTTTAGATCGAAGTACTGACCAATAACTCTGATCCTTAATACAATGGCTATGGAGATTATTTATAAAGATTGCTGTAAGTTAGAAAAAGAGCAGTGGTAGCCCAGTGTAAGTAGTGGCCGCTTCTGGCGCCCCACTGCTGGGACACACGCCTCCTCTCTGTAAGAGGGAATGGGGCCGTAATCCACCACGCAGGCTCAGTGCGGGTTGGTCAATTTTTAGTTCTAGGGCATGCCGGTTTCCAGTCAAAGCAACAATTATCAAGATTCTGGTCTCGCTACCGGGACAAGTGCGAAGTAGCGCCACACTAAGAATATTCCAATATCCACCTCTTGACAAGACCGATTTTGACAAATACGGCGAGTAGACAACCTAATGTTAAGGCTAGGCAGTTGGTTTTGAAGTTATAATCGGAACACCAGGTCCTTGTTACCGATGAAATTGTCGGGAGGAGATTACACGAAGCACTACGACGAGGCAATCGCGGACGAAGATTAGAACGGGCAAATGAACATCATGTGCTTAATATATACTTTAATGATTTAGGTCCACTTGCATAAAATATCACTAACTACGTTTATCCATAAATATATTTAAAACAGCATTCTGTCTCTGGCATTTTCAAACGATTTACAGTGGTGCAAGCTAGTTTTACTATAATTAATGCTTTTAAAGAAAATTAATTACTTGTGTTCTTCATAAAACTACAGAAAACATACCTTGAATGCTTCAGGTATTTCCTCAATAGCCCTGTGTATGAGCGTCCCATTAAAATAAAGACAATTAGCTGCTTCATCTTCGGGCACTGTCAAAGTCTGATATGTAAAGGTGGCTTCACGCTCAATTCTCTTAAGCAACTCTTTGGCCTCCTTACTGGCACTAACACATAGAATGTCAGAACCTGCTACGGTGATGTAGTTCTTTAACCCTTTAGCTCCTTTAGAAATCTGTAATAAAAAGGTTCAGTCATAACAGCAGCAACCTCTCATTTCCTAGATTTCTTGAGAGATGTCTTGTGATCAGGATCACTCAGGAGATAGCTTGGATTTTTTTTGTTTAAATCGACTGGGTGGTAGCATTGCCATAACTAAATTATAAATAATTTCCATGTCGCGTTATGTTGAGTGATGACCCAGGCTTGCCATGCAAATGCAACATCAATATTAACGTTTTATTTAATTATTTTTGTGTTGATTTCTTTTGAATAAAATGTTTTATTTCTTCAGTATCAAAAAAATATGCTGATCAATCTATGTATATTTTTCTACTGCTGGGACTGAGGCCCCATCTCTGCGAGAGATGATGGGCACGCAGGCCTGGTGCGGCTTGGTGGATGTCAGGTCTTTAAATCTTTGTTTCTTATATCCCTATATCCTCACAATATTTTCATACACAACTGGTGTCAAATGTTCAATGTTTGTTAAATTATTGTACCTTTACTGGAGTGCAGGGGAATTCAGGAAAAGCTTCAGCGACAGCACTTGCTCCGGCCTCATTTGTTCTCTCAGATATACCAACAAAGAACTCTCGACCTGAAATTCATAAAAAAAAACATTATTTATAGATTTATGAATAACCATAGAATATGGAATTTTTCCATCATACATATGGTTGCGTCTATAGATTGAACGATACGTATATGTATTAATAATGGCTCAAGGCATACTGACGTAGACTCAAAACGTGGCATAGCGTTAAATTCTACGCGACCAAGGTTGCTGGTGCTACCGCCTAAATCCGGTCGCACCGAATGCTTCTGTATATTATAAAATGGAGAAAAAATTCAAATTGTTACGTAAGATATCTGAGTAAAGAGGCGTTGTTCCAACTCTATGTCAGGGTACCTGAGCCACTTAGTAGTTCACCTGTGAATAATATATCTGAACAGGCAATATTTGCTTCTGGATCCACTTGATCAATAACGGTTTGGCCTAGATCCTTCTGCAAAATTTCTTTTAAGATTTTTGTCTGAAACAAAGCATTAATTTTATAAATACTAATATAATAAGTATAGTAAATTCGGGAAAGTATGCTCTGTCTTAAATAGTTTCATAGCTCAGCACCCTAATTGCATAACAAACTATAAATCTCAATTTGAATCATTTTGAAGGATATTGCTACTCCATTGCTTCATATGTTCGGAAAATTTGTATGCTTAGCAACATATACAACTCAATGAATGTTCTTGAACTGTCAAAATGAAAGCCATTGCTACTGAGTGTGTTACGCAATTACCCCGCAGTTCACTGTTAAGTCTCTGAGCTGAAACCTGCTTGGTAAGAGATGAGATGTAACATGACTTTAGGGCAACAATCAAAATCTATGATAAATAGGGTAAGCCCAGGAAAATTAGATGATTCTGGGAAAAATATCTTAGTTAAGAATTTTCACTATTATAAGATTTATTACGGCATCACAAATACTGTGTGAAAATTAATCGCATCGCCAGCCCGCGCGATTACTTCATTTTCGCTAAGCACTCTTACTGACTTTTTTCTTTTTGCTCGGCTCCTAAGAGTTGTAGCATGATATTAAATAGCTTCCTCGAGAAAAAGGCTATCAAATGCAAAAAGAACTCTTTATTTTACAACATAACAAATTCACTATGTTTACAACATATAACTTCCATTAACATGCCATGTTTTCTCTGCATTACCCTAAGGTAGTAGAAAATACCTCAAGCATTAAGTCCGTCTTTGTTCAGTATTGTTTAGCATAAAGCATAAATAAATAAATATTTTTAGATTTAATATAGTTAACATACATATGATACAATAAAAATACATTAATGGATTATTGATTCCTACTTACTATTGTTTTCTTTGTTTATATGTTTTTATTGTTTGTTTTCCAACTATTTAAAATAGCCTATAACTTAAATATGAGAGTACTTTTTTCCACCATAGAGGAAAATTAATATTCATACATAATCCAATGTCTAATCAAAACATTTGTTCAACATTAAAGTGTGGCTTAGGTTTAACACTTTCAAGGGCACTATATGGCTAAAGCTGTCATAATTTTGACTATTGTTATTCAGCTTACACAAAAACTTTTACAGAAAATAGGAATGCTATGAACACAACCTAAATGGTAAAATCTTATAATAACATAAAATCTGAACCTTGATGTTCTCTGATGCTGTGTTTGAACACACACCATAAATAATACACAGTGAACACAGCATAAATAATTCAATATGCTAAGCAATCATATAAATCGCAATTTTATGAAACAATGACATAAATATTCGTAGAAATCTGCAAAATATTCGCAGAAATCAAAAGTATAGATTTTTATACTTACATTGTTTATTTCCACCGCTGAACTGTTCCTAGGCAGCAAGGCGATACCATGGCATATAACTGCCATGTTTTCTATCAAGACCTGTTCGTGCAAGGAACCTTGCAAATCAACTTCAATAACTTCTATGTTCAACTCTCTCAGGAGTCTCATGTAACAATCATGTTGACGACGAACCTCTATACCATCAATACCATCCCCATGACTACAGCCTGGTGTAACCTTACCCACCAAAGCGTGAGTATATTGGTGCATCTTAAAATCCATCTTAAGAGTTCCTTAGTTGACCCTCAGACCAAATTTTCGAAATCTAATGTCGTCAGTCGTGTTCTTGTGGCTAATCCACACCTATATTTTATGGATTAGGCAAAAGGTCTTTGACTTGTTCAAGCTACGGCCAGGATGTTTTTTTTTTCGATTCCTGTTGTGATCTAGGTGTGATAGGATCCGATCCTGCGGTCTGACTTCAGGTAGGCTACTAAGTGCCACCGAGCTGTTCTACGGAGTCAAAAATCTTGCTAGAGGTTACAAGCTCTGTTCACAGACCACAGTTTTTCACGCCGCCGCAGTACTGCAGCCCGCCCCGTTGCAAATTACTACAGATGAACGACTGTCTACCTCCCACTGACGAACTGACTAACTGACAGTGACAAGAGAGTACTCCTGTCAGGAGAACGCACCCGGTATCCTAGAGTACTCTTTGGAAGTACCAAAGGGGAGTACGATATTTTGACGATATTACTTTACTCTGTGGGAGTACGAATAACAGACTGTGTTGCCAGATGGGCGCGCTGCAAATCGCCAAAGTTTTTGGCACAAGTAGCTAGCCGAAAATCGCCTAAGTCTGACACTACACTTTTTCTTAGGAAAAAAAGAAGAATTATAAGTTGATGACCGCGAGCAGTGATAGTTACAGTGTACAGTGAAAGAGTTGATAATTGCTTTAAAAAAAAGTACACATAAACATTGCGTCGTGAAAACATCTTCGTTATTCAAAAGTGTGTATATTGAAGAACCTCAATTTATTTCTGTAAGCAGGCTTTTTTAGGTACGACAATAGAAAAAACTTGGTGCCAAACGAATAATTTTGGAACGCGTTCTAGAGGCAAACTATTTGTGGCAGAGTGCGACCCCCATACTACACTACAGTATTCTAATACTAATATGCTACGTACCAAACTATAGTAAAGTACCTTACGCTGTTTTATGACAAATGCCAACATCTTGGGCGCTGTTAGTTAAGTAGTCTAAGTGTGGTGCAAAGGTTAATTTTTGGTCAAACAGATCTCCGAGGTCACGTATGGTGTCTATTTAATTAAACGTCCTCAATTATGTCATACAATTGTCTTTATAAGATTATTTCTTCTTATATAGGTACTGAATTTCTTTAAGACTTTTAAAGTCCTTCTTTATGAGCGAGGAGTCTCTGACAGATTTAATTATTATTCTGAGAATCTTTAAGTCATCTGCATACATAAAAATTTCGGAGTGCCGAAAACAGCTGGGAATGTCGTTAATGAAATAAAATTAGTCACAGATGTGAGCTGTAAGGAACTCCAGAGTAGATATTATATACGTTAGGTAAACGGTACGCACTGCTACGTAATCATGCTACACTTCCAGTACAAGGTGACTTCTCATTGTACAGACGCCAGCACATCAAGCTACTACAATCTGTCAATATTCTTTAATAGATTTGACAGTATTGGGTAGCTTAACCTGCTGGCGTCTGTACAAAAAGTATATATACAATGCAAGGTCAGCTAAAATTGGAAAATTATATGATCCGTTTTGATGAGTCTAACATATTGCACTTGGTGTTGAGGTTCTGATGATGGAGGGAGGAGGTGGATAGTGGAACTTTTTAGGGACTACTATATAAAAAATGTACTCTGTGCTATTAGTGAACCCCTCGAGTTTGGTGTCAAAACGAATCATATAATTCGTTTTGACGAGTCCAAGGTAATCAGTCCTATAGACTAATTAAGAGTAAATTCAATATAGGAAGTTTGCCATTGCAATCATTATGTAGGTACATACAATATTTACACTTGTATCATAATAAATTGCACGTGTTTAAAGACTTGAATGGTCAAACTAACGGTGAAACTACCGCATCATCCCGAGTTCTAACGAAGGAGGACTTGTGGTTCAAAACGACATTGTGATTGAAAGGACTAGCTCTGCTACGTAGCTGGCATGTGCTGAGTAAAGCCTTGCCCGTCAAACAATTAATTTTGCCGGAATTTAGGTCTGAAGGATTAGAAGGTCGACTAGCAGTTGAGGAAAATGTTTAAAGCCTCTTTGGCATGCTATGGCTTGTAGCGTAATAAAAAAGAAAATTCCAGCACTTAAATAGTCTTTTTAGCCAAAATAATTCTCTTGCAGCCTCACTTGCCACAAGCTGGCTTCTTTGGTGCTACAACTGAAGCCTGTCGTTGATTAATCCCTAAAATGAAGCCTTTATATGTAATACCCCATTTGGCCTAGTTACCCTACTTTTAAATTTAAACCAACATTTTGGCCCCTGTTTCTATGGAACTAACAACATTCATTCGATTCTTTTACAATATTCCAAATTCCAAGTCAATAAGCATTAGTAGTTCCTGAAATAATTATTTTTATAGCGAGAGCGCTTAAACTGGTTAGTGTTCTTGAAAAAATTCTCAGGATAAGGTTTGGTTCCACTTCAATTCGGTTTCTGCATTAGTGTTGAAAACCCAGCTTCACATTTACCTATAGGTTGTGACAAAAAGCATTAAAAAAGTTATTGCTCGATTAGCTAATTTTGTGTATTCTGGACGACAAGATAACCAAAAATCTCTCAGTGACTGAGACCCGGTATTTTATTTTGATGGCCCGGTACCGGGTCGCGGCCCACCAATTGGGAAACGCTGCCTTAGACCATTTATTTTATGGGAATAACAGAGAAAACCCGACCGACCCGACTTTACAGTCTTTCACAGTTAACTATGCTACCTTTGACAGTAGCAAGCCAAAAGCAACCTTATCGTAATGATAATAAAGATGAATGTAATTTTTAAAGTTATGCAATGTTAGAAGTAAAATAACTGTGCAAGGTCTGTACCGTGCACGTAGTACAATACAGTCCAAAAACAAGATGGTGGCGATAGTTCTGCGCCCTAATTGCGTAACGCACCGTCAATCTCAATCTTTAGGAGTATCATTTTGAAGGATATTGCTAATCCATTGCTTCATACATATTCAGCCTATAATGTTCCCACTGCTGGGACACAGGCCTTATCTCAGTGAGAGGGAGTGGGCTGTAATCCACCGCGCGGGCCCAGTGCGGGTTGGTAGATGTCACATGTCTTCGATTTTTTGGTTCTAGGACATGCCGGTTTCCTCACGATGTTTTCCTTCACCGTATTGAGAGCAGTGGTGATGAAATAATTTACACAAAGTAAAGCACCTGCCTGGGTTCGAACCTACGACTTACAACTCGTAAGTCGCGGCCGTTACCACTGGGCCACCACTGCTCTCTACTCTTTTAAAGCTAACTTTTACGTAATCAGGAATATGTACGGACGCCAGCAGGTCAATTTACCCGAAACTGTCAAATTTTCCCAATCAACCTTGAACCTTAATGCTTTAGAGATAAACTTGAAAATCTATTAAAGAGATTTGACAGTTTGTAGTAGCTTGATGTGCTGGCGTCTGTACGTTCTAAGACTGCTGTCAAAAAACGGTTAACCTAATGGACAGGGTATAGTAAGTCTAAAAGGAAAAGCGGCTGCTTCATACGTTCGGAAAATATTTCTGCTCAGCCATGTAAATATCGCAATTAATGTTGTTGAACTGTGAAAATGAAACCCATTGCTACAGATAGTGTGTTACGCAATTACCCCGCTGATTTCGGATACTCGCCAAAAATTCCTGAACGTTCCTGTTATAGTAATTTTGGTCTAAAACGTCCTTGAAGCCATGGATTACATATATTATGTGGTACACTAACTTGTAGCGCTCTACAATACTACAAGGTTATTTTGGCACGTGGCGAAAATTGCAACTAAAGCCGCCATCTAGTATTTTGAATACACTTCAAATGTTATTCACAAATGTCATGGAATTAGTATGTACTATTCATATATATCAACAACGCCCAGCCTATCAATCTATCAATATCATCCGAGCGTCAAACTCTCAGAAATGGTATTGACAAAATAAGGTGGCGACGTTTAGTTCCGATTTTGACCACGCGCTAAAACATCTTTTGATTAAAGTTGTCAAAAAATAAAAGGCCCGTTTTGACATTGGCAGTTCTAGTAGTTATTAAAGATCAAATTCGCAAAACACGTATTCGTTTGTATGAAACTGACAGGAGTCAAGATGCATTCCCAAATGTCAAAACGGGCCTTTTATTTTTTGACAACTTTAACGGGCTGTTATCAATGTAATCGGTTACAGCTCTATTTGCACGAATTGGAACGCTCCATCCATAATATTATGATAACCTTATTGACTTTGACATAAACCCTGCCCCCTTTGGCCCTTCTTTCCCTTGGGAACACAAGTCAGCTCCCCTCCGGCCTTCTTCCCCCCTCCTTTGTTCCTGCCATCCTCCATACTTCTTATTATTACAATCGACTTTGTAATGTAAATAAATGCACATAAGATATTTAAATTGCCCAGACTTTTAAGTTTTTTAATTAGTAATAAGAACTGCAATAATAAGTTTATATTATCAATTAAAAATAGTGTGTGATTATAATGTCTGATTGTGGGAAATTCGGTCCGTTAATCGGTGCCATTGACGAGGGCACCTCAAGTGCGCGGTTCATTATTTTCAAAGCGAATTCTTCAGAAGTTGTAGCATATCACCAAAAGGAGCTTGAACAGCATTTCCCTCAAGAAGGATGGGTAGAGCAGGATCCGTGCGCGATTTTGGAAGTGGTTACGACGTGCATACAAAAAGCTGTGGAGAATTTAGTGACATTAGGAGGATCAGCAAAGGTTATTTGTTTTTTTTTTTTTTTGCATTTGGTTCCACTATCGTGTATCAACACGAGTAGTGGGAACCATGGGCCTACCATTGTCCGCTACAATGCAAATATCACTGGGTGCTATTGCATTGCCTAATGTTTGCTAATGAAATGGTGATACCAGAATATTGGTAGTAGAATACCGTTGCAGTGTTTTGAAATTTCTCGAAGCACCTATATTGCAGACTCATTTAATTATGGCTCCTATAAATGTCCATGGCTAGACCATGGCTATACAAAAGAACAGATAGAAAGGGCATGACGCTAATGTCTCGGAAGATAAGTAGGCTTTTGGTGTGCGACAGCACACCAAAGGCCTACTAATGCCGCAAGAGTGTTGAAAGAAGTTGGACACAACCTTTTTCAACACTCTTGCGGCATCTTATCTTATAAGCAGTGGGAGTATTTTAATGCACCTTGTTGCTAATGTCAATTATAAAGTATGCCTAAGCGAAATAGAGTACAATACTCTACAGCCATTGTGTCACCCTTTGTAAATATTTTGTATATTTATGTTTTATAATTTGTATGGTGTACAATAAAGAGTATTCTATTCTATTCTATTCTAAATTAGAGTATTGTTGGCAACCTTAGTACCAACTGACACATCATCGCCCAGCCCAAACCACCTAGATTAGAAATTCAGAATTTGGACAGTAAATTCCTTGTGTGACGTAGGCATTCACTAAGAAAGGTTTCTTTAAAAATCTACCCACACCCTACAATATACCTACAGTACTACCTACAGTATTTGTCTCTTATTCCCCTTTTTAATCCATCCAAAGGTTGTCTTTAAAATATCGCTCTCAGCGATAAACCCACCCATTTTTTTTTTTTTTTTTTTTTTTTCTTCGGGATGGGAAATCATTAATTGACCCCTCCCGCTCTGGGTGGAGCGGAAGGGAGTGTCAGACTCTTACTGACTAAAACCCACCCATGTTCCTTCCTTCGCCCTTTATGTTCCGGGGTAGCGGTAACCCTTTCGGACAATCCCGCTGCCCCGGCAGGCTTCGGCCCTGAGGGGCCCCTCGTTATGCTGACATCTCTTTGAGGCGCGCGTGGAACACTTACGCGCCGTCCGGCACGGGCCTGGTCCTGATCGGGCGGTGAGCTACCCATTGCTCTCCGCCCGCAGGCCCGCGCCTACGGTGGCCGGTAGTCGTCACTCGACTCCCGACGCCCGGGGCGTCTCCCGCGGCGGCTGGGACGGGAGGCTCTCTCCCTCATCCGTCCCGCCACCTCCTTCGCTAGCATGACTGCTTCGCAGAAGGAGGCGACTGCCTCCCACTCCCTCTCGCTCCGGACCATGGCTTGCACCAGGGCCGGGCGCGAGAGGCCGCCGCCGCTGCCGATCGCCTCTACGAGGACACGGCGGTGCTCCGCCCAAGCGGGGCAGACCTCCACCGTGTGCTCCACCGTGTCCTCTGGATAAACCCACCCATTGTGTCACCCTTTGTAAAATTTATACATTTTTGTCTAATTTAAATGGTGTACAGACGCCAGCAGGTCAAGCTACCCGAAACTGTCAAATTTTCCCAATCAACCTTGAACCCTAATGCTTTAGTGATAAAGTTGAAAATCTATGAAAGAAATTTGACAGATTGTAGTAACTTGATGTGCTGGCGTCCGTACATTATAAAGAGTATTCTACCCCGTAGTTGTTACCCCTAAGGGGATGAAGAAGGGGATTTCTTTTGTATGAAAAATCTTATCCCATGGGTTTATAAACTTGAAACTTGGTACGAATATCCACTTAAATAAATAGATACTATAACTTGTTAAAATCTACTTGTTATTTTACAAATTGAATTTTATTGACAATTACAGTAAACGTTTTAATGGTATTTGGCACAAGAAGTATTATTGCATGTGAATACATGTCATTATCATTCACTGATATCAATTATAATCTCTTGTTGACTTGTGATTATTACCTACCTAGATTATTGCCCCATACTAAAGTAGTGAGGTCAAATGATCCTTATCATTGTTATTTATGTATTTATTCTTATATTTCCATTAAAACCATTGCTTTGTGTATTTAACAAATGTATATTTGTGTATTTCCTTTATTTATTTTTTTCCGTTCTGTTAGCCAATGATAAAATCTAACTAAGATTGAGAAGATTTAAATTTTTAGAAAGAAAGGCACTCTCACCTTCGCTCTCAATAATTTGTTGTATTCTGCTTCTTGTTTAAATAACCATAGTCCACCCTGATTTACATTACCATTAATTTTCATTACCCTGCATTAACTACCAAGTCCTCATAATTCGTTCACATTGCTCTAGTAACTATTTAAGACCATTTGACCCCACATATTTTCATTAGGATTTAAATAGCACTTTTTAATGGCCATGTGCTGGCCATTTCTGTGAGCCACTCCAACACCATTGTCAAATGATGAACCCCACAGTTGTCGTGAACAAAATATAATATATGCCCTTCTGGATTAACGACACGCACTGTTGGCACCATAAGTTATTGTAAAACCTACATATATGTCTGGCCATTCATACGGCTGCATACTTCCGGAACTTCTCAGTAGCAGCCCGGAATCTGCGTGTTGGGTAAAAAATTTGCCTTTTCCCTATTAGTGTGTGGCTGTGCCTTAGATTACGTTTGGTTTCGTTACCACGAATCAGGTAGCTACGAAAATAGATAAGTACTTAAAGCTATTAAAATAATTAAATTCCATCAACAACATTAATGTTGAAAATCATGCCAAGTCTGGGGACTCTTACTGTAAAACGTTCTAAGATCTCATGTAGAGCCAATTCTGGCGATCTTTGACCTTTGACTGAGTGTTCTTAATTAATCCATGCTACTTTGCGTTTACCATGCACTGTCTGTTAACTTTTAACGTCTAAACTACTGAAATTTGACAGATAGGTAGCCTAGGACCTAGAGAAGTACAATGACTACTTTCATCCTGAATATTTGTATTAAAAAATGGTGAAATACCAACTACTGGGAGACGAAGTCGCGGACAACAGTGGGATTATAATTTCTTTAAACTTCCACTTTTTGATTTTGTATCATTGAAGAAAATGTGTAGATAATATTTTATTGGTTCGAACCTACGACCTACAACTCGTAAGTCGCGGCTGTTACCACTGGGCCACCACACACCTGCCTTTCGGCTTAAATAAGTACTTGTTTCATTCGGTTTCTTATTATGCCTTTTTTTAAAATTCCAGGACATAATAGCGGTTGGAGTTACAAATCAACGAGAGACAACAATAGTTTGGGACCGAAACACTGGCAAACCATTGCACAATGCAATTGTTTGGTTGGATATGAGGACATCATCTACTATTGATAAGCTGTTGGATACTGTGCCTAACAAAACACGAAACAAAAATTATTTAAAGGTGTGAATTGAATCAATTTAATCTTATTATCAATAATTATCTAATGCTCCGGCGATACCCACGTCTGTGGTACCGTCTGAGACAAGTTGCGCCTGAACTATAGCGTTCATAAATAAAACGATTAAACGATTAGTTTAACGATTGGCTACATTAATGCTACATATAAGCGGTTCAGCTCCAAAATGGTTGTTCCATTTAAGATGCTACCGAGACGATTTTTTTTAAGTTCTCCGTATTAATCGAACCTACATATTGTTTAGTCTACATGAAATAAAAATTCATACTTAAATAAACCCAACACCTTCAATATATTTTGTTATCAGAATTTTCCTAATAACCATACTACCATAGGAACATTAAAAAAAATAAGTACTATATCCTCCATTGTAAAATATGTACTAGTAATCGGCTGCATTCGATTAGACTGGAACCCAACCCCAACATAGTTAGGAAAAGGCTAGATGATGAAGTATCCTCCATTGAGTCACTTAGTTACTATACTCTATGTTATTACCTACCTATAATTACCATGCATGCCTGCTATAATGAAAGTGAATCAATGGAGGAAATATCTTAGTAAAAGAGCCAGCTGAAAAAATAAAGTTACTTGGCTGCTATACAAAGTTAGATTATTAGAGTAAAATTATCAGGTATATTATCATACATTGTTGTAAATTGCAGTGTTTTACAGGTTTTACATGTTTGATGCATTTTCTTGAAGGGCTTCTCAACTGTCGGTAACGCCCATTACGAAAAAAATGTATAAGCTTTGTTAAAACATAATTATTGTGTTTGCTTACAAATGGTTTTGGGAAAGTAAGGATATGATTACAAATTAAGTGTGCTGAGCTTTGTTGAATAATTTTAATTTGAGGGTATTATACCAACACATAGGAAAATTAGGAATGCTGCGGTCTCTACAGATATATAAATTGATTTGTAACATACATTTCGAATGTTAGTATGCTACTGAGAAGAAGACCCAATTGAATCTATTCATTGATTTATAAGTTTACTGCTCTGTTTTTATACTTTTAAATATTAATAGTGTATTTTCTCTGATTTTACAGCCATTATGTGGACTTCCTTTGTCACCCTACTTCAGCGCTGTAAAATTAAGGTGGCTCAGTGACAATGTTGATGCTGTAAAAAACGGTATGAAAAAAGGAACATGCTGTTTTGGGACCGTTGACACTTGGATCATGTGGAATTTAACTGGTAAATATTATTGATATTTCTTGAACCTCGCCAATAGATTCACGGGTGAAGCTCGACCCGAAGCAGCTGGCTGCGACGTCGTTAAAAGATGCCCATCCATAGATAAACATCACCCATCTCTCCACTAGTCCAATGCCTACTCTAGGATGCATATCCGGTACGGCTCTTCCTTTCCTATCCTAAGGGCACGTCTTCCCTACCATTACAGTGTCCCCCGGTTTACTCCTTGAAATGCAATGGTCGCTGTAGCACCATGAACATGAGGCTACAGGAGCTAGTGCGAATCTTGGGGTTCATTTGATTAATCGAGTCTGGTCAAACCACGCTGGGATCGATGCAATTGATTCATAAATATTATTGATATTTCTGGCCTTCTAACCTATTTACGTCATATTGGGTTTTGATTTCGACCGCATTTTCGGCATGAACGAACTCAAAAAGAATGATTATTTCATTATATAAAAATGAACAATAACCAAGGCGGGCCTACCCAGGGCCCCTGGGTAGACCCTAGCCTTATTTTGTGCGTCTATGCACCAGATATGGGAAGCTCACCTTTGTAGAGAGACGAATTTTGGGATAATATAAGGCATTTTGTGAATAGTTGAAAAAGCAAGATTTTTAGGCTTGGAGAATTTGATGGTTGGATTGGTGTGAAGAGATATAAGTACCAAAAAGTATCAAGTACTTTTGGGGATGATACAGTGAATGAGAGTGGGCTGAATTTACTAGAGATATGTGTAGAGAAGAATTTGTCTGTTATGAACACTATGTTTAATCATAGAAAGGTTCACAGTTATACTTGGAAAAGGCAAGACAGTAGAAGTATGATGGATTTTGCGATTGTGGATAATGATGCCAAATTTACCAAAACTCGTTGCGTTTGGTTGCTTCGTCAGGTCGTCGAGTTCCTGAGCTACAATGACTGACTTATGCATACCAATTGTCAGGACAGCTCCACTCAAGAGACCTATTTTTTCTTCTCAGACATTCCAGGATTATGGTTGTACAAAATTGTTTAAGATTCTGATTATTTCTGGTTTATTGCCTGAATAAGCCGTTTGATCTATATATAAGTAATTATATTATAATTATATTTACAGGTGGACCTAATGGTGGGAAACATGTCACTGATGTGACCAATGCATCAAGAACTATGATGATGAATATTGAGAACTTGGATTGGGATCCTTTGTTGTTGAAGTTTTTCGAAGTTCCTAAGAGCGTCTTGCCAGAAATAAAGTCCAGTTCCGAGGTAAAAAAACTATGATATTGTGATTTTTAAGATCATTTCAAAATAATAACTATATAAAGTTAGCTTGAGGCGCATGAAAATGTATACTATTATACCCTGTTTCAAAACTATTTGATGAAAGTGTAAACAAACATGTACAGGTTTAATTCTTATGGAATCACTCACTAAAGGAAATAGTAATACAGACATATTTATATTTTTACTTGAACTTTTAATCATATTCACTAACTTGACAGTAAAAAGGAATATAATGTTACCAAACTAAAATTAAGACTGTTGGGGTAGTGAACGAATATTTTAGACTTATCGCTTGATTGTTGCAGGTATATGGTTATATTGCTGATGGACCAATCAAAGGTGTCCCTATAGCAGGCTGTCTTGGTGACCAACAGGCGGCCTTAGTTGGTCAAATGTGCTTACAGAAAGGTCAAGCAAAAGCAACTTATGGAACTGGTTGCTTTGTACTGTACAACACGGGTGATATTCGCGTTAACTCTGGCAGAGGCCTTTTGACTACTGTTGCTTATCAATTGGGCAGTAATAACCAAGCGTGTTATGCCCTGGAAGGATCCGTAAGTTAGTCTAGCGACATATCTACGAAAAAACGCGTACTATAGACAATTTTAGCAACATTGTAGGTGTCAACACTGAACATTCCTCGGCGTTTTGTCCCGTAGGTGTGTCGCTATAAACCCAAATGGTGATTTTGCATACCTAGTTATAGGTATTGCAATGTTTAAACAATAGTATTGTTGATTCAAGTAACTGTATACATTGCTAAATTGCGGATTGAATTCTAGGTAGCTGTCGCTGGAGCAGCTTTAGGTTGGCTGAGAGATAATATTGGCCTTTTGGAAAGTGCCAATGATTCTCAAGGGATAGCTGAAAAAGCCACCGATAATGGCAGTGTTGTATTTGTGCCAGCCTTTAGTGGTTTGTATGCACCATACTGGCGTCAAGATGCTAGAGGGTAAGTAGTAAATATTAAAACATACTGTCATTTTATTTTCTCAAAGCCTATTGAAATCTATATAAATAAATAAAATTGAAGTGACTGTTTGTAATGTCAAAATAACAGCTTTTTAGTAAATGCATATGAAAGTATATAAATGGTACTTATAACAGAAAAACATTTTTTATTGTCTGTCTGTTTGTACCGGCTAATCTCAGAAACAGCTGGACCGATTTTGACAGGACTATCACTGGCTAATAGCTGATGTTACAAGAAGTAACTTTTGCTACTTTTATTTGAGAAAACGAATAGGGTTCCGCGTAAAAAAAATAAATCCATGAAATCAGTTTTGTTATCCGACATGCACGCGGACGAAGCGAACTGCTCCCAAAACCGTGAAGGAAAACATCGTTAGGAAACCGGCATGTCTTAGAACCAAAACTTCGAAGACATGTGACATCTACCAACCCCCAACACTGGGCCTGCATGGTGGATTACGGCCCACTCCCTCTCACCGAGGGAAGGCCTGCGTCCCGTCCCGTCCCGAGCAGTGGGAACTTTATAGGCTGATCGCGAACGAAGTGTGGGCACAGCTAGTTAATACATATTTCTTGTCTACTGATTTGATTGGCTGCTGTTATTTAAGTCGTCTAACCAGAGCAGTCAACATGAGGTTTGACAATATGTCATTAAATTTTTCTGTTGATAACGTGACTGACTGCAAATAAAATTCTTAAAGTCTTTTAGAAAGATGTAATGATATGAGATGAGACGGCTTTATTAGCCTGGACTCTTTCTTAAAGGAATGACCCAAAATCGCAGTAGACCGGGAAAAGTGGAAAGGAGGAAGGGAGGCCTTTGCCCTGCAGGGGGACAACACAGGCTTAATAATAATTTTTTTTGTTCAAACCTCCCTTTCTTGTGCGATCTCTGGCCACGTTGGCCCTGCAAATGATATTAGATCGTCACACCACCTTCGCCTTGGTTATCCCCGAGGGCGATCTCCTCCTTCAGGTGTCCAGTGAGTGACGATCTTTGTCCATCTCTCCGGGTGGACCCACTTCAGCTTGGCTGTTTTCTCTCCAACATCCGCTATTTGAGTTATGGAGGCTCATAATAAAAAAAAAAAATAGTCTACTTGTCTAATTTTTCATGGTCCTCACATGATCTGACCAAGACATTGTCTAAACTTTAAAAGAGACTGACCTATGAGTTTGTGTTGGTGTTTCTTCTCAGAGTAGTCAGATATAGGAAACACTGACATAATCCAGTTTATGTGTAAAATTGCTTGTACAAACCTACTTACAGAAATAAATATAATTTATTACTTAACTAACATAAATGTATCGATTTTCAGTGTTATATGTGGAATCTCTGAAGATACAAACTCAAATCACATTGTAAAAGCAGCATTGGAGGCTGTTTGTTATCAAGTGCGAGATATTTTGGATGCTATGAATGAAGATTGCGGAATACCTCTTCAACTTCTCAAGGTAACCATTTTTAAATAATAATTTTTCACAGGCGACTCACGGCGCACTTTAATATTTTACTGTTTCTATTCAAAACGATGTAATAACAGCGTTTTTGAACAAGCAATAAGAAATAAACTGCGACGCGCAGATATCGAGTTCTATTTCCTGGCAAGTTCAATGTTGTCGCTTTTAGTCCTTAGCCACCACCTTTTGTGTAAGTTTTGAGATTTTTAGAAAATTTATTCCAAACGGGGTGAAAATGGGCAGTCAAGTTATTAAGGGGGGATTTTACTGCTTGCTTCGAATAACTCGAAAATTGGTATTAGTTATCTGGAAGACGAATAATAGAAAATTATTCAACGGTTTTTCATAAAATCAATGACTGGAAATGGGGATTTAGAAACTTGAAACTTGTCACAAATACTGATCAAGGTAAATAGTAAAGATTGTAATGATTATTTTTTAAAACACTTTAACCGGTTGAATGCCGTAATTAAAGAAACAATTAAAAAGCCATTGTGTCTCGCGTGGATCCACGTTCGATACGAATGGTTAAAAGGGGTGGAGGGACTTGGAAGTTCAAAGAGAAGAGTACGAATTCACGCAAACGAAGCACAGGAGAAGTGCTAGTGCATGTATAAGCCGCGTGCCCAATGGGATTTCAAATAAGTGACGCACTTTCATAAAAAAAAATGTTTATTTCAATTAACATGCTTGGTTTGCTTTATATGATTTGGAGACTCCTTTTAAGCAAGGAAATGCTTGTTTTAGGAGACTCCGCTCTTGCACTTATCATTATCCCAAATATATAGAATTGAAAACCATGTATTTAGAAAAGAACATGCAGGTAGATTTAAACAATAATCAAAAAGTAAAAAGAGGCGCGCTTGAGTGAAGTGTAGTGTAAGGTATGTGTATATGTGAGTGTATGAGGATGAGTGAAGGTGTACAGAATGAGTGTGATTTGATTAAATTAGGTATTGTGGTACATACAACACCACTCATAGTTGTGTATGTATTTATTATTTTGAGTATGATATAATTATTATCAGTCTAGTGATATTTATTTTAGAAGTATGTATGTATGTTAGTATATTCTCGTAATTTTTGTTTCGTTTTTTAAGTAAATTGTTTTTGATTGTATCTATTATTTTATTTACTGGTCGTCAGTAGCCCGAAAGTCTGACAACCAGTCTTACCAAGGGGTATCGTATTACCCAGTACTTAACTGGGTTGTGGAGGTCAGATAGGCAGTATTCAGCTGCATCCGGTTAGACTGGAAGCCGACCCCAACATAGTTGGGAAAAGGCTAGGCAGATTATGATGTATTATTTTTTTTGTCTCTTTTACTATTTCACACGCTGTCTACATCTCTGTATCAATTGTCCTGTTTCGGGTGTGCTGGAAGAGATTTCTTGTGAAATAAGCGTCACCTCTGTACCTACCTGTTTATATATGTGTGTACATAAATGGTAAAATAAAAAATACAAACCGTAACCTCTTTATGAGATGAGTTTTCAAAAATCATAAAATCACCTTCAGTTAATTAGTAAAACGGGTTGGTGTCCGCAACTCCACGTCAATGAGCGTATTTTGTGTACGGATGGCAAAATCGATTATTCGGTCCACCCCAGTTTCTCAAGGAAGGCCAGCAACTCTTTGATGTTACTGACCGTCTCACAGAGGGTACCTACCTGGGTTACTTTACCCTGTACGTGGCAACCTCCGGCCAGTTTACAAGCACATGTGGTACTCATTCTCATCGTCCTCCATGCAGGCCCTGCGCAGTGGACTGTCTGTGACTCCTATGACAGAGAGGTTTTTATTAAATGACCCGTGGCCAGTTAAAGCTGCCGTAACTACATATACGCAGCTGTTAATTAGTTACTTTGAGAACAAAATTCAAAGTCGTCAGGTTTATTGTATACCCACAATTTCTTCACCAGATTTAACAACTTAAATCATTATGCGTCAGGCTGCACACGATCATACGAAAATCAAAGGTTCTGAGGATCACGTTATCTTTTGACCATTTTGGAAATTTGGAAGTGGATCCCTGACCACGGGGCTCGTATCTGTCATCGTTCTCTCATTATGCTGCACCTATTCACCTATCAACTTTTTGCACTGCCCGTACGATACTAACTAATAGCCCTTATAGATAGTACTTTAAAAAGGTTTTTCTATCGTACTTTATTATCCTGTTACAGGTCGATGGCGGCATGACTTCTAATGCCTTAGTCATGCAAATACAAGCTGATTTAATTGGGATCAACGTAATAAGAGCTGGATTTACTGAAAGTACCGCTTTAGGGGCAGCACTTGTTGCGTACTGGGGAGTAGAACCTTCGAAACAGGGAGCTGCTATACCGATGACAAGCGGAACCACATATTCACCTCTCATCAGCGATGACGAACGAGACATGAGATACAAGCAGTGGAAAATGGCCGTTGACAGATCCCTTGGATGGGAGCAAAACTAAGAATTATACTATCAGAAGCCTAATAATTAAAAGAAGCTCGACGCGTTCAATAATACAATTAGAAGCAATAACATAAACAGCTATCACAATAGATAATCTAATAATGCAGGGTATATTTGTATCAAGCCAGTATGTGTAAGTTCTAACATGGGTCCCGACACCCGACAACTGGGAACGGTCTCTGATACGTGCCAGCCGCGTTCCGCGGGGCGTAATTTCAGTCAGACGCTTTAAATCGTGTAATTTACGTTATAGGATCAACGAAAATCTTTAGGGTTGTTTAGTAAAACAAGGAACCCTCTTTAACGTTTCGCCATGTCTGTCTGTTTTAATGTTACAGGTTTTTTATTCACACATTTTAAGTGCTCTAACGCGGAAATTTGGCATGGCATATTGCCATCAATGTGATGAAATTACATCTAATCTCAAAGTTGTACATTATAGTACCCGATGTTGGCAAGTGCAACAGAGCTGGGCCCATTGTGCTCCATCTTCTTAATTGTTGGTTAACGTGGCGCCTAACACCTTCTAACAATACCCCGCAAAACGAAGGTTAATGAAAAATAACCCCGTGATTTGCATGTATGGGAGGCGCCTCTTGTTTTTCTAAGATTTTAATTATATATGTTACAGTCTAACCGGTCAAAACTACATTTGACATAGTTTCAGTCATCAAGAATCGTGTGAGATATACGAACATGTCTGTCATCGATAACCACTGTCAAGCTGGTGTTACTGACCAGAAAAAACTTTTTCTTTTCACAGTTTTTGCTTAATATAATTAAAGTTACGATGTTAATCATACTGGGTGTCGATATAATCTCACTTTTACCTTTCGCCCATCCGGGTAGACAAGAACTACAGAACGTGTTGCGATATATCATGCCAAATTTCAGTTTTCAGCACTTTCAGTCTTAAGCTAAGGGGCCCTCGAGTTGTAATTGCATTAACGGACAAACAGACAGAGACGTTACATTTCTTAATATGGATTATGTTAAATTATTAATTGTTGTACAATTTACATTAAAAAATAATATTTATGTACTGTTTAGCAAAATGTTAGTAAATATACACATATACAACGAATATCAAAGAAAAGGTTATAATTATCTATACAAATGAGGTGACGAGGGAATCTTGTATAGAATCACTATGCATTGTTAAAACAAACTTCATAATTATGCATCCGTTAAATTACATTTAAATGCAAAACAAACGCTTCACTCAGTATGAGGCTCGCTATCCTGTGATTACACTATGGGTAGTAAATTGCGCCTACAGTGCGGCCGACGATTGATCGCGTTCTTGACACCTGTTAGTTTCATACAAACTAATACGTGTTTCGCGAAACTGATCTTTATTAGCTACTAGAATTGTCGCACTGACAGATGTAAGGAAAGCATTCTCTCGACGGCAGAACTGTAGTACAATGTATGATTAGTGTTTTATAATCTAAAAAACCCGCGAATTTATTTATTTTTTTAATGTCTTAAGCACACATGCACAGAGGCGGACTTCATGCCATAGGCATTTTCTACCAGTCAACCTTTGGATGATGCAGAGGCAAACGTGGTAGGTGCAATAACGAAAATGTGGAATAAATATTTATTTAAATTTAAGGATATATTACTTATTAAAAAGTATAAATATAATAAATATACCTAATTATATATAAATGTAAGCATATATTAACGTTAACGTAATATACGTACGTCAAATAATAACAAGGCCATAATTTTGTAATTGTAATTTGAAACAACGCTTTTTTTGGTTTGACGTTAGTTAGCGCCATTTTTGACGTATACGCGTGCGTCAAGTGGACGTGAAACAACCCGCCCTTAGCATGCAATGTACTTTTTCCGTTACGTAACATGTTGTATGACAACTAACAATTCAAGTGTTAAATAATTTAAGGGGTGATAGTACTCTACTCTGTGACAATGGGACCAACACAGTAAATAGCAAAATAAAAGCACCTACGTCATACATTTTGATTGGGAAGATTTTGCATTTTTGTATGAAATAAACATACATTTTTTTTTATAGTTTCAGACTTAATTTCGTACTAATTATTTATATTGATGAGTACTATCACCGATTAAACTAGACGTTGTTTAAATTATTGATATTTAAAATGTAAGTAAATATTATACAGTTAATAATGTATATACTTCTTGTTAACTATATTTGTTTATTATCGACCTTATTGATGCGTATGACGTACTATTTATTGCATAGGTAAATTAACATTCCATGCTATATGATAGCTTGATCGGTTAATCTAATTTTATCGTACAACAACCTGTGATGTAATGAAAACGTACTATAATATTAAAAAAATCAGCGCCTGATTTGAAACACCTTGTTTTATGGTTTTTTGTTGTAGCCCATTACTAGTCATAAACTCGTTACAAAGCACAGTAATGGTATTAATATATCTAAGTAAAGCCTGACTTACTCGATGCAATGCAAGTTTCTTGACTGTGGCACACATTAAGTATACGGATACTGGGAAGAGAACTAGACCTAGATCCAGACCCAAGAGTGGCCTAAATTCTGAATCTTAGATAGTGATCATGTTTCTGAAATAAAAAGTCAATGTCGCCCCGTCGCATGGCGCGTTGTAGTGTATGATCCGCCTTAGGGACTAACCACCACCACCATAGAAAACAACGATTTTGTATGGAATGCGTATGTATCCGAAAAACTGAACGTATGCGTACGCATTCCATACAAAATCGTTGTTTTCTATGCAAAAGAGGCAGAACAGAGCTGAATAAGTGTGCTTAGTCCATTAAAGTTGCTTTTCGCGTCTGTTGGTGTGACCGCGTGGGGCTAACTCGCTAGTAGGTACTAGATGGTCAATCGAAAATCAACCTAAACCACATTTTGAAGAGGAGATTTGGAACGAATGTAAATTATCCAAGATTCTGAATTCAAGCTTACTGAGCTCAAACAATGTTTTTTTTTATCGGGCGCAACTTTAAATATATTTACCAATTTTGTAACTCTGTTCCACAATCGAAATGTTGATACTTTGATGTTGCACAGTGGATAAAATATTTACAAATATACCTTGTTACAAAATTATTCTGTATTCTGTAAGGACAGGTATATAGGAGTGTTACAGTTGTAATACTATATACCGTTGGCTTACTATACTCTGTAAATATTGCTAATGAATCCTAGAAAACGTTAATAAGTGTCTAGCGCTATGTCATGATTCGGTCAATTAAAATTAAACATTTATGTAGGTGATCAAAGTTAATAACGTAACTTACCATATTATTAGGGACGGCTATTTGCTTCAAATGTTCCCGGAACAAATGAATTTAAATCAAGGAGTTGTGTTGCAAAGTCTCATGAAATATTCAATTCGTAGGTAAAACACGTAGTTCTGTTCAGTTGTCGTACATACATGACCATACGACGTGCTGATAGTACACAACGTACCGGTGTACTGTCATACGTGCACTAACATAAATTATTATTTAAATAATATCTTTTTTAACCTAATTCAATTAATATCATTAAAGGAGGTGCTCTATGATAGTCCGCGAAATTCAAATTTTTTCGTTTCTCAAAAACTATCTAACTAGCCGATTATGCCTTAGATAGGTAATTAAAATTATCGCTAGAGAGGCTGAGAGGACGTAGTTTAGCTATATAAAACAGGTAGGTACAAATTATTATCTAAGGGGTGATTTTACCATCGCCAGATAACTTTTATTCGAAGAATAAAATTGACGTTTGACAGTTTTTGTATAAAATAACTGTCAAAATTTAAAAATTATTCCCCGATTAAAGTTATCAGATGATTGAAAAATCAGCCCTAAATCGAACTACCTACATATTAAATAAATCAATGAATAACTTTTATTCATCGTGTCAAGATTAGGTAATACACAAATATGTACCTGCCTAGTTTTGAAATTATCTCAATTTCGGCGAAACGTTTATTAAGTTGCACGGACTGGCGTCATAGCCAAATCGCCTAACGCATGCAAGTCAAGGGTTGCTATAAGTAAAATATACTTACTATGGCAACACTTTACTTGCGTGAGGCGAAATCGTCTCACATTTTGAAACAATAACCATTGGTGGAAAGGCGCTCAGTTTTTGATTAGCTCGTAATACTTGTGAAGGCAGTTCACTGAGTACGTCAGCGAGAATTCTCGCGCTTTGTTGAACTGACTCGCGAACTGCCTTAGTATCCTGACCTCTGTTATTAGTAATATGATCGGTGCTTTACAGAATGACGAAGATTATCTACTAAGGGTTGATTTCTCCAACGCTAGATAATTTTATCCGAGGAATAATTTTATATTTTTGACAGTTCTTCCATACAAAATCTGTCAGACGTCAATTTATTCGAATAAAAATTATCTGTCGATTGAAAAATCAACCCTAATAACAATATAAACCCCGTACGGCCCTTAAAATTATTAGATTAACTAACATTTACGTTTTAAAGATTTCGTGTTAAAGTTTTGCTATGTTTTATGCTATATTAATAATTATATCAAAATAGTTATAGTACGGGAGGTACGTTGTAAAGCGTTTTTATACCAAGAGGTTTTTACTTTTTTGTAATAGATTACCTGGTACACGTAAGGTAGATTTATGAAAACCTTTTCTCGATTAAAACAATTGGAATAATGGGTAAGGTTCTCATAAAGAGGCGAATTCTTCATATTAGTGTTGAATAATATTTTTAGGAAAGCAAAATTGGAATTGTTTGAAGTTCGATTAAATATATGCAAGTGCTTCCATGGTTATGACATTACGATGATTCCCGAAGCGCAAACTTTTGTTGGGGTATTTGTACAATATTTCGTTACTCTTAGTTCCACCGCTACCTGTGTACACACGACGACATATCAGGCTATAAATTTCCAGTTTAAGCAGACCTCTCATTGTATAGGCTTTTCGTAGAATGAGAAACCAGCTTACACTGGAAATGTGTAGCTTGATGTGTCACCGTGCGTACCTGGCGGTCGGATATCTGTTAGTTGTTGAAATTCTATATAACTTTTTTGATATTAACCTGTATAAAATTAACGTTAATAAAAAAAAAGAACGGTACCTCCCCTACGACTTATTAGAATTAGGGCTGATTTTTCCAACGCCAGATAATTTTTTCCGAGGAATAATTTGAATTATTGACACTCTTCCATACAAAACCTGTCAGCCGTAAATTTTATTCCAAGAATAAAAATTATCTGTTGATTGAAAAATCAGCCCTTAGATAATTATGTTATTCGGTAGAAATTAGTTTAATGTTGGGATACAGTGTTTGTGATTTAGATCCTGGGTAGTTAGAGTTGAGTTTTATAAGAAGCTTTTGTTATGTTTTAAATATTAGGTGGTAGGTATGATTTTAAAAGGTAAATACAAATAAATCATGATGTTATTATTTGTTTTTTTTTTCACCTTTTTCAAATAACGTAACACTCGAGTCAATTATCCTACTGTTTTATAGATTATGCAAGACCATACCTAAAATTAGAAATCAATCATGATGGTTTATTCAGTGGTCTAGTTCAACTCCTTCACAGCCGGTGAAACACTACTCTCACACCTTGTCATAAATAACAGGGGAAAAAATGCCTCGTTACTTTTGAGATATGCTCCTTTTAAATTATCATCCACTACAACTCCCTAAAAGCCAGAATCAACGATTCAACTGTCTTGGAAACCGAAAGAAATTTATCTACAAAGAACAGCAGAGGAGTAGGAGTAAGGGCTCGGCGCACATCTGGCGACGTGCAGCGCAGAGCATGTCCGCGAAGCATCTACGCTGCGGATCTCTGCTCTAGTCGCTTTGATGCTCTCAGGAACTATAAGTGTTAATTGGTTTTCGATATTAAATCGATACATAGTTTAGCAGAAAAAAATCACTGCGCTGCGCCTCGCCAGACGTGCGCCGGCCATAGACAAAACCACTATTTCCGCTATCCTCCAAAACAACCACGAGATAAATAACAGCTAGGCTAATAAGCACAAACGGATCTTTATAACTGGGGTAATTATTATTATTATGAGTTGTCCCACTGCAGGGCAAAGGCCTCCCTTCCCTCCTTCCAGTTTTCCCGTTCTACTGCGGTTGTGGGCCAATACTTTAATGCGTTAAGGAGTCCAGCTCATCCCGCCATCTCTTTCTTTTCTCTTTATAACTGGATAAGCCCAGCTAAATTGACGTACTCAGTGGGGCCACCTGGTGTTCGCTTGCCATTATAGTTTGGTCAAATCATCAAATGAGACCAGCTATTTTTGGTCAATTGGCGTTTCGTTTTCTGTCCACCTAGGCTCTAGTCGGGCAATAATAGATACGTATTGTACTGAATGTCAAGAAGAACCGTAGGCACTCTAGCAGCAGCACGACGAAGCTCGTCTTCTATGTGCAAACGAGATAAGCGGTCGCGCCGGTCATGACAATAAAAAAATAGCAAACAATATGTTTGCTATGTTGCGGTATTGATTTGTTCTGGCGTCAGTGGAGAACTGTACGACCAGCATAATAATAACAAATAGTGCCCTGATATTAAACACCAACACTTAAATTGAGGTTTCACTTTGAAAATTGAAACCAAGCTTAAAAGGGTTCCTTTTAAGCTTGGTTTCATCAGTTCTCAAAGTAAGATCGATGCTTTCGAGATGTGGTGTCGGCGGAGGCTACATCGTATTTGTACCTATACCATGGACCGCCATGAGAACGAATGAACGCGTTCTGGAGGAACTCAACATCACCAAGCGGCTATCTAAGTACAAAATGCCAGGAGCGTGCCCTCAGCTTTTTCGGACATATTTTGCGGTCACCGACATGTCATGCTCACTCAAATGTCTCGATGGCGGCGTATGTGTTGGATCATTTAGTTCCCTTCAAAATGGTTGAGCTGAATGGTGCTTCATTTTATTATTCATACGTCATGTTCGTGAACGGGCGCCGTCAGTATGGATTGGTCTGCCATTACGGGTTTAGCTGCCAAGACTTGTTTTTTTTTTATTATTGATTTTTAAAATATTTTGATTACGGACACTTTTAACGTGTACGGCTTTCAAAGTCGTTTTCCACATGTTTAATTTCAACGTGATTGATCTAGGTAACCAATATTTTGTTTCAATAGGTATTTTGATTTATGAGAGTGGCTGCAGAGTTTCCTTCCGTTCTCCTCCATAGGAACCTACTTACGCTTTGTAATGGGCAGCTCGTCGGCACTACAGAAGTTGGTTTGTAGTAGTTACCTGTAATTGGTTTAATTAAAATTATTGCTTTGAGTTTGAGATTGAGTTTATTGTCTGAAAAGGCTTATGATACTGGGCCGGGTGAAAAAAACCCGATCAAGGTAAACCACTGTCGAGATGGCCAGACGTGGTCAAGAAGGCTGTTGGAGGCAGCATTTACCGAGCGATTCACACTGCAAAAGACCGCATAACTTGTTGACGCGCCGTGGTCGCGATCACATCAGCATTGAGGGTACGACGACGAAGATGAAGTTCGTAAACTCCTCATAGATTAAAAAAAAGTGCTATTTGCTCTTAGGTAGCACCTCTTAGTCTGAAGTCAGATATGCTGATACTCAAACGGCCTATAATCATACTCTACGGGTTCACAGACTCGGACTCGGACTCGGACACAAAGTCCGAGTCTGTGAAGTGGTAAAAACATACGACACCTTACGTTAGGTGCTTGGCGAATGCTAATAAATCTTAAGCAGCAATTATCTACATTTTACAAAAATCTTTGCAAGAGGCTATTCGTAACCTCTTTTTGTGGGCTAAAAATACAGAAGTTAATTCAGATAATTAAAGCAGAAAGGTAGAATAATTATAAAAAAATTAGTTGCAAAATGTCTCTTCAAATCTTTAACAGTAGGTTTGTGGCCATCGACCCTAGAGTATAGAAATGCGTCGAGAGACAATTACTAGTCAAATTCGAGACTCATTAGTTAAAGTCACTTTGAACAGAATACCGCATCACATAGTACTTATTCATACAATTCTGAATCTTTCACGGCAGCATTAGAAAAGTTTTTCACCTAGGTAAAGCTTTTTGACCTGAAAAAGATTCGCAAAGATCGATAGGCACACACTACAATGCCTATCATTTGTCACGCTTTCGCCAACCTCCAGAATGGCACCTAATACTAGCCTGTATGGAAATAGTATTTGCAAAGTAGATCTCAGTAATGGATCTGTTTGCCTCCACGGCGGCAATTCTGTATCTCGGAGACCTGAAATATAAACAAGCCCTTTTCACGAAACGATCAGTTTCCCATGGAACTTTCCGCTTGCATGGAAGTTCCCACCTCCGTTCCTAAACCCATGAGTCCTAATACACCTCAATTAGTCAACGGCATATTCTTGATAGTGGTACCCCGATGTGAGAAGGTATTTTGGGGCGCACTCCTAAAAGCCGGAGAACTAACACCGCCACTAACACTAAAAAACTTACAAGTGAACCTAGTTGACCCATCGACGAGGCTACTAGGACAAAATTATCCTGGAAATTTGTAAGTGTGGGGGTGGTTCAAGGCGATAGAAACATGGAACCCGGAACAAAAGTTATTGCTAATTAAATCTTGGCGAAAGTCTATCTTGGAGACATTCGGGGTGGCTTGGAAATGTTGGACTTCATGGTCTCAATCTAAAAACATTGATACAAATAATCCTACAGGTCCAATTAAACTATTTTTATCTAATTCACATTGTGTAATGTTGAAAGTTCAATTCAATTAAGTTAACATGTGCTTGTAAAACATATTTTATAATAAGTTGCGCTAAAAATCTTCAAAACCACCAATTTGGGAGGGATATTAGTAAACTTTATTAGCCAATTATACAGTAGACATAAACAATCACTTTCAAACATCACGCCACACTACCATGTTATTAATGCTTTGTTCAGGCAGATGTATACATGACTTAACGTTGCTTAGAGTTTACCTTGACCATTGCATTCGTTTAGAAGATAGTGTTATATTATGGTTAAAAACAGATTGCAGTAGTCATAGATAGCCTGGTTAGAAAATTCTTGTATCTACATCTCAACAATATTAACCTTAATCCGATATTTTGGACAGAAAAAAGTATAATATTATTAAATGACAGACGTTATGCTACAAAATCATTTAATTTGTTTATTACAGTTAAAGGTGTGGCTAAGCTTCTTCACGAACGGTCATCGCAAGCTGGATAAAATCTGGTTCATGGAAGGCATCATAGGAACTCCAGGAAGTACACGTTCGGCGGTAGCCTGTAAAAGTTGGCTAGAAAATTATGATCTGGATGATATCCTATGCCGAGGAAATTAGCAATCGGCTAATACACGTTCATTAAAAAATGTCAAAAGAAGAAAATGTATTATAAGTAATGTATTATTTCAAACGTTACACAGTTATTTGATCCGATTAATTAGCTAACACTTCAAACCTATTCATTTAAATTACAAGAGATTGTGCGCTTTTTAATTTCTTCAATTGTCCTAAACGCCCACGTCCATAAAATGTATGGATTTTAATACACTGTAAGGAAGTATTTATGTGCACGTAAAAATGTGTACCTATTTACATCTGTAATAAATATAATTTCTGGTGATTTAATGTTGTTGTTTTATATTAAAAGGACCATATTCATTTTTGCCCTAATCATGTACAGCCACTTTATATAGTTCATTAATTAAAACTTGATTTTGATAAATAAAATATACATTATTTGTATGTAGTTGCGGTTGCATTGGCGACGGTAGGTGAAGGATTGCAGTTTGTTCGGTCAATGTAACCAGATGAATGGTTGGTTGGTTATGGCATTCATCTGATTACTGAGAAATAAGTTTCTGAGTCAAATATTTATATATAGGTATATATATTATGGCAAGCGACATCGCGGTACAGACGGTGATGGTGGGATAAGCTGGACTCCTTCGATAAGAACTGATTTTTCTAGTATTTCGACATGCATGGAGTGTAAGGAGGCCTTTGTCCTGGAATTCACCAGTGCGATTCTGTAACCATCTCACCGTCAAAACTTAGGTGAAGTGAGCGTGGAGTGAGCTGTCATTCCAACTAATACTAGGGATTTACACTATTTACTCAGCTCACTCTAAGCTAACTTCACCTAACTTTTCACGGTGAGATTTTTACAGAATCGATCGGCAGTTTAGGCAATGACTAAATTCCTCAATGAGAAACAATGGATAATGCAATTGCATTATAAGCAGGACATGAATGGGATTTCACATCATCAAATATAACGAAATATATGGCCTTCTTCTTTGAATACATTTTGCTGTTGAGCCTATTTTATGCTTCTAGACCCAGATAATTAAGCTGTGCGTTGGCTCTGTCAGTGAGTGGATGTTATTAAGTAGATTCATTGTGTTTCGAAAGACAAAAACCCAAAAGCTTCCTCCTATATTTATTTTCACTGTAGATTAATATTATATTGATTGTCGTTTAATGGTGGCAATTCTTAGTATTTATTGTACATTTCAGTATTACGGTGCTATTAAGAGTCCAAAATAGCTGCGTGAAATTGCTATTGACCTTAATTGCTTTTCCTAGATGGATGGTCTGGGTCGGGTTTATTACGGCTGGTTGAAATGGAAAAATATGACGTGAAAGAGAAGTCATAATTGCCCACACGTTAACATTTTTAATTGCATAGTATGTACTTAGGTATTTATTGGCATTCGGTGGAAGATCTAAGTACCTATTGTATGAGTCAAACGGTATTTGCGTTGTTGATTTTTTGGCTAAACACTGTTTTAATTTTCCGATCGAATATAATGAGGATCTTTAAGTTGGTAATATCTTCGTGACCTGATTTTTTTTTACAAATGTCATCTAGGCACAGCCCACACAGTCATAGGGATGGTTGTTCCATCGTTGAGGTAAGAGGTTCCGGTACCGGTAACCTAATTGTAATAGTGATGCAGGTACTGACAACAGATTGACACAAAATATGCAAAAAAATGTAATGGTACCTAAATCTTGTGACATATTTCTTGATCCCGAGCTCCAGTTTTAAGCTTTTCTACCATCTTTGATGACAGCTTCAGCTACCCGCTGCCGCAGTCCAACTGAGTTCTTGCCCCGTTAGGTTTTCCTTTTGTTTCTGTTCTCATTGTAAAATAACTTTTCATTTAATTATAAGTTGAGCTTTATGTTGTGTTCATTTTTCTTTGGCACATTTGACCCAAAACCAGCGGAACTTTTAACCCTGAATTCCATTTTTCAAAGTTATTTCAAACGTAATAAAAACCTAACCTAATCGATTATGATCCCATTTCTATTTATATTGTTTAGTCTTAAATCTTAAGTAAGTGGGCAAAATTGCAATGTTGTTCGTTTTTTTATTTTACTTTTTGTTATTAATGTTAAGCTAGCCAGCGACCGAGTAATCAGTTCCCTCATTAACGACGTTCGTGACATATAGATATGGTGTCAAGAGAGAGATATTCATGTATGTGCCTAATATGCAAAAACCAAAGAAAACTATAGCGGATCAAGAATCCACAGTCACGCAATCATCCATTGCATTCAGTTTGATTTGCTAGCAAGATCTCCATCGGCGTGCAGTGGTTTCCAGCCGAAGTAGGTAACCAAGTAGATGGAGCAAAAAGAAATCAATCTCCCTAATTTGGCAACAAATGGCATTTTTGACACAAACAAAGCGTTGCGCAATTCCAGTCGCGAAAGGTTTACCCACCAAAAATATTTCATATAAAGTAGATTGCCAAGACTTAACACTTTCACTCTTAAAAAATTATCAGATCGAATGTAGGCCCCTAATTCTACAAACCTTGAATCTTGGTTAGCAGTTACGGCATGTTCGATACGCGGCCGTCGCACAGATACTCCTATGGGCTTATAGAAATAAATTAAGTCACTGGTCTTTAATGTTGTGTCATGCAATATCAATGGAACAGCCAAGCCATATATTTTGACCAAGATGTAAGGTATTGTAGAGTTAGAGGATTGGCTCTACATTAGCTCTACATATCTATTCTTAACCATTTGACAGGCTTTCGAGTCGAAAATGACAAATTTTCGGTTACCTGAGGGGCAATTCTCGTAATTTTAAGAACGTTCGCAGACTGATCTCAGTCTCAATCTGTCAAAAATACCTCTAATAACCCCGCATTTCTGACAAGTTTTTAAAATTGATTATCATTGAGATGAGATTGCGACTAGATTTTGACGGTTTTTAATTACGGGTAATAATTGGCCTTCTTATTTGCCTAGTGCCAGCAAATAGCTGTCGGAAAAATAGCCGTAGTCTATTGGGTTAAAAACTGACTAAAATTTTCGGGTTTCGAATTTGTGAACAGCGTTTAGTGTACTCCATCAATAACATTGATTGATGTTCGATACGGTACGGAAGCGCACTGAATTGTTGTCAATCGGTTTTCTGAAAACTTTACATGAAATGTTTTTGGTGGGATTTAATTGCGTATTGATGGGTGCTTTATTTCTTTTTATTTTAGCGGTGATATCGTACTGACCTCCCATTCGTAGTTAATAAATACAGACTTGCACCTCTCTTTAAGAGGGTCGGGGGGTGAAAGTTACAAACTTCTTATCTTTTGATGTTTGTGTGCATATCCTAGCCTGCATACCAGTATTCAGCTTTCTAGGACTTCTGGAAGTGCCCTAGAGGTTTTGATAAGTGAGTGAGTGAGTGGCGAAATCGACGTATTTTAGGTTTTAAGAAAATCAAAAGTAGCTAGACTGAAAGAGGTCTGCCAAATAAGTCATTTAAGATAATGTTATCCTCGCTCTCGATAGCTACGCTTTAACTATATAATGTTACATATAAAGCTTGGTGGTTGGTTGCCCAACTTATGCATTAAACGATTACACGGCTGCCGTACCTCAAATAATACAATTCCTCTTTGAGAAATTTGAGGCTAAAGTAGGTTCCAGCAGTCTTAACTCAGAGAAGTCAGCCTTATCAGCCCTAATCAGTTCAATGGTCGGGAATTATGATAAGAGTTACAAGATTTCTTAAAGGTGTATACATTCTCAGGCCAGCATTACCCCGATACTCTCAACCATGGAATCCCCTCAAACATATTTAATCTTTTATCTTCTTTCTTATATAATTATGAAACAAAGATAACTAGATACCTAATTAAATGAATTTTTGTCAATGTATACATCTTCTTGAGGCTTACTATACTATTGAAAAATATTTGAAGTTTTAGCGCAAGTTTATGTTTGGATTTTTAAGTGGTTTTTCCAAAATCGCATATTTGTTAAGATGTTTGGAAACTAAATAGCGAATGTAGTATACCATGTCCCTTAATAGTTTTAGTAAAAATTGCTATATATCAAGTATTTTTAAAACACTAATTTTTATTTAGATGCCCGAGTACCTAAGATATTTTTTAGATATGTATAAGTCAACCATTCCAGCAACAAATCAAGTCCAAATGAATCGTGTAGCAACATTCATGTTGACATCTAACTAAATTTGCCCCTATCTGTCACGACGAGGTTCATAATTGGGTGTCTGTTGTGGGATGACCACTCGGCGTGGCCCTTTCATAACTATTAACAAGTAGCAAGTTAGCCCCTCATCGCCATAGACACATGTATGGTTGGCGTGAAGTTAAGTGCAGAACCGTGTAGTGGCGCTCGTACGACAGCCTGACGGATGGCGGAGTGGGGCCACGCCGCATCTTGCGCGGCCCATGTGAACCCTCCACAACGACATACGAAACTTACCTACTCTTGTATCCGCTAATCATCTGGCATTTTTAATCAGGAACCATATCCTTTCAGTTTCAAGTTGACAATTTAAATAGAAAGCATAAAATCATACAGATGTTGAAGGATTTGTTACGTGAATTAAAATTGCGTAATATAAAGGAGTTTGCTAGGTAGTGATTTGTGATTATGCAAAAAAAATAAAATGTAAGCCATTATTCAGCCCAGACGAAGTGTCATTCTGTAGCGAAAACGGTTATGGAAAGCAAAGACATTTAAATGTAGGTACTTATGGATAGTAAAAAATGTATTGGATTGGCGTAAGGTACTGAAAAGCTTATATCATTCCTGTTGAAAATCGTTGTAGAAATACGAAAGGAATCGAACGTTAGGCCCTCTTGACCGACCAAGGTGAGAATGGAGGGACGAGCTTGACTCAAGAACGTCTTTCTATAGCAGGGTATCGAAAAGGGAGAGTGAATATATACGAACAAACTAGATAAATAGTACAATGAACAAAAATTACACACTATGTCATATTCTTTGGTTAACAAGAGCCCAATAAAGTAGGTGCATTACTAATGCGTTTAGTATTTAAAGCATTGTTAATGTTGCGTTAATATGTTTAAATAATTTAAACATATTAACGCACGATATTACGGACTGCACTGAGATCTGCGAAATACTACGAGAGTATTTGTCATGTCCGCAATACTACGAGAGTATGTATTTCGCAGATCTCAGTGCAGTCCGTAATATCCTGCTGGATTCACGCTCCCCCGCATCCGAAGTGGTAGAGCGTGCCATTGAAGCCTACACTGCATAATCTAAGCTTTGGTCAGGAAATCTTTCTTTATATTTGTGGACTATATGGAAATAATCAATTTGAAAGAATAAAGTGGTTATGATAGATATTCTTTTATCGATTGCATCGTATTATTTGTAGATAATGAAATAACGCGGTGTGAGAGTCCCTATAATAAAATGGTCTTATTTTTTTTTGGGAGTCACCAATATCAGATTACTGAAAATAAATCTGTACTGCATGTTTATCGAGTAATCACTCAGGGTTGTCGCAAACTCGACGTATTGACGGCTCTATCTGGGAGCAGCCGATGCATGCGCGGTCTGCAAACACTTCGCCCCATCCCCGGCGAGCAAACGCGTGCCAAAATTTGATAAAGTCCTCGGTTCATGTTTAATCATATGACATTAAAGGCGAATGTACACAGTCAGTGTGTCGGGAGTGCGCGATCATTGCTGTGCATTATCATTTTCAATCAGCCCCCAGTGCTCTCTGCGGTCTTGTTGATTGAGTGAGCAAAAGTTTTTTTTTGTTTATACCTCGAATTGTTAGGCCACTTTGTTGCGGGCTGCTTTGAGCATGACTGCTTTTTATGTAATACTTGCTTTTTTTTCTTGCATTTTTTTTTAAACTACGGATATAAAAATAAAATGGTATAGTCGACCTCGTAATTGCTTTATCACCATAAGGTTGAATGTCAATTGCACGTCATAAAAGGATGGGCAACTTGGAGCTATACAACTTTTTTGCCGCCATTTTGTTTTGGCGGCAAATATGACAGTTGTTTCATGAAAATTATTTTGTGTAGATACGGCAAGTTTGTTATGGAGCGTTTTACGACTGAACAAAGTGTTTTAATTATCAAATACTACACACTACACACTACTCAACCCAATCATGTATTGTGGAAATTCTAAGAAAATTGCGGCCAATTTTTGGTAGAAATCACTTAGGTACCTTCACGGCTAATAATAACTTGTTTTATGATTAAATTTGAGCAGCATGGCATAGCATTTCTTACATCAAGTGAATCAGTTGGGCTTAGGTAACATGTGGTTCCACAAGACGGGGCCACATGTCATACGGCACGAGCCACAATCGAGACATTGAAAATAACGTTTTCGGGTCGATTCATTTCAAGAAACGGTAACATTGATTGGCCCCCCAGATCCCCGGATTAAACAGCTCTTAACTTTTTTTTGGGGTGCTATCTAAAGGGACGTGCCTATGCTAACAGGCCAATGAACCTTCAAGATTTAAAACAAGACACAGTCACTGAAATAACGCAGGAAATGTGTGAAAATGTCATGAAAAACGCAGTGAAAAGGGTTCACATTTGCCATGCTGTTAGAGGTGGACATTTGTCTGAGATTATTTTCCATACTGAATTGCCGGCGCTAAATACTATATTTAAATAAAAATACCTAATAATTGTTATATTTCATAGAACAAAATTTAAAAAATAAAGAGTATACCTCTTATTTACGCACCCAGTATATTTGTCAATGTGACAGATAGTTTCGAGTTTTCGATCTAAGTGAAGTGTCAAATTTACTGGGAATTAATGTGAAAAGTAGTAAAGTAATTAAGAGGTTCTCTGTTACGCATCTAAATAAAAGATCGATGGATATTATTATGCAAGTACATAAAATACCTAAGTTCAAAATGCATGTGCATTTTCTATTCTATATGAAGAATACAGTCAAACAATTTATCTTCTTTTATAAAGCCACGAATAACCTAGCTATGAGATGGCAGCTCCGCTAGCATCTCGGCACGCGAGGCAAGTATCGTCACTCGTGTCGGCAACACGCGCGCAGCGAGTACTTTTATATGAAGTAATATAATTGACAATCATCGTCTACATCGATCTAGCGATGGTCGGTCATTACCTAGCTGATATTTACAATATCAGCTAATGACCTACCTACCTACTTACCTACAAATGTGACAAAGGATTTATTTTTATGGAATAATATAGACTGGTCGTGGTCATAAGCAATTGTGCACATTATAGGATTATTTTCTTGCCATTTTCTGCGTTCGTTCCTTTCAATATTGAGAATGAGAGGATGTCAAAACCAACCATTTATTTTAATCCTCGCACTTTTCGATTTAAATTTAAATAAAAGGCTTGAGTTTTTTTAATATATTGGAGAGGCAATTAGAAACAGACTACAAAATATTAAAAGTTCCCCTTGCAATGGAAATGTGTCGCCGACAACGACGGCCCATTCGTCACACGCTGTCCTGACAATCGTACGCACGCTCCAGGCCGCACTTTAAATAATGTTTAATACAATGTAACATCACGTTTAATTGACACTTAGATATTTGCTGTTCTTTTTTGTATATATTATCGGAAATACAATTATTTTGCTGTTGTTCCAATTGCAGAAAATATTGGTTGTCAAAATTATATCTATGTACTTATCATTTGCCCAAAATAAGGTTCATTTTCATATTTATAGTTGCCATTTTTACATTTCTTGCATAAAAATCTCTCTACAAGTCGTAATTGGAATAACTGAAAATCTGATTCTTAAGGGTCATCTAATCATCATTATGAACAACGAACAACTTTTGCTATGAGGCACCTTCCTATCTTGGAAAAAAGTTACGAACAAACAGAACACATAGAGACACAACACCTGTGGTATTCAGCGGGATTGTCCGACAGGGTTACCGCTACCCCGGAACATAAAGGGCAAAGGAAGGAACATGGGTGGGTTTTAGTCAGTAAGAGTCTGACACTCCCTTCCGCTCTACCCAGAGCGGGAGGGGTCATTTGATGATTTCCCATCCGGAAAAAAAAACACCTGTGGTATGCTAAAGAAGCATACGTATCTCGTACTTACAACTTATCTACCCAGAAGCATTTGTAAACACGTTTACGTACAAAGAGAACGCATTTCCTTCTTCACCTCAACACAGCTCGTGTGCTGCGTTAAAGCAGCATTGGTTACTCGTACCTATTGATTTATTTGCCCGAAAGCTTCTTTAACGCAACCATGTTCATGTGTTAGCATGAAGACGCATTTGTAAACACGTCTACACTAGAGCATATTTCGTCTAAGGTTAAAATCGAAAAAATCAAATCAAATATTTTATTTCACATAAACCTACATGCCCATGTAGGTTTAGGTTTAGTGCCCACTTATGAAACGTCAGAAGCTAGGTGCACGGTTCCAATTGGTCCTTTCCTACAGGGAAGAGCCGGAAAGAAACTCCACGGTTACTCTTTTAAAAATAATTAGCTTTTACAATGTTTTCAAATTACAGTGTTAACAGGTATGGCAGGACAGTGTTGGCCTGTCAATACTAATACCTGTACTACTAATCTCTATTAATAAAATGGAACAAAAGATAATACCTACTGTAATTAATGGTTATAGGATTCAAACGTTTTGGGGACATCTTAATGATGGTTTAAAATACGCGGTTTACTACAAATCTACGTATTATCATCATCCTAGATCTGTTGCCCTTATTCCAATTTATTTGGGGTACGTTCTTCCATACTTTTCTATTAGTTGTAATTTCAGCAGTCACCCCCTTTCTAACCATATCATACCGTATCTATTTACTTATTAACATATTCATCCGAAAGTTAAATGGATTGTTTTAGGGAAATATATCAGCTTGTGATTACTTTACATTTCAGTGTGCTCTGCTTTTGTGCTTCTTTGTAATGATCCTCACTTGTTTTTCAACGTCATTTTGCCATGGCATTAGAAATTAGAGAAATCGCCAGGTAAATCAAAACATTATTTTGATAATATTATTTTGAATAGACTAAGAATACAAAGAAGTATTGTACTCTTCGAGGACAGATGAATCTATTTTGTCCAACTATCTTTTCAAATTCACTGAAGTGGTCTTGGTCTCACTCATTCTATAGAAAACTGTAATTTGATGGGTCTTTCGGTAAAGTACTTTTTTAACGAAGTCTGACGTTTTTGACATTTTCTTGTTGAGTTTAAGTGGGTATTCTATGTTTTTATTCTGCTTCTACGTAAAAAAAAAAAGAAATTTACTACCGGTTAAATTTAATTTTGAATTAAATTGCAATAAGCACTGTGAAACTGTTGGGTTGAGTAATTTCTTGCTTGATTTGCAAGGCTAAAATAATAAGAAGGTTAAAGTGATTGCACCATTAACAATTTAAGGCTACATTTTTAATGAAATGGGAGGGTAAACGAAGTTCATTAGTAGCCTGGCGCCAAAGCAACACTCGTAAAAATGAAAAAGGGAGAAAACGGATTTCACAAAGCCGAGCTCAATTTGGATTCAATGAGCCGCGAATTGGTAATGCTAAACGCTCCAAGAGGGCTTAGGTATCCCTACTAAACATAGTTACGTGTAGGTACATAGCTGTTTGTTGGTATTTTATTTCGATTTTTATTGGTAAACCAATTAACTAAGCTCAAATTTACTTTTACCTTTTTTATTTTTTTCACATTAACTACATACTTGATCATGATTCAATTAAGTACCTTCATATAAATGTTCAGGTAAGTGTATAATACGTAACTATCTCACTGTCATTATACACGATTTTTCAATTGGTATTTACATACTTCGTTTTTTTTTAAAAAAAAAAACGTTTGCCCATACTAGGATTTACTCCTGTATCGTGGGTGCGTTTACAAACATTTAAACTCACATACACAAGCAGCCAGACCCGGAACAACTACCTGTAGGTCATACAAATATTTGTTCCGTGCGGGAATCGAACCCGCGACACGCATCGCAGCAGTCAATCGCTTACGAGGGTGACACTGAAAGTTCTTAGAAAATAAAAAACTCAACAAACTAGCAAGTTATTAGTTTTATTATATCTTTTCAAAATAGTGTCCATGAGAAAAGCACTTTTCCCACTCGTCCTTAGCGGTCTCTTCGACGGCATTTTAAAACGCAGCCACTGCTTCATCGGTATCCATAAAACGCTTTCCTCGAAGTTTTTCTTTTATTTTCGGAAATAAATAAAAATCGCAAGGTGCGAGGTCGGGCTATAGGGCGGGTGACCCAGTAATTCCACGTCTGACGTCGCCAAGTAGTCGATTGTTTGCTTGGCGGTGTGCGGCGAGGCGTTTTCGTGGTGAAAGAGGATCCTACTGCGAGGTCGTTTCTCCCGAACTTTTTCCAAGAAAAGTGGCAAACAATTGTTTGCACAAAACTGATGTTATCTTCAGTCGTCGCCGTAGAAGGTGAGATTAGTGCGACCACGTTTAAACTCATTAAACCAGTTGTAAACAGTGGCACGAGATGGAGATTCGTCGTGAAAAGCCAATCGAAGTCTATCATAACTTTCTTGTTGACTTAAATGACATCGAAAGTCATAAAAAATCATTGTACGAAAAATTTCTCGTGTTAAATTCATGCTGACGTGACGTCAAATCGTAAACAAATGACAAATGAATAAAATACAAACACAATAATATTGGCAAAGAGTTACATTTTCAAAATTTGAACTTATTTTTTTATTATATCGTTTACAAGTGGCCAGGTCTAAAAACTTTCAGTGTCGCCCTCGTAACCACTGCGCCAACCGTGCCCTCAATTATGTTGTGCTGTCATAACAACTTAATGGAGCGTTTATCTACCACGTACTTGTGAACTGAAAAAGCATTTCATACGCTCGCATTTGAAGGCACGTTTATGTAGCTGTCCTACCTAATTGAAACATTAATGTTAAAATTCACGATGACCATAATTATTATGTTAACGTGAAATTGATTTCATGTCGATTCAGTCGCGCTAGTAAAATGAACACGGATGCTCTTAACATTTCATTTTTATTTATGTCGCCAAACTAGATGTGAATGTTTAATATAAAGTAGGAACTCGCAGGGCCGCCTGACAAATCGGGCCTATGGCTTAGTGGTGTTTACAGTGTCTCGGGTTGGAGTGGCAGCAATATAAAGATGATCGGTCGACACGTCGCCTCATGTATAATGTGCATACAAATTTAAGTGGGTGCCGGGTAAACGCGGGTGGGTAGTGAAGACGCGACACTGACGACTCAACTAGCACATCCTTATGATAAGAGTGTGGAGAGAGGAGGAGGCTACATGCGACACGTGTCCGCCCAGCGCAGCGTCGCGACGCGCCCTTCCCCCGCGCCCCGACACGTGTAAGTGAACGGTGAATCTTGCTCACTACGCTCTCTACGAGCCTGACTACGAATTCGGCGTCGTTCGGAGTTTGTTCCGCTCTATATTTACATGAAACGAGAAAGATTTTTGTATTCGATGTAGACAAACCCAGTTTCCGTTTTGCGCAGTAACAAGGAATATTCTCATATACGTTGGACTCACTTCTGCGTCAGTTACGAGTTTTCTTTCACTGTTTTGCATTGACGTGAACTTTCTTGGTGGAGTTGTAGGTACTCTGCAGCTTCAACACTTTTTTCTTAAACACTTATTCAGAAGTTGCTTGCTAGTTAGTGTAGGTTTACCAACTAGGTACTTTTACTCCATAGGCACCGTACGTAACAAAGACATATAAAATAATGTAAAGTTAATTTTAAGATCATGGTACGTGGTAAACAACACGCTTTATTCAAAACTTTGACTTACTAATATGAGTATTTCGTGATTCCAATTCGACACATTCGTGTTGGAATCTCGAAATACTACTTACTAACTTGTTTTAATACAAAGTTTTTATCCCTCATACACCTCCTACAGGGACATGGAATAATGAAACAAGATTATTGGGGATAAGGAGTGGAAAGGCTAATCACCTAATTACAAAATATCCAATTTGACTATTAACTTATTACCTGAATAAGGAATTGTCTACTTAGAGTATTAAGTATCTTATTGATATTGTAAAGGGGTCTTTATTTACAGAACATTCTGAAAATAAGGAATCTAGTTACATGTTGATTTAAGTTAAGTAGGTACTATTTATATAACATTCAATTGAAATGCGCAGAAAACTTCAAACGGCGCAAATACTCCAATCTCTTTGGACTCGACTCACATACTTTTGGAACTTATTTGTAGGAGCCGTTTGGGGTTGAAACATTAGGGCATGGGGTCCAAGTGCCCACTTAGTTTTTCGAGACATCGCCAAGCGGTTGCGGCGACTCTCCATATACGCAGAGCACCTATATTTTGGCCAAAGAATCAGCTAAAGGCTGTTAATAGACAGCGATGCGGATGAATTTTGATGCTCTTACATTATTTTCCCTCCCTTTTATATAAATAAAAAAAAATAATGTTAAGTATTTCGGGCCTTTCCAAAATACCTCACACACAAAACAATCAAACTGCAGTACTTACATGATTCTGAAAAATGCCTGCGCAGAAATTTTTCGTAAGTTATTTAAAAAAAAAAATTGCTGTTCCATACATTTTCAGTTTCAGTTTACGCGTCGTTGTCGTCAATTACACTGTATAAATACAATAAATACGGTATAAGTAACCTACTCTTATTAGATTAAACGAAGACCGTATAAGAATACTCCAAACTATGTGACTTGGAAAAGATGACAGCCACTTGAGCGATCACTCAAGAGACCCACAATTCCTGGAGCGGTTTACGGTTCGAAAGAGGTCAAGTCATACGATATTTACTACGAAAAAGTACCTCACTTTTAACAATTAATGATTACAATGGTTGGTCTCGTATTTATTTATTTATTTTATTTTATTTCTTAAGAAAACTTACAGCTAAGATACAGATAGTTGAGAGGTAGTGAAAGAAGGCCAATTAAAAGTTTTCACTGACAATACTAGGGTAGCACAAGAAACAGTAGACAGGTAAGCGAAAGCAAGAATAAGTAAGCACTCAGAGAGAATCAAGAAAAGACTGAACAGGTTTTAGTGATCTTCAAAGAAGTTATTACACATATTTTTTTTAGTTTAGAAACGCTGGTGGAGTACAAATCAAGATCATCAATCTGACACAACGAGTTGTATGCCCTGCTAGTTCTTATCATATAAGAGTTTTGTCGATATATGCACGCACAGAGGGAACATACAGAGGTTGATGATTCCTTAAGGTGAAGGATGGAACACGCAGCTCAATTTTGCTCATCAGTTCAAAACAGTCGGTTGAACCATTTGCGAAATGTACAGACACAAGTCACATCGTCTTATGAAATGGTATTTATTTTATTATTTATTTACATACAGTAAAATATACAGGGATACGACATAATTATAATTTGAATACAAAGTTACTGCTTATTTCATAAGAAATTTCTTCCAACAAACCAGCAAAAGGAGAACTGAAAAAGAAATGTAAATAGTGTGTGAGATCAAGAAGGAAAAAATATAAATAATATGTGAAATCTAAAACTAAAATATTAAATATACCTACACATATAATGCAAAAATTAACATATGTATACTTAATAAAACATAGTGCTAAAATATATAAATATATTTAAACTCACATTTAAGAGGAAAGGTCTCTTTTAATCGACATTTAATTAAAGAAATAGTTTTTAAATCACAAATGCTAGGCAGAAGTGACTTCCACAATCTTACATCAGGGAAGTCGTTAGGTTTCATTATTTACGCTTTGTTTATCCTGATTTAAGTAGATAACGTGATCCTACACTTACTACCACTTGAACATCATCGGCCTAGCCTTTTCCCAACTATGTTGGGGTTGGCTTTCAGTCTAACCGGATGCAGCTGAATACCAGTATTTTACATGGAGCCTACCTGACCTCCACAACCCAGTTACGGGTTACCTGATACCCTTTGGCATCATACAAAATAATTCGAATTTGTTGATACGTACAGGTACTATTATATAATGTACACGGTAACTGCGTCGTTGGTCTTGTGATCGAAACGCGACTGCTGTGCATGAGGTCCTGGGTTCGATTCCCAGGTTGAGCATATTGTTATTGGGTTTTTCCATTAGTAATTTCTCAGTAGCAGCCCGGAGTTTGGAAATTGGTGGTGTGATACCCGCGTGTCTCGGAAAGCACGTAAAGCCGTTGATCCTGCGCCTGATCTCTCCTCGGTCGTGTTGGATTGCCGTCCCATCGGACTATGAGAGTAAAGGAACAGAGAGTGCACCTGTGCTTACGCACATACTTGTGCACTATAATAACTCCTGCGAACCTGGCTAATCTTCGTTGAGATTGGCCACCGTGACCGAAATCGGTCAGGGGGGTTATTATTGTTTAATGTATAGGAGCAGTGGTGGCCCAGTGGTATTAGCCCCGACTTACGAGTTGTAGGTCGTGGGTTCAAACCCAGACAGGCGCTTTACTTTGTGTACATAATTTCATCACCACTGCTCTCAAAACGGTGAAAAAACATCGTGAGGAAACCGGCATGTCCTAGAACCAAAAATTCGAAGCGTCTGTCATCTACCAACCCGCACTGGGCCCGCGTAGTAGATTACAGCCCAATCCCTCCGGAAGAGAGGCCTGTGTCCCAGCAGTAGGAACATTATAGGCTGATTATACTACTATTTAATGTACATTTAATTAGAGCGCAGCTTTACCCGCGTCACAGCCGAGAAAAAATCCTCCTCCATGAAATAAAAAATATTAAGTTGTAATTATAACGACTACGAACAACGAACATCACGAAATCTCGCCTTGTACTTGACGGAATTTTAATATAATTACTACAGACATTTTGAACTTCTTTATACACCCGTTTACGAAGCACCTCAACATGCCCCTTATGAAATAATTCTCTCTCGCAGGGCTGCTTATGTAATAATAACGCTTTTAGTACATTGAATTCTGTGATGTTCGCAAGGAAGCCTACACGAGTGTTTATATTAACATACAAAGTTTGGATGCTCCCTATCCGAAAGGAACCAGCGAGCCACCCTTTAAGGGGTGGTGTTATTAGTATAAGCAAAAGACATAAAGTTCCCCCTCCTCGTAGACGTGGTGTGCATACAATGGAGTTGGCATTGATTTTGAGTTAAATATCACCCCTTTGCCGACGTGGTGCATTGTTGTACATCGAACGTGTACAAACATAGCGACATGAATTATTGTTACTGGTTCTTTTATCTGTTTCATTGACGTCATTAATCAGCTACGGAATATGCGTTTGATGGCTGCTCCTGTTGTGTGAGCTTGCAAGCGGCAGCGCCATAGCTGCTTTGTGCAAGCGGTGCCGAGTGCGCACGTTAGAATACCCCGAATAATTATCCATGGGAGGAGGACATGTTTTTTTAACAATAGTTGTAATATTTTTATGAAATTTTATCATTTCAATAAACTTATATCCATTGGTTTAAACTTTACATTATTCATAGATTTTTTAATATCTACTTCATAAAAATCTTAAATTCATTAAATCACTGACATACAACGCACAGCCTGAACCGCTGGGTTTAGAAGCATGAAATTTTGCAAAAGAGATCCTTATTTAACGAAAGTGAGCACTAAGGAAGGAATTTTTAAAATGCATCCCTAATGCGGTTAAATAGGGGATGAAATTTGTATGGAAGTGGATTTTTGCCGATGGGAAATTCCATCGGCTACATGGCTTGTGATTATAAAATACTTTTACTTAAGGCTGAGCATTTAGAAAGTTGTCAACGTCGCAAATAGCTATCAAATATTTCGTTGTTTTGATTAATTAATCAATGTTACTGAATGAAATTGTGATAAATAAGTTGCGTTTAAATATTGATTATGAATTGCTATAATCATCACCTGCCTATAGCCTTCCTCCAGTCTAACCGAATGCAGCTGAATACCAGTATTTTACATGGAGCCTACCTGACCTCCACGATCCAGTTACGGGTATATAATATAATACGGTACCCCTTGATAAGACTGGTTGTCAGACTTTCGGACTACCCGTAACGACTGTCAAAGATCTGAATTGCTATAATGATATTAGATTAAATTTTGTAACAGTTATAGGTGTAAAATAGTACATTTAGATGCAATTGTGGAAAGTTTGTGTAATTCATCGAAACACCGAAATATTCGACATCAATTTACGACATGGCAATGTCTGCGGCGACTTTCAGAATTCAAAGGTATAATTTATGTAATTACACCATATAAGTACGGTCAGGTATACTCTTTAGCATCTATTTCAAAACTGTCATCCCAAACTGTCATCGTTTCACAAAAACGATGTTAGTAAAAATGACATTCAAGAGGCTTATAATAAGCAAGCTGGTTATTGTCAAAGGGGTACACCTGAGCAAACTCGGTTAACGTCAAAGAGCAGATTTTAACAGTTTGTGTTTACAGATTTCTCTTGACAATCGGAGTTGAAAGCAGGTAATCTTCTATGGGATATTAATGCTACAAATCCCGCCGGATGTGTCAAAGATGCGTAGGTTTCCACAATCCGGAATAATATCTAATAACAGCCGAGCCCATATCAATTATAAATATTTAGTAGGTAATATGTACACTTGGCGTGATTTAATTTTCTTGTGTAAATGTTAGCAAGTGTGCAATAAGTGTATAAAAGTATGCTGTAGAAAATAAACTGTGTTGTAAGTAGGTAATGTAATGAAATTTCGAACATTTTCAGAGATTCTTCTCTCAATTAGTACCTAAGTGATACTTCAACAAAACCTTTGAAAAAAACAACATTTATTAGCATTTCTGTTGAAGAATCGTTCAGAAAACCATTCCAAAGCAACATTTTCGTATTTGTTAAGAAAATGTACATCAGTTTTACTTCATGTCTAATTTTGTTCTACAGGATAAGTAGGTGAAGTTTACCTTTCTAGCTTCAAGTATTTTTTTAGTGGAAGATTGTATTTATTGGTAAGTGTCTAGGTTGTTAAACATTTAAAATCTTAGCTCGTTTCTAAAGTATTAAAGATAGATGTAAAGCTAATTTAATAAGCATAAGTATAATGATCCCACTGCTGTGCCTCCTCTCTCGGAGAGGGAGTGGGCTGTAATCCACCACCCAGACCCAGCGCGGGTTGGTAGATGTCACATGACTTCGAATTTTTGGTTCAAGGACATAAAGTTAAATTAAATAATTGAATAAAATGCAGGTACTCAATTCTCGCTCATTTATTGCATTCTTCAATGTGTACTTAAAATAAGTACAATGAGATCATTCAGGACTCTTTTGAGCAGAATAAAATAGCAGGAAGAGGAAGATTTCAGTAGCTTTTACTTATCGGTCTACATAATATATGAAATATTATTAGCAGTTAGGTTTACATAATAAGATTATAAATGGTAAGAACGCAGAACCTACATAAAGATCATGATAATCCAAGCAGTTGTGGAACGGTTCATAGCGCGAAATTATGTATGTAGCTCATAGGTTAAAGAAACCTTTATTTAAATTCCCACCCGTTAAAAGTACTTAACTGGCATGGAATGTCGCAATGCCAAAATCCCACTGGCTTACTAAGTCAACTCCGCTGAACAAAAAAAAAAAAAAATACAATATGTTCACGGCGCTTTGTCCTTTTATTCATATTTAATCTCCAAAGCGTCTACAAAAAACAATGATTTCACGGTACAGCATTAACGCATGTAGGCATAACAGAGAGCCGAACCAACCCAAAGCAAATACAAGACCATATATTAAAATGTTGTCAATCCTATTTACTGACATTTTACTCTGTGTTTATCTTATAAATCTATTGTGTGCATGGCGGTCGGAATTATGGGATTTTGTGTCAATATTGACGCGAGTCGGGTTTGTCGGTCGTTGCATTTAACACATCCCACCGGTGCCTACAGATAAACGCTCGGAAGTTGTAGTGCACGGCAACAATGATAGATGGCGCTATGCGGGCCGCGTTCAACCGCTATGCTCGTAGCTTCTAGTATTGTACGCACTGTACTGTAATACAATTACTCCTTCGATTGTACTTTACCTCAAGGATTTCTGACTTTCTAATGCATCTATTTTGCTTTTTATTATGTTCTTATAAATTCCAGATATGCACCTACTTAGGTACAACTCCGTTGTCTAACTGTGCATAATAAAAAACAGGTTGACTCTCTGATAAAATTGTAGGTTAGGTATCATTCGCGTAACATAGGAAGGACATATTGTATTTTAGGTCTCCATTTGAGGCTACTCGATAACCCGACTGATTGATACACGTATCTACGAGTATATTATAGTGGAATACGATTTAGGAATTCGACATCATCATCATCTGCCTAGCCTTTTCTCGACTATGTTGGGGTCGGCTTCCAGTCTAACCGGATGCAGCTGAATACCAGTATATAGTACCTATTTTAGGCACTCGACATAGAGTTAAGTCAATTCTTAATTTTAAAAGTTAGTTTTTTATTAGTTTTCGGGTTTGCAGTACGCAGCAGTTAGACATGTTTATTATAAAAATATGCATAGGTGCAATATGCATGCATATGTCTTTTTTTTCATTTAAGCAATATGGTATACTTAGCAACTAAGGCAATATTTGACAGCCATTCATTATAGGTAAGGCTTACGATACCTGTGACAGGATCCTATCAAATGTTAACTGAAATTTATACTGAAAACATGTAGGTAAATTCTTTTAAACTTGTTGTATGAATTTTTAGTATTATTTCCTTTATTTCATTTACTTACTTACAGATTATATTTTTAAATATTTTTATAAACATAAAGATAAAAAAACATTTAAAAATATAAAAAATAGTAGCCCACCGGTATCGGGAACAGGGTCCAAGCTACCGGCGGTCAGGGCTCCAGAGAGAGGAACCTCCTGACAATGCGAGCCGTGTCCAGAAGTACCGCTTTCTGAATCAAGCCCTTGATCCAGCTGCCCAACGAGAGCCGCCTCAGGTGTTGGTCGAGGCTCTTGGCTATTAAGCCATTGGCTGTCACGACTATCGGCACAATGATCGCTGAGTCCACATCCCACATGTCAACAACCTCGCGAGCCAAGTCAAGATTATTATTATTATTATTATTATATATTCACCCGATATTTTTATTCACCCGTTGTCACAGAAATGCTCGACCAAATTATCCCCAGAACGCGGAATATTTAAAAAGGTAAATTAAACGTCTCGCTCCTCGAACAAAGAGTTATTCGGTAAAGCGCCGTGTCGGCGCACGTAAGGCGCGCCGGGATGTCATTAGCGAAAGCTCGGCCTTTCTAATGCCTAACTGCGCACCGCCTCCCATTGTCGCGGCAATAATGAGCAACTAACGATTTAAGCCCCTGCACTCCGTTTATTATGGACTAAATGCAGAGATTTCGATGAAAAATAATAATCTGACGCAACACGAACAAGGGATTTTCTGTGAAAAAAGACACATTGCTTTGTAATTGTTTTTGCAGTCGTCATTTTTGATGCGAAAGTTAATTTTCTTATATTTTTTTAAACTTTTGTGAGTCGTAACGGTCTGGACAGCCGGAAGGTTTTTTACCAGATCACCGGCTGACCAAAAAAAGCTATGTAGTCATATAATGTCCTGCCGACCGAATGTCGATCATGGCGGCCAATCTCAATGAAGATTAGCCAAGTACGCAGATCATATTATACAACTACTTACTTTTACTATTTATTTTTGTTCCTTGACTGTCATAGTCCAATGGGACGGTAATCCAATGACCGGGGAGAGGTCGCGCGCAGGACCAACGGTTTTTAACAAGCTTTCCGAGGCATGGGGGTGTCACACCACTAAATTCCAAACGGCGGGTTGGTAGGTACTAAGAAATTTATAATGAAAGAACCCTGCCCGATTTGGGAATCGAATTCAGGACCAACGCTCAGCAGTGCTTGTGACTTCGAGACCAACGGGGCAGTTGGGAGTATGAGGCTGTTTTTAAATACGATACGAGTGGTGCAATTCGTATAAACGGTCTTCTTCCGATTCCAACTTAAAAGCTGTTTTTTATCAAACATATTGCATTGGTAGCACAAAAGTTCTGATAGCAACTTTTGTCTGCTGAGGAGTGTCACTGCAGGCAAAAATTCATTTTTACGGTAAGAGTTTAAAGAATGTATGCTTTTGCCTACTTCCCTTATTTTCTCCAATTTGTTTATCATAAAAGTTATATCTACTTAAGCAGGTGCATACTTTGAACAATAAAAGTAAGATGATAGTGTTGGTACTCAGCCATCGCGTTTGTTTAACAAATATACGACACTTTTTTGATGTATCTGAGGGTTACTTCCTGCGGTGGCTCAAAAGACAATCGAAATCCCACCTCGTGTTTATATTCGTGTGATTCATCAACGCTTGCGGATCAGTGCTGTCAAGCTTTTGGATGATCCTATAATTAAACATAGGTATTCTCTGTTTACGCTATTGCTTTCAAAGTTTTCGAGGCGTTCAATATGTTTGGACAGTATATTGTTATCCTGATTTTTGATAAATCTAAAACTTGAGAAATAGTGCATAGATTTATTTTTAAAGTTGCGTTTTATCAAAAGCTGATCATACCTGCAGTAACACGGGGTCGTGCTTTTGGCCACCAACCACTGTAAAATTCATGAAAACCTATCCATTAAAAAAATTTCAGCTTCAGCTTCACTGTCGCAATTGGTTGGTTAAATCCTTGGCGCTCATCAGATTAAAATACATATTTTAATCTGATGAGCGCCAACGATTTTACTAAATCAAGTTGGAAACCGATAGTGTAAGGTTAGGCCACCTTCAGGCTATCAGACCTTGACTGTATGTGACAGTACCAACGCCTTTGTATCATGTTCATTGCCTGTATTGCATTATTGTGTAGGCTTCCTTCGATACCTACAGTAGTCATTAGCCATTAAGCTTCAGCGCACAGGAATTAGAAATACACAACCTACTGTATTCAGCTGCAATACAGATTGATTTCTACCATTTAGCCTAAGTTTCAGTAAAGTAAGGTTCCCAAATTACATGTACTTGTTGCCCATTCTTTACCTAATACAAATTTTAATGTTGAATTCATATTTTACAATAGTAAAATAAAAAATTAAAGAGGTTGTTATCTACAAAAAGACCATTTAAAAACCAAGGTTTATCAAAAATTAATACTAACAAGTAAATTGTAAACTGTTATTTGCCGTAATGCATTATATTGTGTCAGTTAAAAACAGAATACTTACAAAACTCCATTGGAACGGAACTATATTACAATGTTTGTAGTAAGTTTTTATATATTAAGGGTTGATTTTTCAATCGACCGATAATTTTTATTCGTGAAATAAAATTGACGTCTGACAGTTTTTGTATGGAAGAACTGTCAAAAATTCAAAATTATTCCTCCGATACAGTTATCTGGCGTTGGAAAAATCAGCCCTAAAAGAAGAAAACATAATAATCAAAGTAGGTATATATATTTTAATCTAGTGTCCTTTTGTTTTTGTATGTTTTGTATTGTTAGTTAGCTAGTAATTTAATTTAGTAGGTACCTAGTGTAAATAGTTAGTTATCTATTACAATAAAATTTAATCTACAATCATCATCTACCTAGCCTTTTCCCAACTGTGTTGGGGTCGGCTTCCAGTCTAACCGGATGCAGCTGAATACCAGTATTTTACATGGAGAGACTGCCTATCTGACCTCCCCAACCCAGTAACTGGGTAATACGATACCCCTAATTTTTATCTAGAATATTATATAGATAATATTATACAGTTGTAAATAGTGAACGCATGCAAACTGTTTAGTAAATGCGAACATACTGACCTACCTAGATGAATTTACCGGTTTCTGGTATTTTATTTTTTAAACGCATTTCACCTCATTTCATGTCCTGCAATCCAGGTTTGGGCTAAAAACCGAAAAAACAAACACAAGCTGATTCAGGGATAAGACAGGATGTAAAAAGATCCATCACATAGCTGCTGTTATATATATACGCATTATGTACATCAAACTAAATAACATTGAGCAGAAACACGCACGCGCGTTTTTGTGGCTATGGGTGCATGCAACGATACAGAAGTTAAAACTTGTTTGTGTAGTGAAAAAAAAAGTACGAACTTTGACCTTCAATATCTCCGTAACGAGAAGGTTCCCAGGTACCTATGGTCCAGTACAAAAACAAGCACAATGCCGGTGAGTACAAGGGATTCTCGGCTTGGTTAAGCGTCTTTTTATACCCGTTATAATAGTTTTCATGAAAAAAAAATGTTCGTGTAGTATCGTTTATTTTCTATCCTAATAACAGACTAGGTGATGACGAACTTACCTTGCAGTTAAAATAAAGCTGTCCTACAATCAAGTCAATTGGAATTCAAATTATTTCATTTCACATAAACCTACATGGGCACTTATGAAACGTCCGATGAGAGTCGGTTCCAATTGGTCGTTTCCTTTGGTGAAGACCTGGAAAGAAACTCCACGCTGACTCTTTTAAAAATAATTGTCTTTTACAATATTTTCAATTGACAGTGTTAATATATATGGGTGGATAGTGTAGGTCTGCCCTCAAGTACCAGATACTTAACAAAATAGAATAATATGGTCAGCAAATCGAAGCATCTGTGAGGCTACAACGTTCTCATATTTACACAAAAGAAGAAAATCTTTTATAAAAAAAAATAACTACAATAGTGAAACTACTATAGTGAAAATACAAGCATATGGGTACTTTTACCATAAGCTTGTATTTTCACTCTTTAGCGGTCTTCTCGTTGTTCAAGCCTGAATTTTACTGTGTTAGGACAAACATGATACGAGACAGCTCTTGTGTAAGTCCATCTATACCCACCTTCGCCCCGCGTAGAAGTTCGAAAAACCTTATAGAATTTTGGGGTCGACAAGTGGATCACCACCTTCAGATTTAGATTTTTAGAAGTCGATCTTTGAAGTTGAATTAGACGGTGACACTGAGGCTATTGAAAGTAAAAAAAAACCTGGCCAATTGCGAGTCGGACCCGTACTCAATGGGTCCCGTACCACAAGGCAAAAAACGCCCTTTAATTTACGAATTTATTTTTATTATTTGTTGTTATAGCGGCAGTAGAAATACACACCCTGTGAAAACTTCAACTGTCTACGTTTTACGGTTCAGTAAATACAGTCCGCAGGCAGACAGATGGACGGACGGGCGGACGGGCGGTGGCTTAGTGATAGAGTCCCATTAGCGCCCTTTGAGTGCGGAACCCTAAAAACCAGGTATTGTGTCGCAACTTGGGGGTGCGTGCAGTAGACTGTCAAGATCTTAAAAGGTTCTAAACCACTCAGGTTGAGGCTTATGATTCTACTTAATATCAGGCTAGCTGTCGGATATTTACCAAGATTTTTGACTGCTTGTGGCATTTGTTAAGGTAACAAATTGGATAATTGCTATTGGCTTTGAAGGATACAATTATCGAGAAAAATTGGTTTACTTCTGGTTTACTCGCATAACGGTTTAACCACAAAATATGTAATCGAGTGGTTCACACACACTCGCAGTTCAAGTATTGCTCCTATAGATACATGGGAAAATAAAAGTAAAATTATTTTATTACCAAGAATGGACGTGATTCACAATTCAAATCGATTAGCATTTTTGATAACTTAGACAAAATATCGCTCACAAAACTGAATCCGGTCATGCCCATCAACAAACATATCAATTAAAACTTCAATCAACACCACGAAAATATGCATGAGTTATATGAATCCGATAGTCTAGCTAGTTGATATTAAAATTTGAACAAATTGAAAGCTTAATTAAAACAAAACGAGTTATTTAGCGGCAGCAAATTGCCGCTGTGGCACTGTCATCGTTCCATTTGACATCGATGTGCATTTACTGAGCCGGGTGCTTTATGAATGTTTGTGAATCACTCTGGTTTTGTAACGACTAGCCGAGCACAAACACCGGCTCGTGGTACACAAACGCGGGGCAGTATGCGTAACAGTATACATAGAAAGCCCTCGTAATGTTTGCCTTCGTGTGATTTATTGGCTTCGTCGGATTTAGAGGCACGCACTGGTGGGGTCCTAGTCTAGCGACTACGCGGTGTAACGTTACGTGACTATTAGATACATACACCACCGCTTGTGATATTGGGTCGCCAGCTGGCCATGAGTGATTTGTTCATCAAATACACTTATGACTCGTATTCAGCAAGAGGGTATGATGTTGTAATAACGGAGGATCGATCATGTGAATGATCTTAACAGCAACCTTCTTTAGGTCGTCCGTCCATCTTTGATCACCTTTAGCCGTTGCTTTGTATGTAAAACTTGAAGGTTGAACGATACCCACATAGCCAGCCTATCAGGGTTAATGCAGTTAAAATTACTTCAAACAAAGTAACCAGAATATGCTGCGACAGCGACAACTAGAACTGATTGGCATTGCGTCTAGCCCACAGATTTATAAACTAAAGGGAGATATGCCAAGGGGGCGTGGCGCGTGCGAACAATGTATGCACAAAACAGAAACAAACGCGGGCGCCGTTGATTTGTCAATAAGAATTGTCAATGTAGTTGTGTGTCTCAACGTTGCGATCTGCGTTACGCGATTGGCTCGCGTTGAGTGTGGTGACTGTTATAGTGTGAGTGAGCGCGTGTTCGTATTGTAGTGCATATGTAGTTGAAGCCGACAGCCGGACTCGAACAGTTGGGCAGCCACACCATATCTCCCTTTAGTTTATAAATCTGTGGTCTAGCCATAGGTAGAATTTGAAGTTAAGTGAACGTATCAACAACTCCCTAAAGCGCCAATACGCACCCATTGGAAGTGATTTCGATAAGCGACGGTCTCCAACGGACAATGAAGAGGAGGGAACGCAATGTCATCTGCTTTCAACATAATTAAAATCACTTTAAATAATGCCACTAAGCGCCCAACCCTGTCGAGGTTTTATTTTAAAAAGTGCTATTAGCATTAAATTTAGTTTTGCGGATGATTATGTCGCCCTCAGGCCCGGGAGCACATTAACTGCTCACAATTTTTGTGAATTATTGTTCCGACCGTACTCCCTCCTCGCCTTTTATAACACGCTTATACCAATTTTAACTACTCGGGGTGTTAAGTTGTAAGGAGGAATTGTTTGAATTCGACGCAGAAACTTAAGTAGCATAAGCTGAGTACCTAATTGAGAAATAACAAATTTCTTTTTTACTTTGTTGTTTTAGTAACAAAGTATTTGCGTATTCGCATTAAATTAATTTGACAGCATTGAATCATGTATTATAAAATCGACTGCGATGTTTTTGCCGGTTGATCAAACAATAATCAGACACGAAAATGAACAAACAAGCACTCAGATTCAATTAATTGAAACTTAACAAAATATTTTCAATATATAGGTACGAGTGCTGTACGATTTTAGGATAAATTCTATAGTTTCTGTATGTCCAGGTCATCGCGTTCGTTTCGTCACCAAGCGTCAACCGCTTGGTTGACGATGAGACGTTAAACGAAAACGAAAGCACGTGACCGAATCGGCTCAGCATTGCCGGGTGGACGCAGTGCTTGCGGCTAGGCATCGCCGGGCTTACCGCTCGATAGAGTACGGTTGATCGCAGCCTCACCTAGGATCTTATAATTGGTTGATGCTATATTCGACTAGTAAGCTCGCCGAAACACCACCACAAGCGCGGCATCGTCCCGCCGCTCCGTAAACTGGGATCAATCAAGTCAGCCTATCGCAGTTCTCTGCTGGATATAGGCCTCTCCCAGGCTGTGCCACAACACCCTGTCCTCCGCCTTCCGCATCCAGTCCATGCCAGCAACCTTCTTTAGGTCGTCCGTCCATCTAGCTGGGGGGCGTCCCACAGTACCCTTGCCGATACGCGGTCTCCACTCCAGGACTCGTCTGCTCCACCGGCCATCGGTCCTTCGACAAACATGGCCAGCCCACTGCCACTTCAGTTTGCTTACTCTGCGCGCTAAATTAAACTGGGATGACTGCTGTTTACTAACTGATCCCGAGCCGAAGCGATGCCGTTACGATGCTTATAAGTGTGCGTTGCAGTTTGGAGTTTCACGTGCAGTGATCATACGTGGTGCGTAATAATCTAGTAGCCAATAGGTGAAAACGAGTTTAAAATCAGTGTAACTAACGAGTGTTAAATAATAAAATATTCAAAACAGCCTTAAGAATTGTAAGGCGCCCGCCCCAAAGAAACTACCACGATTAATGTCCTTTAATTGTAATACATTTTGTTTTTAATTAAAATTAAAAAGAAGTGGTAGAAGCACACGACACAGCGCCACCTACACACAATGTACATAAGTACAATCGGAACATAAAGTTCGCTCAGAACACGCTTATCGGCTAAATCGGAGGCAAAGAATCGGAAAGAAAAACAATCGTCCGGGGTTGGATTCTTTTAATTTATCCATCGCAGTTTTAAATCGGTGTTAAGATTCAGCAGTCGTAACGTTTTTTCAATTATCGGCGTCGATCTCTACGCGGCTTTACGATAGCTACCGAGACTCGAACACGCCAAGGCTTGGTCCCCGTTAAAAGGAAAAAAAGTCTTCCTAAACTTACGCTTCGCTTCGAAAACCAGCCAGTCAATGAGTTAGATTTTGTGTATAAAGACAAAGTTTAATTGTGTTCTCTTATCGAGAGTACATAATTGTTTCATTTTCACGTGCTTTCAAAAATCGGGGCCATTATACAATTTACTCCCAATTAAAAAAAGTAATTGTCACTTATAATACAATTTATGTGTTTTCTTTGTTTATTATTTGAAATCTTCCTCTTTTACTTCTTAAAAAGCAATAGAAGTAAATACAATCTGCATTTACGCTGACCAGCTGGCAACACAGCTGCAAATTATTGCGTACCTAGTTGAAAAAGGAACTTTTATAACGTCTCTTGATTAAAGTGATTAATTAAATATCCCTCGGATATACAGTTCAATCATACAAATAACATAATAAATCGTATACCAATCTATTGGGCCCAACTCATCTAACATAGTTAAAATCTTTTTACCTTTGCCATCGACTCGAAAAAAAGAAGACAGTATAATTATATGCAGCCGTGACAATTGGTACCAACTCTAGGTACTAAAAACACTATAAAAATCTAAATTACAAGTTAAATAGCAATTAAACAATACCAAATGACGTGATATTATTACGCATTATAAAGTTAAACCACCGTCCACAATAGAGTCATAAAAACGGTACCTTCTTACGTATAAACATAAATATGAGTAGTAAAACCTGACCACGCTTCGTGGCTTTTATACCGGAGCACTATCTATAATTAAACAATGGGCCTGACCCACGCCCTTCCATTACAACCCAACGGCGACGTTTAACACATTCAGATAATCTCACTAAATCGCCATAATCTCAACTCGGGACGAAACTTAATTCAATTCCACGTTAATTTACTTATTTGAAAACGAGAGCACCCGCGATACAGAGTTATCAGGGACGGGCCCCTCGGGAATTAGGGCTTGGTGGATGATCAGGATAATCTTTTTATGAATAAATCACGATATGAACCTTGTTGCTGCTATGATATAAACACTGCGTGTGTCTTTTGTTATTATCTATTTGGCAGTTATAACTTTACAAGCCATGAGTTTTGTTACAATTTCCTATCGGCAAAAACTACGAACTTACATACAATTCATCTCTTATCTAAGCCCTTTAGGGGGATGAATTTTAATTTTGGTTATATAAGGAACTCTTGGGCATTACATGCATCTAGACTCGGCGATTCGTTGACGGAAGTGATGGTGCAGATGACGATGACACTTAATAACGTGTCCTGCGTGTCCTGTCAGCTGCACGTTACAGGAACTTATGGAAGCTGGTGATGGCGCCAAACAAGTAGCCGAATTCTGGGCCGCGTCTATTTAAATTGCTATCGGCACGCTAAAAAGAAGAAGATTCGTTGACGTTCAGTATGAATGAATTAATTTAAAATTTTTATTAAGTAAGTGTGACAGTTATAGGCTAATAAAAAAAAAGTTGACAATCTGTGTGGCCGATATTTTCCCCATCGGAAGAAATGACAAACTTTCTCTTATAAATAAAATATTTTAGTCTTACCTTATAATAGTCTTACCAAGGGGTTTCGTATTATCCAGTAACTGGGTTGTGGAGGTCAGATAGGCAGTCGCTCCATGTAAAATACTGGTGCTCAGCTGCATCCGGTTAGACTGGATGCCGACCCCAACATAGTTGGGAAAAGGCTAGGCAGATGATGATTTAGTAGAAGATGGTCGCAGGCGTCGCCGTCGCGGGCAACCGTATCGCAGTGCGAGGAAAAATGAGTTTTACATTTGTTTCAGTGCTTGCGGTCAATCAGTTGGCTTGTGCCATTGTGACTTGTGAGAAACCGCAAAGTTAATGCGCTATGACAATACCTTCCTATCAGACGGCAATACCGAGTTGATATTAGTGCTTTCGCTTTGGGTGTTATACCAGTAAACGTGAATACCACGTCTCTGTTTGTCAGTGTACAGTCTCAATAAGATGTATACTCGGAGAAGGATTCATTTTATTGTCTACAATCATTCTTCCATAATATTCTTTCAATATATTATAATACTAGCTTCTGCTCGCAACTTCGTCTGCATGAAATTTGTTGTTCCCCCACCCACCCCGTCGCATCGCATCGCCTACTCACGCTAGTACGTACTTCGTTTTCGCTTACCGTTCTTATAGTCTCCTTATAGTCTTAGCCTGATGCTATACAGCCTCTAGCCTTACTCAAGAATTGGGCTATCAAATGCAAAAAAGATTTTTTCTAATCCGACAGGTAGTTCCGGAGATTACCCCCTAAATACAACCTTACAAACAAACAACTTTTACATAATATAATATTAACTATACCTACATAGTTATATGAAGTATAAAATATGTATTAAACTTTGTCGAACGTCCAATGAATCTAAGATGAATGTCCATCTTACTGAGGCTGACGAAAATGTTAGAATAGACGTAGATGTTAGAAAAAAAGTTATTTCAGCCCGTTCACCAAAAGCTTCACCACGCTCAAACAGTCTGCAAATTTTGCCCCGTAGCAATTCAATTTTGCACAATTTTGCACGGCAGCACGCGGATTAAACGCGGCGTCAACGCCAAATGCTCCGCACACACTTCGAGTGTTGCACAAACAATGTTAGCTAATCATGTAAACTGTGAAAAAGTGAAATAGTCTTTAATCCGGTAGTCTAATTCCCAGTGACGGGAATTATAGGAATTTTCCGAGCTGGCTAACTAACTGGCTTTCAAACCTTTTATCTGTGTTATAGGATGATGGCCGTGAAAATAGCATTGCCTACGTAAAGGATGATGCCACGAAATTTATGGAAGCTGGTACCCGCTCCAATAGCAATAAATGATATATCATTAGAAAGGAACTAAGATTAAATACAAGAATTCCAATGATCCTTGTCTTGATTCCTCGTCCAATCAGAGTAACACAGAAGTGGACACGAGGCAGTAAGGAAAGCTACCTTAACCGTTGTAGCTATAGAAAAACGTTCTTTGGAGACTGTCCTTACCTTCTTGAGTAATTGCTAACTGCATCCACAGATTTTTAGAAAAATGGTGCAGTCAGCTAGAAAAACGTTAATTCTTACATTTTATTTTTATGTTGCAAATCGATGCAGTTTCGTATATGGATTCTGAGACACTTTTGAACCAACTGAGGTTATAGTATTAGATATGGCAGTGAATGATGAAATATCTAAAAGAATTATTTTTTCGTATAACTAAAACTATATGCATATATACTATATATAACTATATATATGTATATATATATGTTTGGTACAGTATAACTCTGAATGGACAAGGATTTGGAACTAGGCATCATATTAACTTCTATACAGTTTTAAAAGAGCTATCCAACAATGTTACATATAGCTATTGGAGGGGGAACCAAAATAAGCATCATCCTTTACCGTTTAGTTACTTTCACAGGTAACTTTTGGTTGAAAAAATAAAATGAAGCAAATTTTATAATGACGTCATTTTAAATTCATGTAACTGACGCGCACACCATAGTGTGCACCGTAGATGCTGTTACCATATAGGTATGTGATATGGTGGAGAAATTCGCGCGGACGTAGTCCCTGCGACTACGTCCGCGCGAATTTCTCCACCCCTCCTCGCTCCTCCTCTATTCTAAAGGGAAGTTTTGGAAAAAAAACCCATTATTATTGTCCACGTCTATTAACCACGTGAAAAATTACATAACTATATATGTTCAAATTGCTGTTAAGTGTCAGTTCTTCGGTTTAATTTCATTACCATTCATGATCAGGTAACATATTTGAGGGTGAGATGCATCATAATTGTCCTTTGATTTTTAGACTTTTCCAAACTAAATTCAACACCAGGTGTTGCTTTTGGGGATGCCACCCGTTTTAAAGGTAGTTTTGAAAAATTAATCATTACGATCTTTATTAGTTAGTCTAAGTAGTATTTCTGCCTAGTTTCAAGTTTCGAAACATTCCTAGTTTTCCTTCTCCAATTTTCGAGTTAATCGCAGCAAGCAATGAGATTCTACCCTAAAACTTGATAACCCCTTTTCACCTAATTAGGGGTTTATTTTTAAATATCCAAAAATACAAGTTCCTAATTAATCGGACCGCGCAATAAAATTTTTCCCCATTGGGGATAGTTTTGAAAAACGAATAAAATCAAACTTTTTTACTAGGTACGTATCGTGCACTTTATAAACTTATGGGTTTATAAACCCATGGAATAAGATTCTTTGTATAAACGAACCCTTTTCACCCCCTTAAAGGTTGTATTTCTCAAAATGCTTTCTTAGTCTTCAGTTTTGTTTTGATCTACAACTACTATCCAAAGTTCAATCTCTTATCTTTGCAACTAGTGGGTTCAACACAAATCTAATGGAGAAACATTTGTTAAAATCAATCAAGCTTTAGTTATTGAAAAAAAAAAACGTTAGAAAAAGTAACTTCTTATTTAATATATTATTCAGTGACATGGTCATTTTAGTTGTGGACATTTGGACCAAGCCCCATACATTTTTGCCCAATGTCCTTTCTCAAAATTGATTTTATAATGTCATTTTTCTCTAAACTGCCACCTTATAAAAATTTTGAGGCAAACATTATGATAATATCACGTCTATATTTCCCAATGCGGTAGGAGAAGAGAAAACGCAAAACGAATTTAGAGCAAACAAAAAGAAATAGATGGGCAAAAAAAATATTAAAGGGCTAAAAATAATAATAGTTATAATTAGTAGGTATTGTGCCGGGATATTATATATAACCACTTGTAAATAAAATCAATAAAAACTAGAATATTTGAAACTTTTTGCATTGTGGGCTATTTGCATATTACATGCACACCTTGAAAAAAATAAACTCGATGGATTATCTTAACTCGTTTTTATTGAACCTGTTCCCAACTTCCCGGGAAAACCTGTCAAAGGCATGATTTTGTTTTTGGCATTTTCGCACTGCCACGGTTACAAGGTAATTTTCATACCTCGGAAATCCATATCCTTATAATTCAGGTCTTCTTATGCGTGCGGTAACGGTACCTAACTCCTAGCTTACTCTTTCGAAGGTCAGCTCCTTAAACTTCTGGTACTTTCTTTGACTTCTTGACGGTGAATTTCACTAGGTATGGGAAAATGTTTGTTCCCTCAAGATTCTTCTTTTATCGTGAGGTGTAATAGCCTCCGTAAGAGAGAAAAAAATATTAATAATAGCAGTGATATTTTTCCTTTTAAATATTCGCATTACTTAAACATGAAAATCAATCATAGTGTTCATCATTTATTAAATCTAGCATAAGATTAAGGATAAGCTATGTAGGTGGGCGCAACTTGACGTTTATCATAAACATCTATTAATAATGCGTCATTCAGATTTTTAGTAAGTTTAATGGTATAACAGAGAACGCATTTTAAACGAACAGGTGAATTAATATCACTACTTTATTCGGTAGCCTTACTAAATAATGTAACTAATAGAACGATGCCAGATAATAATTTTATGAGTTTGTGCACACAGAAATGATAAATCTCATTATTTAAATCAGTACGACAGATAGGCAAGGAGCTGGGGCGAAGTGGTGTCGCCGTGTATTTTTAGGTTACGTCAGATCGGTCGGGCCGCGGGCGCAGATACGTCGCTATGTCGCCGGCCGCCGCAAACGCCGCTTGACATTAACAAATTACATCGGCTGTCAACTTTCTGAAACAATATACCAGTTGGCGTTTAACTTATCTTGAAACTTTTCGTCTCGTGTAGATAAAATGTTGTAATACTAAAATGTCATTATGCTTGGTTGAGAGGCCAGTACTCGTAAGTCACACAGGAGATAATATTTCATTGGGCGCGGTGCGGCCCCCGCCTCGATCGACGCTATCGTTTCAGTTAGTATCGCAGTTACCGAAGCGATTTGTTATGTTATCTCCGTTACTTTGTTTGAGGTTGATAGGTCAACTTTAAGGTATCGTTCCGAAATCAATATAGGTAACTTGAACAGGCATAGGGATTAGGTATACTTAGTTATATAGCTTCTTGGATTAACATAATTTCTCAAACATGCAGTTTTGGCACTCAATGACCCAAAACGAGCAGTCAAGGTTCTGCGAATCTCTTTAAGAGGCCGATACCTGATTAAGAAAAAAAATACGTAAATAAATGTAAACATAGTTCTCTGTTGTTGCAAAAAAAAAATAGGAAATATATGTTTTAGTGATTAAAACTAATTTTCTCCTTTAGTAGGTATTTATCGTGGGAACCTGTTAAAACAGCCAGAATATTAGGCAAAACTACTCAAGAGGACAGTCAAGTTTTTTTTTTTAATAATTATTGCCTGTTAAATTTTTGGCGAGCTTGTTAACGTAAAAATACGCTCGGACGATGTTATGTTTCTAATATAGGTCTATTAGAATGACACAAACAAAATTAATAAATAAATAATATTATTTCCTAGTATTGTGCAGAGGACATTGTATGTTATTGGCACTTGACCTGTATGACAAGAAACGACTAAGTATTTACCGACACTTAGATGCAGATCCATGTGTAAGAATAGTCATCCATCCATCGATTGCTCCCATTCATAACAGTTTATTTTTAAAGATCTACTTAAAAGTTAGAGGTCACTGCTAATTTAAAAACACGCCGCAAAATCTAAGTATAAATTACCTACAGTTTGCTTAGATCGACTCCTTATTCAGACATAATCAGATGTTTACACATGCGGGGTACATAATTAGCCGCCATTCGAGATAGCAAATTCTTAATTAGACGTTCAGCTGTTACCGCTAAGCAGTGCGCCCTGTGCTCTATTTACTGCATGAAAATGTATTAGTAAGTAGATACATCGTCATACGGATTGGTACTCAAATTTACTATTGTAGGGAAAGGTCAATAAACAAGAGATTGGTCACGGAATTCAAAATATCAACATTTTAAGTAGTTCTGTTTGACGTGAATAATTTTGAACGGGATTAAACTTACCAATCTGACAGAAGTCTACGTAAGATAGCATCGCGGACATTTCGACTTTTTACAGTAACATATTACCTTTTTAGACAAACGGTACAAGTCAGCCCACGTTCTTTGACAATCGGTGGGCCCCGACTTAAAAAACTAATCACACGACTTTTTTATTACTGTTTGGGAGTGAGGCTAGAAGTGATTTGTCCAGGGCAATCTATCATTCAAGCACTATGGGAATAATTAGTGTCAGCGAGCGCATCCGGACGGAGTGCGCGCCAACAATGAGCCGCGTGACGCACCATTCAAACAAACCATTAATAATTTTGAATGCTAGTTTTTCTAAGACGGATTCACTCTTGTAAATAAATGGTACAGCGGATTCTTAACTACCTACTTACGGAGACATTTTTTACGGTGACAAGCCGTTAGACGGTTAATGTTGCCGCCGTGGTTGAGAAACTATGACTTGACTTGGACTAAGAACGTGTTCACGCATTGAAATGCCTAAGCGCGAAAGCTAATTGAATATTTAAAAACGCTTTAGCGATTAAAAGTCGTATTAATACGGCCGCTCGAAAAATGTTGTGATTATCGCCCGAATACTTTTGTTTGTATGTACACGAAAAATTTAAAAATGGTTGAGGGAACGCAAACGGTCACGGTCCCACACCACGTTTTGTAGGAACCAAAACCGGTGTGAACGACCTTTGTTTCGTTCCAAGATATGTTTTAATACGCATTTTATTAAAGCTCGTATTGTTTAGGCTATGGCGGAATTGAATACATTAAGCTTGTCGTCAGAAGCATTTGATACAGCTACTTTTAATACATTAATATTCTTAGTTGGCATGTTCTGTTCAATAATGATTTTTTTATTGGATGCGCCTAGCTTTGTTTTAGGCACTGTCTAAAACCGCTGGCAAATACTTCCAAGATGTTAAAAATTGCAAACTTCTAATAATTTATTTGTATTCGATGGTAACATTGTGTTGACTAGAAACCAACTTACATCGTAGCAAATCTCGTAAGTAAAACCTAATTCATAAAAAAGATAAGAATCTTAAAATTTTGTATTAAACTGTTCTTTGCAAATCTGTTAAGTTCTGTTAAAATTGCACTTGAAACATAGTTAACTGTATTGGGGGTGCGAGGACAATGACATTTTAAATCTAACTTCCGGAGTGAAAATTAGTAGTGACCCAGGGACACGCTTTTGTATAGCAAATAAAATTTAACAAGACATTGTTCACACGTCATTTAACTGAGACAAAAAAATTACACGTCTAAATTCGTTTATCCAGCATAACAATTTATGCTAATTAAATTAGTGAGCAATGGTCAAGTAATAGGTAATTCATTGTCGAGAGGGTTCCCTATATTAAATAATTGTATAAAATAAGTTGGATTTAAGTTGTTTGTTTCGGACAGCTATTAGGCATGGAGTAAATAAGAAATATATCTATAAATTTTATTTTTATATATAAATTTTACTATAATTAGGTGGGTTCTACCTAATTATTGTAAAATTAACCAGGGATTATGATTAATAGTGATTATACTCCAAGTACAGTGTTAAAAGTTACATTAACAAAATTTCTAAGTACAGTTTCCTACCCTCTTAACATTTTTCCTATAGATCGTGGAATCAACCGGTACGCTAAACCAGCTGTTCAAATCAAACTAAAGAAAGCCATCAATCTCTGCATCCCCGTAGGTACCAACCTGATACTTGTTTCTTAATTAAAAAAAACATATGTACCTTGCAGAACCCTAAATGAACCTAAAAGAATAACAATGGCGATTAACCTCCTCTACGATATTTTGTGAATGGGCCTTCACTTTGTGTAATAAAGAACTCGTTCATAATTAGCGCTGTATATTAAATATAATGTCTAAAACGTGATAATAAGGAAGTAATGTAAGCAAGATCGTTATAATAAAAATAGAGATTTCTTTATGTGTACAACTAAATGAGTGAACGTCGTCATATTAATTGCTTTACAGCAGCTGTTAACGTGTATGAAATACAGCTAGCTTCACGGTAGGGGGCCGTGGTATTATCTGAGTCTAACTGGAGCAAGCTATACCTACACTGCTCTTAAGATTAATGCTCTGAAGCTGATAATTACGCATCATGATCAGCTATAGCGGCGTTTGTCGGTGTGAACAACAACAACAACCCCGGCGCTCACTAGAAGGGATATTAATAAAATGTTATTCCTTCTTTGAGACTGAATATCAAAGCAATGAAATCCGGGCAGATTTTTCGGTATCGTCGGCGCGATTACACAGAAGACGCGACTCCGTCGACAGATTTAACGAGTCAGCCAAACAACGCCCTCACAGATATCTTTCACCTGAATATTTAGCTCTTTGAGTAAAAATAAATCTTTCCGTTTCTCGGAATAACAACAGTGTCAAGTCAACTCGCTTTAGAGCAAAGATTATATTTGTCATCGACGATCGCATTAAGCTCGTTTACGGGGTGTCGCGGACGCGGTAAACGATTTAGTCGGAATAGCCGCCGGAGGCTCCCACACACGGAACAGATGTTTTGTCAGCGCACCACCTTTCCACTACAAATACTCTCCTCTCTTTTAGCCCTGACAATTCAAAAATAAATAAAATAATAATATACTCTACGAAGACGCCTGTCTACTATTTATAGCGCTGTCATTTCAGCTTAAAGACCTAATGAGCCGTTTCTAATATCGTGTGGTAGTTATCATTTGGTTTCCCTGTTTGTTCACATAATTACCATCCACACTCTCTAAGCACTCACCGCTCATCATATAAAAAATACTTAAGGGTAAGTATTCCACTCTCACTTTACAAAAATATCTTTACACTATGTAGTTGTAAAAAACATTATACATAATATTATTCTCGTTGGAGCCAGCTAAACTTGCCTTTGCCTTGCCTTGCCTTTGGATATAAAGTTCTGTCACAGGAAGGCATACACAATACCGGTATGTTTTGCCCTTGATGATGAAAGTGGACTGAATATGTTCAATACGTAGGCACTCATTTCTAGTAGGTAGTCGAGGTAACTGCTATCAAAAATTTAAATCGTGGGCTACGGTACTGGAGAATCCTTTAAAATGAATCTCGCTGAAACGAGAAAGCTATCAAGGGCAACAACATACCGTCGGCGCCGACGACAGTGGTGGAGGATTTGAGAAATATTCCGGCATTAGTCCGCCGCACCACCTGTCCGTTCACACTCGACCTCCGGAATTTTTCGGTATTGCCGATGCAAAGTTTCTCGTTAATATGCAAATTAAGAATTATCTGCGCAGAGGACGCGGGATTTAGGGTCACTTTCAAATAACGCAAAGTGCGCAGCTAAATGAAAATGTGAACTTCACGCCCTGATTGTACGCGGACCCGTTTAAAGATTTAGCATAATTACGAGATTTTATTTTGTTGTATATGTTTATCATGGTATACATATATTTACATATATTTACGCGTGAAATTCGTAGCGCACATAATGTAACTAACGAAGTAAAAATTTTAATAATGTGTTACTGTGCTTAGTTAATTCAAGCAAACTATAAAGAAAAACATAAAACTCTTTACTGCCTGCATTAGCTCATTAAAAAAACAACTATTCTTTTACTAAGTATGGGTACCTGGCGAATCTTTAAACACATTCGTTTGTGTATAATTAGGTAACTGCCTAGATAATTTTAATAATTTGAATTCAGTTATAATACGAAGGAGATAACGTTAGTGTGATAATTTCGAGATGGAGACCTGTTTCACAGTGGGTGGTTTCGTGAGTTTTGAATGAGCTGAGTATAACATTGTTTTACTTGCTACTACGACGTAGCTGTAAAACTTCGTGTTACTAAAAAAAATGATATGCAAATGCGTCAGTAATTGATATATGTGTAGGTAGGTTTATATGGCCATAAATCATTACATCGCCGAAATAGTACAACAGTAAAGTAACAGTTGGTCACAATCGCGGGGCTGCAGCAAATTACCGCTTGACCACATAAAGACTTCGCAGCAATGCGATGGAGTGCCACCAGCCAATTAATTGCCATGCGTGCTGAAACAGATTTATCATGAGCACTTCTGAGGATTCCCCAACTCCACCTACCGATCGATTGTCTTAATATTTACACCGCTCTGGTTTCAGACCCGCTGTTTGACCGCATCATCGTGCTGCAAAAAATACACCAATAAGCATACAAAAGGCACTGGTATCATGCGAACAAACTCCTAATTGTTTTAATTATTGCGTACAAATTAAGTTGTATTTGAAATGGAAGAAAACATAATCCCTTGCTTTTAATTCATGAGCGCTCTAAATATGCCAACCGACTTGATCAGCGCTGATTGAAGTCCCGCATTAATTTATATTGCAAATAAAACCTATTAAAAAAAAGCCAACAATTGTTTATTTGAAATTCCAACAAAATAACATTTAGTCGGTATGACAAAACCAACGCTGGACAGGATTGTTGGCGGAATACTAATATGGCTTAAAGAAGAAATAAAGAATCGCATAATGTTGTGTCGTATTTGTAATATGGACATCGATAAATCATAGGGAACCGACCACAATCGTTCCGATGACATGGCATGCTTACAAAAAATAATACAAGCCATCATTCAGATGCCCCGTAGAATTGGGTGGGAGCTTAGTTCACCTTTAGGGCTGGAGTCAGTATTTATAATACATCGCTAATACCTACATAATTTTCATTAAAAATATAACTATACTTTTTTTTCAGATCAATGTCTTTTCAGTATAATTGGTAGGTAGTGTTAGCCTTCAACTAAAAAAATATACCTACTTCGATTACAGTCACAGGAAACTAAAGTAGGTAATGTGAACATTTAATTGTAATTATACTGTTTATTAACATCAAAACTTCAGATAACTAAAAGCAAATTAAATTATGCATATTTTATTAAGTCGAATCTTGTTTTGCCAACCTTAACAGATCAAGATTCAGATACAAGCAAAATACGGTTTTATACTGAATGTTAATATGAAGGCTTGTCCCTAATTTATTTATCTATTGTATTAACATTATTGGAAGGATGGAGTCCATGTTGATAATACGCTTAAAATCTAAGGATTAAAACTCACGCTTAGTCGGTTTAAAGAAATTAATAGGATCCAAATCCGTCATGCCTCATACAAGAAGCCAATGTATTACTTGTTCTTTTTATTAATAAATTCTTGATGAACGCGAGAAGATACTCGAAACCAGGTGTTTATTGGTACTCATGGTAATAAATAATTAAGTCGCACAACATTTTGTACAAATATGCCGTGTTATTCAACCTCACTCGACTTACTTGCATGAAATTGTACATATCCACGTGGGAGAAAGGTTTTAACGTATTTTAAAGTATGCATACATTCCCTTGACGATCCCGACTCATTGTTTGTGACCACAGAAAGAGCAAAACACCAACCAAGATGGAGATGTCCAATATTTTAGATGGCATAGCAGTCGCCGCTACGAAATCGGAATTCCTGCCTCAAGGATTCCCCTTGAGCTTTATGCTGAAAAACAGCTGTAAACATATGTTGTTAAAGTCCTTATTGCTTTGAAATAAACCTTGTACAATGAGACTGTATCGCGACGTTCGAACAACGCTTTAGTAACCAGGTATGCAATAGATAACCATGTTTTATGCTAATCCTATGAACAGAAACATAACTTACAAATTTTCGAGAGCCTTGGTAAACGTTAAAGTTAAATCACGAGGAAGTGGGCTTTATTACCGAGCACCTACGTCCAAGTGTGCACATAAAATTATGAGCAATCAACCCGTAGATTGTTATGTTGACTTTTGCCCGTCATCGGCTATTAAGATTTCTTTGTTATAGAAACATGTTGGACTATTTACACAACACGTTGCTCTGAGCGCCTTTGTAAAAATAAGTCTTTTTTCCTTACGTTCTTGTTGGTCAGCATATATCGCTCTCACGAGTTTGAATGAAATCCTCAAGTCACTTAGTGCGATGCGACGTTAGAATTTGCTTTTAACATAATGAATCGTTTCGATAGCTTTATTATACGGACCGAATGACGGCGATATAGTCTGGTAAAGGTTTAACAAAGCGAGCATCTTGAGGTGACAATGATGCGTGATTGCCGCGTGAGAGTTTGTAACTGAATTATGAACTTAAATATCTACTTAATTCACTTTGACTTATGAGTCACTCCATAAAGATGTTGATTGGCGTTGGGAAATTCTGAGCCAATTTCATATCTATATTAGACTTTAAAACAGAAGAAATAATAAAATATTATACACTAGGCAATTATATTTATGCCTCTACGTCGATTCCTGTAATGTCGACTTTTGAGTATTCTCTGTTTCATTACCGCCGAGCGCATGATGCATGGTCTGATACCTCGCTGATGTTTTTATTTGAAGATATTTGGTCTACTAGAAACTACCGGTATTTATTATGAATTTGCTGATAGGAACATTCCTTAGTTCCTATCAGCAAATTCAGGCAAATAAGGTTCGTAATTTTTCGGATTCCGGATTCCGGACTATTTTGTAAGTGGCCCTAGCCCAAAGGAACGTACCTACGTCCGCTTTTTGCATACATGAGTTTGGTTAGACTATCGGTAGGCCATCGCGCCATATAAAGGGTCAATATAAATTAGTTGGAGATAGTTGATATTCTGATTGTAGTCAATAACAGCGTTTACGATTTTATTGCCCTTTTGATGTGTGATGCTAATGGATTACGTCTAGTTTTCTTTTACTTCTTTATCTAAGTTGCATTACACGCAAATAAGTTACATCCTAGTTAGTCGCAGATGCCAGACTAGGGCACATCACAAAAGACAATTATAACCCCGTTAGAACGGTGATGACGCGCGAGCCGATCAAGCGAAGCGAGCGGTGCCGCAGTAACAGCCGGCGACCGCTATATCCAAGTTGGCTGCAGTTGGATACTAGGCTAGAAACTGCGACCACCTCAAAAAGACGATCAGTAATTTTGAGGAAGTAAAAATGAGAATTATTTGGAGATCACAAGAAGACGATCAAGTAGTATATTAGCGTATCTATTTTTAAGTTTAGGAAATGATATTTTTATTTTTACGGGAACGGCTTTTGGTGACTTTTTTATTGTATTCTGTGTTGTAACAAGATTAAATTTATCTTGGATGCATTGTCACTCTAAGTGTGCTTGCAGTTAGTGTAGTTGAGAGCTCGCATATACGTGGCGTAGACTATGCCTAGGCACTGCGTAGACGCTGCGTTAGCACAGCATAGCGTAGCTTTTCGTTCAATTCAACTTTAGTATTACGAAATACATCTTTTCTATTAATTTGACCTTATTTGTGAGCAGGCGGGAAAGAAGCCGTCTAGCAGAGGTATGACCTCTGCTGGACGGCTAATGCCCGAAGTTCTTACAGTTTTCTCCATTAAATGACGTAGTAAACCTGATATTTTTTTTCTTTGATTGATGCACGTGAAATTTGTAAAAAATTGTATTGAAATAAAAAACATTATTATTAAATTCTTACATTCACCATTGTACTTTCAAGAGATAATATATTATATATTGGCAATTAAGGTTCTGCATGTCGTAGAAGTTGGGACTGAGACCTCCGTGCATTCTCGTAATTTTTAGAACGTTCACAGTCTGATCTCTTTTGACATTGATTGTCGCTGAGATGAGATTTCGACTAGATTTTGAACGTTTTTAATTACGAGAATTGACTTTCAGGTAACTTCCTAGTGGATTTGCAATATGGGGTATGTCTATATACAGCACATCTTTTGTATTAGTAGGAGACTTAGTATTTTAGTAATAGAGTCCCGTTGACACGGTTTAGTTAAGTAACTCTTAAAAGTGGGACTGGGTTTATTGTCCCACTTTATATAATTTTAAATTATTATTATTTTATTAATAATATAAATACAAAAGTTAAACATGTCAATTTGAGAATTTCGTTGTTAAGAAAAATATTTCTTAAAGAAAAACACTACAACTTGTTTCTTACACTTTTTATTTTGGTCAACTTTTTTTGAAGATTTTTAGACTAAACCGCTTGCTGTGACGTGACGTCAAAAAACAGGATGACGCGTCTTATACCTAACCCTGTTATTTAGAAAAATCTATTAATTAATAAAATATTTATTAAATAATAAAATAAAAATATATATTTTGTTCAGTATTAAATTTGTAAAATATTTACATAAAGTCTTAGAAATAACTTACAAAGGTATAATAATGTTAGATGCCTGTACTAGGATAACCCTGTATCACAGGTGGCATGAGCATACCATCAGAGCGTGTCATCTGCTGTTCCTTGTTCTGCAAAAATCTTAGTGACCTTTTTAAATGTATTTTTAAATCGCGTCACGGATTATCCACGACGCTAAAAGGACTTAGAACCAGAAAGGAGTAGCCGAGAAGATTGATGCGATGCTACAACCCTCAAGAGTTAACTTGACACTTCGTTTGGATGACGTAAGCGCGCGGTATAGAGGCGTCGCGGTCGGTGGCGAGATCGGTAACCGCGCGGGGGTCGGGAGGGCCGCTCGGGTCTCAAGTTAACTCTTGCGGGATTTACTCTGTGGCTGAGAGAATACTTCTGGGGCACAGCATTTATTTAATTTAATTCTTTTATTTCAATGTAAACACATGTAAATTATATTTTTAAATATTAGAATATAACAAATATAAAAACATATAAAAAATAGTAGCCCACCGGTATCAGGAACAGGGTCCAAGCTACCGGTGGTCAGGGCTCCAGAGAGAGGAACCTCCTGACAATACGAGCCGTGTCCAGAAGTACCGGTTTCTGAATCAAGCCCTTGATCCAGCTGCCCAACGAGAGCCTCCTCAGGTGTTGGTCGAGGGTCTTGGCTATTAAGCTATTGGCTGTCACGACTATCGACACAATGATCGCTGAGTCCACATCCCACATGTCGACAACCTCGTGAGCCAAGTTAAGATACTGATTTGTTTATCTTTCTCGGCTTTCACGAGGTTCATCATGCGGGACAGTTATGTCAATAATTATTGCGCGCCGCTCTCATCAATCCCCCACCACTATATCAGACTTATTGGCAACAATAGTCCTGTCAGTGATGATTTATCGATCCCAGTACAATGTGATATTTCCATTTTCAAGAACTTGGTCGGGCCCATACCTGTAGTACGGCACCTCCGATTCCACGAGATTGTATTTCAGAGCAAGTTGCTGATGGACTATCCTAGCTACAAGGTTGTGTCTATGCAAGTACTCTCCGTTAGCTAGGCGAGAACACCCGGAGATAATATGCCTGATTGATTCCCCTGGCCGGTGGCATGCCCGACAGATGTCAACCGTGCCGTCTTTTACAATGATTCTCCGGTAATTGTTCGTCATTATAACTTCGTCCATGATTGCACAGATAAAATCTTCGGTTTCTCCAAAGAGGTCACCAAAACGCAGCCAGGCTACAGACGCTAGTAGATCTACATCGGGCCCATGTAGGGCCCGGAAGAAGCGTCCGTGAAGCTCCTTACTCTGCCTTACCTCCATGCGTTCATTAGTGTCAAGCACTACTGACTTGCGCCAGTTCTCTTTACCCAAGGAGAGCAGGGTGACGCCCTTGTCCACCGCGACTACATCTCGATGCATCCCCACGTCGGTTTCTAGGAAATATTCCCTGAGACTGCATATCTCGCGATTGTGGAGGTTCTTAGCGTTTAAAAAGCCTCCACCTTCACACTTTCGCGGGATATAAAGCCTCATTACCGATGACCGTGGATGATGCATTCGATTTGCAGTCAGCAGCGTACGGACCCTCCTATCCAGGGCGCCGAGTTCGGTCTGAGTCCCATCTGAGTATGCCGAAAGAGTACATCAAAACCGACATGACCCAACCGTTGAAGGCGCGCACCTTGTTTCCGCCTGATAAAACACTGCTACTTCAACGATTGCTTCATATCAGTAACATTGATGCCCAACGCTTCCGACCTACCCAAATACTTATAGGTTTCGGATGCGGAGAGGGCCTTGGTTTGTGGAATCTGAGAGTTGAGTTCCCACGGACTCCACAATCTCCCGTCGCTTTACATGCCTGACGATGATGAAAGTTTCAGTAATTTTCAGTAGCTCCATCAGTTGCAAATTATTGGGGGCAAAGAGTTTTAGGTCATCCATGTAGAGGAGGTGAGATATAACCTGACCACCTCTCCTCAGCCGATAGCCTAGATCTGAATCTTCCAGCAGCGTGTTTAGAGGATTTAATTTATTATTAATTACCCAACTTATTCACAGTTTACACCACACATCTAAGTTATCCGACATAGCTTGCATAGTGAGCAAACTAAGGTAGCAGTGGGTTGGCCATGTTTGCCAAAGGACCGATGGCCGGTGGAGCAGTCGAGTCCAAGTGTGGAGACCGCATATCAGCAAGCGTAGTTTGGGATGCCCCCCAGCTAGATGGACCGGCGACCTTAATAAGTGGCTGAACAGATTGGATGCGGAAGGCGAAGGACAGAAGGAAAGATGTCCAGCAGTGAACTGCTATAGGCTGAGTTGATTGATTGATACAAGTTTTCAGTTATTTACCTAGTGGCCACTTGTGGCATGAAATACAAATGCTGCGCTCGGTACCCCAGCGCCGTCATCTTCTGGCCTTTATTGAATAGTAGATATATCTTCATTTGCCTGCATACAACATGACGTAGATGCCACTGACAGCACAGGTAAACAAATGTTCCATGTAAGTATTTAGATTTCTTTCTTGTACTTAAGGATAATGGAAGACATCTAAAGTACCTAGTGTACGCTTTATTGATGTTAAATAGAACTACTCGTTCTCTATAAGTATGATTCTTGTGATAATTAGATACAGTCGGCAGAACATCAGCCGCTTATTCTATTGAAACTCCGTATTAATGCTCCCGCAGACAGGCGCGACGCGACTCTAGTAGAACAAATTCTTTAAAAACTTCATGGAAATTGTTCTATCAGAATGTCGTCACACCGTCGCGTCGCGCCTGTCTGCGGGAGCCTTATCGCTAGGCCAGCTCAAGGTCAAAGGGGTACCACTGACGTGGGGTTTGACGAGGTTGAACTGGACTCAGAATTTGGAGCTTCACCAAGTAAATATAATGCAGTTTTTTCTGGATACAGTTACTTGCATTTGTATTTTGTAAGAAATACATATTTGTTATTTTATTAATTGGCGAATTGTTAACAACACACTTCAGATCTCCATTCCTGTCCGCAGATTTTTATTTCACTAACTTTTCACGCCTTATTACAAACAATTGATAACACGAATTACAATTTATGATAAGTGAATCGTTAACACTTTAATTGAAAGTTATTAACACAATTCGAGTGCATGTATTTCTCATAAATTCCATTATAATTCCGTCACGAAGTTCTTTCAACGTCGCCATAGGCTGTTCCACGATTTGTTTATTTATATTGTGGTCGCCTTTCATCTAGTATACGTGAGCAAATAATGAATGTACGACATATCAGACGGCGGTGTGACGTCACTCCGGACACGGTCACATCAAAGCACACTACATCGATGATTTATGCATATTTTGTTAGACTTCGGCCCAATTACGTTCATGAAAATTTGTGCACTTTCATAATAAAGTGTTTACCGCTGAAATGCTTTGATGTCTAATTGGGCGGATGGCGTGATGAGCTATACTGTTACTATACGTACGAGTGTCCCGGTAATCGTTGATTGATATATCGTTACACTTTGAGTAGATTTACTACTGGTCAAGGGTAGTCATCATAATGAGATATCGTAGACTAGAATATCAGCAGCGACTCGCGTTACTTTGATACAAGTATTTACCTTCCTTTCAAATGAGTCCAGATTTAAAGAACATATAATTATTCTACTCTATTATGTTCTACACTTTATTCCTCGCATAATCATATCATCAATACTGGTTGAACGACGGAGGTACTGAAAGACAAGATGATTAATGCGCACAAGTAACGAAAGAAAATAATTTTAATTAAAAACCCCTTTGAAAACCTTAAAAGATAATGAAAAATGCCGAATATCTGGCTTATTTTTACACCACTGACCTCACTTTACCCACTTGCAGGAATAGGCCCTCAAAAGGTTCGAAGAGGAATTTCCTGTGCTTCTGAAAAGCTAAAGCAGAAGTGAGACAAACGTCATTCACTCTACGACGTAACTAAACTGAGGAGCAGACTGAACAGCTACGGCAATTCCTCTTCGAACCTTTTGAGGGCCTATTCCTGCAAGGGGGTAAAGTGAGGTCAGTGGTGTAAAAATAGGCCGAATATTCGGCATGTTTCATTTTATTTTAAGGTGTTCAAAGGGGTTTTTAATTAAAATTATTTTCTTTCGTTACTTGTGCGCATTAATCATCTTGTCTTTCAGTACCTCCGTCGTTCAACCAGTATTGATGATATGATTATGCGAGGAATACCGTGCTTCTGAAAAGCTAAAGCAGGAGTGAGACAAACGTCATACACTCTACGACTTAACTAAACTGAGGAGCAGACTGAACAGCTACAACAGTTTCCTCAAGTCAAACATCGCACTAAATGACCGCAGCTCTAGTACGGCACGGGAGCTTTTCTACAGGCTTGAAATACTCCAGCTGAATATATCGAACCTACAGAAAAGCTCCCAGCGGGCCACCAACTACTATGGGGCCATAGTAGTTTGTGGCCCGCTGGGAGCTTTTAAACCTGTAAATCTCTTAACCGACTAAGAATCCTGGTCGCTGCAGGTACAATTAAGTCAGGTAGGGGTACTCCGACGAGTCACAGTGCGACTGTTGAGCCACATCACAAACGATGCCTTACTCTTGTGCAAAAAAACCTGCACTATGGACGACCTTTGTGGGGCCAACGCTAACGCTATCGAAGTGGACGAACTCTGGTCGAAGCTTATATAAAATTAATAAAACGGAATCATCGATATGACGAAGAAGAAGATTAGTTTACTTAGATTAGCAATTTATTACAGCGCTTGCACGGGCAGGTGCAAAGGGCTGGGACGATAAGCCCTTTGTTAGACTGGGAGCCATGATCCGTATTACAAACTAGGGTACAGATAGGCAATGCGAATGTCTATATGTGACGGAGTATATAGGACCATTATTAAACAAAAAATTGTGATCCTAACTATATCTATCTATACCAGTAATAAAGCTGAAGAGTTTTTTTGAACGCGGTAAACTCTGGAACTCCCAGTCGGATTTGAAAACATCTTTTGCATTAAATAGCCCAATTCTTGAGGAAGGCTATTTGATACCACGCTACGACTCTTAGGACCCAAGCAAAAAGAAAAAAACTAAGAAAGAACACTAAGCGAAAACGAAGTAGTAACGCGGACAGGCGATGCGATGCGACGGGAACGAAGAAGTCACAGTCAGCAGCTAGTTTTTTTTTTATATAATTGACGGCTGAATCGTGTAAGTACTGAATGACCTCCGTCTCCTTGAATATGCCCAATGTTTTACAAATCAGTCAGAATAATAAGATAATTATGGGGCCGTAACATTTTTCTACATTCATACTATCATTGTATGAGTGAGAATTTAAATGTCAGTAGGTCAGCTCAAAGAACAATCGAACGTTAAAGTAAATGTTAGTTTTACCTGGAGACCGGTTGAAGCGGCTCTCGGCGATATCGCCATAAGCACGTCGGAACCATCTTGACCAAATTGGCTCTATCGTACTTAATAGATACTAACCTACTATTATTTAAGATTAGTTTGTAGCAGTTGGTGTCTTATCTTTGATGACGTCACGAGCTCTATATTTTAAAATAGTCAAAAAAGTTTCTTAGTAAAAACGCCTAAAATGTTCACTAAGTAGTTAGTGAACATTTTAGGCGTTTATTTATTAACGTTGTTCAAAGTTAAACAATGATTCAATGATGATGATTGACAATGATTCATTATCCAATTTTTTTTGACGTTTCAACGTCCCTTAAATTTAAGCAACTTGAATAAGTAAACCCCCTATTGTTTTAGTTGGTACGTACCAACTAAAACAATAGGGGGTTTACATAAATAATTATGATATGGGTAATGGGGATGAAATGATTGAAACAACCAACAAATATTTCTGTATTAAATTTTATTGCATCTATTCACACACCTTTCTGGGAAAACGGTTAAAAGACGTTTGAAGCTAACAAAATGAAACAACATGTAATATTTTTATCAACAGTTATTTTGTTTTAACTAAACCCATTTTATATTACATTAGATTCTGATTCTACAACTTTCTGATTAACACTGACACTACAATAATATTACAGTAAACGTGACTTCAGAAATGTAAGTAGTACTTGTTGATTAATGAAAAATATACATTGTCATTAAGATATTCGTATATCGTATATATAGTCGAATATACATATTTTCGTTGTTTATATAAATAACTACATTGAAGATTCACGTCTTCCATCCGTGTTTTTATTTACATCAAAAGGACTTCTAATACAGAAAAATTATTGCATTTACCTCTCTTAAATATTCACGTTATTATTACAGTATATACTTACAACAGTGACGTATGTACAAAACTATAGACTCAATTTTGGACTTTCAGTCTCTACAATATTGAAAAAAAATTATCATACAATGTTTAGAAACAAATCGACGATGTGAATTTACATTCGTTTAACGTTTACAATCATACAAGGCCATTTTTATTTAGTTATGACAAATTGCTACGAAGACGAATGATGTGTAAATGCTACAGATGAGACAAATTTCCGTTTCGAGTAGGGCTGGCAATTACGAAACGTTCTGGATATTGAATCTTGCATCAGGAAGGGGCCACCTACGACATCATCACATTTACAATATTATTTTGTATTTATATTAAAATTTTCTATCAGATCTTTGTTTTTCTTTTTAAATTAATATTTTAATTTACAACGCTGCACATTCGTTGCAGAAGTGAATGTTTATGAACAAATATAATGTCAATTACTTATTAATACCAGTGACAATCCGATTTGCAGCAAAACCATCGCAATAGCTTCGCATTGTAGTGACAGAAGATGTAAAAAAAAAAGAGTCCAAAAATTACGGATATTTTTCTTCCTCTGCTAACCATAGGTAGAATAGTACTTTTCATAATTATTGTATTCTAAAAACTATTATTTGACCTCTGACTCCTTTTTCTATTAATACAATTAAAAGCAAGAAAATAAATGCATAATTATAAATAACAATCAAATTAATTAAGATAGTTTTAAGTAATAATAGGAAAAGTTGGCACAAAATTAAATGGAAATTAGGTACCTAATTATGCGTAAGTAACACAAACACGGTTTGTTTAACTTTAATAACGTTCTGCCGTACGCAAACAAAAGTTAACAGCAATGCTAGATATTTTAATTGTGACAATAAATTTCATACAATTATGTACTACAGCAGCAAGTAACTTTTATTTGGACTCTAATTATATTAATTTCGCAGGAAGCGAACTCTCTTCCGCATTTCACGTTTCGTTGGTCCCACATGGTTTAAAAGTTTTTGAATATACCTATATTTAGAACAACATAATAGGTTTTCGGATTCTGGGGACTAACACCAGTCCTTGTTTAATATTTTTGTCAATAGTTACGTTTTCTTGTCTGGTAAATATTAAAATAATCCAACATTCAATCATTGGTGTTTGAACATAAAGTGTGTGAACTACCCGTGTTTATGCCAGCCCTACTTAATGGGAAATTATTAGTAACTTAAGTTGAATAATTAGACATCGGTTTGTAATTTCAATTATGTTTAACACAGACAATCATAGTCTTCTGACTAGAAAAAACTATACAGATTTTCCGAAATCCTCACCAAATCTGATATAAATTATTGATATATTGTAGATAAAAAAACTTATATTAACGACTCGTTATACTACTGACCTCGTATCAATAAATATTAAAATTCGAATGTTAGATATTTTAAGAAACTATCAAACAATAGAAAACACTGGACGTAATTAGGCACTAAATATAAGTAGAATATTTGAAATAATAATTTACACTACATACAAATAATAATCTAAAACAGTGTTGTTTATCTATGTATAAGAAACTTAACACATATTAATACCTATTTTTGAATGAAATCACTTCGTTTAACCACCTCCAATAATAACTACAGCAACATGTCGCAAGGTCCAACTTGTATAGCACCTAGTATTGTCGGTCGGTCGGCGCGGGCGCAGCGTCGACGTCGTTTGCGAGTTGTCAACCTCACGGCGCGGGCGGTGGCAGGTGGCGCACCGCTCGCATGTGTCCACTATCACAAATCTAAGCTTCTCTACCGGTGCATAATAATTATTATCACGTATTTATACGTATGTATACATATTTATATTAGTCTATCGCTATTTACAGGCCGAGTTCGCCCTTCGCGGCACTCATCGGAGGAGATCGAAATTATTGTCGATGCGCCAGCGGCGGGCGGGGGGCTTGTGGTCAGGCCCGTGGTGGAGGAGGTGGCTCGGCCAGCGACGACGTGGACGATGAGGACGGCGAAGGAGCTGGAGGTGCGGGCGCGGGCGCAGCCAGCGCTAGCGAGCGAGAGTACTCGAGGAGAGCCACGTCTGCAGGGTGAGTCGGGGGATATAAGCCTCGGTACAGCTCCGGTCGGCTGTAAGGATGGGCAAGGCGAGCTGCCGCTGCCGCAGCCGCCGACTGGTAAAACGCAGATGCTGGTGAAGGCGGTGTCGGCGCATCACCTTCCTTGCTTGCCATGTCCGCTAATGACCATATTCTTGGCTTAGCCGATGCTGGTGTGCTGCCTGGTGGAGCACGGGAAGGTAAATGCTGATAGGCTGGGTGAATAGGCCTTTCGTAAGGCTCAGGTGATTCAGGACCGCTGTCAGCGCGAGATTCAGACCACTCTGATTCAGTTCTTTGCCCAAGCATATCCAATCTTTGCTGTGGTCTATCTCCGTCTTCGCTAGAGCCCGTTCCCGAGTCTTTTCCATCTAAAAGAGAAACTAATTTTAGCTAAGAGAAACTCTATAAGTGCCTACATACTTGAAATTCTTTAAAACGTTATGATTCCTACGTATTTGATTAAAAACGCACTCCCATGTTTTAGTTAGAATTAGGGCTACTTGAAAATAACTTTACTGTTAACTAACTGCGCCCCGCGGTTTCACCCGCGTAAGTTTCGATCCCGCGGGAATATCGGAATAAAAAGTATCCTATATGTTAATCCTGGTTATAAACTATATGTGTGCCAAATTTCATCCAAATCTGTTCAGTAGTTTCGGCGTGAAAGAGTAACAAACATCCATCCATCCATCCATCCATACAAACTTTCGCATTTATAATATTAGTAGGATACTGTCTAATCGTGGTACGTACCTAGTCCGTCTTTTCCGTCGTTACTTTTGTGGTCATCATCATCATTATTATTGTCATCGTCATCGACCCTGTTTCTCGGCTCCCACGTCATCTTGTTTTCCTTCTTGAGGCGGCGGCGCGCGTTCGCGAACCACGTCGACACTTGTGTCAGCGTCATCTTGGTGATGATCGCCAACATTATCTTCTCGCCTTTCGTTGGGTAAGGATTCTTCTTGTGCTCGTTCAGCCACGCTTTTAAGGTGCTCGTGGTCTCTCTGGTTGCATTTTTTCTTCTTGCGCCATTTAGGTCCATTCCATACCTAACACAGACAATGCATGATTACTAAATTGTTAGGTTATTCAATTCAAACTTAAAATATGTATTGCTTATATTGTGAAGCTATTGCAAAGACACCAATGCTATATTTTTAGAACATAATCAAGCGTATAATGGCAAAGTCCGATTTGGGCGAGATTTCAGATAACGTGAATCGAGACCGCCCCAATCCCTATCGCGCGCCCTCCCGGCCGTGATCGCCACACCGAACCAATGAAAGCGCCAGCATAATAATTGAAATCGAGATAAGCCATCGACTGCTGTGCCAGCGTTAAGCTGCAGCTTATCTCAGACACAGCTACGTACGCATTTGTTGGTGGACCATGCGCCATTATTTGAATTGTACTATCTTTATTGCGATGCAGTATCTATATAAATTCTATTTAAGTTAATTCTTAACGTGTGTCGCTTGTTTACTTAAATATTTAATGTCAAAGTGCCAAGATACGTTGTAACGTGTTTATATCTAGGCATTCTTTTTACTTATTGTTTAAAGATCTGTACTCAACCCTTAACATAGGTGAACGATAGACTGACCAAATGTCAAAAACCAAGTAAGTACAGTTTATTTTGATAACAAATGAATAACTTGAAACAATTTTCATACTACATTTTTATAACTTTTAGATCGTGCAAAGTCTGCCGGTACCATATGCTGCCTTTGCAGAGGTGTTGGAGATTGGGTAAGTGGCTAGGGTGGAAAATAGGGATGAGTAGTGGGAAATTAATAAAACTGTCACTTAAATCGCAGAAGTGACGGGCAGTGCCCCTCGTCGTTCAACCGAAGCAATCGATTTTGAACCTTTAGCGTAACAGATATGGTCACGATTCACTTAAAACCCTCGCCAAATGAACTAGCACACTCTATTGTTAAGTTCGTTGTTGACTTAATTCTCCTCGATCCCCATTCAGTGAGATCCTCGTAAATAAATATGATAGAAAATCCCTTTTATTTCGTTACAATTTTTATGAATTGTTGTTAACACTGGGTCATTCTAAAGAGGAAAATATAAATACTTGTTTGAGCACTGAGATAATTTTAGTAGAAAAGATGGCATACTGGTAAAATAAACTTAATGATGCCTATGAAGAAGGCTATGAATGAACTAACATCCATTGAATTCGAGTGACAATACGAAAGTGGAGCGACGCCAAGCTTAGGCGTATTCTACAAACAAAAAAGCTTCATTTATCCACGGTGTGCCACTTTCACAGCATCCGAGCTCGCAGGGGATCGGTCTGCAAGCTTCATTTTTTTATTATTTTGCTATCCCCGCGGCGTGCTCGCGCCCCGGCGGGCGGTTGCGGGTATCCACCCTTCTCACACCAGCGCTTCGCCTTCAATTAAATCCCTATCTCTCGCGCCACCTCATGCTTCCTACTTAAACTCATAAAAATGAGATAAACACAAAAATATTGCTCGTACAGTCTGTCGTTATTATTAAAGTAATCCGATGGTGCTGTGGTTCATTCAGTTATTTAAATTTTATTTACCAATTCATAGTTTATTGCATTAATGCACTGTAATTTACATTTTCTCTCGCCTCAAAACAATGTCATAATTTGGTCCAAACCACGATTTTTTACAAGAGAGAAAATGAAAATGTATGACAAACAATAGATGTATAATATATGGTATAATCTATTTTCTAGCAATACACGTTACACATTTAGGGGATCCTAAATCACTAATATATTATGTATTAGAGCCGCAGGTCGCCATAAAAACTGGTGAACCTGGGCGGGCGTGAATTGGGAGTCATAATAATGAAATAAAGGTAAAAGAATGAACCATAACGGTCTGAAACGTTTGTTTGATATATTCGGTGTGTTGTCGTATTTTGACGTTTGTTGCCATGTATGTAATTTTTTTTTGCTGTAGTTTTATTGAATATTTTTTGTTCTAGTGTAGGCTAAAAGATAGATTTTGTTTCATTAATTGTTTTGTCACATGTCTTCGAACTTTTGGTTCTAGAACAAGCCGGTTTCCTCACGATGTTTTCTTCATCTATATAATTATATGCCTTGTGAAATTATTTTGCCTATATGCTTGGGTTTAAACCCACGACCGTATGTCGTGGCCGTTACTACTGGGCCACCACTGCACTACATTATATATATTATGTATTACTACTTTTTTCTAAGTATTAATAAGTACTTTTATAAGTTCTGTTTATAATATATCAACAAGAATGTCGTCCATCAATATGTCAGCCTTAGTATAATATTACGCACACTTAAGACAATTAAAAAGAATAGAACATTTTATAAAAATAAATATAAAATCAAGAATGTTTAACCGGCGGCCGGCGCCTAGACATCGCTATACAAGAGTAATGTTAGTCGCGCGACTCGCAGCTCGAATGTACTTGGCTGATCTAAAATTTCATTGCACGTGTTTCTGTCGTGTTTAATTAGACTGTTTACGTAAAGTCTGGCTGTACCTTACTAAAAACTCGGCGGCTAGAGAGTTTTGCGATTACGCGAACGATTATTATGTAACTGCAATCCTTGCAGATAGTTTGTTCTAAGATTTTAGCTGTAGAGCAAACTTCTCTTTTGTTCACGTGTGTGAAACGTATTGTTTAAGTAAATCATATTTAAATAAGTATGTTAACACGACTGCCTAATTGCTAATGCTAATGGATGTTGGGATAAAGCGGAGCCCGCGTCCTGATTTGCCGGTGATGTGGTTCGCCTAAACCGGTAAAATCAATTTACATTATTGGGTTAAATTGCGCTTGTTATTAGCGAGTGCAAACATTGTGATAGTTTAGAGGCCAATGTTGAGCATCATTAATTGTAACAATCTGCTTTATAATCAGGAAAAGGATACCTGCTAGGTACAGTCACATTTTAGTTGATTATGGCTCCAATAATAGGTCCCTTTTACCTTTTACATGTGACTAAATTACCCTAAGCTGATAAGGTTTTGTTTTTCGTGATTATGTTTATTTTAGTGTTACGATCGGCTATCCCCTTTTGGAAAGTTCCTTTCGCTACCTAACGTGGTCTTAAGTGTGGTATATTTTTGGTAGGAACGTACCTATTCAAGTATTCATTATTTAATTAATATGAACAGTTTTGTTTACTTATACAGTACCTACTGGTATCAAGTAGGTAAAACAAGTGTTATTTTAAATGGATCGGTGCACAGAAAGAATATTGTTAATTTTGCCACCAACCTAGATTTTGTGTGTATCTAGTACTTAATGCAGTGTTGCAAATGGTTTCAAGATCTATACCTATCTTATTTTACTGCTAAGAGATACCCATAGTATATCAGAATATTCTGTTTATTAGAAAAAGAAAGAAAAAGTATTTATTGTGACTCGCGCAGGAAGATCACAAATTAAACTAAACACAACGATAAAAATATAAAAAAAAAACAAAATTGTATAAAAAGAAAGTAAAAAAAAACAGAAATTACTGTACGAGGCCAAAAGGCTTAAACTCTATTAGGTTAAAAAAGGTAGTAACATTGATTTAGCTATGTATACTGGGCATTTGTCATGTGAATCATTTGTGAAGTCAGCATAGTATACCTAATACCTACCTACCAGATAAATTATAAAAAGAAATGCTAAGCTACGATATCGTACTTTACTCATGTACTTACAGGCCACAATTACATACTCAATATATATTTTCGAATGATAAAATTAAAAGAAACGTCAAACTCATACTATGTGCGACACAACGTAACCGTATACCAACAGAATTTTTGTATGAGTGGTCATACCGCCCCAACTAACATGATGTAGCTTAGAGACAAGTTAACGAGTATAGTGTTTCTCTAACAGTTTGAAATTTACCAATGACATCGCCCGCACCCGTATAAAATTACACGGTGCCATATTTTGTGAGTTAATAGATGTAGGTACACCTTTTTCTTACGCTTCACAGACTTCGTCAACATTGTAATCCACCATCTATGAAATTTAAAAGACACACTTAATACATGGTGACAGATTTTTTGTGTGTAAAACGCACTTGAGATCGTACCCCACATACTTAGCTCTGCAGAGTTAAGTATATCGGATTTTTTTTATCTAGTTGTAGGAGCCAACCCGAGAACCCAGTTCGATTTTAAACTGTTGAACTTTGATACTAACTTAAGATCGCATAATTTAGATTTATTTTTAGACTCAGTTCGACATAATAATCTCTGCTAGTAGAGACTAATAAAATGATACAAAAACAACAGTCGATTCCAACACAAAGTTCGCTTTTCATGCTACTAGTAAATTACTGTGTTCGTAAAAATGATATCTGATAAAGCTAATTATTCGTCGTCGTAATATAGAAATGGGCGCACGCAACGACCAATCTCGGGTTATGGACGAAGTTTTAAAAGGTACGATACAGGTCCTAAATATTGGTGGGTAGATAGGGTGGCTGGGGGCGCGGCACGCCAAAAACACATTACGAGCCGGCAACGCGCTATTACGGCGAACCGCACGCGTCCATGTTAGCCGATAGCTGCCACCCGAACATGCTATCCGACGACTAATTGGTCAGCTTCATGCACAAAAACCCCTAATAGAAACAACTGCGACTAGGGGGAGCCGCTTTACAGCTTAAACCGTATATGATCGCATTCATCGTAAGGTAAATGATTGTAACAATCCGGTGTTTGTGGCTGCCTACCGAATATTTTCGGCGGCGGTGGTTGTAATGAGGGCCAATCGTTAAGTTAGGTGGTTAAAGGGCGTGTTATCTAGAGGCTTGGGCGGCGCATGTCACGTGACAAACGAAGCGTAAACTCACCACCGCACCAGTATTTCGGTTGCGCCATCTTTGTTTTTGTAACAGGGGGTAACATTTTAACTTGCTTTTATTTTAAAGTTTCAAATTACCTGCCTGTCCCATTTCCGGTGATATGTTACGTAAATTACCTATATGCTTATATAACGGGCTTACTCTTGTTTTATATACATATAGAGAACCTTGACAACGTTACACGTATTCGTAACATGTATCCACTTACAATCATTTATAAACAATCAGTTGTTTTTGTTGATTGACATTGCAAATCATGTTTTAAAACAGAATTTCCAGTGTGGTCATAATAATTACTCATGCTCAATAACTGCGAATGTTTATTGGAGAGCATTGCAGCTTAATGAATATCATTCTTGTTTTAAATCTTTCCATTATATCAATCTTTTCTTGTGTCGAGACTAAACTTTACAAAAACAAGGCATAAATTGTGTCGTTTATCTGTGGCAAATTATTTTTCTGTTAAACTTGTGTCTTGACCCTGCCGTTTACGTAGTTGATAAAAATATTAATGTATGTGATACAGTAGGACAGAGCTGTTTTAATTAATTTAACAATTATAACAACGGTATTGTCGTACGCGTAAGCAATTAAACCCAAGTGTGTGCCAGTAAATCCGTCACAACATGATATTGTATGCAGTTTGTTGTAAATATTGTCGATACCTGGATTGAGAATAATAAGAAAACAAATCGTTGTAGAAGCTAGTACCTAGAATTATAACTGCATTTACTTCTATTGTGGTAGCTGATAATTCATGTAATTGTAAGTTCACGGTGCGCCTTAACCCTGAAAAGGATTCGACAAGTTCTATAGTACCTATCAGCATCATAGGGACAATTCTCGTAATTTTAACAACGTTTACAGTCTGATCTCAGTCTCAATCTGTCAAAAATACCTGTAATTTCCCATTTCATATACATTTTTGACATTGATTGTCGCTGAGATGTGATTGCGACTATATTTTGAACGTTTTTAACTACGGGAATTGGCCTTCAGATCAATTTATAGCTAAATAATTAAATGTGGCATGTTTCAGTAGTCAGGACCTGGCGCATTTAATCAGATCGGGATTAACATATCACACAAAGTAATTGGACCCGTGCACCTAGCTTCTGACGTTCCATAAGTGCCCATGTACGTTTATGTGAAATAAAATGTTTTGATTTTCAGAACATCACGCCTATAACCCCCGAAGGGTTAGGCAGACGTGTACCTATTAGTACACCCACATTTCGACATTTATGTTTAAGTCTCATATAATAAGGGACGAGCCTATTGCTATCAACCGGGCAGTAATCCAAACTCCGGGCTGCTAATAAGAAATCCCTGATAGAAAAACTCAAAAAGACATTGCCCGACCCTTGAATCGAACCCAGGACCTCATGCACAGTAGTAACTATTGCGACTACTAGGCCAACGAGGCTGCAGATTAGCAATTGGTATGTATACTACCTATTTATTTGGTGCAAAGTGTACAATTACACCGCAATCTTTCATAGCTTGTCCTACCTACGCATATTCAATGCCTTTGATATAAAAAAAACAAATAACACAATAGCTTATTAATTAGATAAAAACAGAAAAACTATAGTACACGTACTTACAAACTTTAAAAAATTGTATGCCTATTTATTCGTTCCGGTTCCGGTCAAAAACACAAAAGGATGTTATTTTAATTAAATTATATCACGCATGGTTAATTTGGCATAAGTTAGTGGGTATATTAATCCACCATGTTACTTGGAAGTCAACAGAATCTACAAGAAGGTTTTATTAACGTACAATGGTAAGTACTTACTTACTGTTTTTATAATACCTAAACACGAGTACACGAGTATAGAGGTACTAGAAAAACGAAAAGGCAACAAGTATGGTACTACTACTGTATGTCTGAGTAGTACCTACTGTCTGTAATAGAAAATGGAAAAAAGCAAAAATTGTTGTTGTAGTTGTTAAAAAACATAGTTCGAAATCTTTCTCATTGACATTCCTATTTCCTAGTAGTGATTCCGTTTGTTTTTCTATGTTTATAATAACTAAAATATCACTACAATTGGATGTGCATTTGCCATAGCAATTTCAATTTTTATTAAAAATAAAGGCTGTAATGATATCTTTTATATGCACCTTAAAATCCTATCCTACTATAATATTATAAACGTGAAAGTTTGTATGGATGGATGGATGTTTGCTACTCTTTCACGCAAAAACTACTGAACGGATTTGGATGAAATTTGGCAACCAGATGGTTTATTACCAGGATTAACATATAGGATACTTTTTATCCCGATATTCCCACGGGATCGAAACTTATGCAGGTGAAACCGCGGGATTTGATAGACAAACACCATGGTTATTTGTAACATTGATAATTTTGTAACTTTGCTCAGTATCATACATAAACTCCCTCAATGTTACAAATAAGCCGGTCTTATTAATCTAGATTAAAATCTCTTTCAAGTCCATAGACAATGAGTTAAGCTTACCGCTATCTTATCTATAGGGTCTTTGTTTCACATTCACAAGGGTCACAAAAACTCCTAGATAAATATTACAGGAAGCATTGTAGCGGTTTCCCAATGATTAAACTTTGCATTGTAATCTAGATGTAAGATTAATGTGATCGATCAAGTTTATTAATATTATCATAATATTCGTTCTGGAACTTACATAAACGCATAACGAATGTGTTCGTGATTGACTTTTACCTAATCATTGCTTAACAACGTCTCATGCACGGTGTTAGTTCAACGGTATGTTTTGTTCCCACATCTTATTCAACAATTTAAGCCGACCAACCAACCAGTCTTACCAAGAGATTTCGTATTACCCAGTAACAGGGTTGTGAAGGTCAGATGGCAGTCGCTCCATGTAAAATACTGGTATTCAGTTGCATCTGGTTAGATTGGAAGCCGACCCCTTGGGAAATGGAGAGGCAGATGATGATGATGTTAATAATGATCTTATTGTACTTACACATACACGGTGACAAAAACATCGACAAAAAACCTGTTACAGGTCCAGGGGGTCTATTCCGAAGTGGTATCGGCCGAATGTTCGGCCATTTCCTGCTACGAAGTTACTATTTGGTTCGGTCGGTCCCGATCCTACACTCCTACACTTTTTCGAATATTGACTATGATCCCGACCCAACTGAGCCGGTCCGAACCTTTTTCGCATTTTTCAATAATATTCGGTCGGCCATGTGTCGGTCCGATCCGATCATTCGCACTTTGCATTTCGTAGTAGACCCCCAGTACCTGACACTGGATCTTGAATTTAAAACTGAGTTTTGACGCGATTATGATTGTGACTCTATTCCTGTGACCCGAGCAACACTTTCCGCCTCAAAGTTCGCGTAGGCCCCGGGATATTTCATATGGGAGCCGGGATAGCCCTCGTCGCGACCCTTTAAATGAAATGCTGGTTTAGTCTCGCGCTGACAAATGTATACTACTGTGGAGCATCAAGCGATTTGTCGACGTAGGTATATACCTAAAATGGTGGTCAGCACTAAAACTGTGTTACTTGAAACACGTTTTACTCATGCTAAGTTAGATCTTTGGCGCACTGTACCTTTACAGATGTTTATTAAATTTTTGATAAGAAACTTTATTATTTTTATGATTTGTGAACAATGAATTTATTATATTTATCAATGTAACATTATAGAAATCCATTCAGAGCATTTTTTCTACAAGGACTTTTAAATAAAATGTAGTTAATGTGAAATAAAATATATTTGATAAGAATTAATGGCTTGGTATCGTGAGAGGTAATCATGAAGAACAATCAAAGTATTATTATTATATAATTATAATAAACAAATCAACAAATACCTACCACACAGTATTTTATCGACCCGATAAATTGTCATGTTTATTTTGTTGTTGTAAATTTGTTTACGACCTCCCAAAGACTTATCAATGCTCAACTCTCACTAGGAAGATGTCAACACATGCTATTTATCAAACGTCAATCAACTGTTGAACATTTACCTACATGGAAGTGTAAAGGCGCGGATAGATTACACATGTCTACTTGCATATGCCAATGAAAGATATTATGCAAGCTGATACTTGAGAGGGTGCTTCATGTCCAAATTTGAATACTCAAATCAGTCTGGTCGCACAAGAGTTAAATTTTACAAACATTGTTGGATATATGCTTTCGTCGGGTCTTTTGTAGCATCGTCTTACAATATATCGATTTAAAAGAGCGTCCATGGAGTTTCTTGCCTGTACTTCTCCATAGGAACCTACTTCGCTTTGGAATGGGCCACTAGCTTCATCTTTCTGACTAACCGACTCTTAGGCAAGTACATTGTTTTAATTGAAGTAAATATTTTCAGTTGAATATTTATATGCAGTTATAAAATAATCATCCGTCATTTCAGCACAAATACCATTCGTTGCAGGGTTATCACCTAATACAATAAAAACGCCAAAGAAAAATTAGTGTTCTTGTATTGCGAATTACCTAGGTACGTTTTTAGGAAATGTCACTTTTACAAAAAATTAACACAAGTGATAACCCTGTTATCACTAATACTAAGCAACACTCAAATGTAATGCCTAAACAAAAGCGCACATGTCAACTCAATAATATTTAGGCACTACATTTAGCGTTACGGTGATGCTAAGGTGGAAGGAAGTAAAGATCTTGTAGGAAATTACATTCAGGTGGGTAAGTAAATCCTTTCGGATCGTCATTACGAAATTTCTCGATCACGCACATCTGATAAACTATAGTCTGTCCAGGCCTTAACATGTTCCTCGTTTGTCGCTACGTTGTGCGGTGGCGCCACTGCCGGCCCGATAGTCGCATTGGACCTCACAAGACGCCTTATGTAGAACGTATAAACTAGTGAAAATTAAGTGTCGTGACCACGGTTCACTTGCTATCAGAGGTCACGTCTCATTTTATTACTGACATATTATTAATATCGATGAGAACATTGAATTTTATACGGTCAGCAGGCATTGTTTCGCAACAATTCCTACAATTTTTGTTACGTAATACTAGTCTTCGTGATCTGTGAATACAAGTTGGTCAAGATGCATGGGTTTATCAAGAATTCTTTTATCTATGTCGTTAACTCTATATACCTATATTACTAAACGAGAAAAAAGTATATGCGCTCAATATTTAGGCGTTATTTTACGTTTTAACAAGAGTTTTTTTTATTGTAATCATGTTTTTTACCGCAATCCGTTTTAAATCTGAAATGACATTAAACTTTTAAATGACACATTAGCAAACAATCTATCGGTCTATACTTGTTCATGTTCGATTTTTGTTGTGCTTTAAAACATTCATTAGATCCAGGCAGTTGTAAGCTTTCATTCCAATAGCAACTACATAGGTACGAACTTGATTGCTTAATGCTCTGAGTAACAAAGGAAAATTTTCTTTAACGGTAAATATATGTTTTCTTAATTACTACTTCTTCCATTTTGTTCGGAAAACGAGATAGGTACAGGTATTTATAATTACCTATACTGTTTCCATTTAGTACCGTTAGTAGGTTTTTATTGAGCAAGAACGTGGAAATTAATTTCATAAGACATCTTCGTTAAGTGAAATAACATTCTAGTGGGTGGACAACCGTGTAATGCCAATTTCAATTTACGAATTTGAAACATTCATTCTGCATTAAAATCTAAATTGGTTTCTGGTGTTCGTTCGAACAACACTAACGCTTTTCTCATTGTGAGCATGTAAATTTAATATGTCATAGGGATATAAATACATTTTAGGTAGTGAATTTATATTGAATAAAGCTTGCAGCCGATCTGAATTGGAACGGTTATTATTTATTTTGGTATTCCCACTTAAATACATACACGTCTTTCCTAAAACCTTTATAATTGGAATAGAATAGATTTTATTTTTCACAGATACAATTTTGTACTTAATTTGTGGAAGACTGCTGCCTAAACTAAGTTTTTTACAAAACCTGTAAAACAGGTCACCTTAACAATTTATATATTTCAAGTATTGTACTGAAGACGTTTTGTTTGAAACCATACTAGTATAAATCATTAAAAATTATATCAATTATTAAACATTATTAAAAATATTTATTTATTTAGAATACACACTTATTGCACAAAAGATACTAAAATAACTAAATAAATAGATAGATTTGCATTTAATAGTCAGCATGGACGAAGTATTCCATTGAGTTTCAATAGAAAAGTCTCGATTATATATCACAAATGACGCTTGGAAATTATATATTCAAACAATCTATCAGATGAGCCTACTGCAATCCACTATTGACCATATGCCTCTTCAAAGCTAATAGGTGAAATACGAATTAAAGGTACTATTGCATCTAGAAATATTCGGATTTCGCGACATGTAGGCATTCCTGGATGTAAATCGCTGTAAGTGACTGGACTGCTGTATAATGGCAGTCCACTCTTGGGATCTTTTTTTTCCAGCGCCCATCGGTCCTACGAAATTCATTGATCACTCACTCTTTCTAAGTTGCAGTCCAGTTTTTCTTTGCCTGAATTAGAATGAAGTAAATTAAAGATATCCAAAGAAGCAGTGCATTGCTCTATGAGTGACCCTTATTTCAGGGGTTCCTACCAGATGTTTACCTGCTCCGTTACCGGAACTACTAGGTAAAGCATGCTGGTGCTGGTGGCTGGTGGCGGTATGCTGAGCGATGGCCGTTTTGCGTGGATATGACGGATTTTTTCCGCCAACTTGTTCTTTTTGTGTTCATGTTTTTTGTGCGTCATGTTTACCGCAAATTAACGTATTTTCTTTCTTTTGTTTCATAGGAGCAGGCGAGTTTTATATAATGGGAAAGCTGAGCAATCAGAGTTGGCTTGGCAAATGCACATCGCATCGTTAGTGACCAAAGTGGCCACAGTACAGTTGTTGAAACGTTGAGACGCAGGCAACAAGCTATTGTAATAAGCTTATTGCAGTAAAACCTTGCTCGTTAAGTTATATTCACACAATTTTCTTCAGATACGAATTTTGCGATTTTATTTGGTTTGATGGCAACTGCATTTTATTCTAGACATGCTCACTAAGTTTTTTTTTAACACTAAGGAAAAGTGATCTTTTCTATTTCGTGACCATACCCGACCACCCGCTGTAGTGCTTAATTACTTGTGATTGGAAGACAATTACCGGGTTATAATTGTCGGATAAGTAGGAATAACATTATGGCAATACTGAATTGCAAAAACAACTACAACACCTCATTGTGTCAAAATGTGATGATTTGATTAGCAGCACAAAGACGTAAATGGAAAAACATACAAATTACCATTGCTGTTTAAATTAAAATTCCTACTGTCAGGTAAAAAAGTGACAAGAACTACATTAAGTAATCATCAATACTAGAAGTGGGTAGTTACGCGCAAATATTTCTATACCTTAATAGTAACTTCCCTTAATATGTTGCGTTTTGCGGCATCTTTAATCGTAGCACTTATGTTTAACACGCTACATATGTACATTAAGCTGGAACATGCAAGACCGATACATGACCAATACAACAAACTGTCTGCAACATGTACAACCACCGGCTTGTTATATCGCTCAAGGAACCGCAAATCGTATGTATGTCTACGTAATCGACTACACGTTTGGTTGCTGAGCTAGTATCGACATGCATGTGATTTATTTAGGTACAAACTGATCTGAAAATATAATTTCATTCATTTTTTTAGCATGAATGAATCCGTCTAATATGCTTCCTATAAACTTGCTAGCTTGCAAAAGCGGCTGATTTATAATAAAACTAAGAGCCGGAAATAAGCTATAATAAAGTACAACATACTCATACTTTTTTTTGTGATCTTATGCAGCCAAAAATCAAAATATTACATAAAATCAAATTAGGCATTATTATAATCCAAACAAGCAGATTCTATCTAACGCAGGTCGCTTTAGCTGTGTCATGGTCTGGCCAGCTGTCTAGCTTAGTAGACGTATAATTAAATACCGGCAATTTTGAGTTATATACATACATAAAGTAACCTCAGCTTCTAGTGCTATAAATAAAAGCTCATTCAACTGGCCTTTTCCCACTGCGATACTAAGGCCTTTTCTTATAAAAAGAACGAGGATTGATCCTGCTAGATCACTGCGTGTTGGTGATTCAGAGTGTCAAACACCATTGTATCTTCAGGTTTCATTACGACGCTGTTTTCATTATCCGAAAGTGTGATTCCAATAATGTGACGTCACAAACATCACTGATGTTTGAAAACGCCACGTGCTACCTGCTTGCTATATGCAAAACAGCACGCTAGTGTTTGAAAAGGTCTTCAGTGTTAGGCTATTCAGTATTTTTTAAATCTATAAGTATATTTTTTAAAGTTTTAAAATATATATTTAAAGCTGCATTGGTGCAGTCTAAAAATTGCAAACTCAAAATTCTTCTATAGTAGGTAGTTATAGTACAATATATATTTAAGTGAAAAGGCTTTCAAATAAATCAACAGCCTTAGAACAAAGCGAGTCATCAGTCGGTTATGTTTAATTAAGTTGAATAAGTACATTCATGTCGATCACAACTTGCCTCGTGGCCGCCGCTGACCGATAGGAAAAAGGAAAGAGGAAGCGTCCAATGCGCCTAGAATGAAATTAGCCCGTCGGTCAATTACTCCGAACCGAGCGCGGCTTACTAATGGCACGCGCGGTGTCCCTTGCATACGCCACCGCTCATTTATATGCCTTCGCGCGTACTCTTTATTGTTCCATAGATTGGTAATACACGGGAGGACTGGCACTTTGTGCTGTAAATCGTTGTCTGTACACGTATCCACGATTAACTGTGTGCTGTAGCCACAGTCGAAGCGGGCACCGTGTCAGTACATGCCGCCTCTGCGCAAGTGTGGACGATGACATCATGTCCGGAATGGAGTGGCCACACAGAAACGTGAGAGTACGTGTTTGACTGACTCTTATTATCGTTGCGCGTTACTGTGCTCGATGACGCATAGCCCTTCAGTCGGATTTATCATCAATGTGAATTGATCTGCGATACTGATAAAAATATTACATCCTCAAGCGAGTTGAAATCTTTAGGTATCCATGCATACGTCTGCCTCAAGTACCTAAATCTAATGAATAAATTACCTAATAAGTTTTGGACAAAAATAATATCTTTTGTCTAACAGCTGATCTTATTAGTACCTATAATTTCAGATGGTTATACTTGTTCTTGAAAATAAAAAAGTGCAATTGATTTTAAATCCACATTAGTTGCAACACGCTTTAATTCGTTACTGTAGGTATAAGGGGTAATTATACTAAACTAGGGTAAAGACCGAGAAAGAAAAAATGAATTTAATAAAGAAATGTCGTTAATGTTATGAATAATTGTAAAAACACAAAATACATAGCCCCATTTCTTTCCTCACAATGTTGGCTACGCAACGCCAGTGGATTCACTTTTACTATATCCCAAGTGACCGGCACTGACAAATTGTGAACGTTAAACCTCCCTACCCTACCTCAACGAGCGGCCTTGGGGCATTGAGAGAAAAATAGCACAAATATTGAAATAATTTTCCTAACAGATTGTCCCATGTCAGTTGAGTAGTAGTTAATGCAAATGCATGGTGAATATTCATGTGTCTACGATATTTTAGATTGAAACAGACATCCGAACGACGATGTTGCTATAATTTGAGGCAAACAAGAAGCGACAGGCGCCGTCATATTGGGAAGTTATAACCATTAAGAGAATACAATCGCATTTTCTTCCTGTCATAAATAAAGTTTGGCGGGCATGAGTAATCGTTACTTTGTGTGCACAATATCGGGTCGGGGCCAAATAGATTGGTACGTGAGCTGCGTGCCGACCGCGTCCGCCTCCCGAGTATTATCACTTGCTTCAACGAAATTCGTCTACACTTTTGTATGGTGTAGTTGAATTTTCCGTTTGTAATTATGTCGGTGGACAGAGGAAGTGTCGGCAGTGGTTGTTACACCGGTCACGACGCACCGGTTGACGACCGTCGCCCGTCGTCTAACGGGCTACCGCCTGCTATGGACTGCGGCGCGACCATCTTACATTAGGGACTTCAAATAAATTTAGTTGGGCCCTTAGCGTATTAAACGCGTACTTGTCACAAGTTCATGATCTAAAACAGTAAGTATGGCATCTTTTTTTGCCACTTTGTGTCATTCGATCCCTTATTTAGCGTTAGAATGAATTATCCTGTAATTAATTTTAATTACAGGATAAGTCATTCTAACGCTAAATCAAAGGTAGCGATATTCCAGTTAACTCTGGAAAATGATTAATTTCCTGTTTTATGATTATTTATTTTATTACCAAATTATTCTACAATACATTATTTCGATAGAAACGACATTTAGTAGCGTGATCGATAAATCATTTGTTAGTACTCAAATTTCCATAAGGAGAATATTGAGTAAACCTGTTGCTTTACGCAAAACTCGTGTGAACTGGAAACTAAACTTTGATTTATGTTAATTAAATTTAATAAACAGACAAACAGTTGAACTAGGCGCGTATAATCGTTTCGCTTCAAGAAACGTAGATAATTAGATAGAGTTAAAAGCCGTTCATCGTAGTTTGCTAGCCCATCGCTTATGAGTATACTATCTACTGTAGTAAACCGTTTTCCTCAGATGGTTTTATAACAACCGTTATGTTGTAAGCAACTGATGCATACCATCTTTCCTAATTTAACAAGAAACAAATAAGTTCTGTGATTTTAAAACTTAGGTATGTAAATAAAATGATAATGCATAATACCTACTTAATAGGTTTGTGCAACCGATCAAGGTGTCCGGGGTTTCGGTAAGCGTTAATTAGGAGGGTTTGTTTGTAGGACTCCTTTACACGGTCGGGTGTCACTTTTCCTAACCAGATAAAGGTACCCATGGGGTGCCTAATTGCTGGCGGAAATTTTCGACCAGCAATTGTCAGCGCTTTGACACTTTTGATACAATGAAGCATACTAGTAGGTTTAAGTGGAGTTCATTTTAATTTAACTATCATTTTCTAACATATTCGCACTGAAACACGCCCTGATAGGCACACATCATTTGCATTAAAGCTACATAGGGACCACGCGTTAAATTTAGTTGATTTAATTACGGCCACATAGTATACTCTGCTATACGTTAATTAAGCTCTACAAAAGCGTCCATGCCATGTATTTGACGTACCTCAGACAGGAATATAAAATACAAATGCCCTTAGCACCCGGAATAACCCTAAAAGTAGCATGGTGTGAAATGAACATTTATAAAAAAGGATGTAAGTATATGTTACTGTAAATGTTTGATATTAGCTAATATTGCACCGTTATGTGTCGACAACCACCAATTTCGATGGTCTAAGTTAAAAATTGTTTCATTAATTTACTTAAATCGGACAGACATCATTGAATAACCACATGTGTACCAGGGCTATTCTGATAATCTCAGATTCATCGATTTTTTTCGTGAATATTAACATACGCTAGTGTTTGTTCGAAAAGCGAAAGTATTTAACAGTTCCTTTTTTTACCCACTCGTTACCCTGCAAATACGATTTTTAATTTCTAAAGTTAAGATGCAATGGTGTAATATCATACACAACTAAGTGTATTTATTGATAACCTTACCTACCGTACGTACTTAGTACCGTAGGTACTGCTGATTGTGTTACTGACTTACAATTTCTATCTTATTTTTTCAATGACCCATTAGTTTTGCTTCTGCCAACATTTTTTATAAATCTTGAGAGAGCAGGAATCTTGGGGCTGCGGCTGGGGTTGGTATCGGCCCCGACTTACGATTTATAGGTCGTGAGTTCTTACCCAGGCAGCCACTTTACTATGTGTATTTAATTTCATCACCACTGCTCTCAAAACGATGAAGCAAACCATCATAAGGAAACCGGCATGTCCTAGAATCAAAAATTCGAAGACATGTGACATCCACCAACCCGCACTGGGCACGCTTGGTGGATTATGGCCCATTCCCTCTAACAGTGAGGAGGCCTGTGTCCCAGCACTGGGAACATTATAGGCTGTGAAATATTGAATACTCTGTCATAATTTCGCTCATAATGAAGATTGACCAAGTTCGTGGTGTGTTCGTGGTGTATGACAACGACAACAATACATCAAGAAAAAAAATACACTCATTCACCAGCTAGCTCGGTGGTTGTTAACAGACACCAGAGTATCTTCATATACACTGACAGTACCTATACATTTCAAGGCGTACCTACTCCCGAAAGTCCGAAGTCCGAAGTCCCGACTAACTAAGCTCGTACCACGACTGTTGTTGAATGCATACACGCGGAAAGTTCGGACCATCCAATATTCGTCGAGTCTATAAGTTGGCGTGTATTATTTTCTGATATATTATTCAACTTCATTCAACGTCGACGGTGCTTTATTGGCGGTCATATAGTTATACAAATACCATTTACTGGCTTAAATTAAACGTTGTTTTGGCTTTTTTAGGGTTCCGTAACTCAAAAGGAAAAAACGGATAGGATCACTTTGTTGTCGGTGTGTCTGTATGTCTGTCTGTCAGTCTTTCAAGACCCTTTTTCTCAGGAACGCGTGGAGGAATCAAGTAAATTAATATCGAATACGTAGGTCTACGGTCCCTTGGAGCTCTAAAAATCAAGCTTTTACTCGCAAGTCAACGCAGTAAAAAAATACAGTCATTTATGCGACGTATTTTGATACTCGCAAATAAATCCAGACATATAGGGAGGGTACTTTCCGTTGCCCTAGAATCATGAAATTTGGCGAGAAACAAGGTCTCATAGCACAAGTAAAGGAAAAAGTTCGTAAATCGATCATTTGTAGTTTTTTTATCACATGCAAAATATTAGTTTGCGATAACAAAGCTTCATTTGCAGTTGAAAAATTGACCGTGACGTATCTCGATGTATTTCAAATACAATGCTAAGTTTATTTTTTGGGATAAAATCATCCTTACTACAGAACGTTTCATTGAACGTGGTCCGACACGCATTTGGCCGGTTTTATATTAGTAGGTTCGCCGTGAGGATTGTTACCGATTTAACTTAATTATCAATAAATTGTGTTTGCCTCTACAAGTAGGTTTACAAACACTTTTACACGTAAATAATATGTTTTTTCATGAGGTCAATAAGGCCTAATCAAAAGATATTCTTAAGTAAGAGGGATTGTTAAAGTTGAATAGATATAACAGTCTAGAGCACGATGGAATACGTGACAAAAATAATATCTGTTAAATCTTAAAAATCTATTAATAATAGTATTAACAACGAAGCACCGAGTTAGTCTTGAAATACGCAATAAAAAATTCAATAAAAACCTGTTTAATTCACCTCTATCACGTTTTCAAGTCGGTAACATAGTTAAATGTACTTAATTATGGTCCGTTTTCGTGTTTATTTAGTACATACATATCATTACGGATTGTTGCCGACGTGAGTGATTAAGGTGTGAGATACGCATCGGGAAAGAGTCGTTGTCTGGAGTCGCACCTGCCGCCCGCTCGGCTCACTTCAAAACCTTCTATTACCTCGTTATTAGTGAGACGCCCCTCGACGTTTTACAACATTTTAATTGTGTTATTTAACGCTTGTTATTTCACAACTGACATGGTGATTTATTCGTTATTGGCAGTTGCGGATTTTGATCGCACGACTATTAAGCGAAACCTGTAAGCTTCCTGTCCAACATTATAATTGAAAGTGACAGATGTTTTATTTATACCGACTTAGAAGTCTGAGAGCGTTAATAGTTTTAATGTGAACATAATTTTCTTAGAAAAATTCTAAAGAACTGTCGAAAAAAGGTTTCCGGCCAATACGATCAGTCTTATCATTTAGGCTCGTAGATGATGTGATGTGTGAGTGGACGGAGTGGACGGCCAAAAACAAGTTAGAAAACTTTCATGACAATATGTATTGATTGCAGGAATATGCAAATATGCACCTCTAGAAACTGGATGCCGCAGTCATCGTATTCATCAGTATTTTATTGCATTGTTTATGAATTCACCTCCGTTTTTTTCAATAAGTGTTATCTTATCCGAATCTTTGCCGTGATTATTTTAAGCCTTCTGTTTATGTATTTTTTTTCTTTTTGATGCAGGTAAAATACGATACAGCCGACGTTATTCGTGTTTAGGTAAGTTTTTCTTAACAATGTAGAGTTGCTAAAATAAGTATAATTTTTAAATAATTAAATGAAATTGAACCTGGAATTGGAAATTTGTACCAAACTGGTGTAGTAAAAGAGCAAGCGGTTATTTCTAGCGAATCTTTTTAAGCCTGTCAGAGAAAACTTATAAACAATAGTTGTCGAACAAGGACCAATATTTTTTTTTCCTATTGCAGGATTATACTAATCTACTGCAGGATAGCGGGCCGACTACTATTCGTTTGTGGTAGGTATAGACATAAAATCTAAATATACCTTTTCTGTTAAATAGCCCATGAATGAATGCTCAGAAAAGGGCCTAGAGTAAAACCTTGTGGCACACCCATGTTGGGCCTATGATTCAGAGGGTGCTGTGATGTCAATGGTTACTTTTTGTTATCACCTAGATAGACAATAACTGATTAAATCTACAAAATGATACTGGGTTCCGAATTGGTTAACTTTAGGCACAAGCGCATTGTGATCAATGCAGTCAAAAGCCTTCCGATATCCTTTCTAATCTCCTAAAATAATGATTTCTAACCTTAAATGCCTGCAATATTCAGGATTTTTCTCTGAAGTAGGACAATACGGCCTTTTTACTATCACATAATATTATTGTAAAGAAATAAAACTGATCACTTCTGGTCTGTAGTAGCCAATTTGTACAGAATCTATTCAAATCTATTAAGATTTCTTATATCTTATAAAACGGACAACGATATTAAGCAACAAAATAGAAAGAAAGAAAACATGTTGTTTTCTACAGAATAATGATAGTTAATTACTACCTGACAAATGAGCAACTTTGAAAACGTGATTCTTCCCCTTTATGGATGAATGTCAAAACGAGAGGAAATATATTATTCCTCTCGCTAGAAGTTGAGAAACTAAATCAAATTACAGTTATCGTTAATGATGAATATAATTGGCACTATGCGTATCCATGTTGCGCTTGTAGTAGGTACTTACTGGCAAACCGGTAACGTTATTTATTATGATTTAGCGAACGATTGAAATACTACAGAACAAGCGGCTCTTCATTATCACACTTTTTAATACGTATACCGGAACTGCGCAAAGTAAATGTAGCTATTAGCAATCCTATTTACCACAGATACGTTTTTATAGCCAATTACTGTTTTACAGCGAACGATAAATACTTCCAATACAGCGGCATACAACCTAATAGAGGATACAAAATGTTTTTAAATTACTAATTCAAATTAACGAGGGGTTTCGTTGCGGTAGAAGAACGTCTAAAGTTAGTTCCAATCGCGTAATCTATATTCATTCGGCGAAGTTAGCGCGGCATCAGTGCACAGCGGTGCAATTAAAAACGTATAAATCAAAGCATTCTCTCTACATATAGTTAACAACGGCGGTAATCTATTAACGCGTTATAAAGTCGCTAATTAACTTATATCCACGACCTGTTTTTGTTTACAATTAGTGGAACAAAAAATAATCAACATGTTCTAACCTAAACATCGCTTCATTTGAAAGTCTAAATCCTCATAGACGAAAGGTTCCATTCATTCTATTGGTGGCTCTTACTCGAAGGACATAATTATCGAAACACTAAAGTTTATGATAATAGGCTACATACACGAGGAATAGATATGGTGAGTTCCATATCTATTCCTCGTGTCTATTGTTAATTGATGCAATTTTATTTATAATGCTCACCTGTCGATTAATTACAGGTTAGCTATCGTTTATGGCTAGTTTATGCGTTATAAATGTGATAGAAAAACAATGTTTCCTCCTCATATTGACATGAAACCATTGCTAATTATAATTACCGACGTGGCGCGATGAGCACGTAGCAAAAACAGTTCATGAGAACGATGCCATGATTGTATTAACTTTCGTATTCTTGTTATACGATCAATAGGTATGCGCCGACATTATCGTTGAAAAAATCTTGTAAAGTACCAAGGCGTGAAACTAATGAAGTGTTTCTATAACAAAAACTGTAATGCCATAGTTTTTCTTCAAACTTCTAACAGATTTCCTACTTTTTGCCTTCTGTTTAGTGCGTGAAACATTTTTATTCATTGGAGTTTTTTGCGCATGTCTTTGAACAAATGAAGATACATAAATGTTAATATTTCATTATTACTTGATTCTAAGAAAAAGCCTTTGTCACCATAACTACTTGATATTTTCGTTTTTTTTGTTGTTATTTTATGTGAAACTTATCACAATTACCGGATGAAAAAAATAATATAATTTGCATTCAGTTTAACCCTTAGACAATTAGGTTAGACCAGTGTTAGCCTGACGAGGCGACACGGTTTCATAGAGGAATTTTTGATTGTGAAATGAAAGCGACAATTCTCCACTTCAATGACCCAAGGAAATTAGCATTTCAGTATCGAGGCGAAAGACATGTTTGGAAATAAGTACTGTTTATGTAAGATCTCTAGGACCATGCCACACATAGGACGCGGTGTGTGTTAAGGACTCCACGTTTCTCCAAGCAGTTGGTTGCGCTTCTACTGGACACGATAGTACCCTTGAAGACTAACTGACTGTAATGTTTAAATTGAACAATTATCGACATGGTCGGTGGGGGGTCACGCTCGCTCAAGCTGCACCAAGGCGCCACACTTCAATACTCCACATTGTACACATTCTTTAAGATTAATTTGCTCCGTTGAATTTAAAACATTGTATATTAATGGTCTTCCCTGTTACGTCTTTGTTTTGTGGAAGATTTGGTCTTGCTAGCTAAATAATCCGAAAATCCTAAGATGATGTTGAAAGGCTTTATGAAAGTAGGTACTACTTTAAAACAGCTCTACGAGAAACTTCCCAATGCCTCCCGTATAGTGTAAATCTTGGATAGGGATTTTTAGTGATTTTAGTGATCGATCAGTATGTAAACACAGGGAAAATAATTGTTAAGCAAATTGACTACCAACTTAAACTGCCAGTCTATTAAATCACAACGGTCACTCTAAGACAGTTCTATGATGTGAGACGGCAAATTGACTTAGGGTGTAAATTTTCTTAACATATAATTTGCCTGAGTGTACAAATTTTCTGGATATAGTTGATTCTTTATTAGAGAAAACTAAATAAAAGACATATGGAAATGCATTAAGCTGAGATATAATAAATTTAATACCACCCATTCGGCAAACTTAGCGACGGACGTGATCAAGAAAATGCCCCATCTACATGGTACCTACAGACTTCAGTTTGTGTGGATTAAGTAAGGGAAGGTGAAGGCCGCAAGATGGATGCGAGAAGCACAGAGCTGGTTGAAGTGGCGATGCTTAGGAGAGGCCGATGTCCAGCAGAGGACGTGTTTCGGTTGAAATGATGATGAATTAAGGGTGTTCACATGTCAATAGGATAGTTATTGTGACAGTGCAAAATAATCAACAGATGAATGCACTTATCTGGACCGAGTCATGGAGGAATGGTGGCCGAAAAGGAGAAGGATAAGCAGCAGGATGGCTTGCTGAATGTTAGGGTTCGAAAACTCGCTAAAAACCACGGAAATCGAAAAAACCATGTACTACTCACTTATGCTACCTACTGATCGTTAACAGCATCAGCATTAAAAGTAGCGTCGATGTTCCATTGACATGTGCCGCGCTATTATCCAAATCAATCTAACGAATTCGTTGATACCTACAATTTAAAATATGTGATACTAATATATTTAGTGACAAGGTAACTAGGTACCTATACAAATAAATAAAAATCCGATTTTCAAAAAAAAAAAGCAGTAGGAGGGAAAAATAAAATTAATTTTGGAAGTCGGTGTCTTTAGTTTTCTGTTTTCGTTTTTTGCCACCGACTTCCGAAATTAAAGTTATTTTTCACTTAGTAGTATTTTTTTTTTGGAAGTCGGTTGTTTTTTTCTGTAAAACGTTTTTATTTGTCACTTTTTATTATTTCTGCTATCTACGAGTACCCTACACAACACAAATTCGTATTTTCTAGTTTAACAACAGTGACTTTAAAACCTACCCAAGTAAAGTTAATAATCTATATGGGACCACAGAGGGAGCACCCTTTACCCTTAAATCATGGAAAATTCGGTCTACAAACTTAAAATTAAAAAAAACCCGCCGAATGCCAAACCTCTTTCTTTTTGAAGTTGGCCAAAACTGCCTAAAAATACTTAATTACTTCAAAGTTTCCTATAAATTCTCTCTTTATAGTTTGAGTAAAATCGAGAGCAGACCTGGTAGCGCGATCAATAAACCCCACATCCCAGCCATAACATACTCGTATATCAATAGTCAAAATATGGGTTTTTTTATGTAGGTCGGCGATCATTTCCTACAATTGCGCACTTAAAGAACTGCTTTTGTGTACCTACGCCCGCATAAACGGACACAGTTTCGATAATCTAATTCAACATTCATAATTATCTAATAAACTCATGTTTTGTAACCTTTTCAGGTTGCCGCTATCAGTTTACATGAGCGTGTTGACTGTATCAAATCCTATCTACATAGGTACGTTTGCGCTGATTACGATAATATACACACATCAAAAGACTCACAAGAATTACCTACTTATTCAAAAAAGCGATATCTGGCTAATGTATCGCTGTTAAGGGGTTAAACGGATTTTGATTACCTTTCGGAAATGCATTAAGAACATAAGATAGGAAAATATTTTAAATGGTAGCGTCATCTGCCGCCTCTGGATTTTGTGGTGGTATTTTATAAAAGGTATATTGCCTAAAGAATCTTTGTTATAACAGTAAGGTACCTACTTTAGCTGCTCACTTTAGTTGAAGTAACATTATAAATAACAAGGTTGCGGTTATAAGCTGCAGTACAGTAAGCTAAATGAGATTTCTCACGTATGTGTGCGTTTCTAACCCTTAGCTCGCATGCGGGGCGTACACATCGATACTTTACACCTACACCCTTCTGTCCACGTATCTGGTTACTTACCGACAATGTCGTTTTTGTGAGCTACATAAGGTAGTTTTTGTCGGTTGCATAACATGTAAACCTTATACTAAATGACGTACCTAACTACTTAAAAACAGTAATTTTGAACGATTTTTACAACGTGGTCTTCCATTAATGTCATAACTTGCCTGTGTTGTTTGTCTCTGAAAGCCTACTACTAATATTTAACTCTCACTTAATTAATTCGATATATAAGAACCTTAATCTTTATCCCTCAATTGCGTGACACGAGTGATAACAAGTTGTTTCACCTTTGAGTGTAACCTATTTTCAGTTGAGTGCAACGGTTAATTTTAATAAGACAGTAATTAAGTATTTGACGTACCTGTTACCGGTTACGAAAATTACTTTTAATTTAGTAAGTGCGAACAAGGAGGATCTAAAGACATTAATATAACAACTTTTATTGCATAACTTAATCTTAAACACTAACTATGAAACAGGCAGTCTTTATGTAAGCGAAACCTATTCAAAGTTTAGGAATACAAATAAGAAAGAGCTTATTAGAAACTTTTAATTGTTAGCTTTACTTGAAAAGAGATATAAACTTTAAACCATAACCACTAAAAATGTATTGTATTGACAGTATAAGATCATACCATATTTAATTTACCTACGTCTAGAAAATATCTGTATAGCTTTCTGGCAACTAAACTTTAAAAAATCTCGAAGTCTTTAAAATATTAGACATGCTATAATAGTAAAAGCAATAATTAGCTAACCCCCACAAAGCTGACGTTTGTCTTTCTATAAATATAAAGAGCCTTAGTAAACGGGACAAGAGCGTAAAAAGAGCATCAGTGGTATGGACAGGAAATGTAGACTGACAGTGTAGGTAGTACGGGCGTCGCATCCATTTTAGCCTTTATGTCGGTTTTCCCCCTTTTTTTAGAGATTTTCACGTCTACTGTCGATATTCCAGCCGTTAGGGACTTATCCGTAAATTGCCAAGTGCCGAGTATCGTCTGGTACTGGCTCGCTTCGCCAGTTACTCAAAAATTAAGTATGCCAGGCACAGAGCTGCCCAACGCTGTTAACGAGAATAGTAATTCAGGATGCATAAAGACGGACCTGAATTAAAGATAGATACGATTTTTTACTTGGAAAGTATTATAGTAGGATAATTCTACCATGCAGATCGCAGATGTGTTGCAGAAATCTTTAAAAGTCTCTTTAAGGGGGCAATCAAAAGTCCGGAACTGTGACAACCAATTTTACATACCTAAATCACAACAGCATCCGCTGTTAATTGGGTGCTGAGGGTTATTATGGCAGTCCTTCCGTGGAAAGTACAAATATTCGACATAATTTTTAGTTTTTTTGTGTTTTAAAGCAAACTTACGTACTTATGTGTAAAAATGTTATTATGTAACTTACCCGTTGAAAGGGTACCCTGCGAAAGCTGCATCGTAGGGGTGGTACACAGTTGGGTAAGGCCAGGTTGCTGCACTCGCCGCAAGGTTTTCTTTTAGTTCGATTCCTGCAGCCTATGGATGAAAAAAAAAAACATAAGTAAAAGCTATTTTATGTCATTTTAAACATATTTCTATATGTTTAAAGTGACATAAAATATTGATTACCCTGTTGCTATCGGTAAAATGTTGGCAGCAAATAAGTCTATAACAACGCTCATTAAAACGCACCAGCATAATAACTGTACTATTATAATATCGCCTTCCACGTTTCCGGTAGCTTTAACGTAATCCATTACTAAAATGATCCTCGTCGGATTGATTTCTTGATCGATCGCTTTAGCATTTCGGCCTTAACTATTATTACTTAATGGGCAAAGATAGGAGACGCGCGCATCAATCATCTTTCGATCGACAAATGTATCTTTTTTATGTTTTGTAATTGTTGAACTTTGATGCTTAAACAAAAACAAATTCCTTTAATGTTTTAAAACATATAACCACTTTATTTGAGAAAGTTTCAACATTAAATAAACAGCGGTTTTTAAATTATGATTAATTTGTTATTAAAGTTGTGCGACGGAGATTGTGTAAAAAAGCACGGCTGTCACTAAGGGTCCAAAAATTTATAGCGACACATTAAAAATAACTCAGGAGCGAGTCTTAATGCGGTCAGCCAGGATAAATCTATCAAAAGATTTTGTTGTCCAACAACTTCATTGGTGGCCGAATCGAAAATCCGATAATAAATTTTACTCAAGTACGACAGCGTAATCCAGTCGCGCTGTCGGTCTTTGTTGCTACGACCTTTGTGATATAATTCCAGTTTTCTGTTACTTCAAATAATAATCGGACTACGTTGTAACGCGAATCTGTGGCTACGTGGATTTATTGTGCCTACTGCGTTGTTGCCGTATTTACTTAATAGGCTGATCCCATCCATCGTAGGCGTTTGAGAGACAGATAAAAGACCAATTGTGTGACAGTGTGAAATATCTACTATTTTGTTTCACTCTCACGTTATCATTGTTTCTGTTAAAATAAACAGCTAGAAGTAACGGTCGATTTATCCAAATGTCCTTCATTCTCAGTAATTTGATCTAGCTTAAAAAGCTAGTAAAGTAGTGACTAGAGGCCTATAATATAGTGCAATAAGTTTTTACAGTATCTGGGTGTTCTAATATATTGTCTCCTTATTCTTAAGATAAACTGATCGCCTACCTACTTAAAAGGTTAAGGCATGATTGATAGACGTGTTGGTCTTAACGAAACAATTATTTTAACACAAAAAACTTGCCCGTGATCTTTATTGGTATCAACAGTATGAGTTTAATGGAACCTAGCTATAATCCCATTAACATTAGTGTGTTGAACTAGCTAGCTAGTCGGTATATATTTTATGGAAGGTATAAGTTAATCCGGTGAGCGATGTGGTTGACACGCAAGCTCAGGTAGCGTTCAAATGTCGTCGAGTCGACAAAGGTACTGAGTAGATACACGACTATGGATGGATTTTTTAAAATGATTAGTTATGTTATTTTTACAGTAAAGATATGATTAATGTTGGAGTATTAAGTTTTACTAAAGTGGTAGGTTATTTAGATAGCCTTGTAAGATACTACAATCTGAATACTGAATTTATAAAATTGAGTTACAAGAACGTTTTTACAACCTCTAAAATAATGATATTTGTGTTATGTTGTATTTGTTTTTCTAGCTTTCTGTTGTTAAAATCCACACAACATTGGTAAGGTTAATTAAATGTCTTCCTTTATGTCTGGAACTAGTGACAGAATAATTTATGATAAAATTATTGATGTCTGCTTACACACTTCTGAATAAATCTGTAAGCCCATTGATTACAATACCATATATATTATAATTAACATAAATTACAGAGGACATTAACCACAAATTTACTAAAAGCGGTAGCGCAAACCGATGATTTATTTTAGGACACTTCTTCGGAACTATAAATTATTTTTTTAATATAATAAACGTTAGCTTCCTGTCAGTATAGCCCCACATGTGCAAATGGAAACGATTAGACCGAGCGAGCTATTAAATATTTTGACACTTCAAATATTCCGTTTGTCTCATAAACGTATTTCTGTTTACAGTAAACGTTAGATTTAAGCTTTAAAGTGTAAACAAACACGTTATAATCCGACAGCTAAAAAGACCAAACAAAGAAGTATAAAACAAGTCTACAGTGCACGGATACCCTACGAGCCGGGATGAAATAATAAATTATAGACAAAATAAAAGGCGTTAACTAAAAAAACGGTGTGAGGCAGGATCCCATTGAAGGCGTCGCGTCGGCCAGAGTTAACACTTTCGCCACTGATGATGTACGATCATATCTTCATGAATGATTGAATCATCTGCCGGGACACGTTCACGGCTTTTAACACCTTCCTCCAAAAGTTTTACTACACGTCATATATTACGTAGCGTGGCTACTTTTATGTTGTTATGATCATTATCATTCAAAGTCACTACCCACACACGTTTGGGCAAGCAGTCTAGGAGTTCTTATGATTAGAATTTTGTATTATTTTAAGCGATTGAAGAAGCTAACATTTTATGTTTAATTTAATTTCATAAAATAATCTAGGATATGTAATTAGATTGACATATTTCGATATGAATATACTCGTACTACTGATATTATACATTTTTAATCGTGTATAAAGGCAATATGGATCTTTGGACATATTTTAATCCTCCGAAAGAAATTGTAAAACATATTAAGTTGTTAAAGCCGGCTGGTCCGGTACAACTTTTTGGGTCGATGGACAAAAGAACATACATCAACGGATTACGATTCAAATTTATATGTATTTATTACTTATATCATAAACCTTATTGTGGTGCCTACTTAACACTGCACGAGAGTCTTATAACTACCTCTCTAACGTAATATTTTGACAACGTATCCTAATTATTTTAACGTAATACCTTTTGTAATAGGAAGTGGAAGAAAAATGGAATTAAAGCTCTTCTGTCAAAGATGAAGATAGAAACATAATCCCTTTGGTTAAGTAGATGATATCGCGGCCTCAGCGGCGATGGGTTTTTAAGCTTTTGTGGACGTAATTAATTCAAGTCATAGTTTAATAAGATTAGATGGTTTCGTTTTTAAGAATATGAATATCGTTATATTAGGCCTAGATGATGTTGGTATTTAACAACCTACCTATTAGGAAATAAGATATGAAGTGCGGGTTTTTAATCTGGAATATTTGAGTCCTTTGAAATATTGAAACTTAAGCCCGGGTTTTGTTATAAACTAAAGTTTGCGTGCCTGCAACTCTTTTCAACAATTATCAGATATAATTGAAAATACTTTATTTCTAATTTTGAACCATATCTCTAAAACAATGTTATGTTGCAAGATCTACCAAAAAATTGAGCACTTTTCGCTTTATACAGGGACCGTCATTCGAAGTGTTACCACCTTCACGCTGCAACAGATTCTACTTTTCAGTATTCATGGCAGCGCGGCAAAATTTGTTTTGTGCCGCAGGAACCGAGCAGTTCTCTCGAACTGTAGCGGTGACTGCGGCCCAATAATCCACACATTTGCATCAACCGGGACGTCAAGGTAAACCAGAAAGTCTACTAACAAAAGGTGTAAAACGATGCGTTGATATTGAGGGAATGAAAACAATTCAACATAAGCTACTGACATTACAGCAGGACTTGGAACCATCTCACAAAACTTATCTGACGAAACATTTTTAACAAAATCACTTCTCGAGGTTCATTTCTATAGAAGAGTGGCATCACCGGGCCGAATTCCATGGACTTCTTCATATGGACCCTATATGAGGCCAGGCTTTAACTTAAAGATTCGTAAGTGGGGAAACGCCGAAGGCAATGCTTTGCTGGGAATGGGACCGAACCCCACAACGCTTGCGCAGCGTGCGATGGCTTTGTTAAAACATATGATGCTATTAACCATGTTAAAGGGTGTCATATTGAACAATAACTTTGTTTATCTTAAAATCCAATCTATTTCTAACATTAACCTAAAATTTATTAACCTAATCGCAGCATCTTCAACTGGTAAAACTTCGAGAGACGAACCCTGTTAACTTAGTTTATTTTTGAACCTTCTATTAAAATTAAACAATGCATTAACCTTATTACGTAGATACTACAAAGAAAATCTATTATGAGATTCAAATTGGAATAGACTTTCAATAAAATCATTCCTATTCCTACGTCATTATTACGAAAACAATAAAATATTAAATTACTTGGCTGTTTGGTATCGACTAGATAGGCCAGAAACCTGTCAACAAAACTTGTTTTGTAAGTATGTAGGTACTTGTTGTAGGCTGGTAACAGCCACATAAACATCGACCACTCATATAAGTAGTGGTCTAGCTGTAGTTGTTCATTTTATCATACAATTAATAGGTACATGACTTATTTTTTACTTAGGAAAATGTGTTACATATTCGCAAGAACAGAGTAAATTTTGCTGTATTCACACCCCAGACTTCCAGATCAAAACTCAATTGCTAAGGGTTTTTCTTTTAAATTTTATTCACATAATATAAACATGAACGCAAAAAGTGCGTTTTCTCATGTGATTCTGAAAGTTCTCAACATAACTTTTGCCTTCATAACTCAAGGTAACTATAAAACAAGCCTTCTTTCCAGCACTGTCTTCCTTATTTATAACCGAGCTATACGAAATATTTATAAAATGGATTCATTATTTCGTATCGATAGGTTGCTGAAAAAAGTGATTTCTAATGCGATGGAAATTAAGAGACGACGAACGTTAAGTGACCGATATTCGTGCGTGCAAAAAGCACAGAATTAATTTAATGTTCGTTTTTATTTGCAATTCAATTCGATATCCTTAATTCATGTCGGTTGCAACACTAGTGTCTGATTATCATGTCAACCGCAGGCATTGGTCGCGTTGTATTGAAAAGTCGGTCAAATAATATTATAAATCTTTGGTTTGTTTAATTACAATATTAATGAGTGACGTTGGCTGCAGTTTTATTAAACTAAGTTTGGCTTTTTGTGTGAAAATGAAGTAGATTCGCTTTTTCAAGTGACAAATACCCCTAACTCCTATATTTTCGGCGTTAATTAGGCACTTAACATTTAAGATTTATATCTGAATTTTAATAATACATTGTACAGACGATTATTTATTTTAATGTGAACAAATAACATACTCGTTAGTATTAAATATTATGTAGTCACCTACTGAATATTCCTTTCAAATGAACACATATTTATTTTTAAAAACCTTACCAAGTTATTATAATTTGTTTTGTACTCTCGGATCTATTTTAGGTAGTAAACTGAGTTAAATATTTATTTTCATCCCATGTCAAGTAGGTAATAGAGTGACTTTAAATTAATTTCCAAGTGCTTTGACGGTTATGAAGATACGTGTTCTTTAAGTGAGAGTTATATTGCTGCCAAAATTACCGACAACCATAGACAATTTAAGGTCTGTTCCAAAAGCATCTGATGAAAATGTAAACATATATAGGTCAGAAAACGGACCTGCAGTGCGATTCTGTATCAATCACACCGTGAAAACTTAAGTGAAGTGAGCGTGGAGTGAGGTGTCATTCCAACTAATGCTAGTGATTGACACTATTGACAGCTCACTCTAAGCTCACTTCACCTAACTTTTCACGATGAGATTTTTACAGAATTGATCGGCTGTGGATGCCAATTTGAAGTGCCACTTTCCCAAAATTCAAATTTTAAATTATGTTTTTTGTATTTGACAATTGAGGTTGATGATTTTTTAATTACAATTTAATAATGTTATTAAAACAATATTTTGTTGAAAAAAGTGGTGAGATATTATGAACAGGGTTTGTTTACACTTTCGTCTGATACTTTTCGAACAGACTATAAAGGATAAAATTAATTTAGCAAAATATTCATACTTACAGCATTAGTGTAAAAGGGTGGTTGATCAGCTGCTAAAGCGGGAAAATACGCCGCCATACCGGCAGCTGTAGCCGCTGCGGCGTCTGAGTAAGGGGCACTGTACATAGACAGGGGCACACCGGAAGCGAGCCTCTGGTAGTTGAGAAACTCGTATTGACACGAGCAGACAGTCTGTCCGGTGATAGGGTCCTGGAATATAGGGCGGCCAGTGTCGCAGCAGCGCGGAGCCGCGGCCGCGGGCGAGCTAGGCCGCGCTGCAGCGCTTGCGCCGCCCGCTCCCGCGCTCATTCCCGCCTGCGCCGGCGGCGGACTGTTGGAGGCTGTCGAGATGGTGCTCTGTAAGTTGTAAATTTTGAAATGCCTTTATGGCGCGTTTCCCATTCGCTTTTGCAGACGCGATGTATGTATATAAATAATAAATAGGAGGCCTCCGTGCGCACAGCAAGTCGCAAAGCATGATTTATAGCAATTTAAAATTGTGATATGCTCACGTAGTTAATGTAGGTACAATAAATTGATCAACAAAAAGTTCATAATGGATAACTAAAATAAAATTAACATAATGTAAAATAATTGATGGATAATAAACGAGCCTTTAACGATTGTGTGAAAAGGGGTGAGCATCAAGAATAACCTTGGGCGTGCCTATTATGTCGTCAGGGCTTGCGAGGACCCACGATACGCAAATTCGAAACGCTGAGGGCCCTTTTATTAAAAAAAATATTAATGCTCCTTTACAAGTTATACTAATATGATGCGACTGAAGATTTTAAATAAATCACAATGGGATCGGGCAGGGTGGACACATTGTTGTTGTTATAGATTTATTATTCGCCGAACTACCTGAATCGATAACGCGGTCGTAAAATAAACATCCGGCTGTTGTCCGATCATAATGCCAGAAACGCGAGTTTAGATCGTCCTTTTAATTGAGCACCGTGCCGAGTGCAGACCCGCCGTACCTAAATAACTTTCTAAATATTTGTCATTGGAATGAAAAATGGCCCCAACCACCCAACATTCATTGTGTTTTCAATGGGATTAGAAACCGAGAAATGTCGTTTTGATACAACTGTATGTCAGTTTTTTTTTTAAGAAAATCAATTAATACTTTTATTGTATCCTTTGTGCTGTTGTAAGTTATTTGTAAAAAAAAATCCCATCTAATAATATGATTCGTACGCACACCTCAATGACCACTATAGTTGGTACCTATGTGTCAAAGAATTTACTAAGGGACGTCTCTGTTACAGTATCTTGAACTTATATACCTAATTAGGCAGGCGGCACCTGGTGGATCAGCCAGCTTCAGCGTCTCATTTGCCACAACATGTTAAGTGGTAACCTCGTCCACGAACAGCGTGACTTGACCTTTGATTGTGTAAAGAACTAAAGAGGCGGTTCTGTCGCCATAAGCCTACTAAAGTCACGTCGCGGTTGACTGTGGACGTATTAAGTTGGAGCTATGACCCGTCTGCCAGAAGTATGGCTTCGGTAGCCCTAAACACGCGACGCACACCCATTGCCACGTCTGTCGCTATGGATACGAACCATTCAACGACCTATAGCATCGCTGAGCCCACGTTCACCCCCTCACGACAGCGACAGGCTAAAAACATTTGTTGTGTTGAGGGAATTATTGAGGTAATCCCGAAGCCGTTAAACGTCGAATCCATGCATTACCTACATTACATACCCTGCATAGTTATTTAATCCTTGCTTGCTAACATAGTGTACCTATGTAGGTTCCAGAGTTGGTAGGTGTTCACATTGTATCGTTGCTCATTCAACCTAATGACTATGGTAATAGAGATGATATCGATCTATATGGGGCTGCGGCTGAAATCGACGCCGGTGCTTAAAAGGGATTCAATCCGTTCAAATGATACGAGCGTCTGGTGGGTGAAACGACATAATTATTGTTCCTACTCCCTACAGTGTACTCTATTTATTCGCTTATTCGACAATTGTTAACAGGCCTCAGTTAACACTAAATGTCCCTAACGATTACAAATTCATTCCGTACTGTCTCAGGTAGGTAGGTACTATAGAATGAATGTGGATACTAATAATATAATTAAGTGATTTAACTCTCTTCATTTATTTACGAGTGATGTGAACGTAAGCACCCATAATAAAGTGCGGTGGAAAGTTCCAAATGCGGCATGATTGGAGGCCAGAGTGAAGCAACGAATTTGGTTGCATTATACTGGTGCTGATTTTAGTGTCATTTGATTCAAACAGGCATAATTAGTGGTGCATGACTAAATAACTGTGTAAGTACTAGGATTATTGACAGTCTAAAAATAAATTTGTGGTACGTGTGATCGGGCCCTTGTACTGAACATAATCGTAGACCAAAGGTAGATATTTCGTTTTTATTGCAATTTTCAGTGAAAATAAAACATATTAGGTAAAAGGTTGGCTTAAGACTTTATCCACGCCAAATGTTCAGGATAGAAGTTAAATGGACGTTCACACATTGCAGGTTTTTTCATTTTGTAGTAGTTTGTTATTTTGACCCGTTTAAAACAAAGGTAATAAAAAAAAAATATTTTAAAATAAAATGGTTTTTCGAAAGTTGATAATATTTTTATTCAAGGCATGTTGTAGTAGTAAAATTGGCAAATATTTGAATAACTTTGAATAACACATTAAATAAAATAGGCTAAGTGGTTGAGTGTAAAAAAATACCTTATGAATTTTGTATTGCAGAATGTGTTTGTACAAAAAATAATTTTGTTAAGGATTTTAAATTAATTAATATATTTGTGATTTTCGGGACGACCCCTCATGCACGTGGTTGTGGGTTCAAATCCAGGCAAGTAGGTAGCAATGTGACATTTTCAATTCACATGTACTGGCAAGTGTATATCAATGTACCTGCAGTGATAGAATGCCCTGTTTAAACAATAAAAAATAATGCGTTAGAGAAATAATATAAGTATTAGTTTTGTTGATATTTTGCTGAAATATTTATACTGTCAGAGAAATAGACCACAAGGAATATTATTAATTGGTTTCTCAAAAACCGTCAATAAGCAATAATATTGTTGCTATTTTTTCATTTCATTCAAATCATTTAATTAAATCAACATGCGCACCCATCGCACGTAATAGGCACGCCACGTAGGTAGAGTTCACGTATTATAGCGTAGGCACGCGTAAAGGCAGCGTAGTAGCGCGTAAAATCAGCGTAGTAGCGCGTAGAGACAGCGTAGTAGTGCGTAGACGCAGCGTAGCAGCGCATAGAGGCAGCGTAGCGCCATCGCGCGCTTATACACTGCATTCGCGTCGTGCGAACGCTACGCGAACGTCAAATTATTTTAATTTTATGCAGGCATTAACAAAATGATCCCGACGAAGAATTGCTACATTTGGCTGTGTTACTAAATATGTTTTAGCAACACAGCCAAATTGATTAAATTTATTATTATTTATTACGATCACGAAGAAATAATAAAGTTGTAGAGGGATAAGTTGTGGAGTTTTCGGTCAACTGAAAGTGCTCACTCTCAACTATTTTGTTCACTTTTAAGAACAATACGAGTTTTGTTCAAAATTATCCAAAACTTCCGTTACGATCGCTGAGAAAACGTGAGCAACTTGCGGCATATGCTAATGCAGCGCCTAGGCGTAGTCGCGGCATTTTGGCAATATATGAATCAATACACACCTATGATGTGATCGGAATAGTTGTAGGAATCCTATATTTACAAATTAATTCCTGTTTTAATAGAATAACGTCTACTTTCTTAACTTATTGATTTTGTTTCTTATACAATCGGAGTAAGTATGCCTTCTATAAAATACACATTAAAAGATTTTCTCGCAATTTCTATATCTATGATTTCATGTAAGTAATGCAAAAAATTAAGATCTCCGAGCTCTTGGTAATTAGCACTTGACAAGTTCTGTTAAGTGAAGCTGAGTCAGCCAACAAGCCGGGAAAACGGTAGGATGAAGAAGACTAAATGGTTTAAGACACGTCATTGTTGTAAATTATCAAGCCTGTAGCTTGTAGCAAACTCAATAACAGTTGCTATTGAATATGAATAGCCTCATCAGGAATAAAAAGAGGAAAAAGAAATGCTAGTTTATATCACGAAACAACCATTTTTTTGTTACAAGTTTGTAATGCCGGAAAATTCTTGCAAGCTCTACCTAATGGTTGCAGTTAATTGAAAGAACAAATGAATTATAGACTCATATGTGTTTCGTAACATAGTTAAAGACGCTACAGTTAGAATTTATTAAATTAGAATTGTATGCGTAGATAGCGCCGTTTAAAACATTATGATAACTTGCGTGGGTATACATGCAAAGAGTATGTAGTATGTAGATACGAATATCTGAAGCAGATAAGTTGTTAAATCTGAACATCTTAAGACATTTGCATTAAACAAGTTTCATATTTATGCAATGTTAGTTTGTCAGTTTCCAAAACGGTACGTAAAGTTGACATGTAACTAAATACTCACGTATAACACGTAATTTTCGTTTATCTATTTAGACAAACTTTGAAATAAGTAAGTATTGGTTATGTGTGCTTATTAGATAAAGAATACAAAAAAGTTGTCATCATATCCTTTTCAAATATCGGACGGTTGGAGGATTAAAGTGCCGCTGCACCTTATCTTCAGCAGACATCTTTTAAAAAACAAACACGAGAAGTATTCTCTTTTTGTCGTCTTTTTTTATCGTAACCCGCAGGATATGTTAGAGTCGTTAAGCCCTTTTAAGTGTTAAACCATGTAACTGAATATTCGAGCGTATAAGGGTCCGATCTATTTGTTAAATAATGTAAAAAAGTTAATCTTAGAGAAATCGGACCCAATGACATGAATTTCGTTAAAGACATCAGCCAGGCAAAAAATATCGATGACATGTCGCTCGCTTAACTAACCGTGGGTGACGCCGAGCGATGGCTTTTGTCCAGGTACCACGGGGTTTTTTTTATCAAAGTCGGCCCTTTAGCAGACATCATTAAAGTATTAAATTTACGATAAGGTTACCGGTGCACAATAATAATTTTTAAATTCCTGCTAATGTTTAATTCTTCGACAAAGCCGAGATAAATGTCTTCGCAGCTCTGCAAAGTCCTGACGCGAGCCGTGGTCCCGCTTAGAATCAGTATTAATCTTAAACAATCAGGCAACCTGTTACGCAAACAGATAACTGATATAGATCACATTATGGACACTGTTTACAGAAACACGCTAGTCTATTGCGGTCGCGCGTTATCATTAACTATGTATATATGTAATACGTACGCTTGCATATGTCGAAGCAGGTCTGCTGATTCTGCCAGTGTCGATAATACTCTGAACTCGTTGAGTACCACGTAGCAGTCCACGACTGAAGCTATTAGTCAGACGCGAGACAGTTCACAGAATTATCTGAGTGCTAATATTCTCGCCTAATCCTTTTCGCACATAGTTTGCAAAAGAAAAAGCATCACAATTTGATAGATCGTATGATAAGGCCGCTTGCGCGGGCGTCACGCCAGCTTGCGTTCGCGTTTACATTCCTTGTCTTGAGAAAAGCGTGTGCGAATAATTCCGATGCGGTATATTTTTTCCTCTCCTAAACATCAGGTTAATTGCGGCAGATTAAGATCAATAATACTAAAATAATTTGTTTAACAGCTATACGTTCCCGTCTCCCATACCAACTTTCGATTCTATAAACAGATATACCTGACATTTATAGTGTTATTAAAAAAAAATATTAGCATAACAATATTCGCGTACTTGCTTTCCTGCAACAGATGAATATGATAACGTCGCACTCGTTCTACAAGAGAACATTGCCTAGAAACCGCTTTTTAACGTGTCATTCATATTTATTAGAGCCGAACTTTAATTTTTATAATGTTCTGTGCTTGTAATACTAATGCTACCAAAAAAAAAAAAAAAACTTGATAACACGAAGAATCCAGAATCTCTACTTAATCAAATATTAAGTAACAAGTAACTACGAGTACATAGGCAGGTACTTTCTCAGGGGTTTTTTACCATATAATATATCTTAGAAAAGCATCTACGTATGATTTCTATAATTAAGCATCGAGTCGATAAAACATAGTTGCACACTGACAAACTATATGATAGATTATCGCCGATCTGTTTTAGACAATGAGTGCTAGCGTTTCGTGTGATTTGGCCTCAATTAACAACGTACCTTGTTCGCATGAATAGGAAAACTAATTAATTAACCGGTTGTTCAATGTTTTTAACCACTTTTCTACGGACTAACATTGGCAATGTAATTACGTACCTACATCCGAAACGGTTGAACTACGCGTAACACGTAGGCGAGGATTTATTTTGTGAGCTCGTATTACGTAGAAATGGTCAATCCAACCTAACTGCTGCTAGCTCATACGTGGGGCATAAACATCACCAAATCCTTCCACCTTATGGCATAATAAAAATTTAACGTCTCTATGTAATTATATAAACTTATTTACATCAAATTGTAATTTTAATTGGACAATTACATGGTGGATCACCAGTTATGGTAGGTGTCTATTTCGACCGCATCCTGTGTCAAGATATCCGTAGAGATAAGCCAACAAAATTGGCCCACCCTCAAAATGTTTGATGCCTTAAAGAAATTCACACCTTCCCTAATTAGGGTTGAATTAGGAAAGAATAAATATTGAAAAGGAACCGCCGCGGCCCGCCGCCCTTGTTCTAATACTCGGTGATATGTTAATATGAAGATAAATACACATTAATGATGCATAATGATAATAAACGCCTATCTATTAATTTATCTAAGTATAGATAGGTATAATAATATAATAAAAGTTGCTCGTGAAACGGTATGGCTAGTATGCAGAAAAGTTTCCATTATAAATAGAAGTTGGTTTAAAAATTGTTGATAATTTTACTGTTTTTCGTAGTGTGACACTATTTAAAAAAAAGTAAAACATAATTATGTGGCCGTCTATCATTTTGGTTCGATTTAGATAGGGGTACTTACCTACTACCTGCGATTAAAATATGTCGGTAGCTAGTATGGTTGCAGATGATAATAATTAACAATCGTTTTCCATTAATTGAGTAGGTAAGAACATGAAAAGTTCATTTATACTTGTATCTAGATTAGTCTAATTAAAATGTATGGTCGCAAAACAAGCACGTTGTATACGCTCTTTTTGTAGTATAATTTTGGGTGTGGTCGTAAAAAATTATATAAACAGTGTCGGCGATTTTATTACAGAGCCTTCTTTTCTTATCGACTGATGATCTGTTAGCAATGTGGGTAAGTAACATTTATACACAAAGTATTTAATTTTTTGTGAGGTTATAAATGTAATTACAACCATGACTTAGTTAAATACTAGCTTTAGAACATAACATTTGGTCGCTGAATTTATTATGAATCTATTAATTGGGTGATTTTCAGAAAAATTGACCCTGTGACGATCAGGAATTTTTTTTTTTTCATTGTATGAAATTGTTTAAATTGACTCTGGTATTAAAGAGTATATTATTAAGTATCTAAATATGCTATTTATATTAAAATTAAACCATAAACATCAGAAATATTCAAGATTTTCTGTCAGCATATGATGCAAAGTATTCCTGAACGTCACAAAATATAATCAATCAGAAATAAAACAACTAGATATTGAAACAAAATAAAATTATATTTAGCGTAAAGATATGCTTAAAATCGTTCTAAAATCAACAAAAAGGTAGCATAAATCTATCACATTAATAAATAATCAGCGAAATAGTTTCAAGTTCGTCACTTTTCGGCCACATCGCACTAGAAAAGTTGTCTTTACTAATGATACGTGCTATAAATTAAACAATCTAATGAAGTAAAGAATTCTGGGCAATAACAAAATGCTGATAATTACAAAATAAATACTATAAAATGAAAATAAGATATTTTAAAACTATTTTTGTGTCATTTAAAAAATGGGACAGTGACTATTTCGAAAATTGCGTGACGAATAGGAATAATTTGAGCAGTGTCTACACTGCCTGTTTAAAAATACAAAATTACAAAGAATAAAGCGTTAAGTAACTTGATATTATTAATGAAACCTTTTAGAGTCATTAAACCTTTTTTTTACACATAAAAGTATTAAAAGATATAAAAAAAATTATCAATTTGAGATCACATAACTTATATTACGAGAACCAACTTAGTCGTTGGTGGTTATTTTAAAGTTTTGTTACACTTACTTACATAATTAACACAATTACTTTGGAATCATAGGAACTTTTAATATTCTTATTGACAAAGATAATAACTTTTAGGGTCATTAAACCTTTTTTTTTACACATAAAAGTATTAAAAGATATAAAAAAAAAATATCAATTTGAGATCACATAACTTATATTACGAGAACTAACTTAGTCGTTGGTGGTTATTTTAAAGTTTTCTTACACTTACATAATTATCACAATTACTTTCGAATCATAGGAACTTTTAATATTCTTATTGACAAAGATAATAACGTGTAGTATTATTGTGTAAAAATTTCAGACATCATAATCCTACTTGAATCAACTATATCAATCATAATTTTAAAACTTAAATTACAGCGAAACATGCATTTGTGATCTACGTATGCATTTGAATAATCCTATTATTCAGATCCGAAACATATGTCGCAAATATAGTCAATAATTGAAGGATGGCCACAACACAAGCTGCACACCCAATTTTTGCATGCAATACAACGAGTCATATCATTAGGTACAAAAAATTTACGACGTTTACATAAATGACAAAAAAAGTACCTTGAAACTACTGTTTTTAGTGATCTAGATTTCCAGGTGTCTCTACCGGTTCCATAACCATCGGTCTCTACTGGTGTCGTTACCTTTGCCCGTTGTCTATTTACATTTAAATTCTTCGAATCAACATTTTGTTTCAAACCTGTAGAAGTACTAGGTTCTTCAATATTGTGTTCAGGACTACAGTACAAAACATCATTTTGTGGTACAATAGAGAGAAAACTAGATAAATCTGAATCTTCTAGGTCAATTACATTAGTAAGATCAATCAAAACACTTGGGTCAGTAGAAATTATTTCACTGATCTGGGAACTATCATCCGCTTCAATGGGTTCAAGACAATCAGTTTTTATTTCACTAGGAACTAAACTGAAACTAACATTCTTCATATTTTGAAGATCTTCCTCATGAGTCAAACTATTTTGAATGAAAGACATTTCACCAACTTTCAGTCTTTGGTCTATTTCAATACTTAGATTCTGATCATGCGTTTGAAAGTCAGATGCATGATAGTTATTCTCAAAAACTTGCAAGTCTTCTGAAACTAATGAGTCTTGGTCTTGGTCAAGCAACATATGTGTTTTAGGCGAATGGCATTTACATAGACCGCGTCGGTCACCGCAAAAGCAACTCAGTTGCCTGTAAAATATTGTATTTTGCCCTCCTGACATTATTTGGTGTAACTTCAAGGTTTCAGGAACAGGCCGAATGTTATCTGGTATAAGATGTTTCATATTGATAATGTCATTATCAGTTATGAAAAAACATTTTACTGACTGCATGTTCTTTTCAAGGTATTGGTGAGCATGTTCGGCATCTTCTATATCGTAACCATAAGCCACGTGTTTGTCCAATTGACGTTTAACTGCTCCACCAATGCCATCAGCGACACCCTTACCGTGTCCACTCTCTGAAAATGACCAAGTATAGTAACCAGCTTTCGTTTTGTTTGCGAAAAGATTGATTAAATAAAAGTTTTTTTTTTGCCTGTATTGGCTACATGGACCATCGGAAAAAAAATGAATGATTTGTATGTTTGGATCCAACTGCTTTGCGAATTTTAGGACGGGTAGTAAATGTGCCCAGATAGCATTGGGTTCATGGCATGTATTGTTAGATATGGACACGAATGATTGTGATTTACTTTTCAAGTATATCATGCCACAATGTAAAGTTATATTACTTTTAGAAGCCCCAAAATGCATTGCCTGTATTTCTGTACCAAGCTTACACTCATAGTTCTCACTAAAGTCGCATAAGATGGCTATTTCATTTTCGCGTAACCCATTAATGCATTTTAGGTATTCACTTTGTTGGTGCCTCCAATTATAAACATGGTTTTTGAACGATGGAAGTTCTTTTTGAAACTCAGAAACTAGGGTCTTCACAATTCCTTTTTTATGTTGTTTTGAAGTTTTTTTGATAACAAAAGTCTTGCCTGATTTTGTATAGCTATGACTTATCCTTTCCCACTTGAACCAGGTAATATCATCTTCCATTTTTTCTAGCTTGTACTGAAGCACAGGAGTTTTGCAATCATCACATTTACTATACATACAAGCGTACGACTTTTTATCACAGGATGTTTGAGTAATTACGTCTTCTAAATTTGTATAACTTAAAATATTTTTTTTTTTAAGCGCAATAAAGATATTTTCTACGTTACTATGTTTTATACAAAGGCAAGTGTCTCTATTTCTAACCGTGGGTGATAATATATAAAATGGCTTGTATCTAAAAAAGGTAGTAAAACTATACTTCCCTCCTTCTTTTTTGTAAATATTGTACAAGTTTGTAAATGTGTCAGTCAGGTACCTAATCTGCATTTTTTGTTTTCCTCTTGTTCTTGTTTCATGTTTTCCTGCTGTACACCTACTTATGTCATCCCTGTTATAAAATGTCTCGATATCTTTTGGAATATTACAGTTTGGTGGTTTCTTTTTTGCATTCCGTATCCGGCTTTTTAATCCTAAATATTTTGTTACGTGCTTGACCGACTTGCTATCTTTTACATTTTGATTACTTGCTATATTTTTTAATAGTCGTTTTTCTTTTTGAGTTTTTGCGTGTTTATAAACTGTTTTTAAAGAATGTTCTAATACCTCTTGGCGTGCTTGAAGCTTCTCCATTTCGCACTTCTTCTTTTCATGCAGAAGTTTTTCGCGGTAATAACGTTTGCGACTAGTTTCTAACATCCTGTATAATTTATGTATCTTATTTATAGCGCTTCTGTAATTGGCGCGCAATTTTGAATGTCTTAGTCGAAGTAAGTGGCTTACGTGAGTTTGAGTTTTCAACGGTTCTCTTGTCGGATTTACGTTTTCTCTATTACATGTTTTTAGTTTTTGTTTTTTCTTTTCATCTCTCCATAATTTTCGTTGTTTTATTTTTTCTTCTTCTGTTAGATCCGTTATCTTTTTCCGATTCTTTTTTAGTCTCGCCAACTGTTTCTGGCGCTGAACTTCAAATTTTTCAGGATTTTGCTTTAATTTCTCGCGATATCTCTTCGCCCTTTCTGCTGCCGTAAGCGCCATTCTCTCTTTTGATAAAACGAACGAAATAATGACTTTCTCCAATAACCATTAATAACTTTCTCCTACACAAACCTCACACTCGTCTTCGGGAAAATGATCATAAATAGAATGGCTACAAAAAGAACACCAAAAAATGGAGCACTGGAGTAATTTGCTGATATCACTTTGACTCATCGCCAAAGTAAAATGTTGCAGTTTTATACTATTGTTGATTTTTCGCCGACACCCAAAACACTTCTTAGTAATTACGAAATGCGTAACAGGCCAGGGCCACTTAGCATTATTAATGTAACATTGATTTAAATCAGCGTATGTAAGGATTTTGTCAACATCCCAATAGACTACCATAGCTGCTAGCAGAGTGATCATCCATACGAGTAGGTATGCTAAATGCGATATTTGACCTGAAACAAAAAAAGTCCTATGGCTATATCTTTTTAATTAAATAATACTCGCGAACAAACATCAATTGCCGTAGTAAAATGGGGTGTAAATTAGTTTATCCAGCACTCAGGAATAATATAGCATTTTTTTTAACAGTCATTATTTTTGCTAAATCCAATCAGTAGTTACGGAGATTATAAACCGGTTCATTAAAGAATGGAATCTAAAATGGCGGCATGTACTTGCGTTGACAGATAGTACAGTCAGCATATATTTCAAGTTAAAGTTTTTTTTCACTTGGACCGATTTACATAATTTAAACGAATAAAATTGTTGTAGACCTATACCTTTCATTTGACACCAAAGTCGTTAAGATATCTCAACAAACAAAAAATCACATTTTCAAGTTCCTGTCGTAATTAAATTAAACGACATATTGTTTAAACGCGTAACATTTCTTTAAAAACTATCTTTATCAAACTTAAACGTTATACAACATCATAAAAGGAACGTTAAATTTTAAAAATGAGACATTATAAGTACCTCAAACGCTGCAACTTTGCCATGATGCCCATCTTTGCCTTCCTTGTTTCAAAGCACGACGCGCGACGTTTATTGGTGATAACACGGCGTCCACCCGTGGACCACCTGTCGACAGGTGGACGCCGCGTTGTCACCAATAAACGTCGCGTATCGTGCGTTGAAACAAGGAAGGCAAAGATGGGCATCATGGAAAAGTTGCAGCGTTTGACCGGTACCTAAAAAGGAAGTAAATCAAGACTATTTTCTGCTTACGGTACGCGCGGTTGCCGTCTTATCATGTGATAAGCGCCGCCATTTAAGATTCCATTCTTTAATGAAACAGGTTATACCTACATACAAAAAAACAATACAAACTTCGGTCAGTCTCTTTGCTCGATTCGTAAAATACCTACTAAATCGTCCATTCGTCACTGTTTGCGAACCTACCGAGTGTCGGTACAGATACCGAACTCGAGGCGCGTAGGTATGACTCGCGATCCGGCCGTTTGTTTGAAGATAGAATAAGTTTTATATTGTTGCGAAACTTTTAAGTAGGTATTTTTCGAGTCAAGCATAGATAGGGGGACTAACCGACAAATTTTAACTCTTTGCAATACCTATTAACGAAATTAGTTAACTTAGTTGTGTAAGTATCTACCACATGAGTGAACTATAAATTATTTTTTAAAAATATTTCTTTGTACACTAAGCTTTACAATTCAAGTTCGTCACGATTTTGTTCCGGTAGTATATCACGTGACGCACAGGATGTGACAGTTTCATCCCTCAAAACTTTTAAAATTAAAAATAACTAATATTTCATTAAATTACCGTGTTTTTACCTTCACTAATCTAAAATAGGTTAGTTTATTGTTTTAAATTCAATAAGATAAAGTAAAGAAAACGAGTTTATTTACCTTAAAATACTGCTACTATCTAGAAAACTTTTTCTGTGCACCGAAGACACCAACACTTTCGTCTCAGTTTTTGTCGCAACTGACGTTTAAAACAAGAAAAGCAGTACCATAAACGATCACAATGTTGCCAGGGAGGTAGAAAAAATACTAATTAGTAGATTTTGTCTTGTGTAAGATATCAAATTCACCGTGACGAAACCGGATTTTCCGGTACTATCGTTTTCGTAGGACAACATTAAAATAATGATATTTCGTAAAATAACTATAAATTTATCACATATTAAATGAAAATACACTTATAGACTTACAGAGACTATGTTCAAATACTAAAACATACTCAAACACTAATATTCTTTAAGTGAGATGTGTTTGAAATCACCGAGACCACCGTGGGACACGCGAAATTTTCACCTTTTATTTTGCTTTTTTTTTATTATAAAAATAACTGTCTACTTTTTATGGTATTTTTTAATTTAATTCAATGTAGAAACATTTACTTTAGTCATATAAAATTTCATTTCGACACATGCCATATAAAAAACTTTAAATAAAAATGTTTAAAGTCGTGGGACAGCCCGATTTTGCTATGGTCATTTTTTGTGAAAAACACCCAATTACTATCGAAAAGGCTTATTCCGTCAAAGCTGTTTGTTTCCTATGTATTATGTACCACTAATGTAAAAAGTGTTTTCAGGAACAAATAATGTTGGGCGCATACAACCCTTGTTTCATTATTTTAAGTTTAAATACGCTTCGTGCGATTTAAATAAGACCAGCAACGCGCGCCGAGGCGCTGTAAATCGATATACAATATTATTAAGTGTTTTATGGGGAGGTGAAATCTTTAACGTCGGACCAAATATTATGCTCGTTTAAAAGGCGGTTCGGACACGTACACGTCTCTGCAGCGCGCTTTCGGCGTCGGTTCGTAGCCCGAGCCGTATTATTATTGTGTTTCATTCAAACAACTCATTCATAAAATTGCAACTCTTTCGAGAGCAACCGGAGAGCCCGTCGACACACTCCATCGCACCCACAAATGTGAACGAAAACTTTTACCTGATCCTTTTAATCCGATATTCACATGAGAAAAATAAGATTCGATTCATTATCTCGAAACGGCGTCTTTATGTGTCTTCAATCATCCAGTGCGGTGCGAACGAACGTTGATTTCGCTAATGAAGTTGTTTCAGATTGTTCAGTGAGATTTATTGGCCCCTGTTACGGAATAAACATGTGCTAGTGCCGCGGGTACTTGTCTATTAATAACCGGACCATTATTCTGCTTAATACCCCTGTGACGTGGTCGCAAACATTCCTGCGTTACTGTAATGCTGAAATTAGATTGATGCAATCAGAACACTGTACTGTGATTTATTTCATAGTATTAATTGTATTTTGATATGGAGTAATTATATTTTGTATTACGAGTACTTGTAGTTAAAGTTTCTGTTGATTTTATTTTTAATCCCTTTGTTTTTGGTTGTGGAGTCAACCTTCGCCATGCAATGCCTATGTCATTCTCATTCGCTCCATTAAGCTGAATAATTTGCTGAGCTTAGGTTTGTTTAGTTAGCATTGTGTTCACTGTATACCAAGTTAGTATACTTTCTAGTCTTCCCAGGATAACTTAAATAGGTAAAATAATCAAGTGTGGTCTCAATACAAATTATAAACTATTGAATAAATTGCGCGTGCGGTAACGTACACGTATTAGAAGTCCGTAATAGAACCTCCTTAAAAATAAAGAATAAGAGAGATTTAGTGTGTGAGACAGAGAGAGTTGTATCTTTCTTCTCTGTTATGTAACGAAATGTGCCTAAACGTGACGCGTCCTTGAAATTTCACTCTCAATTCTCCGTAAGTATGACATCATATTAGATGATGAAAAATTAATAGATACATATTTTAGGTACCTATTTATTTAGATTTCCCTCTTGTCTCTCCTGAGCCATCATCATCTGCTTAGCCTCTTCCCAAAGTATGTTGGGGTCGGCTTCCAGTCTAACCGGATGCAGCTGAATACCAGTATTTTACATGGAGCAACTGCCTAATGAATATCGAGAAAATAAAAGAAAATGCTGGCCTAAAGTTACCTATTCTTCGTGTTGTTAACATAAACATTGATGTAAGGCGATTCACAGAAGTGATGTTCTTATAATGTACTAAGTAAGTATCCAGAAACAACAGCGAGTAGGATCCTATATTAAATCCATGAATATGTACCTCAGTCCGTACTTGTCGGTATCTATAGAGAGGGTGCAGTGTGTTATGTCAGCTTGTGTTTAGAACTGGAAGAGGGGCATGGAAATTTGAATTATCGGTTAATACAGACGTCGTTAAAGCGGTGGCGATTCAAAACATCCCGTGCTGTTCCCGGTCGATCCTTTATTGCAAACTCCCTGTCGTTACCCACTAATCGACAACTGTGTTACCAAAATAACTCCTGTACAAAATTACACTATGAGCGATACTAACTTATTTACAAATTGGATAATAATGTGCGTTTTATTACAGCAGGATATATTACACTGTACCGCATAGAAGGGTTTAGGTATTCCGTTATCTTTTCCTTCATACGTCGGTTAATTATACCGTAGTACACGTGTGTAACATTGTCTATAAATAGTGAACCATCAGCGCTGCCTAGTAATTTGAAAACTTATTCAAGATACTGCTCGAACAAGAAACTTGTAAGCGACGTTACAGTGACTAAGATGCTCTCCTACAGGATATTTTGAAAGTGTCCTGAGCAATGAGGGATACATTGTCGTGGCCATAATTCAACGTATAAAAGTGAAAATGATCTTGTAAGATTTATCTTATTGGCATTCGTTTAGCAGTTCAACTTCTTGTTTAAATTCTAACTAAACAATTTTCACGACTTCGAAGTAAATTGTATTCAATTTAAATGTTTTTATTTTAAATTTAAACAGATAACGGTGTAGGTTGATTTATTTGCAAGTAGCATTAATTAAATCTTTTTGTTTTATTCCTGGAAAATCTTTCAAAGCTATCTGTTTTTAAGAAATAAGTTTAATAATAAAATCAAGTTCGTGTATGACCGGGAAGGCATTGATCTGGGGACAATTTAGAAGTTGCTCTAGGAACGGCGTAGCAGTGTGTCACAACTGTAACGACGTCTCGCGGACGGTTCGGAGGCGACGAGGTGTGAACTAACGATATGTGAACACCTCATCCGTCGCACACACACGCCCGTGGGCGAGACAACGCCAGTAATTGTCATACATGTGTATTTTAAGTTCACAATGTTGGTAATAAAGTTTCACGACTCTCTATGGCGCGCCTGATTAGGACCACTAACGAAAGATCTGTGGTTGCGACGCGCCACTACGGCCGTTTATTCGTGTATTACAGTTGTCTCGGGGTTATTTTGATGCTGCATTTTTTTTATACGTTTTATAAAGTAAATAATGACGTGAGAAAAAGTAGACTGAAAGATGTTATCATACCTACTCATAAAGTTAACCATGACAATTTCACAAAATTTTCTTTTTCTGTAAAATATTGCACATACTTATATGTATAAGAAAGAAAGAAAGAAAAAGTATTTATTGCGGCTAGTACAGGATTATAAACTAAACTAAACCTACCTAGATACGGTTCTTGTAATTTTATTAGCTTTTCCGAGTTGGTACCTATGCTAAATACACGGGCCATTACTGTACTAAAACATGGATTATGGCTATTAATAATTTAAGGGGCTGTAAGTAATCTGGAAATATTTACAAAGGAACTTTACAAATGCTGAGACTAAATTATTCCTACCACAGAAACTTTACGGGCGTAAGTACCAGAGTATGCGATGTTTTCCTTTAAGTAGCAGCAAATTCTATAATTTCATGCGGTCATCCATAAGAATTACTGTATCTTCTTATTAATCGCAACATAACTCGCTAACACGGCCTTTTCATTGCCGTGTTTGAACGCGAAAAAGTTTTATTACCATCAAAATGTCGTAACATATCTTGGGGTTCCATCCGACTGACTATTAGATTATAGGGCAGAATTAAACTCTGTAGCGTAGGGGGAAAGATTCATATTCGAAAGGATGCTAACGCGACTTGATATTCTCAAAATGGATGGAGTATGTCTCTGGGCGAGCGTACGCGGCACGCACACACATGCTACTAAATCCGGTTGCGCCCGCGCTTTAGTATGGGAATCACTATCACAATTCGTCGCTGCCGTAACGAGAGACTACAAAATTTACTAACCGCGTGAACAGCGCACTCCCTTCATTTCGGAGAAATTAATTAAAGTTTCTGAGAAGTGAACGTCTCATTCACCTATCTGATTAGGGCGAGGCGAGTGGGTGTGCAGAGGATCGCTCTACACCGATTTTGGGGTCGTCGGATAAGGTGTCAGGTTTACGGTACGCTGACAAAAAGATTTTGTATCTCAAGTTCAGTTAGGGGCCAATTTCTGATTTGATACGGTTACAATAAACTAGCTATTGAAATAGATGTGCACAAACTTACATAAGTATAGCTACCTAAGTACTTATTATTTTGAAATTAAATTACTTTTAAGTACTTTTTTTTTGCTGAATCACTTGGTATCACACTCATCATCTGCCTAACTTAATTCTAACATTATGATATCTATATTATGTGTATATGTTTGTTAATTAAATAATCGAGATTTATAAATAATGTGATTGACTTCGATACCGTTTGACCGATCAATATGAAAGTTGGCACATACCTATAGATAGGTGGTGCCTATGTATTATTTCATGTAGGAGGTTTATAGGTTTTTTTTTTACTATGATGTTGACGAAGCCATTGGGAAAAGCTATAGGTATCAATATTCGTAGTTAATATAATAAATGCGAAAACAACCCTGTCTGACTGTATGTCTGTTACATTTTCACATCTAAACCAAAGAATTGATCATTATGATATTTGACAGATAGGTAGCCTAGGACCTGAAGAAGGACATAGGCTACTTGAATAGTAGTGTATGTGTGTATGGACATTTCTATAAATTATGAAACATAAACTACACGCAGACGAAGTCACGAGCAAGCTCTTTTGGATGATAGAGGTTAGAGGATACTAGTATGGTTGGATATCCATACTAACATTGTAAACGCGAAAGTAACTCTATCTATTTGTCTGTCTGCTACCTTTTCACACCTTAACGGATTTGGATGAAATTTGGTACAGGGATACACTATGACCTGGGTTAGGACATAGGACTACCTAATTTTCATCCCGGTAAGTAATGCATTATAATATAATAATTTCCGGCTTTCATGCGGGCGAAGTCGCGGGCATAAACTACTATAAATGAAATGCGAATGTAACTCTGTGTCTGTCTGTTTGTTACCTCACCACGACTAAACCACCGAAACGATCGTAATGAAATTTTACAAAGACGTAGCTGGGTCCTATAGAGTGATAAAGTTAGAAGTACTACTTTTAGTTCTGAATATTTATGATGAAATATAAAATGCACGCAGACAAAGTCGCGGGAAGCAGCTAGTTTTTATAGAATTTAGAGACTTTAACTCCGACCATTGTTAGCTTTGACCCCTGAGATTTTGATTGATTACCGATGAGCTAATATCTTCATATTTTAAATGTTTCTTTTTTTAAGAATGCAAAAAAAAAGTATTTATTTGAAACGGACGTTTTACATCATGATGTAAAAAGTTCATTATCTTCACGAGTAACAAGAGATTAAAATTATATTCGGAACCTATAACCGCGACATAGTGACAATACATCAGAAGGTCAATTCTCGTAATTTACGTTCAAAATCTAGTCTCATCTCAGCGACAAACAAATGTCAAAAACTTGTCAAAATTTAAGGGAAATTAGAAATATTTTTTGACAGATTGAGACTGAGATCAGACTTAACGAACGTTAAACGGTCTTAAAATTACGAATATTGCCCCTCTGATGACACACGATGATTCATCAGGCAGGTATGACCTCAACGACGAATGCTAATATTTTTAATATCAAAACAAAGTTTAGTACAGGACCTACTTTGTCTTAAATAAAACAAAAAAAAAACAATCCTTTACCAAATTGTACGACCTAATTAGCAAAACTGCGATGCGATATCCTGTTACACAAATGTAAAAAGCACACTTGCATATCATTAAACATTGGCTCATTATCAAGAACAATAGCTCACCAGACGAACATTTACTTAATCATGGCTTTTTATTAGGTACGCATTATTAAAGTCGAACGGGTACCAAACGTCAAATTACGATTCCGAACAAAAAGGAGTCAGTAAGCGGTCGAATGCAAACTGCAAAAATGACGAAGATTGTTCATGGCTCATTATGAAGTTAAATGAATGGTGTTGGTTTTGTTCTTCGGTTTACGTGTACCGAGGTCGTGCACGCGTGTTCGCCGATATGTGACCACAAGCCAGCGAAGTAGGCACCCATAGTTCAACTCGCTCACGCCTCCGCGCCTCGCCTCTAGAGCCCACCTTCAATTACCGCGGAGAGTAAACCTCCGTGCACAAGTGAGGCTGGGTGGAATATTGATTCGAAAATTTTAAATGATGGCAATGTATTTTAAAATTTACTAAAAATGTATGCGTTATGACAATTCTGTACCGTCATTAGCAACCAACAAGATGATTACCACGAAAACGATTGCCGTTTGCGTCAAGCATTTCCCACACAGTGCGTCGTTCCCACAAATGTGTATTCCTCCTAAGACTTGGTTGCAACTCCGAGACGCATTCACAAAATATTAATCTGGAACTCGACACTTGGACCGCAAGCTTGACGAGACTCGTATGACCTAAATAAAAACAACTTTGTCGTCTTTTGTTCCAGCTTGTTTATGAAATGAAAATGTACATAACTTAAACACCAGTAGATAATAACATAGCTACATGACGTTTAACGCAACCCATTTAAACGTTTAGGTATTCATATTATTTTTTTTTGAGTAAGTATTCATAAGACTCTTTATGAAATTTACTTTATTTGTACCTTACCTATAAAAAAGTTTAAAGTAACCATGTTCTAAAACAAAAAGTTTGTAAAAGTGAACCATCGGTGTTGGTTGAGGGAAGACGTCTCATTTGCCTACTTTACGTATTTATGTAACGCCTTGTTCCTTTTGGTGACAAGGTGCTATAAAGTAGTAGTCTGTACATTTAAGAAGATCCCAGGATGCTTCTTCTTCAGTTCCTACACTAGACATAAAATAAGAAGTATGAAAGCACAATACTTTCGTGCATAGGTAATGCCTAAAAGACAAGAAGAATAAGTATTACTAAATCCTTGAAACGTTTTTTTATATGTCTAATAAAATGCTGGTTGCTGCATTTTAGAACTGCGACACAAGAGTAATAAATATTATGCATTTACAGCTTTTCATGAACTAGGTGAGACTGAAATGGGATTCATTATAATGTAGGTACCTTAGATTAAGTATAATTTAATTGCAATATTGTTAGAAATCAAACCCGTCTAGGCACACAAGCATTGTGAGAGTAAAATGATGCCACCCGAGATTTTGCGAGTCTGAGGTCTTAAAACGAACGATACAACGGAGTATAAACGTTTACAGCCCATTCTTGAACTTAATTGCTATTTAAATAAAAACGTACCATGAAAGCAATGAGACCAAGCTGTTATTAAAGAAAGACTTTGAATTCTTATTAAGTAAGCTTATTTAAAGGCAGAATTTACGACGGTCTCATATTATGAAATGAAAAATAGAGAGTCATAACTGCAACTGGATCGAGTCAAGACTATTGGGTGTTAAAAGGCTCAGAATGTTACGCCGAGTGGTCGCCGGAGCTTACACTTCAAAACTGGGAAATAATGAGGATAATCCTCTCCCTGGCGAGGGAGTGACTCCCTCTTATCATGGAGATAGCGAAATTAGATCGAATCGGCACGCACTCGGCCACTGACCGAGCCATTCCATAATATTATCTTTATTAACATTGGTTTGCGTACGTAAACTTCACCATTTTAATTATGGCTCGCAAAACTAACTGTATTACTAGATAACTTTGACCGATATTAATACGAGTGCAAAATTTAATAAACTGTTATCGGATAACAAATAAGGGTGACAGGAAATCCAATAATTGATTAATGAATCACATCCACTTGAGAGATAATGTTTTGTTTTTAAATAATAAGCTTATTACGGAGATTTTATTGGATTATTCAGCAGGTTGGTACTACATGGATATAGGTACTTATTACAATTATTATGTTGTGAAAAAAATATGATTTTAGATAAAAATTTAATCCTGTGTTTGAAATTAAACGGAGCAAGAAGAAACATAAGACTATACACATAGGAGACATTAGATTTCGTCCCTACAGTATGAAGGAACCGCTTGAAAAATAATGGACAATACTATAATATGTAGGAACTTGTATTCATGTTATCATAATTAACAACTAAGTATCTAAAGTAAATGGGAACCATCATAACGCTACAAGTTGATAGAAACAAAAAACGTTTAGGCCTGATTTTACACTTTATACTTAAAAACACATTATATAACAACTCATTCTAAGTTGGTAACTCATTCTGGTTTAGCTGCTTCTGAAGTTATTGATGATTAGTATCTCAGATAGAGTTGATTGTACGTTTTCATGTGAATACTACTTGTTAGAGTAAAATATCATTTTGAATGGATTCATTTCATCTAGATATGTTATGATGTTAGGATAAGTGTGATTTTGGTTGTTACTCATCATGGAACAGTTATGTTTCTGAATATTTTGTTGATAGATAATTATTAGCAGTCACATTATTTGATATTCCTGGAACATGATTTTCTGAGTGGACACCCTGTATTTCATGTGCTGTTCACAGTGAAAGGTTAGTAGCCGTATCATTTTAAAAACTGCATTTTATTAAATAGAACGGACTCTACTATTTTCATTTTAATGCTCAATTATTATTTTTAATAATTCCATTTTTACGATTTGATAAACAATGACATGATAAAGGTATAATTAAATTAAAAAAAATAATAAACCAATTCTGCAAAGGTCCAACCTAACACAAATAAAAAAGGGTTATTGGGGAAACTTTTAAAAACTATGTCGTGTGTTTAAATTGCAATTCGAAACAATCTAATAAAAACACAAACAATTTCACTATTGATAAAAAAATTAGAGATAAAAGTGTCAGGATGATTAGAATTATGTATTGCGTCGGCAAAATGAGTTTATCAATAATGACGATCGTAAAGACAATACACATTTACAATAATAATAAAAATAAAACTCATATGTTTAAAAGAAAATATAAATATATTTTTAAATATATAAATTATTACATTACATTGTTACAGGAGGGTACTATTAGCAGTAAACCTATTTTGAACACAATGTGCAATTCATTACAGTCGTGTGAGGCTGAACTAAATCGATTGCTTTCGTTTCCGATTGTTTTTGCTACGTTCTATCGAGAGTTAGTTGTTTTATATAAAAAATATAGTTAATATATTTATTGTAAACACCGAAACTTACGAGCATTTATATTGTCCAAAGGTGAATAAAATATTTTATATGGTAAAACTGTGATTATTGTTATTATGTCTTTCTAGTTTTACGTCCACATTATTTCTAAAACGTTAAACTAATATTTGTTTTAGCAGTTACGTATATTGTGTCCCATATTATATTGCTTTATTCTCGAGCTCCTTTTATTTTAACACACATGATTTTAAAGTGTAAGAGATAAAAATAATGGATGACAACAATTTAACATTATAATTTCAGAAAAAAACAAGTACCTATCCCAATTATTTATTTGCTTTAGGAATCCTTAACCACATGAACATATCACTTTAACTTATGCATTGTTTTGGCATAGTAGTACAGTACATTAAAAAATGTTTATATTTATATCAACTGACATCGCATCGCAAAATAGTTATATTTAATTACTTTCAAAAGTTTATAAATTTTCCAAATAGCAAAGTATTTTTGTTACCTGATTGGGGGGAGATCCTCTGAAGGCGAACTGGGATGTCATCTCGTACTGTGTAAGTCGCCAGAAAACTTTTAAACGGTCACGTTTAGTTTAATGTCTGTGTCACTGTCCGCACACACTTCACAGTTGCATGTTTGTCGCGCGTTGGCACTATTCAGGACGCGGGCTGAAGTAGTAGCGGTGCATCCCCGAGACGAGCGAGAATCAGCGAGCGTAGCATGGGATGCACTCGCGATGGTGCACAGTGGGTAGCCGCGAGTCCGCGAATATCGATTGCGGTGTGGAGTCGGGATACAGCGGAGCGTCACAGGAGCGGAGCGAGCCGCGTGGTGCAGCGGGCGCGTGGTCGCGCGCGCGGCGGCAGTGGGTAATGCGGTAGCTGCCCGCCAGGTGATAGTAATTGGCGCCGCCGTCCCGCTCGCTCGTCGGCCGTCCCTCTCGGCGCGCACACGCACACTCGTCACTGTGTGCGTGAAGCTCGCACACCGCTCCTTCTTTTCACGCTCGCGTCGCCGTTTGACCCCGCGCGCCGTCGACGCTCTCGATTTTTGCGGTGCGGTGGGTGGCGCCCGCCGCAGGGGCGGCCCAACGCGGTGGGGGCCACCGGAGGTGGGGGTAGATGCACTCCTTTCTTTTTTAAAGCTTCTCTTTCTTTTCTCGTATTTTTTATGTTAGTATTGGTACGAAGCGGTCTCTTTTATTTTATTTTATACATATATATTGTGATAATTAACAGTGACGATGCGCACGACGAGCGAGTTTGCCGAAGCGTCGACTTAATGATAGCTTTGCATTTGATTAAAGGTAACCACGACATTTGTAATTTTTATTTTCCTTCCATGTGAAACGTACTTTGGTAGTTATACAAGCCTGTCTGTAAAGTCGACGGTTGTGGCCTGTTGTGTACTCGATAGCTTATATTACAGGGGTCGCTTTAGCGGTGGAAACATGTTAGCGGTGACAGTATTAAACGGTATTTTGAATGTGTTTCACTTATCTCTGTATTGCGCACCAACTTATAGGAACTTTTATCTCCAACACAAATAGAGTTGGTTTATACATACCTACGTATCTAAATTCTCGTGTGTTATAATCTACGTAGAGTCACATAAACAACTACGTTTTATTTAGCACGGTTTTTCTTTAAAAGTTTTATCCTGTATTTAACTTTAAAGACTTAGTGGTATCACTGGTCTGTGGCATACTCAATTTAATCAATGAATATGGAATAATTAAGTAATGCAAGATCTGACAGCAGCTCTATCTGCCACAAATTTAATGTTCTTTGTTAAGTAATTGCAAGACTGGGCCAAGTGGTAACCGTGCACAGTGATCACAGGAGATAACCATCTACAATTAAACTATGACAATAACACACCAAGTATCGAAATAAAAAGCGCAACGTCCCGATCGATCTGTTCCCCTCTTCTTTCTTATCGCGCGAATATTTCACAGTGAACGCATACCGACCGAAAAAACTCACACAGATATAAAATATTCAAACGGTATAACATAAAATAAATTATCTTAGGTGAGTGTGAGATTGTGTGCGTTGCCCCCTCCTCTGGGCGGGTACCGGCGAGCGACCAATTGGGTCGAGCGGCGCGCGACGCCGGGCCAAAGTCACTCATCGCGGCGCTGTAGCCGATGCCGCACGCTATGCCCGCTCTCACTTCGGCCGTCACGCCACCCGCCGGCACTAAACCATGACCTTAATCCTTTGACTCATTACACCGCCTCACTGACACCGCAATGTACTTACACATCGACACTTCTATACTGTTGTTAACTATCGTATCGATTAAAATGGGGCTATGGACAAAGCAATATAAACGACTGATTACAGCTAGTTAGATTTTGCAATAATTATGACAATCTAAGGCCGGAAAATTATGAGAATTTCGATAATTTTTATACCTGTTTATATTTATCATCACTAATGACATTAAAACAACACTTAGTCGTTTTAAATAATAAATTAATTTGTAGCTAAAACGAAAAAAAACTGAGTTAGGATATAGTTTTATATCTACCTCACATTTATAAAAAAGGACATCTGATATTTTGTTGTAATTTATCCTGTTTTTAACTAAAATAGTCTTGATTTGTCCTTCAGAGTAAGACTTTTTACAACATTGTTAAGTATTAAGTATGTTTAATAACAGGTAATGCTTATTTACCAAACCGCACTGGGCCCGCGTGGTTGATTATGGGCCCACTACCTCTCACAGAGAGGAGGTCTGTATCCCAGCAGTGGGAACATGGCTGATTATGCTAATGCTTATTTACATTGTAAGTAGGTATATTAAAAATTATATTTATGTCGTATAATTTGGTAAACAAAAATTGATTAAGGAAAAAGGGAACGCATAAAAAAATTATTGTATTTTTTTTTCTGTTCGATCTATAGTTAGTTGTTTTTATTCAGATAGGTACTGAGCAAGTGCATAAATCTTGGGAAATATAATTGGTTAATAGACCGTTTTCAACTATTATAAAAAAAATATATATACACTTTTAGTTGTACAGTGACAGTAAATCAAGACATTGTAGAGCTCTACATTTTATTTTCCAGTTTGTTATATCTACATATTTGACGTTTATTTGTGATAACTTTTCGTTTATTTGATCAAAGAATTATAAAAGAGTGGAACAAATTCTACAGAGCCAGTCAATTATGACGTCTCTACTAAATTTCCCTCAGTAATTTCTTGGCCACTGAGTGATACGGCTCGCAATAAACACGTTGTGAAAATATTTTCTTGGCTTGTTATTTCTGAAGTTACCGGTAGACATAGCTCATTCGACGGCTTCTTTTAATTTCAGCCATGGCGGCATGTGTGGTGATCTTTTATGAGTCGTCCACTTACACCTATAAACGCTCTATAGCCTCAACGACAGATTGAAATAAAATGGAAAGACGCATCGGCATCTTAAAAGGCGTGCGCATAAGAAAATAAAAAGAAAGTGAACGTTATTTGTTTTAGTCAAATGAGTTTCTGACGTGGAGCGTCTCATACATATCGAGTTCGTGGAAGGCTGGCTTTATTAGCGCGACTGTACCGGCACAAAGACACATTGCATTTAAATATCACACTAAAAGCGTCAATCTACATACGTCCTATCGAGCAAATCCTAAAAGTGATTTATACTGAGACCCTATTCGATTGAAGTAGATTACAAATAATGAATAAAATTGCATACGAAATGAGTAGACCGAGAGTCCGTGGGTGTACCGTTGTTTGAGCGGGGTGGGGGAGGCGTGCAGGCGGGTTTATTGCTGGTAAATACTTAGCTAGTATACCTCTAGATACCTCTAGATACTCGCCGCTTATCCACCCGATATGCCCCCGTGTGGATACGTCAAAATTCATTTGCGCTTTTGATCTGTGCTCCAGTAGCTACGTGGAACGGTTTCGCTTTCACACGCTCGCATTAAATCAGGGAAGTTACCGGAGGAAATGGAGAACGACCAAATCCCATTTTGGTTACGTTTTGATTTAAATAAGGTTTTTGTTTACATACTGTTGACTTTATGTAAACACGTGAGGAAAGCATAGATTGAACCTAGGCATTTTTATAATTGACCTTGAACTGCGTACAAGCACACGTGGTCTTCTAGGAAAAGCACGAGTTATTACTTATAACGACGATCGACGTGAACCACGTGAATGTTGTTTCAACCTGAAAAAGTAACATTTTCTTTTATATTCGGTTATTTTAAGTCCAGTTGGGGTCTTGTAAGAATGGCATGTTTCTAGATTTAGGTATGACTAGACTTTTCTAACCCTGTTTTTCATATGAGAAGTGTCTCAAAAACTTTGTTGAAGTTAATCCGCGTAATGTGCAACAGGAAGTTCAGGAGGTTTTGGCTTATTTTATGAACTTTTGACCTAAGTATTTGTCACCTATTTATGCTCTCACTTAGAGTGTCACAAACATAAAACATGGCGTTCTCAACATGATTGAACAAATACGCGACTATTCAAACTATGTGTTTAAGTTAAAGTTTTTTTTTTTTTTTATCGAAAAAGTAAAATGTATCTTTCTTAATGAAAAAAATAATAATTCAGATTTCATATTCTGTTTCGGACACAAAATAGTTCTTAGTCGGTTCTGTGTTTACTGTATTGTTGAGCATCATACTCATGCTCAATCTTTTGCATTCTACTTGGTGGATCTTTGATATAATATTTACGTTACTGATAGTTTATTCCGGCCACCATATGTTACCTCAGGTTTTACTCGAGACAGCTAAGCTTTAAGCCTGCAGGCTGGTCAGCAGCACCATTGTGCCTTAATAACATTATACTGCGGCCACAAAACGCGAAGCCAAGCGAAATGATTTGAAGCTGTTGTCAATCTATGTATATTAGCCTCCTGGCTCGGAGTATCAGTAGGCAGTGATTAGAATATTGGTTAGAGGTTATACCAGCGAAAATAGGTTATATTAAGTTGACCTACATAATGATTTTCATGTGACGGTGATTCGATGTATCCTAACCTGATTATTGGGGCACAATTATGTACCTACATATTAGTAGAAAAGTAGAAAAGCCCAATGTGAAACAAAAAGATACTTACCGCATAAAAATAACATTGAAATTCAGCGTTTGTAGAGGTAATACCTTGGTGTGGTTACTCAAAGATATTATGTTTTGTGTTCGAGTTCTAGACTGCACGATGTCTTAATTGGTCTGATAATGAACGGGTTACTTCTATACTCAATAATGTCTTTATTAATTAAAATGGACGAGTCAGTAGTACCGCTAATAACTAGCCGTTATAGAAAGGGCTATAATAAACATTGGTACTCAACCTTTTTTGTCATCATGTTGAAGAATAGTTTTTGCAAGAAATGATTTATGATTAAATGAGTAGGTATGATAAAATTATTTCGAATTCAATCAAATGAGTTCAACGAAGCATCGTTTATTACGGTTAGTGGGTATAATAATGTTGAAATATGTCTGATACCTTATTTTTTAATAAGTACAAGTTTAGTGTTAAATTAATGTCTTGTTTTAGTGTACCTAATGCATATAATTATTAGAAATATCCTAAACTCATTTTTTTAGATCGTAAATAATTATGTTCCTGCTTTAATAAATCTATTTTTTTCAAAATCCGTTTATGAATCTAGATTCCTAACTTCCAAAAGTAAACTCACTTAAACTTCTCAATAAGCCAGGACAGTAAGCATATAGACATAGAACTTACAAATAATGTGTATGTTTATAGGTAGATCGCGCAATTTCATTCTCATGAATGGGAATCGTAGCTACTTATAGTTACGAATCTACAATGAAGTTTCTGCTCCATTAGTCGAATCGAGCCGGGATCGTTAATTACCTTCTACTTAATTATCGAATTGCACGGAACATTTTTTTTAATTTAATTACTAGTGAACTTATCTTGGGAGCACACATTGAATAAGTGGGTAAACATTTTCTTGGGAGAGAGAGAAGACAAGTTACAAAAACAGTTTAAGACAAAAGAGTAGCGAAAACCAGAAATGAATCCGGGCGGGCGGAGTGCTTCCGCCCAACCCCGACGGCGAGAGCGCGGAAATAACACGGAGGCACGACCATAGAGCCACAACCGTTTAGACCTACGAGCATCATCAAACTACATCACTTTAGTAAGCAGCTTATTTAAAACTTTTTGATTGTTGCTTTGTCTTTGTTTAACGTATCGACGAGTGTAATAGCTACTACAGTAAGTAGTACCTACTTAATCATATTTTTTATAGAGTTGACGTTTATATTACTTAAACCATAAGATTTGTGTCTAATATGAATCTTGCCTAAAATACCAAGTTAAAGAAATCTTTGTGCATCACAATGTTTGCGGTGCAGGAAAGAATGACAAATTGCAAATAGATTCCTGCTCACAATTTTAAGACTAAAATTTTAAAACAAATACGAATGCATAACGAATTTATGAAATCTCTTTCGCACTCTCTGTCAGTTTGTACATGTCGAATATCGCATTCCCATTGGGTTTTAATTTAATGTTATGGCTGCTCTAATAGAGTGTGTGGTACTATTGTTTGCCGCACTCACCGAGTATACTGTTTGTGGATACGGTGGCACGGGTTAACAGAGTAGAGGGATGGTCATTTAGTGGAAGGTAGCCCGCCCCGCGCCCCTTTGCCCCCGCGAGCCGTGTCTGCAGCACAGACTGATTAAACGATCCGCTGTCTGTTTCTAAACTTGTTTGTTTTGCGGCCCTCATCGATACTACGTATTTCACTTTAAAACTTCGAAATACGAAACTGAGTAGCTAACTGTATTTTGAGTTTCATTAATATTTTTCTCTGTTTGCCATGACAGCCTTCAAGGGGCTTGATGACAGATGCCACTTCCTAAAATTGTGCGAGAGGATATATTTATGAGCTTTTTGAAAAAGAAGGGATCTTTATCCGGCTCCCTCTCTCCTCTTTGTTATTACTTATCCATGCTTTGTCCATTTTACCGGATAAGACCAAGACTATGTAGTTTAAGAAGAGTTTGAGTGCTGTCTGTTCACTATACCACCAAAACTACATGTACGTTTAATCTTAATTCTAACTAGCCATTTTGGAGATGTAATTTTTTTAGAGTCTAGATTTTCTTCTTCTATATCTTCCGGTATATTATAGTGGTAAGGTAGTATGAACTACTAGAAGATCTAAATCATGAAGAAGGAATAAAGGCATGCAAAATTTCCAAATTGTTAATAGAAATAAACTTTATGCGTCAGGCGTGAAGTTTCTTTTGCATTACGAAAAGCATGGTCTTGAAAAAATACACCAGTTAAAGTGCAGGTACTTATTGCTGTCCCTCTTGCATATTATGGCGATGTTCACTATAAAAATATACACAGTTCATTGACAGTGGTCTAAAACGATTTTAAAGAAGCCTCACGTCAAGGAATTTTCAAAACACCTCCATCTATGTTCAGCGATTATTATTTATAGTTTAGGAGAAAACTAAGTTCAAAGGGAATAATTCTGTTCGACAAAATTCGTTCCATATTTCAGTCCCCAAAAGTTTATTAAGGGGAGTGTAAGAAAGAGTTCCCAATAATTTTAAAACTCTTCTGACCCGTTAACCAAAACCACAAATATGTCCGTAGAGAATTTTACTCATAATGGATCATCAAATTTTGACTATATTTCTGACCTCCTATTGGTAATTGTAAGCTATTGGTAATTATAAGAAATGAAAAACCGTAAAAAGGCAAGCCAACGGTCCAAAAGAGCTTTTTATCTCGTATGAATTGACCTATGTTACCTACATGGGGATATTTTAAAATGCCCATGACTATACTTTTCTAAAAAATCGTTGATGTGTAGGTAACATGTGAATGTAGTGAATTCCACATAATCGATCGGAATCAATTAACGCAGTCGACGTCGATCGGCGCCATAATCCGGCTGCCAAAACTTAACTGGATCAGCCTGAATGGTCGATATCATCGACCAACCGCAGCCTGGTTCACGTTACCAGATGGTCTATAGAGGATGGTATATACTCGTATAGTGTCTACGCTTTATGTGGAGTTTGACTTCATGGCTGTGATACATTTAGAGTTTACCAAGTTTACATCCATGATTAAATTGATCTTGTTTTGTTAGACACAATAAAGATGCATTTCCGAAGGTGCCAGCAGACCGCAGACGGCAGTGGCAGTGGCGCTCAACAGTAATAGCAGACCGCAACGACACTACTGGTTTTTATGGATATTTCTATCGTAGATGGCAACAACGCTACCTGCTGCTGCGATTGAGCGGTAACTGAAGACCACACAACATAGTGCCGCCAATGGCTGCCACTAACAGAGCGACAAGACGTATCTTCTTGTTTGACAAATAAATTACGCGAAACTGAAGAAGTGAAGTGCCGCGGCCGTCATATGTGAGGTTACGTTCGAAATTAAAACTGCAGCAGCACTGCTATTGTGTTCGAAATAGTAATTTTAAATAACTCGTTGAACTCGTGTAAAAACCAAAAGAGTTCATTGTGGTATTACGCATTGTACTGTATGAATACTAATAATTATGCTCTTTGAACTACTTACTTAATTATTATTTAAAGCGAGACATAAAATATTATACCTAATATAAGTAGATATTTCATTATATTTTTTTTTTAAAGCTACCTTTTTGTTTTTTTGTAATATTGCCTACCAGACTAATGCTTACGGTGAAAGAGAAAACAGTAAGGAAATCTGCAATGAAGAGTAACAAATTCGGTAACTCCCAGTAAACAAACATACATAAGGTCTATTCAAATTCATGTATCCAATTGATGTTAGGTATTTCAAGTTAAATAAGTATCAACTTTATTATAGTGTAAATTAAGTTGTTTTCAGAATGACTGGTACTATTGAAAAGGTCTTAAAAATGCTTGAAGTTGTAGCGTTAACTGAACTTTATTGTGTAGGAATTCAAGTTATTTTTAAATCGCGAACGCAGATTACCTAGTGCTCCCTTATTTCGAGCTTGTTCCTTATCTTTATGAGAAGAGGCTCTCGCCTAGCACAACCGAACTTGCACAGATGCACACAATTAATAGCTAATTTATTACATAATATTATTATTATTTTGTGAATTATGTATCCTGCTAACATAGTTTATATTATTTTGTTATCAATTCATAATTTCTCTAAATTATAGGTTCCCTACGACTGACTACGATTACTGATCAATGTCGACGTTTGTCCTAATTGTGGAGTAATCAAATGAACAAAAGAAGAAGTTTTGTCACCATTTGATAGACAGAGTCCCCTTTATTTATAAACGTTGCTTAAAGTTAAGTAGTGATCAGCGACTGTTTAACCATACATTTTTGACCTATAAATGTTGCTTAGCTTTAATCGTCATTTATAAATAAACCCCATTATGTTACCACCAAATGCACACGTCAGTTATACATTTCCAGTTTTAGCTGACCTCGCATCGTTTAGGTTTTTCGTACAATCAGAAGTCAGCTTGTATACTGTTAGTGGTCATGTATAGCTTGATGTGTAGTCTTGCGTACCTTGGGCCCACCATGACATAACTTATTCTACGTAGGACAAATCCGTGTTAACCAGAGCACTTGGATTGCAAGGACATTAAAAAAAAATTGCCATTAATGTCCCTCTGCTGTGCAAAGGCCTCCTACACTCCTTCCACCTCTCTGATCAGAGCTTCCAAGGACGGACGGACATTGTCATAGTTTTATTTTAAAGCACGGAATCAGAAGTTTAAGGTGGAAGTCGTAAATGGATTTAGTGTCCAAGGTTATAAAGTGGTGTGAATAAAGTGGCAGCAACTTCTAGGAAAGAAAATCAAACTGAAAATCATTCTCTGAATTCAATCACTGTTTGTCTCTTCATCACCCAAAGGTTGACTGCTAGAAAATGCTTATAGAATTAAGCTGGCCTCTGTACGTAAGTGTGCTAGAAGTATTTAATTAATAAGAACGTTGCATATAAAATAGCGTAACCGTTAAACGAATTTGGATGAAACTTGTCACACATATAGAGCATGTCCTGGATTAACACTTATAAAACTTTATTATACTGTTAATGCGATCCGGTGGCATAAATGTAATGTTCCATTTGTCGTTTTCCGACCTCCATGTAGGCGAAGCTGTGGGAAAAAACCTAGTCCAGTTCCTCTTTATTTAATAAAAATTCATCCCTTCAAGAGGTTAAACGTTGGATACAGCTTAAAAGAGAGATATTTTTTGTTGAACTAGTATAGTAGTATAATCAGCCTATAATGTTCCCACTGTTGGGACACAGGCCTCCCCACGCTAGAGGCGAGAGGAACTGGGCTGTAATCCACCACCCGAGCCCAGTGCGGGTTGGTAGATGTGACATGTCATCGAATTTTTGGTTCTAGGACATGCCGGTTTCCTCACAATGTTTTCCTTCACCGTTTTTGTTGAACTAATTACTGTAAACTGATTAAGGATCATTATCATCATCATTTTCCTACCCTTATCCCATATTGCTTGGGGTCGGCGCAACAAGTAAGGATAGGAGTATAATAACTAACTTTACTACGTAACACGTTCATTGCGTAATGTGGCGAACTAAACCTCGTACGAGTCAGTGCGCGGCCGAAAAAGCTATTGTTCTCGCTTGTGCACTTTGAATTTCTCTTAGGCAAATGAATAATAAGTTAAATGACTAGAATAGGATTAAAGACCTTCAAGCATTTAACTTTTGAATTAAAACATACCAGATGGTATTCGCCTCTTAGCAGCCGAATAGTTAAGGTTTTATTTATAAACGATGATTAAAGTTAAGTGACGTTCAAACGTCAAAAATATATGGTTAAAGAGTCGTTAACCACTACTTAACCGTAAGCAACGCTTATGAATAAATGGGAAGATGTTTACTATAATATGCGGTACAGGGTTTATATAATCTCGTAACGATCTCGTACAAGGCAGGTCGATAAATTTGAACAGTTTTGTTACTGATACTTACCTAATAAATTATGGTACCTACTTAATAAATTATGTATCTTAACAAAGACAGAAACAGGAAGAGATCTAGTTAGATTTTAGAATACCATAAACTTAACATCACACTTGTTTTCCCCGAAGGGTAAGTCTAACTACTTTGACGGTCGTAGATAGACGATTTCCATTTCCTTTTTTTATTTATAGTTTATATGTCTTTAATATGTAGGTACCTATATCTTTAAATTTAAATAAATATTTATTTCTCAATTCTCGCTGTTGCACCTACCAACTGTCTGTCTCTGCACCATCGAAAGGTGACTGGCAGGTTCTATTTACAATTTGAAACTGTCGTTAGGAAGTAAGTTGTGACGTATCGTACGATTAACGTTCAATGTCACGTGATTTATGGCTTTATTTTTATGCACTACTATCAATTATTTATCAAAAATATAAATTAATCTAAATTAATTTACAAAATGAAGCTGATTTTTGATATTTTTAGCTCACAACAACAACAAAAACATTCTACATTACAAAATTTATGAGGTATTTTTCTTACTGTTAACCAGCTTATTGTGCGAATCCGACTCGTTCTTTGCCGGTTTTATTTGAATCACATCCCTATTTTTTTATCGATATTTTGGAATTAGGAAATGTCTCGTAGTATGGTTAGTGCGATTACTATGTAATTTTTGATCCAAACATCGTGTGGCAGATATAATATACCTATAGACAATTCACTACATCCCCATGCATTGCTAAAATCCATGAAAAATTCAAGCAGTATTTATGAACACTGCTTGGATTTTTTCATATACTTTTGACCTCGCTCCTACCTGGAAAAAAGACAAGCACGACAAGAGTGTTAAGTTGACATAAGTTCGACATAGGTACTCGTGAACAAATCTACTCTGAGAGTGAACTTTAACATTTTTTTGAAAATTCTGTTGACGAGCACACCGACCTTTTAACCTTGTTTGACTTAAGCATTGTGTAAATTGAAAAAAATAAGTACGCGTTTGACCGTTTTTTAAACTAACCCCACAAAGGCTAATTTGGTATGAGAAAACGTTTAGGATAGACGGTGTTTTGTCATACAAAATTGACATTAATTTTGTAATTAAAAACAGAAGTATTATAACAAAGAAGGGTTTTAAAAAGTGCATTTAATAAACAAGACAATTTCTGGTAGCTACCTATAGTTTTTTTGGGTCTATACAGGTCAAATTAAATTAGCTAGCGAAACTCTGCAGACGTGGTAGGTGGAATCTAGTAATGACATACTTTAACGGCCAAAGGTGCTAGAATAGAAATATTCTATTCTTGCGATGTTTAGGCACCTACCTAAGTATATCTTTTAATAATTATAGACTTTTTTTTCTTTCGACTTATTCAGAGAAGATCTCGATCAAGCTAAACGATCGGCTTCAAATGCTTATACTAAACTAACGTACTTAAATATTCAAACTCAATTAATACGCTTTCCGAATTGTAAAGAGTCAAATAATTAAAGGGATACTTGCAAATAATAGTTTGAATTAAATAATTGACCAAATTAAGTTCTGCTCATGACTGTTTAGTTTTCAAAAGTAAGGTAGGGACCGGAACTGAACCCTAGCGCTACACAGATATTGAAAGACAAGTCACTATTAAAATAATATTTTTTTCTAGACTGTGTCCTTTCAGAAAGATAGCCTATGGAAATCCGGAGAGCATATTCCCGGAGTTCCAGCCTGTCCATATTTTTCAGGAGGATCTTACCAGCCGATCGATTCTTTAAAAATCTCACCGTGAAAAGTTAGGTGAAGTGAGCTTAGAGTGAGCTGTCAATAGTGTCAATCGTTAGTTGGAATGACAGCTCACTCCACGTTCGTGTGTGTGGTCATGGTCTTTGGGGCCAGGGGTAAATACCCGGAAGCAGTACCTTCAGTTAAGCTGAACGGTATACCCCTTGTGAGGGTAGACCGATTTAAATATCTGGGTCACTTATTGACCACTGGCCTCAAAGACGATGAGGATATTGACAGGGAGCGGAGGGCGCTGTGTGTGAGAGGTAACATGATTGCCCGCAGATTCAGGCGTGCCTCTAAAGAGGTCAAGCGCACTATATTTAGTGCTTACTGTACGTCCTTTTATACTTGCAGTCTGTGGGTTCATTATACTCAAAAATCATACGGCGCCCTTCGTATCCAGTACAATAATGCATTCAGGGTGTTGGTGGGGTTGCCCCGGTACTGCAGCGCGTCAGGGATGTTCGCTGAAGCTCACGTGGACTGTTTTTACACCGTGATGCGGAAGCGGTGCGCATCCTTGGTCCGTAGGGTGCGGGGCAGCGCCAACAGCATCCTGTCTATGATAGCGAGCAGGCTTGATTGTGCGTTTGTGAACCACTGCTGCAGGGTTTCGGCTGGGCCTGTCACCGTGCAGCAGTGATGTCACAATCTGTGTTCTGTTTTTGGTTTTGATTTGTGAGTGTATTACTAACATAGTTTGTAAGTGTATTGTTACTAACACTATGAGTCTTGTTACTTGAATTAAAATTATTATTATTATTATTATTATAAATAATTTCATCACCACTACTGTCAAAACGGTGAACGAAAACATCGTAAGGAAACCGGCATGTCTTAGAATAAAAAAATCAAAGACATGCGACATCTACCAACCCGCCTGCTGGGCCCGCGTGGTAGAACAGCCCACTTCCTGTCGAAGAGAGGAGTATGCAAGTTTTCCAGTAGTGGGAACAATATAGGCTGATTATGCAAATAAAGCAGTTTTCTTCACCAAAAGATGCATTTGATTAACCCATTATTTTAGGAATTGGAAGTGATGTATCGGTGATGATAATATTTAGATGCATGAATGAATCTATTTTAGACGCTGGTGGTAACCTCTGAAATGCAGGAAATTAATTATTATGGCAATTCGTAATTTACCCTTCCACGCGGAAGTAGATAGTGTAATCATTATACACAACAATGGAAAGTAGGTATCTACATTGTTTCATATAATGATATATGTTGATAATGATAATGACAATACAATTTATTTCTGTCTTAACAAAGGTACCTTATAAATTCATTTGTTAATTTAACGAGTTGGTAGTTATTTTAATTGTTAAACTGTGTTAGTCAAAATACATTGTTTAAACGGCTGCCGTCGGATTAATAACAATGCAAATATTCATAATTCCATAATTGGCAATTCAAATGAGCATTTTGTTAGTTTTGGGTCGCGCTGGTGACCCGGCCGCCGCAGTGACAACCCAATATAACAAGGGGCGGACATAAGCAAACTGTTACGGGAAAATGTCCATTTACTGCAAAATAAAACACTACCGTGAATTGAACAAACCGCCCGATAGGAACTGAAAGTTTTATTTTCGTGTGATCAGAACTCCAGAAAAATGCTGAAAAAGAAAGTTAATTTCGAATTTGGAATTTTCGAGGTTTTTGTGGGGAAAAAGATATAGATTAAAATATATTAAAATGTCATCAGAATCTTAACTGATAATAAAAAAAATTGCAGATGCTTTTTTAGCTTTTATGTTGTAAAAAACTAACCTAACTAAAGAGTGAGTCGGGCTCGTACAATTAAGGTTCCGTTATTTCGTACCCTGAAGAACAACTTAATTCAAATTAACTTTGGATTGCAAAACTCCGGACCCAGGTTGTCCGTAGCTAGGAAAACCTATTCAGGTGGAGATTCATAGACGACTCCGCCTTAGGGTGTAAATGTAGTGCTGTTCCACAAACGATAGGACACTTAATATCGTATCCTGCGTGTCCTGTCATGTGCACGTTGCAGGAACTGATGGACGCTGGTGATGGCACCATACAAGTAGCCGAATTCTGGGCCGATTCCATTTAGATTGCTATCGACACGCTAAGAAGATAATTAACTTATTGAACTTCATTAAACACAACAAACTTTACTTTGCAGTTGAAAAAATGTTGTCCGGAAATGAAAATGTTCAAAATACGTCGGTTTACAACAAGTCGTTGAAAAATGTAAATTTGTAATCGCTGAAAAATATTTTTATGACCTATAACAGTTAACACTAGTTTAGGGGCCAGGGGATTCATATTATTTTTGAGGTAACCTTTTTATGTTAATAAAATTTATTTTTATTATTTCGTTTATTTATTTAGGGTTGATTACATTTTAAAATATTTTTTTAAATATAAAAATTAGGCAAAAACATTTAAAAATATAAAAAAAATGGTTATCCGCCAATGTCGGAAGCAGGGTCCAAGCTACCGGTGGTTAGGGCTCCAGAGACAGGAACCTCCTCACAATGCGAGCCGTATCGAGAGGTACTGCCTTTTGAATCAGGCCCTAATAATAACAACACCAACGTCAACGTCAACGTCTCTTTTGTCATCCCCTCACAATTTTCTAATATATAATTTTTAGAAGCAGTTTTTATATTTATATTATATACGTGAAACCTCGGGCAAAACCAAAATTATCAAAATATAAACATAATTTTATAATTATGTTTATATTTTGATAATTTCGGTTAAATATAATAATAAATACAATGAACGATAAGATAAACTCATCAAAAACTGCCGAACCGGAAGTGACACCTGTCATGTCACCTCCGATAAAAATGTGAAAATGACGAAAAAATTAACTGATGAAGATGTTGAGGAGACCAGCAGCTCGCCGTGCACGCCTACCATCTCCGGAGTCGTCGCTCAGCCCCACCCCGCCACCGCCGGAACCTAGCCCCATCGAGAGTGCTGTGACACCGGCCGTAGCAGTTGCGTCGAGCTTGAGCGACGAATATTTTTCCCCGCCGACGTCGCCAACACCTGTACGTCGGCAGGGGAGAGGCCGGCCGCCGAGGAGCTTGGGATTTGGGGGCCATCCGGCCCCGAGCCGGGTCCCCGCTGCCGGTGGTTGTGTGCAGCGCATGAGATGGACTCAGTCTATGAACGAGAACTTCATGCGCGCATATTACAGATCTATTATAATAATTATTATTATTTTGTTGCCTTAGATCCTTGCATTTTATTTGTCTTCCTCCAAGGGTCGATACTTTAGTATTTGATATAAATTTCAATTTGATACCTATCTTTCCTACCTTCCTGAGAAAAAGGGTCTTGGCAGATGAACAACAAAGTAAGCCTATATAAGGGTTCTGTTTTTTTCCTTTTAAGGTACGGAACCCCAAAAAGTAGATAGGTAACTATTGTGAACGAATGAACTCACGAACTAATACAGAGATTCTCAGAACAGGACGCTAAGTACCAATTTCACCTACTCATGACCAATAGGTAATAGTGATAAGGTTGTCAGTGTTTCAATGTTTTGATTTGAGTTCAATTTTAAGATAACTTTCTGATCTCCCTGAAGCAAACTCATGGACACATGTATCCTGCCTACCCTAACCTACCTCAGACCTGGTCGCTCACCGAATCGCAAAAGTTCGGCCTTGGAGTTGGCCAAAGAGCGTTGGAACGCAACATTCTGGGTGAAAAAAGATCGGACAGAATCTGGATCACCACGCTGCGTTCCAAAACGGGCATACAGGATGTAGGAAAGAAGGCTGCCAGGCTCAAAAAGGATTGGGCAGTTCACATTAGCCGCATGCACGATGACCACTGGACCTAAGTCTCCACACAATGGGTGCCTGGAGATGTACGGCGCCGCCGAGGCCGGCCCAAAAAGAGATGGCGAGATGACCTGGACTAGAGGGCTAGTTCGAGGAGGCGCGGGAAAAGAGTTCCTGGAAGGATTTGGGAGAGGCCTTTGCCCAGCAGTGGGATAGCATAGGCTAAAAAATGTGGGTATGGAGTTGGGTGTTTGAAAGTAGAGTCACTAAAAATCACCAGGAGTATAACGCATGTCATGATATTCAGATTTTGGAACCCTACATTCTTTTAGGTAGGTAAAAGCAGCCCCAGAAAGTTCTCCAAAGCGGTCCCAAGTGTTCTCCTAAGCTTCAAACTGCTGAGACGTAACGACAGATTGATATCTACCTACAGAAGTTGTAATTTCCAACCGTCGCCAAAAACAATCAACGAATTTGAAATCTTGCTTTTCCCGATATAATTTCAACTCCGGAACTGGAAAAATCATATTTTATCTGCAAGACTTCAAAAATAAACTACTGGAAAAGCGCTCTTGTAAGCCCAGGATATCGAAAGTTTCGTAGCCTATGCCTGACCCCTGGATAATCTGAACACTCGAGAGGATTTCAAAAAGCAACGTTCTACGTTCAAAAAGCGTTCTAGGTACATATTTAATCTCATTAGATTTACATAAATACCTACCACAATTTTCATATATCATAAGGCAATTTTTTTTCGGTCATTTTTAAAACTAAGTTTCTAAAATCATATTTATTAGGTAACACTATTCCCACAGTACCTACGTCAAACTACTTTTTAGGTAGTCAAAGCAAATATTCATTATTTAGTTACAAAACTAGCATTTATGTAGGTATATTTATTACTGAGTAGTTAAACAAAAATCTATTGACCTTGCATTCTTTGTTAGCTAAGTAGTTACCAACCAACTAAAGTTACTGCGTAGCAGCCGAAACTTTAGTCACTAACAGACGGTTTACACAATAATATTATTAAGCGCATCCAAATTGTACTGTTTAATGAAATGGTTACGTGGTTGATTAATTTACCTATGTCCAATTGAGCTTGTCAAAATATTGTACGCGTGGATGACAGAGCACACAGAACAAGCAGCGTTTTCCATGGACCTGATTTATGAAAATAATATTGAAGTAAAAGTTATTCGTGCAAGTTTATTGATGAAATTGGATATAATGTTTGCATGATTAGTCAAAAGTGCACTCAGAAGCACTGATCTAAGAGGCAATTCCCGTATTTTTAAGAACGTGTGCTAATCTCAGTCGCAATCTGTCAAAAATACAATCAGTTTACAAACATTTTGGACAAGCGCGCGTACATTTGCGACTTGTATTTGAACGTTTTTTAAGTAAGAGAATTGGTTTTGAAATAATTACTGTAACTACATTCAGAATAGGAGAGTATTATTAATTATCCCAAAACAGGTCCACCCTCCCTTCTTTAGGCACCAAAGTTGGTACTTTACGACATCACAATCTTCTGGTAACGTGTCCAGACTGATAGTATCATCGCTTCGTTGAATGGTACGTAAGGCATTTTTTGGCCAAAAACCAAGACAAGATTCTGATCATACGAAGTATTTAGACAACCAGTCTCCGAAAACCCTTGAAAAGAAAACACGCACTCCGACGCTATGACCCGAGCATGCCTTTAATTTTTACTTTATATCTGGTTCAAAACTATTATACAAAAGAGGTAAACGCGCCGTTTGGGGATCTCTGAAGCGTCTGCGCAACCCAGTATCCACCGTGATTGGAAGATAAGATAGAACAAGTGGCTCGATGCAAATGTTGCAACGGGAGTACCAGACACTTAACTACCCAAATAAAGTGGATTATAGCTGTATAACAAATCTCAAAAACGAAATAATCAACATATTTTTTATGTTTTAACATTTTCAGATACCGATATCTACCCATCACATCATTGGAATTTCTCTAACTCGTTTAATTTTACCCTGCATCTATTTATTTTCTTTATTGTGGCATTCAAAATGCTATATGTCTCTCGCTCTCTTAGGCTCTCGCCTGGATTTCAATTAATTTCTAAAGATTTCTCTTACACAGCTCAAATACGAGTAGTTTACCTAAAATCGAAATTTGTTCTTAACTTAGAACCCTAAGGTTTTTTAGCAATTTTCTGTAATCTAACCGCTCTTCAAAGCATTATCCTTGGGCCGACCATCACAAGTATAATTATTTTGGTTACGTGTTTCAGCGACTTCACATCATATCACTAGTTTGTTTGTGAATAGGGACTTCGAATTAATAATAATAATAATAACCCCACCGCCGTATCTCTACGTTGACGTCGTGGTGGGGCTTGCGCGCTCCGAACGCTAGGCTTGTGCTGGTTGAGTATACTTTACCGGAACAGGTCTAGGATGAGGAGCCAGACCAAGAGAGATACAAAACCCCGCAGGGTAGCAGAGCTGTTGGGCAGTAGCGACCCCACGGACCTTATCTCCCGGGAGTTGTCTTGTTCCTCAGAGCCTGTCCAGTTCCTGTCTGGCTTGCCTTTATTGGCCGGCTGAAGTGAACACTGACGAGGAACAGAGCTCCCACCTCATTCTTGCCTTTACTGGCCGGCTTGAGTGGAGATTCGCAAGAGCAAACGTGCTCGGGGGAAGGAAGTATTCCAGTAAGTGCTTGTAAGAATCTTGACCATCTTCCGGGCTCTGGGATTGTTCTGAAAGCCGTGGAATATCTCTCCACTCCTCACAAGCACCTCAGGACATGTTGCCCCCTTGTTGCTACGTCACTATTTGCTAGCGACAGTTTCCGGGGGCCCATTATTGAGTGTGCAAGTCACCCCCTGCCATTTTATCCGTGTATTTGTAAAACATTGATCAGGCAGGGGCCATATTTCTTCCATAGTTCTCGGTTACGAGTCCACTTTAGCCACCCAAACCCATAATCCAATATATTTGTTTCCATATCCTGCAATAGTCCTACACCAACCGGGGATTGTCCTTGGGTGCACTTGCATAGTGCAAACCGGAATAATCGTCGGTTGGTGCCGTATTTCATTAAAAATGTCTAATGGGCCTCTGCGAGTTGGCTTCGGCCTTTCAAAGACCCCAGGGTCCCGAGAAATGTCAAAGACATAATAATAATAATTTGATTTGGCAAAAAGAAGAAATACAATGCATGTTACATTATCATGTTATCACAATTGGATTGGTAAAAGGGCCATAGTTTCATAGGTACTGCTGATCCGTTTTTATGTTGAACCTCTGGATTTTCAATATACTTGAACTACTACAACGTTTAGCAAAGGAGACGGATCAAAATGTACCCAGCGGGGTAATTGCGTAACACACTAACAGTAACAATGGCTTTCATTTTAATAGTTCAACATCATTCATTCCGTTATTAACGATGTTGAGCAAACAAATTTTTCGAACATAAGAAGCAATGGACTAGCAATATGCTTCAAAATTATTCAGTTTGTGATTGAAAGTGTGTTACGCAATAACGGTGCAGCTCCGGCTCTAATGATTTGTATCTTAGATTATAAAGTCAAATATGTTGTAAAATAATATACTATCGCCATCGTTCTCTCTCTACTAAAAAAATTACTAACACCTTTTTGTATTTTTTTTTGTGTTCTGCTAACAACCCTACTAACGGTATTTTTGTAAAAATGTATGGACGCATGTCTGAAATAAAGATAAATTATTATTCTATCGGGTGGTTCAAGGGTGTCCGGAGAAGTTTTGTAGGCATTCAGACCATCTTCGGGCACCATTTAGAAAGGTTCTGAAAGTTGTTGGAGAGGCTGAGGAAGGGAATCTACAGCAAAAACGCGGGGTACGCGTAATCTGTCAAACGTATGGTTAGTGATCTAGGGCTAATGGTATCTTACTGGTCGACCGTCAATCAGGAAGGTTGAGGCTGTTTCTTAGGAGAATACACCGTTTATCAAATATCGGTTTAAAAAAGCGTTTGGTACAGTAATCGAAAAACCAAATAGAGGTCACATTTCTCAATTCTGACATTGATCTGCCGGTCGATTCTGTAAAAATCTCACCGTGAAAACTCAAGTGAAGTGAGCTTGATGTGAGTTGTCAGTAGTGTCAATCCCTAGCATTATTTGGAATGACAGCTCACTCCACGCTCACTTCACATAAGTTTTTACAGTGAGATGTTTACCGAATCTCACTGCAGATTCGTATTTGGAGAAAGTTCGGAATCAAATGTATTAGACTAAAAAGTTCAAAGTAGCAGCTATGCAGGCCGAAAACGACGGATCCACACGTGACGGTTCCTGTTACAATTGCCCATTTTCCTGTAATATTAGAATTTTCTTTTTTATTACCCGTTGGATGCGAGAAGCACAAAACCGGTCGAAACGGAGGTGTTTGGGAAGGCCTATGTCCAGCAGTGGACGTCTTTCGGCTGAAATGATGATGATATATTAGAATATTTAGGTCGGTACTTATTCTCCTGTAAAAAAATGTGTATTTAAACAACTTGTATTATTAAAATAGTACAGCTGCCAGCACAAGCTACTACAATCTGTCAAATTTCTTTAATAAATTTTCAACTTTATCGCTAAAGCATTAAGATTCAAGGTTGAATGGGAAAATTTGACAGTTTCGGGTAGCTTGACCTGCTGGCCTCTGTACCTCATCACTGAAATAGATACGTACTTAACTAATCAGTTTTACAAAAGTATGGTTGAACTCCTACGAACTTCTCTGACCGGCAAAAGCATATTAGCCACCAGGGGGTCTACTCACTAGGCACGAAAACCTTACTATCAGCCAAAGTTACGCGCGTTTCCTACTCAGTATCATTTGCGGACATAATATCAGTGCGGGGCCCGAACTATTAATTAATGCCAACACGATTTGACTCTTGTCTCCACTCCCAATGTGTAATTGCCGGTCAGAATAATTGAATTTGGCACTTGCTTTGACGGTAACTACTTTTGGTCGGGCCCGTATCTTCATTGACGGAGAGAAGAGAGAGAGAGAGAGGAAGAGCTAGAGGGTAGACTCCCAGATACAGCGATGGGAATGGTTTCGAAAATTACTATTATTTTTACTAACATTTGAGGTACAAAATGTTAAGGTCGAATTTGTTTTTTTTTTTTCTTTGACACCTGAATTGTTTTTATTTAATTAATTGTCTTTATTTCTTTAGTTAAGCAACCGTATTGCAGCGTTATTTTAGTAACATATTTTGTGTTGCTAGCAACATAAAGTTGGCAAAATTACATGCAGCATGTGTGAAATATATTTGTTTCTACTACAGCAACACACCACCATGTTGCTGCAACAATGTTACAGAAGTTTTGTTTACCATGTTTTTATACATAGTTGATAACATTTGGAATATTAAAAAAATGCATTGGCTGTGTCTTCTCAGTATATTTATGAAAATCTTTTCTATGCATATAAAAGTAATAGCAGTAAAAAAATCCAGTTACTTCCATAATGTAAAGCCTAGGAGCAAACACAGTCCCTGCAACCTACCAAGTCTTACGAAAATAAGTGGTTATTTAGATACCAATGTAATGATTTATGATAAACTCCCTAGCCATATTCAAGAACTAAGCCTTAATAAATACCAATGTTCTATGAAGCGAAAACTATTGAGGAAAAATGGCTTGAAGGTTGAGCGACTTCAATAAATATAACAATATAAACCTACACGGCTCTCATCACTTGTGATATGATTTCATCATCTCCAAACTAATATAATAAAGAGAAAAGATTTGGTTCTTGTATGTTTGTTTGTTACACTTTCGCGCTAAAACGGCTGAACGGATTTAGATGAAATAAGCTACATGGGTTAACCATGACCTGGATTAGGACGATATTCCCACGGGATCGAGACTTATGCGACTGAAACCGCGGGGCGCAGGTAGTTGCAAATTATGTATTACATGGACTTTAAGAAACTTTGACCTCTGAGTTTGTTTCGGTGTTTCCTCTCAGAGTGAAATACTACATATTACAAAAGTGATGAAAGTGGTGCAATGATGTTTATTCAGTAAAATAACGATTTTGACTACTAAGGACTGATTTTACAATCCTCTGATAAATTTAGTCGAGGAATAGTTTTGAAATTTTGACAGTTATTTCATACAAAAACTGTCAATCCTCAATTTTATTCCTCGAATAAAAGTTATTTGGCGATGGAAAAATCAGCCCCCCTAAATAATCTTTCAATGTCAAACTGTTTTCGTTTTTGACTGTATCTACGTGAACAATTAGTAAAGAGAAAAGTATATAAATTGCAAATTCTAATTACAAATATGAAACCGGCAGTGCTCAGCACGATTAAAACAATGGTAATCGATTATAGAGGTAATTAACCGACATGTAATAAGTTCAAGTAGGTAACTATACATACATACATGACGTGTGGCGATTTATTATTTCCTTCCATCCGTACTTACAAGCGCCTGTGATTGTGTGAGTCACACTCACAGCAATCAAGGCAGTTTAGTTTATTACTAACTAGCTGTTGCCAGCGACTTTGGCTGCGTGTATTTTGTATTTCATAATTTTTAATACAAATATCCAGGATGGCTATGTGTGTCCAGATATAGTTCAGCCTATCTTCCATAAGACAGTGGGATGAGCCGCTCTATGGAATACTCTCATTAGTTTCGCGTGCCCGCCTGCTGGCTCTTGGAGAATGGGAGAATGGTCTCTAGCTTCAGTTCAGGCACTACCGTCACCCAACATCGCTACATGTCTGCGTCTTAGCGCCTCCACATCGCTGTCAGTGCATTGGAGCAGTCGAATGCTTCGGCCACCATGGCCTATCCTGCAGCAAGAGCACTGGCCGGATCGGATGGCAAGCCAGCATTAATGCCATCATCCGTCGGGCTCTTGTCACCGCCGAGAGATGAGCAGCGGCCGGGGTACAATTTAAGAACCCAATGCTTGACACGCGACGATGGTAAGGGGCCAGATGGAATGACCATAATGCCTTGAAAGTTGTATAAACCTTCGTTGTCGGAATCTGTGTCGACACCCTCGCAACTAAACTTCCCAGCATTCAAATCCTCCCCAAAAACATGCTCAAAAATCCAAAATACGTAATTTCAGGTCTTGAGTTACAATGTTTGACTTTTTAAGTAAGGAGGGGTGTGTAGTTTAAAAGAAAACTTTGGTTTAGTTTCTTTGAGAAATACTAAGAAATACAAACTTATTTGTATCTTTGTTATTGTCTTAGGCCGCCTCCAACCATCAGTTATCGTCGGATAACCGGAAAGCAGAGGGAGCCTAAAGGTTTTCCGACGATCACTTTTAGTCGGCGCGACTACCCGTTCCGGTTCATCGAACAAAAAGTGACTTATGAACGCAGTGCTTGCGTATTCGCGCGACCATCGCTTTTGGTACAGACTCTAGAATTCCAACCAATCATATAAGTGTTTTAACATGACTGCTAAGTGTAAATTCTTCGATTTGATTTCAGTATTGGTTCATGATATCGATATCTAAACAGGAGGATATAAAAATAAAAACGATTTGATGTTATTTTGGGGGTCAACAACCACTGGAAGTATGAGTTGAGAAGATCTGTTTCCTTTGTTGTATCGTGTTTAGATATCCATAAAGGCTTCGTCACTACTTGTGTGAATATTACACAAATAAACAAAAACAATTTGCTGTCATTTCAAGTGACTACACAAGCTGTCTATGACCCCACAAAAAATCATAAAACTAAGTTATTTTTTGTTTTATCATGTTTACTTACCCATCACGTCTGCGGAGTTTTGCCAGTTAATTTAATTTGACCCTGTACATACTTACATTTTGATTTTGGTTTGCTAGAGGAAATTGATTTGGAAATAAGCATTACGTTTTGTATCAACTTTACTTTTCTTTTCCTTCCTGTGTCTCATTTCAATGTACGAGTATGTATGTGTACAAATATGTATGTATGTAAATCTAAATAAATGAATAAAATTGAAGTAACGGTTTGTAATGTCAAAATAACAGCTTTTTACTAAATGCATATGAAAGTATATATAACACAAAAACATTTTTTTTCAATTTTGTCTGTCTGTCTGTTAGTTCCGGCTTTTTTTTATGTTATAAACTAGTGCTTGACTGTGATCCCGCCTGATGGAAAGCAGTGATGCAATCGTAGATGGTAAAGCGCACTAATGTATTATGAGCATATTCACTCTAGCCTTAAAGACACTTAAATTATAATCGGACGGGAAGACCGCTGCAGGCAAATTGTTCCAGTCCTTCGATGTACGCGGTATAAACGACGAGGCGAAACGCTTCGTCCGGATCGTAGCGGTGTCAACAACGTAAGGGTGGAAACTCGCCGTACGACGGGTTGTCCGATGATGGAACGGTGATGGCGGAATTAAGTCATGTAATTCCCGCGCACACTCTCCAGAATGCATCCTATAGAATACCGAGAGGCTGGCTACACTACGCCTGTGCTCCAGGCTTTGTAGATTGGTCTTAACCAAATCTGGATCACCAATTAGCCTCTTCGCACGACTCTCCACTGTGTCTAAAGCTGCTAGATGGCATTTTGCAGCACCAGCCCATATGTGGCTGCAGTACTCCACACACGATCGGACCTGCGCTTTGTATAATATTAGAAGCTGTCCCGGTGTGAAGTACCGTCGGACCTTTGCAAGAACGCCAAGTTTCCTAGCAGCCATCTTGGCTTAGGACTCAATGAACCGCCCAAAGTTTAGGTTGGAGGATATTTAAACTCCCAAGAGCTGAAGGCGGTCGGTGCACTCCAAGGATACATTCTGAAAAGCAGGAGCCAAGGTGAACGGGCTCCTTTTGGCGTTGAGCAGACACGCTTGTGTTTTGGCGGCGTTGAACCCCACAAGGTTGGCTTCGCCCCACTTGGAGACGGCAGTCTCCAAGTGGGGCGAAGTGCGACATTCGTACGATCTACCATAGCCTCTCTTTCGGACCGGATTACTTCCTTACACGCCCGAGCACTCGGCAGGTATTTCTCTACAACTGTGCTGTCATCTGCATACCAATAGATTCCGGGCATCAGCAGATCGTTGATATGCAGCAGGAAGAGAGTAGCAGAGAGAACAGACCCCTGAGGAATACCGGCATTAGTCGTCATGGGCTCCGATGAGCATCCGTCGACAATAACTCGGAGAGACCGTTCACTCAGGAAGTCTTTTACCCAGCCCGTCAGAACAGGGGAAATGCCGTACACTAGAAGCATGGAAGTTACTGAAATCGGCAGATAGTTGCTAGGATCGGCACGACTGCCTTTTTTGGGCACGGGCTGCACGTTGGCAAACTTCCAGGACTTGGGCACTATACCAGTCCCAAATGAGAGGCGATACAAGCATGTCAATACAGGAGACAACTCGGACGCACAAGCCTTGAGAAAAATCACTGGTATTCCATCTGGTTCACTAGCTTTATTCACGTCCAGACGACACAGTGCTCTTAGAACCTCCTTGTTCCTAATGCGAACCTCGTGCATCGACGTGTCGCAGTGAGGCAAATTCGGTGGAGTACCACTGCCAGTATCAAGACGTAAATTTTGGGCATTCTCTCCCGCCGTATGAGCCAGTGTTCCATCTGGTTTGACCAGCGGAGGCAGTATGGGCCGACAGAAGTTCGTTTCGACCGATTTGGCAAGGGACCAGAAAGATCTGCTACCGGACGGCTGTGCAGAGAGCTTTTTGCCAATATGGGTGATGCGATCGAAGCGAGCCTTCTTTGGCGCCTTTTAGTAGGACTTGGCAGCATGGTTGAAGGCTCTCTTCTTAGAGCTCAGATCCGGAGCTTTACGGTCACGAGCGTCAATCCAGTTGAGAAACGCCGAGTGCTTACGCTGTCCAGCTTGAGCGCAATCGGCGTTAAACCATGGGTGAGCTGAGCCACCGATGGGTACGTCACTATAGGGGATGAAATACTCCATAGCTTGACGCACTACATCGGATATAGCATCCGCACAATTCGACGGATTTTCAGAGGAGAAGCAGACCTGCTGCCAAGGATAAGACGCAAAAAAGTGACGCATCTCATCCCAGTCTGCTGACTTGTATCGCCACATTCGTCGTTGTCTTCACCGCGTGAGTCGTAGTCAGGTTGGGAGAAGGACGACACAGACTTCACCAAAAAGTGATTCCTAATGGTGAGGAAACTATCTACTACACATCTGTCCGAATCTATCTATCCGAATCTGGCTAATCGCCGAAACGGCTGAATCGATTTTGATAGGACTTTCACTGGCAGATAGCTGATATTATAAGGAGTACATAACGAGCATAGTTTTTGTCCCGGTAGCATGATCCCGTGGGATAATTTCCGACATCCAAGCGGGCGAAGCTGCCGGAAGCTACTAGGTAAATACTATTGATAAAAATAATAAATTAAAAATATTTAATCATTTTCGTTCAATCGATGTATCTAGGGCAGTGTGTCTTGTATTTCGTTGGGTCACTACATTTGTAAATAACACAAACCAAAATTAGTTCCGAAAACCAGACGAAATGACAATGCCCCCATTGTTTTAAAAGCAGGAAGTCGGTTTGAACCATACGACCTTATTTGCATTTAATGGGACATGCAGCCGGATCTTAAATTACTTATTCTAGATTTTCATGTTAGGTTATACATTAGTAGGTAAGTAAGTAAGTAGTAGGTAGTTATTTACCCGTGAAATCTTATACACGTGCAGTAATTAAAAGGCTAACCTCAGAGATGAAAGCGATTAGGCACCTAGTAATATGTATGAAATAAAAGTCGGAATTAATCAGCAATATATGAACCATTGTTCTAATTCCTTCATTAGATCATCATCATCTGCCGAGCCTTTTCCCAACTATGTTGGGGTCGGCTTCCAGTCTAACCGGATGCAGCAGAATACCAGAATTCCTTCATTAGATATTTCAGTTTATACATTTTGTAATGAAAATGATTTACAAACATATTTCTTCAAACATTGTACCTGCCTAAATCAGGTCTTTCTACGATTTATATATAATAGTAGTATCACTCCAATTTCCGCTTACAAAGACATTTTAAGGATAACATTTTTTTATGTTTTTTTAACTATTAGCCTTCTAAATCCAGCTTATCTTTATGCTGTTGAATGAGAAATCGTAAATTAAGATTTAAATAAAAGATGTCTTGTAAACAACAAACCTTTTGCTAAAAGCGGTAATAAATTGTGGGTACGGCAATTTTTTGTATACTTATTTTTGTTAGTGTTTTATCACCTTTCTGCTCGCCTATTTTTTATAGGTGCTGCTTTTATCAACTACAGATTTTATCGGAAAAAAACATATTTTTGATCGTCTATGTTAAGCAATCAAATCGATTGGTCCCTTTTTGGTGAGCATTGTTTTAGAAAAAGTATTTGTTTAACTTATTGCTGATTTCTTTTCCCAGATGAGATTGTGTATTGTGGGTTTTCACCAAAATACTTTATGCCTGTGATTTTTCTCATACATTATGAATATAGATAGACTTTATTGAACACGAAAATAAAAATAATGGGTACAATTAATTTAAACAGTGTTTTTTTAAATACGTATTTTAACAAAATTGAATGACATTGTCATGAATATGGAGTATGTAATGGAATTACTAATTTACAATATACAGGCTGTAACAAAAACCCTGTCCGATCCAATAAAGGCGTATTCCTGGGTCAACATACGTACTAGAAAAAATCGTTATAAAAATGTAACTCATAAAAACCAAAAGTTATTGATTTTTAATTTTTATAATCCATGCGAAATTTAACACTGAATATGGCAAATTTTCATAAGTTGACAACACTCCACCCGCCGGCAAAATCTTTTTATTTTTACCTATTTTTATTTCAAAGAACACCGCCCTACACTACCGCGTCGTAGACACTCTTTCAACTAGTCGCCGACTCTTTTGATATCGCCGCCTAGTTACCTACCGACGCGATACTTGTTGCTAGTCTTTCGTGGAGATAGCTTTCGATCTGACGTCCGTACGTATCAAGCGCTGTCGTTTCGCGAACAATGTCGTATTCTAATCAGGAATATTTTAATATGTTGATGTGCTTAGGCAAGACCGACTGCAATTATGCAGCTGCGCGTAATACGTAGGTACGAGGTGCGTTTCGCTAATAGACCAGGTGTGACAGTACCGTCGGAGCGTGCGTTCCAACGCCTGCATAACGGTGTATACACCACAGGCAGTGTTCATGGGCACGAGTCGCAAGCCACTGATGCTGGAAGACCACGAGAGCGCAACGAGGAAATTGAGGAACAAGTGCTGGATATGTTTGCCGCGGACCCCACGCAAAGCACACGCTCTGTTGCGCGACGATTAGACACAAACCACAGTGCGGTTTGGAGTGTGCTGAAGGGAGATGGTCAGCACCCTTATCACTACCGGCGGGTTCAATCCCTTCTGCCCACTGATTACGAACCAAGAATGGAATTTTGTAAATGTGTTTGTGTGTGTTTTTTTTGTAAATTTAGCAAAAAGGTGTCGAATGTGTATTAGTGTTGGAGGTGGACATGTGGAGCATGATCGCCGAAGTATGCAACAACAACAAGTGAACGTTTTAATAAACTAACACCTGGAGTCGGTAAGTACATTGCCAGAAGCACATCACATTTAAAAAAAAGCCCTTATCAGGGCTACATTTAATTCAATTAATTGTTTCTTGATAAACAGAATTAAGTCAAAAACACAAAATACAGAGAGTATCTGAAATCCGGATTACTATGCCTACAAAACAATATCAGCTGATACCTACGCGCACCGCGCGTAATGTAGGTATGTTTGGCGGCACGCGACAAAGCGCGGTTAATGACACGGGCGGCTTCTTTGACACAAAACTGTAGGTAGTAAGACGTGAACTTTGTCGAGCGATCAGTGTTGCCTTTGGTCAGTTTTTATTTTTTATTTTAATTTAATGATATTCACTGGGGAAAAATAATAATCTCAAATCCATTAAATGATTACGCATATGTGTACGCAGTACGATGCCGAATAATACTCTTAAGGATCGGACAGGGTTTTTGTTACATATTGTATAATGAACGAAAGGTTAATAGAAACAACCCCTTTTCCTCGATGTTAAATTCAGATATCATAAATCATAACAGACAAAAGTAACGTTAGCGATGTTTTGTTTTTAAATATAATAATGACGGGTACACATTGGGTAGAGCAGTGGCGACTCAGTGGTAACTGCCACGACTTACGAGCTGTAGGTCGTAGGTTCGAACCCAGATATGCGCTTTACTTTGCGTGAATTATTTCATCACCATTATCCTCAAAACGGTGAAGGAAAACATCGTGAGGAAACCGGCATGGCCTAGAATCAAAAATTCGAAGGCATGTGACATCTACCAACCCGCACTGGGCCCGCGTGTTGGATTACAGCCCACTCCCTCTTACAGAGAGGAGGTCTGTGGCCCAGCAGTGGGAAAATTATAAGCTGATTATGTTTTGTACAGATTGGAGAAAAGTAACATGTACACGTAAACACACATTAACCGTCCTAATTTTTGCAATGCAACACGAGATGCAACACAATAACTAGGTGAATTTGTTTCTACGTATGCTACATTTCTTGCTACGGTTCATCTATACCCGGTGGGATAAGAAGCACTTGTAGAGTTGTAAGTTATTCTGGATGATTAAATCGAACAAATACGTTTGCGTCTCCTTCAGAAGTACACAATAGAGGAAACGTAGATACGTATATCTTCGGTTTAATCTAAGTCTTCCACCACATTTCCCTCTATCTACGTGTGTTTACAATATTTTGCACTTAACAATCGGAAAAATCAAAAAGATATGGCCAGGTTTAATTAATATTGAATATAATATCAGTAAGTTCTGTTAAATCGTACCATTTATTGATATTTTGTTATTGTCGTGATAACAAGTAGATATAAATATTGTTCATGATACTTTAACTTTATCTATGAATTTATACTTATCTGATTACGTAAAACATCCTGTCAACGCTCCTTTAGAAGCAAGGCCTAGAAACCATTCTCAAATAGTAAGTGGACTCAATCAAGGATTCAGTAGTTATAACTGTTAAAAGTGGCCAAAGAGAAGACCCAAAATTATCTGATTCAAATAAAGCGTAAGAATGAACTCATTCAATATACTGAGTACTTTAGTCTATTTTCGATCCGTATCTGTACGGAATATTACATAGAAAATAAGGTGAAGTTAAAAATTAAAAAAATAAGGTACCTACCTAGTATGTAAAAGAATTACTGCGATCAATATGTAGTAGCAACAAACAAAAAAACAATGACTTGTGATGAGCTCGGCTTATGACTTTAATTAATTCTTACTGATTATAACACAATTTGCCCGATACTTTTACAGATTGGGCAATTTTCGTAATTTTTTAAGAACGTTCACAGTCCGATCTCTGGCTCAATCTGTCAAAAATACCTCTAATTTCCCTACATTTTTGACAAGATTTTGACTTTGATTGTCGCTGAGATGACGGCTAAATTTTTTGCGTTTTTAATTACGGGACCTGCAGGTAATTTCTAGGCACTGTAAACAACTGCAATAAACCGTTTCTTATAAAAAGCCCCACGTCGACTAAAGGGACATTTGCCTTATGATAATAACATGATAGTTTGCAGGCTTATGTTAAATATTCCTCGTATAGTAAGTTGACCTCAGAATTTCCTTCGTGTAATCGGTAATAGTGTATTTGTTATTCAGTGTGGACTAAATATTCTGTTGTAAGTTGAACTTTGGAGTAAGAAGTTATGACTACTAATTCTGATTTACATTCGGAACTGCTTAAATAAAAAACATTGTCTGATTATTTGTTTAGATAAGGCAAATTGTGACGGATGCAACGGATGCAAAGTGCAATACACAACGCTATCTTGAATTAGTTATATAACTAATTCAAGATAGCGTTTGTTTTCTGGATGAAAACTTTGGCTTTCCTAAATCCACATGCAATGAGCAAGTTGTCAGAAGGACTTCTTTCCTTTCCGCGTATTTCTTCAGGGAACATAAAAGTGTTCAATCTGTTATATTCTAATGATAGGAATATACTTTATAAATTTTTAACAGAATTAGTACAAATCGGTTAAAACTTACTTTTCGGTAATCCGAATATTTTGGAAAATAAGTATTTTATAATTTTTATGTCAGCGTCAGGATTTGAAGTGTTATAAAAAGGTGTATGTAGGTAAGTAAGTATTTTAAAGAGCCGAAAACTGAAATCTATTGGATATCAAATTGCTAGCCTACCTACATAATATTACTAAATATATGGCGTTAGCTACTATTAGACGTCATTCAAGGCGCAATCTTATCTTGAAGAACAGTCAGTTGTTCTCGACCCCCGGTTTATTGGTCGTCGTTTATTATCAAGATAAGTTATCTTTGAGAAGCCAATTAAATTTGAAAACAAAGGTAACATAATAAGGCGCCACAGTGAACTCGGACAGCGAAGGGGCGCGAGGGCGCGGGGCGCGGATCTCCGCGGCGGGGAGGGGGTCACTGGCACTGGCGACTTGCGTAGGCGCAACTCCTTTGTCGCTCAAAGGATTTATAAGGTAACATTATGAGGAATCGGCTATTGTTTTATCTAAACAACGAAACATCGATATGATCGGTATTTTGATTACAGTTACTTACCTATCAGTTGTTTAGATAACAACAAATACGAAAACAAAATGGCGGCATGTTATATTAACTTTTTAAATTTAAGTTTGTCCTTGTTGACGACTTTCTTTATAAACTTAGGTATAAACAAAGTTTTTTTTGAAAACGCATATCTAACTTTGTACTAAGAGCTCATGATTGGAGCCCATTCCATACTTGGCCTATATCCGTTCGGCACCTCAATCTCCCCATTTTATTGCCCTTATTTCTTCCTAAGGTAGACACAAAGAACTGTGTTTATAGCTAATGATACTTAGGTGTGTATTTTAACACAAAATCCGGGCCTCCAAAAGGTACACGTAAAAAATACACTACACGATATTATAAGGACCTGCCTGCTGTACATCGACTTGGGATTCTCCTTGGTGGCGCCTATTTTTTGCTAACATTTTTTTGACGCATATTAAACCAAGAGTTGGCAGTGTAATAAAATGGCAACTGTAAGAAGTTTAACAGCCACTTTGGGCAGTATCCTCTACTTTATTATTACATTAATGCGTGCCCGCTTACGCGATAGAAATTCCCAAGATTTTAAGGTTTTAAGCACTGTTTTACAATATCAGCGGAAAAAGTCTTAAGAAGATATAAATGTTCTTAAAAAGTATATAGCATAGGTACAGCTATTCGTTCTTTCTGTGTTTTCCTGTATTTTTCCTACAAAAAAAAAAAAATAAGAAAGGAATACTTAAATGAAAATAATAAATAGGTATCATTAAAATAACTAGTGATCGTTAGTTTGACATGTTAGTAAAGTACCTACCTACATAAATATGTTTTCAATCTGCTTATTCACTTAAATATTTAAGACAACCTGATTGTAACACTTGGTGACGCAGTCGTATTTACCACGACTCGTAAGAATGAATTAGTCTGTAATTTATTCAAGGGGAGGTGGAGAACAAAATAAATCAAAAACTCAATTCACATAAAACTTCAAATAAAAAATATACCAGTGAAATGAAATTAGGGCAACAAGTCAAACTTTAACTTGACTTACTTTGCCCTGTCACGCAACGGAAAATGACATCGAAACATAATGTTAGAGCCAAATAGGGTAGTTAAAAACTTAAATAGAAATAGTTGTTGGCAATGTCATACAACAGATTTTTTTATTAACTAATAATTCTAAATTGGTATTGAGTAATACTCAATATGATAATTTAGTCCCGAAATATCATAATTCAAACATAAAATAGGAACTTACCAATCATCATTCTAAAAACACGTAATGGCTTTCCGTATCTACTATCTTGCTCAACTAAAGCCGGTGTCCAGAGACAAACGACAAAGCATCGTTTTAAGATTAACCCCATCAATTCGAGATAACTGCGCCTACTGTTCTCTTGTGTGGCCTCCCAAAATGAAACAAAAATAAGTAGTGAGACTGTCCACTTCCTCCCCAAAATAAAACGTTAACCGCTTTAATAAAACCAGGACAGTTTTAGTACTAACCGTTCCAATTGTTAAATTGAAAGCTTTTAAATGTATATAAAGCCTACTGAAATACATAGGACAGCCGCTATCGCAAGTCAAAGATTCTCTGTCAATTATCTATTTAAGAGCGGCGTATTTCTAATAAATGTGATATTTCTGTACATCATTATGATCAATAAAAAGGCGGAGGAAAAGCTAACGAAGCATCTTGATTGGGATACACAATACGAACTTAGCGTCGACGCTCCATTAGTGAAAGAGTTGGTGTCACGACTCGGGCTCGCACGGCTTTTATTATTTATTCCCAGTTTCGTAACCGCACCGCCACGCCATCGGCCTGTACACAAACAAATGAACGTTTATGCACAATGAATAAACAGGCGGACTGGAATTTTGTGACGACCCACGGCGATTACACTGAAACCACTGCAGCTTTTGTGGATGAAAATGTGGAAGTTGCTATGCGTGATTGGTTGTTTATGTAGGTATATGAATTGACTGTTGCTGCTGATTTTAGTCTATTTCAGTTAGGGTTTGGATCCTGAGACATCTCGTGTTTCGAAGTCCCGGCACTTTTTGTAAATTTAGTTGTCTCGGGTCCCGAAACCTTTGGGTCGAGACTCGACACACTGGCCACCACAGCTTACAGTCCCAAACTAAGGATTTTTTTTACTTCGAATTTGAGTATAATTGCACTTATTGCTTTTGCAGAAGAACTATTGCAGACTTTTCGCCAGATTTGGAAATAATGTACGCAGAACCTAGTACCAGTAGATCTACAGTACCTACACAAACGAACCCGAGACGTTTCAAAGTCAAATGGAACAGGCAATCAAACAAATCAAAGAAAATGTACAAATTCTTACAAAAAAAAAACAAGAGCGATATTAAAAAAGGTGTTCCAATGGTTTGAGCAACCGCAAAACATACTGAAAGTTTAGAACTGCTTTACAAAGCTTTAAACACAATAAAAGCGACATCTGTTGAATCTCTTTGTCCGGTGGCATTATTATAAAAATCACAAACAAATTGCTTTTCTTACTGATACATCTGGCCCAAAATTAACTAGAATCTATTTTTATTCTAAGAAACCTCGAAGTCCCGGGATGTCCCGGGACTTTGATCATGAGTTGTCTCGTGTCCCGAGACTTTGAGAATGTGGAGATTTCCCAAACCCTTCTTTCAGTATTTTACCTATGTATGTCTATTTATTCGAGAAAATGGCAGGTCGTTCTAAGACTTTTCTTAGCCGGTACTTTAAATGTAGAGTGTGTGTTAAGTTAAAAACCGGGTGAGAATAGGGTTATCCAGCATGGGGCTAAGAACTGTCTTAGTCCCATGCTGGATAACCCTATTCTTCTTCTAAGAAAACTTCTATTTACTGCCTACTGAGGCAGTAAATAGAAATTTTCTTACTAATGATGCATGTTGGTAGTATGCAAACTTTGGTGTCAGGCTAATGAAAAAATGTAGATGTACGATAAAGTACAAATAAGGAGATAATATATGAAAGACCCAGAAAATTAATATTTTATTGTGAGAAGTGAAATCTAACTTTGTCAGAAATACTCAGTAGGTACACCTATCTACCTAATTATTCGAGGAGTACTTAATGATGCAAAGATTCAGGAAAACAAAAACTAAAACATTAAATTAAACAAAAAACAAAATCAATAATGAAAATTTCCCTTTTCTTATCTCCGCCGTTTTTGAGAACAATGCCGCCTAAACTGTTTAATTTACATCCGAAACAGTAAAACAAAAAAGCTAAAGTGGTGACATGCGCCGACACACCAAAAGCCTAGAGATGTTGAGAGCGTCCGGCCGGCGCGCGCATCGCCGCCGCAAAAAGGACGAATCATTAGGAGGCGCCACACGAGATCCCATTTAAAAGTATGAGAATATTTTCACAAAAAGCCTCACATTCAACTCCCAGCACATTCATTTTATGAGAACAATGAGTGATTTTTGTATTTTTCTTTAATTCTATGTCGATTTTATCCGCGGCAGCGTGGAGGCGAGCCTCTGTGGTTGTCGCCTCGTTCCGTCTTCGACTTTTTGCTATAAGGGAAGCGCGGGCGTCAGAGGCAAACGGTGGTTTTATTCCCGCGGAGGCGCTATTCCCCCGCCCCCCGCCGTGTTTGCAGCTTCCCCGCGACTTCCATTCGCCGGCGCCACATTTCACGCTCCTGACGCTCGCCGCACAGAACCTGTACATGCCCTTGATGTTTCAGACAGCCGCATCATCCGATTAATTAACCACATGAGCCTATAATTATGACTACGTAATAAGTGATTTCTTTGTCCATCACAAAACTGTCAATAAATGTTTCAATTGCTAATAAGTCATACAAACAGGTGTCAAATCATAGCTTCTTGTGAGATATCCAGTCACGTTTCCAAGGCTTATTTATTAAAGAAGTGAAACTAATGAGTAGCCATGCCAGAGTTCCCGATGTTTTTTGTTATTTATTTCTAACAGATCTATGACGGGGCTGCATAACATGTCGATGTGACGGCATAATGGTGCGGAGACAATGGACTTCAAGACTTGTTTATTGAGTGGATGGAGTTGTTTTGAAGTAGAGTGTGCGCAGGAGTGGAGGCGGCGTCTGGTCCGTGAGAGCCAATGATAGCCGTTCGGCGCGGTGGGAGGAACGAGTAATCATGCATTAAGACTACCACGAGCGACGTCGAGGAGATTCACCTCGCGGTAACAGCTTTACGATTCATTATAAATATTTTGTGTCACTTTGTTTATTAAGAATCTTCAAAGTACCGTTCAGTTTGCGAATGACAAGCGAGGAAACCAGTCTGGTAATGGAGACATTAATATATCTTAAAATCATGTCTTTCATTATCCCCTTTATTATTGTGTGTATATGCATCGGTGCGGCGTGTAGGCTAATTTCATTTATAAAATGAAGTTAGCACATGTTAATCTACTGACGAAATTTCTGAGTCACCCATTCAGAACAAGGACTTACATAAATATGTCTATGTATAAGGCTTTCTGGTACCTAATTTAAAAACGTGATTAGATTTTTACTACAAAAATGGTTAAATAATTATGTAATTAGATACATAGTTCAAGGCATGAAATGGGTTTCTTAATTTTATTTAGAATTTTGAAAGAGGACTTTTTTTTTACATTTAGAATTTTAGTATTAGATGCATCATGATTTCATTGAGAAAAATCTTTCAAACTTAAGAAATATTTCTGCAAGTTACGCGTAATGTGTCTTACAGTCATTTATCAAAGAGCCCGTAGACTGAAATATAACTTGTAGGTATGTATAGATATGTAAATAGACGACTATGAAGCAGTACTACCTACCCAATAACAGAAAGCTTCGTAACGTACTGTGCTGGGTAAAATTGTGGAGACGCTGCAATAAATACGTTATTTAAATCGAACTTTTCATAAGCAACTGACATGGTTAATTGGTCATTATCAAAATTAAAACACGTAGGTGATACCATACATAATTGTAAATGTCGTTGAGAAAACGAGATATAACCGCAGCGTTTCCGCGACGCTATAGCATGTAAAGGCGTAGCTTCGGCAATTGCTGACAGTCTATGTGGCTTCTGCATCCGTGCAGTGCCTCCACAATGTCTACGCGGCGCTTACTTAGCTACAAAAGAAAGTACCCTGAATAGTTTCAGTTAAACTAATCTGTCACGCACGAATAATGCTACAAATCAATGAAGCAACTACATTTGCTGACTAATTTAGAAACTAAGACGTACTCGTCGATTTATATTCTTTCATATCTATACTTACAGCGACCATAAGTTAAAAATGCATATTTACTATATTACATTCAAAGTGCTATCCACTTTGTATGCATTTTGCTGTGTTGTTCAAGTTATCGCACTTGTTTTCAGTGGGTAGATATGGTTTTTGTAGTGTTCTGGCAAAGCTTTATGGAGGCATTATGTGCAAGTTTCTGTGAAACAGACAAAAGCTATTTGATTATAAAATAAATTGTAAGTTTGTGGCTAAAATTATGTATCAAATCAAATGACTGGCTCGATGCATAGATAATCCCATTCGACTACTGGCTGTAGTGATGGTGTGCTATGCTAGATAAATACCTCTTTTAACATAAACATCACGCTAATGATACCAAAATCAATGGAATGGCGCGGAGTAATGTTGGTTAATTTCGCAAAAATGTGACGTAAGACAAGTACTAGCTTAATTTGTGCAGTGGCTACATTCAATTAATGAAAAATTTCGAGTCGTGACATAGACGCTGATTCAGTCCGTTGTGAAATTTATTTATTTATTTAAGGAAAAACAAACAGTAGCACAATAAGAAACAGTCATACAATCTTAAATATAACATTTAAACCAATTATGCTACCCACTACGTTCTCCACGAAAACGAAATGTATGAAAGTTTATTATATAACGGTCCCCAACTCCACGTCCAAACCGTATTTTGCGTAGGTAGACTGAAACTATGAAAACTGTGAAGGCTCTATGAAAATACTCGAAATAAAACTGTCGAAATTCAGTCCTTTATTTAACAAAAAATCCTATTTAGATATATGACAAAACCGTTTAGTTTCGACCGTGCAACTGTCTAACCAATGTCAATTTACCGAAAAAGGCAAACAAAAATAACTCACTGAACGTAGAACAAAAAGTATGGTGCATCTCCATGACTCGACGTTATAATAAAAATTCGCAAGTGAAAATATAAATAATGACTCAACTGATTACTGAAACAGTTGAGTAGCAGGAGATGAGATTAGTGCACTAATGAACGTGAAACTAAAACCATGTCCCGTCCTCCAATCCAATATTCCTATTTCGAGGCATCACAGTTTATAGATCAGAATAGATTTAATCGCCACATACCTATCATTTGTGATGAATACTTCCTTTCTACTTGCAGACAAGTTTACTGTTTTTATTTCAATTAAGTTCGGTAAAGTTGCAAATGAGTTTAAATATCACTCACACACCCGAAGGCCTAATGTACAATAGTTTTCAGTTCTGCTGGATCTTGGCTACAGATCTACTCAAACCAGGAAATACACCGCTGTAAAAAGTTGGTAGCGTGATGCGGAAAACCAAAGTTTTAACTTCATTCATCTGTGTTAGAGATACTTATATTCAAGATTTATACTTATTAGCTACAAAGGCGACTAGTAAGTTCTATATAGTATAATTAGTCTGTTTTCTGTAGAAATGTTACGCAAAATTGGGCACACATAATCAGCCTATGATGTCCCCACTGCTGGGATACAGGCTTCCTCTCTGTGAGAGTCTAAGTGGGCTTTAATCCTGCACGCGGGCCCAGTGCGGGTTGGCAGATGTCACATGTCTTCAAATTTTTGGTTCTAGGACGTGTCCTTCACCGTTTTGAGAGCAGTGGTGATAAATTATAATTCAAAATTGTGCGCTTTATCAATATAAATTTTATAGTAAAAGCGATAGATATTCTAAGATCATGTCCAATTTAATGAGCTACAAGAAAACGGTGACTGCATTAGGTTACTGTTGTTGTTAGCCTAATAGGCTCGAGCTTTCTTAGCCCCGAGGCATAGACTGCTACATGAACTTCAAAGATTCAACGGCATTGTATAATTTATCAGACGGTAATAAAGCCTCAACATAATTTTTCTTATATGTATCACTATAAAGGCAACTGTTTTAAATTATAGTTTGATAGGGAGGTAGTATTAGTATAAGAAGTGTGGCCACTTACTGGGCTCAAACAATATAAAATATCGAAGAAGAGTACCATCGACACGAAATGAAGAAGAAGTATAGAAATATAAACATTGTAATCACAAAACTGTGACTGCAATGTTTCACTGCAAATAAGTTCTTTTATTTTATTTTAATTAATTTTAGTTTAATTAATATTTAGTTTTTGTTCTTGCAATAATCACTATGTACCACACTTTGAAAATGTCGCAACTCTGACTCCCAAGATACAGGCAAATGCCTAGTTTGGGGGTCGCCGTCTATTCTATTCTTGTACAAATTGTGATTAATAATAAATAAATGTATACGTAAACAACCCCTAACTAAGCTGAACAGCTTAGTGGTTGTATACGTAAACCACTAAGCTGAACAGCTTAGTGGTTGTATACGTAAACCAATGTATCAGATATATTGGGCCTTAGACATTTACCGTATGGAATATCGATGTGTACACCATATCTATATATATTATCTCCAGTGTTTATTTACCGCTTTAAGTTATATTATGCATATGTTACGCTTCTTTGTAAGTTGGTATTTTTTTAATGGAAATCCTACGTTTTCACAACTCATTTGAAGTTTTCACAGTGGAAGATACAGATTTCTTCATCGAAGTAAACGAGAGTTTCGTTCGAAATCATTTACAATGTATATTTATATGCTAACAGTGAGCAAGTAAACGAAGCATTACCCGAAAGTACTTATATCTCACCAATAGTGCGTCAGGTAGGAGCCTTAATCTTAATTAAGCACATTTAGATTAGGATTTTCCGTTTTAATTGAAACAATGAACTAAGCTAGCACCGTTACTACAAGTTATGAAACGATACTTAATTATTATGGTTGAAATTTTGACAAGCCTTGCGATTATTTTTTAAAAGAAACATCTCCCGCTTTCTTTGCCTCTGTGTGAGCCTAGTAGGTATGTACAATTGTACATGTTCTCTAAACTATTTCTTAGTTCAGTTTTTCGATAATCAGAAAAATCTATACCAAGAATAAATTATTACTTCAAGTTTTTTATATAGCTAGTAAAACTTTGAACCTAGCACACATCTAGAATTGGTTGGATTTAGAATAAGATAAACTTTGAAATAATCAGGACGGTGAGAGGAGGGTGATAGAACTGAATTCAAATAAAAACCTTGCAATTCTTTTTTTATTAATTTACATTTTTCAAGTGATATCGATGCAACAGAGCACGTAATCAAGAAACACTATAATATTTTATGTAACTTTTTATAGGTTGAAGCTTTTTTTTGTAATCCATCAGGTAGCATATGGTCAGCCGGTCTATTCTGTAAAAATCTTACTGTGAAAACTACTGTGAAGTGAGCTGTCATTATACTTGATACTAGGGATTGACACTATAGACAGCTGCACTTAGTTTTCATGTTTAGATTTGTACAGAATAAATTGGATGGTGTACGTATAACGGGAATAAGGAAGCAGTTAATGAAGCATGAACGCATACAATTTTTCAGTAAGAAATTGAATTGTTTAATCAAATACTTTCCACAGAAACATTGATACAATCTACACAAATTATCACAACGCAACGTAGGTACAGACACGAACATAACAATAGTTTAATAAATAACAATAGTTTTCCTTTTAAAAATTTTCGATTATCTCGTACTTTATTTGACTGCTTTAATTTGTCCCCTAAAAGAAAACCCCAACGGTACATCCATCGGAAATTCTAATTGGACGGGAAAATAACATATTTTATTTAAAGGCACTCGTTAAAAACGTGCGCACTGTGTAGTATGAATTATAACGGGCATCGTCTGGTAATAAAAACTGTCGTTCGATATCGGCAAGGCATAAATAAGCGTTGTCGGGTAGCGCTCTGGTACATCGTCGATCCCTGATTAGGCGTGCGTCGCGTGACAAACCCCTATTTGTTCGATCATTGTCTTACCCTGCATCCTCGCGCCATCAAAACAAACTGGAACACACACAAACTGCCAGCTACAATGTTCTGCGTTTAGGTATAAACGCTATTTAAATTAATAAAGCGACCGTTACGTACGTACCTACTTAATAATGGCGGGTGTTGTTCCAGAAGTATTCTCGATATTAGTTCCCTAGCAATTGATTTTAATGTAACTCTTCAAATGTTGCCAAATACACGTCAGTAGCAATAGTAATTGGTAATAGTGATTTTATTTCTAAAGTTCAGTATACGTTACATCAATGAGGTCTCGACTAGACTAGAACACCTGTATGACAGGGGACGAGGTTTCTCCAGTTACATGGATCAGCATGGGAAGGTTTAGTCTATGTAAAATTTACACTTAGTTTTTGCAATAATTAAAATAACAAGAAAAATTAAATTAAATACAAAAACCTAGATAATAGGTAATACGAGCTGGTGTCCGCAACTCCACGTCAATGCGCGTATTTTGCGTACGGAAAAAAATCATAATTAAAGTATTAATATTTCTAAAACATAATCTGTTTATACCACTTGAACTACGAAAACTACACTTACTGCTGTGATTCTTAGGCGCTGTGAAATGCAAAATAACCACAGCACCACCATCCAAGTGTGGTTGACTATTATATTCAATTGCAGAATCTATTTTGTAATCCTCTACTTGTGCGCCAAGTCAGGTACACATTCATTCTCTTCCTGAACAGAGTGGACCTGGCGTTATCATTGATGGAACCCTGTATCAATGAATAGAAAACATGAAGATGTGTTTAGCAAATAAATTGTCCTTACCTGTTTAAATGAATTACCTACCTAAATAACACGATGCTTAAATCAACTTTGAAGAAAAATCATGAGGTTCGGTAGAGGTAGTAAAAATATGCCTAAGTGAACCTAAAGTTTGCGAATTGCAAAGCTCTCTTCTGTTAAAATTATAATATATGTAGGTACATATTTATTGTCATTGTGGGATGTTAAACTTAGAGCAGGCAACACGCACTTTTATGTTGAAGACGAAGCTTATAATTGTATTTTTCCTATTGATTTTTTGTCCTTGATATGTTTTAGTCTACTGCTGATGATTCGTACAAACTGTGTTACCTACTTTTGAAAGCTCAATTCTCAATATGAAAAGTATGTTTAATATCAGTGTAAGTATTAAACATACTTTTTACTTTTGCATTGTGAACCTAAAAGCGGTATAATAAGAGCTACTTTTCAAGCAAGTGTGTTGAAAAAATGTACTATATTTTTAGCCCAGTTTCTCACCACTCAGATGGCGCTTTCTTCAGCGCACATCTCATCAGTCATACCCGGGTACTGATGCAGAGGTGTCAGAGCCCAGAAGACAAAATGATGTGAGGCCATGGTTTCCACATCTAAGATTTTTGAATTGTATAAAAGTAGTATTTGCTTCGAACCAACTCTGAGAATCGGTTGGCTGCGGTAGTGTGATGAGTATCCAATTTTGCGAAACACGAAACAATCCTGTACGAGGCTGTTTTCTTATCAGATATCGCACCTGGCTCGAGGAATGCCTTGAATGAGATCAAATTCAGGAAGTTGTTTTGACTCTTGAGGCTCTGTTGAACAGTGGTTTTGTTTCTAGTATGATGTCACACAATTCAGGCTTTGGAACTTTTCTCGACTTGCTAACCGGTGGATCGATTTCATTCAATAGGTGTAGAAATCCCTGAGTCATGATTCATACACAACTGCTTTGTACGAGCAGAACGACTGCATACAGGAAATGCTTATTCAGGTGTAGAGTAACAAAGAGCTAATCCAGATTGGATTAGCTCTTCAGCTCATCACAGGTATTGTGGTAAGGCTCTCAATGGCCTCAAAATGCAATTTGAACGTCATTTTACGGTATAAAAAGGAAATGACATAGAGTAACGAATATATTTATTAAAGAATAAAATAATATTATCTTATTCAACAGCTATAAAAAGGTTATCTACTTGGGAAGTTTTAGTTAATTAGCTATCTATTTTTAATTAGGTATTTGTGTCTCATTTAATTAAAACAGTGTGAGTAATTTTTACTATGTTACTCAATGAATGAATCAGAATACATAATCACTATTTTTTATACAATAATTAAACAGGTTAATTTAAACACAGGGGCAATTCTCGTAATTTTAAGAACGTTTACAGTCTGATCTCAGTCTCAATCTGTCAAAAATACCTCTAATTTCCCTACATTTTTTGACAAGTTTCTGACATTGATTGCAAATTGTCGCTGCGATGAGATTGCAACTAGATTTTGAACGTTTTTAATTACGAGAATTGACCTTCAGGTAGGTGCTCAGTTCAAATAAATGTTTATGTCCATCTTGATTGTGGTAGCTGAAAACGTCATACATACGCATTCGTAAATACTCGGAAAGGCTGAGGAAACGGAGTTGAATCTACATAAAATATCTATAGACACCAGGCGCACGTGCGTTGCGTGGTAATTAAGCGCCGCACAGAGCCATCTATTGGGAAGGAACGTCATTAAATTAAACAAATAAGTGCTGTGGAAACCAAATTGTGCGCCTTAAAATTATCTCGAAGACAACATGAATTATGAATAAAATATAAATATTTCCTCACTCGGTTTCGTCTCGTTAAGTTCCGCTTATGCGCAAAGTTAATGAGCCAACCCAAGACAGAACAGTGCTCAACCGTTGGTGTAACAATTTCTAATTTATTTTATATTGGGTTTTTATTTAATTTATTCAGTGTGAGAGAAGTGGGCAGGTTTCCGATGCTTGTTACGATACGATAATCTCGGCTTACAGGATGTTTGTGGCGATTTAATTGGCACTCGAAATGCTTCGACGTTTTTGCGCCTGCCTTTTATTGCAGGCTAACGAGAAATGAACATAGTTATGTGCAATATACTGTCCCTTGCATGACTCGACTGCTGATGAGTTGCCTGTCTAGGTGTATGTTAGCTATAATATGTCACATTTAATAAAAAATAACCTCGCTTCGCATTCAGTTACATAATTATTTCTTAATTAATTTTGATCCAGGATCGATGATCATAACTTGTGTTAAAATTCATACTAATCAAAAATTTATCGTGATTTATTAATCTTTCGTCACCCTACCCCATCATAAAATGCAACGTTTCATAGAAACGGATTTCAAAGCATAAAGAAGTTATGTCTTTTCAGTTTAAAACATCTTAGCTCCCAGAAACGATATTAAGATACAGAAGGCCAGGGCAAAGATTCCAGGAAAATTTTTCCTAGCTTGTCCACATTTTAAATATTGTTTTGAATCGAATAAAAAATGTATTTGTGTATATTCAAATGAGCCAAATAAGTATGTAGTTACCTAGTTGGTTATTCTATTCTTTACACTGCTATTTGGTTGAATATTTAATTTAATTTTCCGGGAATCTGATTGAGCGGAAAATTTAATAGACAAAGAATTGTCGGTCGTGTGACGTAGGTATGCTAAAATAAAGATACAATCTTTAATTTTAGCATGCCTACGTCACAAACGAAAATCTTATAATGATTAATTATTATTGTTTACATTTTTGCTAGCGTGTTTACATGGACGTATCTCGCACTCTTATCTGGTAACAGCTGGATGAAAGTTGCCGAAAATCGAGTTGAATGGCGTGCAATAGGAGAGTAACATAAACTGTAATGAATAGTTCTTTACGCACGAGTTCGTAAGTCGAACGTAACACACAAAATGCCTAGTAATTATATATTAATAAGTAATTTATAAGTATTTAAATGAAATAATGGAAATTAATACTTATTTTAAGTAGGTACAATATTTTCTAACAATAACAATAAAAATGTATTAAGTTTGGCTTAAATGACTGTTATATTATATTGCGGTTAAGCCATTCAATTAAACAAAATGACTTTTTGAGACATTAAAAAAGCAATTAGATACTACTTTTTATTTTTAATAACAAAGATAACACAATAATATGCTGGAATCTTTGTTTTGTTGAAAAAAAGGCAACAATTAAATTACCTATCTGATCTTGCAAAAGTATGTTATAAAGATATCGTTACCTGAAACCAGCGACACCCATTTTCGTTTGCAGTTTCCTCACATTGAATCTCATGTGTCTCCAACGTTAAAATACTGATGGAAAATCAATTAAGACATAAACATTAGCAGTTGGAACATCATATGCAGACAATCGGCAACGCTTTTGGGATCAGCTACACTTAAATAAGCTACATTGTCTCCTACGTGATATTTTCTTGAGATACAAGGTAACGGAAAACTATAAGAGCAAAGAGTTAAAATTATTTTTTGGGAGAATGACTAAATAGTAGAGTTTTAGGATCAGAAGGCCAATTCTCGTAATTTAAAACGTTCAAAATCTAATCGCAGTCTCATCTCAGCGACAAACAAATGTCAAAAGCTTGTCAAAATGTAGGGAAATTAGAAGTATTTTTGACAGATTGAGACTGTGATCAGACTGTGAACGTTCTTAAAATTACGAGATTTGCCTCTCTGACGGTATCCTAATGGTGACTGAGGCACCTACCTGTCCTGTTTTGTTGACTGGAGGCGGTGACGATTGAGATGGTGATGACGAGACAGAACGAAGCTAGACAGAAGCTGTTAAAAATGCACAGTTATATCAATAACAATAACAGCTACTGGCGCTGTTTCCACCAAGACCTTAGAATACAGTCATTTTATGAAAAAAGGTAATTAATAGCTGCATCTACAATGTTTAACTCACAAAATTCTGAGAAACAATAATTGGTGAAACAGGAGTCTCTCTGTTTACGTTAGACATTACCTAATTTGGTGTTGTTAGCGAAAACGGTCATTTCATGCAGCATCAATGCTTAGAAAAGTCAAATAAATATCAAATGTGGACTTGTTCACTGGTCTGCTCTGGACTCTAAAATTATGACGGATATCGGTTTGCCTAAAATAAGAATGGCCAAGACGTCTTTAAAAAGAACAGACCGGACGCTTGAATAATTTATTGTTGTAACAATAAATTATTCAAGCGTCCGGTCAATGTAAAAATCAATTAGAATCAAAACAACAACAACATTAATGAAAAACGATAAGTTTACTGTGAAAATCTATAACGCTTTAATCTAAAATAATCGAAATTCAAAAATCCCCTAGCAGTAATCAAAAAAATTCGTATTTGATTCAACATACATTTTATATGTATTTAATGCCTACTGTACTTTTTTATTTATTTACAAAATCGTCGGCCTATTCGTAGCAACGTAGCAGTGTGCGACGTGGTGCTACGTGGCGCTACGAATAGGTTATCGATTCACTTCCTGTAATACTAGCGTAGGAGGTGATACGTACTTAGGTCACCGGTTTTTTAAACTGGTCTTCGATCTATACATTTTTTTTAATTCGTTCTCAGTAGAAAGAGATGCAAGTAACGTGCTGGAGCAAAGCCAGGGATATCTGCCGTGATATTAAAAACAAAGGAACACTCCTTTTTTGGACATAAGCAAGGTCTTTTAAGCAGAACATTTGGCCTTTATTAGTATAGTTAATGTCAATTGATGGTACCTGCCTACCTATTTTTGGAGTTGTGTCTCTTTTAATAAAACATTTTTTTTAAAACGAATTACCAATGACATTCTTATTAATTAGTAGGATTATGTCATGGTTACTTCTTTGCTTTTATTCGTTAGGGTTCGCTTACCATGAGTTCCAATTTCTTGGAAATTTTCTTCTTCTTACTGCACAATATCGTCTGCGAATCTGAAATGGTTTAAGCGGCTACCGTTGATGTTAAGAGTGTATTCATCCAGTATATTTGTCTAAATATACTATCCAGCACAACATTAAACAACTTGGGGGATATTGGGTCTCCTTGTCCGATGCCTCTGTTTATAGGAAAGGATCTCCTTTCGTTTCCAGTTTTACGCGGCTTTTACTCTTACTGTACTTAGATGGTTTTTATTAGTTCTATTTAGGTTTTTCTACCACTCCTTGTTCTCTTAGCCTAGACCAGATATATTTCTAGTGCAGACTGTCGAACGCTTTGGATAGTCGATGAATGCAATGTCTGATGAAGGGCTTCTGATATTCATTGTATTTTTCCAAGACTTAATGTTTGATTGCTTGGATATGATGGATGGTAATGGTACTGTAAATTCCGGTTCCGGTGCTACTAAAAATCCCAAGTGTTGCTAAACGCTCTCACAATTAAAATAGAAACAGTGCAAAATAACACCCGTGATTCAAATCAGTGCCGATCCAAATAAATTCTGTCCTTGTGTGCATCGATAAACATTAAAATAACAACAAAAAACCGTAATTCAGTGAATCAATCTCAAAATAAAATTCTAGTCATTCAGTTTTTGAGGTTACATTTCAATCAGCAAAAGCAAACCAAACAACACAGCATACAGCATCGAGTTTTGGGGCAATAGCTACAAGTACAACATACAAATGGCAATTGTGATTCAGAAAAGAGCTTTAAGGACTATGCTCCGCATGAAACAGACGGAATCATGTAAAGACCATTTTATTAGACTAAAAATCTTGACAGTGCCATGCCTTTACATTTTAGTGTTGCTAACCAGATTAGTTAAAAATTTGCACAAAATTGAGACGGAAGAGCAAAGACAAACTAGAGCTAGCACACGTAGGATAGATTTGCCCAATACTATTCAACCGTATTTAAAAGTTGTCAAACATAGCCCGAGGTATCAGTCTGTAGTTTTATACAACAAGTTGCCTATAGAATTCCAAAAACCATATAGTGTTAACTTATTTAAAAACAAATTGAGGACTTATTTATCGGGGAGAGGCTATTACAGTATCAATGAATTCCTAGATGATATATGACATTGTAACATAAGATGATTTTACGAGTATTACTTTGACATTTATTATTTATGATCTATTGTACTTGAATTCTTAATTGACCGTTATTGTTGTTACTTACTTTTCTAAATGTATTTAATGAATTTTATTTTAATTGCAATTGTATATCTAATGTTATTTTTTTATTTTTCAACACAATTGTATAGGTACAATTGTGTTGAAAAATAAAAAAAAATAAAAGAAATTGCGTTTCGTTTCTCCGTAAATCATGTCTTCCGAGCTGTCACCAGAAATGCCATTGCTCCTTACGAAGATGACAGAACAATTAAAAATACAAACCAATGTTATAAAAGAAAATATAGCAGTTATATTACAAAAAGTGGATGAAAAACTAAAACCGATTTTTGAGGAGAATCAAAACCTGAAAAACGATGTGGATAAACTAAACAACAAGTTAATAAATCTCGAGACGAACAGCAAGCGAGAAGACGTATTAATTCATGGGCTCCCAGAGCCAAATGGAGAAAATCATGAAGACCTAACTCTCGTTACGTCAACATTGAAAGAAATCGAGGTGAAACTAGAAATAGGGGAAATAGACAGACTACAGAGACTGGGTAAAAAAGGAAACAATGATGCCAAAATCAGACCAATCTTGCTAACTACCACAACCCTTGAAAAAAAATCCAGATATAAAAAAACAAAAAGAAAATGAAATCAGGCACCTACATTACACATGATCTACCAAAAGCAGTACTACAAGCAAACACTGGAAATAAAAACCTCAATATAAATAAAGACAGTGAAAAAAGAAAAAAGATATGAAACTCCAAGCCCCAACAAGCAGAATACAAACACTTCTAAGATGCAGAAGAAAGATTTTCAGTACCTGCGGGAGAGATCACATTGTCGTGTCGCTACAAGTACAAGTAACTAACTATAAAATTAAGAAAGTAAAAAAAAGGGAAATTGAAGTTTATTAAAGTTTTATTTATAAGGTATATAAAAGATGGAGGTGAACTGGTCAGTGGCGTATATTGTGTGGGTGAGGAAGGATGAAGATGAGTGATAGGTGGGTTAAGGAGGCTGTGGTAGAGTTGCAGATGGAGCCGTCAGGTGCTGGTGCGTGTGCGGCACGGAGGATACCCGTAGGGGGGCCACGCGGCAGGAGTAGGACGCAGCACGGCAGCAGGAGTGAGCAGGCACGGCGGGAACGCCGTCAGCCCGCCAGGTGAGGCGGCTCTCGGAAGAGGGGCGGCTCAGTAGATTCAGGAGGTTCAGGAGGTTCAGTACTTCAGAGTGCTCCGGCGAGGCGCGCCAGCGGTCACATTATCATATTTTTATTATATAATAGAAATTAAGTATTTACATTATATTATGTTAATAAATACTTATTTAACTTATGCCCTGAAACAGAATGTTGTAACATAATGTACAGACGTCAGCATATCAAGCTACAATCTGTCAAATTTCTTTAATAGATTTTCAACTTTATCGCTAAAGCATTAAGGTTCAAGGTTGATTGGGAAAATTTGACAGTTCGGGTAGCTTGACCTGCTGGCGTCTGTACATTATGTTACAACATTCCGTATCAAGGAATATCACATAAGTACAAAAACTGACACACCACCAATCGGAACCGAAGAACTGCAACTATCTAAACTAAATCAATCACAACAAATAATTCTACAACCAAAACAAACATCAACAACCAATGCTCCCACCACGGCTGGTCACCGCAGGAGAAATAGACCATTACCCTCTAACAAAAAACAACAAACTGCACATAGCAACATTAAATACCAGGACGTAAGAACAAATGAATCTCTATTAGAGCTTGAAGAAGCGTTAAATGAACTTAACTAGGAATAAGTGAAATGCGAAGAGCTGGCGAATCAATAGAAGAACATACAGAATATATAATGTTTAACAAGGGACAAACTGGGGGACAAAGAGGAGTTGGATTTATGGTAAAAACACACCTAAGAAATAATATACTGAACTTCATCGGAGTTACTGATCGAATTGCAATTTTACTTATTAAAATACCCAGTCATGAAACAACATGGACAATAATACAAGCCTATGCACCAACCGAACAAGCTGCCAAAACAGAACACATTACCTTTTACAAACACCTATCCCAAATTATTTACAAATATTCAAAAAATATAATTGTTCTTACGGGGGATTTTAATGCTCACAACGGAAAATGTTAGAGGCCTTTGCCAGAAGGCACACTGAACTTAGAGATATCCTCTAAATGAGGAAAACAAACACTTAACATACGGAAATTCAAGATAGAGGGCTTATTGATTGATTGATTGAATGGTACTGTAGTTTTTTTTTTAATCCTGCTTGTTTTATCAGTTGATTTTCGCCCAGTGTGTTATTCTTTCTAAAATTACCTTTGCGAAAAACTTCTAATCGTTATTATTGGTCTATAATTGCCAATTTCATCCTTATCTTCATTCATATGGAGGAGAATAATATATGATTCTCTCCCTCCGGTTCGGAATAGTGCCTGTAGTTAGAATGTTATTACGGGCTCATTCACTCATTCTTTGTTTTTTCTTATGTTTTCTCGAATCTGTTTGTTTGAATCGAGCTTGATAGGCGCAGCCTGGGAGACGCATATGTCTAGCAGTGGACTGCGACAAGCTGAGTTGAAGTTTGAAGAATAGAAGAATTGCTTTTGTATCTCCTAACACCTCTATTCTCTTTTTGCTAAACTTTGTATCATTAGCTACCTTTACTTTCTTTCTTTGTGATAAATGAGCATTGATTTTATTTCTGTAAGTAGGTTTGTACAAACACTTTTACACGTCAATCATATTTTTAAAAACTAGATGAGATCGGTGTTTCCTGTGAAGAAAGGCCGAAACAAACTCAGAGGTCACAGTCTATTTAAAAAGGTCATACTTTCCCAATATCAATTCTTCACCAGCTTCTCTGGTGGTAAACTTGGGCATTCATATGTCCCATAACTATGAGGTGGTTGTTGAGATGTTTCTTTACAATATCCGATAGATTGATGTAGAAGTCTTGATTCTCACATTTGGATGCTAATTCAGTGGGTGAATATACTTGTATGCCCATGGTTTCTTATAGCTTGGTAAATTAATGTTGAGTATTGCTAGTCTATCTGAAATTTCGATCAGCGCCTGTATGTTATTTTTCAACGATATTTTAAGGAAAAAGCCCACTCCTGTTTAACCCGCTATTGCTCCTTTTTGATTCAATATGTAGTCATGATGACTCCACAGAGGTTGACATAGAAGCTTATTATGGAAACAGTTTCGAATGTGTGAGCGACTATGTTTACCTAGTACAAATTATCTCCCCCAATGAATCGATGTTCGAGGAAGTTAACAAAATAATAGTTTCAGATGGAAAAAACACTGGTTTCAAAGATTCGAGCATGCATATTAAGAGGAAATGTTTCAACACTTGCATTTTTCTTTGTATTACATAATTATGACTGCGAGACTAGGACGCATGCTAACAATGATAGTGAGAAAATGGCAAAATTTTAAAGGGCGATGGAAAGAAGCACGTAAGGTTAGTCAAACTAAGAAACAAAATAATGAATACAGAGATAAGAAGAAAAACCAAACGGATATATTCGTTCGTATAGACCATTTGCAATGGGGCTGGGACAAGACAAATGCTTAGATGTTAAACAACCAAATGGAGCAAACAAGTGACACTGTGGAACCCAAAAGAGGGACTAGAAAACGGAGGCTCTCAAGAACAAGATGGGAATATGATACCCGCCAAACATTGGCCATACATAACACATAGGTACTCGTACATAGACATATATGGCATTCGCCACACTGGACTAGACTTGCAGAGGACAAAGCGCGATGGAAACTGTAGGGGCATCTTATAATTTTCTTTTGGTCCAAGTTGCTTCCTGCAACAAATAATGTGCCCAATTTTGGAAATAAACGGCCTTGTTATTATTGTAATATTTTCATCATAATCATCGGCTAGCCTTTGCCCAACTATGTTGAACTCGGCTTTTCGTATTAAATGTCATGATTAGATATTTGAATAAAATCTTTTTTATATGATTCACATATGGTTGGCACACAAAATCTTTCATCAACCTAATAATTATTCGGTATCGCTGCCTAGTTGCTTTAACAAAATCTGTCTTATCTTAATTCGTATCACACGATACTCACAAGGTTTAAATTAGTCATTCGACGAGTAGAACAAAGCTTTTAACTTCGCCGCTTAGAGACCTAGAATCTGTTTGCGGTTTTACTTGTTTATTGAACTGCAAAAGTGTTGTTGAAACTTTACATACTCGTATATAGTTCAGTTGTTTTTTCATGAACTGTGTCTCATTACTTTTTTTTAGAAAGTTATTTTTTGCTGTTTCTAAATATGGGTTCTAGGTAATAATGTCCATATATAAATGTGACATTACTCTTGGGAGAACGTTTATCATCGCGCTATACCTTGCAGTTTCAGAGCGTTAAATAATTTGGAACATGTCAGAATTTACTAGAATTGACTTCGAATAGTCGAACATGACTCAGGATGTCAAAAAGCCCAGTTTCGATTCTGCACGATGGACTAAATATGCACTACTTTTTTTCTAAGGAGGTAGGGACCTACTTCTTAAACGACACGGATAAATGAGGACGATCATGCATTTAATATGAAAATGTAGTTCAATTTTTAATCAAACTAATGCAAGTTTTGAGAGCTGGACTCCTTTAATGAAGCCAGTCTTCTTGGCAGCTCTGGACCGAGAGAGGTTGAAAAAGAGTAGGTAGCCCTTTGCCCTGCAGTGGGACATTAATAAATAAGAATAATGCAAGTTTTACTCCTGTCCTAGTGACCATCTAATTTAACGCCAAAAGTAACCTGGACTTTAATTTAAACCTGTACTGTGGTTCCACATCTATAAAAGGAAAAACAACTGGCCAAGAGCGGCCCGCAGAACTATTGTTCCGTACCAAAATACACTGAGCAGTCACTGGTCTGCCGAAATTACGGTATTTTGCGTAATTAAACTTGCGGTAGCTCCTAAACTATACACCTAATTGTCGTAGTATCAAGGAAATAATTGATTTGAACGTTATGATTAACGTAAGTAACGTTTTTTTTATTTGATAAAGATGTATCCTACTGCATGTAGGCAAGTATATTTTTATTTATTTTTTAACCCTATCATATCTATTCGAAAAGACCCCCCCAAAAATCCGAAAATTAGTACTTTGTTATTAACATTGCCAAAATTCAAAGTCCTACGTTGCATATATCACAAGAAGAACTTGTTTGACAGACCGACAAGATCTTCCCTCTTCAGTTACCTACGTAATTACGTTTATACTTATGTGATTTCTTTGCACGAATAGGTTATGTATTAACTCTCTACAGACTTGTAACACTTGTATAATTATCGGAGGATTGAGATTGGAGCGTATAATATTTAATAAAGTCTAGTGTTGATAGAGTGAGTGAGTCGTTGACAGAGTAAGAGCGTGAGAACCGCGCTGGGTAATGTGGCTACACGTCATACCGCTTGTAACTTCCATAAATGTCAACAATACCCGCATAAACCACTTATGATTTTAATATAGCACCAGTTAGAAGAATAACCTGGGAATTACAATAAAACAGAATATTCAAAACACTAATAATTCACATTGGAACACTAAATTCATAATATAATGAAAGTATTAAAACTAATCTTGATTTTTTTACTTATTTTAAATAAACAAATCTTTGGTACCCCACCAACAAGTCAAAGATTTATTTACAAAGATACATCAAAAAGGTTTGTCAATAAAATTGAAATGTTACTTGCTACTAATATCCGGTTATTTACTCAGGGTCAACGCTAGCAACAAAGAACGTTGTTAAAATTTATCTCTAAAAACTTCCGGTACTAACAATCGAATATAAATCCATTCATATGTTTTTTAAAACGCCCATGACAATAGCGCGACGAATCGAAATGCAAACAAATCAACGTCACCTTTAGGCGACGCAAACAGATTAAACTTGGACAAAGCACGCATTGACCCTTTGCATTAGGACGCGAAATCAAAAATTATAGGGCAGCCAACCCCCGCTCATAATTCAAGAATCATTCTCGTCCATATTCGACGATCCTCGGACAATGGGTCGGACAACACACAGTTAAACGCCGCAAATGCCGTAAGCGGCTATAAATCATTGACATAGCGGAAGTGCGTAGCCTGCCAGTGGTGAGAGAACCCCAGCAATAACGGTTGCGCGGCCGTCTCCGGCATTTTCAGCGTTATAGATAAATTAAATGCCAACACATACAGCCGGGCAAGCGCAACCGAGGCGCGCTAGGAATGTCCAAATAAATTTTTTGATAAACGCACCGGAAGCTGGACCTATTACGTGACACCGTCCCCGTTCCTTCCTTATACTCCTCAGTTATTGTTTTTCTCGGTGGGTATTCGAGGAATTTTAAGCTTTTATTCAAACCAGCATATGGGAAGCGCGGCCCTTTGAATCGATTTAGAGATCGTAATCAATAAACTGTAATAGGTCAGTTTTGTGTCGGAATTAATCAAGCGTCAAAGGTCTGGCTATAATTGAGCGCCAAAGGCTGCGGGTGTGTCGTATATCTCACTAATTAATGGATTCGCTAGAAATGTTTTTGTCACAAAAGATACCGCTTAGCCGCACAAAAAACATCTCGAAACGTTTTTGTGTTCAGATACACAACAATAACCCTTTTTTGGTTTCTAGAGCATGTGTTGTTTATGTCACAGTGTGGAGCATACGAAGACACAGAAACTGCCTTCATAAGAACGATTCGCCGCATATTGGCGGGGCGCTGTAGGTGCGTGCGTGTTCGATATAAAGAAATATTAATATTCCGGTGGCCATAAACAAGCGTTTGACGATAATAATTCGAACGCATAAAACAAAGTTTTATCTATGATCGAAAGGCAGCCCCCAGAGAGTTTAGTGTGAAATGTGTTCTCAAAGACACCGTTTAGTAGCGTAATGCGCGTGACTGTCGTACAAATTATGCATTTTCGAGACAAGCCGATTTTATTGCCGCGGAAGTGACGTCAATAAAGCACAATGTACAGCAGTTTAATGTTCTCGTATAATAATTTTTGATCGGCTCCGTTCACGATATGCATCAGGCTCTGACACGGAACGTGGCACACGTGCTCGTTGACAAACATCATATGCTGGAATACTTAGTGCCGTCTGACGCACTTGTCCATTACAAGATTTTGTTCTTAAAATCTTTTAAGTACTTGCCTACTTTTTAGTATTACCCTCTTGACTTAAAAAATGTACAAACACTTCACTCAGGTACTTACTTTAGTTTTCCTAGAATGATTGAATGAATTAATTTAGACCGTTCTAACACTCAAACAGAATGACGAGCATACATAAATTATGAATAAAAATGAACAGGTGTGCATATATTTAAATAGCTCTCCTTAACCAGTACCAGAAAATACGTACTATTTAAAAACGATTCATTAGTTCAGTACAGTTATTATAATTTATAATAATGTAAACACTAGGTACGCTTTTATGAAAAAGCAATTCAGTGTATTGTTGTTTTATTTAAACAGTAATTTATTAGTATACATAAAAAATAATGCAAATATAAATATTGTTATACTAAGTCGACTACCGCACTTGTATACAGTTTATCGATATTATTGTTTTAAACTACGACATAATTCATAGCTGTAAATCGCGTCGAAACATCATAACACCCCAAATATAAATGGCGTGTGACGCCCAACCGTTCCGAACTTTCCGAACGCCCTTAGAGATTCGGTACCGACTCAAAAAATGATATACTCCATACCTTATATTGAACGGGAAATAAATCGTATACTTCCTTTAAGTGCCAATAAAAGTTGGAGTAAATCATAAAAGTATCACTCCTCGAGAAATGTCTATAACAAGTGTGTTATTGCGGAATAATTCAGTAGCGACCGAGGGTGCTTTGAAGGATGGCTCCCTCTAGATCCAGCCGGCGTACTCCGACCTGGAATTCCCGATGCTCTATCAAAGCCTTCAATTATTTATCGGACCCGTGTCTACTTTTCATTTTACTCCTTTTCCCGGCAAGGCTTTCAGTGCCGGAAAATAAACATGTCACACTATTGGGAATACGTTTTACATGAATAGTGGTCTTGTGACTATAAACTGTATCGGTTACGGTCCCACCGTTGACAGTGATGTATGGCGCCCGCTCATATTAATTATTAAATTGGGACTAGCATACGTGTTATTTGTTGAATAAACAATAACAGGATTGATTTTAGATTCGCACCTGTGAGGATTCTCGTACCTGCTGATTAATACACCGTATTCTATGAGCCCCTGGGTTAGACAGTGACGCTTTGTTACAAACCGGCAACCGGAAATAGAAGTGATTAAATATGCTGTCCAGACATCACTACTGGAGCTGATACACTAGTATGAAGAGATTGTTAGTGCTAATTGCAGCGTGACCTCTGCGGTTACAACCTATTCTTTTCTGATTCGTATAGCTGATTATCAATTTCTTATTCTTAATTTTTCAAATTTTAATGTAAACATGAGAAAAAAATCTTCAGTGGCTGAAAAATAGAATTGGAATCCAGTACATTTTAACAAATTCATCTTTTAATTTTAAATGGAGCTTTATGTATTACACTTCGTCTAAGTTCAAATTTCAAGTTCAGTCAACAAATTTATATTGTTGAGTTTTGCACAAATGGTGTGAGATATTCTTCTAATCAGGTATAGAACTGGTTAAAAAGGGCTGCTTCCGGCCCTTTTTCCCGGGCATCGGACTATTCGTCCGACTTGCATGCTATTCAGTAACTTTTACCAACCGCATAGAACCCTTGGAGCATCAAGACCTGCAATTCTGTTTTGGTCGGCGACACATGATCGTCGTATGTCGTACCAGCTATTCTCTCCTTTAACTATTACAGTTATTAGTATCTACTTTCAAGTTTAACAATTTTAATACTAGTTGACCTTTAACCAGGACTGTTTCTATCGGAATAACTTAGGTTCATCTTTATAAGATAATCTTCATTTGAAAGTTTACGTATTTTAGTAGTCAAGAACCTAAAACCGATTGCAACCGATTCCCTAGTTCGGAAACCAAATGCGTAACAAAGATTTTCCATCCGATGTAGGTACTTTAAGTTTTCTCGTAATCTCTTTTCATTTAAGCCAAATTATCTAGAACGGAATTATTCAATGATATTTAACTTTAGCTTATTATATTTTGAATTTCATTGCATTTTTTTTTTTATTAGTAATTAATTATACTTACGTGTTAAAGTGGTGAATTTTCATTTTTAATTTCGCTACATAATGAACGATTACCCATCCAATGAACACTTCCTGCTTAACATTACCAGTATTTAAGGGACGAGCCTCTTAATTTAAAACTCAAATTTACCAAAGCTCCGTAATTAAAAACGTTCAAAATCTAGTCGCAATTTCAGCGACAATTATTGTCAAAAACTTGTCAAAAATGTAGGGATTTTAGAGGTATTGTTGACAGATTGAGATTGAGAGAGATTTAGATTGTGAACCTTCTTAACATTACGAGAATTGCCCCCCTGGTCAGACAGTACGCTCTATTCTAAGCCTTCTCAAATTACTTTCACTTTACACACGTATAATACCAGAATGCATACTGCCATTCCTTCATGCAATAATTTTATTTTAGTTACGGTAACTACTAATAAATCAAAAATCTAATTTATAGTTACAGTTTGCTATAAAATACTATCATTACGCACACTAACAGTGGAGGAAACATAAAAATTATATTATCTTTTCACGTGTAAGCTCGATTCGTCGTTTAGTACCTAGTAAATATATTGAATTATGTGGTCATTGTAAAATATATCAAATATTATGACAAAGACAATAATAAAAATTGTTCTCAACGTAATTCTCAATTGTGTTTATTGGCAATTTACGAAATAGGTGAAGGTATTCATAGCTTTAAAACGCTAAATGTTATGTTATTCAACATTTGCTTTGTTTTCTCCTTGTACAAAAGTGTTTTTAATATTATACGCAACTGTAAAGATAAATAAGACCCGTATATTTAATTATATGACAAAAAGAGCTTTAAACGCTGACATCTACTAGCTACATTATCCTGGAATGGCTATCGTCTCGCTTCTAAAAAGCTCATTTTTACTCTTATACGTATGTGTTAGTAGACACGATTGGTGCGTAGGTGCGGCCGCACAATACGGACATCTCTCGAGGTTGCGGCCAGTTATGTGAGGCAAAAAGCGATGATAATGACAGAGAGCATCGGCGCAAAGGGCGCGGGATGGAGCCCCGCCAGAGAACGCGCGTAGAATAACAAATGTTCCATACATAGACGGCGGAATCTTGTAGACTGGACTTCCTAAAACGGCTTTGGCGTTAGATATTAAAGAGGATTTGAGATATTTCTAGACCGTCTGTCTGGATTTCCGCTTTTTTAATATTTATAGTTTCTTTGGTTCACCGGGATATTAGCGAGCCTCAGTTTTTACCGCGTGTGGCTATAAAAAGATAGCTATCGCTGCAGTAAAAAAAAATCATAAAATATTAGTTAAGTACTAATATAACGTTACGGTTGGAGTATTGTGATCTAAAAATAAATAATTACCATGTGTAATGGAAATAGAAAAGTGAAATATTATTATCCAGTGTATAATTTGTGTTATTAGAATTCACGAAGGGAGGAACTCACTACATTTGACTATTTAAGTAGATACTGACAGGAGTTTACAATTTTATTAAACTTGAATCGTAAGTCGTAAGCTAACTCAAACTCGATGAGTACCTATCCAAAATATACATCGACTTCAGTTTATGTTCAATCACCGAAAATGGTCCATTGGTTAAGTAAAGAAAATACTGTTTTATTGTTTTAGTCGATTGGTCCAATTTGGCGATAAATATAGAAGGTAGAGTAGAAGCGGCGAGAGGCGAGGTAGAAGTAGGCCGGGGCGGGTCATACTTACAGGATGAATGAGTACGGATGGACAAGGATCGTTACCCAGTGGGTGCCTTAAGACGGGTTTCGTTGCCTCTAGGCAGGTCTAGGAAACGCTGCCATGACGATCTGGATTTATTCTTACCAGATTGGTCGGACAACACAAAATAAGGAGAGATCCAAGACAGAAAAACTTCGGCATATGAGTATAAAATTTAAATATCTAACCAGAATCGATCCTTGGTGTTCAGTGTAATAGGTACTAACAGCTTTAATTCAGGTGGGAGATAGAGGGGCGGATCATATAAAAAAAGGTATTTCTACTACCTAAAAATAAAGCGACTCCTTAAAGTCTCCCATGTAGACTGCCACATATCTCTTGCTGCTGCCGTCTCTGGCTAATCCGTCAAGAGTAAGTCGAAGGCATTGAAAATCACAATACTTTATCCACTCGTGGAAGATCTACGGCTACCTAAATCTTTATCATATAAAATCGTAGTGATACTTCTTAGTTGCGCGGTGAAGAAGGGGAGGCCTAAGGCAATAGTAGAAACACGTCGCGAACATCGTTTCAGAGTCACGTAACGTAACGATACCGAATTACTCGGTCGCAAACTGATCTTTGGCGTGCCCAGGGAAATATGCGGTAAAGAAATAAAAAGTACGAGTACCCACATACGTCTAACAAATAAAGTTTTATTGCGTCACGGTACGAAGCTGCACTGGTCCCCCAGAACTCTGATCATTGGCTATACGAGTGGACAGGCCGGTGGGATAGTTAATAGTGTACTTACACACGTATCCACGAGTCATGTCCCCAATACGATGGCTTATGGTACGAATATTTTGGAAAGGGCTTTAAGAGGATTGATATGGTAGTCGCTTGTAGCAATGGGTTTTAGGATAGATGATCAAAGCGAATTGCATTGATCATGACGTGTTCACTGATTATTCTCATAGATAGATCTAGACTGGAGATTATTGATAGTTTATTGATTTGCAATTTGTAGTTTCTCAGACCAAACACTCTTTGAAAACACACGCAGTTACTAGCAACAATAACGGCTTCGTATAATATTTTACACACAAGAAAACATTGCATAATGTAAGGACCCTTAAAAGGCAAACCTTCAAACAACCGATTTTTCAAATCGCCTCTGAAACGTCATTTAAACGAAACAACATAAAACTAAAGCCTCGTAGCATTATATGTCGAACGGAGTCGAGGGGCGACAGTAACAGAATTTTCACAAACTTTCCGAAACAATATCCCCAACGTTTTCCACCCGAATCTTTCTATAAGCCTCACTCAGCTTTTTAAAATCTTATTCAAACTTTATAAAATAAGTGGTGCTCCCCTCTGAAGGGGTCTCACTGCCGATATTATTGTGTAGCCATCTGTGACGAGACCGGGACGCCATAGAAAAGACATATTTTTAGATTTAACTCGTAAATTACTTCGATCCAATTGCTTTACGCTCGTGTGAGAATTAGGAGAGAAGTTTTATTTGCCAATGCGGTTGTTTATAGCGGCGGAGGGCGCCGGCTTACAGTTATACGTAATCTAAGAGTGTATCTGTTTACATTTACTGCATTTTGATTTACAGGTTAGATAACAATTACGGTTTATTGTTTCCTTAAGTAAATATGAAATTATAAATATATTATGTACATGGAAATAACCTCAACTAAATGAATGGTTTACACTGAGTACTATCTAACGATGCAGAAAAGAATGTTAACTATGCGATGTGGAAACACGCTATTGTTCCTTTATAGATGTGTTATGATGATAATATTATGATAACTATTATAATAACTAGTTAGCTTAGCTTTATATGCCTTGGAAATTAATAAAACAGCGTGCATAATAATCTTTACACATAAAACGAACACTTTTATAATATTTTATAATTCTCACTTTTATAATTTTACGGCTCCTTTCAATTCGAATTATTATATTTACTATAGTATTATCAATTACCTATAAGATTTTATTGAATCAAATAAATCATAAAGTATTTTATTAACTTTACAAAGTCATCATCGCTGAACTATACGAAAGCTACCCGGCGATACGACAGTGCGTGTCTAATTATAAATCATGCCATCAATCCTAGTCTTCTTATTGGCCTAATAGACATTTTTAGCCTCGTCACACTTTATTGACGGAACTCAACACGTAACTAACCAATTTAAAAATTATGTCTCTCTTTATTAACGTGGCAATAAATTAATTTACTTTCATATTATATTATTACGATACTGCTATAAAAAGTGTCTGTCACCATAATTTTGGACACAGATTGTTGCACTAATGCGTTAAGTTTAAAGGAAGGGGTTGACGACCCCTTTTGCCCGATTTCCATTCGTCACACACACGCCGTCAAATGGAAGTTTAATTTTTTTAAATTGGATTTTTATTGCTATTTGGAATGGAATGAAAAGTGGCAACACTGGCGACTTTGACATCTAGCTGGAGCCTGCACTTGTAGTGCAGAGTAAAAAAGCAATGATTTTCCATGATTCACATTTTTACAGACTATAAAAGGGAATCGTATTCCACAAAATGATATGTTCATTATTTATTATACACAGGTATACAGGGCGTAACCATTATCGCAATATTTTATTATCTTTATGTTAATATTGGACAATTAACCCCTTTTTATATGATGATGGTATAGACATTAGGGACGTCATCAACCATATTTAAAACAGGAACTTTTTACGCTAACCTGAGTTTAAAAACTGTAAGTATAAAATCAATGGCAGCAAAAGTGAATTGAATACCTACGAGTATATTCGATTCACTTTTGATGACATTTACGTTTTCATCAGACCCATAAATGATAGATTTAATAAAAGCCACTTACCCCAAGAATACAGTTCACAGTTATTTAGAGAAAGACTTAATACGGAATAAAATACGGGGAAACCATGACGCATTTTCATTAAAATTCTGACGCCTTTAAAAACACATCGGGTAAAGAGGTAAGTGCTCTTTAATCAACGGTTAACAGCAGGGTGCGGTCCCCTAATAAGCATCTACTAGAATACGCCGGCGTCTTTAAAATTTGCACCGTCGTTGTATAATGGCGTAATTGGCGGTATAGCATGAGGCATTGTCCGACTCTCACATACATAATTCCAAGTACCCCATGCAACGGTTGATCGTTTAATCGGCAACAATTATATATGGAAATTATGGGCGGTAAATATAGGTTTCCCGTTATGACCATAGTCTGTGGTATATCCAACTTTAACTGAATACAATTACGGCCATCGGCAATATTCATATCTGCGCAGTTAGTATTAGTTATTTTTGTTCTGTTGAAACGTTTCGGTTATTATTGGGTCGGCCCCGTCTCTGAATTAAGACGAGGTTATTAGGGCAAGTCGGCCTTTGAAACGCTACCTCTGCCTTCCCCAAATGCAGAGTGACTTATTTATTTTCGATGCGCCGCCCATCAATTCGTATATTTGCAGCTGACCCGATTAGGCTTTTCGTTATAAAAAGATCTCTTGTGCAAAATTGAATGCTTCTGGACCCAGAGGTAGCCTGAGCTATGCGTTGTGCGTCATTGAAATTAAGAATTTTAATCCAGTAGACAATCCGTGTTACCGATGGCCTTTTTAACCCGATTTACTACAAAGTGCTTACAAAGATCCAACCGTTAAGTTCAGTATAAAATACCTCACGGTACCACGCAATTTTCATATTATTTGGACTGTAATTAGGAAATTAAACGAAAAATGGTTTTTGAAATCGATCCCCATCCGGATTTTTTTTCATAGAGTAGGTAAATTACAAAATATCGTGTTTTGAATCGTTAATCTCTATTTTTTTCGAAAAAGCCATCGGTATTTGATATAATTTAATTTATGGCCAAAATAATTGACACACTGAGCAGCGAATCTAGTCAGACTTAAATAAATGTGAAATTAAAATCAATATGAAATTATAGATTAAAAGAGTCAACATTGTCCTTTAAAAATAATACGAATGCCGCCTGTCTTATCGAGAGTAAGTATTTGTTAAGTTTAAGTAAAATTCCTTAAAAATAGTTTTTAGGACCAATTTAAAATACTCATTGGTTACCTTTCCATTTAAAAAAAACCAATAGATTATCGGAATATTAACATGCCCTTAGTCAAAGATAATACAAAGTTTACTGAATTGGGTATGTATTATGTACATTTAACTTTAACCGATAACAAGGCCTTAAAGTGCTGCTATCGGAATTTAGAAAAATACATAGAATTAATGGTGATCAAGTATTTGTTTAGGATCAATTTTTATATTGTTACTTAGCAGCAACAAAACGGAGCTCAAAGTTACAAAACTAAAACAAACACAGCGTTATGGTTCGTTTTTTTATATCAATCTCTTCAGTTCTTTCATTTTGCCCGCAGTTTAAACAAGAACAGAGGGGAAGTGTAATAAGAGCGCGGTTCATATTGCAGTGTTGGTGAACAATCGGAAAGTTTAGACAGACAGAGGTGGCGGCGTGTACAAACCCCAAGTTAATCGAGACTAAGCCTGCGTACGTAGCTGTGGAAAGTTTACGAAACGATGTTACCGACGTCTTATTAGCTGGTAAAGTTTTACTAGTGATACTGATTATCATATTCGGTTTAGGCCCTTATTTAGCTACGTATGTCCTACGCAAATACTAAATTCGTATCAGTTCGAATAAAATGTTGTTCAAAGTAATTGTTTATTTTACTTTTTGTAACATAATACACATATACCTATATATCACGTGTGTATTCCTCGAAGGAGGTGGAGGAGCCCCTAGGTACCTTTATATTGGGGTAACCATTATGATGATAAAATGTAAAATAGAAAAAACAAAAAAGGCCCAATAAGTAAGTAATTTGTGAAATTCCAAACGCTCATGACATAGATCCCTATAACAGTAATTTATACATGAACAAAAACTGACACAATTGTTCACTACAGAATGTACAACGTGGAACTACCTTACCACGCTTCACGTTAAACTTAATACTTACTTGAAACTTTCACGCGGCGTGATTGCGGATCTGAAAAGTTCCAGTCTGGCTTGTCTCAAACCCCGCATGTGGCGCCAGCAAGAACCCCTAATCGAAAACAGTTTATAAAACCTTAAGCATAAGGTGTATTATGACTTGTAGCTATTACCGCTACTCTGTCAAGCATGAACTATCGGTTCACACTCATGTCTCCCACTTCAGCTCACTGTGGATTAGTTCTTAAATGTAGACGTGTTCTTTGTTCAAGTTTTTGAACTTACGTTGTTACATTTTCAGAGGTATGTCTGTAGGGTTGAAATGCAATTTGTACTGAAACTGTAAGTCGATTCACATGCAACGATCTTTGGCGAATTTTGGCAAAAACAAAGATGCTTAGATATTTCCATTGTTGCATGAACACATTTACGTATTTCTTTGACATAAGCGTATTTTTTGTTCGGAAAACTGCATTTTGTTATTGTCATCTTTTAATTCGTTTATTAACAAATAATGGTACATAATAGGTAAGGTTGAGTTGGTATGTAGACAAATAGGAGTACATTGGGTATTACTATATTCCTCAGCAAATAAGAAAGTACCTATGATATCGAGATTGCTGTGCTATATCTAAGTTAAATATTGTTACACATACACCTTCCGGAATACATTCACTAAGTAATAGTGAAAATCGCATCATAATCCCGTTACTCAGTTCTCAAAAATAACACGATCACACAGATAGAGACACGAAAAGCTATTTTCATATATAACATGTACCTATACATTTAATTTTCTCAGTCTAAGTTATCCTTTTGAGGTGAGTCGGTAATCCCTGTTTGTATAAAATTGTAGGTACCTACATACCTACAAATTTTGACACGAACAAAATATAAAATTAATGGGGCAATATATTATATTATCCCCATAATATTTATGGGGATATCTACCTAAGTATCCCCACCAATATTCTAAATCAAGAATTAATTTACATCAGCATACAGCTTTTAAGAAAACAATACCTACACATTTACTGAACATGATAATAAACGAAAAAATTAGGTAAAATACGTTTTGTGTTGCTAGAAACTACATTAAATCAGGAACAGTTTGGTCAGTTACATTAGTTAATTAATTTGGTTACTGGCCGTTTTAATATTAACAGTTGGAAATTTTAATATCACAAACAATTTGCATTTGCGCAAACTGCGAGAGCTTTTAATAAAACCGTGGAACAAACAGCTCCGCTATGGTATGAACTCTTGCAAATTGCTTTAAGCTGCAGGGCGGCGGCGTTTAACAAGAACCTGCGCGACCGAAGTTCCGCCGAGTTCCGTTTTAAGGCCAAGGTGCACCGATCATCAGCAGAGAGATTTGAGAAATAAAACAGAAGTATCCTCCTAAACACATTGAACCAAGACATGTTTGGTAAGACAAGTCAAGCCAAGGGCTGATTTTTCAATCGACATGATAATGTTTTTTCGTAGAATAAAATTGACGTCTGACAAATTTTGTATCGAAGAACTGTCAAAAATTCAAAACTATTTATTCCTCGGATAAAATTATCTGGCGTTGGAAAATTAATCGCAAGAAGAAATATTTTTTGGTAGTTTTCTGCTGCTGGCTTGTGTTTTTGGTTAAACATTTATAGTTAATATGGCCCAGTATCTGTTTGTGCCAAGGTTACAGACATACTTCATATTTTGTGTAACTACGCGTTTTGGTCCGTAAGTCAACATAATCCATACGAAGACTTAATACTAGAGTGCAACTTTTTATTTAGGTCAGGGTTGGAAATAATAATGATTCTTAAGTACACACCAGTGATGATCACAGAAACATTTAGGAAAGACAAAACCAATCTTTCGAGACTAGCAAGCACCCAGAATTATTATGAAAAACCTAGCCTTTATTTTTATCATCGCCACAATAAAACGGGTCTACAGTCTTAGGGTTTTCCATAGCAGTCATTTTGGTCATTTACACCACAATTCTAGTTATGAAAACGACGACCTAGTTTCAGTAGAAAATAAAGTAATGTACTTATTACGAGTATGGCCTGATTTAATAAACATTGTTGAACTAAATACCTACCTACATTTCTAACAGTGGAACCACCGCGGGCCAAAATAATTAGTGGCTAACGAATCTCATTGAAAATAATTTGGTACATGCACAATGCACATACAAAGATTTTCGGCCGGCCGGCGTTGTAACAAGCGCGTTTCGTTCTATTGTTAACTCAAGTACCGGTAACAGAGACTTGAAAACGTCCAATTAGCAAGGGCTGAGCCTTAAGCACGAGCTCGAGGCCGATGAGAGCTTGAGAACAAAACTATGTGGTGGCGCGGAATAGCGAAGCAAGCAATGCAGCCGCCCCCCTCCCCGCGCCCCCCACATCCACCGCCGGCCCCCCCAGGTACACACAGAGGTGAACAGCAATCTCGTCCGTACAATACTCTGTAGATAGTTCACAACACAATAGTTTCTGCGAGTCTCGCCAACTCGCGCCGCTTGTAGGTGAGCGGTTACGTTCGAACGTGAGAATTAACTTTTTATTTATTAAACGGCTTGCGACTTGCGTTTTTGTCGACAAAACATGTTTTCATGCTTATATTTAAGGAAGACAGAAGCTGTAATTCGTTGGATATTCATCCGTTGCGGGTACTCGATTGCTGACTTGTTATTTTTAGCATTAAGTCACCCTTTAAGAACAGAAACAAGGTTTTAAAATTTTAAAACCGCTTTTTTTTTAAATCTGTTTTATTGATCAGGACCCGCGAGTAATGACAGAGCCTTGCTGACGGCATTGTATTGACGTTTGTTAAATGGTGTATTTGTTTGTTGCTAGGCCAGGCTAGCTAAAACCGAAATTGGTTTATCCATAAGCTACACAAGGAATCACTCCATCAGATCAAACCTTTAAAAATAACTGCTTATACTTAGATGCGGATTTACTATTGAAATAATGCGTTGACTGACACGCCTTACTTGCCAAGCTGTAAGGAATTTAATAATACATTCATTCTACAGCATGTAAGTATACAGATGCAGAAATTAAAGTTACCTATTTTATTATAAGTAAATTTCCATGTGTTACAAGTTAATTTAAATTCCATACCTAATGTTATCAGCTGGTCGTCATAACCTTGTAACCAACAAGGTACGATGTATGTATCGCTTTGCAGGTGAGGCAGATCTTTATTGAATGGATGTCGTAAACTTCCCCTTTAAAATAAAGTTACAGTAATCTACACAGGATTTTGTAATATTATCTTGATTTCAAAGTGTCCTTGGAGTTTCTTGCCCATTCTTCTCCATAGGGATACGATAGGATCTACGTTTTCGAATGAGAACTATTTAGCTTCAACATAGCTATTTCGCTATTTAGCTAAATATAAATATTTTTTTGCTTCTATTTAGCTATTTTGCTTCTAACCGATTCTTTGACAATGTAATTCAAAAGAGCCTTGTAAATGGTTTAATTGCAATAATTGCTTTGAGCTTGAGTATGAGCTTGAAACAATTTTTGGCAATACACTAACTTCAGACCATGACCAAGATTCTTGTTTCGAGGATTCGAGGTACCTACATTACTCTTAAGTATAGTTTTCAAGTAATGTGTTTCAAATTTTCATCATCACCTAGCAAACTACTTACAGTACGTCACCCATATTATTGAAAAGCTGGTCGGTAACTCTTAAAAACAATGTGTCGTGGATTGTAGGTGTGAGATTAAAAAATATTGTAATAGTACCTTATTAGTATGCAAGTATCGCTCGAAGTCCTCAGATTTTACCACCTACGCGTAGCAGCCATATTTATATCAACACTTTGCTGCTAAGTATTTGTGACGACAAATACATTTTATCAAACAATCTTAGTTAAGTGTTTCAAACGACTCATTGCCCTTTGACCACTCTCACTTAGGCTTATACTGATTCCCACAGGAACAAACCTTTTTGGGTTTAGTTGTGGCCGTTTGTTCGTGAGAACCAAAACGAAAAATCCTAAAAAAATGTTCAAAGCATTTACCAACGTATATTTATGCAAAACAGGACATTGCATACTAGATATTAATTTATTATTTACAGAAAACTAAAAATTACACGGAACAATATGTAAGTTCGTGAATAGTAACCACGTTCCGTTCACTTCTATGAGTATTTAGACTTTAAAGATTCACACTGACATCTTACTATTATAATTTGACGAATGCTTGACGTTTTTAATTTAATAACCATGATTTACGTACCAATTTGCTTAGCTTCATTTATTTAATTAATGTAATCAATCATTATGCATGCTACTTTTAGCGAATCGTTTTAGAAACTGTTAAAACACCCAATGTTCTGTAATGTGCTACAATTCTTGCAAATAAACTTCATTTCAACCAAAGATTTTTTTATTAGCCGTTAATGTCCCACTGCTGGGCAAAGGCCTCCCTCTACTCTCTTTCCACCTCTCTCTGTCCAGAGCTGCCAAGGACAAATCTTTATGAAAGGAGTCCAGCTCATCCCGCCATCTCCGTCTGGGCCTGCCGCGATGTCGTTTGCCATTAAGCGGGGCCCACTGGGTCGTATGTTTGGCCCATTGATCTTCTGATACTGAACCCTAAAACGTACATTTCATAACAAAAGCGCTGTTTAGAATGCTGATAGTGGATTCGAAGATTCATTCCATTATAATCAGTGCTACTTAAATCTATCTCTTGTGTTCCTGGTGCTTCGTTAGTATGTGATCCGATCACAGTTTGTTGTAAAGATTATGTCTTAAAGAAACTCCCATCCGGTCTTTGGGTTAGACTGCTATACGTGAGATTAAGAAATATCTCGTCAATTTCATTTTGTTTCACTAAGTTTGAAATATCGTTTCATATAAACAAACATATACTTTTAATACAGTTTAAATTATATAAAAAACAATTCAATTATTAATTTTATATCTATTTATTTTTAGTTTATTCATTCATTCATTCATTCATTATTGTTAGGGGTAACAAAGACTTGTACCCATATTAAAAACAACAATAATAATAATAAATTAATTTATTTCACGTAATTTACACTCATTGCCAAACAAAATAACAGAAATAAAATACAATAAAATAAAACAAAACAAATCAAATAAAAAAAAAAATATAAAATCTTTACATGAACTTAACAATTATAATATGTAAGTTAATTATTAATGTATTAAGGACATAAAACTTCCAGAATAAATTCTATAAATGATCGTGAAAACCAAAAATCCGTAGCGGAGCTAAGAGAACAAAAAAGTTGTAAATGCAGACACGAAAAGCGACTTTATTTTATACAATATTAATAGATGATTGGTGACTGAGCTCGAATAGACTATGATGGGATTTAAAAATAGTCAGAATCACATTAATACTCTAGCAAAATCAAAGCCCAAGGACGTGAATAAACCTAGGCGGTATAAAATCACCATTCATTCGGCTCTCTGAATTCAGCAATAGGTTATTTCGAGTCCAATGGCTTGTCCGTTCATTTTATGGGAACACTAAACGCGATTGAAATCTCCTGGAGTACGTTGTTTAACGCAATAGTAGGTACTAGTGTCACCGTGAATAGTAAAATAAAATATTTTAGTATTGCATTTTAAGGAAACGGCAATCTTAATAAACATCTACAATTAAGGACAATCAGCACAATGCAATTAAGTAGGCTCTGCATACCTATGGTTAATAAAATATTATTTCTTATTATTGTATTAATAATTAAAAATTATGTGATGTAATTTAATTAAAAACATATTTTTTAAATTAAAATGATTTCGAGAAAATTCAGTCAAATGTCAGAGCGAGTTTGGCACATATCTTGTGACGTGTCTTTGACTAACAACGCCGTGTATGTTCCATGTATAGTGGTCAACATCGGTCCTCCAATGTCGGACATGTCGCTCCTATCTGTTTCGATGCATTTGTCGTTTAAACACCGACCTGTAATAAATCAGCCACCATTTCAAGTATCACCAAATGAACTATCTCGCAACAAGAGCCCCACAAAATAAAACTGTAAATGTATCACGTTAAGAACCTGTTTCGATTGGTGTGATACCGTGACTTGCGGCGCAATCCTGAGAGCTAATTTAAGCCTATCTCGAGTCCACTACGGACACTCTTCATTCAATACTTTAAATGAGATTCTTATCGCACGCCCTTAAATAGATTAGTAGATTAATGATGTCTGTAATAATTAATAATGGATCGTGAATTTTACAACAACAATAAAAGCGGTTCGGTCGCCGTCGTAAACACTGGCTTGCAGTTTGTTGTTTTGAATCCTTTAGCTTTACGATCCGTCAATGCGTTCCATATATTTACCTCGTCTTAATTACTGTGGAGTTATCCTCTCCGTTTTATTGCACTTCATTTTTAGTATAATCAAAGTCCTGTTTAGTGGTACCACGATTACCTTTATGTTTGCCTTGCAATATACGGTTTTAGAGTGCTATTAATGTAATCAAATTAAGTCGATATTGCGAAGTGACAGTTGTATTTAAAACTAATTAACGTAATTATATAATATATTTTAAGATTAATTAACTGAGTGGCTCCTGGCTAAGTAATATCAACCGCTCGGGTCGATTGATCAGGTTAAGCTACGCTTGCCGCAGCCGGTCTCTAGATGGGTGACCATCTTTACATGCAAAGACCCCTCCGTGTCTCGGAACGGAAAGCACGTTAAGCTGTTGGTGACGGCTGTTATTCTTGGATCTTCGACAATCGTTACGGGTCGTCAGAAGCCCGAAAGTCTGACAACCAGTCTTACCAAAGGGTACTGTGTTACTTAGGAACTGAGTTATGGAGGTCAGATACGCGGGGTCGCTCCTTGTAAAATATTGGTACTGAGTTGCATCCGGTTAGACTGGAAAACGCACCGAACATAGTTGGGAGACAGATTGATTGATTTGATGATGAAATAACTAGTGTTCATTGTAATCGCTAGGTCTAATATATTTATGTACACTTGTTTGGCGGAGCCAATTTGTGCACTATATACGCATAGATATTGTGGCAAGCGATGAGCTACCTAAAAGCTATGGCACATAAAATAGTAAAGCTCCTACACCATTATACCCATTGTATTATCTTTAATGGACCCCTAAAGAATAAACGAAAGGTAATGTTTGCATCCATTTATCTCTTTATCGCCGTAACTGAAATCCATACAAGAATCATTGAGATTGATCTAATCAAATAAGTCAGTAAAAAATAACGAACAACATCGAGCGCCGGCTGGTCAACGCAAGTTTAAAAAGTTAAGCCCTTTTTCAAAAAAGGGGAAAAAAACAAGAAGAGCCCCTAATTGATGCGTCGTCTTTGTTTAGTTTAATTCTAACATGCTTTTCCCATTAAAGTGGTCAGGAATCGGGCCTGTGTAAAAGATAACGCCGACTCTTTTACTCCTTACACGTTATAATATTATGAGGTCGGGGTAGACCCTCCACACTTTTAACCCTAGTTTAACACTCGTTTTGGTAATGTTCACTGCTCACTCGCCGCACAAGAGGACAAATAAGTGAATCACGCGGTGCGCTGCGTATTCGCGTTTTTACATTGTCACAGTGTCCCCGGGGCGTTAGCGTCGCATATTGAGAATCGATATGTTTGCGCTAAGTGCTTAAGTGCTTTGAGGGGATTGCGTTTCGCTGATGAATAAGCAATGCATGCTATTTAACATTTGGCGAGTTTCTCAATTCGATGCAAAATTCTTAAAACTTACTGTTTTTATTGTAGATCAATTAAAATTTTCGGTTTTTTTTGTTTTACTCATCATAATTTTTTCTTAATACTGAACTTGTTAAATTGTTACAAAACTTTTAAATAGGTGTGTTCTGTGAAGACTGTAGCAATGTCTATGCAAAGATGACCAATTTAACTGTGTATTGTTGGGGAGTCAAACAAAAACTTCGTCTGTATCTAAACTTAGATTAAGCTGCGGTTAGGTAAGCGCTTCTGTGCACTCGGGCCTCCTCGGTCGTGAAGACAACTCGGCACCTTTTGTGAGTTTTATGGATTATCTTGGTTTACGTGTATTAACATGCGGAGCTGTGTCCGGTCGCACGTCTCGCCTCCACACCCACTCGCCGCCTTATCACACACTACGGTCAATGCTCGATAATTTTATTACAGAAGTTTTGTCGAATTACTTGAGCCTTCAAATTAAATTAAACGATACTTGTCTCTCGTTGATATGAAGCATTAATTTATTTTAGGACCTCGTTTTATATTGTCGCGTCGTCACCGATAGAAATGGGCTGACGTTTTCACCGACCTTCTGAATTAGAATTTCCTTCAATGTGCGGCGGGCTGTATCAAAAATACTTAAGTACATAAAGTGGGGGACTCGATTCGACTGAACATTGAGACAAACAGGCGTTCCCAAAGCTCCCCTGCGTTTCAGGAATGACACTGTAAACAAAAGTATCATATAAGTTTATTAATTACACGGCCCCTCCGGCACGAGCCTCCATGAATATTAATTACTGGATACCGAAAAGCTTTAGAACGCTCAAGGAGGGAAAGTTTTACAAAGAGCTTTTATTATTTAAGAAGTAACGTCGATGCGGTGAAACGAATTATGCTCACTAGACGGTGTTGTAGGAAAATGTACGCTTTGGCGTTGAGAACAGGGTCGTGTTCATGGCGGAGATGGCACCATTTATCATAACTCGATAAGAAAGTGACGGAAGAAAGTCAATAGAGTAGGTGCTTGAGGGTAGGCTTTACACAGCGCTGGCGCTCGCTCGCCCCGCCTTAATGAACAAATAACAGCCGACTGTGTGCGTCGGGACCATTCAAATTATTCTGTTTTCATAAAAAGTAAAGTGTTATTACGCGCTTTTTTTTAAGTCGACGATCGATTTAACTACGCTCTTAGGAGTGAACAATGAAGGTTATAAGGCAATTTGTATGACACGTGTTACATTAGCTTTTTGCAACTCTGTATCTGTACATACCATGCAATTAAAATGGCATGTTAAATATCATAATATTAGTATCACAGAAAATATTTACAAAAAAATAATAGATATTATGTAGTAATTAATATGTTGTACTTCTATTTGTGTTCAAATATTTATTTTTATTGTTTGCCTTGTTAGGGCATTAGACTTGAAGGTTGGTTCTAGGACAAATGTAATATTTGAACTGCATACTTAAATATAAAAATTAAATGGTGTAGGTTAAGGTAAATTTTACGAGCCGTGATTTCCCATCGGCAAAAATTATACAAACTTCCAATTCTTATTTAACCCATTAAGGGTGTAAATTTTCAAAAATCTTATCGTAGTGCACAGATTCGCTATACAAGGTACTCTTGTGCAACATTTCATGCTTCTAGACCCAACGGTTTAGCATGTATGGCAGCTCTGGACAGAGAGAGATGGAGTGAGAGCAGGGACGCTTTTGCCCAGCTGTGGGGACGTTAATGGGTAATAATAATAATAAAATGTTTCGCTAAATGTAGATACAGTATAAAAAATACCCAATGTGGAACTATAATAATATGATTCGGCCACCACCGCTGGACAAAAGACGACAACCCCCTGCTTGCTTATAATAATAAAAGTCCTCCAGTCCGTATTTCGGCCGTGGCGGCCAATCTCAATAGACTAGCCTTTGGCGCGGGAGATATTACAGTGCACAAGTTTGTGCATAGAACTGGTCAGGTGCACTCTCTCTTCTCTCACGCTCATAGGCCGATGGGACGGTTGGCAAACCGACACGACCGGACACAAATCAGGCGCAGGACCAACGGCTTGACGTGTTTTCGAGGCACGGGGGTATCACAACGCCAACTTCCAAGCTCCGAGCTGTTACTAAGAAATTCTTAATGGAAAAACCCAATAACACTTTGCCCAACCTGGGAATCGACCCCAGGATCCCAGGCTCAGCAGTCACGCTTGCAACCACGAGAGCAACAGGGCAGTTAAAAGCTTGCTTATAAAGTTATAACAACATGCTACCTGCCGTGAACATCCATCCGTCCAACCTAATTGTGGCAGTAAGTATTACCTACCATCAACATTATTAAGACTGAGCCTTTTAGCAGTCATTAGGACGCGCCCGCAACAGTAAATTTTTAAGAGCTGGAACTACATAATAAAAAAGTCACTTATCCAATTTATTCTCTGATTAAGTTAGATTTAAATTAATTCGTATGTTCATATATGTATTTTTTAATACAGAGATCATTAATATTAAGTTGTTATTGGTAACTGCAGTAGGACTCGAGTCCGTAGAGAGATTAGCATCCTGTTGCTGTGTCTATCACACCGCCGAAACCACCGAAATATTCGCTTGCAGCTTCTATCATGGACCAACAAAATGAAGTACTTGTAATAACTGATAAGGCTACTTAGATGATCTGTTTTACCTTCCAATTCGCCTGACCTCACCGGGATCGGTACCATGTGTGGATGTTACGACCTTAAGGCCTTCGAGTAGCCACAGGTGGTGATTGCTGCTGCCTTACCTTAGTCACGTTCTCGACACCCAGGGCGAGAGGAGAGTGGAATAAGAGGTGAAAAGGAAGGACGTAGATAGGAGCAGTGGTGACCCAGTGGTATCAGCTGCAACTTACGGGTTGTAGGTCGTACGCTTTATTTTATGTACATTATATCATCACTACTGCTCTCAAAACGGTGAAGAAAAACATCGCGAGGAAACCGGCATGTCGTAGAACCAAAAATTGGAAGTCATGTGACATCTACCAACCCGCATTGGGCCCGTGTGGTGGATTACGGCCCACTTCCTCTCACCGAGAGGAGGCCTGTGTCTCAACTGTGGGAACATTATAGGCTGATTATGTATGATAGGTACTTGTAGTTACTTAATATATGACTACTGTTTGTCAAGACTAGTGTGTATAAAAGATGCTTAAGACCGCAGCCTTTTCAGATGACTATTGTAACTTAGAAATGAGGTTGAACAAAAAAAGGAAGTAGGCATGAAATTAGAAGAACTCTTCTCCCCCTATCGTATTTGTGGTGTTAATCGCAGAGAGTTGAGCAGCCAAGATCCTGCAGCCATTATTTTAACTTAAAGAATGTATGAACACCCTTCAAATTTACTAACGCAATACCGTTTGTGATAGTTGATTAGGTGCCTTAACGTTCAGCTGCCATGGTCGGGTTCGTGCAATAAACTAGTTCATCATCATTATTTCAGCCCGGAATCACCTTTCTTCTGCCATACTTTACTTTACATGAACTAGTTATATTATAATAAAATACTGACGGGAATTTTGGGTCTGAACTAGTGTTGCAGTAACTAGATAGTTTAAGCATTGCAACACGGAATATCTAGCTTGAATAGATGTAAGCTTTATCAGCATCAGACCTTTCCACCATAGTGTTTGAGCCAACCATTAAAATTTTCCTTTAAAACATTGATTGTTTCGTTTTGTCCCTATCTTGAATGGAACAACGTCATTATAGCAGAGAAAAGTAGAATCGTTATTATAATGAAAAATACGCCTGAAGCGGTTGATGAAAAGATTCTATAACTACAAGAGACACTTGAACGTAGCCTGGGGTTTTATTATTAGTTTAGACAGTCGACCTCTGGGCAATAACTGCACCCATTAAATTTTGCCTTTGATATCAACGAGAAACATTACATTCTGTGAACTTGTGTTCCCCTTTTGTTTAGTTGATCCTTTTGAAATAAACTTTTGGAATGTAAACTTGAAATGTAGCAGCTTTTTTATGTTGATAATTATGTTCTTTTTTAGACACTAATAGACGCAAATAATATCTTTGTTATTTTGTTTATAATTTTTATCATAGAATGGAAATGTAATAACTACTTATTTAAGAACGAAATATGTATACAGAGCACTTCTGACTAGTTAGGTGCGCATGATCTACCAGCCGAAGTTACAACGTATGAGTAAAGATGCACAAACTCCAACGCAAATCATGAAAACAACCCGGAACTCTGTTAAAAGAGGCAAAATTTAAATGGGTTGATATTAAACACTGTTACTAAACAATCTAATACACTGCGAGAGTAAACATGGCGAAAGCAAGGGACGGCGTGTAACATAACGTGGCTCGGTCGGGTCGGGGCTCGGGGCCAAGGAGTTATTATTTAAAGTAATTATTTAATTAACACCGTGTCACTGAGTCTTACCCTCTTAAGCGAGTTTAGGGCTACAAGGAATTAAGTACGGAGCTAATGTTAACACGGCATACGTCGTGGTTATTGTTACCGACGCCCGGCGCGGCGGCCCCCCGCGGCGGTATTTATGGCCGCAGTACCCAAGTTTTGGCGCACACACACCCGAACTATGACTGTTAACATTGTTACTCTTACCCCTCGCTTTTAACGTCATTAGTTGTACGAGATTTCGTACGTACTCGTAATGTGTATTTGTTTTCATAACTCACTGCTCTATAGTGTTTTCAGTTTGCCCTTTATTCGTTGCCGTTTAATCGCTGTGGGAAACTAATGTTTTGACTTTGCAGTTTTTTTTAATTTATTGACATAATACACTTTTATGACGTAAGCAGATGCTTACTAGAGAAAGCTTTATATTTAGTTACTGACTTATTATACACAATTTACATTATGACGCTCGTTTCAACAGTGAGTAGAGCGCGTTCATTGTACGTTAAATAGCGTGCCATAACAATTGAAGATATAAACTGATAGACAAAAGATCCATAATGTTTTTTGTTTGCTCATTAACAGTAGCTAAATGCTGTCTAAACTCTCTTTCGAGCAGTAAAAAGAAATTCATCACATTTTATATGACCGTTTTATTCAGACGGCGAGCGTCAAAGAGCACTAAAGCTGTGCGACTTTAAATTCATAACTTTTAATTAACTGGAATGCTAACACAATTACAGGCTTTATAGTCGTATCAAATTTTCCGAAACGGACCGTTCACCGTCGTAAAATGTGAGAATGATTACAAATTTTAAAACAAAGCATTGTAACGTGGAATTTAGTGCTGCGAGCAGCTGGCGTCGCGCTTAAGGGAAGCTTTAGGGCTCGTTCCGAGCTGGGAATGGGTCGTTGCATTGCCTCAGTTTGCTCGAGTCGGTGTTAATTTGTCGCTACAAAAGGAACAGATGTTACGTACAGCGTCTCCGCGCCGCTACAGTCACCGCTGCCGTGCCGTACCGCGCCGCCGCACCACCGCCGCGCAGTCCTGCCTGCTGCACCTCATCACGCTCTACCCAAAACAACTCCCTTTATTCCTAAGAAACATGAAAAACGTAATTTACATCCTTCATTTCAAAAGAACTATATACACCGCTGCGTTATTAAGGAGACCAGGCGACCCGTAGCACAGGTTTTACTTAGTATGGGCTTCTGTCTCCCATCTTCAAATTTTTATGAAAATATAAACTGACATTTTGAAACTTGTGGGAGAAAATAAATACTTAAATGTTAATATTTTATTTATTATTTTAATCAACTCGCCTGATGCAGAGTATAATTACTACCTCTAATTCCTAAAAGTCCTTATAATTAGCAGCTACCTTTTTAAGATTATTGCAACCATGAATTTATCGGCCGAAGCCAGCAGAATTGCACACTGTCAGCGAGAGGTCGAGAATCCGAACCCCACTCGTTGAGTATATTTAGCATAGGTACACAGCAGATTGAGTGGTTAAGTAATAACAGCCGCACGGATCGATCACCGAGCCGATTGAGTCACTATTCATTCAGAATTGTTACTATGGCCTCGATCAAGGCAAATAATAAAAAAATGGTGAAACATGACAGTTTTGATGGCTCAGTACGCGAGCTCGACTCGAACTGAGCGGATTTTTGAAAACTAAACCATTTCTTGATAAAATGTTCGTCTTGAGCTGCGTCCCGACTTGTTACAAACACGCAAACAGCTCTTCCAACAAAGTGACCAACATGTTACGCATGATGTTGACTGGGATTTTAGCATTTCACTCAGCGAACCTCCAACCTAGTCCAAACAAAAAGGCGACGCGGCGACGCCGATGGTTCCACTCAGATCATACTTATAATAAAGTGCTTATGGCCGTGTCGTCATGTCATAGGCAGCGTTAACAGTGGCCAAATATTTTTACTAAGGACTGATTTTTCAATCATCTGATAACTTTATTCGAGTAATAATCTTGTATTTCATACAAGAACTGTCAAAAGTCAATTTTATTCCTCGAATAAAAGTTATCTGGCGATGGAAAAATGAGCCCTTAGTCTTCTAAGACACAGATAAGTCATTTAACTTGAAAAACTCAGATATATAGAAAAATGAAAGATCTTTAAACCTATCTGATCAGTTTCAACTGAACCGACTATCCATCAGGTAAGACCAGATATTAAACTTAATTTAACTATCCACCAGATAAAATCATCCGTCAAATACTATAATATTCAAACTGTTTTGACTATCGGCTAGATATCATAAGCTTACACATAAAAAATCCTTATAAGATCGTCTTTTTATCGACATATCAATAAACTATTAACATTTGACAACTGTTATCGTAAGTTGCGTCCTAAAATGGATTACTTGGAATCCCCGGTTTGAGTTTTTCGCAAATATCTCAAGACTAGGTAAAAAATAATAAAACTTTCATTTCTCTCTTGTATCTTAGAGATATTTGCGAAAAACCCAAAAAGAGGATTCTTAGTTCCAATAAAAGTTTAGGCTCACACCAGCGAATGTTCTAAACACACACTAACGCATCATACGAGGAGTTCACAGAAAGCCTTTGATGGAACCGACAGCTGGTGGATTGACTAAAACATGGTGATTTGAGGTTCGTCGGAACAAATTTTGCAACTAGGTTGTAGAGTACAGCTTGAGCGTCGACTTAGTAAACGGTATGTTTCGCAGAATGTGATTTTCTATGAGAGTTTGTAATGAATAGCTGTGTGACGCCACATTTCACTACTTGTATTGTTAGAAGTTTTGTTGGCGAAAATGTTAAAAGAGGGGACGCAGCTTAAGAGATTATTATGCTAAACCAATATGAAGTATCTTAATGCAAACCATAAGTATAACAGTTAAAACGGAAACACCATTTTACTTTACACGTTTGCTAATGCTGTCACATACATTTAGTGGTAACAACGTTTGCGCTTAGGTACAAAATTGATGACCTACTCTTCCATAAACACTTGCCTGAGGGCCGGTTGTTTCAAAGGGTTGGTTAACGTTACATACGTACGTCAAATATTAACGAGTACGTAATCGTAATTAAGTGACGTAAGTCAAAGCTATAATTCTGTAATTGTAATTTGAAACAACGCTTGTCTTGGTTTGACGATAGTTAGCGCCATTTTTGACGTTAAAATTTTATAAAATTTCTACTTCACTCCATGTTACGAGATTTTAAAAAATATTACCTATACTTTTTAGCTTCAGAAATGTTAAGCATTTACTTCGGCAGAATATAATGTTTAGTAACTGGCGTAACTTTCATCTTTTCTAAGAAAGTTTGTTTAAAAGCTATAAAGCGTATTTGCGACATCTAAACAACTGCCACACGCCGTTGCGCTCGTCATACGCACCGCTACGCCCGTGCTACGCGTGACTTAGGTATTAGTCGCAACGCGCGTGCTACGAGCATGCTACGCGCATACGACGCGCATCACTCGTCCTACGCGTAATTTACGACTTGATGCGCCACCTAAGAGCTTTCTACGCAACGTCCACGCACCACCTACACAGCTCCTACGCAGCGTCTGACTAACGCCTACGCTGGACAAATTCCCTTTTTTAATAATACCAACACAACAATCCTTGGTGCCACTCGGTTCTTTTCAGCTCAAACGGTACAGGGTTTAACCACTATTGAAATAAGTTTGCTAATATAAAAATGTTTCCAAAATTAAGGAGCTTTCAAATAGTGAACAGATTAGTTATTCTTGTAATGTAAATTGGTAGTACCCCTCTAAATGTATAAAGGTGTGATGTAACAAAAACAACTACTTATTGCTAAAATATTACTGTGTAGGTACCTACTTACCTAAACTAAGAGAAATCTGACATACAGCAGTTAGATCTACCTATAAATAATGTGGGAGGGTACAAATGTAAAACAAAGCGCGGCTGATAAGTTTCAAGAGCAACCAATACTCTCTCAAAGTTGGTGGAGCGATGTTCGTCAATCCCATTTTCTCGTCTTTTATCCGCGCCGCCGCGCCGCACCGCTCGGTTCGCGACAACTCGCGAATCACAACGCCGCCTCCTCCTCCAATTTCCGACATTAATCCCCAGATCGTAAGGTTTGTTAAATCAAATAAGTTCTTGCTTTATAATTTAAGCATTCGCATTTACATTCGAACTAGATTCATCTTGCCGCCGTCTTCGGCCAAAAATTTTAATAACAAAATAACTTGCCAACTCCGTCTCGTCAAATATAATAGCAAAGTTGGAAGTAATAAGACAAAATTTTATGCATAACAACGGGAGCCCTTCGAGATGGGGTGGGCCGGGGGCGCGCGGGACAGGCACGAAGGAGGGTTAGCACTTGTCGGCCTGCCTAGACAGAAATGAAACGTCAAGCCTTATGAAGACGAACAACTTCGCCTTAACAAATATAAATCTCCTTTTCATCCAGCGTAGGTTTTTTGAGGCAGTTAAGGGTAATGTTAATTTATGGTTTGTAATTGTTTGCTGTTAACCTCGTCGGTAGAGTTCCTTCTGATAATGTTCTCGAGTGGTTTGTTTAGTTAATTATTTTGGGTTTTATAAGTAGGTATATCCGAGTAATTTATTGTGTATTACCAATGTTAAACAATTTAACACTTCATATTTCAAGTCCTCAATATTTAACATGAGACGCTTTCTCTGTTGGCTGGAAACTTTACAAACGATGTGGGGAGTTATGTGTATCATCCGCCACTCGATGTGGCGCCATCTGCACCGCCATTTACATACGACAACAAAATATATTAAAATTCTGTCATCGCGATCCAAGATACAGTTGCGAGCCGTCATTGACACCGGGCGCGGGCGGTGATTAGCTGAGGGGGACTGGGGGGCACCATGGCGACAAGGAAAAAGGGCTACCCAGTAATAATTACTTTATATACCCCCTGTGAATAATTACCCCGGCCAGAGATCAATTAGACGGAAACCCCGAATTAAACCCCTCCTTAATGAGCCGGCAAATTTTTATTTCAGCTATATTCGAACTTTAATCGACCTAAAGCTCTATCATGAAGTTAACCATATGACGATACTTGCACACCGTAGAAACACCACAACATAATGCAGGTATAGACGCTCTCATACTATAAATATATTGCTGAAATAATTATACGTTTCGTAATTGACTTAATTCCGTCGCTCCTCCAATTCAATACGCTCGTTTATTACCTTTTTGCGTCTATTAGAAAAAATATTGTTTATCGACGGAGCTAGCATGATGATACACGGAAAAAGGCCGGTTTGTCATACTATCTCTCACAAGTCGTAAAACATTTTTTTTCACTTCCTACTCAAAGCGTTGTAACGACTTAACATATGGTGAACTAAATTATGTTACCTACGTCTAAACGACAGCAAAATAAAAATGTCCAAACATTTGTATACATTAAATAAATTTATCATCCCGTTTCATTTATAGGAGCGTTGCAGTGAAAAGGAAGCTGCCGTGCGCACATGGGGAGCCGTCAAATCCCAAACGTATTATTTTTTCAATATCACCTCACACGCTCGCTAATACAAGATAACGAAATTCACGACAATCGGATGAATGTTCGCGCCGCGTGAAATCACGACTTTTGTGCGGAAAAAAGGCTGACATCGAACGTTACGAGTCCGCGTGGGACGTACGAACACGTGTATGTGGGTAGACGAGGGTACGGACATATGACGATACCTGTCAAAATATGACGAGTCTTATTCAGCTACAGATGTAGTTATTGTCATCGCACTAATCTAATTCGGTGTCGCGAACCGTGAAAGTGTTCGGCGCGCGATTAACACATTTTCGTAACGAATTATTGGGAGGCTGTCAGTCGGTTTGCGTAAGCTGTGACAGGAGAGTGGCAGCAGCCGTGGGGTGCGAGCTTAGGGCCTGGCACCCAGCATCGGCCGTGCGTTGTGCTGCGGCCCTGCGTGCGCCTGTCGGATAGCTTTATCTAACAGCTTACTCAACACACTGCTTTTAACACTAGCACAGTGCATCGTTAGTCAAAAGAAACTAACAAAATCTACCATAAAATTACAATAGTTACCTCTAAGTAAAAAGAAGACAGATGGAAAGAAAAACAATGGTTTGATCAATCGAGTACCATTCTTTATTGAAATACTCTTATTAAATAATATTAAAACACTTTGTTTTACAAACTACAAGTTCTTAAATCTTGGTGAACTTTGCAAGGACCCAAAACTACAGCTGTTTGAAAAAGCACCTACATGATTAGTAAAAAAATATTTTTTGTTCTCTGTTCATTTCAATTAAGACGAGACAACAAATCTGCTCCAAAAACACATTTGGTTTGAATGTTTCTTCCCCAATACATTTGTACAGATACGGCTACTTAGTAAAATTAGAGGGTAGGGGAGAAGTGTCACACAAAAGTTATTTAGATGTTTACGTGTGCATCGTTGCATTAAATAAGCAACGAATCCTTGCGGGGGGTGGCCGAACTCGAACCTGGGACAATGATATCGCGACACCCGGCCCACCCCGGCGCACTAACATGATTAACTTTTATATTGGCAATCACAACTGTTGACGTTTCGGGGTTTTGTTCTCGACAAACGCCACTACAATGTGTTATATGATTTATTTTTTTTATTTATTTATTTAGGTTAACCAACAATTGCACATTTCTGAATTAATGACTAGAGTAACATTTGCAAGTGCAACAATCAGTTTCAGGTTAACACCACATGAACAGAAAACGGCTTTATATAACAAATTTATGAATTAAATTATTGAAATTACAAATTTTACATACAATGAGTAAGTAATGAAGAAAAATTATCATAACATTCAATGCTGTATACAACATTGAAAAAAAAATCATTGGCATGTGATTGCTGATTCAATTGATTACATTAAAATTAATTATTAATTGAATTGTGAATAAAGATATCGACCTTAAATTGATAAGAAAATAAAATTAAAACAATAAAATAAAAAGAATAAATTGAATACATTGAAAAAAAATTGAAATTGAAAACATGTATATGATATATATATGATAGCTTTCACGTCACAGCAAAAAGCTTATTATAGTTCACAGGAGTTTATAATTTGTTGATGAAATCGTCTGTCCAAAGTTAGTATAAACACGTGTACACATTGCTAGGCTTTTGTATTGTTTAAAATGTCGGCATTCGACAAGAACAGAAATAATAGTTACTTTAGTTCTGAACAAAGTTTGTGATAAGTTTGAATTCAGTCGAGCATTTACAGTTGCTGGGGTTGACGTGTCTTTTAATATTGATACTAATGTTTCGTGGAGGGTGCTCTAGCATCGCGACGATTCTCTAATGCCGAGATAATGCCCGCCCGAGGAGTTAATTGCAAGCACAGCACCACACTCTGGTGTCAGGGGTTCCACACACTCCCTTGAGACGCAGGCCCTCTCACGACGTTGTCACTCCCTCGCCGGTTCGAGGCTCGACCTCTTAATCATTCACTCCTAATGGAAACCCATCAGCGACGTCTATTTCACTAAAATACGCATGCAATTTAAATGACCCACTCAAAAAGGAAAACGGTGAAAAAAAATAGCACGAGAATGTTTGCCGAATTGTGTCCGCAGTGAACAATAGCGAAGCCACCAACGCTGACGTTCAGCATCCCGCAGCGCGACTTATGAATAGAATAATGCGAGCCTACACAAAACCCGTGCGAGGAGAACATCATCAATCAATGTATTTAGAAATGTTTCATTAGTAAACATTAAGATGTTTGCTTACATGTCCGAATGTTGTCCGCCGTAATATGGTCGGATTCCGTGAAATAAGGGTCGGTGGTAAAATATTGTCAGTAAAGATGTATGGGATGACGCAGCGAGGTAAAATAAATGCAGTATAGGTACGCAGTTGCGTTGCAAGTTACCCACGCTGTAGGTGTCAAGGCCACTGCTGTGAATATAATACATCATTACAAATTCAGTTCAGCCATTCTCTAGGGATGCACAACTGGGAGGACTTTTTATGCCACCAACTGACCAAAGCTTGAACAATAAGATGTCAGTAAAAGTAAGATATCTACCTTGAATTAGGCCACTATTATTGTCGTATAGGTAGGGAGCTCAAATCCACTTTCAAATGTCAATAATAATTTATAGAGATTTATTTCGTTGTTTATGTTAAGGCACATAAAACGCCTACCAGCCCTTGTGTTTTCATTGTTTGTAAAAACCAATTTAGAATTTTTCAAAATTGATAATTACAAGGTATTTTGTATTTCACCAACTTTGGGAACCGCCAATTTATTTATGACATAGAGCCAGACGATAGTGCTTTCTATTTCTGGCATTTGATCAAACATTTATGCATTTGGGATATTTCTGGAAGAGCAACATCAGCGGCTGATACCTCCACTCAGTTTGGACAATCGTAAATCAGTATTGATCAGTCTTTCTGAAACCGATGCATGATAAAAACCTGATCTGAGAATTTTCTGTTAAACCTAATAACTACTCAAATGAAGAGGTCGGTTAATAAAAATAAAAAATAACATTGTTGTGAGTTGAAAACCAAATTAATTGATTAGTTTTGGCCTAAAAATACTAATTAAATTAAAATGTAAGAACTTAGGTAACGCCTTTTCTCTTGGATGTTGAACTTCAAACACATACGTAGGTACCGCAATCCTTCTTACTACTACTAAAGCTCTATTTTATTCCAGTTCTTTGCTTTTCTAGATTCCTAGCTGGATGTAAGGGCTGTACTTACACCCGTATTGAAAACCTAACAAGTTAATAAAGTTTTAAAATAACTGTAGAGATAAAACTTTATCTTCATTGGGCTACAAATTATATTGAACGCGGGTTTTGAGAGTGACTCATGCGCACAACGCCTTGTAGAAAAAGAGAAGTGGCTCCTACAACGTTTTAATGTTGCCGTAAACGCAAGCGCAGGCGCTTCACCACACATAACTTTTGTATAACTTTTTGAGCAAAATCATGGTTACGAGTAAGTAACAATATCATTTTGACTGATAATTATTTTATCAGTAGTAAGTACGTAATGGTTTTTGCTGTCATTTTGTTATCTGAAAAGTAGGTAATTTCTACTTGGGTATGAATGAGGGCATAATAATTCACCTCTTGTTTTTCATTTGTTTTCATACTTTATGCTTTTATTCCTTTGGTAGGTAGGCACCCACTGAAAAACGTCTCGTCTTCCACGGGTTTCTTTCAAAACGTTACTACTCGGAGCAATCACCTCCAGCTTCTGTGACCACAGTGATTACAAATGATTATAAAGGAAGACTTAAAGAAAGATTATTCGAATTAGGTATATAAATAAGTAAGCGAGCAAAAATAAATACATTCATATAATATGATACTGTTAACGTCTCTAGGTACCTAGTAGTTACCTAGACTCAACTGTTCATGGACCTGCGCATAACTGAGTGGAGGCTTTGCCTAAGGTAGTCTGCAGTTAGAGTATGATGCTAGTCATCATCATCTTCCTGCCCTTATCCCATGTTACTTGGGGTCGGCGCAACACGTTTTCTTCTTCGGTTCTCCCCTGTCAACCGTCACGCTATCATTCACTCCCTTCTCTTTCATATCATTCCTCACAGATTCCATCCAAATTAAAGTAAGAAAATTTTTCTGCTTATCCTCCAAATATGTGCAGGATTGTGTACAAGTATTAGTAGGTACTGGAAATACATTGTTGGACTTGAATGTTGGCAAATATGGCAACTATGACTTTAGATTCAGGATTCGAAGTGTGGAGGCTAAATCATTATTTTTCTTCGTGTCGCTGGCACGACTGTATTTGAGATTTTGTTGGCCCAAAACTTCGCTACTTCCACGGCGTCATCGACGGCAATTCAGAGGGCACTTTGACTGCATGTTTTGGGAGCATTGTTTACGATATAACTCCACCCACATCCACACCCTACTGCCGTTCCCTCGAGGTAGCCCCACTTTACCAGGTTAGAGTTACATCTTCCCACTTGTGTCCGGAGACGGTAGGGAATCCCAAGTGGACCACGAAAGTTTACACGCTGCAGAGATGCTCCTTTGGTGGTAGATGTAAGTATGGGGGGGAAGAGTGTCCTGTGAAAGTTTGCAACTAGCGTCGACCAGGAAACCCACAGACGCTGACCCGTCGACGCTGTCAATTTTAAGAAGCTGTGCCTGCCGTTGCACTATAGATAAGAATATTCCTGTAACTACGTAAACAATTAACCAAAATAATTACACCACTTTATAAATAATTATTTTTTAACAAAATGGAATGGTAGCTGTGGTTTGTTGTGATGCCAATCATTGTTGTGTGAACGACGTGCGTGTGAAATGCGGGCTACTACACCGCAATGAACGGCTGTGCAGTTCGTACAATATCACTTCAATTACGATGTACTGTATTCAACCATAACACTTTCAATTATGTTCTATTTAGAAGCGTAGCACAGTTATTTATTGGGATTGTGAGATCTAAGTAACTTAAATACAAAATGGCGCAACACTCTTCAATCAAATCGACTCAGCCTATCGCAGTTCACTGCTGGACACATGCTTCTCCCAGGCTTAGCCACGACACCCTGTCCTTCGCCTTCCGCATCCAATCTGTCCCAGCCACCTTCTTAAGGTCGTCAGTCCATCGAGCTTGGGGGCGTCCCATACTACGCTTGCCGATACGTGGTTTCCACTCTAAGACTCGTCTGCTCCACCTTCCATCTTTCGACAAACATGGCCAGCCCACTGCCACTTCAGTTTGCTTACTCTGCAAGCTATGTCGGTTCCTCCGGTTCGACGACACGGTTGGCGCAGTGGTTAAGCGATTGACTGCTGCGCTGCGTGTCGCGGATTCGATTCCCGCACGGAACAAATATTTGTATGACCTACAAGTAGTTGTTCCGGGTCTGGCTGTTTATGTATGTGAGTTTAAATGTTTGTAACGCACCCACGATACAGGAGAAATTCCTAGTGCGGAGTAAAAAAAAAATGCTTGCAACTTCTCCATATGTAAAGAAACCGTTGCCGTGCAGTGAGACCATTACAAACAGGTATTGTGGTTTTATATTCCGAAATTAAGTTGATAGTTTGTGTAATTCAGACACAAGACTACTTCTGGCTTCATGCTTTCAAGAATAGCTGGAACTACAAAATAGTATTTTCAGGACACGTTGTGTGGGAGAGCTTTCGCGATTTCGCGAGCGTTGAATATTTTGAGGTGGGTATCGGTTGGATAAGTCATCCGTGACCTTGGACTTTGGTTGATAAATAACATTTGACTGATAAGCACTGCTTGGGGCTCTGAACCAGGCTAAGCGTTGGTATAACTACTACTTTATGTACATAACTTTCTTGCAACCATAATCAGATTCACTTCTAGGTCTTGATAAACATTTTAGACCAATTAAACTATGCATAATTTAAATAAACTCTCTTTTAAGAATTCAAATAATTATGTTTTAAAAATCACCATAGTGAATATAACATGCGGTGTTATGTTTAGTGAGCATCTATACTGAGAGCGTCTCAGATATGATCGATGACTATTGAAGTCAAGGACACCCACCCATGCGTCCCCATAAAGACGTAAAAGTTTTACTGGAAGTGATTATTTCATTAATAGCGTTCTTGTTTTTGGTGTTTTTGTAGGTATTTATTTTGATTTTATCGTTTTAAAAAAACATAGAAAACGGAATTATACAAAACTGTAGATAATTTTGTACTCCACAACGCTGTTCACAGACTAGCTAAAATGTTTTTCACTCATTTCGTTTTTCATAATTATTATAATCATATGGAATCATTACAGTCATAGGACTCATGAATTAAACTCTAAAATCGGAATTGGACTTTTTATCAATATTATTTCAATATTACTACAAAGAAACCGTCTAGTCCAACTCGTGTTTTGTCATAATTATAATATTATCTAATTAAGTACAACGAGTACCGTGAAAATGAAAAAAATCATTAGAGAGTGATTCGATAGCAGAGTTCTAATTTTGTAGAAAAGAACTCAAAAAAAAAAAAATGAGGAATCCACGAAAATTATGTGTACCTAAGTGGGTACTGTTCTCTCCTATAACCATAATAATATGTAGAGCACATTCAAACCGATCTGCGAAAAGTGAAGATTCCGGAAAATATCTTCTAAACGTGCGGTTTTGGAAGGCTCATATGCAACAGCTGGATATATAATATGTAAATGATGATGATTGTGATGTAGTATCTAGTGTAAACATTTCTTAACGTAACTAAAATCAATTATTAAATGGAATCTGCAATTCTAAGATATTTTCTTTAAAATTATGGACCAATTATGTAGGTCGTCAATTGAGAAATCAAAACTGAATGTTTCTTATATTTAATAGTAAGTACCTTCTGAATATTACAAATATTCCTTATTGGAAGTCATATTATTACAATGCTTTTTGGTGAAGCATCTACAGAATAATAATTACAATGTCACACATTATGCGATATCAATCAGTTTCTCGTTGTGGTGCGTACATCATTCATGTAATCAGTTTAATTAAATACATTGATAACTTCTTTAAGATAGCCTATGCCACTTATTTAATTAGGGCATAATATAATTCAGAACAGTGTTTTTGATATATATTATAGTATAAGTATTTTTTTTTAAAGCGTTTATTAAAGAAGTTTAATACATTTTATAAACTTTCCTGTACTGTCTTAAGTTCAAGCTAAGTTCAATAAGTTAGAAGAACTTAAGACAGTACAGGAAAATTTATAAAACTAAGAAGCTTATAACCTTGACATTGCTGGTAAGCAGTTTAAGTTAAGATTATAAGCTCGTTACGAGTAGTTTAGTAGTGGTAGTAGTAGTCACAGGCCTTCTTTCAGTGAGAGGGAGTGGCCTGTAATTCACCACCCGGGCCCAGTACGGGTTGGTAGATGTCACATGTCTTCGATTTTTTGGTTCTAGGACATGTCAGTTTCCTCACGATGTTTTCCTTCACCATTTTGAGAGTAGCAGTACTGAAGTAATTTACAGAAAGTAAAGCGCCTGACTGGATTCGAACCTACGATCTACAACCTGTAAGTCGAATCCGTTACTACTGGGCCAAAACTAACAAAAAACCAACGAAATGAGAAGTGGAGAGTGTGAAATACTAGCCGAAGGTTAATTAATGCTAAAAAGGTTAAAAATTCATTTTTTCCTGACTATTTCTGTCTATTAAAAAATAAGGAACAGTTACAGGATTTTTTCTTTTCCATGAATAATCAATATTAAATGAATAATTCAATTGTATTTACAAACGATATTTTATAATGCTCAGCATCATCCTCATCGCTTGCCGTATCTGTTAGTTAAGTATCCTTGTTCAGCGTACGTGCTTAATGAAATACACATATCGATACATCATTGATCGTGGCGCGATAGCGTTGCCCACGTCATGTTTACTAGATCTGACATGAACGCCCCGTGTAGTTTGAACTCTCATTACCGGAATTAATGATAATTGTCATGTGGACCTTTGCATTCGTTTCACTATTTCACTAGCTCTAAACTTGAAAAATCGATAGAACATCTAGATATCTAGGACTCTACTTAACTTGCAGGTGTAGGAATAGGTAAATATTAGCTCTTCATTAGCAACGATTGAGACTAGTGTAATACCACCATTCAGGAATTGATTTGGCTGCGTCAGAGTTTTGTGGAAGCAGCAATACCTACTTAAAGAAAATAAAAGTAGCTTCAGATAAAAAAGAAAATAAAAGTGTCTACGAAACAGTATAAATAACACCAAAATAAAATTGTCTGTCATTCCTAACCTCGTGAACCCATCAAGTTATGTTTTCTGATATTTAAAAATGTTGAAGACAATATTGAGTCTAAGAATTCAAAGGTCTTCTAAGTAGGCACCGTTTTTTAAGGGTCAGTACATAAACCTCGATAAAATTATAAATAAGTATTGGAGATAGACATATCTGGCATTATTCAATATGTTCGAATATTATTTTCTGGATTAATGGGATACCCAGGACTGCAGATTTTTTTTCAAGAAGGCTGAATCCAAGCGATACTTAGGTTTATATTTATTTATTTAATTTACTAAAAGTTTAATTAATGACACAATTAACAACAATAATGCCGAAATAATAATGCTTGAACGGTTTTCCCGCTATAATTAGTGCTCTAAAAATGCAATTAAGAAGAAAGTCTTTATCCAAAGTATACCTTATAGATATGTCATCATCATCATCAGCTTACAGCAGTCCACTGCTGGACATAGGCCTCTCCAATTGCACACCATTTAGCTCGATTCTCGGCAACTCTCATCCAGCTGCTACCAGCCACCCTGCGAAGATCGTCGCTCCACCCCAACAGTCATCGGTTCTACGGCTAATATGACCAGCCCATTGCTACTTAAGCTTGCTTATTCTGTGAACTATGTCGACAACTTTGGTTCTCTGCCGGATCACCTCTGTTGACGACCAGCAACCAAGCTTTTTTATACTGATATGTTTCCTTTTCTATAAAATTTATTCTCTGGTCTTTGGCTGTCACTCTCTGTTAAAAAGCTGTGAAAATATATGTATACCAAAAGCTGTGATCGTGTTTCCATTAATAAGTATATCATAGCCATCCTCAACAACCTCATTCCGGTTTCTATCCCTCAGAGAGACTTCAAGCATTGGTCATTCCGTAGCTCGCTGAGCGACCTTACATTTATGGACCAGCCTTACTGTGAGTTTCAGCTCCGTAAGTCATAACAGGCAGGACGCACTGATTGAACACGTTAGTCTTTAGGCTCTGCCGAATACGCGACGAGAAATCTCGACTAAGCTGCCCAAACGCTACCCAGCCCAGCTGGATTCTTCTGTTAGCCTGTTTCTCAAAGTTATTCTTACCAAACAGCAGAGTTTGCTTGAGGTAAACGTATTCTCGAACGACCTCGAGAGCACCGCCATTGACAGCAATCGGTCCCGGAGTAAGGTGTTCATTGAACATACCTTGGTTTTGTCCAAGTTCATCCGGAGACCAATGCGTACAGAAGAATCAACTAGGCCGTCCAGCATCTGCTGCAAGTCATGCAAGGTACATATGTAATTTCGCATTTGATTTCTAATAAAGGATCAACTCAAAAATAATATTGAATAGCAAAGCAACAATCACAAAATCACGAAAAGAAAATTACAGTAATTGTAAACAAAAATAGTTTTTAACGATTCGTGCCGAGAAACAGCCATAAAAAAATGTTCGGTGGTAGCAATAATAACTTCATTCATCCTTTGTCGATCTCCATCGGAACACAAAAAAGGGTTTTACAATCGAAATCAATTTAAAATTAATAAAACCGTTCAGGGCGACCGCAACGCTCAATCATCTGGTGCTTATGTATATCAAAACATTTAAAAAGAACAAACACTCGTTATGGTGTTTATTATTTCTCGTAATATTGTGTTCCAAATGACTTTTAATAATACCCTTTTAAAAGAATAGCCCGGCCCTTTCACTGTTATAATAATATATATGTTACGGTTATTATTGTTGTGCCTAACGAAGGCAATAAATTGTCATGTACCTTGCGTATCTATTTTACATTTATTCATTTGACTGAGTGCTTAATGTGCAAAAAGCTCATAAACTAAACTAAGCTATAACGCGCATTAGTGTGTTTTATTAATATAAATACCTATACTATACACCTGCATTTGATTCGTCATAAATCTTAGGAAATAAAACCTTAGATAAAACTCAAAGTCCATCTAAGATGTTTTTTTTTTCACACATCCGGCCCGAAAGACCGACGACCCTATAAACGAGCCTTGCTTCGCTGGAGCTAGAACCCACGGTCAAAGTAATCGAATATTATTAATTTTCAGAGATAATAAAATACAACTCTGACTTGACAAAGTTATTTGTGGGAGCATCACGCGTCGTCATAATTCGATACCAAATATTTAACCAATAAAGCTTAATACGAACAAGCATTCCAGAAATAAAAGAGATATATTTAAAGAAATACCACATAATGATTATAACACACTTATATTCATTAATCTTGGGATAAATTATAATTTATAATGGCGCACAAGCGGAGCATTTTTAATAAATTTGGACGAGAGTATTGAAAAGTCCGGAGTTATGATAAATAAATAACAACATGATATCGTGGAACAAACAAACACAGGTCACCTCCCGGAGCTGCGAGCGCGTGCCCCGGATTAGCTGTATTTTCATATCAAAGGGCTCGCTCAGTTTTATGAATTGCTCCTATTTGGGCTCCGACGTAATGTCTTTCTTTATACGAGGGACGTTTCGCGTGGGAGAATTTAATTTGTTGCACTTTTCGTTTAATCGCATTAGAGGGTATTCATATCTTTATTTTGTCGAATCAACCACTCCTTATCGTTGGTTTGCATAGGCGTTGAGTGACACTGTAATTTAATTTTCGGTGAAATAAGAGGATGCGATAGTAGATCCCCAGAGACAAAAGGGTAACAGTAACAACAAATATACATTTGACATACAATAACAATCATTTTGAGACGACTCTAGGTCATTGCAAATATAATAATTGTGTATCCATATTTTGTCAACTTTTTTTTTAATCTGCTGTTATGTCTTTATATGTTTACTTTCTTAAGTTGTGTACCAACTAAAACTTTCAACACAGGAAGTTGTGTGTCAACCAGGAGCTATCAGACGTAGGGAACTATTCTTGGACATATGGTCGTAGGGAAGCAACCGCGGTCATGACGTCATTATTCCGGGATTCGCAAATGGATCACAAGGTGAATCCGCGGACCACCGGACTCGGTATTGTCAGATTTGTCCCCATTTCCATGAATTGTGTTTATTCAACATTGGTCCGTTTCTGGGTTTGTTTTGTATGTTTTTTTTACATATACACATGATTTATCCCCGCCCATTAGGTCACGGTGAGTAATGCAGGCAAGTCGGGCCCGCACCCCGGGGCGTCCGATCCGTCCGCGTAGATAGCGACTACACGTGTTGTCAACTTGTATGTTTTCATCCAAATACCGTATATTTGATAAATTTAACATTCTATATTAGTATGATATCTCGATAATGACGCCGTTTTATACAGAGGTGTCAGCTAATAAAGTTCTCCGGTTTCGGTCGCTCGCCGAATGTAGGTGTTTTACAACTTGTTTGCACGCATGTTATGACACTGTCTATATTTTACAACATAGTTTTAATTTACTTGCGAATATACTATCTTAATAAAATTAAATTAATGGGGATCGCGTTTCTTAATGTCAAGAAGGTAATATTTACAAAAGTAGGCAATATTATCGTGGCAACAAAAATGTAGAGTTTACTATTTCATATAGGTTATGAAATAGTAAAGTCTACATTTTTGTTGCCATGTCAAAATCACGGCGAGTTTTCGCAGTCTTAGAAGATTTCTTGGCTAAAAAATGAGATTTATGGCTCCATTGAAGCAATTTAAAATTATTTGAATTAATAAAAACTAGTATCGTAAATGAGGTCAGTTCTCCACCCTTACCTACCACAACGATATCGGGTGTCTATTTACACATCACTGCTCGCTTATAAGCTGCAAAAGAGCACAGTCATCAGGTGTTATGGACATTCATAAACAAGTTGAACAAATCAACAAATATTATAAACAAAGGCCACTTGTCACCCGACGTAAGCGTTTTTGTTCCTCGTGCATTTTTATAACAAGCGTTTTTGTAGTGAGGCGATGTAGGAAGGAAGCCGCGGCGGGGGGTCCCGGCCCGGCCTCCCGGGGCACCACTACACAAAACATTTCGTGATCCATAAAGACAAAAGGAAAATTAAAATCTGTAAAACTCACGGGACGGACCTCGCGTTCTTGTACCTTACACTGACATCCAGCTACACTCCAAATTATTTCGGTAATTGAATCTTGTTCGCAAGTTACGCGAATTTTAATAATTTAGAAATGGCATATTATTGTAACTGTGAGGAAATTAGCAACAAAAAAGATTAAGCAGATATTGTATCTTACTAGCCAGTTTCACCACCTCCGGGTGAGTGGGACTCATCTGGAGGTCGTGTGCTTATCTGAAACATTTCATAGAAGTAGTTTTTTTTTAGTTTTTCTTTTATGTAGATTTCCTGGCCTGACACTTAAATAGACGCTTTCTTGAAAGCTTGTTCCAAACGAAAGTGACCCAACAATTTAAACAAAACGCAATCTAATAAAACATGAAGTTGCTAATAACACTTAATTCCTAAATGTATATTTCACCAATGTATCACAACAACAGTTTCAGAAGAGCGTTTCAGCGCTGGGCAAACTAACAAACATGGTGTACCAACATTTCATTTTAAACTAATAAAACAAAGGAGACAAGTCCAAGTACAACAATTTAGTTTAATTGCACAGTTTAGCACACCACTGCGTCACGAAGTAGTCGCAAGAGCTCTCCAAACGTGTATATAATAATGTATGTACATATTATTATTCATGGAAACAAATGTCCTTTGAATGGTTTTTGGATTTGTTGACTTAATACAAAGTGCTTTTGCGAGAGGTGGTCGGTCTGTCGGCGACATCGCATAATGGATGGTCCCGATGTTCGCATTTTGCGCAAATGTTTCTCTTATAATATCACAAAATATATCTTGGTGAGTGGAATCGATGCTTTTGTTGCCTCTCGTTGTTTGCTCTAAGACCGTATCGAGTCTGTTCGCTTTGGGTTTTTCTTAAGATTTTAATCTAAAGTGTAATCCAGTCAATTGATCATGCAATTTAAAAAAAGAAATGTGTTTGTGAACACTGTGTGCCAGAGGATGATGATTGTGATTTTAATATTAACTAGAACTGAATAAAGTTTTAATTCATAAAAATGTAAACTTACAATTATATGTACGTACGAGTAGGTACCACCTACTGTTTTTTACTCTTATTCTCGCAAATATCGCGAGTATCGCCCATGATTTACAAGTAAGTCATAAGCAAAATGATTGCCAGCACAACACAAAATGCGCGTACCTTTAGTATCATAAAAACAACATCGGAGTTTATCTGTTTTTATGCAAATGCAGCATCATGTGGTGTACTGTGGCAGTGTGAGGAGGGCGCGAGGAGTGCGCCGAGTGGCCAGGCGACCTCCGGAAATCATTGGTGCTGTAATAAAGAGCTGCGCGAGAAAGCGCCCGCACGCTGCGTGATAGATGCCCACGAGCGAGCGACAAAAAAATAACAAAATCGACTTAGCAAACATGTTTAATAAAATGAATGACCCGCTCGTATATCTTCACCTGCTTAGTATGACATAAATTATAATAACATTATGTTGTACACGTTCAAGGAGTCCCAACAAATTCTTATTCACTAGAAAATAAGACGTTTCACAAAAAATATTGTCCGAGTTATTAAGATGAGTTCGGAATAGAATAAAATGTTGGAATTTTTCTATGTCACCCCGCTGTTGAACAGAGTACACTGTCTTTTTGTTGTTTATTGTTGACGTAACTAGCTTTGTATAAGCTTGGGGTATACAGATTGAACCGTCACGTCATCGAGAATTCAATACATTTCCATAATCTTAGCAATTTCACATAATACGAGTAAGTGAGACGACGCCTTTAACTTTTTAATTTTCAAATAAGGTGATAAAAACATTATTTTATTCAAAAGAACATTAATTTTCGACTAAGCCGTGATACAATCGATACCCACTTAGTAACATTTAACATAAGAGAATATTGTTATCCATGTCTTGTCATTTGTAGCACATTGTGTAAATGAACATTGGTAGTAAAACTTGGATTTATGACATGAAAGATATTATGTACAACCCATCACTGCGGATTTTTAAAGTAAAACCAAAGCTCCGAACGAAAACAGAGTTGTTCAGATTCTCGATAGCAGCTCAAACAAAGCCTTTACAAAATTGCCTCCCCCGCAGACACCCTTAACGATCGCAAAAGCAGGCTGCACATAATTAGCGCTAAACAATATTTAGCGCCGATTAACTCCATAAACTCGCATTAAATTAGAAGGGCAGTAAAAATCAATTAGAGAGTCTATCCAAGTGATGTAACCGCACGCTTCCGAATTCCTCCTTTTATTAACAATTAGGTGGGTTTATGTGTGGAGTAGGTGCGGATTAGGCGAGTTTCGGACGACGTGCGTGTCTCCGCCGGACGGCAGGGGCTTAGCCTCGAGGGATGCCGCGACCCTTCAAGCCACGATGACAGCTGCCTTTGTCGTGTCCGAAGAGGAATTTTATACCGCGAAATTGACAGCCACGCTGTACCGTAACTCATCGATCGCGCAACGTGTTCCCAGGGATGTTTCGATGAGCGCAATAAAGTATTTGTTCATGTTCTCGGCGCATGAGTGAAGCCAAGTCCGCAGTTCACGCGGCGGGGTCCGATTTATGTTGTTTTATATCGTCTTGTCCGCTTTTGTTAATGTGAAATCTAAATCAGCGTGTGTTTTTTGTAATATCATTTGCTTATTCGAATATGTTTCGCCGGCGCTAATACCAGGCGTCGGTTTTAGTTATACGCTTCACCTGGTTTTATTCTTATTTGAGATTTCAATGTGCTCTTAGATTTAAATTGTACAGTAGTCTGCCATTGTTTCATAACTATATTCATTTATTTATTTTAACTTTAACTTTATGCAACGAACATGTACTCAAGCCTTAGGTACTTTCAACAAGTCAACCCAGAGTGATGGAGAGATAACGTAGCAGGTGCACTACTAACCTATTGAATGGATGACAATTCCAATCTCAACACCTCGAGTCGTTATGAATAATCTGCATACGTACGTGGGTACACCGTGGCACAATCACGCCCGAAGGTGAACTCATTTAAACTCCAAAGTTCCTCTCAATCGTGAATCCTCGACTGTCGTGTAGGAATTTCTCATTGATTTTCCTCTGGATTATGCGTCGACTGCGCCGTGAAAGTATTTCCAAGTTAGGTATTTGATTTCGATAGAAATATTAATGAAGTAAATCCCTCTTTCCTCGCTTTCTCAAGGTATATACTCGTATATGCTTTGTTGCTTGGATTACTCACTTGATTTATTTAGCAACCTTTTGTTTTTGGAAAGTGCTTTACGCCAATGCCATCTTTATCTGTTACATAAATAAAAATAGGTAAGTAAATGTTAGAAGGTGGGTTTGTGTCTCAAGCTTTGCCCCTGACATGGTTGATACGTTTGTCTTACTTATAGTCGTTAAGGACGGAGCAACTCCATTAAAGTTGATAGGTACCTTTTAACTGATATGAGAAAATTATCCTTTTTAATCAGTTAAGTATCTGCAGTAAATTTAAGTAATATTATCTGGCTTATCTGTAACGGCATTAATATTAGTAAGGGTACTATCTAGTGGTGCGGTGTAGGAAGGTACCGAGCGGCCGGCCAGCGCATCCGATACAAGACACAGGGAGCCGAGCGCAGACGAATTGCTGTAGATAAATTATTAAACGTAATGTTTTCAGTTATCTCCGATGTCGGGATGGTGGAATGCCGACGATCACATCTCGGACGCAGGGAGCGATCGATGCTACGATACGCGCTCGGCACACATCTGGTAGCCACTAGTTTGTTATCGGCGTGAACCGTCGGCCAAACCTATTTATCGAAGTCATAGAGATTTATTGATGGCTATTTTAGTTAATAACATGACGTCTAACACATTATGTCACAATAAATAATTAGATATATATCTTGGTCCGCACAAACAACCGTAATTTATTAATGTTTGTTTGATATCACATGTTTGCTTGCTCTGCAGAATAGTTTTGTACATGCAGATGATCGTAAAATTATTAAATTGATTAAGCTCACAAAATTCAGACATCAGTAATGTAAGAAATCAATAATGAATATCGCCCATGGTTAGGGAAGAAATTGCTGCAAGCAGTCAAATATGTTTGCGGGTCATTCAACCTTTGTTTTAACAAATTTCTGAATGTTGGAATCAAGATTACAATTCAAAACAAGCCAAACCACTCCGAGTCTCATAAATCGTCCTTAAAAATCTGTTTAGATGCAATAAATAAAACTGAAGGTCCGCACTGATCTCCATGCATATAGGGGCAGTATTACGCAATAGTTTGATTTATTGGTTTCGGCAAGGTGCACAAAATTCTAACGCCTCGCGCCCTCCTTGGGACGCGGCGTGATAGAATTTCGCCTCGGCAATTTTCTCATACATGCGAAAAACTATTCGGAGCGGCCCGCGGTGATAAATGTGAGGTTATGAATAAATTTGCCCCTTCGCAACCAAATCTGAAGTGATTAGATTCGACACTTTCGACGTGAGCAGGTGGGCCGATGCCACCTGTGTTTTTTACATTGTTTACGGTTGTAATTGCGGATGTCATAATGAACACTCATAGCATTAAATCACAGACCGCATGTGAGGGCGTACCTATACGGTTTGTTTTTATTGCTCTCCAATTCCATTTGTACACCTAATAAATTTTACAAACTCAAAAAAGCTAACTCGGGGCGCGTTCGCAATAAGAGCCATTCTCGGCGAACAATAGCAGAATAACATTCACGAAGCAGTAAACGACGTTGGAAATCTAAATATTTATTTGAATTACTGTGAGCGGGCGGCACGGGGCGCGGTTGACGGCCGCGCCGCCGACGCTAAGTTCCGACCGCGGACCGCAAACTGGACTACGTTGCACACTCGGGGTTATCCCAAGACGAGACTAAAATATTTATAAAGATACCAAACGTAAACGCGTCTGTGCGATAAAAGTTCTCTTTAAGGAATCGATATGCTGCGGGACGCCCGCAGAGGTTGCGGTGACAGACCTCCGCTGCGCTCCTCGCGGGAACATTATTGGGAACAATCATCATGCTACAACTGTCCTTGTTTGTTTTATACACTAACAGCACTGCACACTTAATAAAGATAGTTCATTCTTTTGTTCCACGAGTTTTCAAGCCAAACTATATCTAGGTATCCAGGTGGGTTTCCGTTCATATCATAATAGATATTATGTTGGCATGCAAACATCGTATCTAATAAAAATCGGAGAAGAATGGGGGATAATAGGTACTTTTCTTGTCTATTTCTTAAATGTCCCATTTAGTGGGTTTAAAATCTAACGCTTTTTAAGCAACTTAAAAAAAATGGAGGAGGTTATGTATTCGGTTAAACATTTTTGTTTCATGTTAGGACACCGATTTCCCCTTGATTAGGTACTGGGACGATTAGGTACAGGTTACGTGAGTGTTTTTATCCGACAGGGGAAGCTTGTAAAGTAGTCCCAATTAAATTTTATTAGTTTGCTTGTGCGCATGCATGCTTGCATGCTTTTGCATTAGCTTCAATAATACGTATTTTCTCCACTCAGTGTACTGATAATGTTATTACAACTTCCTGTCACTGTTATATACATGGCAAGTGTATATAAAAGTTTTTATGTGGTGGCTACGTAGGTAACAACTAAAAATAAAAACAAAGTTACAAAAAAAAATCGCCTCAATTAGAAATTAACAAAGCACTCTTATCAATTCAATCCATTCAGTCGTTCCAAACAAAACACAAGCCTGTCGTCTTTGATCGATGCGTCTATTATAATTAATATTTGAATCGTATTTAGTATCTAAACGCGGTCGGTTCGATACTGTATAGCTGCTATATGATGTGTGTTGGTGTTAGGCCAGGTAGTGCGCTGTAGTACCAGGTGTGCCATCTGTCGCACAACGCTGGAAGCTCGTTTAACGTTAACTCGACTTCCTGGTTACGGGACTGTAGTTTGCATGAATTAAACCAACCGAGACTATTAGTTCAGGCGTAATCAATGGGATGTCAAAGATTTCGGAATCCGTGTGCTAGATTTTAGTATCAATAAAGATAAATAAAGATTTAAGTACCTTGAAACTCAGATTTAAATGCAGAGAAAATTAATCTTGGTATGGCTTTCTTATGTAAACTCTTTGGGTCAGTGGCGCTACCCTTCGGTGTTTGTTGGTCCTTGGTTTTGTTGCTCTTAACCTATAAGTGCACTTTAAAAGGGCACATTGCAGCGCTTTCAGATTCAGTAGGTACTTACACGTTTCGTAAATGATTCCTGAAAAATGGTGTACACATGCTGTTTATTTAAATGGCTGGCTATTGTTCTGATTTATTTGAACTGAAATATAGGACCTACGTTTTCCAACGTTAGTGTAGGTAATGTGAACCTAATTAATTAAAAGCGGGGACAGCAAACAATTTTATTGCGGCAATCATCTGCAAGGTTCGATCTCTATAAAGGTACGTATAAAATATATTGGTATCACACGCGTACGATCTGATTGGTTCCATTGGTTATTAGCTGCTATTTATGTTGTCAATGTTTATGACCGTTTTATTAGTGATGCTGGTTTTATTGCAGATTCAATTGTTATAGCAATGGATTTGATTAAGTAAAGCAATCGTTGCGTTTTGTTTGTTATTAAATGAGTACTTACATTTTATTGTCAAGGTATATTTTGCTGAGTGTTATTTGCTTTAGTGATTCGTTGTTGAAGTTACTAGGGATCGCAATGTCAAAATATTTTATACTTACCACGAGGTACAATATTGTCTTATTGATATTTTATGTTACTAATTATTTAAGTTTCTCACTGCTCAGTTCTATTTTAACCAAAAATTCGAACTAGTGACATCTACCAACCCGCACTGGGCTCTCATGGTAGATTACGGCCCACTCCCTCTCACAGAGAGGAGGCCTATGTCCCAGCAGTAGGAACATTATAGGCTGACTATGCAGTTCTATTTTACTTACTTAGACGGGTTTACCAGAATCTCCACCAGCAACACTCCTACTGTTATGGAGACAAAAATCTAAGTAGGTATTTAAAATATAAAATCTCAAGGACACAAATGATTGACTCATCATCATATGAATATTATCAAACGTTGGTTTGTGGAACAGCCTCATTGGCTCTTTGGTATTGTTTCTTATTCAAACAACAAACACTCCTACAACTATGTCAGTCAATCAATGACATTTGTGCTTATTTCTTTGTCTTTTGTGGCTTGCGTAGGCCATTGGTTAATGTTTGTATTCATTTACTTTCAAAGTGTTTGTAGGGAGCTAAATATGTATAAGATCTCATAGAGCTCAACTGTTACGAATTTAATAAGTTTGCCTAACAGATGACTACGTAAATAGTTATATAATTTAAATAACTTCAATATTGAGTACATACTTTGCTCGTAAACAAACAGGGGTGAAATCGAATTTCTTTTGCAATAAACGAGTCTATAAAATAAAACTGAGGTACCTACCTATTTTATATGAGGTACACATCTATTTTTATTTTATAGATATTTCCACCAATCCGGTTGTCTCTTTCACCTATTATTTTATCAGCAAAATAACCATAGAATAGGTACCTATTCGTAGGAACTTGTTTAAACAAAATAATCATAAACGGAACTTGAAAATATATTTATAAAAGCCTTTAATTAATATAATCCTCGCTAAAGTGGAAATAGAAGCCATCATTTTATCTAAGAAAGTTAAAAAGGTTCATTTTATTAGCTTTTAAGCATTGTTTAAGTGTTGAGAGTAGGGGAGGGACCCTCGGAGTGTACCCTACGACTTTTAGCGGCTCATTACGGACTTTTTTCCATTTTATTTGGAGGTATGTACCTACCTCACGATGGAACCATTTGAAAGTCCAATTCTTTTAATTTAGTTCCGATTAAGTACTTAAGAAAAGGGTAGACTATCAATAGCTGCTTCCTCTGATTAAAGATTAATTGTGAGCAAATGGAAAAAGGTTTGGGCGAGTTGAATTCTAATGAAACGATCCTGATAATATAATTTACTCAGTTTAAGTTTTAAAATACTCAGGTAGGTAGCCTTTATCCTGTTGTGAATCTTTTTTAGATGTGTCGTTAACAACGGGTTTTTGGCATCAGAAATCTCGACTTTTGTAGTATATGTCTAACAAAATAGAGAAGGTAGGTATGTATTTCCTAAAAGGCCAGTTGTTGATTTAGAAACTAAATTATTCAACACATAGGTAATACCTATTATAACAGTTTTCATGCAATCATGCAACATTAATATTAGGATTCAGGAAATTATCGTAAAAATGAAAATTACACCGTTGAAATAAAGATTTAATTACAATCGTTACATAATTTTACTCATAATAATAATAATTAATAGGTATATATTCTATAAATATCTATATAGAACATTTAATATTAAGCGAATGTATTCGATTTGGTCACATTGAAATTTTCTTCATCTGTTTTTACGTTAGATGAACTTCTATAATAACAAGCCTCAAAACTATTGCTTTAAATCTTGTGACCTGAGAAAAAATCGTTGACTTTGTTAGGATGTGGGAAATTAAGTTTAATTCTATGTCAAATGCTTAATAAATTATCTAATATTACTGATCGATGTATGTATTATGCCTTCGTTACAAAATTTTTAGAAACACGTCTTAGATATTCACAGCTCCGATCAATTAACGCTATGCGCAGACGCGGCAAGACTGTGCTTAACTCGGCGTGACGCTCATTGCTCAATGCCTGCGCTTAGCGCTAATTATAAAACAAAATATACATCAAACGTCAAATCCAATAGTCTACCTATTTGCCACATCAGGTTTTATACAGCACATAATAAATTATGGCTTCGAATTTTCCAAGTTGCAAGACTCTATCGATCGGCATCAATAACAATTTTAATTAAATATCCAGTAGGATATCCATTTTAACTCTTAAGTTACCCACATGACTCTAATTTGACTTGAAAGAAAATGATCTCCAAAGAATGAATGTCATTAAAACGTTGCTTCAGAAAAGTTACTGCGACCGATTTAAAATAAAAAATATTCAGAATATTTTTATGTACATGTATACTAATAATACTTTTAAACAATATTTATAAGTTTTATCATCGAAATATTTGTCGACAACATCGAACGTGGTGAAATCATACTAATTACTTTGTACACATCTCGACAAACTAAAATAGAAAATCTACAAAACATTTTATATGTACAAGGACAACAACAATAACCAAATCGATGATTGTTTATCGACTTTTTATCTAGTTATTAACAAAATTAAACAATAGTTTGTGTAGTAGGGCGTAATACCAAACCTAACCACCTCTCATTGTCTACTCTCTCAATGTACAATTACACTTATATCTAATCAAAGTTAAGTCTGGCACCTGTACTAACGAATAACTTATTGCTCCACAAGTAATTTAAACCATAAACATAAGATTGGAAGAACTTAGCGAAAACATAAAGATTCCTTATTGTATGTAGAAAACATTCCAGTCGTGGAATTGGTAATAAATTTACAATAATTCACTAAAACCAATTTAGGCTAGTTTAAATTTTATTACACATAATTGCGCTTTCCGTGTATCTATAAATAATTTGGATGTTATTTTTATAATATTCTTAAGTCTATAAAAATACTGAGCAACGTCGATTTCATACAATGATTCATTCGATAAGTACTTAGTGACAAGTGACAACCATAGCCATAACCACATCAAACAAAAATGAAGTACTTAACGGAAAATTTTATACATCGTTATGATCTGTGCATATAATTCAGGAATTTAAAATTACACTATGTGATATACAAATAAATGTATGTACCAAATTATATAAATTTTACAAAGGGGTCTATAGACCTAGTTGTATATCCAGCCAGAGGCCATTTAACTAAGGTATAGTCGTGTCGTTGATCTAAATGTAGAACTGAAACACTGTGCCACTGTGATAATCTGACAGTCCCTAGTAGTTGACGGGTAGTGCAGCGACCCAGGTTTCACGTGCTTTACCTGCAACAAACGATAACAAGATTACATTTAAAGGTCCATTTCTTGCATTGAATTAAATTCATTCAGAGGGTCTCATTCTTAACGGCCGCGTCATTTCGGTTTATTTTAAAACAATAAAAATATCCCTTAAAAAGAATCTATAGCGGTATTTAAATTAACAAAAAAGAAGGTCCATTTCGATAGCTGTTCCGATTCTATCGCGGCGTCGACGGTGCGAGCCCGCCGCCGCGTTCACACATATAAACCGAAAAAGAAAAAATCTAAACCAATCGAGATGAGGTGACGAAACGTTCAGTCTCATTATCTGAGAATTTATTAACGAATCGCTTGGACCGGAAAACCAAAATGTGAAAGAAATAAAAACTCGACCTCGGCCGCGGTCATCTAAAGTTTGTACGGCGTCAATGAAAAAAGAAGTCAAACAGGTTGTCCGAGCGACCTGCGACTGAATGAAACGAAGAAGGACCCGAGTCAGGATCGAGAGATAAGAGAAAAGATTAGGGCGTCGAAAAAAAGTAAAGCAGCTTTTAATGCGGAGGTAGTGTTGTGAATGAAGAGGATCCATTGAGATTCCGCGCCCACGCACACTCGCGGTACGCGCGTTATCGGCGCGCGCTGGACCGCCCGGCTGCCGTGCGCCGGCGCAGCCACCACCACGCACCCTCCACAACGAACAATACACACTGTATAACTGCATATTAAGTTTTTTTGTATTTTCAACGACCCTGCCGACCTATTTAAATTAGTCTTAGTGAATGGATAGAACTGAGAGCAAACATCACCACCGTTGACCGCTTCGTGCGGTGTACATGTATCGTACCTTAAGAGGTATACCTTATGTTCTTACGAGACTAATGAAAAGGCTACATTACATGACCCTAAGATAATTTTAAATTGAATTGGACTCCAATTTAGTAGCAATATTATTTAGAAAAATAATAAGTTAAAACGATGTAGGAATGTTATTTAAGGCGAAAACAAAAACTGACAATTTAAATCCGTTCTTTTTAGGGCTACTTTAAAGGAATGCCGCGATAAGGAGTTATTTTCGCGTCAAGGAATTCGAGGGACAAAAAGGCGTGAAAACCAAAATAATACAAAAGGTTTATAGAAGTGAATTTGTGAGCGTTTGGCTAAAACAAAATTCTTGGCGTTGCCGTCCTGTGCGGCGACAGCGGTGACGCGATTTATTGTAATGAGACGCGGATGCCGCTACTTCTTCTTAGAAAATCTTTGACGACTCTAAGAAATATGTGACTCGGGGAACTGCGGATCTGCCTTCGCACAATACTACTTGAGCTATCAGTATTGTATCCTTGTTAATGAAATTAGACCACAGATGCGTTCAGGTTACGATAAATAACTACCAATGATTCATATTAATGATGTTCATCGCAATTTGCTGATGAATTATTTCTTAGAGGCTTTGTGTTTCTCTTTGATTTTAATATCCACGTCACCAACGAGTTTACATATAGAAAGAGCTAATTTAGGCAGGTCAGCGGTACGAGTGTAGGCGCAAGGAACGCGTCGCTCTGACAATGACAAATGACACAAGATTGCAATCTCGCCGCCCTCAAGTCGCGCGTCGCCCTTCCGCCTCGACTCAACTCCATTGTTTTCAATTACCGACATGACACCCCGGCGCGAGCTTCGCTACTCAACCGCAACTCAGTTTATGGCCCTCCGATATCTCCACCACGATCGTCCATTACGTGCGCAGCTCTCATTTACATGTGCGCGTCGCGATTATGCTCAAGCTCGTCAATCTGAATCAATCTGTAACTCACCGCTATTGGTGTGCGGTCCGCTTTCAGACGGCCGACACGAAACCGTTGGGGTGTTGGAGCGAGCTGGAATAGGAAACATTCACTCTTTTCACGTGACGTTAGCAATATCTGACAAACCTATACCGAAAGCGTATTCACGAGCGGGATGATTTGTGTGTTCCTATAATCATGCAGTTAGATAGAAAAGAAGTTATAATAACCTTTTATAGAAAGGCTTGAAGGCCGCAGATCCCTCGTTGTGATGTGGTTGATTAGGCTGGTGACTGTTGGCGGCGTGGTGAGGGTTGTGGTAGGGATCGCGCTGAGGTGACTGCTGATGCCGAGGGAAGCAGTAGCCGGAGCCGCCGCCGCTGCCGAGTGGGTTGGCGACGCTGGGCACCTTCATGTTGGGAGGCGTCTGAGGTGGCGTATCGGTCTGCACGTCGGGGAACGACGCCGGGTGCACGCAGGGGTGCTGCCCGCCATACTGCCCGCCGGCGAAGCCACCATACCGTCCGTATGAGCCACTGGCTGGACTCGCGGCGGCTGTCGCCGGCAATGCAAAGCCATTGGAGCCACCATCGGAAGGCGCCGCTCGTTCCGGCGGACCGTAGGCATGTTGAGGCCATGGCTGAGCTGCTGGCGGTGGAGTTTTGCATGCCGCAGTGTCAGCTAAGGACCATATTTTCGGTTTGGATGCGGGAATCGGCACGCCACAATCAGATGTGCCTCGCTTCGTCTCTTCCTTTATTCCGTAGCCCAGCATTTGGTGGTGCATACCCTGCAGCATCTCGTCCCCCTTCCGCTCCTCATCTGTAAAGATAATAATATTCATCGATCATATTTTACGTCCGACTGGCAATAAACGCGTGAGCGCACGTTATTGCAATCAGATTAGTCGCAATAGCCAAGGCCATAACTAACGCGACAACAATAAAGAGGGCTTAAAATGTTCCAAAAAAATTCGATACGTTGCGGATTGAATCGTCGACGTGACCGTTACAAGCGGTACGTAAGTTTTAGCTAGTAAGAAGCGGGATTTTGCGGGCCCCTCCAGAAAAGTCGTGTGAAAATACGTTAGGCGTGCAGTGACCCATTCGTTAAGTGGTTATCCGATTAGCGAAGTGAAAATACCACTTTGGGGCGCGATTCCCTCGCCGCGGGCGCTGCTACCGATCCCTTTCGTATTAAGCCGAGCATTTATTTCGCATTTCCCGGCGCGCCCCGCGGCACCGCTCTCTTCACCGCGGAATGTGCGAGCGATACAATTAACGGTCAACCACAGCTGCCGTTTTTCTTAACCTTTTCTTAAATTTTCTTACTTATTCAAATGAGTTTGTTTACCCTAGAATATTTTCTTAAGATTTATACGAAACGACGTCGTAGAATAAACCGCAAATTTCTGTTTTATCCACAAATATCACGATGGTAAAAGTGCAATGAAATAAATCTCAAAGAGTATCTCGCTTGAAAAAAATTGATGTTATTGTACAATTACACAAAAATGTTTATTCAGCGAATTTTATAAGGCTCTAAGTATTATCATAATGCCATTTTCCGTTGTAAAGTGGCTTTCGGCGGGTGCGGAGGCGGGCCCGGGGCCGCTAATGAAATTCAGAGGCCCCGCGAACGCGGCGAGGACGTGCGCGGGGGCGAGGCGCGTTGCGGGGCAACGCGACCGCTCGACTTCATTCTCTTTATTCCATTTAATGCTGACTGCTCCTAGCTTTTAAGAGGGGTTATCCGCGTTGCCCTTCACTAGGGATAAATATAGGGACGCCACTGATACTCCGCGCGAAGATATTTATCCGGCAAATTGTTTTAATTTTCATTGTATTAATCTAATAAAGGCCCACAACGGCGGGAGATAACCGTGCTATGGACGATTTAGTAATGTTTTATTTTGGCAATACATTTAAGGCACTTATCAGTCAAATGAATTTATTTACAAATTGCTGATGTATGGGTATAATATTGTTGGATTTTTTTACCATTTCAGTTACTAGAAAAACTTGTTTAGCTGTTGTTTATTTTTATAAACGATTATTTGCACCAACTATTCAACTTCGTAAAATTTTACTGACAAGCAGGTGGAAGCGGTTAATAAATAATGGCTTATATCATTAACTGTGCTTTTAACTTCGAATTTTACTTAATTGAATATACGTTAGCTGCTTTAATTAAATAACTATAAACAAGGAGTAAATTAATTAATGTAATGAAGGAAATCCGCCACTTACATTTACTGCAAGGGGCTTGTTTGTTTATAAGGATAAACACTTGAGTAGTTCTGCGGCGTTACTAGAAATGTGCTATACAAGATTAGTGAGATTAATACATATTACCTACTATTTCCTTACCAAGCGGTAGGTATATTCGAACTCAGGATCGAAAATCAAGAGATGGTATATTTGTTTTAGGAGTTTAAAAATTAAAAACACAATCGTACAAACATTATATAATTTTGAGAAATTCACAAGATGCTATCTTTAGACTAAAATTATTTAAAGTAGGTATATGATCTGTTTTTTCATCCTTTTTATCCATTAATTACTAGATACGCAAAATGGTCTAGCTACAATGTTTACCTGCGCTCGTCGTGTCGCGTCAGACGACAGGCGCTAGGCGGCCGTAGCGTGCGGAAGTGGCAACGTGCACACTCCGCATTGAGTGGTTTTCCCTTCAGTATGCTTAAGTCACAAGCCGAGCAAAAGTGAGACATAATAAAGACCCGTCTCGGTAGCTCTGGGCGCCTCGCAGCCCCTCTCTCTATAGTGTATCCACTTTACAAAAACCCCTTGTTTAGGGTGAAATAATCTGTCTAGGATTTGTTTATATTGATATTGAGTTACAGTTACACATTTTGGAAATTAAATCAGTAGAAATTAATTGGATTTTTTTCTGCTCTATGCGTTAAGATGAAACGAGTTTAGGTCCTACTTGGCTTTTTATGCAAATGACACGGATGATGCATTATAAAAGTATGCAGTGTATCATATGAAGTGTGTAAGAGCGGTTGGCGTTAAGTGGTTGCACCCCCGCTGCAGCCCTGCACTTAACAGCTGAGGTCAGTGCAATTTATTGCTCGTCGCGGTCCTCCCCGGCGCGGCGAGCGCGGGCGGACGACGTTCACTTGTTTGTGTTACTTCTACTCGTTTTCCATTAACGCGCGCCGGATTAATATTTTGTTTGCAATGCGTGCGCTCACGACAAAAATTAACATTTATTGGTAGGGTCCGAAAATGAAACTTTTATTCATGAGTGGCTTAGCTCCGGATAGTTCTGTGTGTTTGTTTGCCGACGACGGTCTAGGGATCGCGTGTGAAAGCTTTTATATTGGCTTTGTTTGCCGTGACTTAAAATGATATATTACACGTCGCTAACATTGACGTTTTTGTAAAAGAATGGTTATGCACGTTAGTGAGAAATGTTATGGTTTGTTTGCGATCTGACTCCGGGATTAGTTTAATCGGAAAGTTGTTTAGTTCAGTTTAATCTGGTGATGGCCAGATTTTGATTACAGATTCTTTCTCACGAATTTGCTTTGTGGTCACGAAAGTTATACATATTTATGATGATGAGTTTTTGAATTTAGCATCAGTCACGCGATTTTTAGCATTTAGGGGCACTTTTAGGAGAATTTTGCTACAAGTTTTTCCCGTGTAGGGCAGTTTCAATTTCCATAATTTTGAAAGTATTATTATTAACTATTTTACCACGCATAGGTTTACCACCTACAATTAAAATGGCTAGTTCGATGAAATTCTATTTAGTTGAGTCGAAAGAAAAATATTAAATGACAATCGTTTGACACCCCGGCCTTTGGCCACGTCGCGCCGCAGTCGCCGGGGGCGCGTGTCTATAATCCTGCAGACAATGCGCAGTGTCTAGCGTTTTTTCTCGCACTCGCTACCAAGACTACCAAGAGGGCTTAAATTACATCGATGACTAGACGTGACGCGACAAACTGACGGTAAACTAAAGCAGCTTTTGTGGTTACATTAATGATTCGAAATCATAATAATTTTCTAAAACATTCCTAAGTAATCATTAGTAGGTCAGTAAGTTACCTACATTAATGATTCGAAATCATAATTATTTTCTAAAACATTCCTAAGTAATAATTAGTAAGTCAGTAAGTCGATATTCAGTGCTTCAGTTAGTACTTAAGACTTACTAAGATCCTTGGATGTACCTACATACAATCAATTTTAATCAATGTATGTCAATCTTAAAATTATCATATTATTAACGTCTAACAGAATTTTATAGTTATTTAAGAGGAGACAATGATTATTATTTTGGACTGTTCGTTCCAGTGTTATTGGATACCAATCAATTTAATTCGTAAATAATATATTTAGACAATAAACCACAAATTTGAAATTCGTTCCATCAGTTTCAGATCCGCACACACGCTCCTGCCATAGATCTTACTTTTTATGAATCGTGTGAGATGGCTGCGAGTGGCCCATTCACGAGGCGTTATACACAGCGAATTAAGTACACTTCTGTCGCAACAATAGTGGGCTTCATTACACGAGCGTATGCCGGGCGTTATGCGTGACGCCCTCGCGCCTCCATTAGCGACGCGAACTTCGCTATGAAAACACTCTGTTAGAAGCCATCTTTATTGTAACAATGCCTACTTATAATTTATGTTGTTGACAAGAGGGCCTAACTGCCGCCCTAGCAGTTCTCACGTAGCGTGTCGAATACGTATCTGGATTTTATTATGGCACTTACGCTTTTCAAACACTTACTACTTGTTATTTTTTTGATCGAATACTAAGTTGATCTAGATCATATTGCAGGATTACAGAAATACGAATTCTATTCTCCCCTACTTAAATCTGAAAATCAAAATAAAATAAACTACGTCTTACCGACATATCGTCAAGGAAAACGTTGTTACAAATACCCAGGACCTAAAAGGTATAGGTACCAACATTATAAATCCCCAAAACCGTACTTACTTACGTTCCAGCGGAATATCCTCATAAAAGAAACGATCCACGAACTCGACAAATCCTTTGGCAAGAACATGAAGTAGGGCAGATCGTCAGACAAGCTGAACGCGACCTCCGAGCGTCGCGTCGGCCCGTTGTAGCGACGAACGGAAGACGCGTTATATGAAATTTGGGCCCGGGCGCCGCCCACTTTACTACGAATAGGAAATCCGGTAGCGAGGAGCGGTTACGCACAGTTACACGCCTGAGACCTCCCCCCGGCCGCCGCACGCCCCTCCGACCCCTCGCCTCCTCAAAGACCCGCACACCCTCCGGCCCGCAGCCGCGTTATGCCAATTCACTAGACGATTTATACACCGACAAAATTAAAGCAATTTTAAACAGTTCACAACATCGTCACAATCCGTACATGAAACACCACGCACTACTCACAGGGCAAGGGTAATTAGTGCACTATCGGAAAATCAAACAATCGCAGGCGCGCTTATCGAGAACAAACACAACATAATACACAACGGTTCGCATTGCAATCGAAAATTGAAAACTTATATTGCAAAATAGACAGTTGATGAAAGCTTTAAAAATTAAATCAACATCCGACAGTCAACATTGGTTTTCACTTTTAAATTTTATACGGAAAACTGCGTCATAAATCATTTTCATGTTAATAATGACGGTTGACTATCCGACGTTGTGTTTTATGTAACTCAACGAACCTTTATGAGTTTTAATTTTCTCCTCCTGCTCGTCTTTATCCTTCTCCTCGTCGGAGAGCATCGTGTCGTCATCGTCGTCCGTCTTATTCTTGGGCTCCCACGTCATCTTGTTCTCCTTCTTGAGACGGCGGCGCGCGTTCGCAAACCACGTCGACACCTGTGTCAGCGTCATCTTGGTGATGATCGCCAACATTATCTTCTCGCCCTTCGTTGGGTAAGGATTCTTTTTGTGTTCATTCAGCCACGCCTTCAGCGTCGCCGTTGACTCCCGTGTTGCGTTTTTCCGTCTGGCAGCTAAATCGTACCCCGCTCCGTATCTGTCGACAAATATCTTTATACTTACATGTGTCTATTGGGTGATTTACGCTTCCGACCTTAGCAGAGCTACAAAACTTTCGCATACTATGCTCAAAATACAGTGCAAAATGGATTCGGACTACGCTTTCGTGAGGGACACATTTAACTAACTTGAATATGGGAATGTCTACGTTCTGAAGAATCAGAGTAAAATACTTAGAAGTATGACACAATTCTATTATGAATAATATAATACAGTTCAAAATATGGATACAATTTGAATATTATATTCCCGTACCGTGTTCAAATGAAAGGTTTGTAAATTATGAAAATTACATCGACATTTGGATCGTCTCCATAATAAATGTACTTAAACCAATAAATCCGTAATATAACGAGAAGTTTCACTATAACATATTTCAGTTAGTTACACCGTCCATACGTCGAATCGTTTACAACGAGCAATAAAGTGGCTTTTAAATTCGTAGCAGATAGGCGTTTTATTTGAGGCAATAGATTTCACGTAACGGTAGCAAAAATAAAGCTATCGCGGCACAGAGCGACATTCGGTTCACTTTTTAGGGCCTACGGTCCCATTTGCATCCGCATTCTGAGCGTAATTGTGGCTTCCCCCCGGCGTTGCTAGTGTTCGTACCTGACTTCGATTTTTCTGCCGACATGACAAAGGCGCGGTCTAAGGGGGCCAATAAATAGGCTTCGCGCGTGAAAATAGTTAAAAAATGGTCCCGAGTCGATTGATATTCACGCAAATTGCAATGTTGAGCGTCTCGCTTAGGGTCTAGTTTCGAGGAGGTTGTCGAATTTTCCGCCGACGTGTTGTGCATGACGCGAATAAGATTTGCAAAATTGACAACATTTTTTCTTTTGTTACGATATTGCTCGATTTGATCTAGGTTGACAGGCTTGGTTCTTTGTTATTATTTAATATCCAATACTAATTATTTCGTGCAAAAATAAAAGGTAAGGACATTATTTAAAAAGAAACAGTTTTCATACGTTTTGGCATTGCATTGAGAACTTCACAAGTCACAAGAAAATGTGTCTTTACAAGTGAAGACCTCTTTCTTGTACGATAGTCGTTGTCAAAGTAGAGGGCGGACCGTTGCATCGCGGTTGCAATTGCAGGGCGGTGCAGCGCAGGCGTGGGTAGCGTGGGCGTACTCACCACCAATCGATCGCGACGCCATCTTGCTCACCGGACATCACCGGTATTGCTAGTCGCCGAACGACCGCCGGCCGGCGACACCGGCCTCACGCGCCTACCGAGCCGGTGGTTTTATTGTAAAAACACCGAAGGAGCGACCCATACTTTGAAATTCTAATTCGATTTTTTTGTGAAAATTCATGCTGCCGTAAAGTACCTACACGCCGTATCGGTACGTATGTATTCCCATATGAAACACGCGTCGCGCCATATTAATACGCGTGTCAAACGTGCATCTATACAAAGCCTTGGAAACCAAACCGCATTAGTTTGAACACGAATAAGCTCTTCAGAAATCTACTATGGTTAGTGACGACAGCGCCGACTAGGAAAAACAGCGCTTTATTGCTTTACGTTTTATTGATTCGGTCTCGCATGGTTTGGTTTATAGCCCTGAAGCTGCTGCGAGGGTTGAATCCTTTAAGCTTTGTTAATTAATTTAGACAGTCCACTTACTCGGCGCGCCCGCCCTGTGAGAACACATGCACTCGGCTCCGAGAATGTTAATACTTTCGTGGGCGGAAATACTTTGTATCTTTGTTAATTTGGGGACGAAAGCATAAAACCTACGGCGAGCTTTGAATAATGTTCCATATTTGTGCGCCGAACAAATGTTTGGATTAATTCTTTGTGACATTTCCTGGGTTTGATTTAAATATTATTTAGGTACTTTAATAGATTAGTTGCAATGGAAAAGCATCAATCACTATAATACCAATGAATTTGAGTTTGAAAAGATTTTAAGTTTGATACGGTTTGTTGTTCGCATATACAAAATAATAGATATAATATAATAGATTTACCTAACTTTAAACCCCAGATAAATTAATTATTTTCATGCAAAACTGTGTAATTACAAATAACATGTTGGAGGTAGTAAACATTTTCAAATAAACAGTACGTGTAGAGTATGTCAGGTTACCCCGAGTGCCGGTGAAGAGCGGCGCAGTGTTGGGCGGGTGCTTACTACCGCTGCTACATATTTGCGCTTGCCGAGTATTCAATTCGCGGTATCGAAGGTTTACGATCTACCCGCTTGGGGGAATTGCGGCCTCTACGTGCCCTCCCCCGTAAACCGTACAGCTATATACGAAAACGAATGTACATAAGTAATACCCCCCCGCTTTGAGGGAGGTTTGGCTCGTATTAGAATTAGGATCCGCAACTCAAGTGCGCATCGAGTACTTTTACTTAGGCGTTGTTCGCAGCTTGCGTGTTGGTCTTTAGAGATTCATCACATCAAGTACAGATTTATAGATTACAAAGGGTTTTTTTAATATAAAATCTTGAACTTTTAAACAAGCTAAACCAGAAATCTCTATTCTGTTACTGGACAGTATAAGACTATTTTGTTTGCGATTAATTGAATTGATATTTATAGATAAAAGATAAAGTGTAATCTAACTAACTTGTCAGTGAAAGATGTGTTGTTAATTTTTCTATAATGTAATGAATTGCTCATCTTTTTTTATTTTTGTCTTTGAAAAGCTTGTTTGCTTGAAACGGTGAGCTACCCGAGTCCTATTGTTTGCGTAATTTTTCAGACTATATATTTTTATACGTTTTATAGCTGAACTTGTAGAGTGTAATTGTATGCCTATAGAATTTAGTGTTTGTTGAATGTAAAATTGGTGACATGAGTAGGTACAGTCAGCAAGAAAAATCGGTTAACACTAACTGAAGTGCTTAGTATGTGTCTATTATTATTAATAAAACTTTATTAAAAACAAATAATTTTATTTCATATTTAATTTATAACCTATTTTTATTTTTTGTAAAATAAAAAGTGTTACAGAAACTTTTTTTGTCGACCTTACAAAAGTACACCGTGTTTATTTTTACCGTGAAAGATTAAGATGGGAATGGTAGTGGTTTTCTGTCTTTTGCTAATCTTATATAGTTGCTACACAATTGCCTCGCCTTTTCCCAACCAAGTTTGGGGGTCGGCTTCCAGTCTAACCGGATGCAGCTGAATACCAGTATTTTACATGGAGCGACTGCCTATCTGAACTCTACAACTAGATCCTACTGAAATGCAATTAAAAAAGTGTCTTTTTTAATGATAAAAAGAAATAATTTGGATATACCTATAGTCCACAATTCCACATATAGGACTTCGACTCATATTTACTTTTTATCTATCTACAATCTCTGTTCCTGATAATTATGTTAACAATGTGATTTTCAGCGAAAGTAGAACGAATTCGTTCTGATCTAAAAAATAATATATAATAAATGTAATTATTAATATACATATAATTAATAATACGATGTACATCATGTAGATGGTATGATACAACTTTAAATTAATCGATCATATCGCACGATAAAACTTACAAAGGCTGTAGTCATACTAATTACTCATTAGATTTGATTGGTTAGGGTGCCAAGGGTTTGTTTGACAGATCAAAAGGCCAATTACCGTAATCAAAAACGTTCAAAGTCTAGTCGCAATCTCATCTCATCGACAATCAATGTCAAAAATGTAGGGAAATTAGACGTATCTTTGACAGATTGAGACCTATTTTTGAGAGACTCAGACTGGTAACTGGTTCTATCGTGTCTTGAACCAGCAAGACTCACCAACGAAAGAAAATACTAACTCGTATAATTCTACAAGTGAGCACGTATTATTCAAATAGCTACTAGATACTACCAGCTACTGTGCTTAAATGATTTGTCACAAATTCACTATAAGTAGTTGTGTTGCTGAAATTACAGGTGGGAAATAGACCATTTACCTACAACTTGTTGTGACACCTTAGTAATTACCCCTATTGATACTTTGTCCCTACTTAAAATAGAGGTGCTTAACAAGCCATACTAATATTACAAATGCATAAGTAACTCTGTCTGTCGGTCTGTCTGTCTGTTACACTTTCACGCCTAAACGGCTGAAATCTGGCACACGGGTAGAGACCGGGGTTAGGTCACAGGATACTTTATCATGGTATTACTATATCCCGGTAGTTCTTTTCAAAGCCGGTAAAGCCGTACGCAAAACCTAGTTTCTAAGATAAACATAATTCCTACATACTTAGTGTAAGCTGTTAAGTATTCAGCGTTGTGTGCATAACGAGCGTATTTCAGAAAGGATGTGCAAGTGTCAATCATATTGTAATTAGTTAATTACGCTGGCTTCCTTCTGTCGAGCCCCGCACCCACCTACCTACACAATTATCTGATACATTTATTATTAACTTACACCTGATTGGAACGCGCTGTATGACGTATTAATTATGATCAATACGCGCACCGGTAATTGTCTTCCGATAACTTACGGTTTTTGTAGGTTTTGACAGCGACAAAATAATTAATAATTCTAGCTTAACACCGGCCGGCGTAATGAGAAATTCTTATAAATTGCAGCTTGCAGACATTACAAGACAATTATTTTTTAATTTTCTAGACTAGTCAGGTACTTGCCGTGTCAGTCATTTATGGTTAATGTTGACTGTCGGCCAATAATTTGTTTTAGATGATACTGTTTGCATAGTAGCTACCTATATTTTTCCGTGCAGTCTATTTTGGCGCTTTTTAGAATTTCGTGTCATCATCATCTATGTTATAGGTCCTAAGTGGGACTTATAACATAGATCATCTGATTTGGAGAAGGAATGGACAATAATGCCAGAGTTCGTAAATCTAAACGTGTGCTAAACGCTCATAAATGTCGCTCGTGCTCCGTGTCTCGTTAACAAGCGCCCTTACTTGGGTTATTTAAAAAGTAACAACCCAAATCGTTGGCACACAAATAATTCCCTCAGAGCTCCGTGCTCGGGGCGCGGTAATTTCCTGCGCATTTTGATCTCAATGGTGCGGTACAAGTGCTCCCTCGTCTCTTTTCTCTAATTTTTGTACGTTTTCTGTGCTCGAGACTTTTGTTAAAAATAGCTGAGTAATTTTTCATTTCGGCGCGCGGCGGGCGTGGCAGATTACAGGCTGTTCCAAATAATACGCCAACGGTACTTAACTCGAGAGCGCCTACACTCGCCGCCAAGTTTTGTTGCTTATGTACGCTTTTCACCGTAGTTGTTTCTTTGTGAGGCTATTTATTCGGTCCGGCTAACTTATTGCGACCCCCGGAACGTTTTATGAGCCTCTTATGAAGTTTTTCTTTTGAAATGAATACACAACAATTTCGTTGGCAACTGTCTGTAATTACACTTGCAAATAGAGCTTGCGACAACAATGTATTGCGTAAATATTTTATTTGAACACCTTTGGAGGTAGTAATTAAGTTTTTAGAAAGTGTAATGATAAGAAAAATGTAAAGTGATCATCCTATGCGTGCGCCAGAGTAGTGAACAATTGTGTTGGAACATCGGGGGCGCTATATATCACGGTGTATTTCCGTGCGCGTCCCGCCACGATACCGTAACGTCGCGTCTTTTTTACGCATAAAAACTAATGTCGCCTCTAATTATTTTTAGATTATAACGCACCGCCTGCTATATATTAAGTCGAGCGCAGCCGAATTGTCAGCATAACTCCGCTTTGATGTATCATGATTTGTTTTTATTTTCAGGCAGTTTCAATGTGATTCATGGACGGATAAATTTCAAGTGCGCCGTGAAACGTATATTTAATTGATGCGTCTGCATAATACATTGTTATGATACTCTTATGACGACCGTTGCCGATTTATAGACGACAAGTTTGTGTAGACGATCCGATATAAATAAGATTGAATAGGAGGCCACCCTTGCTCGTCGACAAGTCTGACGGGTTGATAAGTTTGCCGAAAACGTCAACGCAACGCGTCGTGCGATCGCGTTTCAAAGAAAAACTGTGAATTAATCAAGCACTAGTGCGAATGGATGTGGCGTCATCCGTCTCTGTCAGAGGCGCTGGTATGTACGTGTCGAAACGGGACGGCGAACAACCGGGAGTGGTTACTCGGTCATTTGTCCCTTGCGGCCGACACGCACTGCCTAGCGCACTACTACGTGTGTGTATGCCTTCATCGGTGCACTTGAATTTTTTTATGTTAAAATAGCATTATCTACAAGTCGTTACGTTTAAGAGTTGCATGTTCCCACTCTGTTATATGTGTGTGTATTAATAATGCCAAAGGCTGCCGAGCGAATCGTCGACTCTAATACAATGCTACACGAGACAATATGTCGGACACCGTCTCTCGTAATGTCGATTGTTAAATGGCTATCTAATTTTAATTTATAGTAACTAAGCACGTTTATAGAGAGAGAGAGAGAGCACTTGACTATAATCCACATTCCTATATTCCTCAAACAACATATGTATTAACTATTTAATGGATATGTTTACCGCATATATTAAAGGAACCTGTATAATACTAATTGTATGAACTATTAAACACGGCATCGGCCGCACATTATCTATATTTAACCAATCTTAGTAAATCTTATGTCGGGCTATAGTTACTGGCTTTTAACGATCACGTATAAAATGTCAACAAGTTAATTATGACATGTGATTTGACAACGTCAAATGAGTAATATGAAACCAACGAACCGACGGCTGTACACACAAATCGGTCCAATAACCAGCTGAACACAATGACAGATCGTAATGACGAATATTTTATGACGATTTCACAAGCAAATATAATTGGGGACAAACCAATCTAACTAACCTTATAAACACATCAACTTAACGAGAAAGCTGACACGGGGAACAACAACACACGTAGAGACAATGTTTTAATTTTGCTTGAAGTATGTTAATGTATTCAGAAGGGGCATTGTTTAAAACGATCACTCAGTAAAACGCGTCCGAATCCAATAAACACTAAAACATGTTAGGGGTACATATGCACAACATAACAGAATTTATTAAAGTCAAAACGAGTCGCCAAATACAAACATGAGCCTTTCGCATTGCAATCTATTAGATAGATAAGTCTCGATAGGGAGGTATTATGTTAATCCGGGTGCGGCGCGGCGCGGGCTTTATCTAAAGTGGCGCGGGCGCTGTGGACCTGTGGGGTCTCTTGGACCCTGGGGACTTACCCGTAGGCTGCGAGTGTGGGGTCGTAGGGGTAGTAGCCGCCGGAGGGTTGAAGGCCGGCCGACGTCCACGCAGACATCTCGCCGCCGCCCTCCTTGAGCGCGTAAGGGTTGCTCTGAAATACCGCACGACACAATAAACAAACTTGCCTCTGGCCAAATGATCATGTTGTAGGTACATCTCTAGATACAGATACAGTTTATTTCAGTCGACACATTGTTAATTAACTCGTAGGGTTTCAACTGAAACACATGAATAAAATTACATAGATCCCTGGTATATTATCAAATTAATACATTAACACAAAAGTTTCTTGTAGTAAAACTAAATTTCACATTTAGTTTTACTAGAAGAAATTTTTGTAAAGTGAATAAAACAGTTCTTTAGGAAAATATTAACAAACCACGTCTTTTATCACAACATACACATTCTTTTGTCAGTCGGGTGAAGATGACGAAAACAATAAATTGGGGGTCTACTGATAACTTTTGAGAGCATCATAGAACAAGACCTATCCAGACCTAACAGTAGCAAAACTAAACAATCAGTCGATAGGCAACATTCACACGGTGTGCATTTAGAAGCATCATCGTTATCCAATTATTTCAAATCCGTTAGCCATTAACACTAGCACTCCGCATCGCTAAGCCCACATGTAAGCGGATAAATCTCGACGCTTAATACCTTTCAGTCAATCGGCCTAACAAATACGTCGGCTTGAATTTAATTAAACTTAACTTAATAAAAGGGAATAAACTCACGAACAACAATAAAAGTCCCAAGTGTACTGGCTGACATATCACTGGCGTATTTGCATAATGTATGGAAGCAGAGGGGAAAACTATTAAGGCCTAACGCACCCTACGCGTGATAGTTGTTTAACAGTGAGGTAGCGAGCGGGGATGCTACCCTCCTTACTCAGTTATTCGCATACATTAGGAGCAACTAAATTAAAAGTGTGAACGATTCGATCGCGCCTCGGGATCTCGTCCCTTGTCTCACCCTAGCCCGCTCTTCTGATAATAAAATGAAAAGCATTATGATACGTATGGCACTGGTTGTGACGCGATAACTGAATAAAAAGAGCAAGCTTATTTGTCCCCCTGCCTTAAGTAAGAAAAGTGTGTGTCGTTGTGTTTCGTAATTTGTTTTCATTTTGCGACAACACTAAGATGTTACTGTTTTGCTTAGAGAAAGGTGTACCTGTGGATTTTAGGATTCATCTAACTACAAGCCATTTTTACTCTGTATATGAAGGTTCCTTATTTGTATGTGGAAATCATGAGTTTAACGCATCTGCTCTCAAAGTATGAAGCTCTCTGTTGAAAGTATGTATTAAGTCACTAAACTAATAGTAAAAACCTCAAATCAATATTTCTCAAATTAAACCTCAAATCAATAATACTCTAGTAGGAACTCGTGTAGAAAACATAACAAAGCCTAAAACGGTACGTAACAGATAAGTTCAGAGTGTTCGTCACTACGTCGCCGTGACAGGCGCCTGATGAAAAATGGCATTTTATCTGCTACCGTGGGGTGAGAATGCTTTTACATCTGTTATACCTACATATTAAAACAAAGTAACGCGCAATATCATACACTTATAATTTAGTCTCCGCCTAGATTTAGCCTGAAGCTTTAAAATCGAGGTTTATTAGAGTGCTTTTGCTAATATGATTGATAACGTAACATGTTACAGTTAAAAACGTAGACACGAAGTTGCCTCTTTTATCTCTAGAGTATTTTTTCGGGCAGCGTAAGCGTTATTCAGACGTTTGCATAGCGTAGCATCCGCGTAGAGGCCGCGTAGCCTTGCCTACGCCGTTACGCCGTAGCCGCATACGCCGCGCGTTGTGTAAAGGGGTTTTACGCTGAGCTAACGTTGCGCAGATATCGGCGCGAACTACATCGCGAAAGTTTCATCGTTCTGATACTATCATTAACAAAACGGATACCGATTTGTTTGTTGAAATTGCTTGTTGATTTGTTGCGAAACACGAAATTACTACGAACACTCGTTCATGTACTCGTATTTGGGAATAGCTACGAAGGACTCAGGGTAATGTTTTCGGTAAACTGCAAGTGACTATTTCGTGAGAGCAAACCATAATTCTAAACATTTTCGACACGTTTTTGCAAGTGCGGAGTAAACGCGACATCCGGTGAGACGCCTACGAATGACGAACTACTAATACCTACAAATAACCTACTAAAATAATGTATTTGCGTAAATTACTTAAAAACGCATAAACTAAGTTGTCTCTTAAGAGCACTTGTCTACATCCTGTGTAAGCATTGTTCGAGCGTTAGCGTAGAGTACTAACCGTGTAGGCCTCGCGTAGCATCGCCTACGCTGTGCCTACGCAGAGTACGGTTTATGTTACAATCTTTAAAAAAGTGGATTCCGACTTGAAATCACATGTTGACTCTTTATTGCGAAATAGAAAATTATTAAGAAAACTTTTTTGTGTATTAAATAAAAGCTAAAGTAAGTTTTTTTATGGAAAATACGGCGTCCTACGCGAAACTAAAGCTCCAGCAGCCATCAGTCTTTCCACAAATATGACCAGCCCACGGCCAATTCAGTTTGCTTACTCTGAAAGCTATGTCGGTAAATCCGGTTCTTTTCCGGATAATTGCATTTCTGATAAGCTTATATTGATTGATGAAAAATCACTAAATATTACAATCATCAATTTTGGTCAAATTCTCTTTTCTTGAAGAAGTCATTATAATGTAATATAATTTTGTTAAATAAAGTGCTGGTCATAAAATTAACTGTTAGCAATAAAAACTAAAAATGTATAAAGTATACGTAGATAAGCCAAATGATGTACGCGACTGTAACACAGGCAATAAAAAATAACACAAGCAATTACAGAGAAAAAAATGATAAAAAGCAACTGCCTCGTACCATACCTTATTAGAATGGTAATGAGTATTTGTGAGATAATAGCATAATTATTGTTCAAGAGCTGAGCTAAATAGTTGTACTAAGTAAACAGCTCGTTTGTTCATTGCGCAGACAAATTGTTCGGCTTAGTTACCTGTTTGCATTAGTAATTATTGTCATTGGTGACGTCATTCGATTTATGTTCGACACGACAGTACTGACTTACAAATCCTTATTGCATGTTGGATGTCACGTTTCTCGTTAACGTCACACTCGGATCGTGTCGAGACAAAGAGATGTATTGAATTTGGCTGTTTGGATGGATATGTAAAGGATGGGCACTCACCCACGGACTGACCTCGACAAGCAAAGCTTAACCAACGATCCACCCGTGCGGCTGTTATTACTTATAATAATTAATAATAATTCGTTTTTAGCCATTCCAACCCGCACTGTACTCGCGTGGTGGATTACGGCCCACTTCCTCTTACAGAGGGAAGCCCTGTGTGAGCATTGTGTGTGAGCAATGGGAACATTATAGGCTGATTATACTTATCAAATCAAATCAAATCACTTACTACTTAGCCACTAAGCGTTCTTTATTATTTTTTTAACTAAGCGATAACTTCTTTAAAATTTATCAAAATGAAAACAACTTTGAAAAAATTGTGGGCCAACTCAATGCCAACAGTAATATATTGTGAATTTGTTTCTTTGAAAAGCAGCCTCATTTTGATGCAATTGATCAAGGAACTAAAAGATAATCATGTGAGGGAGCGACTGCTAGCTAAACGAAGCTCACGTTGGAGGAAGCGAGTCAGATGTGTGGAGCAGCGGAGCGTGATGGACAGCAAGCAGCAGTATGTACATCTAGCAAACGGTTCTAGAAAGAGCAGAGCAGCGCTGCGGTGGAACAACTAGAAATACCCGTTACAATGCTTGGAATTCTGGTGCTCGTGTTGATGGAAGTGGTGCACGCCAGAGAAGTGGCTTCCTACTCGGGGGGCAGTGCAGGTAGGTGAACGTGGTCGAAGATCATTTGGCATGTGTTTATTGTATCACCGTCAGTATTGCGAAGCTTTTACAACGTAGCTTAGAGAACTCTTTCTTTTAGAAAGGTTACTGCGATTGTTTAATCTTTCCCAGAGCATTAACCTATTTGTTGTTTTATATCTACTTATTGTGTTTTATAATCCGGACATACTATAATTGTATGTTGCATTGAACATTGGTTTCGGTACAAGATCAACGCTGATACCTTAATTGAACTCGATAATTATAATTGGCAATACACGTTCAATCGTTTATCAATCTCCGTTTGATAGGAAGACATTATGATAATCTGGTTTACCCAATGAATTTCTGAGAATTTTGATCTAAAGATAAGTAAGTTTCGTTTTTATTTTGTTATCTACCTGCATTGTCTGATAACGGTCAAGATCGTAATCTTTAGTCATAATAGGCTGTCATAGTAATTATGGTGTGATTTGGAAAACATTCGTTAGTGACCTTGGGAATCCCCAATAGGTAAATACCACGTGTTTGCTACGAACAAACTATGGATGCTGTTATTTTTTAATTTGACTTCTTAGCTTTCTACGTATTTTTTGTTTACATAAATAAATGTCAAAACAACAACTCTTACAACATTATATTTTCGAAAATGATTAGGTATCTGAAGGCCAATTCCTGTAATTAAAAACGTTCAAAATCTAGTCGCAATCTCATCTCAGCGACAATCAATGTCAAAAACTTGTCAAAATGTAGGGAAATTAGAGGTATTTTTGACAGACTGAGACTGAGATTAGACTGTGAACGTTATTAAAATTACGAGAATTGCCCCTCAGATTTCGCCATTACTATTGCAGTGGGTATAACCCTTTACCTACTTAGTTTTTATGGTGAAATGGTATCAACATTATACCGTGTACTTATGCGTCATTGTTTCTGTGCTAATCCCATAAGGAAAAGCGCGCGGGCCATACATTGGTACATACAATAAGATTAGAGCGTCAAAGCCACAAGGGAGAGTCAGAGAGCCGGAGAGCAACTGTAAATGATTACCGTATCATTAATATCTATCATTGTATAAGTAAACATTACACTTTTTCGGCGTTCCCCAGCAAGTAAGCCAGTGACAAATTCGCGACCGCAACTCTTTTGTGGGACTGTGATAAAAATTGCTTCTTTTCCTGGCGGTGGCAGGGCAGCGTGGTTCCCTCTGAGGTCGGGGGCTCGCTAACTATGAGTGATGATTGTCTCGCCCCCGACATTAGTGGCAAACTCGAGAACGCACGTGCCTGCCCAAACATTAATGATTATACTATTATTACTTATACGACTATGCATATCCGACTTCGTGTTAGGGATTTATGAACTTTTTTGTTTGTGGTTGACAAGGGAGCTATAAGGGATTGTAAGCTCGCCATTTTTTATTAGGGGATGACAGAAATTGCTATCTAGTTTTACTGTCTTTAATTTATGCAGTATATCCTTTTTGGGTTAGTTGTAATTAGATATGGTTTAAACGTGTTCCAAAGATTCTGCTTAACTCGTATACAAGTGCCTACGAGTTATGTAAATAAAGGAGGAAAATCATTGGACCAATTGATTATTGATAATGATATATTAAATATGTACTGTAAATTATTCTGTTATACTTTCTAGGCTGACGTGCCCCACGAGTCAGTTATTTGATTGAACTGCAGCTGCTATTTTTATTGCAAAAATGTAATAATCATGTATCTACATTGATACGAATCCCAAGTACCTGTTGTACCAACAAGTTTCAGTTTTTAAATCTCTAACGTGTTTATTCTAACTGGGGTGATAAAACTCATTTATTAACTCTCAAAAAATCTTATCCGCACCAATTCATCCCCCTTTTCCGTAAGACTGGGTCTAACAACATTTTAATCAATTCTCCACAGACTCCGCGAGTCAGCGCGCCAGATAGACTCATTACACCAACCCCAAATAAATATAAACAGTAGCGAAAAGGGGCCGGCCCCACTATTAACGTTATTCACACGCGCCGCTAGATCCATAAATAAGAGCCAACTACGGCCACGACCCTAGAAACAAAAAAGACAAAGTTCACGTTCGACTGATCTGTGCGGTTCATAAATAAGGCTCGTTTATTTCATTGCATTAAACTGGTGATAAGTTATTTGACGGTTCATAAATTCGTACCCCATCGGTGGTTGGAGCCGCTTATTGAGCTAGCGCGCGCCCCGGCACCGCCCGAGGCGCCGCGCCGACCCGCCGCCTTGCCAAATCGACGACACTCCATCATACCGCGACTCAGCTTTCTGGCTACTGTGCGCCAGTTAAAGGCATGATTTTACTTTGGTATCGTGTACGGCGATAACATTTTCTGCATCATAAACTGTATTATAATACGTCTTGCACCACTCCAAGTACGTGCGTCTAAACAAAATATAAGGTTGGCTTAAGAATCGGCATTTCAATATATCATCGATGGTTTAATACACCAAGTCCTTCGACCGTAACTACAAAAAAGAAATAAAATTATTCATGCTATAAAATAATACCGGTAGGAAACACTACTAGCGGAATCTAAAAGTGAATTGTAGCAAGTGGAAAAAAGAATGACTCTAAGTGGATAAAGAGCGAATACAAACGAAAAAGTCATTTCATGGCGCACGGCAGTGACGCAACGATGCGTGCTATTCCACTGTGAGTCGTGGCCGAGCGAGTTAAGGGCTGTATTTGTAAGGCGCGCAGACAACGTGGCTAACTTCAATAAAGCTTTCCCCCAAATAAGCCATAAAACGAGCGGCGACGGGCGCGGGCGTTTTAGGTACGTTCCCGTTCCAATTATTTGTTTGTGGAGGCACAATAATTTTATTTTACGTTTTATTTAACATTTATTTCGTTACGGCAATTTCACGGGTATCAAAGAATTGCTAGATTGTGATTTAAACGAAATTGGTTATTTTCCACTTCGAGAACTGAAAGTTATTTCTTTTGGTATCGAGTTAATATTATTTTATTATGCATGATATTGTGTTCTTAATCAGAAACATTTCTTTTTACAACACTTTATTATTGAAAATTGACCGAAGGCTCGTAATTTGGAATTGAGTTGTACGCCGTTATTAAAACCTCGTTGGTGGAGGTTCGCAACCTTATTAATAAGGATTACGGGTCGGGTCAGTACAATGACATGTTTTTATTTAATCTTTTAATTAGGCAGTTTTGAATCTTTTATTAATCTTCTACTCATGCCTCCGTGCATAGTGTAGTCTGTCAAAGACTGGAGCAACGGCGCTTGAAAAGCGTACCCATAAATAAATAAACAATAAACCGGGATTAAACAAGTCAATTGGAGCTCAGACACAGACAATGTGCGGTCACGTTTAACTGCCGAACCCGACGGTAACCGATCGCGGCCGGCGTAATTCAATGATCGTAAACGCTCGCAATGATATCAATTAGACGGGGCCCCGAGACCGATAAAGCTCCACTTTAATTAGGAGAACAAACAACAGACGGTTCTTAATGAGCCGTGCGCGTGTGGAGGGCGAGAGAGGTAATTAGGTCGGGGGAGACTGGCGCGGTGCCGCCGAGGGCGATCAATTATTGAGCCTCCGTGATTGATTCGGGCACGCCGGAGCACCGCGGCCGCCGCGGTCCACCGCGCACTCCGCCACCTCCGCGACACCTCACTCTTAATCCTTGTTTGCCTCAACTTCTAACTCCTCTAAAACTGTCTCCATTTACGGGTCTTGTTGAAACCGCAAACACAACAGCAAAGTTATGTTTGCGTACAATCCATTAAAGATTCGTTACAGAAAAGCTTTTACTTATTAGTTTACACTTCTTAATGAGTTACATGCAAAAAACAAGCAAGTCGAGCAACAACCTAAATTAAAACTCCAAACATCTAATTCAATGATAACTGAGTGAGCATTAAATTACAATGAAACATGGACTACGTCGGTTCATAAGAGTTTCCGGGGCCCCGAGTTTATCGTATTTATCTGATGTCTTGCTAATAGCCGTCATTGAAGGGTGCAACGCAGCTGTAAAGGCCCGACTGTACGTATAAATTACTTTATAAAATAAGGACATTAAAAACCATTTAGAGCAATAACTACACTGAATATAGCTATAAATAAATTGAATAAATTATATGTATTATTTTGATACAGGAATAAATGTTAGAGGTGTCAGCGTTAATGGTTGACTCGGGGAGGTCGGGGAGGAGAGGACAATGCGCCCCCGGGGCGCTTTTGTTGTCGCGGATTCCCTGCCCGTGACATCTGTCCGAATCGCTACAATAACTCGCAAAAAACTCACTCCAAATTTACCAACTGTAAAGCGCTTCTCTGCGATTATTTTCCGCAGAACATACAATGTACCTATCGTAGAGCTTCGCTTGCACGCCGAGATGTCTTCATTGAGCCATTGTTGTCGGTGACGTATCATTTATTCCGTTTGAATTAGGGCCCCCCTTCTTCGGTGGTCCTAAATCGATCAAAGTAGGATACACTATCGTGTCACAATATTATAAATGGCGTAAAATTTTGTCTTTTCAATGTTATTGTTATTTTTTATTTGCAAAACTATTACAAAGGATGTGAAACGTCAAATATATTGAATTACGAGATTATCGTATTACGTAGAGTGACATCTGAATTTGTAGTTCTTGCATGGTACCTACATAATAATTCAAAGGAAAACAAGCAAGTTTTCTGAATGTAGGTACTAAACAAATGTTAACTTAAAAATAGCAATTAGGGATTCTTCAAATGATATTCCAAGCTAATTAACATATTGTTGTTAGATCTATATTTTACTTAAACGCCATGTATAATTTGCTTCTTTATACTTTCTTATTATGCAAATGACTTTAAAAACACGAAACCACGGAATCCTAAAACAAACTTTAAATTAAATAATAACGTAGTTAAAAGCTATCTCAAGTTTAATCGACACCTTGTTTTTTATTCGACTAATGCTTAGCACGTTGGGCGAAGCAAGCGGCGCGGACAAAAATTACGCTTGGATCACGTTTTTTTTACTTCCGGCCGAGATAACGGTCGAAATAAGCACCTTTATATTGTTAAGTGGTCACAGATCGCTTAGTAAACGGCACATACAATATAATTGTTTATTTTCAAGCTAATCTCAACCCTCGTCGATTCCTCGTATAACTTTCAATTATCGCGCATTAGACTGTTTCCTTAGGTCAGGCGACCGGCCAAACTTTTTGCTCAAGATTAATCGCGGACGCCTTCACACGGAACGGTCATAATATCCTTCAGTTCCGGACCTAACAAAGGGATGTAACAAATTTCCTGTGCCGTCCAAGATTGCTGACTAACGTCTGCTACATGTAGGTACGTAAACCGAAAATGATCGCCGAATGAAATATGCATCAACACACATGGACAGCCGGACATCGGTCACGATAGTGGTGTTCGAGGTGTATTCAAACAATAGTAAATGCATTTAGCCCGACCATTGTGTGATTTATAGCGAAAGCGTGTAGGTAATTTATAAGAGTGGCACGAGAGTGGACGTAGGGCGCCGGCCACCGCGGGGCGCCGGGAAATCGGGGAAAATCCGAAGATTTATTAGCGGTAGAGCCGCAACGCGGCTGACCGCGCGACCGCGCTCTCGCTCTGTTTGACCAGTCATTAAAGTCGGCAAGTAAACGCTTAGTGCGAAGATGAGTATATTTGCGGAGCAATTAACGCGTTTGAGGTGAGACGAGGGTTGCGGGGTGGTTAACGGTCATTGTTTGTGAATTATTTTGAACGGACTAATAGCCACGGCCCGGCCTGTCATAGTTATCGAATATTATGTATTTTTAGACGATGTCGCGACCATCTTTCGCTTGTACGGTATCGTTAAAGCGCTTATGTGTCTGCTAGATAAGGCGGCTGATACAGAAGGTGTATCTACGTCAGGATATCGCAGTGTAAACATGCGCGGTGTCAATCACTGCTAGGCGGCGCTTTACAACATTTTATCGGTTGTCACATAGGTAATCTAAGTATAACGCATTTATGTCAATTCGCCGATGTACCTATTGATAAGCCCACCCACGTTTCGCCGGCTCTCTATTGCATCATTAAAGCAATGGCGGTTGATATTATGTACTGTAACACTTATTCAGACACGTTGTCATTACGAATACAAAAAATGACATATGTTACTTATCGCGCCTGCATGAATATGTTGTGGATATTTACAGGTGAAGAAAATTTTAAAATTTCTAATTTGCTCGTGGAACATGTTGCTGCAGTTATTAAAGTTGACACTAACTGTTTTTGTAGATAATTTATGAGTCTAGCCACTCTTGACTGACAATTTTTTGTTGTACCTATGGTGTATATTGGAAACAGAATGACAGGTGAACATATTATGTGGTTATAATGTTATTCTGTGAGCCCAATTTCCCTACAATAGTAACATGCTCCAAAATAAAATGTGTATTCGAACGGCAAACCTCTACCTTTATTGTGAAAGGAATCATAAACCATCTCATTTTACCCAAAGAATACAGTTATATTTTAACATAGCATAATTAGCCTTTAATGTTCCCACTGCTGGGACACAGGCCTCCTCTCGGTGAGAGGGAGTGGGCCGTAATCCGCTACTCTGGCCTTGTGCGGGTTGGTAGATGTTACATGTCTTCGAATTTTTGGTTCTAGGACATGCCAGTTACCTCACGTTGTTTTCTGTCACCGTTTTGAGTGCAATGGTGATGAAATAATTTACACAAAATAAAGTGTCTGTCGGGGTTCGAACCTACAACGGCCGATACCACTGCAAGCATTAATTGTGCAAGCATTAACTCCAAATAGCATTGCGCAAACAGGCCACTGCTCCTACGGCTGCGAGAAGGCAAGCGCAAAAGAACGAGAGTGTGTATCACGAAGAGACACAGAACTGCTCTTGCTCCACGGCATTCATGGATACTAGGTTCACGAGTTTAAAATAAACTCAATGTACCTACTACTTATATGCTTGCTTGCACGACAGCAATGCAGGATCGTTGTTAGTGACTGGCTCAACGGAGGACGGTTGACCGTAGGAACCTACGAAGAGTCTGAGAGACCTATACAATTAGTGACTGTCTATTTCACCAATGAATGCTCATTCATACCCTTAGACACGCAACACAAACCAAAAATACCCAACACAAACATACACACACACACGACCTTTTGTTTATATAATAATAACATAAACATCACACCTGTATTCCAATTTACATCCACATTTTGCCTGTTCAGTCCCATGTGGCGAGTCTATTGCTATGAACAGTGCACAAATCCAGGTTCCGGACTGCTACTGAGAAATTCCAGATGGAAAAACCCAACAAAACTTTCCCGACCCAGCAATCGAACCCAGGACGTCATGCCCAGCGATTGCGACCACTGGACCAAGGAGGAATACGATAGTTGTTCGTTTTGTTTAGAATTCAACATAATTTAATTTAGGAAGAGAAACACATGAAGACCGATTCGGTCTCATACAATTAAGGTTCCAAACCAAACTGTACTCACTCCTGGGAACGGTCGCCGGTCAGCCGTAATTAAGTACTGTATTTTGGGAAATCAATAAACCTGTGCCAGCTCCTAATCTTACATCAAAATGGCATAGTGTTAATTTGATTATCTGCATTAAATATTTCATCTAAGTTATCATCTGCCTAGCCTTTTCTCAACTATGTTGGGGTCGGCTTCCAGTCTAACCGGATGCAGCTGAATACCAGTATTTTACATGGAGCGACTGCCTATCTGACCTCCACAACCCAGTAACTGGGTAATACGATACCCCTTGGTAAGACTGGTTGTCAGACTTTCGGGTTTCTGACTACCTGTAACTACTGTCAAAGATCCACGAATGACAGCCGGGACCAAAAGCTTAACGTGATTTCCGAGTCACGGAGGGGTCCTGGTATGTGAAGATGGTCACCCATCCACGGACGAACCGCGATAAGCGTAGCTTAACCTGATCGATTGACCCGTGTGGCTGTTATTACTTAGCCACGGGCCTTCTTTATTTCATCTAAGTAACAAAATTATGTCAAAAGGCCTTCGTAAGTAGGTATCTAAGCTTTTATTTTTGTTTTTTTTATTATTATTCTGCTTGTCATTTATGTGTGACGCAAACTGCTATATATTTATACTGTAAAATATGGATCAATATAATATATTATAAATAACTATAATATATTAAAATCAGAATTTAGCGTTATTCTTTTATCCTAGGAAATAAGGGTACGGGACGGATGTGCAAGCCGCTAAACCAAATACCTATATATTAAATGAAATAAAATATATAGTTTTTGAATTCTTAAAGTAAGCTCTTTTAAACGGTACGTAACAAGTTATGTTAATTTGAACTTTGTTTTTGGAAGACCTAACTATCCCCCTAAAATATATGTTAAAAAAAGTTTTTTTTTTGTGTTTGACTGGCGAATTGTGCATGCATCATCGAGACCGTTATGCCAAAATTCAAATTCCTACGTTGCATAGACGTCGACAAAAAAAATAGATTTTAAAGGTTCGCATTTTGATTTGTTCGGAACCTTAAAAACTGAAATGCAATATTAAATTATTTGGTCAGTGGGTCATCTTATTTACAGAAATAACCTAGTTGGTCCGGAAGGAGGTAATTCGTGATACAGGGTAATCCTAGTACGAGTGCACTCCTTTGACACCTTAAGTGAACATTTAAGTACTAATGGTAAAATATGTAAGGAGATTTACTATACCGATTTTTCTAGTATTTTAAAATCAAAAATACATTCTTTCAGACATCCTTTTCTAGAACCACATCGATCCAACTAAGTTGTAGTTCTTAATAAAGTTTTTTTTTAAATTAATTTGTTTTGCTTATAATCATGTTCTGTATCCACAAACTACTGCTATCCTACCAGAGGTAACAAAACTTAGCAATCAGGGCTTTGAATCGCGAGTTGGAAAAAATATTTATTTCAAATGTAGGTGGTTGGATTTAAGTTAGTCAGCGATGACCTAGTATCGGAGTTTTGGCTGACAGATAGCACAATGTTTATCTTCTTTAAAATTGCAAATATTTGGAACTAAAACTTTATTTGATAATATTGTCAGTGGAAATAAGTACTCAGTGAACTATCAGATAAATGCATTGTTTTGTATTTTATTTGCGGCTGCTTATAGGCATTCTTCGTTGTTTTCCATGGCAACTAATAAGAGTATTAGTTAATAAACAAGAACGTTCGATTTGCGATAAAAATGAACGTATGCCGCTCTTCTATCAAAATAAAACAGCCATTATGCTACATATTATCTATCTAAGTTCACCGCCCAATCTATAGATAGCTTATCCATTTACAGAATACTCCTACTTGTGTACAGATTGACGCACACATGTTTACATAATCACATATGTTTGGATGTTTAAGATCGAGTGATTTGAAGCCTTATTGCGATGTTGTACAGTCTAATTTTATTTGGGCTGTGACCGAGTGCTCTTTTCCCGGTGAAGCTAATTAAAAAGAAAATAAAATGAAGTGTGGTCATTACTCAGAAGCAAGGTCGCTTGTGACTAATTAATTGGCGAAAGAGTAATGGTGGTAATAGACGTCGACTAAGATATTTATGACATACCTAAAGTACCTAACTGAATACTTACCTGTATGTTATTTGATTAAAGGATTTAAGAGAAGCATAGATTAACAACGCTATCCGCAGTCAAGCTGGTAGACCTTCAGAATTGGCTTTTTCTCTTTTTGTGTATACAGGTAAGTCCACCTAATTAGGGAATTAATAGGTATCTAAAAATGTTGTCTACATATGTTGTGCTCAAGAAAATTATGATTTTCAGCGGTGACAATGTTTTTTTGGAAGTTTAGATGTAGGTAAATGAATGACTTACAACAAGAAAGTATACCAAAAGGATACAAAAAGAAGTTAATCAAAGATTTATATAAACACTACAGGCACAGGCAAAATCCCCCTCTACCACCCCCCCACCACCCACACTTTACCTTTCCACTAAGTACGTACTCCATAACATAATTATGTATGTTATGTAGTACGTACTTAATGGAAAGGCTGACTATGTAATGTAGTCAGCCTATAATGTCCCACTGCTGGGACACAGGCCTTCTCTTAGTTCGAGGTACGCCGTAATCCTCCACGCGGGCCCAGTGCGGGTTGATAGATGTCACATGTGTTAATTTTTTTCTGGTTCTAGAACATGCCGGTTTGCTCGTACTGAGTACTTAGTTTGCCAATATTCATTTTGATTGTGTGTTGGTTGTTACTTTTTGACCATAAAACACACTTACACATCACAAAGGTGATGTAAAAGATTTGACACACTACTCAGCTCCTACAAAATGCTTTAGAAGTAGTAACTTAGCTATACAAACAAATATAACGAGATTCGATAGTAATGACTTCCTCTAATGCAGATCGATGTGCTAACTCAATTAGGTATTAAAACACTGAACATTCAGTATTAACGCTCACATTCAGATTAAGTGGTCATTCTCAGTCGCGTTTTATTGTTCCATGTCACATTAATCCGACATCAAGAATTCTGAGAACACACTAGTGGAAAACATGGTCTAATTAAACCGAAATGTCTTTTACTTCGAAGGATTCGTGATTTATAGAACTCTTTTAGCTATTAAGTACCTACTTGTGAACTGACAGCAAAATTAAATTAGACAAAGTTCATATCCATTGTACTTAACTTTCCATGGCAAAGTCTATTGAACTATTGTTAAATTAGATACCTTTCAGTTGTCACTTGTCACTTACCAGTCCTATTTTTCTAAGTTGATAAATTACATTTTCTAAAACAAATATTTAAACTGGAGGAGACCGACTTAAAAATATGAGAGGTTGTTAAAATATCTAGATACCTATTAGTATTATTTTTGAATCGCTCTCGTAATGTGAAAAAGATATTGTAGCTAGCAATGTCTTCTGGTTGCGCTGGAAGGCGTAGAGTGTGGAGTACAGATTCAATTATTCAAGCGCACTTTGAGAACGTCCTGTATCCAGTAGTGGACTACCATACGCTAAGTTCAATCGGATTAGGCTGAAATCGACCACAGGCCGGTTATCCACTTTAAGAAAGGAGGAGGATCATGATAATTGAAGCAGATTTAGCATCAGGCATAATTATCAGCTCAGTCTATAAACCATAATTTTTTAGTTCTTTAAGCGCCGCTTTTATAAGATTTGTGCAAAATGTGGCTCAGTGTGCACAAGCAAGCTAACTCACGAACAAAAACGATGACATTATCAAAACTTCATCGTCCATTGTTGCTCGTGATACACATTTGATAATTAAGTCGAAATTTAATCTGCAGTGATTAATGAACAAAGCAAGCACTACAGGCAGACCACCCACGGGGAGGAGACGGCTTAATAAGACCCTCATTAACACCTTAATGGCTATTCTCAATTCGCCTGATTTCTCTTGACTTTTATTTATTTTTTCCCTCTCGGTCCCACGCGGTTCCTGCGCATCTTGCATCCTGCTCAGATACCCTCCTTTAATTGAATTTCTGGTCTCTTTTTCTAAACTTATTCTCTTTGACTTAAGATTAGTGATGTATTTAAATTGGCGTTTTGTTACGTTTTTATAACCGAGCAAGTCGAAGGCGCGTTTCGTCGTTTTACGTTTCTCCTGGTTTCTTATCGATATTTTAATTTGATTGAACTGTTATTATGAGCAAAGAACATGGCGTGAATGTTTGATGTGAGAGATATGACGCGGTTTGTTCGCTCTGCGCTCGTTAATTTGGGACGTCGCGTCATATGTCTATCAATGGCCTATAATGCTGTATGGTAGAAGGGTTGGCCTGAGGTTTCCGTTTGCAATAAACGAGTGATAAACGTATATGTAGCAGGACATATGCTGCTGCACATGCTCTCGAACGGCTGACGAGAGATTTTATTGCTTGCCTTCACGATTCGCCATCAGTTTCTTAAATATTAATTAACATTTTTATCACGTTTTATGAAGTATTTATGCTTTTATCTTCAAAGGAGAAACACTATTCGTTTTATTGTGTCTACATAAAAATTAATTGCGTAGCGCCCGATGTTTATAATCTAGTAATAAAACAACATTTATATTAACTTGCTTTTGAAATAACTGCTAGAAATTAATAAAATGAAGCTAACCGAATTACCTATACTTTATATTTTACTAATTCCCGGGACCAGGACGCAGTTTTAGATTAATTTAGCGCAATGCTTTAATCGATTGGTCAGATCGGTTGATGTTTATGTCAGCCCTTGACGATACGACTTACTTTTTGTTATTCTGTTTTGTTTAGCTATAAGTCTTCGAAGGAACTTAAATAAATAAATATGCATTTTTTTTAATAGCCTAATACTTGATTTGAGAATAAATGAAAGGTTTAGTCGTAATCTATAGGAACTGTTGTTAGGAAGCACTCTATGTTGTTGTGCTGCAATCGAAATATTATGAAATTCACTAAAAGTAACACAATTAATTCTGAAACATTTTCACCATGTAACTAAAAAATAATAATAAAGAATTACCGTGATGTTAATAAAAGCGGTTACACACACAAACGCCTTTTATTGATTATCAAACGCATACAATAGATGGCGCTGCTCGTATTGTAAGTCGCAAGTCGAACAGACGCCGCCACCGGAGTTGCTCGTGTACAAAAATGGCAGTTGAATATTTTCCCCCGCAACGGTTTCAAAGAGGGCCAAACGATAATACACCCTGTAGAGATGTTCTTACGGCTGTATTTGGTCTGTGGGTAGGTGAAGACTTACATAGCCAGAAACAGACACAAGTGTATTTGCGGTGGAGCGTCGTCATTGTTCGCTAAATCGTCGCTTGCACGGAACCGGCCGAGCTTGTCGTGAGTTAGGTATGAACAGGGACACACAATGACAGTATACATACATTTAAACACCTGTTATTAAACATGCAGGGTCACAGAGCGTACCTACCTACGTACCAGCTTCGTTAAATAAATGACAGATAGAGATCTTACTGCCGGCGGTTTAGGATGCATCCACAATTACCAACAAACAACAAAGTTACCACATCAAAGTGTAATAATGAGTTGAACGAACTTTTTTATTTTGTTTTCGCATCATACTAAAAATCTTATTTCAATGAAGTATTAGATAGTAGAATTCTGACCGAATTTTCGTTCCGGCTATGTTATGCTAACGATAAAAGCTTCGCTAAGATCCTTTCTAACAAGATTTGTGGAGTTGAGTTTAAGAGTATGCGACTAGTTGAGTAATTTGATTTTAACTAAGCAAGTCCAAAATAAAAAATCCTTTCGATGTGCTAAAAGAATCTTATGACGCTAAGAACGCTTAATTGTTTCGATATTCGAGAAACATAATCTTACTAAGCCTTTTCACACGATTTTTTTAATAGAAATGTTACCATATACCTACCAAAAATGAGAAACTAAATATAACTACGACATTTCACGTAGATACCTATAAGATTAAATTGTTCTACAAAAACACTCATATTTAATGTATAGCCGTGACGAAAGACACTCAAAAGACATTATAATGTCATAATCTTGCTAAGCGCCACGTCACTCATATCTTTGGTGAAAACTTCCTTTATAAATGTTTCAGTGATTCACGATTAAGCCCTTTAAACTTCCTCTGGAAAAAACGAAAAAAAGAACGGATGATTCGTTCAATAGGATTTTCTGGGCTTAGCGGATTTCACATGTGTTTCACGGGAATTGCTTAAATCGAAGAATCGGTAAAACTTAACGAAAGACTAAAACTTAGAGAAACACAGTAAAAGAAATAATAAAATAATGGAAACAAAGTAATGCTTTACGTATAGTGATTATTCTGAAAGCTTTAAGCTGCTAAGCCTGTTCCAAGCATGCGGTAGCTCGGGTATATTCGATTCTTTGGCGACTATAGTACCTTATAAGGGTATGGGTGCCGCATAAACCGACCGCCCATTTGTCCCCTTTGCACAGACAAGGTGTTAACCGAGCAGCAGTTCCAACCATTCTTCGGCCGACCACAAATTGGATACTTATTGCAATTTATGAAAAACGCATTCGCCAACTGTCATAATTTTAAAGTGGCAGAAGGAGAATACAGAACGAGAAACTTCGTGTCATTTCAAACAACGTGAAAGTATGAACTGTACTGAGATACAGTGTAATTGGTATAATACCGCCAGTATTAGACCAATTACACTCTATTTCGTATTTGTCGTTTTTTGAATTTATTTTTGAGTTTAAATATTAATGTTTCGTGACAGGGCAGCGGCGGCGGCGGGGTCTGCGAGGTGTCGGTGGTTTTCTGGCCCAGCGCGCCCGGACCGGTTCGCCGGTGGCTCGCACGCCACGCCAGAAAAGCCAAACACGTTGTATCGCAGTCGAGAGCGATAAACCTTGCTTCGTATACGGGCAAACGGCAAACGACCTATTCGTACCAATTTGCAGTCTGTTCATTCTGTTTTAGGAGGTAAACAGCTTGACTCAGCTAATGGCGACTATGAAATAAACTGTATCATAATTACTGATATATCCGATTGTGACGTTTCAAGTGGTATTATCACGAGGAACAGCGCCTTATATTTCTCAATTAGCTAAGATAAACATCGACAGCAATTTGTTCGTTAGATTAAATAACATTAAATATTGAATCTTAGTACTTGTTCTGCGTGACATGACTTGAGATTCAATATTATGGTCACAAAAACATCCTAGAATGTCATGTTTCGAGTCTGTCGTGTTAAATTTCATGTCGTTGATGACGTTCTAGGTGTTTTAGTGAACTGAGTAAAAATACATACCAGCGGTGAGTAGAACGCAGAGCTGTCGACACCAATGCTGGGGTAGGGGTTTTGATCTGTCGATGGGTACGGTGTTCCATAGACGCCGACAGCGGCGCTGGAGAGGCGAGGATAGGAGGTGAGGGCGAGTCTTGCGCCGTCATACTGGCAGGAGCAGACGGTCTGGCCGGAGACAGGGTCCGTGATGATGGGGCGCGGCGTGTCGCAGCAGGAAGCGGCGGGGGTGCTGGCGTGGCTGCCGGCGCCGGGCGACAGCGCGCCGCCGGCGACGGCTGAGCCACCCGGCGACAGCGGGGGCGCCGAGCTCGACCCGCCGTCCGGCGAGGTGGCCGCGCCGCCGGTGCCCGCCCCGCTGCTGCCCACGAGCAACTGCAACAACATATCCTATTATTACACTGCTGCTTCGCGTAAGTTACTCTTCTATAATAATAATTATTTATTTATTTATTCAGACAAAAATCCATAATTGTTAGTTACAAAAAATTATCTTACAAACTATGTTGTACAGACATATTCTATAACACGTCTGCAAAATAACTGGGTTTTTACAAAATTGACCTCCATTTCAAATTGTATGTACAGCTAAAAGTAGTTTGTACCCAACTTTTCCACGATGCTATGAACTCTAATCACTGTGATTTTTGCCACTTGGTGAAAAGATTTCCTTACCTAAGCCTGGTTGCCATGATGTCTAATAGGTACCTACCTAAGTACCACCGGCCAACGCTTTGTGTCATTTGAAACTAGTTACAAACTTGTCATTGACGCGTGATTAGCCAACGGCTCGATGGTGTGTACACTATAAGTTAGTAGGTTTTATTGGTTCGTTAGAGTAGCTCTTCGCTAGGGATCTGGACCATATCGACTTTGATGACTTATATTAGGGTATCTGTTCAAGACAAATGAACAAATATTAGAACGATCTTTAGATTTGTGAAACTCAACGACAACAACAAGCTAATTAACAGTTAAAAAGATAGTTACTCGGTCGATTTGAGAGCACACTTAACAAGTGGAGCGCTTTTTGTGCGTTTATTTTTAAACGAATGCAAATTAATTCCATTTCTAGGGCAGAGCGGTAAGATAATATCAGGGGCATCCGCTTAATCTAAGCATCTCTGTGACGCGCCCATCGTCCCGTCCGACTGGAGATACTCTCGAATTACTTCGTGGAAATAATTAGTAAACATATTATGAAGAGTCGAGTTAACGCTCCGTTGATCAAAGTAACGACGTGATCGGCACAATTTGTTAATCGTAACGTCTTGTTTAAATCATCGTAATTTTGTGTTGATATTATGAATAGATGAGTCTCGTTCACTTCCTCTATTCTCTTTCTGGCTACTTATTACTTTAGCGATAATGATGCGTAATTGTATCTACAGAATAGAAGGGTGAAAATATTGCTTCTTTCTAATTCTTAACAGAGGAAAACTACGTCATTGAAATATTTTCTTGCGACTGATTTATGAGTTTTTATTTAAAGTAGGTACCTAAAAATATAGTAAAGACCCTTACTTTCACACATTTTACCCACCACATCGATCTACTTATTTTCCTACAAAAGCAATCGAAATCTAAAGAACTGAAATGAATGTGTTCGTTTTAGGTACAGTCAACCGCACATCAGTGGTAACATCGGCTGTGCCTGCTTGTCGTAGCATGTAAGGGCGAATTTCGTAGTACATATAAGTTACTACTGTTGTGCATTTGCCTGTACATTATTTTAAATTTAAGGTCTTTTCCAGAAAATAGACACTTACATTTTAAAATTTCTAATTGCCACCACAGCAGTCACCACCCAGCCATAACGACTTCATTAGAACTTCAACTGATCGGAACAAAAAACGAATGAACCGTACGCAAATGTAAGCACTGTGTATGCTTATACCTACTCGTATAAAGAGCAAACACAACGTAGGCCCATTGAATAGAGATGAAAGAGTGGGTTCAGACAAGGCACTTCAGCCTTCTTGATATAACAAATATGAATTTCTTTATTTAATAAATATGAGTGTAGTTTAGTCGGTGAAAGACTAAAGGGAACGGGGACGTAAACAGATTTGGTTAAACATTGGGGCCGGGTTGACTTAGAAATAATAGCATAAGATACTGTGCACACACTGGACCCCACTTCACCTATGACGCTCCGTTTGAGTGCACCAACTTGTTTTCTTTAAACAGAGCGAGGTCTTCAAAGAGACATGTCTTGTACCTTTGTTGGCCTTCAATTTTACATGGGAATTGTAGGTTGCAAGCTGAAAGCTTTGACTCATGCGCGTAAACTGTTAACTATCATTTTAAAGGTTGTTTAAATAAAGATATGGAATGACTGACCAGTCCAACGGCTGATAATAGTGATGACAATACAGGAAATTTTAACAGTCCTAATAAAAAATCATAATTATATTTAATTCACGCCATCGTCAAGAGTTACCTTTTTACAGAATATTTTTTTAAGGTAGGAATAACGTCTTTGGCGGTCCTAATATGTTAAAATAATCGATAGTCAAGAGTTTTCAAATTTTCTGAAAGAAAAAGTTATAAAAGTATTATCCTCGGACATTATGAACACGTGAAATTAGAGTACGAAGTCGTCGGGGCGAACACGTCGCGATTAATCTGAGCTACAATTACAAAGAGCCAACCGCTTATTGGGCCGCCATATTTGTATAAACAGCGCTATCACTGCTTGCGTGCATACGTGTAATTAGTAATAGTCCAAGATAACACACGTACCCACTATGTCATTATGGATAACGACGATATTTAGGTATGAAATTGTGATTTCGATATCAATCGCACGCCGCTCGATAATCGCGCCGCGCAGTACCTACCCCGATTGTCTATGAACAATATTAACTTGTACATATATATATATACGAGGAACATTAAATAAACCGTCGATATGTATATAACTGTCCTGCTGTCAGTAGGTGCTATGAATTACAAAGCTATTAGTCATGCACCTATTGATGTGACATAGAGAATAGTCGCGCGTAATTGAACGTGTGTATGTGTCAGTGTGTTTGAATATGTTTTAACAATGTAAATATTATGATTATTTGATGTACCTACATGTGCTCATGTGCTGTTACCGCCACTTAGAAAATATATTCTCTCTTTGTTAACACGTAAGTCACGCAAAATGTTTAATTTATTTTACGTAATTAATAAAATTGAATGACATTGTGTTTAACACGTTTAGATACCTATAAGTATTCATACAAAATTATACCTGTAGTTTCACGTATTAATTGATTCTGGCAAACAGAATGTAAAAGTGAAGACGTCAGTCCCATATTCTACTTATTAAAAAAAAATTCATTAACCACCCACAGTCCGTTGGGTCTAGAAGCATGAAATTTTGCACGAAAGTTCCTTTTATAGCGAAAGTGAGTAATGAGGAACAATTTTTATAAATTCCTCTAAAGGGTTTAAATAAGGGAAGTTTGTACCTATGTAAGTTCCTCATTTTTGGAGACGGGCAATCCCCTCGGGCACACGGCTTGTAAGTTCATAAATTATAATTACCTAGCTAAACGCAATTCTGGGATTAACAACAATATTGAGTAGGTACCGGAACATTACACATTTCTTTGCAACATTTTCATTGAATTTTGACGAGCATCACTAATTAAATCCAGCAATAAATTAGAGACTCGTTAAGAAAAGTAACGAGCGTTTATAAGCTAATAAAAGCGCGAGGGTAAGAGCAATAACAGGGCTTCCTGTGCCGTCCGGAGGGCTGATCAAATCAAATATAAGCAATATTATGTCACTGTGTACAAAGGGGGCAAAGCTCCGCCGACGCTTGACTGCTTCGGTCAACAAAAGTTCCAATAAAAACTACTTGGACGAGAGCGATCTCAGCGAGACAGAACAAACAAGCTTTCAAATAGAAATACTCCTACAATTGCTGTTACCCTTAAATTAAATAAAAAAGCTTCAGTAATTTAGTCCAATCTGTCAAATGAAGAGTGTTGAGCAAAGAGAGGGTTTCGGATTAATGTTTTATGTGGGCGATATCAGATGGTTTCAAGAGGGGGGTGAAAGTAACTTAGCCAGTTGTTAATATGGCTCGGCTTGACATCGGTTATCTTACCTATACACTTTACACTACTTACATGCTGAAAAACAATTAAGGGGATTTATAAGCGAAGTGCTGTTATGATACAGCGTAATGGCATTAATGTTATGATTATTATTTTTAATAATTTGTTGATATTTTATTTTGGATCAATGTGCTCTGGACTCTTCATTTAAATTATTTTTTACATGGTGAGTTTGTATGGAAGAAAAAGACATGTTGCGCCGACCCCAAATAAATTGGGATAAGGGCAGGAGAATGATGATAGTGAGTTTGTATTTCATTAACTCTCGGCCAATTAATGAAATCACAGATCATTTATTGAATGCTTTTTTTATTTAATCATAACGAATAATATTAAATCCGGTTAAATTGGTTTCACGCCAGCGTTTTTTAGGCCTGCCACGGTTATGAATCCCGTGACGAATCCGAAAAGCAACCACCGTGTGACGACTTTGGCCTATCTGTCTGGATGCATCCTATACGTAGGTCTGACCCGCACAGTCCCACTTCAGCCTCGCAGACTTATCGCCAATATCGACATCGATTTGGACTCGTTTCTAACCGATTGGATGGGACCAAGAAAAGTGGGAAAATATGGAGGAAGACCTTTACTCAGCAGTAGGACAACAAAAAATAGTTTCGTTTGTATGAGCGCTTTCAGGCTCTTTTCTAACCAATTTCCAATACCACAGTACATTTAAAAAAAAATAAAGGATAACTCTGCAAGCACTCATGTTGTAAGTAATATAATATAATAATACCTAGTTCATCGGAACCCATACATTTTAACCCATTATTTATCTACCTAAATTTTAAAAGGCCTATTGCCGTTACGATGTGTATAAAAGTACCTAAAGTTATCTAAGTACACTGGCTCTAGAACGGACGAAAGTCTTGAGTTGGGGCTCAACGGCTCAACGGTTGCATGCATTACAAGACTAGGACATAGCTAACTAGAGTCACTAGTCTAAAGTCCCCATTGCAAACTCGTCAGCCATCGCGTGCCTGTCGGAAATTTACAGAATTATACGTTTAGAATTTTTATACCTAAGCCTAATAGGCACCGCATTGAATTTCTAAGGGTTCATATCTCATATTAAAATAAAACTGGTTAGGTATTCTAGCAATTGAAGTTCGTGATTAGAATTTAATGCATGGTTAACTTTATATTATTGAATCGAGTACATGCGTAGGAACGCTAATGTTGTGAAAAATTATTGATTTTCCGGATTAATACGAGTTTATTGTTCAAATTTCTTTTATCGTCATTTGAAACGCTAGAAAGAATATAGCGCTTGTAGTCTATTAATGTAAATTTAAATTTCGTATTGATTATCGTCTTTGCCAGTTTCATTGAATCTATCCACGCAAAAAGCATTGGATTAATTTAATCGTTGATGGAAGGTTTCCCTTTAAATTTTCATTTAAATACTTAGGTACTTAACCCACTTGTTAGGTATTAAAAATAACCAGTATCGCCCATACCTGTTTATGCTTTGATTTAATCATTATAGATAAAAGCTCACCAAAAGAAAATGAGGATCTAGTTAAGTTGCATTTGGTTACTTTTTGTGAATTACGTCTATTTATGTCTGTTCTCCATTCCAGCATTGAACATCATGACTAATTAAAAATGCCAATTTTTTAATTAGTCATGATTATCAATGCTTAAAAAGACAGCAACGTCGATCAAACCTACATCATTGAATCCTATAAGCTATCTGCACGAACCTCCTTCACTTCAAACTATGTCATTTCATCCATTACCCAAACTAATAAACAGTCTCATAATATCATTTGTCAATCCGGGCGAATAAATTAAACCAGATGAGGGAGAAGCCGTTCAAAATTTTATGCATTCATAGGCTGATTGACCCTTTCATTTAGATTGTTGGTTATTTTGTCAACACTTGATCCCAAATATAAATGGTCACTCTGATCAGAAGACATTGATTATGTTTATACCCAAATATAATTGGACAGAGGCGTGGTCTCATTTTGTATGCGCCTCGTCATGTACGCAGAACAAGAGATGACGGTAGGTAGGTACATAGATGCGTAAGTAGATGTATACCTATATAACAGATGGGAAGCTTTCAGTCTCCCGTCAATATTTGATGAGATTCGGACGAGGGCGGATTCGACAGTGTCCGTGTCGACCGCTTGTCCTTCATAGCGATTCGTTGTCAGCCTTCATACATATTGATGATGGCTAGAGACGATTATTCGAGCACGACGAACAGAACTACCTATAGGTATCTGAAGTTACTTCTTTAAGCTAAAGGAACGAAGGCGTTCGTTCCTGCATAAAAAAATATTACGTAAGTTGAAACTTGAAGTTTTCTTCTGATCTAAGAAAAGTTTCAAGTTTGTAGTAGGATCTTCAAAATCTGTTGATATTGTGTTAATGTTTTTATCTCAAAATTAATATTTTCTATTCAGTCCCGAGTAAACGCAACCTAGTATGCTTTCAATAAAATCCAGCACAATGCAGCAATGGATTAAAAAATATTACCTACAGAATCTATTTTAGTCAAACAGAATGGGAATTGACAATAGGTCTCTCATTTAGGTCTTCAAGAACCGGTGATTAAGTCACTACATGTTTAGATAAAAACAAATAAAAAATAAAGCAGTGATACCAAGTGTACTTAGTGGGTAACGGTAAAAGGCAAAAGATTTTTCTAAAACCGTACCTAATGTAATAGAGCACTACCTTTAGAGCTGTCGTAACAAAATAGTGTTAGATATCAGAGTAAGGATACTCTTTCTAGTGCTTCGAATGCGATGACCATGTTGTTATAAAAATAAAATAGGGGTGTGGGTTAAGTAACCACGGTACAGTCTGACGAGCAACACACTAAGCCACTTTATGCACAACCCAGGGTAGCTTGGTTTGTGCACAAAGTGGCTTAGTTAAGTTAGCTATCTTAGGAAGTACTCATAAATATTTGAAAAGACAGCCTCTATTTAGCTAATAATTAGATAGTTTTAGTTAAGTTAGGATATTATATTGTTATTTTTATTTGTTAGTTAGATATAAGTTGTTATTTATGTACATTTCATTTTAATTCTGAATAAAGATAAAAGAGAATACATTTTAATTATTCAATGTTAATTTTGATTATCTGGTAAAATCCACCTATTGGCAGTCTGTTCATAGACATTAATAACCAAATAAAAGCCATCTACATCATTTCCAAATGATTTTAATTGAAAATCATTAGCTACCTGCGGACTGTGCATTTGAATATAAAGCGTGGTTCACACGGAATACCCCGCCACAAACTCGCCGGAGCGACGCTAAACTCGAAGTAATGTGTTTATTTTAAAAGCACAGTTGAAAGGCATAAAGATGATCTCATAATTTCCATTACATTAGCGAAGGCATTATCTCGTCCCAAAGGTCCGTCTCTCGTTCCAATTTCGCCCCGACCAACGGGATATGTTAAAGAGGACATTATAATAATTAGATTGTTATCAGATGTTATTATATGAATTTTCCAAAATTATAAGAGTGAACGACGAAGATAAGTCGACGATATCGTGACGACGGTAGGAATAGATTACGGAATAGCCGGCGGGCAGCGCAGCGGCGCGTAATCGGACGCACTAAATTTTGGTCCTTTAGAAAAACACGCCATACAGCAAATCGATAACCGATCATTATAATGATTGGGCTGTAAACGCCACTCTTGTTTCTTTTGAGACGCTTGACGAACGGGAGTCGTATTTTAATTTGAGCGAGGGCGCGCGAGGGGCGTTCACGGGATGCGCGGGCGCGCACTCCATGCGTGCTCACTCCACCTGACCATTCGGCGAGGTCGAACCATTAAATAACAAATTTTCTCATTTTTAACAGTCGCTACTCGACTAGGAATTACTTTCTCCTCTTCGTACGCCTCTAACATCATAATTAAATATGCTTACATGTAACCGTAATATCTTAAGCTCATCCCGCTCGTAAAGCGTAAACGCAGTAGCATCGTATAACCATAACGTTTCAAAACATATTTTTTTCTGAATGGTCAGTCATAATGGCCCTAAGCGCTATTTAAATATCACAGTAATGGGTGGAGACATCACAAAACATCCACGCATCGAGACGGAACACAAAAGGGGTCGTCTCCTTCGCCGCCAGCTTTCAATTGACGCCACTATTATGCGTATCATAAACATAAATCTTCAAGCGCCATTCCTTGGAAATATTGTGTGGCGCTTTGCAGCGCTGCGGCGGAAAAATTGTCTCACACTGAGCGTCCGTCCACCTAAGTACAGTCGAGCACAAAGTTCACTTTCTTTTCGAAATAGGGTTGGTAACCACAAATCCATGTTTTATTTCTGCTAGTATTGACCACCTACAAGCCGGGCAAACTCTAAAAGTGATAGCTCCACTGAAATACCCCTTTATTTTAAGGCACGAATACCTTTCTACATCACGATAATGTGTCGTCGAGAGTACATTACACTGACATAACATTATTATGTACCAGAGGTCGGTGCGCTGTGCGGAGCATAGCGTCGTATAATGTGTCTACATTGTAATATACAATATGTCATGTGGGTATTAATGTCTAGTGTCACACTAGGCGTCGGAATGTCGAGCGAAGTATACTAAGTTGGAATATGAGCGTTCGCGAAAACAACGATATGACTAGAGCGCGATAAAACGGCTCGATTCTTGTAGTAAAATTGAAATGAGGTGTGTGCGTGACGCACGTTGTCACGAAAAACGGGTTCGCGGCGTGCGTGGCTATCGGAACACGACGAAATGACGCGTAGGCTGTGACACACGCGCGGACGTGTGCGCGCCGCCATTAGAGATGCACCGGCCGCACCTTGGGGCCCACAGATCGCACCGGCGATAAATATCAATCGCGCTCGCGACAACAATTAATGGTTATTTAACGCGCTTCCATTCAATTATCGTCAAGCGGATTGCGCCGATAATTCCGATGGCCAAATTCCCAGTAGTTAATACTCGGCGGGTACTTCATTTATGGCTCTTGCCATGCGAGCAATGGACTCGCCACATGTTCAATCGGCGTCCATTGGGCATTAATTCTGCAACGTTCGAAGCCGACAGAGCGTAAAAGTATGTTAATGTTACTTTACAACTTAAAGTAACGGATAAAAATGTCATCTGCTAGGTAGGTATTTCGTATAATTGCCGTCCACCTGATGAAATTGCGATAACACTAGGATTAATAGCCAAATAATAAAAAGGCCTAGGTAATTTGTTACAAAAATAAATAATAACATCAGGTCTGTTATTAGATATTTTATAGCCGGCAGCAATTACTGAACAAAATAGTTTTGCACAAATTAACCTTTACGAAATAACTTCAAACCGGTGGGCACACAACGCTACTAGCATAATTTATTATTAGAATATAAAGGTAATATAAAAATAAGTACAAAAAATTATCCAAAGAGTAAATATTGTTTAAAATGTGAAAATTTACAAAAAACTGCGGATAAACAAAAAATCTAGTGAAAAACAGGATATATTCATATTTTCAGGTAAATTACAGATGTGCATTTATAAAATATAAGTGAACAACTCACACGGATATGGAGACGCGGGTGTTCGTTGTGCGCACTGTACATCGCTAACAAATCGAATGGAAACGCGACGAGTAATTATTCCCGACAAAACACAATCTAAGCGTATGCGAAAGGGCAATCGGCCGCGACGCCGCAATTTGAGATTCGTGTTCCATCTTAAATTATCGACAAGTTTAATAACAAGCGTAAAGGCAATAGCAATAATCGCTGCAAATTAATTACCAGCTTAGAGCGAGCGCGAAGAAAAACAGTAAAAGTAATGACGCGTTGCTGAAACACGCCAGTGGCTGGCGGCCAGTATGGGGTGCAATAGGCTAAAATTTATACACGGCGTAGGTGCGGCGGCCGGCGGCTGTTTGGAGTTCCGCTTATAAATAACATTTAGCGGGTGGGGCGAGAGGCGCGGATTATGAGGTCGGAGGACTCAATTAAACTGTGCTACCGGACCCGGCCTTTATTGTGGACTTTTGCAGTGACCTCCCACCGGATTTCCAAATAAATGGATCCACTTTACGCACGACGTTGGCGTTCGCACAAAATTCCGGTGAATTAATGCTTATGATTTCACCACAAGCGGCCCGCATGTGACCCCTACAAGATACATGTACTAATGTTATTTTGTGAATGCACTGTGTGACCGAGGTCATGCCAAATGTAAAGCGAGATACTTATACTTGAATGTATAATAGATACTTAGGTATACTTAGGTCGATCTTGAGAAAGACTAACGTTACCCTACCGCAGGCCAATGAAAGTTACCGGTCCCTTTGAAAACTTCTTTCAACTAGCTAGGTCTAGGAAATAAAGAATTTAAAATAAAAATTGTTGTACTCAAGCGCCATAATTTATAACCCGTATCATGATTAATTACCAGTATATAAAGATGAATGTATACAAGGACTGTCTTAAACAATTAGCAATTTGTTCCATCTGTATTTAAAGTATAAATAGTAAAAAATATGTAGCTCATGTTGTATATTCCTTGTATGAAGTGTGCAGTAATTACACATAAATAATTCAATACCGCATTCATCGTAAGCAAAAAAGTGTAGAGCTATTTTGCGTAGCTATATGGGACAAAATGCTTATTAAGAAAACTACTTAAATGGGAATTTTCTTGCATAATACATTATACAGGTGGTAAAACAAACACCTAGAAGACAACCTGTCTGTTTTACCATGACATGGGTTAGTGGCAAAAATAGACCTATTAAATGCAGGTAAAATAACCTTAATTTGTTCTTGTTTTTCATTCTTCAAGTATACAACAGAATGCCATTCGGAGAGGGCGAAGTTTGACCTATCTAAGTCTAAAAATCTGAACATACAATACAATATTAAGTTATAATTCCTATTTCAACAACTATTACCCGTATTTTCGGTACCTAATGAAGGTTAAGTCAGTGCCTACCTAGAAAGCTATGAAGACTGGGTGTCAGACTGCTAATGTCCCTATTCCAATAAGTAAAAAAAACTAATCAGATTGTTTACCAACACAGTTATTGATAACGCCAAACTAGGTACGACTGTAACTACTAAAAATATACTCTGATAACTTTACCACGAACCCGTATAAATGTAGAGATAGCATACTACGAGTATGTTGGGTTACTAACATTGACAAGCCTTGATTTTTACAAAAAAAAACGACTAAAATAGAAATGCAAGTATTTTATCCCTGTTCAAATTGTTCACATGGTTACCTATATTTATCTGTATCCGTACCGTATCTGTCAAATCCTTTATCGGACGTCAGTCTGGAACGCTCTCAACTTGTCAAAACTTTATTGCACCGCTATGACAAAGCTGTTTTAGTGCAAACGTTTTAACTTTGATTTCAGTGTATTTCTATTGGTTCTATTTTATTTCTACCTAGTTAGCAGATTATTCTTAGTTGTTAAATTGAAATGTATTTGTATTTTTTATAAATCAGGTTAGATCCGTTTTATTTGTATATCACTTACAAGAATCTAATAAGCAATTTAAATAAGAAGTTAAATCTAATTAGTGAAAAAAACATGTTTAATTTAATCAATTTTTTTCTTTCTCTTTTCTGAAGTAAGGGATCATTTGGCTAAAAAAGTGACTTTTTAAATTTTCGCGAACAGGGAACTGATTTTAAATTTTATAACTTTTCCGACACTTTGCCAAGGAACTAATGGAACGGGAATGCACAGGAACCTAAGGATCGTATTGATTCTCCAAAACCCGTAAACGTAATGTTTGATAAGTAAGAATATTGATCACGGAACTCAAATGTGGACTTATGAGAATGTGCCTTCAGCCAATGAATTCTCTTTCACGTTTGATAAATTGGTCGGTCGGCCCAAACACATGCATTGTTATGTTGTTATGCTCACTTCAACCTTTACTTACATGGTTTGAAACCACAACACAATACGTTATTTGGCTTTTGAGCGTTTTTTTAACGCCTTCTGATGCATAATTCTTGAAGCTTTGATAGAAATAAACGTAGTGAAAACGCAAAACAAAAATAGTAAATAGTAACTTGATTTGAGGTTAGTGAAGCTACACTAATCTTTTCGTACATTATAATAATGTTTTAGGAACTTTATTATAGGATTTTATTACGGTAGGTGCGCCTCGCATTTTAGAAAATTGCCCCACACATGTTTCCCAAAGTTTATTTTTTTAAAGACCTGATATTGAATGATTGATTATTGCAAAGGTTGAGGACATTTTAGGTATTCCTTATACATAGGTAAATCAAAACAAAATGTTTTTTTTTATAAATAGGCGCAGCTGCTGTCTGAGTCCCTCCAAATCCCAAAATTTTTAAGTAGAATCAACCTATAACTACCATTGGCTCATAAATTCTAAAAAAAATCGTTAGGTATGTGTATTTTTTTTATATCTATTTTAGCAATTAAATGGCCAACGTCAAATTGTTTTTATCCAAATAATTGGTGTCATGAAGTTTTAAATTAAAGATCCAATTTACATACAAAGGAGAAACAGAATAAAGGAAAACAGAATCACCCACTGCTCAACAACAAAACAAATCTTAAAGGTCAACTTGAACCGGCCAAGCACTACACAACAAGGGTTATTCTAGAAATGTGCAGTTATTAAAACAATACAAATGTTTATTTTTTCAATTTAATTTCATGTAAAGCATTGAAAAGGAGGCTGCGACTTAGGTTCGTAGAAAAATCGTTTTAGATCCGTTATTCAAAATTATGTAGGTCAGTGAAGCAGAATCTATATTTTGACAGAAAAACCATTTCTAGCATCATAACTTTCAATGTTTGCTATTGTACGAGCAAACAGTAGTAAAATAAATCAAAATAAATATCGAATATCAGTTTAATTTTCTGTTTTATAAAAGATCCCATGGTTCAAACGTCTCACTGAAGTACATTTTGAATTAAACAAATGAAACACACAGATTTAATTAAAAGAAAGGGATCACAAAAAGTAAAGTAGAAACCAGTGCGTGTTTTAAAAAGCTGAAGTGTTTACAAACGGCAGGTTACCCAATGCAATTTTCTTTCGAGTTTGTTTGATTTTCTAGCAAAGGACCCGTATCAGAAGGCTATTAACTATTAACTGCTATCGAATCAACTTGAATGCTCAATTGCACTCGGTCAATTAGACGGAAAATTGTTGTGGGGATTGCACATATGCCTTTCTGTTCTCGTGACGAGCGACTCAAACAGGTCCTTGGTGCTTTCTACCTGCGAACAAATCCGCTTTTAATTCATAGTAACTGTCGATTAATCAATGAGTACAGGAGATACATAAAAGTTAGCATTCTAATTAATAGTAGTCAAATTAACAAATGTGCGTGTGTTCGAAAAAGGTCGTAGATTGCTTGACAAATTGACATTCAACTTTCTGTCACACCGTATTTTCGAAGTGCCTGAAAATAAACACATTTTATGTTATTTATAAATATTACAGTTACGGCTTATAGGTACAAAAACGACTTATTGAATACATATAAGAAGTATTTACTACAAACTACATCGGCAATAAGTACCTTGTCGCTGTTTCGTTAACTTATATGGTTTCTAGTATTCTAGCTTGCTCATATTGTTATGATTTATAATAAAAATAGAACGGCAGCCATGAACTCGCTCGTTACCAGATTAGTCAGAAAAACACAACGAAAATCGGAATTCGTGTGATATGCCTATCGTCAGATCGCAATGAGGAAACGCTTGGAACAGCTGACTGGCACACAGATCGCCCTCAACGATAAAAAGATTAAATATTTTAATCCATCGTCCGTTGGGAGTTTAGATCGCAGTCGTGCCCAGCACATGTAAATTGTTGCCAAAGCGCTAAATACGTAGCACTTAAAATTGAATTTTTATTAGGGTATTTTTTTCTAAGTGTGTGAGGAATAAAACCCGAAATTTAACGCAAGGGTCAAGTTTACCTGCTCCTAAACATTATCAGATCTTATTTGTTCACAGAGGCGCCATCTTGATATTATTTGGAGTCCCGTAAAGGTAACAACGGAACCTCGTATGGGATTACTCGTTTATCAACCCGTCCGGCCATTCATCTGTCACCGAGTCATCTATTTACAATCGGGACGTTTTTTTTTGTTGTGCCTTTTTATCCTTTTTCGTTTATGTTTAATTATTTTAGTATCTTGTTCAGTTATCGTTAGTCGAATTAATAGGGTTAAGGCTGTTAGCAAGTAAAATGTTCAACCATCATTTTACATGTTAAAATTAAGTAGTACTTAGTAATTTGAAGAGTTTTGGGTTAACCTTAAAAGGTCATAAATAATCAAAATCATCATGAGGATATTAAAAATGAATACAGAACCTTGTTCTACTATTAGAAATTCCAGCTTGATATTTTTCTATCAGTTGATGCGAGTGTCAAATATTAACGTTTTGATACTTCAACGTAGTGAAGTATTTGCCCAACAATCTTATTAAATAATATAAGCTTACAAATTCATGCCAATATACACAATATTACATAGGGTATAAAGGTGAGACTCGTGTGCTCTATAAAACAGATGTTAATAGCTTTTAATCCTATCTAACTAGGCGATCGAAGTCACCACCTTTTTGGGATTGTTGTAATTAATTATTAGTTTAATATTTACCATTTTCTATTAACGTCAATATGTCTGTCGAGCCTATGATTATATCTTGTGTTATTTTAAGGAGAGCAAAGTTTTAATTAGGTACCTTTTAAATAATAAAATTCGGCTTTGTCATTTTTTATGTAATAATGAATGCACAGTTTTATAAATTACGCAAATATCAGTAATAGTACGTTTTATAGATACCTATTAGGTATAGCTACCTACAATAAGAAGTACGTGTTATTAGCTTTCAACATGCATTAATTAAAGATAACATTGTGAAAATAGATGTATTGGATGTACGAACAAAAATAGAGTAACGTACTGTAATGATAATTGATTTATGATTAATTCGAAATTGTTTGTTCCTCACTTAACATCTAGTAATTTTAGGTACGGAATCATAATCATAAAAAATACATTTTCAGACATTTCTAACATAACAGAGGAATCTTTGAATTTTAAGTTGTTTATAACGTCCGGTAATTAGCTCATACCTATTTTTATACGATTTTAATCCATGCTTCGTTCAGTAGGAATTCACTTAAAATTTTCCGAAGGACTACAGTTTGCGTTTTTTTTTCCACTAGGGTTATGATTTTGTGTCATTTCCCATTTCTTAGGTATATCAACCTTTATTACTTTTCAGAACAAACCGATGAAAATCTTTAAAAAAATACTTAATAAGTACCTACCTACATAAGTACATTTAGGTATAACTGATAATTTAATTTTACATTTATGTTATACTCAAAGATTATTAATTTTTGTTAGATACATATATAAGATTAGACATATTTTTCTTTATTGTATGCCGCGATAATGTGGTACATTATGCATTTTAACTTATAAGTACAATAAAATAGGGTAAGTTCAAGAACTGATTATGGCACAATTCTTATAGGGATATGGGTTTGCGACTGCTTAAAAAATATTAATTATTTGAAAAGTTAAGTTACCTAATAATGCGAATTATCTAATTAGGCAAGATTACTTAGTAACATGACAAAACTCAAATAGCTACTTTCTACTTATTTCTGACGCTGTTTTTACAGCGTACAGACGTACAGACGTACGACGTACGTACCTACGTAACAGACGTTACGAAGTTTTCTTCGTAGCGTCTTGCCGAACAAAAAAAATAAAAATGAACCCACTCTCAATCAACAATAACAGTTCATCCAACATAATACTAATTCAACGCAAGCACTTTTACAGAATATTTAAGAAAGACATCCAAACCAAGGAGGCTTTCCTAACGAAGTACCTACCTAATGATTAAAATGTTGCTTTAATACTTACTTAGCTACCTTACAATTCACTCAGTTCTGTGTTTGCGGTTACATTGTTATATATATATATATATATATATATAATTATGTTTTACCGATAGCAGCACGTCAAATATTATTATTTGACGTGTGAATTGTAAGGTAGCCAAGTAAGTATTAAAGCAACATTACAATACAATACTTAAATAATAATTCGATTAGGTGTTTTGTATATTATCAGTTTTAAATGAAATGCAACCATTTAAGCATGTAAGTAACTTTATTACTATAAAGTTACTTACATGCTTACATTGGGTTGTTTCTATTCTAGTTGTTTTTTCCACAAAGCAGTAATTTCTGATTCTTCTACGCTCTCTCTAAACTGCTTATGTTTAGGCACATCTACATTTAATGCGACCACATAATCGTTTTTCATTAAGTTGGCTTCAGAAAGTTAAGCACTATCGACACGTACTCTGTTTAATTTCAGAGATAATATTCTTTTTAAGTACACTTTTAATTGAGCCTACTCGGGCTAAGTACTTAAGGGCTACCGTCCGACGGCTTATACCGTCAACAGGTGATGAAAATGTCAGGAGATAATAACGGAACGTGTGTTATTTATTGACTGGTAATATTATCCAAGCCCTATAGTAATAGGACACCCAATTACCTGTTTAAAATTTTTCATTTATTTGATGCTCTTAACGCCAGTTTAATGCGTATTATACTTACTATAATAAGGCTAATAAGGGTTTCAGACAGAAGTCAAAACAAAAACTTTTTATGAACCCAATATATTATTTTTCTGTAAGAATTTTTATAAATTGGGTTCTATTCTATTTATTTCATTTAAGTTTTAACTGCGGGTTCAACTTATATGAATCGAGTAAGTAGAATATTCAAATAGTGAAATTTTTCATAGTGCAAGGTTTACCTGCTATGATCACGATAATAGGTACTCTTAACACAATCACTAATGTTGTACTGCCCATGACGTAAAGTAAACACTAATTTAGCCAACATAAAACAAACTATGACCTTTTCTAAATATTTTGTAAAAATAATAATAAAACATTTCAGGATTAGGTATTTTATAAACATTGCTTAAAAAGAATTATCAAATGATTCACCCCGATTTAACCGTATACTTGTTTTGTCGTTCAAACGACTCTTAACTTTAAGCAATGTTTATAAATAAACGTAGGTAATACCTATTCCTTTTCTCGTTGCATTTTATTTTGTTTATGTATCGCGCAATTTACGGCAAGTAAATTTATGGAATCATCATCATCTCCTCATCTGCCTAGCCTTTTCCCAACTATGTTGGGGTCGGCTTCCAATCTAACCGGATGCAGCTGAATACCAGTATTTTACATGGAGCGGCTGCCTATCTGACCTCCTCAACCCAGTTACTGGGTAATACGATACCCCTTGGTAAGACTGGTTGTCAGACTTTCGGGCTGCTGACGACCTGTTACGACTGTCAAAGATCCACGAATGACAGCCGAGACTAACAGCTTAACGTGCTTTCCGAGGCACGGAGGAGTCTTGGTATGTGAAGATGGTCACCCATCCACGGACCAACCGCGGCAAGCGTAGCTTAACCTGATCGATCGACCCGTGCGGCTGTTATTACTTAGCCACAAGCCCCTCAAGTAAATGTATGGAATCATTGAGGTTTATTTTGATTAAGTAAGCAATAACGACTAGTAGGAGAACATGCTTAGTATTAACAAAAGACAAACGACCGATCTCGAGGCCTATCTAATATAAAAGCCAGTCCATTGTTACAGGCTGAAAAAAAGAGATGTCTAAGAGACAACTCTTTACATGAACTGAAAAATATGTATGGGGAGCAATCAAAATCAGCAATATTCTACAAGCAAAGCAAAATTTCATTACTTAACTACTGACAAGTGGAACCGAGGTTGACAGGTAAAGCCTTCCATGCTATTAAGCCAAACAGTTTAAACTACTTAGGTACTTATTATTGGCTTCTTTTACCTTATATCTATACCTACTATAATTTAATAGTACCTACGTTTATCTAGTATAATATCTAAAGTCATTAAATGAAATACAATCTCATAAACAAAATTGAATAGAACAATAATAGTGTAAGATTAACATAGAAACAGATCATCAATAAAATAAATACTAGTAACAAGCGGATCCCACAAAGCAGGTGGCCATTAATTTATTTTAAGTAAGATTACGTAAGTGGCTAAAGTTTCATTTAGTTAAGTTGGGATTAAGTAAGTAGTCTCAAGTTTCGTTGTGTATCCGATCAATAAATTTGTTTTTCTGTAAACATGATGTTAAAACCAACCTTTAATTGCATTTTTGTTTGTAATATAATAATAATAAATAGGTACTATAATCGTTTACATTACTTTTTGTTATAGGTATTGTTTTGAAGATTTGAATGTTCTTGACCAAAACCCTAAACCTGTAACTAAAAGATTTTTAAAGTAAATTTAATTTTTTAATAAGAAAAATAAGGTAAATGAATAATGCAAAAGTTCTGTTTTGATAATAGCTGGGTAGTTATGGGTAGGCCTAAACTTTCTTAATAGTCTTGTGATTAATTATGAAGTTGCGATTGTGTAGGTTATAATAAGTTATGTGATAGATTCCAAGACACCAATTTTTTTAACACCAAGTAGAAAAATATCTAAACTTTGTATAGTTAGTCGGCTGTAGAAGGTTACACTGTCTACCGGTGTTAAAATACAAAAAGTTATCATTTAGAATATGATGTTCCTAACCATTAATTGAATATTCAACTAAATTAATTATTCATAGTTGATAGTTACTTACATAGTTGTAAGTACAAAGTTTTACACTTTTCATATCGGTCCTTACCTAAATAAATATTTAGGTAATTTGCATAGACTGTACATATGTTTGAATAAATTAGCCATAGGTAATAAGGCATCAGGTAATATTCCACGTAGGTACATGAATTAGAATGGGAAATTCTGTTTTATTAAACAAAAAAATACTGTACGGAACTTTCAGCACCAAATTGGTTTAATTAAAATAAATCACTTGACTCAGAGTACTTGTAAATTACAATTATGGTAGGTTTCGTTAGTATGACCGAATCAATAAATAGATCTACATTATTTTTATCATACATACATCAGCGGTTTTAACATCATAGATCTATCAGATTGCAGTTAACGTGACAAGTGTCATTGATAGGTTAAAAACTCTAATCACATCCGTGTTTGTGTACATTACATCAACAAAAACGCGAATAAGTAATAGTAAACTTTCTACACTTACTTTTCCTACTAAAATAACTTCATGAACCAAGAAGCCAGCTCTACCAAGCTAAGAGTTAACAGGTAGGCCGGTTCCAGAGTAACATTCTTTGTGTTATACATGAATGTCTCTTGTTACCAATAGATTTCATTGTGAAAACGTTCCTCACATTGTGAGAATGTAGAGCTGATTACAGATTGTTTATTTTCAGCTAAAGTCAGGCTACATCAAAGGAATTTTGCCACTAAGTTGATGTTATTGCAGATGTTTAGACAAAGAGCAGTAAAAAAGAAAACTGAAGCAAGGATTTACCAAAAAATGAAGGTTACACGGTTTTTTACTAACCTGCGAGGCGGGCGGGTATGAATAGCCAAATTGCGCATACGCTGCCATCGGGACGATCATATGGGCGGCTTCACACTAAACACTGTCTCTCGAAGTCTTTAGCACGGACGTATTAGTTTCCTATAAATATTTCTACTACTGCTAGTATGAAATTAAGTTAATTAATTGTATCACAGTTGGTTGTGTGCGCGGCGACTGCGCGGCGCGCTGCCATTCCTGCGCGTCAGGCCGGTGCGCGCGCGCTTCGCATGCCGGGCCCTCGTGCTCGTGTGCGACCGGCCTATACCTTCCTTACGCGATCGAGGCTAAACACCGACTGGCGCGCGTACGACGCCTGACGCCCCTCCGCAGTAGGAGACGGCCAATTTGGCCCCGCCTTGAAGGCGGCCCTGCGTATCGACCGCCAACCGCGAGCTCAATTTTCTGTCCTTTTCAAAACAACGGACGGAAACGCGGCTTCGGATTGGCGTTTACTATCCCCTCCAGTGAACGAAACCGCCCACTCGTTCTTTGCCGCCCACGTCCGGGTGGGGCGCTGGAAAAAAGCGGCAGAGTCGGCCCGACTTGATCATGTTTATGGGTTTCCGTCGAGACAGTCCGCCAGCCCTGTACCGCGGGCAAACAAATCTCTAGTGGCAAAAAATGGCTCGGCCGAGGACAAGTTGTTTCACCTCGTCAGATTTACGAACAAGGCGACGCGAAGTTAAGAATCGACTTTATACACTACCACCTGCGTCGATATTGGGTAGAGCTTTATGTTGTCTTTGATGCTCAGATAAAAAATTGGATAAATGTAATTGGGTTGGAGACATCGTCATCACGTTTTGGGTCAAGATAAGATGATATCGCCATTTGCAACATATAGGAGAGTAACCTATATTGAACCGGCGCTTAAATTGTACCACTTCTGTATTTCTATCAAATTACACAATTTTTTTGCACTGACAACAAAAAAGAGACCGTCGATCCAAATGGTGGCGCATTTGTGGCGCTGCGATCGGTTCTTTTTTGTTGTCAATGCAAAAAAAGTAGTGTAATTTGATAGAAATACAGAAGTGGTATCTACAATTTAAGCGCCGGTTCAATATAGGTTACTCTCCCCTAAATGTCATCAGTTACCGCAAAATATTTTCCATTTTTTAGGAATATCTAAAAACATTAATTCTATCTATTGCAGAAAATGTAGGTTACTTCGGTGGATTCAGAGGGGCGTATGATTTAGATACCTACCTACCTACCTATTTCGTAAGGAGTGTTAGGTCAGTGGATCCCTAAGAAAGAATAAGGTACCCCTGCCAATAGTTTAAAATTAATCAATATCAAAAGAGACATTAAATAGGCTGCTATAAAAAAATTGGCAAAAATGCTAATGCACCTAATACACGCAGTAAAATTAAAAAGTAAATTTGAGGAACCATTGTGATAAGAATCTTATAATTTTATAGTCAAATAAATGCATTTGGGAATAATCTTCATAGCTTCCTCAAAATAAGAGTACCATTAAAAAAATATACTTACTTTTATATTGCTAAGTTTGGCCTAATTTTTTTTACAGCCGACTGTGCCTACCTGCGTAATAATATCGATAAAAGTAATAGCTAAGTAGAGCAACACTAAAACACACTTATCATACATTAGAACTACAGCGCATCTACAATGAAAGCCTCGTTGAATAGGTAGGCATGTACCTATCCATTTACTGAAAGAACAGCCGGAATATTGCGGTACTAACTGAAATAGGAGAGGTTTCGCGGAGACGTTGAAGAAGTGATTTAGAGGTCGCTACATAGGTGGCGCTATTCATGCTGAGAACCGACGAGAGATGTCACATTTTAACTGATCGCTCGGGAACTTTGGAAAATAGTACCCTAGTTTTTATAGTAGGCACTTAGTGTAAGGCCTGGTGTTTTAAGTTGTGAGCGTTTAGTAGCTTTTAATTCACAATTTTCTCGAATTATTGGGTACCAACCAGTAAAGATTATTCCAACGTGATTATTATAATAAGTTTACCTAAGTAGGTGTATATGTTTAATACTAAGATTTTGATAAAACAAGACTTAATATGTTTCTGGCTGATTTCGAATAGAGGGACTCAGTTTCTTTGAGGCCTGACGGAGACAGTGACACTAAACCAATATTCAAATCAAAATTAAATGCTAATCTTTCCACTACTAGAGTATAGCTCTCATTTTTAAAAAGGCCAATCAAGACAAGAATCTTCTCACAGTATGGCAAACTCATGTTACCTGACTGGCTGAAACAACATCGGCAAACCAAATCACTTGACATGAGTTATTTTTTTTGTGTTAACTTCCTGTTACTGTATGTTAGGTAGGTACCTACTAGGTGCTGTATGAGATAACCGTTAAATAGATACCTACTAGAAAAATTTGGACTGAGTTAAAAGGTTGTCGTGTTTATGAACCCTAGGTACCTACTAGGTAAAAACCTACATGTGTAGTGGTAGGTTTACCCACGACGTGTATCTCTACGAACCTGCAGTTCAACAATTCAAAGTTAGATACTAACGATACATTTGGTCTGTTTGTTGGTTCGTTGCACAAGAAAACAAACTGGCACGTTGGTGCACGTGGGTCAGCGTCCTCTATTCTTACAATTTGCTCGATGTTATCTAGATTATATCAAGTCAATTACTAATTATTATTGTCTATCGGTGATTGCACTTACCTAAAGCGGTTTCTCATGCTATTTATCTTTAAAATACGGAGTTTTTTTTTAATAATATATAACTGGGTAATCCCTAAGCCTGTTATCTACTATGTGTACGACTGCAACTACTTTATTACCTTTATATCCACCTATTTATAATAGGCAGCAAAGCATTCATTGCAAAAATAAAAACTCACCATTCATATACGGAAGAACTTCAAACGATACTTACTCTGTGAACCTCTTATGGTGTAAAATAATAGTTTAAACGATAAAATGTAATAGTAGCAAGAGATACCAATAAAGATTTAATTAGTATCCGGGAAAAACTACAATAAAATAACTTTGCTTGTTAGTTACGGCTATCTGTTTGTTTTGTTCTTTTAATTTTTCTTTTCAAATTTAAATTCATTTATTCACATTTAAATAGAGTAATTACAATCAATGGTTTCTCATGTTACATTATTCGGTCTTTTGTTCTATTTAGCCTGTGGTATGGCATGTGAAGTTTATTTTGTCTAATATGTATATAAACTGATAAAAAAGGAATGGGAATTAAATATTAATAATAATTTAGTCACAATGTCTCTAGAATATAGCACCTGGGGGGCAATTCTTGTAATTTTAAGAACGTTTACAGTCAGATCTCAGTCTCAATCTGCCAAAAATACGCATAATTTCCCTGCATTTTGACAAGTTTTTGATATTTGTTTGTCGCCGAGATGAGACTGCGACTAGATTTGGAACTTTTTAAATTACGAGAACTGGCCTTCTGGTTAAATACAGTCCAGTACAAATACAAAGTCAGATATTATTATTTTTTTCATTATATTTCAATTAGCAACTCCCTCCGTAGGTATGAGGGGAACTAAGTAGGTTTGAAAATAAAAAGCGTTTGGCTAAGGCGTCGCCGCACCGAGCACCGCCGCGTCCTCGTAGAGGCGATCGGCAGCGGCGGCGGCCTCTCGCGCCCGGCCCTGGTGTAAGCCATGGTCCGGAGCGAGAGGGAGTGGGAGGCAGCCGCCTCCTTCTGCGAAGCAGTCATGCTAGCGAAGGAGGTGGCGGGACGGATGAGGGAGAGAGCCTCCCGTCCCAGCCGCCGCGGGAGACGCTCCGGGCGTCCGGAGCCGCGAGACAACTCCCGGCCACCGTAGGCGCGGGCCTACAGGCGGAGAGCAATGGGTAGCTCACCGCCCGATCAGGACCAGGCCCGTGCCGGACGGCGCGTAAGTGTTCCACGCGCGCCTCAAAGAGATGTCAGCATAATTTGAGGGGCCCCTTAGGGCCGAAGCCTGCCGGGTCAGCGGGATTGTCCGAAAGGGTTACCGCTACCCCGGAACATAAAGGGCGAAGGAAGGAACATGGGTGGGTTTTAGTCAGTAAGAGTCTGACACTCCCTTCCGCTCCACCCAGAGCGGGAGGGGTCATTTGATGATTTCTCACCAGAAAAAAAAAGGCCTCTCATTAACCTCGCTCTCCACAACTATCAATAACTTTTCTATAAAAGAGCACCAAAAATGTCTCTCTGTATATACAGTACGTTAAGAATAGAATTAACACTGCAAGCTATTATATTGGTACCACCTTATATCCAAAGCCTAGATCGTTTTTCCTAAAATTTGTTTTACGTAGAATAGCTTTCCTAGAGCGGTCTTCCTCATGTACAAACCATTGAGGGCATTCTAGTTGGAGCGAAGGCTATGTTAGATTAATTATATGGTCATCTAGCTGTACCGTTCTATCGTAAACGATACATTAAAGCTCGAGCTATTAGAACCTGTTTCTTTGAACCAGAGCCCCCTATACTCGTAGATATCACAATAAAACTTTATCAGGCCTGACTGCTCTCATTTTGGTCGAACAAGAACCTGGTAACAAGCTACAGAAATGCATAAACGTATTTAGACCAATAGTGTACTATTGTGTATGAGTGTTTGCCATGTGTGCTTGGAAGGTGACAAATGTATAAGTTCTTCATTTTCTTATTAGGGTCGGTTGGACATCTGATTTGGTTATGAGAACCCAATTCTATATTGTTTTCCTTAACCTATATTGTCCCACTACTCTCATCATATTTCTCATCAATCAAAGGTCTCTCCGATATTTTTCCACTTTCTTTGTGCTGTGCCTTCTCCGTCCAATCGGTTACAAACGAGTCCAGTTCTAATTTTAAGCATGTATATTTTTTATTAAACTTACGTTGTTGGTGACTGTGTATGAATCTTCACCAATATTTAATAACCGATCAATTCTAGAACAAAGCTCGGATGAATATTATTTTACGATTTCATTCAACGTTGCTCAGTGAGCTATCTGTGTAATATTGTGTTTTATTTTAAACTGTCAAAGCTTCAACGATGATCATAGATCTAGTTTTATACCAAGCATGGTTCTAATATACATACCTACAGATCCAACTGATTTATAACTGAGCTATCAAGCAGTGTCAATAATGATTTTCATTATCAATTTGAATATTAAATTGTTTGTAGAGAAGCAACAATATGAAAACAGAAACACAAAGTCTTTAAATTTTAAATATTTGGGGATACTAGTTCAATTTCTAAATTGGATATTCTAAAATCTAAAGCCTGCGACGTTTCTGAAATAGGTACTCACTTAGCAGTCACCGACGGATTAAAGCGCTCTACACAAATAATTTTATTTTTCTTCTTAAAGTCTTAATTTTTTAAGATTGTGTTTAAGAGGGTAAGTCTCGATGAGTATCCAAGATTTTGTAATCTGGCTTATTAATTTTCAACACATCAATACATCAGCGTGCTTGCCACGACCTAATTTTAAAGCCTACATCTACCTACATCATTTATTATACCTATAAATAAAAAAATCTTCATACACATAATCAGACATTTGTCAATTTGCTGTTTGGCAAGACGTCAATATGACGTGTGTGTTTAATGTAGATTTTAAAAGAATAGATACCTACACAACATATCGTTACGTAGCCGTAGAAGGTACTTTCTTTTTGCCTATTGTTCAAGATGACTGAATCAAAACTAATAACACGGCTACAAATCCACCATATTAATATTTACTTTCGAATAGAAGGTAGCATGAGTACCGGGAAATCCCCTTGAGACACGTACTTATCTGCAACTGTTTTTGCATGGTGTACTTTCGAATATATCTCTAAATGATTAATCTGCATCTATTTAGTTAAAGTAGAACTAATGATAAACGTAGTGAGTTCTATAGGATAACATCATGCCTGTATTTCCCGAAGGGAAAGGCAGAAGAGGTAGGCTTTCAAAATTTCAAAAATATATTTATCACATTAACCTGGGCACTTATGAAACGTCAGAAGCTGCAAGGTTTCAATTGGTTGTTTCCTAAACTCCAGGTTTCTCATCCAAACTCTACCATTTTTTTTATAAGTTAACGTTGTAATTTGGTCATAACCACTGTTTCATAGATATTTAAAACAGAAAAGATTCGTGACTCAGCTCGGATAGCAAACAGATCCTGAAATAGACGATAAAGATGTAAAAAGGTAATTCTTTACAGCTGATCTTAATATCGACGAGTATCAAATACGTTTTATTCACAGATCCCTAGGAGATTTCTCCAGTCTCCTGTAGTACCTACTATACTTAGTGGATATCTACACCCACATTTAGCCAGCTATTTTTAAGTCCAGTTGTAATAAGAGGCGAGACTATTGAAGTAAACGGACACGAATCCGATCTTTGGGCTGCTACTAGTTACTGTGAACTTCATAATAGAAAATCCCATATAACTTTACCCGACCCTGGAATCGTATCTACTCACGACCCCGTCACTACGAAAAATATATGGTTAAACTGACGTTACGTATATCAAACGTGAATCCGTATTTTAATTTTTTGATGAGTATATTCTCTTTTATTTACGACTTAGTACGCGTAGACTAAGGGCTGATTTTACCAAAGTCAGATAACTATTTTCAGTGGAATAAAATCGACATCTGACAGTTCTAGTATGAGAAAAAACTATGAAAAATTCAAAACGTATTCTTAAGTATAAGACTTATTCTAGGTACAAAAGTTTGGTGAAATTCGCCCTTAGCGGACTTACGAACCGCCTTCTTTGTTAAAAGCGCTACAATACACACTCCTACAATAAACACCCGTATAACATCAATATTTCTAAATTACTACCTTTCAATAGAATCTAATTAACTCTTAATTATATTCTTTATGCTGTGAACAATTGAATAAATTCAATAGATAATAAACAGCTCGTTTACATTAAAGGATATCATAAGTTTGCGGCACAACTTATGACCGTCGTTCGGCCCTTTTTATGGCTCTCAACAGTAATTTAAAATACAACATTGTCACTAGTTGTTACAAAAAAATACACCTTTAAGGACGAGTATTGTTTGGAAATGTTAATTTTCTATTAATTTTCTCAACAATTATGAGCAGCTTATACTAGGTTTACATGAGTAGGTATAGAAATAACTTGTATTAGATAAGGAAAGAATTAAGTTTAAATAGATAACTGAGTAAAAAAACCTTAATCTAACATTAATGTATAGCTGCGCCCCGCGGTTTCACCCGCATAAGTTTCGATCCCGTGGAAATATTGAGATAAAAAGTATCCTATATGTTAATCCTTGTTATAAACCATCTGTGTGCCAAATTTCATCTAAATCCGTTCAGTAGTTTTTGCGTGAAAGAGTAACAAACATCAATCCATCCATCCATACAAACTTTGACGTTTATAATATTAGTAGGATTTCAGATATTTTAATATCTTGAACTTCTTTCTCTTTATTCAACGAAATTACTCGGTAATGGTACAGTCAGCGACAAAAGTCGATTAACACAATTTTTTTTAATCCTCATTATTGAGCTGATATGAGAACTGAACAGAAATACTGAAATACAATGTATCGAATAATTATGTCTATATAAGTAGCTTTACCGTGGCAATAGCGGTCATTGACCCACCTGCATTTTCTAGCATTCATATTTCAAAAGCTGAATTAAGTCCGTTAACGTCTTGAATCATTGTCTATCATGATTGTCAACATGTTCCAATAACGAAAAACCATACATAGTTTATTGTTTGAGTTCCTACGGAGAGATATTAAGGAAAGGGCAATGACCGCTATTGCCATGTTTAAGCGACTCGGATATACTTACTTAGATGATGTGTAAGAGTAGCCACAGAACCAGAGTGGGGCACTTAGTATCGTGTCGAGCGTGTCCTGTTGTCTACACTACCTACAGGAGTTGATGGACGCTGAAGGTGACAAGCTCGTAGCCAAATTCTGGGCTGACTGTATATAGATTGCCATCGATCGACACGCACGCGTTAATTGACTTTTATAAATTTATTTTACTTTACTCGTAACGTAAAATGGTCATCGACCAATTACATTAGTTAGAGACAATATACTATTATTATTAGACAAAATTCATGCACTCCTACTGACCCGTAAAATGCTATGAATGTAAAATTGGTTATGTCAATTAGCTCGAGATCGATAGTATAATTATAATAATACTTATTGACAGAGAAACAGAAAAACTGCATCTACCTACTCGTTTGCTTGTATTAGAATTTTGAGCCATTCTTATTGTAATCATTAACACCAGTCCCTTTACCACACTTTACGTCGTAAAACATGAAAACCTTGGAAGCCAAGTTAACTTTTATACAAACATTTATAGGTATTGTTAGGTTTATAAAGTATGCTTACCTTTATTAAAAGTTAGAGGTGTAATGTAAAGGTTGCTAATTAACGAAGAATGTAACGTCTTATAATATAATGCAATGAAATATTTTAATATTTGCCAATTCTGACCCAAAGGGCTTTATAACGTCATTTTAAGTAGAACATTGTTTATCATATTCATCCTACTATCCCACAATAACATTTAACTTTTAAGTAGGTGTAGACACTCTGTAAGTAATTTAAGTCATTTAAAGTTACATCAGGGCTAATACTAATTTATGTAGATATATTCTGTGGAAACTTAAGTCCAAATAGGCACAGGAGTGATATTATAGGGTGACCCACTCACCCTACCCATTACGACCGCAAGAGAAGATATTCAAATTTCCGTCAAACTGATGGGCAAGAAAGGCCAAATGGTCAAGTGGGTAATAAAAAGTCAACAACAATTTACTTTCTGAAGATCAAACAGCAACAAATGCTTCAAAAATAAGGAAAGTGAAATGAAGTGAAGTGAAGTGAATGAATAAACATATAAATAAATAGATAAAATCATGTGTACGGGCTGCACTGGATATAAATGAATGCGGATGACCTTTGATAAGTTAGGGGTTAAGGTCTATACCTACTTTAAGCCGGGCTTAGAACAGAAGGCCAATTCTCGTAATTTAAAAACTTCAAAATCTAGTCGCATTCTCATCTCGGCGACAAACAAATGTCAAAAACTTACGTATTTTTGACAGATTGAGCCTGAGATCAGAGGGGCACTTCTCGTAATTTTAAGAACGTTCACAGTCTGATCTCAGTCTCAATCTGTCAAAAATACCTCTAATTTCCCTACATTTTGTCAAGTTTTTGACATTTGTTTGTCGCCGAGATGAGACTGCGACTAGATTTTGAACGTTTTAAATTACGAGAATTGGCCTTCAGACTGTGAACGTTCTTAAAATTACGAGAATTGCCCCTCTGGCAAAAACGCGATGGTCCACAACTGGTGTATTTTGTTTAAAAATAAATTAAATAGGTATAGAAAAAATATATATTAAATCCTCACTATTTTAATATATCCAACGTTCAGCAAGTCAAATTGTTGGTATAACTAAAACCAAGGGCCAGCTAATAAGTCTCCTTTGAAAACAAGTGGGATAAAACATTGCCGTCTCGCACCAAGAAGCCTGAAAGAGTTACTGGTCCATGAAGGCGCCAATAAAAGGTGGCTTTCCTGCTTCAATGTAATTTACCTATTGTAACCTATGGCGCTCAGACTTTACCTTTTTCTTAGAATGACGCTCAAACTTCCTTTTCCAAAACTACAAGCAGCTCTAATACAAAAACAAATTATTAGGCGACACATCAAATCCTATCCCAATTTGACAGCAGATTTGAGTCAATTAAGAAGCAATATTATGACTTTTATTACTGGGAGAGGCTTATGGCCAGCAGTGGACTGCGATAGACTGAGTTGATTGATTGATTATTACTTTAGCGGACTCTAGCTCGGAAAATGTGGGAAAATAATTCCAAAGCCAACGACAGATTGTAGTGAATAGTGTTGATTTAAGTACTTAATTATATTCTACCGAAACTAACCGAGCAAATGATAAAAATAACTAAAACATATTTTAACAACATATCAATCATAAATTTAACGAAGCATGACCGAAATAATTATTAAGAAGATAAGTACCAACTACTCTATGTTTTGGGAGAATAAAAGATCCCATTAAACTCATAAATTAATAATAGGTAAGTAAGTAGTTGTAAAATAGTAAAGATATCTAATGTTAAATAAGTACACATAATTGTTTTTATGTCAAATCAGCTTACCACAAAATCTACCTACCTATCAGACCAAAATATCCTGTCCACTGAATACGTTCGATATCTAAACATCTCACTTTTCCTCGCTTTCAACAAAAAACTAAAGTTTGTGTCACTAATTGCATATCCATAGCTCTAGTATCAACACATCCGATCTGTCGCCTCGAGATTTAAAAATCCACTCTATTCCAAACGCGTCCCTAAACCGACGGTGCAAGGTTGTATTTAAAATCAAAACGCAGCAGGGGCTGGCGCCAAGACATCTGTCATCGTTAATAACAAGCAATTTGAGCCAATTTTGCATTTTTAGAATATCGGAGAGCGCCCAGGCGTCTCGCTCTCACGGCAGGAAGTAATACAAAAAGTAACACTAAATAAAGTAGTGGTTGACATGTTTAGTTTTTGCCCCGGCTCACTAATTACGCGGGCGCAACAGTAGGTGCGTGAGCGTTCGCGTGAACCGTCGAGGCGAACGTTGGCCGTAAATGCTAACAGTTTAGATATTTATGAACATGTGTACGTAATTAATTTTTACGATGGATCAGATAACGGAATCGGTGGAGCGATACGCTTGTCGCGGCGGCGGCGTCTCGACTGCGACTCGTATAAAGGTTAATTAAGCTTGAATTAGCGGCTAAGGAGGTTTTTCCGCGGATCGATTCGTTAAGCAATAAAGGCGACGAGAGGCTGCGGTTCGCGACCCCGCCACGCACGAACAATGGCCCGCCACACGTCCGCCGCCGCTGAAGTGTTAACATCGCTCACACACAATACGCATTTCCATAGAAAGCACTTAAAAAATGGATTAGTTTCGATAGAAAAACAAGGAAACTCGCTTTGTTGGTGTTCCAGTCACGGATATAAATTAGGAGAGCGGGTTAAATCCGCTTACGTGAATAATCCTTTTGTTACAATTTGATGCTACGTACGAACGGTGATATAGATAAAGGGCTCTGTGTAGTAGTAATGTATTGCTCGCGCGTACGGTTTAGAGATATTTCGTTTTTGTGAAGATGCGCTTTACGTCCCACCCCCGCAATGAACATGACACCCCTTTGTAGCGGGCGCTTACAAACTTCTTAGTGTAGCGTATAATGTTTATTTATTAGGTTAATTAACACTCGCTTGTTATTACAGTATAGTGATAGCTGTTCTATAAAATAACTCGAGTTTAAAGTGTAAAAAATAAATTGGATTCTCAGATTTACGAGTTTGAAAACTGCGCAAAGCAACGAAAAAACAGATAAAACAAAAAACCCGTAAATATCAATAACGACCCCTATCCAATAGGTACGTATCCGCAGCAGGGAATAGGTATTTCGTACAAAAAAAACAAAAGCTATAACCAGCCATTTGTAATTCGCATTAATTAACTCTCCCTGAATAAATGCCAAAAAGTAATCTTTCCAGCAACAATGGGCACATAAACCTTTTTACGGGCGGTCAGAAAAAAAGGGTGCGCGCACATAGATACATGTGTCGGCTTGGAACCGTCGCTGGTACATCGTGTTTATTCGTTGATTAAACATATCCACGGCCGCAATGCGTATGCAACCGGACGGACATATTACCAGGGCTCGAATTCTGATTGTTTAGAGAATTTATTACTCCCGTGCCTTGTACAGTTAATTGAATTCGCCTGTAGAATAGGCACGAGCTGAATTGCCCGCCGACCGTTTATCGTGTCTTCCCAGTACGTGGTCCGACGCACAGCGACGCCATTTTTGTTGATAATAGGCCTTGTCGTTTGTCAGTAAAATTAGATTTTGACGGAGATTTCAATTTATTTTTTATTTTTATCAAAGCATTATCACAAGTTAGAAGGAAATTCAACCGTTTGATATGTATTAAACTAAAATGAAAAATGCGCCTATCATTCTTGGTCATCAATGTAGTCACCTACTTAACATGTTACATATTAAGTTAATGAATTATATAAAGAAATAAAATGTGTAACTATGTTGTTCATGAATAAAATTAACAAGGGTAATTCATTATACAGCTAGTTTTAGTGAGAACACTAATCAGTAATTAAATTAACAAAATATACATATAGGTAAGTAAGTAAGTGAATTCTTTATTCAACGATTTTACCGCAATATTATTTTAATTTTTTTTTCACCTCATCTATTGTTTAGTAAGAGAAACTTATGGATAATACAAAGACTGATTTAATGTAAGAAATATTTTAATTATAATAGATATTAATTGCGCACCTGTTAAGATAGGGTATGATTTAAAGTAAGTACTTTTATAATATGTAGTAGGTACTTAGGTACTTCAAGTATCCAAACAAATAAATGATATGGTTTGAAAACCTATATTATCAATATGTATTTTCTAACAGTTGTTTCATAATACTATAGTACCTAGTTTATAAAACTGTTGCATAATAAGGATAATTAATAGTACCAAGAGTATTAAAATATCTAACTAATTATGTGCAGTTTATACACTATATTATCAAACCTCATTTAATAACATCGTAACACGACGCCTGTAATCCCAGAAGAGTTAGGAAGAGGTGTACCTATAGGTAGTACACCCATATTTCGCCGGTTTTGTTTAAGTGCCATGTAATAGGGGCTGAGCCTATTGCCATCAACAGGGCACAAATCCAGACTTTCTGCTGCTACTGAGATACTTCTGATAGAAAAACTCAATAAAACTTTGCCCGACCTAGGAATTGGACCCAGGATGTCAAGCTCAATTAAAAATAAATACCATATTCTTAATAATTATTGCTATTGTAAAATACTGCGCTGATCAGCTGTTGCCGTCATCCACACAGCCACAAAGCACGCGCCGGCACAGATAATGTAGATAAAGCGGTTGGACAAGTCTAATTTTCACATTAGGTAGGTATGTAATATGTAGGTATACGTATACTGATTTTGGACTTAACTATTTATGCAGAAAAAAACTGTTTTAATTTGTTGTTATCGTTTTTGTTTTATCTACATATATAATTAATTAAAATTGTTGTTATTGAGCTAAAATCACTAATCCTTATTAGTGCTATTTCGTTTAGCTATAACTTGCATAGGTTATTTAATTATTTTGCGCGTCGACGGCAAAATTGAGAAAACATTGGTCAGGCTGTAATTGAATAGAAAAAAAGTAATTAAAAATCATTATTTTGTTACGCAAGGTGTTTTACTAAGTTGCATGTGTATAACGTTCGTCATTAAGTTACCTACCATTTTTCATTTCATAACTAGAAATACCTATAAGATATGTGTATAGACAAAGTTGTTTTAATATCGCTATTGTTTCGAAAACCAATGCTCCACGTGCTGCTTCTATTAATTTTTAACTAAATTACAAGCAACACTCGTTATTAATTTATCAAAAACAGTGTGTTGGCCGTTACATCTTGCGCCCGAATCCATTAATTATTTATCAACTTAACGCTCATTATCTTAAAACAAAACACTATTTTTTCGTCGTTAAAAAGCTTGCGGTCATTAATCACTGCGTTCACTACGTTTAGCGCGAGAATTCGACCTACATTTGTTTAATAATATAATCAGATCATCTTGTTTTGTAATCGTTGCTGTTTTCAACGTCTATTGTTATTAACTGTAGGTTATTCAGTTTAAATGGTGCAGTCGCGAATCCTATTTTAATCAACATACAACATGACACGTCAGTGTCAGCAAATTGCAAAAAACGTAAGTAAGTAAACTTTCAAAGTAGCTACTCGTAAGCCAGCTAAGTGATAGATGGTACCTAGGTAATTTATTTTTTTGTAATCTTATAATTGGATATTTATCTAAAGCTGAATGTTATGCAAATACCAATAATCTGCAGAATTGTTGTAGAGACTGAAAAAATGTATGTTTGGTTCTAAAAATCTACCTTTATCAATCTAACATTTTCAGTGGGAACATCTAGTTTTAGTAATTGGCACTGTACTGCAAACAGCCGTCTACGATTTCAGGCGAAGGGCTGTCGAGATGGCCGAAACGACACCATAACCTTTACCTAACACTACCTACCACATTAGCCTGTTTACAAAGAGCTGGTACGGAATAACAGCAAAAATATTCTAATACTTACCATAATTACTTGCTTGCCATATTATATTATACACATATAGAAGTTATTTATACCTACTTTTAGTAAGTATCAAAATACATGAAAAAATATATCGCTTTAAAGAAACTTAACGTCACTTAAAAGGTTTTTTGCCCTTCACGCGATAATATAACACAAACAAATAAAAAAAACACACATCTGCAAGCTACTGGATTCACTCAAGACCTCGAGAGCTAATCAGTTAAAATGACTTGAAAAAAATTGCTCTAAGCGCCCGGATGTAGCGAAAACATGTTATCAACGCCACTTGTACCCTTGTATCTGTGGTACATGTGTCAAATGTGGTTACAGACGTTTTCGTAAGTTAATCACATCCTTTTATAGTAACGTAACCGTGCAAGTATGGGTGAGCACGCGAGGTTCTAGCTGTGTTTGAAGTGCTAGTTAAAAGTAATTTGAGACTTACTAAGAGTGATAAAGTATTCAGTTGACTAACTGTAGAGCAGCAATATTTTTCTTGAAATAGTCTCAGTGAATAATATTACTTTCAGTTTTTTAAATTTATTATTTTGTTTCTTTAAGTATTAAAAGTATAAATATGTCTGTGTTGTTTCTCACCAGCATTTAGTATTATTCCTTTAATAATTTGTAAGAGAAAAGCATTATGCTATTCTAACCGTTTATCTTTCCGATGGTTCCTTGTTTCTCAGATAGAAGAAACAGGTAGGTGAATCCATATTTTATGTCTAGTTTGAGGATCGACATGCAACGCGACGTCGAAAGATCTTAAAATAGGATGAAGACAGTTGACGTCGTGACCAGATTAGCAACTTGTGTAGGCACCTACCTTGAGTGCTTGCAAATGTGATATATCTGCTTATACCAAATTTCCATGTACATAGGTAGCGAGCTCAAGTGTTAGGTGATAGGTAGATATATCTACCTGAAATGGATACCTATTATTATAGTTCCTCTTGGGCTTGCTATCTCGTTTTGATTAACGATGTTGATTAAATTAATTCCAATAAAAAAAATACAGATGCTTTCGCGTCTGCCTTCTTTGTCGTTCTATGCAGATTTCAATGTGTTAAGATTTCTTTTTTTAGCTCTCGTCGCTTCATTAGTTACCTAACTACTGAAAGTGTTACACATTACTACCTACTTATCGGATATTTCGCGTGGTACTGTCGTTAATTTTTATTAGGTATAGTTTTAAAGTTTTTTAAAAAGATAAAAGTTTGAAAAAAGCCTTTTACTTATTTAATTTTATTTGGCAAAGGTTCTATCTACATACCTATCTAGTAAAACTGGAAACTAGGTACTACGTTTCGTTATAATTGGTAAGACTTTAGCCGATTTGTCTATCCGTCTTCAACAAAAAGGTAAAAAGACTTAATCATATATTATTGTCTCTCACAATTCATAAAACGTAAACCATAAAATAAAATAAAAAAAAGACAGAAGAATAATTAATCAACGACATCATTAGGTATGCATAGTTGTGAATTCATCTAGAATTAAAATGAATTACCTAAGAATGACGAAAATAATTTAATTTAAAAAAATCTTCAACTTCATAGATATTCTGAAAGAACTATTAATGTTCACCATTAAATAAATTTTAATGCATCGATTTTAAACAAATCCAACAGTTACTAATCACGGAAAAAAAAACAAAAAGGATTCAGTCTCAATAAACAAACAAAATGGAAAATGAAAAATATCACGCTTCCAACAAATCGAACGGGTTCAAATGGAGTTTTAAACTGAAATAGAACTCAGAATGCAAGTTTCACGATTTGCGTGTAGGTAGACACCATATAGATATGTTAGGGAAACACTAAGAGCTTTCCAAGACGAACTCCCCAGAAATGCATTTACATGTCACGAGATCCTATGGGAAAATTTGCACGTGGCGTTGATTGTATGCTTGTACCTGCCCCGTTCACATGTAGTAGATATCGGGTTATTAACTCGTCGATACTAGCATTATGTACAGTTACAATGCGGCACTGAGCGTTAGTAAAGAGGGTTGATTAATTGAAACGTGAATTTTACCAATTACTATAAATTGCACCATTGCAGGAAGGAAATACTTCGTGTCACGTCATTGTCAGTTGATTAATGCCTTTGTTACCGTTATCGGAAACTTATTTGAATGTCAATTTGAGACTGTGTTATTGAAGTGCTCAACGATTGTCATATTTGAATTTGAATTGACGAATCAGAACAGACAAACTGGTCGATTTCGAGTGAATTTAAGGTTGTTGGGTAAATCACTTCATTTGTACACCCGCACGCTATATCTTTCACCATAACAATCTCTGTATGCCTAAGCTCCTGTCCTTTACAAACGCGATTTGCGTTTCATTAATGATCAACAAACCCGCTAAACAAAGGCCCCGTTTGATACGACACCCAATGAACTGAGGTTTATTAGCCTTGTATTTGTTTAATACGAAGGCTGCGCTACTGCCGGGGTGTGGATAAGCAAACAGATTTTCGAAGTAACAGATTTCGGAAGCAATCTAGTCGTTGTTTACATAGGTTCTTCTCAGGTACCTGGTGCTCGATAAATTAACGCCTTGACGAATGTAATGCAATGGCGGAAAGCATATAGTAATATGTAAAGTATCCATGGGTATCAATCTACTTAAAAAATCACTGACAGATAGGTATAAAATCATGAAATGTTGCACAAGAGTTTCTTATGTTACGAAAGTTATCGCTAAGGAAGAATTTTTGAAAATTCGTCCCCTAAAGGGGTTAAATAGAAGGTTAAAGTTTGTATGGGAGTTTGTCATTTTGGTCGATGAAAGACCCATAGAACTTGTAATTATCATAAAATATTGACATTTGGAAACATGTCTTATACAAATAACATTTTAAAATGTAAAGAAGTATATCCATTTTGTATTTCGATATCTGTATAGTATAACGTTAGGGATGAAGTCCGTAGGGGTGGATGAAGCCCACAAGGGTATAGGGAACTACGTACAGTTCCCACTCTCTGAGCGGAATTGAAACGCAGCCTTTGGGCAAAGTAGTTAGCAAGGATCGATTTATTAGCAGGTTTTGCCCGGTTTATTGTGAGCAGAATTACTATGCGAGCATTGTTAATATGAATGGTGAATTAGCGGAAGAGCTGACTAATGATTACATTCCTTTTCCGCTTATCTTATCTATGTAGATTAAATGGTATACAGTACAATACGTATGTACTGTAGGTACCTATGTATATGTAGTTAATGTCAAATTATGATAATAAAAGAAATTACTTCCTTACTAATAAATTAACTACGAACACTTATTTTAGTCCACTGTTCACTACCGCCGGCTATCAAGTTGCCGAAACATGTCTCTACCTCCAGTAAGAACTCAATTTTTTTTAACCTTTCGTATTCAGGTTTCTAGATTGCTATCACTTCTAGGTATCTAGTGCCAAGCCAAACCTTTTATATCTTTCGAGTGGCTAGTATAGAATTTCATTAATAAAACATTTATTATACGTTTGGAAAAAACTCAATGAAAAGTAAATTAAAACAATCTGGATTACATTATGCGATTAGATCAAGAGAGAGACTCAACTAATAATTAACTGTATAATGAAGTATGTAATAGTACGGATGGTTTGATTGCATCCTGTGTTGAACTTTTTATCTGTTTGTAAGGGTCTGTAAATGTTTATAGCCGTTTTATTATCAGAGTTATAGATTAAAGCCGTACTCTATTCGATTCAAAATTTTATCGTTGCTGTGTCCTCTTGAAAACAAGTATTTTATAAAATGAAAAATAAACATCCCCAGAGGGTCAAGTCAATATTGAATGAGTATCATTCAATACTCAATTATATTTTTTATATAATTGTACATTACCTCCCGTGAGTATCTGTACAAGCTCTTTTAGTTTTTCGACATCCTTTTTTTCAATTTGTTAAGAAAGTCTTTGAGAAGAAAGTTATGTTCGAGGAGATTCCTATATTATATTTAAAAAAAAACACTATAATGAGGACAGTTGAAAGAGGGGATAAAAAGATGAGCTTCAAAGTAAAAAATCTCTTGTTACAAATGCCTACATATAATTAATAATTCATGCATGTGATGTGTTCATACGAAAGACAAACATCCCAACTAATAAGCACTTATCACATAACGGTCCAAAGAACGTTTCTCAAAAACCATTGATATATACCTAAAACGGTCATAGAACGTTAACATCGCCGGGGTTTGGCGCAAATACATCGCCAATCGGCGACATAACGTTTCTATAGCGGCATTAAACGTGACATTTTTAATATTGTAACAGTGAAGCAAGTGACTATTATGTCACTAGACATCAGATTATATGCACTATCAAAATGCCAAACTATGCATGCAAATGTGCACTAAAAAAGGGCGAAATATGCACAAAATATGCACAATCAAAAAACCATTTGTATATATAGAAATAACGAAATATGAGGCAGTAGTTTTTGTCGACTTTTTGTAGGTTTCTGTCTTGCAGCTAAATGGGAAGCAGTAGGTACTCACATGTTTATCGATTTGATATTTTTTTGATGAAGATATTCGCTTTTCATAAACCTTGCAGAAAATCATAGTGCCATCAGTCGTAAATTGGCCTGGGTAATTTTTTTCAGTGGCGGCATTATTTCAACAATAATAAGATTTTCGTGGATAGATAAACAAATACAGCAAGATAAAAACAATTTAATTGCGTTAGACGCATAATACAACACGCCTAACACGTAGGTATAACTACTGAAATAAGCACTGTCAATAAAAAAGTACCAAAATATGCATTATCGCTACAAACATAGAATCATATGCATTTACATATGCAAACATTCAAATGCATATAATCCGATGTCTATATCTGACTAAGTGGTCATAAATAATAGTCACCGCAACGCCTTTAGCATCATCAAATCATTTATTAGTCTGCAGTTCGTGGTTCCATTCAAGTCATTCATCGTTGCATTCATTCGTTTTTTACGCATTCGGATTTATAAGAAAACAAGATAAATAGTAGTCAATAATAATAGGATCATATTTTTTTTTAATCTGCATTCGCGACTTATTTGCCAAAAATGTAAACAGATATAATGAGTTTATGGAAAATAACTTTAATTCCTACACAATAAAGTTCAGTTTACGCTACAACTTCAAACATTTTTATATCTTTTTCTTTAGTGCCTTTGAAATCAACATATTTACCATTAAAATAATGTTGATATTTGTTTAACTTGAGATACCATCAATTTGAAACATAAATTTGAATAGACATTAGCGGTCACTATGGAACCTTTATTGCGCAAATCAGATGTAAAATGGAATTATTTAACACTTTTCCTAGTTCTAGTTAAGTTTTTTTTATTTTTTATTTATTCTGTGTTGAAAAAAAGGGGGTTTTTATCCATACGGATATGCCAACCCCATCATACCATATTAGCTATTTACAAATTAGGAATATGATAAATGTGGACTATGTATTAAAAGGAGAATCATTGACCAGATATCTTCACCAAGCCACACAACTTCTTTGCTATCGTTGATGTAAGGTTAGCTAAAATAATTTGGATTAGCCCAACGTCCAGAATGTTTAATTTAAATTTCTCTAATTAATGCTTCCCTTTCATTCTTGCTCCTAACACACTCCATCAGCAAATGTTGCTCATCTTCAATTTTGTTGCATATATCACAATTAGGTGATGCGGACTTTCGCATTAGGAAAGCAAACTTTGCCGATGGATAGTGTCCAGAACGTAGCCTTAGTTCTCTAGTCTTAATTTTAAGTTATCTGGGTCACTGGGTCTCAGAGGATATGTGTGACAACATTGATTTGGAGAGGGAACGCAGAGTACTGTCTGTGCGCTGTAACATGTTGGCCCGCAGGTTTGCACGATGTACCGAGCAAGTCAAGGTGACATTATTTAGGGCCTTCTGTAAATCTTTTTACACCTGCAGCCTGTGGACTAAGTACACGCAGCGTACATACAGTGCTTTGAGAGTACAATATAATAACGCGTTCAGGGTGCTGTTCGGACTGCCGCGCCACTGCAGCGCTTCAGCAATGTTTGTGGTAAAAAGCATGGATGGTTTTCATGCCATCATGCGGAAGCGTTGTGCATCTCTTATGAGGCGCATGCGGGCCAGCTCGAACAGCCTTCTGAGCGTGTTTGTGGGCCGCTGGGACTCGCCGATGTGGAGGCACTGGATGCGACTACACACTGTGGGTGGTCGCATCCAGGGTTTGCCATAGACTGGCACTACTGAGCGGTGCCTCTATGTGATTTTGATTTTTTCTGTGGATTTGTATGTACTAACAACAGTTTTTTAAGGTTTTTTGGGTTACTAACAGTATATGGGCTTCGTCTGAAATAAATTTCTTATTATATTATTATCTCCTTTATTTCGTGTAAATACTTATAAATTATATTTTTAAATATTTTTATAAACAAAAAGATAAAAAAAACATTTAAAAATATAAAAAATAGTACCCCACCGGTATCGGGAACAGGGTCCAAGCCACCGGCGGTCAGGGCTCCAGAGAGAGGAACCTCCTGACAATGCCAGCCGTGTCCAGAAGTACCGCTTTCTGAATCAAGCCCTTGATCCAGCTGCCCAACGAGAGCCTCCTCAGGTGTTGGTCGAGGCCCTTGGCTATTAAGCCACTGGCTGGCACGACTATCGGCACAATGATCGCTGAGTCCACATCCCACATGTCGACAACCAAGTCAAGATACTTGATTTGTTTATCTTTCTCGGCTTTCACGAGGTTCTCATCATGCGGCTATGTCAACAATAATTGCGCGCCGCTCTGATCGGTCCACCACTACTATATCAGGTTTATTGGCAACAATAGTCCTGTCAGTAATGATGGATCAATCCCAGTACAATGTGATATTTCCATTTTCGAGAGCTGGGTCGGGCACATACCTGTAGTACGGCACCTCCGATTCCACAAGGTTGTATTTCAGAGCAAGTTGCTGATGGATTATCCTAGCTACAAGGTTATTATTATTATTAGTGCTAACTTAACATAACTCCTAACTAAACTTGTATCCTCGAACCAGGGCACGCGAGGAGGCTCGTTCTGAATTGTTTTATACCAGATTCCTTTCGCTTTAGATATTTCATCAAAGGTGTTCCTCCATCTGTCAAAGTACGATAGCTTAAACTTAGAGCAATATTCCCAGTAATCTGGAACGTATATCTTTTCGCTACCCATCTCTACTGCAAGCTTTGATAAACGGTCAGCCTCCTCCCGGTTACCCCGTACGCCTATGTGTGCTGGGACCCATTGCAATATTACCCTAGCCTCGTCTTTGTTCATTTCAATAATCAATTTCAGGATGTCATAGGCTATCGATGCACCTCTGCAACCAGAGACCCATCGAGCCAAATGTTGTATGGCACTCCTGCTATCAGTAAAAATTACTACTTTATTAAGTTTTTCGCTTATTGCATAAACCACTTCATAATATAATGCAATGAGCTCCAGAGACATTATACAGACAGTTGCATCAATTTTAAAACTAGCTTTATAACCGGTATTCTGAAAGAAGACGGCGGCTTTTTACAGTTTTTGAGCCATCTGTGAAAATTTTACACCAATCACTGTACTTCAAAACCACAGATTTATAAACTAAAGGGAGATATGCCAAGAGGGCATGGCGCGTGCGAACAATGTATGCACAAAACAGAAACAAACGCGGGCGCCGTTGATTTGTCAACAATAATTGTCAATGTAGTTGTGTGTCTCAACGTTGCGATCTGTGTTACGCCATTGGCTCGCGTTGAGTGTGGTGACTGTTATAGTGTGAGTGATCGCGTGTTTGTATTGTAGTGCATATGTAGTTGAAGGCGACAGCCGGACTCGAACAGTTGGGCAGCCACACCATATCTCCCTTTAGTTTATAAATCTGTGTTCAAAACGAATTTTGAAATCACTTCATGAACCAATACATTGGGATTATAATATTTTTTTGCTTGCTTGATACATTCCAAATCCGTCTTGATGATCATTTTAATTTGTATAGTGGATACCTAAGTATCTAGAGTAAACATACTAAGAATTTCCGCAGAATTAATAAATTTGTAGTTGAAAGTAATGGTTTCTTTTTATTTGACCAATAACTATAATGACTAAGAGAGCTCAATTTTGAAATTGTATTTAAACATATACTGCTAGACCATGAACGTGATTTTAATATATACTTGAATGCAAGATATTGACGTCTTATAAATAGTGGTGGTATGTGTAACTCAGTTTCCATCACATGGATTGGAGTACTTCTTATGAAACCTTCTATTACCGTAAGGGTTTAATTTTGTAGTTTATCCAATTTGGATACATGTGTCTTTGCACTGGAATCATATAAGTAACAGGCATAAACAATCCGACTTCTTACTAAAGAGATATATAATCTACGTATGTGTTTAGTATGGACACCCCAGGAGGATTGCTAGTACTTTTAATAAATTTAAAAATTTTGTACTTTTACTAACAATTTCATTGATATGATTGCGCCAGTGTAAACTTCTGTCTAACCATATACCTAAGTATTTAACACAGTTTGCTATTAATAACACTTTTAAGGACGGTAATATTCTTCTTCGACCCCTACTGAAAACACAATACTTGGATTTGGTTGGCGATAACGCCAATCCAATCTCACCCAGTAAAGTTACTAAGCAGTTTAACGCGTCTTGTATATTACGTTCAAATGTTTTAATTTGTTTGTCGCTTGTATAGATAACAAAGTCGTCGGCATATTCCGATATCATGATATTTTGAATTTTACGACAGATTTGATACGTAACTAAGTTAAACAATAAAGGGGATAGATGGTCCCCTTGTGCTTGCTAATCCTCTATTAGTCCATCTAACGCCAAGTACTTCACTATTGAATGACTTCATTTTCAACTGTCTTTCATTCATAAAAGACCAAAGGTAAACACAAATTCTAGAGCCAACCTGAACATCATCCAATACTTTAGTAACTGACTCAATTGAAAAGTTGTTATACGCGTTTTAAATGTCCACAAAATATGCCACTGTAGAAACATTTTTAGTGAAGCCAATTTGGATGTGAGAAACTAGTCGAAACTAGTTCGATATAGTTTTTGACTATAACAGTTATATAAAGTATTTATATTTTTTTATAAATACTACTTTATATCGCTTTTCTACTGGAAATGTTTCTTCTATAAGCTTTTAAACAGCTAAAATATCATGCTTAAGGTACAACAAAGAGGACACCAGCAACACTTTCATACAACATTTATGGAATGTTTTTTTTATATTTTTTTCTAGTTGGAATGACGCACATTCTCACACAACTTTTTTATTGTCTACTCCGAAAAGTCAAACATTGTTACAAGTTCCATCCAAAAATGTTACAAAATATATTTCATCCCAAGTCGGTCTGAGTAACAACTTGGGCTGACTCCTTCTTAATATATTCTGTGTTTAGAATAAGATTATAATATTAAGGAGGGCAGACAGCGTCGTTTCACAGTTTTGGACCGGGGAATTTGTGGAAATGTCCTGGTTACTGTACACTGACGAATTATAATTGGAGATTAGTGGATATAGATAATGTACCGACATAGCTTAGTTGAACACGAACAGGTCGACAATACGACGACAAGTTGGTAGCTACAGTTTAACTAATTGAACTGAGAAATTGGTTTTCTAATAAGAGCCAGCATAGTATTATTATTTTGAATTTATAATAAATTGGCAGGTAGGTGCAGACAGAGTAGGTACTTATGCATACATGTACCTGCTCGTATGTACTTGTCTAAGGCAAGAAAACAGTATGTTTCGAATTTCATCCTCAAAACAAAGATAGTTTTCAAGCACCTAAAAGAAAAAAAAAAAGAAATCAGATGTAGCGCCAACCACATTGCGACTTATCCTTACCCGTACCTTTGTCCTAAAAAGAGAACAGATTTTAAAGATAACATTTTATACGATCTTATTTTAGAGATACAGCGTGTCACATTCCTAAACACAAAATTGGTAATAAAAAATGCATCCGTCTATGGAAAAAAATTACGGATTAAAGTGACGCCAGTTAAGTAAGAAATTAAAACTGTTTAAAACCGAAAGCAAGAAATATCTGCCCAGATATGTATTTCCAATAGGTACCTAGTTTTACACCTATCTCTATAAATGTTTGTTAATAAAGACTATCTGAAGGGTAATATTCGTAATTCCCTATATTTTTGACATTTGTTTGTCGCCGAGATGAGACTGCGACTAGATTTTTAACGTTTTGTATTACGAGAATTGGCCTTCTGGTCATGTTAGGAACGCATCGGGAATTTCTGACGAAACGAAAAGCAAGTGAAACAAGCAAAATATTTTAACTCTTAAATGCTAAACAAAATTCGATGTTGTAACTAATTCTAGATGATTATTAACTCTTATAAAACAGTTCAGACACTTCCTATATCCAAAATCGTGTTTAATTCCAGTTTAGTTACAATAACTTACTGTTTAGCATGATTTTGTCGCGAAACAGTACATTTTAATTTAATTAAGAACTTTTGTAATTGACTTTTTATTTACTATTAAAATTCATGTAAAACTTCAATCTAGATATACGTTTTGATAACAATTTACTCTTCACAAATTTTTACCCGTAGCATATATACCTACCACTTTCCACCCTAACTAAAATTTCTTTTCAAATGTAAGTAACCAGAACAGTTACTTTTAATCATAGCTAAAACGTATTAATTTCCAAACGAGGTGATGATAGACCACTTAAGTTGCAGTTAAAATAACGAGAAGCCAATTATTATCGCCAAGCAATAGAAGGGATATTACGTATCGCTTAACAATGTAGCAAAACTCCACTAATTAGCGACGTACAAGTTTTATGTATAATTTGAGGCTAATACAACTTGTTTAATGGCTCGTTGCGTACAATTTCATGCAATTTAACTAAGTACAGCTCATTACGAAAGTGAAAAATAGTTTGTATTTCTGTTTTGTTTGCATATGTTACCTATTTGAGTGGTACTCGTAATTTTTACCACCACTCTTTCGAAGATGATTCAATATGCCGAGTTGTTTTCTTGGAGATACCTTTTATAATTAAACGAAACGAAAAAAATAAATTGTTCAAAATCGGATCACTAATTTTAAGACAATTTTAAATTTAAACATTCACGAGGGCCCTTTAAAAGGCCTTTTTCAAAGTGGAGATGAACAAAAAATCTTAAACCTATTCTACACCAACGACCTTTGTCACACACGCCTGACTACACGCAAAACAAGTACCTCTCTCACTCACACACGCACGCGTATGGACATCGAAAATGTTCATTCACAAAGGGCTAACGTGTCCCCTGTCCTCTGAACCCATCCTCTTCATCTTGCCTTATCTGTGTTCATTCATTACCATCTAGTTTTATAAGAGTCGACGGCCCGAAAACATATCACGCCTCCATTTTTTGTCACACCACTTAATTATCTAGATTTATATCATGATAAAATCGACGCATCGACGTTAGAGATAAAATAAATATTATTGGAAAAACATAAATGAATATTTAATTCCGTAGTGATTGTTTTATGTGTCGGTGATAATGACTAAACAGGTGATAAGACCAGCTTAGTTGAATTTAAAAGTCTGAAACACAGATTCGCTGTGTAAATTGTTTAATTTGATTGTGCTCAATGCTTGAATAAGATTAATACTATGAGGGGCGGCATTTGAAATGACTTAATGGCAGCTTCGGAAACAAAAGGCATTCCTGGTCATGTGCGCTGCTAAAACGATAAATTCTAATATATCTTGTAAATTGTGGGTGACATTACATTAGGCAAAGACAATAGGTATAACATAACAATAGGATTCTAGGTCATTTTACATGTGCAAAAGCAGTTATTTGATAAATTGCTATTGACTTCATTATTTCGAATATAATATTGATATCGTTGTCGACCAAACTGACAGGACAATGAGTGCCTTGATACATCATACATGAGCTCAGCGACCACGTGTTGTTTCGTGTAATAGATATTATTTAAACACCGTAGCTACAGAACAAAAGAATGAATGAATGTTCTGCGGTGTACCTACCGCATACCTAATGTACCTCGTGTGTAATTTATTATCTGAACCACGGGATAATTTAATATTTTGGGTACAAAATTAAATTAGCGTTTAATTGAGACAGTGCATACCTACCTAGTTAAATCAGTTTTTTCTACCGCTGATAAAGTAGTCTGAAATAAGTCAGGTATTGACTAGCTCTGCACACGTTCCTTATTAACCAAATGGTACAACAATTGCAATGAGCGTAGTGCCAGGCGTGAGCGTCCGTCAAAACAATATGCGGTGCTTACTACATCTATAACCTGCGATAACGCATTTCGCAGACACCATGTTTAATTATGCAATGGATCCCATAGCTTTCTATTTAGCAGAGCCAACGTTATTGTCTCCTCGAATGTAAATAATTATGTAATCGTAACGATATTACGTTCGCGACACCTGTAAGGCGCTAGCATAACATACATATAAGCATGATACGAAGACTACGAGACGTCAAAAAGAAGTCAGAGACGTCTACAAGACTTCTACGAGGCTTCTACGAGACCGCTACAAAACATCTACGAGACGTTAACGAAACGTCTACGAGACGTTAACGAGACGGCTACGAGGCTGCTATGAGACGTCTACGACACTGCTGCGAGATCGCTAGAAACCTCTATGAAACATCAAAGAGACCTCTACGAGACATCTACGAGACCGCAACGATACGATAACGAAGCGTTTACGAGACGGCTATTAGAAAGCTACGAGACAACTAAGAGATTTCTGCGCGTCGCGCGTCGTCTGAGCGACGACAACGCAGGGTTTACGTGTCGTCTACACTGTGCATACGTTCGACTAGCCACTGCGCTGGACAAGCTCCCATTGCGATAAGCTCTTAGGTTCTGTAACACAAATATAAAATAGAGTATGGCCGGTTAGTATTAAAAAAAAATTGCCAAGAGAATGTAGGGCCACGCACAGTGAAAGGTTCCGTAGTTGGAATGAATATTTACGTATGCACAGTATTGATTATATCCACCGCAAAAATAAGTTTGTATTTAAATTTTATCGAGTAATATTCGATAAAAGCATACAAACCAAAAATATTATCGCAAGCTTAAAGTTATATTAGTACCTAAGAACATTTATGTAGTTTTCATTATAAAGTGTGTTGTTTTAGAATCAAGTTCTTCTAATTTAACAGACAGCTGTGCTGCTGGGGTGTTTGTTGCGCCACTTCTTCCCATCTAAATCACTAGGACAGGGGTAAAGGGCGGGCGTTTGGGGGACTGTCTTATGTAATTTTGACGTTCAAAAACATAACATTTTACAATAACATTACAAAGTTATAATGCATCTAGTTTTAATATATTTATTAATACCAATTACTCTTATCCAAGTATATTTCATAAGTTGGTCTGCTCGTTATCTTGAAGAGACTACTTAGCTGTGATGCTTTCTTTCTTTTCCTTTTAACTTGCAGAAGTATTGCTAGTATAGTGAATAATTATCAAAAAACATCGGTTTAGCTGGTAGAGTGGGACACACACTTCTTGTGTGTGTCCCACTCTACCACTACAGTTTAATATTTCGCAAGCTGACCCCTAGTTCAAAAAAATATTCACCACATTCCTGCAATATTTTTGAAAGACTTGTCCAACGAGACCCCATACAGTGGAATAGATGTTTTTTATAAATGATCCCCACTGTATGTGTTACGAAGGTACCAAAAAAAACCACTTTGTAGGCGTGATTAATATGTACAACTATACCAAATTACAGCTTTTTAGTACCAAGCCTCTAAATTAAAGCGCGGACAGACAGACAGACAGACAGATTTAGGGAAACTGCGAAATAGGAGTTCCTTGTTCTACTAGGGAACCATAAAAGATAAAATAATTGAATTTGAACTTTAAGTTTGACACGTCACTACTACAAACCGAATACTATAAAGAGAATTGCCTAGAAGCAAGTAAAGTATAATCTTGCCCATGTATTTCGAATTATGCCAAACTTGGCCACGATGCTCTAACACCCTGCCAAGTCGTAAGAGACAATTGACAGAATTAGCTTTAAGTGCCCATCTAAGGCGATGTGAGAAGATTGTTACTGTACACCAATTTATGCTATAATAACACTTGAAATAAAGCAAACTGAAAAGTTCGATGAATAAAAAATGTCTTTTTGATGTAGCCATGACATCAAAATAGACAGACAGTGTTTTTTAAGAATCACGGTGGTATGAACCAGATTCTTTAGTTAACGTGGTTAAATTAAATATAACAGAGATGATTGGCTAAAATTAGCTGAAAAAAAGGAAAAAATAGGAATAACAGTACGTAACAGAAGCCAAAGTCGACCGCAATTTATGCGTGGACGTGCATTTTTAGAGAGTTGTGCATCCTTTGTTGTGCGTCGGATACATTGGCGGGCTCGATTCGCTCGGTTTTAGTTAATTACAGAGTGCGACTAAGCGCCGGGCGCTCCTCCGCGGCCGCGCTGGTGGCCGCTACACAAAAGCGGGTCGATGCCTTCGATAACGAAGCCAGTTTTTATCTTCTTATTTTAACGCTTTTAATTAGTTAGGAAAATATTCTCAAATAAAAACTGCCAGCAGCGACCGCCAGGTCTCGAGTTAAGGATTGTCTTTGACCGGTCGGAGCCTGAGGCGCACTATAATGGAACGGAATACCTCCGCTATTCCGATTGGCTTCTGTATTGCCGATAACTTTAATAACAGTAATTGAACGCATCGTTTTAATGATTTTCTTAGTGCTCGTTACGTACGGAATGACTACAAAACAAAACGACATCAACGATGTTAGATGTTAGACTTTTATACCGCTCTGCTCATGTTTTACGAATCATATTTACAAAAGATGTAATTGATCATCAATAAAATCGTACACAAACAGAAATTATGATGAGTTCTTTTATTATTAAATGGTTTCCATCCGTCGTAGTTAATTATTACTTTTTTATGCAAAAATATTAATTATGCCCAGGTATCTTTGCATTTTACTACCGCATGGAAGGCTTTAACTGTAAATTTAATTAGTTAAACAATAAAAATAGGAATACAAGAGAACGATCAATATACCAAACGATATCATACCACATCTGAATAACAATGAAACGTGTTTTTTTTTTTCAATGTATACCTAAATAGGTGAGTTAATTATGATTATAGCGTCGCCAGTTGGATACTCGTAATTAGAATACATGAATAATGAATACAGTATTCTCAGTTGAACAATCAAACCACAGTGAAAACTTAAATATCAGTTTGCGTCGGAACTTTCGAAACGGCACGAAATGATACACCTGTTAAATTATATCATTTCATTACGAACCTATTCAAGTTGTTTTAACAGTTTATCAGTGTCTTGTTCATTTTATAAGGGAACACTGGCACACACTAGGTAATAACATCGTATTAAATAATAACATATAATTAGTATCTACCTGCTACAAAGATAAAGGAGGGACAACGGAGTTTTTTAAAAGCTGTTTACAATCAACCGTAAGTGGAGGTACAGTCATCTACTCGAGTTGTTTGTTGAACTGTAGACGCTATCTAATGAATACTGAAGCAATGTGCTTCTTTACACTTAATTTCATTAAAAATATTGACCTTTTAGTTTATGAGGTTGACATTTAAAACTAGACTGCATACATTGCACTTACTATCTGATTAGGAAGGAGATGATAATACTTTTGCGTTTTATGTTGGTGATGGTTAATGTTTTTGAGGAAATAACAACAATAGTAAGGGTGACAAATAATTATAGCTAAGAAAGTAAAGAGATTTTCGTTGTAAAAACGAAAACGGGAAAATATAAATTTTCATTTAACGTGAAAATTAAAAACCGAGTGCTAGTTATTAAAACTATGTAGTTTAAAAACCTCATGATTTTTTCTAGAAACATTCATTCATAGATATAGGAAATAATTAATCAGAGATTAATCATAAGGAACACAAATAAATTCCTTTCAGAGATCCGAGGGGCAATTGTGGTAAATTTAAGAACGTTCACAGTCTGATCTCAGTCTCAATCTGTCAAAAATACGTCAAATTTCCCTACATTTTGACAAGTTTTTGATATTTGTTTGTCGCCGAGATGAGACTGCGACTAGATTTTGATCGTTTTAAATTACGAGAATTGGCCTTCTGTAAAATGGCTATAAGGTAATAAGTATCTAACAATAATGTTTGAAGATGTTTGTACGCGACGCTACTACGGACGTTAGGCTCGTTACCACGTTATCGGGCCCGGGCTGCGATGTTTATCTTGACAGCCACGTCGCCGGCCTCTTGGGGCCTTCAGCATCGACACCTCGCAACAATAAATTGACCTTGTTAACCCTTTATGCAACACAACCTAATTTTTGTTCACTTTGTTCTTTTTTGTTTCCATGTTCTTAACTCATTCATTGATTGATATCTTCGGGAAAGAGCACTAAGCGATTGGGCTAGCTTTGACAGTGGGAAAAAATATTAGGTAGTAACTGGTAGGTAGGTATTAGGTAAATTGCATTCTACGATGAGTGAGAATCAACCTTTTTTATTTTATTTTAAATACCTATATTAATAAACATCCAGCAATGATACTCTGTTATTATTTTAATGATACCTAAGTCAATAAAATAAAAAAATACGTTTATAAAAAATATTTTTGCATGAAAATGTTTATGTATGTGGTAACTAATCTGTCTTAATGATGGACCTTTTAGATAGGTCATAGATTGTGATGTAAAGAAACCATAGTTCTAATGAACTTTAGTCTCGATGAGCTGAAATAGTAAGCCATTATCAGCTCGAAAACTTCATACAATGCAAGTTTAATAGCCGCACTGGTAAATTTGGCATATTTAGGTACGTCTCAGTTGGGAAGTCCTTTGATCAGCATTTCATTGCGCTAGCGCTGGATTTCCAGAAATTTTGAGGTAGGATCCTGATCCTGCATTTACCTGGTAGGTAAATGCAGGTGTAATGTGTCTTTATAGGTCTGAACCTATAAAGACACATTACACCTGCATTTACCTACCTCTAACTTTAGATAAGAAAAAGTACCTTAAATCTGAAATTAACAGACACATTCAGAAGTGTCAGCGACTGTATGCTGACCTTTCAACGTTTTCACGTCGTAGGTACTTGCAGATCATGCTGCTGAACGTGTTATGGGACTCTCCCTTCCACTATTATACCTTCTTACCTTGGCATATTGCTACGTATACATACCGTACGTATTTGTATGTTTTCTATTAGTTTCCGTGATCATTTCTGTCCAACTACGCTATGCTATCAACTCCTTCTTTTGTTTTTAGCTATAACATTCATTTTTTACTATTAGCATTCTGGCCGTAATAGGAAAACAATGCTGCGCTCCAAAACGGGGATCCTAGACTTGAGCGTCGCGTCACGTTAGCCGCATGCACGATGACCGCTGGGAAAGTCACCACACGGTGGATGCCTGAGGATGGACGGCGCCGCCGCATCGCCCAGGAAGAGGTGGCGAAACGACGCGTACCGCAAATGTTGGATCAAAGTGGTTTTGGAAAAAGATGCCTGGATTTGGAGGAGGCTGAGCAAAGGCTCAGCAGTGGGGCAGAGTAGGCTAACTTAAAACTAAAAATTGCTAGCAAGTAATCATCCAAATCTATTACAATGAGGCTACGTATCTTTAATTCAGCAACCTGGAAACATTTTCTGAACGCATTCGTAAAATGGTTAAAGCCATGGACAAAAACCACATAATTAAATTAGCTGACTATTTTTATCAAGGCTCGTGAAACAGTCACGAAGCAAAGAGCAAATTGTACTACGCAGTGTGAAACATTAGTATTCTGTCAATCTGAATCAGCAAACCATTTAAAATTCTTTATTAACATTAGGCCATCGCTCAAGAGACGAAAATAGAATCCAAAATAGTAATAGAGGGCCTATTTGCGTAAGACACTATGAATCACAATCTAGATAATTTTGATGGAGATTGATAATCCATTGCTTCATATGTTCGAAAAATTTGTTTGCTCAGCAACGTAAATAACGCAGTGAATGTTTTTGAACTGTCAAAATGGAAGCCATTGCTACAGTTAGTGTGTTATGCAATTACCCCGCTGGATTTGCATCAAAACTCCATTTCTAAATAATCCCCATAATCAATAACTATAATAAAAATACGTCACATATTTCAAGCATGATATTTTTGGCGGCGCTTTCTAGCTAAAAGCCAGGATGCCATCAAATATGCCAATGTCCACATAAAAGAGCTGGTTTATAAATAAAGCAAAATATATCTGTCCATGTCTTCCTAGCGCCGACAAAATTAGACCGATTTTTGAATGAACGTTTCAATTTGGAACAAAGCTTGAAGTAAGGTTTGATGTTAAACAAGACACCTCTCAGTCTCGACAAAGAACCGTCGGGATTAGCCTTTAAAATTTTAGTACCAGGTCTGCAAAATTAATTAAAACTATTCTTACTTCCAGATAGTCGCGGGTCTAATGACGATTAAAATTATACTATACATGCAATTACCCGAGAGTCTGAGACCCAATCACTATAAAACTTTACAACTTTGAGCTGAAGCTCAATGTGTTTTAGTTCGATTCGCCGAATGTCCCTGTTATGGTGTCCCCTACGACAATTTATTAAAATCTATACATATGTAAGGTCATGGAAATAAATTGCTAGGCAGATTGACTACCAGATACTAGACTACTTACTACCACCGTACGTATATATACTAGGGCCGATGTTTGCTGGTTTTACGCTTTTACCAAAACTCAGCAAGCTAATGATAAAGTGTTCACGCAAAACATTATTATTGCCTGAGTACTTTTACTAGTACTTTTTAGATACGCTTGCCGCTGATGGAACGTCGATGGGTGACAATCTTTACATACCAGATACCTCGGCAAGCACGTTCCCTGGTGTCATTCGTCGATCTTTGACAGTTGTTTCAGGTCGTCAGAAACCCGAAAGTCTGACAACCAGTCGTACCAAGGAAGTCGTATTACCCAGTAACTGAGTTGTGGAGATCAGTAAGGCAATCGCTCCATGAAAAATACTGGTAGTCAACTGCATCCGGTTAGACTGGAAACCGACACCAACATAGTTGGGAAAAGGCTAGGCAGATGAAGATGAGTACTTTCGTATGTAAATAACGTACCCAACCTACCTACATAATATTATATATTGAAGTGGGCGAGATCAAACAAAATGGTTCTCCAAAAGATACATGTACCAAGAATATTAATTGCACGTAATACATGTACCTACTACAATCAAAATAGACGATGCAAATAAATGGCAAGCAAGTGATTTGTACAGGGAAATGTTACCGAGAGTCGGAAAGGCGTTTTATGTCGGTCGAACGATGTCGGACGTGAGTCTTGCATTGTTCCTGGAACTGTAGTCGTTCCTTTATGTTCGAGTAGGTACCGATCCCGCAAACTGGATTAGCTTCAATAAGATTGAATATAAAACGTCATAATGTGTTATGAAGACTGAATTTGTACAGTATTGTAGACAGATTTTTGTTGATTTCAAAAATTATGTGAATAGTTTCGGTTTGCAATGCAATGTTTTTTAAGTCGTGACTGACATAACTTGGACGCTAGTTTGAAAACTTTTCAAGCAGAATGGTAGAGCACAAAATATGTGTTGAAACTTATAAAACTTTCATGAATCCCTTGTAGGTACCATTTATCGCGACTGCATTGATAGGTATTTGGGCAGTTGATGCTTTTTGAAGTTTTATTATAAATTCAAACACCAAACGGTATTTACATACATACATATATACGATATTTTACGGTCGTTGAAGACAAATGAAAAATTATAGTAGCGAGAAACACTAGAATTTTCAATTTATCAACAGTAACGTTTTAGTCATAAATCAACATTCAATAGCGGTCGGCAAATAAAATTTAAAAAATACAGCAGTTTCGTTTTCATTTTTTACTGTCACTTTTTGCACTGCTGAGCAGTATTGTTGCGCTACATAATTGCGCTATTTGTCTTTCAATGTCATGTAATGCGTTATTGTTTTTTTACTTGTTATTTTTTGTTGTATCGCGTGTTCGGTAGTAATGTGCTAAACAAACACTTACAAATGTTTGTTATGTGTCCTAAATATATGCGCATCTGAAATAAACTGTACGCTGCCGATACTTGTTGGTAAAAGTTTATATTCATCGAATTAGCACGCCTGTCTGATTCTTAGGTACTGGAAGAACAGAGCGAAGTTAATATTCTGATAGTTATTCATTAATTATTCTTGTTTATTCCTGGCTGATCAAATACATATTTGAATAGGAATCTGGCATTGCCTTTGCAATTTTCACAACAGGCAATTTATCAGCCCAATATCACCATATAAAGTTACTTTATCATTTCATTAGTTAGTTAAGTAAATACTATTAATGAAAACTAGTTAAATTTATACAAAAATAATCTTCAAGTGTATTGATAAACCAATTACTCCAATATCTAATATTTCAAACGATCGAGAAATAGGTCAACCTTCGTAACCTAAAAGCTAGACTGTCTGCATTGTATCTATTTTAAACTGTCTGACCGAAATTAAACGAGAGCTAGAACGAAATTTGTCCAGGTTTGTCTGCGCTTAGTGTGCATATGTGAAACCGACATCGTGATTCCTGCTATTTAATCGATTTTAGCTTTCATGAGGCTTTTAAAACGGATCAAGAGTTGGAATGTGTTGTTTTCACGTCGTTGACGCACCCAACCTCTTGTCATAGTTCCAAACTGGTTCATGCTGACTTTCGTGAGACACATTTGTGTTTTTGTAATGTTTACAATTTTACGTTCGTGTTTGATTCGGGATCGCCTGAAGTTTAACGAGGTCGACTAGCAACCTCGCCACGGTATGATCATTTGACTGCATGGTCCTTTATATCCGGACTGGTCGGGTGGGTAATACCAGAATAGCTGATGGGAATCACCGTTAAGAGCATGTAATAGTTCAGCTCAAATTCATATTTCGCCCTCACTTCCCCGCGCTATGTACCACTCTATCCCAAGCACTGTCAAACTGATTCAGTTAGGGTAACTACAAGATAAATGAAAATATTTTGAAAGGTTAGCTAATTATTTGTAATTTACTAAGGTTGGTAACGTACATACAGATGTCCAACCAAAAGTTTACGCTTCGGCAATCACTGTCTATCTTCAAAAATATGAACGCGCGATGATGAGATGTAATATAGAGCTGTTACAACCATGGAAGTACTTTGTCTATTTTGTATTACCATAGTTAGAAAATTTAAGATTAACCCCTCTACGCCCTTCTATAGAAGACTCCATGTCACTCTTAGCCACGTGAATCAGTTGTTTTCAAACGTCATCACGAATCGTCTCGCTCGAAGACTCGACGAGTTTCAGCCACCGGAGCAGGCCGGCTTTCGAGAAAGATACAGCACCTCAAACCACACATCCTGCGACAAATTATACAGAAGTCCAAAGAGTATAATCGACCCCTATGTCTCACAAGGAAGAATCACAAGGCTTTCTCATAAGAAAGCCTTGTGATTCTATCGAGATCTGCTCTGTTTTGAAGTTTCTGCAGCGATACCAAGTCGACTGGCGATACATCCAAGTGCTTAGAAGTATTCATGAAAACGCGACAATGACCGTTCATACTCAAGGACAGCGAACTAAACAGATCTCACTGCATTGAGGGGTGAAACAAGGGAACGCAATTTCTCCGACATTGTTCTCTAACATATTGGAGGATTGTAAGACGCTGAACTGGGAAGGACGTGACATAAACATCAACGGCAAAATATAATATTAATACGTACATCTCACACTTAAGATTTGCTGGTGACTGTCCGGGACCGATTGCTGTCAATGGCGTTGCACTCAAGGTAGTTGGAGAATACGTTTGCCTTGGGAAAAGTCTGCAGTATGGTAAGAACAACTTTAAAAGGGAGGCCAACAGAAGAATTCTCGTCCATTTATGGAATGGTAGGTCCATAAATTCAAGGTCACTCAGCGAGCTATGAAACGGGCTATGCTTGGAATCCCTATGAACGATCGAATTCGAAACTAAGTGATCCGACAGAGAACCAAAGTTGTCGACATAGCTCACAGAATATACAAGCTGGGCCATAAACGTAGAACCGATGGCTGTTATGTTGGCTGACCGTGAGTCGGCAAACATAAGGTAGGATGCCCTCAGGCTAGGTGGAGCGACAATCTTAGCAGGGTGGCTGGTAGCAGCTGGATGAGTTTTGCCGATAATCGAGTTGAATGGCGTGCAATAGGAGAGGCCTATATCGAGCAGTGGACTGCTGCCGAAAGCTGATGATACCACTACGCAATTCCAAAAAAAATTCAAGACTTTTGAGTGACAGATGGCGAGTGCAACCGGAATAGGTAACTCGAAAGAGAGAAAATTTCATTCATGCGTAATGATAGGTGCACTGCTACAAAGCGCGGCAGTAGAAAACTTACAAGGTAACCTTGCGGTGCGACGTTCGAGCTAATTCAGAAACACGAAAATTACTGAGGCGCATACCTTTTCTGGTTTAACTGTTCTGTATTTAGCTCAACTAACTTTATTACTTAGGTAGCTTCATAAATTATGTAGGAAGTGGGTAGTCAGTATTACTACAGCCGGATAATTTTCCTACAGGTCTAGAGAAATAAAAGTTATGGTCTATCACAACTTGTCACACAACTAGGTGCTGACCATACATCCACGTGGCGATTGATGCATCATAACATTTTTCTGACTCCACGACCTGAACACGCGTTAGGCCAAACTGTGCTTAAACAAATACATACATTTATTTAAACTAAATAATAGGCTTTTATCACTCAAAAAACTTAATAAATAATTAAATTGACTTATATTAGTAACGGTATAAGAACCTATGCAGCTTGTCACTTCTTTTATATCCAATGATTAATTCAAAACGCGTGGAGCGCTTTTCGGATGTGTGTACTTTTAATTAATTTTAACAACGCGATCACACAGACAGACAATAAAGCGACTTTAATTTATTATTTGCACAGTGCCCTCCAAAAGCTAGTTGCCTTTTTTCCACTTCAGCTGTGATGATGATTTTATTTAAAAACATAATGTGGATGTTTTTAATTAAAAAATAATCAGGTAATCCTAAGGGATCACTTGATTGGGCACGCCACAATTGCGGCGATAAGTCTCCTCTTTGTGGAGTGGCTGGAGAGGCGCCACGGCGCCCTCACCTTCCGCCTGACGCAGGTCCTACGCGGACACGGTTGCTTCGGGAGGTTCCTGTTCAGGATAAGGCGGGAGGAACCGCCAGGGTGTCACCACTGTGTGAATAGCCCGGAGGACAAGGTGGAGCATACTGTGGAGGTCTGCCCGGCTTGGGCGGAGCACCGCCGCGTCCTCGTCGCGGCGATCGGCGGCGGCGATCTCTCGCGTCCGGCCCTGGTCCAGGCCATGGAACGGAGCGAGAGTGCATGGGAAGCCGTCACCTCCTTCTGCGAAGCGGTAATGCTCGCAAAGGAGGAGGCGGAGCGCGTGAGGGAGAGGCAATCTCTGCGCCCTCACGCCCCTAGTCGCCGCAGGAGACGCCCTGGACGTCGGGAGTCATCAGCCGAATTCCGGCCACCGTAGGCGCGGGCTTGCGGGCGGCGAGCAATGGGCAGCTCGCCGCCCGGCAAGGACCAGGTCCGAGTCGACGGCGCGTTGTGTTCCACGCGCGCCTCAAAGAGATGTCAGCACGAAGTGACGGGGTCCGCCAGGGCCGATGCCTGCCAGTACCGCAGGTTGTCACAACCTTCGATGCAGTTGCCTATGCAACTGAAGGAACACGGGTGGGTTTTGGTCAGTAAAAGTCTGACACGCCCTCCCGCTCCGCCCGGAGCGGGAGAAGTCATATGATGATTTCCCATCCAGTAAAAAAAAAAGGGATCACTTGATTAATTTTATGGTGTCATAGGAATTAGTCAATAAAAACGTTATAGTATACAGTTAAACATTTGGAACTAGGAATTTTGAATTATAATGGTTTTGTAAAACTCAAAAAAAAAACTCAAAACTCAAAGCATTTATTTCAATTAAACCAATTACAGGCACTTTGTTAATTAAGAATGTCTGAATTGTCAAGGGGTCGGTCAGTCAGAAAAATGAAGCTAGTTGCCCATTCCAAAGCGTAGTAGGTACCTATGGAGAAGAACGGGCAAGAAACTAAACTCCATGGACACTCTTTTAAATCAAAATATGGTTACAAAGTATTAGTTACATCATTCATGTTAAAAATTATGCATGTGAGAACGATTCAGAACGTTAAAAGCGTCCGTAATGAAAAGTTTAAAACAATCCAAATATTAAATTAAATTATAATAAGCCATGGCAGCAAAGAGATGACCAGCCCCTACTGACGGCGCCCGTTCACGAACATCACGCATGGATTAGCACCATTCAGCTCAACCATTTTGAAGGGAGCTAAATGATCCAACACATGTGCCACCATCAGCGAGACATTTGAGCGAGCATGACATACTCTCAGCCGCCAGGGCACATTCAAGTCAATGAAAGACGTACCCAGTAAATGGTAGCTTTATAGTATATACATAGTACTCACACATGTGCTATACAATTATACAATACTAGGAGATTGAATTTATATAATGCAAAAATTGTATTTTACAATCTTCAGCGGCTCCAACAGTACTTTCAAATGCTAATCAATTTATTTATGCGTCCTGTGTCACGGCTGAAGTGGAAAAATGTCAAATAACTTTTGTGTTTAGTGTAACTGTTTGTTTCCAGGAATATAACCCATTTATTTGAATGTTTCTCCGCAAAATTTCTAGTGTAAGCCTACCGGCGTTCCTATCCTCGGTCCACAGCACCGAAAAGTTAACCACACGAATCTTGGTTCCTGCTCAGGTTGACTCTGAAGTGCCGTGTTTGACGGACGCGGTGAACGCCTGGAAAGTGGCTTGGCCGGACACGGTTCACCCCGAGAACCCGTCTTCCCAGAGACAGTAGGATGAGCCGCTCTGCAAGTTGGTACGGAATAAACTTATTAATACCTCCACCAATACTGCTGAGCGTGCCCGCCTGCTGGCTGTGAGTGAATGGGAGTCGGGCCTCTGGCTTCAGGCGTTACCGTCACCCAATATAGGCACTATGCTGGGTGACACCACATTCCGGCTCGCTACATGTTTGCGTCTGGGCGCTCCTTGCGGAGCTCCACATCGCTGTCAATGCGGTGAAGCAGTCAACTGTCTCGGACACCATGGCCTATCCTGCAGCAAGAGCGTTGGACGGATGGCAAGGCACGCCAGCATTAACGAGATCATTCGTCGGGCTCTTGTCTCTGCCGGGGTGCCAGCTGTTTTAGAACCCAATGGCTTGGCACGCGACGATGGAAAGAGGCCCAATGGAATGACCATAATGCCTTGGAAGTTGGGTAGGCCTTTGGTGTGGGATGCAACCTGTGTCGACACCCTCGCGCCATCCCATCTTCCTAGCACGGTGGGCTGTGCTGGGGCGGCTGCTGCAGGAGCAGAAAACCTCAAACGGCGCAAATATAACAACCTTATTGGGAGCTATATGTTTGAGCCGTTTGGGGTTGTAACGCTAGGGCCTTGGGGTCCGAGTGCTCATTGAATTTTTCGGGACATCGCTAAGCGGTTGGTTGACTCTTCACGTGACCAGAAGGCTGGCCTATTTTTAGCCCAAAGAATCAGCATTGCCATCCAACGTGGTAATACTGCCAGCCTTTTGGGCACTTATCCCATTGACAGTGATGCGGACGATTTTTTTGATGCCCAATGAGTTCCTGCCTTATTCTATATTTTTTGTATTATATACTTGTATATAACTGTATACATATTTTAGTGTTAGCTTGTAACAATAGTAATTAATCAGTGTATGTTAAATAAAAATGAAATTATATATTTAATCAATCAAAGTATGCACCATTGTTATTTTTGAATGTTTATATTTGATAGTCTGTTTACATTTTACAAGATTTTTTTTGTTCTTTCGTTGCTGTAGTTGTTGTGTGCTAATATTGAAGGAAATATACAAATGAGCCTCTTACCTATATCGTATCTTTTTAAGATTTTATAATGAGCCATAACTTTTAAAACTAACTGAGCCTCTGTTACCTTTTTGAGAAAAAAATACTTTAAAGTGTGTTCTCTAACTACTAGAAGTTAACAATATGGGTATATTAATGGACCATTCACTGGTCCATATTTTCACCCCAAGCAATTATTATCTCCATTTATAAAAACTGCGCTCAGGGCAGTCCGTTTGAAATTCGTTCGAACGTGAATTGGATTAGGCCACGCATTGAAAAAGCTCGCGAAACAAGATCTGGACAGTAAATATATCAAATTAAAAAGTCACACATCACGTTTTCCGTTCAGATTCTGGGAAAATGGTAAACCACTGATGAAGAGGATGCCCTTTTTTATTTTTTATTTCGGGGGAAATCTCCAAAAGGCGCCCGGGAGTGAGGGATTTTTACCTCACTAAAACCACCCCGGTGGATCGCCATCTGCACATGGAAGGGGTCAGAGGTTTTTATCCGTTTGGATGTCACAGGCGATTTTTATTAAATTCCTGGATCTCTTGCTTTCGGGGGTAAATTGGGATAGAGTTTCTTTAAATGGCATCATTTACAGGCCCTTGAAAGAAATTTTATTGAAACTTATAATGGGGTGTTAGTGTGCGTTAATTCCGGGACATGTTGTATTTAAAATGTATTTATCAAATACCTATATAAAATAGAAAATACTGCCCATAATAAAGCCAAGAAAAGATAGACATGTATAGGAGAGATATATTTCCCTAGCAACAACATAATCAGCCTATAATGTTCCTACTGGTGGGACACAAGCCTTCTCTCAGTGAGAAGGAGTGGGCCGGAATCCACCACGCGTGTCCAGTGCGGGTTGGTAGATGCGTTGGTAGTGCGGGCCGTCTTCAAACTTTTTATTTATTTTATTAGACAGTGACAGTTAGTTTACGCTCTCGCTATGTCATCTCAATGACAAGACGCATTTAGATTTTTTCTCTTATCTTGACTTGATACGTTTTTTGAATCAAAGGGTTTGGTATAGATTTTTGTAAAAAAAACCTTTATTTCTTACTGTAGTCAAACAATTTGGGACGACAGTTAATTCCAAATTCGAACCCATAATCCCTGTTTTATCAAAACGTAGTTTAATTCCAATTAAAATCTACTGCATCGACTCAATTTCTGCATTTTCTTGTACTCAAATATCAGTTGGTCCGCTAGAGTTCTTTGATCCACAAAAGCAATAGTTTTGTGAATCAAAATAGTTTTTGTAAAAATTGCCCATTTTCTTCCTCACTATAATTATTTTTTTCAGCTGTAGTCCCATTACTGTACATTAATTACAAAGTGAAAACTGCAGCTTACTGTAAACTACCAATCATGCTAAGATATTTTTTTGCAATGAGGTAGTATTGACCCTTACAGAAAATAATTAGACTCAATAAAAATTACAGAAACTTTGATAGTACTGAAAAAAAAATGCGATCACCATTTAGCACATCTAACCGCTTTGCAAACGAAATCTAGTTGGAAGCTCATATCACGAATTACCTACTCAATTTCCAAATGCAATTTAGCAATCGCAATATTACTTTCATAAAACTCTCATCAGGGCACCAATTTTGTATTATTTATCCGAGAAATCTTACCACATGCAAACCACGACAATGACGTCTCTTTTTAATGGCAATTAATCGAAATGTCAATCGTACGACATGTATTTTGACAGTTCGAACCACTTCATTGTTTCTTAGAGAATACGTTAATGGCAGATGTCGTGATTAACTCTAAGGAATCGTTAAGTGGTCATACTGAAGCAGGGCCCAGGAGTCAATCAAATTATCGTAAGTATTTGGATGTCAATAACTATGAAAATGTCCCTGACTTATGAAGAATAATTTCATTAAGGTTTCACACCCGTGCTATACTCCGGAACAGCCCGCCAAGTTCCAAATTCTACCATAGCCATATTAGCCACGCGGCTAGGTCGCGATCCAAACTACTCCAGCAATCACGCCCGGACTTTTGCAATAGTGAGTTGTGTAAAACTAATTCTCGTAGGTATTTTATGATGATGTTTGAGCCCTCCATGTTACACAGAACTTCAACGAGGAGCATAAGGATAACCCTCGTGTATTCGAATTGATCCCCAAGGGGTTGTTTTAAAAAATCCCTCATTAGTGGGCTACAATTTTTGAGGAATATTCTGTCTCATTTTGCAATTCAAGTGGTTTGGTTCCAGCGCTGACACAACATTCAGTCAGGACGTTTTGTCTTTTATTATAAGGTGTAACAATAATGTAGAAAGTAGACCTGGATTATTAGTTAAAGGTGGTTATTATTTTCATTAAATATCTATAATATTGTTGCATAACAATTGGTGTACAGACGCCGAGCACATACTCGTAAAGCTACTACAATCTGTCAAATGTCTTTAATAGATTTTCAACTTTATCGCTTTGAAAAAAAAAAATTTGACAGTTTCGGGTAGCTTGACCTGCTGGCGTCTGTACCTACTAAAAAGTCGATGTGAAAATTATATGAAAATATCAATTTGCAAATTAAACGATTGTTACGTTTAATTTGCAAATTGATCTTTTCGTATCACTTTCACGTCGATTCCGCAAGTAATTACTCAATTCTTAGTCTACCGTGCACTTCTCGAATTCAAAAAGAACTAACAAACATATTTTTGATAAATACAGAACTAAGCGGCACACTGATAAAATTTGTGGCAAATCTAACAAGACGGCCTTATATGCCAGAAGCATTTCAGTATGGCACCGCGAATATACAATCACTTACCAAAGTCTATACTAGAAACTCCATGCATCGATGAATTTAAAAATAAATTAAAAATATTCTTGCTATTTAAATGTTATTATTCAGGATTATTTAACAGAGGATGTAAGGATATACTCGTATTGTTCTCAGAAATATTGTTGTTGATGTGACATGTGATTAGTGCACTAATTAATTATCTATTATTATTACTTTAACATTTATTTACAAATATACCTTGACATTCTCATTTAATACATGACATTATAATCTTTTATTATTCTTGTGACATTATTATTTGGTAATGTTTTATTATTATTTGCCACGGTGAAATTACCAAAATCGTGTTACTAATTATTGTTGCAAGTAATTTTATAACAACGTTGTGATACAGTCAAAGCATCATATGACTTCTCCCGCTCTGGGCGGAGCGGGAGGGCGTGTCAGTCTTTTACTGACTAAAACCCACCCATGTTCCTTCAGTTGCCTATGCCAGGGGCCACGGTATCTCTTTCGAACAACCCGCGGCCCGGGCAGGCATCGGCCCTAGCGGACCCCGTCAGTTCGTGCTGACATCTCTTTGAGGCGCGCGTGGAACACAACGCGCCGTCGACCAGGGCCTGGTCCTTGCCGTCCTTGCGGGCGGCGAGCAATGGGCAGCTCGCCGCCCGCAAGCCCGCGCCTACGGTGGCCGGGAATCGGCTGGTGACTCCCGACGTCCAGGGCGTCGTTAGCGGCGACTAGGGGCGTGAGGGCGCAGAGACTGCCTCCCCTTCACGCGCTCCGCCTCCTCCTTTGCGAGCATTACTGCTTCGCAGGAGGAGGTGACGGCTTCCCATGCACTCTCGCTCCGTATCATGGCCTGACCAGGGCCGGACGCGAGAGATCGCCGCCGCCGATCGCCGCGACGAGGACGCGGCGGTGCTCCGCCCAAGCCGGACTGACCTCCACCGTTTGCTCCATCGTGTCCTCCGGGCGATCCACACAGTGGTGACACCCTGGCGTTTCCTCCCGCCTTATCCTGAACAGGAACCTCCCGAAGCAACCGTGTCAGGGTAGGACCTGCGTCAGGCGGAAGGTGAGGGCGCCGTGGCGCCTCTCCAGCCACTCCACAAAGAGGAGACTTATCGCCGCAATTGTGGCGTGCCCAATCAAGTGATCCCTTAGGATTACCTGATTATTTTTTATTTAAAAACATCCACATTATGTTTTTACATAAAATCATCATCACAGCTGAAGTGGAAAGACAACTACCTTTTGGAGGGCACTGTGTATCAATGCAAATAATAAATTAAAGTAGCTTTATTGTCTGTCTGTGTGATCGCGTTGTTCTTCTAAACCACGCAACGGATTTTTATACAGTTTTCACTATAAATAGTTTATTCCGAAGGTTCATGTATATAAATTAATATTAAACAAACATTATAATAAAGAAATCGTGTGTCATATAAAAAAGTGAGGAACGCTTTGTTAAAAGTAATTAAAAGTAGACACATCCGAAAAGCGCTCCACGCGTTTTGAATTAATCATTGGATATAAAAGAAGTGACAAGCTGCATAGGTTCTTATACGGCGCCTCTCAAGCCACTCCTCAAAGAGGGGACTTATTACCGCAATTGTGGCGTGCCCAGCGACAATCGCAATCTCCATGTCGCCATGAGCTCCCGCCGAAGCTCTGTCCGCTGTACCGTGATTTCTCGCGGCAGCAGAGTTACGCCCCGGCGTTTTGCCTCCTCTCGCCGCTCCCGTATGTGGGCGAGGACTTTTGCCTCCAGATCCCATGGCGGCAATCCGGCAAGGAGGCTCGCCGCCTCAGCGGAGACCGTACGGTATCTTCGGATCACCCGGACGGCCATGACCCTTTGGGACGCGTTCAACTGGCGGACTGGTCGCCCGCTTCAAGTAACGCGCCCACACCGATGCGCCGTAAAGGGCCATGGACCGCACGACCCTCGCATTGAGCCTCCGGCAGGAGGCGTTTGGACCCCCTAGATTGGGCAGGAGCCGCCTCAAGGCAGCCCCGGCCCGCTCTAGTCTGGAAGCCAAACGTCGGAAATGCGGCACGAAGTTCCACCGGCCGTCGAGGACGAGTCCCAGGTACTTCATCGTCGACTCGACGCCGAAGTGAACCCCTCCTACCGTTATTTGGGAACCCGACGGTGGCGCGTCCCGAGGATCATGAAAACACATGGCCTCGGACTTGTGCAGGGCCACCTCGAGTCCCAACTGCCGGATCCTCTCGACGATTGTCGCAACCCCGTGTGTCGCTATTTCGGTCGCTGCTTGGTGCGACCTCACCTGCGCCAGGACCAGCGTGTCGACAGCGTAGCAAACCACGCTGACGCCGCTAGGGAGGTCGGCGCGCAGCGCCCAGTCGTACCCGATATCCCACAGATGCAGCCCCAGGACCGATCCCTGTGGGACATCGCACGACATCTCTCGGTCGGTCGGTTCCACTCTCCCCGGTGATCGGACGGCCCTGTCCGTCAAATAGGCGTCGACAATGCGACAGAGGTAGGTCGGTCCGATCCGGTGATAACGGAGTGCCTCCCTGATGCAACTTCAGGGCAGGGTATTGAAGGCATTGGCGATGTAGAGACACCGCCAAGACAACCCCACCCCGGGCCACGGCATTCCCCGTCGTGAGGGCTAGCACGCGCATGATGGCGTCCACCGCAGAGCGCCCCCTGCGGAAACCAAACTGGCTTTCCGCCAAATCCGGCCCCATCCGCACCAGCCGTCCGACAAGGCGGTCAGCAATGACTCTTTCAAAAAGCTTGCCCACCTCGTCGAGTAGCACGATGGGCCGGTAAGCGGACGGAGAGTCCGCAGGACGCCCCGGTTTCTTGATGAGGACCAGTTTCCCCGTTTTCCAATGTAGTGGGAACCGGCCCCTCTCCATGCATGCGCTTAGTAACCCCCTTAGTCGAGGCCCGAGAGCCTCCAAGGCCAGAACCCAGGCTTTTCCAGGTAAGCAGTCGAGTCCTGGGGCGGTATTTTTGGCATTCAGCCTACATACCGCCACTCTTAGCTCTACCTCGGTCACCTCCGGAGCATCGTCGTCGTCGTCGGTGGTGTGGTCCGCATCTGGCATCGCAGGAGGCGGAGCCATGGGCGGGGAAGTATGTTCCCCTCGCAAAGGAAACAGATTTGCATGCCTCAAGGCATAATATGGTTCAACTATGCCCTGTTTTATATTTTTAACAACTTTATGTAATTACCCATATTACCAAATAAATGATTTTGAATTCGAATTTGAAAAGCTTAAAAATTTAGTCTAAATTTAGTTTTAGTAGTCCATGAAAGCGCCAAATATGCCCACGAAATGCAAATTTCCTTTCGCTTTTCAATTTACAAGTTAGTAGTAATAAGTTGTATGTTTTTTGATCAAATGATTCGCAAGTTTAACAACTATGTATTTATGGAATTATAATCATTAAAATCATCAATACCTAACTCTCTAAGTTCAAATTGTTTGTTCAAATGAACCTTGATTGGTTTTAGACTGTAGATCATCAGGGAGATCAAGTTTTGACATGAAGTTTTGATTAAAAATAACCTACCTATTTGTAGTTGGTAGGTAGCAGATACCTACTTGGTTTTCATATTATTTTTATATGTACAATTTCAAACCCATGTAAGTAGATACCTACACTTTCATTTTAATTAAAACAACAACATAATCAAATAAATGGATACAACAAGTTGTTTGTCAAGGAGCTCACGACGTCAATAGTTTTTTCTTCTTTATAAGTATCTAAATAAAATTTTAATTTTTAATTCATAAGATTATTTACTATTATTAGCATGATTTACCTAATTAGGGTGAGTCCTCGACAATTTTTGTCACGCCATGGCAATAAATCAAATAAACAGTTTCAAAGTAAATAAAATGTTAATATTTTTCTATATCTACCTAGTTATTTTAATTGTGTTGTATTTGTACTTACAAAAATTAAACGAATATACAGGATTTTCGTGTCGAATTCTACGGTATCTACCTAAATGTATAAATCTAGAGTCTAAGCAATTAATGAATCTCGAAAATGATTTAATATAATCCCATAAGTGCACAGGAAGTTGTGTCGAGAATTCGACAACCGCAACTTGGTGGACGATAAAATACGCGTTGGCCACGCCGACGGGCGCGCGGCTTCTTATGAATAAATTATTACTTGGCGGCAGGTGGAATGACCTGACACAAAATGTTTTGATGGAATTGTTTTAATTGGACGTTATCTCGCCTCAACTATCGCACCCGATACTTCGTTACAAAAATATGAATTTTGTTGCCTGACGATTCACACCAACGTTCGCATTTAATTATAACTTCATTGTTGCATCTTGATATTGGTCCAAAACAAATAACTAAGCGGAAAGACCGCGATTAATTGTAACTCATTTGATAAAGCTATTATAGTGTTTAACGGCTTGTCGGATATCTAATAACATGTGGCTTTTAAAGAATAGAAGCCCGAAACGACAAGGCTGAAAAAAATAACTATGAATCGTTTAGTCACCTCCAATCATGAATGACGATCCAAGTCAATCCTTGATAAGTAGGTATTCAAATTAAATTGGGAAAACAAACAAATACAAGTAACATTTTTAAGGAGTAAACATCTGAAAAAAAACTGACCAAGTGCGTGTCGGACCACGCACAATGAAGGGTTCCGTAGTTGGGATAAATTTATCCCAAGAACAAGCTTAACTTTGTAGTTCCAAAACATTTTCTCTTATACATTCCAGCTGCAAATATTAGTTTATATGCGAAATATGGAGAGATTTACCATGTTATTTTAAGACCATAGAATTCTTATTGGTTTTTCTTTAAGTTATTATGAGTATAGGACTATAATCTGTATTTTTTTAGAATGGTTAATTTTCATCTTTCAAATACTGGTACTCAGCTACATCCGGTTAGACTGGAAGCTGACCCCAACATAGTTGGGAAAAGGCTAGGCAGATGATGATGATGGTCAATTTTTATCTATTTCTTCAAGAGCCTTAAAACTATTCATTTTAAAATTATGAATAAGTGTTTGAAACTCTCACACCCTTACATTTGGATGTCACGCGGTAAAATATGTATAACATAAATAAAAAATAAAAATATTTGCCTCCCAAAAGTGGACATTCAATATTATTTTATTTACGCTACACATCCGTGTTTGGGTGGCAGAAATTCATACGTGTACCAAATTCTAATTTAGTCGGTCCATTCGATTCGGAGCAAAATGACTGTGATAGAAAAAGACACACGAGTGATCCACCAAGGGTTCCATTTTTTTTCACAATCAGGCTTCCATACCAAACTACACTGAGCAGTCTAAAGAACGGTCGCTGGTCTGCCGTAATTACTATTTTGACAGATATTATATACCTGCGTACTGAACTAAACACCTAAATGATGACGTAGTGTCAAGGAGAAAAAAAAAGTAAAATTGATCTGCACTATATGTTTCGCTTAAGTGCGTTTTTTCATTTGATAAAGATTTTGGTGAAAAGAACTTTGTAAGTACTATTTTTGTTTTTTGTCAACAAATACTTTTGCAAATAGTTATATTAATATATAAGTAGTAAGCCTGTATTATCCCACTCCTGGGCAAAGGCCTCTCTCCAATATTTCCGTCGACTCCGGTTCTGCGCCACTTGTCGTCAATTGTTAAGAAAGACATCCAAGTTGTCCCGCCATCTCCTTCGTGGTCTGCCGCGGCGCTGCCTCGCGGTGTTCAGGCACCTACCCTGTGTTTTACGGGCTCATCACAACATCACCCATCAATATTTAAATTCATACATTGCAAAGATCTCTAGAAACATCTTTGTATCAGACGGACAGAAAAGTGATCTTTTAAAGGTTATATTTATCTATTGATCCTAAAAAATACTCGGTGTAACGTAATCTAGACGCCCCATATTGTTAGGATGCTTGAATATGAATGTACGATAGACAAATACCGTAACTAGTGGCGTGAATCATCAGGGTCTAAAAGTCACGGCAGACAAAAGCCACATGAGCGAAGACATAAAAAAATGTAACAATCGGGTTATCGTCGAAAAGGGCAGAGAACGATGGCAAAATTCTGAGACCTTTCTCTATATTAATATATAACTCAAATGATATACATTACTTACGTTAGTCAAATAAATATACCTATGTACTGATTATGGCAATAAAGAGGCTTTAGAAATTATAATTATACGCAATAACAACCCGTCTAGGCAGGTAATAATAATTACAAAATATAATAGTAATTATAAAACCCACATAGAATGAGTATGCGGGTCTATACATAACATAGAAGGTGAATGTCAAGTGTAGGTATGGTATAATAAGTAATAAGTGTAAGTAAGGTATGTTCACGTATGATTCAGAAGGGTTGTCGACATATTCATCTACGCAAAAGGTTCTTTCAGTTCAATTAAATAATCTTCTCCTGGCTCTACCTACTACTGCCGAGTTATGCCAGGGTCCTTCTATAATTTCTTATAATTAGGTCTTTCTAAAATCCTGAATGGTCAATTTCATAGGCCCCCATGATGCTAATTCAATAACTATGCCACGTCTTATGGAGCAGAACTGAATTCCTACATCGAGTACCTACACTACTCGTATTTGTGTAAATTATCATCTCATCAACTCAACATTTCTTCGACTTGAAAATAACGATTCAAAATAATAAATTGGTTAAGAAAACAAAGCAATAGCTAAAATCTTAATATCATTAAACTATGTTTTTGGTTACGAAGGATAGCGCGCAGTGGCAACACATTCAGTCTTATTACAAAACAAGTTTTATCTTCAGACCCAGGTTTAAACCATGGAGCTACTTTTGAATGTCAAACTTAATTCCGACTACGGTAACGTTCTTAACAAAACTCACTACTTAGTATCAAGTTGTTAATTTTGTAGTTAAATAACTGTAATTCAGTCACAAAATTTCGTTCTTATTACCAAAAATGGTTCGATGGTCTAAACAATGTCTAAAGAAAAACCTGGTTTTGTGATAAGCCCGATAATGTTTTTGGGTCAAAATTCATTGGGGAAGAACTCTAATGGACAAATGTTTGATATATATATACAATAATTTGTATCGAAACAAATTGTAATTTGTATAAATACAGGGGGGTCATTCAGATGGGTCAGCAAGAACAGCTAAGTACCTTAACCGTTACAGCTACATGAAAACGTTCTTAGGAGACCATCGGTACATTTTGGAGCAAGACAGATCTACATATAATTGTATATCTCATAAGGATTTCGGCTACGGTAACATTTTCTATTATTTTTAAGTGACTGAAGTTTGCGAGCAATGTTAGCGATACTGCATATTTCCGATTAGTTTTGATCCGAACTGTTAAAACAACATTTTCATTGTTTTTCTTCAGATCTGCCAAGTCGGCCGAAAGTGTTCTTTGGGCAAAATCTGTAGTGGCAAGGTTTCACAATAACATCATTTACGTAAAAAAACGAAAAGCTTTTTAACAAGATGTTCGTCTAACCACAAACAATCTTTCGTTTACCACGATTTGTGGCACCGGATTAAGTACAATTCACTCGCAATAAATTTCAGAAATCATTTATACTTATATACTTACCTACTGTCGATACGAATCAAACGAAGATTGCGTTACCCAGAATTAAGTTAAGTTAACTTCTACATGACCCTAGAACAAAAAAAAATACGTTTTGCAACATTTATGATAAGGGTCGCCGGCCATTATCAGTTGCATAGGTATTTAAGCAGACCGTTAGCACGCAGATCCCTGAAGACCTAACGAGTTCCAAAGACCATTATCTCTAAGTTCATGTCCACTCGTGTACACTCAACTACACGATAATTATATAATTTTCGTAGTTCGTCAAGCGCCTCGAGAATGAGGCACGCATTCATTAGACTCTCCGGAAGTCCGTCGCGTGCTTCCATCGCCGATAGCCCATTGAATTATTTATACTTTTAATATTGTAATTATTATACACCAGCGGTCTGCCTCATTATCATTTAGGTTATTATATTAAATGTTATAATAACGCTCACACAGAAAGGTTATACATTTTGATAAGGAGATAACGTCCACTGTCAGCGTTTAATGAGCGTTTTCGTTTATACCGATCGACGCACTCGCACACTCGAATGCTAATTCCGTAGTCGGCAACTTGTTGTTTATATTATTACACGCGACGAATAAATTCTTTTACAATTTGTACTCGTTTGTCGAACTTGACGATCTCATTTCGATACCGAATGTTATAAAGTGGTCGCTGGTACCTACACGAATAACAATGTTTTTTTTTTAACTTGACACCAGACTGCAAAATTCTTCGGTAGCCTTATCATTGTTAAGATAAATGATTTTTTTACAAAAACCTTAAGATCTTGCACTGTCACGAGCTTTATTGCCAAAAATTCGGTACTAGCAATATTTTATACATTACCTACAACCTACCTGCCTACATATCCAGAACCATAGCTAGAAGTTTAGTTTGACACTTTTAAGTTAATATATACCTACTTACCTACTTTTAACATTGACGTTCTTACCAGATTTTCTCAAAAGATACCATTTCGGTAGGTTTAAAACAATAAAGTAGGGTTTTTACATATAGGTACGTACCTACATAGTTTATCTTCTCTACTACAGAGCAAGAACGTATTAGTTTGGTATTTTGGTCATAATCATTACATTTGCAGTCTGCAGGTATTTTAAAATTCAATATGCGTTTTGGCGTACCTATATGAAATTTATTCGGGCTTGCACAGTCCAGCCGAGTGTGGCACAGCTGCACTATAGTATAGAATTTCATTAAAAATTACCGGTTCTTAAGTAAAATAATGCGGGTAGACGGTTCGTTGGCAAATGGCGGACACACGTGTCCAAGGAAGTACCTAAGGCCACCTGAACGCTAAACTAGTGGATTTTCTCACGGTGTAGCAGTAAAAGGGTATAACGCATTAAAACACAATGGGAAAAACTAGTAACAGCACTTAGCTGTCCGAGACCAAGTGGCCTGTGTCAAGTTTCGACTGTTGAACGACCGTGTGGTGGACAAATTATATTTTAAGTCATTCGAAAAACAGACAGCATTAATTAGAAGGAATAGATAAAACAAAAGTTTAAAAAAATGCTTGTCTGAAATGCCTCGTAAGTTGTTAACTCTTTACAATGAAGATAAGCAATAAAGAGGTGTTTCTATGAAAAACCTCTGTCATTCAATGTGAAATATACTTACTTACCGATAAAAATAATTATTAAAACTTATGCGCAGACCTTCACGACATCAGGGAAAAAATGCATATCTAGTTGTCGTGGAATTAATGAACATGGAAGCTATAGTTATTAAATAGTATGCCCATTTAATTTATTATAGGTACAATAATTACACAGGATAGTAATTCGCAAAACAAGTCGCAAATGCGTGCTTGATGTAGGTATTTATAAAAGGACTTTGAATTTCACGTAGTTAAGTAATATGCATTTTAATCATCGTATTTAGATACCTACTGCTAGTTAGCATTATTTCGGAGCTAAGTGTTAGTTCTAAAATTACACTAAATTTATATTTATCCTATCATTTGGCGCACCAAAAAGTTACGTCCATTAAAACCGCACCAAATTGTCATTATGAGGTTGGTAATTAGGCTAAACTAATTCAACTCAGCACTTTTCGAACGTCAGTGTCTACCTTAATATAATATGTTTAAAGGTAAGTTTTGCCGACAGTGACGGTGGTGGCACCCAAAAATAAAATAATTCCCATCGGTGCGGAAGTCAAATGATATTGGCAGCCGAGATTTTAAACAACGTCTGGTTAAAACAGAACAAGAGTGTTGTACAGGGACCGATACTTGTTAGATCCAAGTTGGGGTTGGTCAGGTGCTAGATTAGGTAGGATAGGATCAACCTGGGGGTTACCATACCTGCACTCTTATTCAATCTCAATCGTTCAATACCTAATTGACAAAAGTGTAATGTCATGAGATTTAGTAAGACATACACACCAACTGTAAGCTGTTACAGTTGGTGTAAATAAAAAAGTAACAGTTTACTTTGACCAGCCCTGCACAAGATCACATCACCTACACGAGTAGCACAACCCAGTTATTTGACTTAATGTAGAAAGATTTCCCCGGCGCAATGTCAAAAATGAAAACCAAAAATGTCACTTTAATATTATAGTAGTAGTTAGAAGTGGTCATGCTACGCGTGCTGCCCTGCAAATTTTAATCGTAGGTTAAATTAGAACAACGTCCAGCCGATATGCATTTAAGACTGTTTTTTTGTGTTTGCGCCAGGTGTCCAAATTGGTGACCGGCGCCAACAGGAAAAGCACTAGATACCAAAATCTAAGTACAAGCGTCAGTGGAGGTTCATCTTAAAATATATAATTATTAAAATATGAGAAAACAGGAACAAATATTAAAAAATACGTTGATTATAAAAAAAAAACAATTCTCTTGGCGTCGCTGTAACCCCGCGCTATTTATTTATAGCCGCCCAAGTGCGAGTCCCACTCGCGCACTTCTGTATTACCAAAATAGTGATCTTATAGTCGGTAAACTATTATCTCTGTTTTTTATTTTTTGTTTTAAGGTAGAGTAGTACAGATTGTAGTGCATAGGTAATGCACTACAAGCTGTCCAAGTTTGCTGCAACGAGTCGCTACAACGCAAAGCAGCATTGAAGCACGCTGATATGCGCTGTTTTGCTATCGCGATCAAAATCAAAGAATCACCGAACCGATGCAGCATTGATGAAATCGCTAAATCGCCTATCGCCGAAAATACAAGTATCCTGTCTGCCGCGGCCATACTAAACTCTATAATACGAAAGCTTACTTATAGAGAACTGTCAAAATGTTGACAACATTAAATATAAGGTATTATTAGGTATTATGTACGATGATTTTGAAATCATCAACTTATATCATTAAAATCCGACACATCAAGTACCTAAGCATGATGAATAATATTCATATGATTAATAAGATAAATATTTGAAACAGACTTTAAGTATATCGAATGCCATTATTTCCATCAATGATATTGATCCAAGGGTAATATTAATATGAACTAACGCCAGGAAGGTTCCTTGTTTAACTTTGTGCTTTGTGAGCGATTTCATCAAAGGGTCTCTTTTACAAGTAGGTGAATGTATTATCCCTTAACTAAAATTTATCGATGGACCATCAATATTAGTTACATAATATATGTGTCAGTAAATTTTGTTTGTATTTATGACATCACGACATATCTGACATTATTAATGTAAAGATCTTACCAGGAGATTTGCCGCGAACATTGTACCTACAAATGTTTCTTGCACGTTTTACTTTCAATTTGGTGTTTAATGATTTATATCGGAACACCAGTGGTAATACATTCGTTAATTTGCTTTCTTCGAGTTTTTTTGAATGTGCTTATTATGCGGCCACTGTGTTCACAAACATTAACTGACATTTTTAAGTCACGCTATCGTTAAGGCTCGCTATAAACGAATTTCAGTGGACGTATATTATATCGTAGTAATGCTTACAGTGGTTTGTTTTACTTGTAACAGAGATTAATGTTAAGAAGGTATTGTCATTTAAATTCAATTTAAGTAATCTACCCAACTCATCAGGGCCCGTATTCCCGTAATTTAAAACGTTCAAAATCTAGTCGCAGTCTCATCTCGGCGACAAACAAATGTCAAAAACTCGTCAAAATGTAGGGAAATTACAGGTATTTTTGACAGATTGAGACTGAGATCAGACTGTGAATGTTCTTAAAATTACGAGAATTACCCCTCTGATCATTGTAATAATTACATTCTAAATGGCTGAATGGACCCAATTATGACAACACTACTGTTAAACAATCAAAACATTAGGTACCAGGCTAACTAAAGAAAATTGCAAACGTGTAAAGATTCATCATACATATGTCCATTTACTAAGAATAATACCAATATTTCTTGTACAGGATAACATTTTAAAAAGGGGGTCTAGAATCAAATTCTTTATTCATGGTTAAAGTTTGCGCACAGGTTTTTATTTCCTATATAATCAAAAAAAGAGGTCAATACAGTGATAATGCTTGTGATAATAATTCATATGGTATCTGGACTTCCAGACTTACTTTCCTTCAGTCCTGAAAATTTACCTTATCCAGTAGGATCGAGTTCAGAATTTTCAGGTCTGCATTTAAAGCAACTTGTTTCGGTTACCTAGATGATTTGGTGTTTGTTTGTGGGCCAGATATGGTTGGAAAAAGAGTAAAGTACCTATAGTGAAAGGAAAAACCCAGTTTCAAAGGAAAAATGGGTGCCATTTGCCCAACAGTCAGTCATAAAAACGGAATGATAAAAAAATAATTACACTTATTTAATATTAGGGAGAATTGAACCGGGGTAGGTCGATACTAAATATACCTATCGAGACCTTTTCTATAGAGAAGCGTTTGCGAGAGACCAATTTCACGTTTTTTTAGGGCTCTTCAAAGTTGAGCTTCTGATCCAAACAATGAGATCACTCTAGTTAAGATATCAACTGATATCTACACTTAGTATACGAGACGCTCTATAGAGCAACCGTAATTTTTGCATTATTTCCGAAACTTCCATCGCTTAATGAACACCTATTTTTATGCTTTCCTGTTATCTACTTGATGTTATAATAAGGTAAGTATTAGTAATGACATCATATGAAATAATGTCCGGTCACAACAAAATAAGTAAGTAGGCCCCCGGCTACGGGCGATTATTAAAGGATTCCCCTCGAAAAAACAAATGGGTCTTAGGCCTGCTTTAACAGCATCCTAACTTCCTAACTAATATTATAAATGCGAAAGTAAGTTTGTGTGTTTGTTACGCTTTCACGCTAAAACGGCTGAACGAATTTAGATGAAATCTAGCACATGGGTAGATCATGACCTGGGGAAGGACATAGGCTATAAGTCGCGGGCAACAGCTAGTTTCCAATAATTTGAGTAACAGCTCCTGCAACTTAGCTTGATTTTGTCGATTTCAATTTTTATATTCTTTATTTTTTTTATTCAAATCAAACTTGAAATCAGTAATGTTCCCAACATTTAATTTATACAGAAATGCAATTAATTCCACACAAATGGGAGGGCTAACCGTACACAGGATTGTCCACCTACAACGAATAAATCAAACAAGTCGCTTCATTATAATCGGAAAGGCTGTAAATCGGATCTTGGGCTGCATTATTTATTGATGGAAGAGATACTTGACTCTACTTCCGTCTTGTTTACTAAGTAGGTACTTAGCTTTGTTTCAAATATTTATATTTTAAATTGAGAACCCATGCATGAATACCGTCATTCCTACCTACTCATATCACTGTTTTTGGGGCAAACTAATATCAGCCGATCTATTCTGTAAAAACTTAGGTGAAGTGGGCTTGAAGTGAGCTATCAATAGTGTCATTCTCTAGCATCAGGTGGAATGGCAGCTCACTTCACCTTAGTTTTCACGGTGAGATTTTTACAGAATAGATCGGCAGAAATTAAGGTTTCCATTTTAAAAGTACCTCCCTATATAGAAACTATAGAAAGGACACAAGACTAAAGTCTAGTATTAAAGTCTGATAATATTTGCAGTTAAATATAAACCTACCTAAGCTCTTAAGTCTCCCCAAAAAGGAAGTTGAAGTGAAACATGGTCAACATAGTGGCTAATCGCATTAGTAAGTGTTACACTAGTGAAGCTCCGGCTCTACAAAAGAGGTTAAAAAAGCGTAAAAAAGAACTAGTTAAGCTGGTTGTTTACATCGTTTGCGAATTATTAATGCAGCTAGCTAAACAATTAAAAAGGAAAATTACTATTTAGGATATCGGAATGGGTTATGAGATCTAAGCTCTCTACTCTATCTAATTACCACAGCTATACTATCAGATTTATTGACAGACAGTTTTGATAGACAATTATCGATAAATAAAGCCTCGGCTATCAAATGGCCATAAGCAAGAAGATATCAACTTAGTCGTACAATAAAATGTTTAATTATATTGATCAATCAACTCATGCGCAGTCTGAGTGCAGTACTTTGACTAAATGTATTTTCTTTGAAATTATATGCATAACATTCGACCTTCACAGAGTGACTACAAGATACTTTCTTCAGGATGATAGAAGTAACTACCTGCTAAAAAGTAACTTGCTGTTTTCACTTTCGCGTCCTCTGCAGATGAAAGTTTCGGTATGAACTGAAGGCCAATTCTAGTCTAGTCGCAGTCTCATCTCGGCGACAAACAAATGTCAAAAACTTGTCAAAATGTTGGGAAATTAGAAGTATTTTTTGACAGATTGAGACTGAGATCAGACTGTGAACGTTCTTAAAATTACGAGAATTGCTCCTCTGCTCAAAGATTTATCTTAATCTACTGCTTACAATCGACACAATCTACTATTTAACAATTTGCTGACGCCATCGACAATCACAAAAAGCTTTATGATTCGTAGGTACACGTAACACTTTTAGTATTGTGTTGAGTACACTTAAAAAATGAAAAACAGCGAAGTGTTTATTTATATCAGAACAAAGATTAGTTTGAACACACAAAGCAACGAATATTGATTCATGCTGAAAATACTTAATTATATGTTTATATCTGTATTTTTTCGTTAGCAATCATGATCCCTTCAAAATATAGGTTGACTATGTGAGCGCCACGACCAAACCTATCATTAACAAAGCCTGAAATGACAAGTTACGTTCGATAATTACCTTCGTAGGGGGTGCACTTATCTTTAGTTTCATCTGTTTGTAATAAATAGAACGGAAAGTTGACATGTCAAGGATTTTTCAATCCTTTTATTTGTCTACTTTCTATTTGATCGATAATGGAAGTAAATAACTGAGTTATTTACTAAGTTAGGTAACAATACTCTTGATAAAGCATAAGAAGAGCAGTTTCAATTCAGCCCCCGGCCACCTCAAAGTCTTGCGTTTCACTTAGTGTGTATCACCTTGAATCACGCGCCCGTTAGGGAGAGTGAAACCAACTCGACAATATTGCGTGACAGAAACTCGTGTGAACACGTAGCGAGTGAATTTTACATAAGTATGTTATTTTATATCAAATTGATATGATGTAAATTATATTCTCTGTTCAGTTTTTTGTAAACAATAGAACATTCCGTACTTGTTATTGTAATGTTCTTAGATAAATAGAATGGCAACAATCGTTGATAAATAGATTTTCTCACTTCTTTTGTTGAAAAAAAAAAAATCGATAACGGCAACGGTGAGCGCTTCGTTAAATAGCTTTTAACGAAGCATATAACGCTTTAGTTCTTCCAGCCGTACTGTTTGGTTGTATCAGTTAAAACTTGTACTTTAGAAACAACATTATTTTAGTTTACTAATACATGACTGTTTGATGTAGTGTGAAATATTTACCTATACCTACATATACCTATCTAGAGTTTTAAGATGTCATAAACTGAGATTAAGTCGGCAGATGTACTTAAAAGTAAAAATTCTAGTGAAAACATTCATTAATGTGACCAATAATTATATTTGTGAACCTAGCATGTTTAAAAGATACCTCTAGATGCTTACCTAGCTATTATATCGCATCTACATCACGAGCGTGAAAATGAAAGAAAATAGTAGGAAATTATAGAATGTTACTCGAACCACTATTCAGTGAATGTGCTGCTTATTGCCTTGTGCGAACCACTACTTAACGGAGTAAATGTGTTGATAGCGGCCTGTAATTACCTGGCTAGAAGGCAGGAACCTGGGTTCCTACCTCCTGGGTTCCTCACCTCATAGTAAATCTTTAATATAGGGCTTACTGATATTCAACATTATTATATTGGTCAGAATTGTGAAAATTTCGACGATCGATCGAATTCATTTATTACTATTTATTATCGAATCCGAAAACCCGTAAAATTTTCCGAGAAACACATAAACGTGATCGGAACAACGAAATAGATTTCCCATAAAGGTGTTGCTATATCATAAAGAACAAGGATTTTCCGGTATCATTGATATCAATTCTAATACAAAGCCAATAACCGATTCAAACACCAATAACAGTTCCATGTTTCAGCAAAGACATCGTTGTAGAGACGCGAATGTTGCGGTGAATGGCGCTCTTACTCGGGCAATTAAGCATAACAGCAGTAGCAGGCCCCGGGCACCTTGCCACATGGCAGCAGTCTCGAATCTCGTTTTATATTGAAACTGGTCTAACCCGCGATGTTAGACATATCTCTAGCGTAGCTCCGGTAGTTGGGCGAAATACACTACTCGTATATTAGTACGAGAAGGAACGATTAATGGTTTGTGGATATTGGATAATCAGCCCGTTGTTATAAGTTCCTGTAGGGTTTAACAAAATTGGCGCAAAATTTTGTTTTGCAACACGTAGGTACTTATAGAAAGAGAGTAAGTTTTGATAGGACATCAATGATATTTTGATAACCGAAGTATTGAATACTCATTGATAAACGCTGTTCCTAACCCAAGCGACAATTGGAACTCCAACCATTTAAATGCAGCTATTGTTTTTGTGTTTTAAATTTAAACAGACGATTTTATTGGAAAAATACGACCAAATACGCAATGTAGGTATAATATTGATACACTTACTTTTTTTTATAAGGTAGGTATTTATCCTTAATATCCTGCTACATCAATTCTTAAAATACTAAAAATGACTTTGGTTTGGATCTATTTAAGTAGGTTCATAATACAAGTTTGTTTCCAAATTATTTTAACTCCGCTCACACGCACAGCATCTTTTAGTTAAAGACTTTAAAAGCTATCAGGAGTTACAGTGAATACTTATGTGAATTGATTGGGAAGCAAATGAATGAACTACAAATAATGACTTACCCTCCGGCTAAAATACCTAAATAATGCCGATCCCTACCTACCTGCCAAATGAATGGTGTAACGTGCTGGTTATCAAACGCTGATTCTTTTTTGATAACTTGCATAATACACCACTAATTTGGCAAAGATTTTGTTAGCAATCCGAGGTGTGAACCGCGGAAGATGTTATCATCGAATTGCGATATAAGGGTCCAATGTAAATTACAAAGCGTATTAGCTCGTAGGTCTGAGCTTTACAAAAACGAATTGACCGAATGAGAGATAAACTCGGACTGACTGAAAAAGAAATGATGACATTGGGATTTCCTCAGATTATTATATACAAACATTTGGATAAAGAAGGAGATTATAATCCCGATAACAATAGGTAGGTGTATCAGCAACCTAAATCGATTAACACTCCAGTTTTTTACATCTTAATTACTAAGTTAAATATTTTATTAACATCAGAACAGAAGTAAAACTAAAAGAATATTAACAATCAAATCTTCATGAAATGCTTAAATAGAATGTATCGAATGTTAGCATCGAACGTAGGTACTGTATTAATCGACTTTTGCCACCGACCGTAAAACTAGCACTGGAAATTAAATGCAGTAATACTTTAATGAGGGGAAAATAAAGAAGCATTCTTCAAATTATGAAAATTCTACATAATATTTCATCTGCTAATTAATCTTTATTAAGAATCCTCAATCTTTATTATAGTCGTTTATTGTGTCTGCCTGTGTGACCGCGATGTTATTTTAAACTACGCAGCGGATTTCGATACGGTTTTGTCATCATTTAGAGAATTTATTCCGGAAGGTTCATTAACATTAAACATACATATATAATAAATAAGGAAATCTCGATTTTTTTTTCGAGTCATAAAAATCGTGCTGCTATGCGGCTCGCTCGTTCAATATAATAGGTAGATTAAAACAGTTGATATTTGTTTTTTTAACAGAAGGTGCAGCCTCCGCTTTTGTAGGTAACTAGGTATACTCTACTACTGCCAGTGCTCCAAATACACATACTTATGATGAACCTACCCTTATTCTGTAACACACTCCTTTATAGCTCAAAAGCTTTAAAGGAGTGTGTTACAGAATAAGGGTAGATACTGATACTACAACATAATTCAATTCCTCAACTATATGAGTCAAGGGGTTATGTTGTAGTACCAAAAAAAACAATCAGTTTGAAAAATTCTTAGTCTCGACTACAAAATAACGCAAGGATTTTTGGATTGTCTAAATGAAAGGGCTTGACTGTGCTCTGTAATTAGGTTAATGCTCTGCAATGTGATAGTTATTTTGTTTTCTTAACATAAAAAGCCTGACTCAATGCCCATGCCCTTTAAATAAATACGAGAATTACATATTGACTCCTACTTCTTTAAATGTAATGATAGTGCTTAAAGAATGAGATGATATTCTGGCATTAATTGTGTCATTTGAGCGTGAAATCCTGAATGAATATTATTAAGACATGTTGAAATCATTCGTCTATTTTACAAGAGTTATCGCTACGTGAGTGAAGGAAAGCGAATGTTTGGTATTTGTGATAAAAAGGTTAATAATTTTTAGTTTTATGTCTGTACATAAAACTCAATTATTTTGGTACAAGTATACGTACACAATTAATAAGAGTTGTTTGTAAGTAACCACAAAGAACATATTCTTCTTAAGCTTGAAACTCAGGAGGATTTGACTAACCATGTGATGATACAGACTTCAATAACAGCAACACTATCTCGCCTCTTGCATTTCTAGTATTCTTGTATATTTCTCCCGCTTAGGCTGAAATGGGTGTCCTATGACTGGATTTGCGTCAATTGTGTAGGTATCGGATATTATTGGAAGACACAGCCCCTTGACTAATGTATATGTAATTTTTTTGTTTCTAGTATGCAGTAGTAAAAGTCAAATTGTTAATTACTACTAGTTTTTATAATTTTGTGTTTATGGTAATCAAGAACTGGTCTTTACGTAGGTAAACATTTTCACATGACAGTTTGATTAATTTTCATGGTATGGATACATAATTATTATGTAGGTAGGGACATACTTGCCTACACGAAAATCTAACAAATTGTAACTCATCTGATTAAGCGATTACATGAAGATAATTACGTTTATTGCAAACGAGGAATATTATATACAAACTGTTGTTATTTTAACGAATTCTTTTGTTAAAAATATTGTTAAATATTTCGTTATTTTTTTGTGAATATATCTTGCTTACGTATTTTTAGTTTATGAAGTTTGAATGTTGAAGAATACTTATAGAAATATTTGTTAGCGTTAATTAATCTTTTGCGGTACGATTGTTTTTAAAACCAGTAATAAGTAAATCAAAGAATTAGAAGATTTTTATTATGATCTTGGTGTGTAGTTACCCATGTTTACACAATGTAAGTAATTGCCTAGTCCCTAGTCAGTGACATCACTAACTGTTAATAGCGCATTATCAACTTAGTTACATTCTTATTAATAAGTGTCTTCCTGACTGTTAAAATGCTGGTTTACTATTTAATTCGTACGTCTATCACTTACGTCTTGTTGATTAAAGAAGTCATCTTGGGCGTCTTCGTTTGCACACCCCATGTCTTGAAGAAGTGGGGTTACGTGCCGCTCCCAGTCATCCATTATTATAAAACTTTCCTGAACAGTTAGATTAAAACGCGAACCGAAATCACAGCTCAACAATCTTCACAAACTAACAGAGTAGTCGTCTTAGCGATTACCACAAGTATCCAGCATTCCCTGCGAGCGCGACATTGAATCCCACATTTCGCGCCAAAAACTTCTCAGTTTTACTTTTTACTTTTCCGTGAGCTACTGGAAGTGGCGGGAAATGGGCGAGATCGCACGCGACACTCAGCTGTCACAAAGTCGAGCGAAAGAGAAAAAAACAGCTGTGGCCGCGGGCGTATCACGTGCCCGCTGTTACCGGCGCGCATTCAAAAAACGTACTAGGAGAAAAGTCAGTGTTAGCAGCGTGTGCGGAGTCAGTGTGGCGAAGCGCGGGTTCCCGGCCGCCCGTCGACGCGACCGGAACAGGAGTGCGTGGCGGTCCGCGACTCCGTACGCCCTCTGCGTCGCGCCGCCTCGCGCTCGTCTCGCTCCTGCCTCCATCGCTTGAATCTCGCCGTCCCGCTCACCTGGTCCGGCGCCGCACGCCTCCCATGGGCGGCCGCGATTTCCCGCCGTCCGTCTGCGGCCGCAACATGGCCGTACCTCTCTGCAGACCTCTGCTTACCAGCTTTGGACATCATCCTTCATCCACTTTGCTCTCCGTTCATAACTAGACCTATTAAAAAGATCCAGAAAGCATTCTATTCCAAAAAACTTCAAGTGGGTATAGAAGTTGAAAAAATCGCATTATTTCAGAAACTTTCAGCTATCAAAACTTCTTGCAGAAAAGTTAAGGACGAACCAGTCTTTCACTTTAATGTCCAGACTCCGGATAAGCACTATAACTTACAGTATTAACTTGATACATTGATACGAATAGGATTTGTAATAAATTATCTGCAAAATAAGTTAATTATCTGCCGGAACTAACCCAGAGGTGCTGAAACAGAAGAATGCTGAAACAGAAGGCTCTCGTTGGGCCTAATAGGACATAATATGATGTACCTTTTAACTATTATCTCACGCAGTATTTCTGAATCCTGCATCCAGCACCTATATCATTTCAGTGCATTAATTGGGAAGGCATAATTTTGTTAATTAATATTAAGCATAGCACTGAAATTAGTCAAATAGGTACTTACTGTAGAAAACTCTCCATGGGCTCCTGGTATGGAAAAAATTACATAGGTGTTTGATACTAAGATAGGATATTTACTTATTATTCCTTTATATAATTATTTTTCTACATCCAAACGGGGGTGCAGCTATCCGAGCTGTCCCTCGAATTTTATATATTTTAAATATGAAATAGAATAATGAAGCTATTCGTTGTCTAATTTCTTCGCCCCCTAAGGGCTTAGGCCAAACGAGCGAATACACACCCTATCCCCCCTGTATCAAATTCTCTTTGCGAAAACAGATGCAGGGCATTATTTCTTAGTGTTATCTTTTTTTCCGGGAATTCTTAGAAATGATAGGAATGTTCTAAGAATGCTCGTTCACACGACAATGTTCGTTCATGCGTCGTTTACATATAGCAAGGCTGCCCAACTTGAAGGTTTAAAGGAAATTAAACTTGCCATCAGTGCGTTTCTAAAGACAGGTAGACAAACAGGTTGCTCAGAAACTGTTTCCGTAAAAATCTGTTTTTAGGAATCGTGGTTTTGGATTTCTGTAATTTCTAGCGTGGCCGACTGTCGATATCGGCAGCTGACTGCTTTTGGCGGGCAAATGCAAATGCGTTGGTGGGCCACTCTGTAGTTTACGAGCTTAGGGTTGGGCGGCCTTGCCCTAGAGCGTTCTTTCGAGTTCAGGCGCGCTCACTCCTTGGAGCAATCCCTTCAGAGATTTCTTTCCCCACTCTATCAAGTTCGCTTTGTGTAAACAGAAACCGAGCACTCTTTACTGTTCTATAATGCTCGCTAGGTAAACGTCTCACGAACTTGCGAACATTTGCCGTTCGTGTTCAGAAGTACACTACCCTCGAGCGAGATCTTTCCAAACCGTTCTTTAGTTCTGTAGACTAACCAGATTGTGCGCAACCTTGGTCAAAGACAGACATACGTTAGTGGGGGCGAGGTAGCAAGTCATGCGCTAACCTGAGTGCCATAACCTGAGTGCAAGTGTTATAGATTTTATTGGATGTATTTTTTATCTGCTATTAACATAATGTTCCCTCTACTGGGACACAGGCCTCATCTTACTGTGGAAGGGAGTGGACTGTAATCCACCACGCGGGCCTAATGCGGGTTGGTAGATGTCACATGTCTTCGAATTTTTGGTTCTAGTACATGCCATGTTTCCTCACGATATTTTCTTTCACCGTTTTGAGAACAGTGGTGATAAAATAATATACCCAAAGTAGAGGGCCTATCTGGGTTCGACCTACAACTCGTAAGTCGCGATAATTACCACTGGGCCACCACTGCTCAACACACACACAAACACGCTCTACTATTAATACTATTATTAACACAGACAATTTTAATCGATAGATTTCGGAAAATTCTACGGAAACCGAAGAAAATGTAGATACTTTACTATACCTACTACATGCATCAGTAAATTTGGTTTCTTTCGAAAAATAATGGTAGAGATAACTATTGGCGCTACTATTTGCATTTGTGGATTTAGACATTTGACTAAAAAACAACAGGTTTTCATAGAAATATCCAGAAGCCTTAAAGCCACTGCCTGCTTTGAATACGAAGGAATCAATCTGTTTAATTGGTATTTGATTTATAAATGATGCTCTTGATTAGTGACAATAAACACAAAATTAGTTTGTTTGTAAGTTTGTATGTAGGGGGTAATCTCCGGAACTACCAGTCGGATTTGAAAAATTATTTTTATTTGATAGCCCAATTATTGAGGAAGCTTATAGGCTTTTAATATCCCGCTATGGCTCTTAGAAGGCGAGCAAAAGGAAAACAAAGTCAGAAAGAACACGAAGCAAAAACGAAGTAGTAGCACGGGTGAGCCATAGGATGCGACGCGATGGGTCGGGGCCGAAACTACACGCGGACAAAGTCGCGGGCAGAAGGTAGTTGTTGAATATAGCTGCATCAACCACATCTAGACTTCTTGCGTCGCCCACCAAAGTCTCTTCCGTTTTGTATTTTTAAGTAATTAAGAAAGGATGGTAAATGTAGAACTTGCAATAACAATATCGCTCATAGAGTCCCTCTTAGTGTATTCTACTACAACTGCAGACACCGACTGAGCATTCGGAAACAAGGTTCCAAGTCTGCACAAATTCTGTAGTTGTTCATTCAGTGTGTAGTATGTAATAGAGTAATTGATGATTACACTGAAAGATCAAGAATATTAACAAAATTTATGTTTTGTATCTCTGTTTCTTTGGTCTACATTAATATACTTCCAAACACAAGGCAATCTATTGGGAACTACAAGAAAGCAAAGAATACTAAGAGCTAATTTTTCCAACGACAGATAACTTTATCGGAGAAATAATTTTGAATTTTTGGCAGTTCTTCCATACGAAAACTGTCAGACGTCAATTTTATTCCATGAATAAATAATATCTGTCGATTGAAAAATCAGCCCTAAGTATAAAATATCCCTCAATCGCGAAATCTGAATTCAAACAAAGGAATATCAACAACATTCGAATAAAAGATGAGGAAAGCCCTGTAACCTCATCCACCTAAGAGTTTATCGCCCGATATTAAACACCAATATCCAAAAACTCATCAGCACTAGGTACTTATGTTTTTTTAGTTAAACGCTGCTGCTGTAGCTCATCCTGGTTTTAGGTTTTCCAGGCTGTTGCCGTCTTCTTTTTAGCAGATAAATATGACACTTATTTTTTTAACTCGAGCACATAACGTGACGTCTTTCTATAACAATTTGATCAAAATTCATAGAATGAAAACTTTAAAAATCAAAGAACATTAAATCTTAATTATTCCGTTGATGTTGGGGCCTCAAACCAAACTATTTCAGAACAGAAAGCAACTTTGCTCATTATTAAAAGCGTGGAGTACCTATAACATAGTTAAACACTTACGACGAACAAAGTTTCTGAAGACCGTACAAGCGGCCAATTAAAAGTTAAATGTCTAATTCTTGTTAGAAGCGGGAAGTCCACAACTAGTGGGTATACCTACTACTAAATCGAAAGTTCTTCAATGTTATGCATAGGTACGACACGGACCTGCTCCGGTTGTGATGGACCACACGAAAATCTAATCAGGATAATGATAAAGTTTGGACTCCAACAAATTAAAACTAACTGCTCCACATTAGGATTGCTAATAATAAACTTTACCTAGTAGGTATGCTGAATAGTGAAATTGCCAAATCAAACGGGTCCGTTTATGATGAGATTTTCGGTCTAGTTCTACTTTTGCGTACAATCAAAGACTTTCCAGTCTATGTTGATGGATGGAGTGGGAGAGGAAAAGTATGAATTGGGCGGATTAGTTGAGGGAGATGCCATGAATTAAATGGGAATGAATGAACATACGGGGAGGAAGAGAAAAACATTTTGCGCCGTAACTACGTACCATGAAATATTAGTCTCACTCCAATCAATATTTTAAATATTAGGTTAACATTTCTGTTTTATTGTAACATTTTGTGCAAATCGATGTTTAGATGAAAGACGAAGCTTCTGAGGCTGGGCTGGCCTAGTCATTTGAATCTGTAGACATAATATCGGAACTGTCTTGTCTTGTGGTTAGGAATTAGGACTCATTTGTTATGTTGGACTTACAGCATCTCATGAAAAGCCAATTTAAACCGATATTTCCAATAAAATGTTGGTTTCCAGATTGATATTAATATCTGGCCTCGGCAGTCGGTATTCTCTGTTATTTTTTCCCGTTTTTGCAACATTTTCCATTGATGCTGCGCTCCTATTGGTCGCAGCGTGATGTTATATAGCCTAAAGCCTTCCTCGATAAATGGACTATCCAACACAAAATTAATTTTTCAATTCGAACCATTCTTAGATTAGCGCGTTCAATCAAACAAACTAATAAACAAACTCTTCAGCTTAGATAAATCGAGAGGGCCATCAATCCGCGAAAGTCTTAACACCGCAATTCAGAAAAAAGACGTATTTGCACAACGCCATCTATGGGTGAATGGATAAAACGTCTGCACAAAGCATGTGCACGCGATGAACGAAAGTTGTATTCGTGAATGTTTTAACGGCATTTTGCGTTTTTAGTAATTTTATATAAGACCAATTGACATACTGTAAAGGGCAAATCTTATCTCCTTGATATCCATGTGGTCATTAAATATATTATTTTTATATAGATTCATATTTAAAATTTATATTTTCATCCAAACGTAAGCATGTCAAAAAATACTTATTTTTAAACATAAAAGCGATATTAAAAGATAAAATATAAAATATATACATATGGTGTCGCGGACTTTTTTGTAGAACTACTTAAGGCGGACCAGATTGCCATACATTGTTTTTAGTTAAATACAACTGTTTAATTCTGTTTTAAGAGGTATTTCTTTCCGACTTGCTAGACAAAAGTTGTGATAGCTCAGCTAAAATGTATGATGTCAACATAACTTATAGCTTATAGCACTCACACATAATGTAGCTTTCTACCAGTGAAAACATTTTTAGAATTGGATCATTAACTCCGGAGATTACCTCCTACATACATACAAACAAACAAACAAACAAATTTTACCTCTTTATAATATTAGTATAGATATACGTCACGTAAGCCTACAATTAGATGAATGTGCTTAAAATATCCAAGTCTGACAGCCTATACGATCAAAACTAGGAAAACCAATTTTGCTCATAAGTAATTCACATTGACATTATGGTAGTAGAAATTTTCATTTGATTGGAAATTTTCCGATGGAAATTTCCGCGGCGGCGGCGGCGTTGCGGCGGCGCGGCGTGGCCGGCAGTGGGCCTTAGGTATTCTTTTATCAGGGAGAGATTTCTTAAAGAAAACCATATTGTTGTTACCAAAAAAGCTTTAAATTTTTTAATAAAGGAACGTATTTGTTATTTGCTCTTTCACCCAAAAACTACTGAACGGATTTGGATGAAATTTGGTACACAGATAGTTTATAACCAGGATTAACATATAGGATACTTTTTATTCCGATATTCCCACGGCATCGAAACTTATGCGGGTGAAACTGCGGGGCGCAGCTAGTATACAATATATAAACTAACATTTAAAATAATAATATGTACATGACTACATGAATATGAAAAAAGAAGCAAAAGATTGCCGCGGGCCGCGCGTGCGAGCGTGAAAGCTAGTTGCGGCGGCGCGCCGCGTGCTCAACTCGGCGACGACGCGTCGACTTGAACTCACGGCGACGGCGGCGGCGCGCCAGCGCCAGCGCGGCGCTCATATCTAAGTGATAGTAGGAGCCTGCGGTAGGTTTTAGATGAAGTAATTTTTGATAAGGGCTATGCCTCTTAATGACTTTATTGTATGTACTGCCGATACATACAATACTTTACTGAAATATATCTAAATAATTATATTGAAGTTATTTTTTAACACAGGTAATTAAAATAATAATTAATATTAAACATAACAATCATAATTGACTAAAACAAGTATTGATTAAGTAGCTTTTGAAACGGCTCCGCAACAACTACCACAGTGCCATTTACTAAACCAAAAAAGATATACTTAACCCCACCACCGTATGTACGTTGACGTCTTGGTGGGGCTTGCGCGCTCCGAACTCTAGGTATGTGCCGGCCGGTCTTTTGAGAGGTAACGGTGCCCCTTCCAGATGGTGACCACCGGGGTAGTTTTAGTGAGGTAAAAATCCCACACTCCCTGGTTTTATCCCCAAAGACCAGGCGCCTTTTGTCGGATTTCGTTTCCCCCGAAAACGAAAAAAAAAAGTAATGTGCCGGTAGAGTTTACTTGCAGGCACAGGACTAGGGACCAAGAGAGATACACAAACCCCCAGGTCAGCATGTGCTGTTGGGCAGTAGCAACCCCACGGACCCTGTCTCCCGGGAGTAGACGTATTCATCACCCCTGGCTTGCCTTTGTTACCGGCTGGAGTGAACACTGACGGGGAACAGAGCTCCTACTTCTTTCTTGCCTTTATTGACAGGCTTTAGTAGAGATTCGCAAGACAAACGTGCTCGGAGGAAGGAAGTATTCCAGTAAGTGCTGCTAGGGATCTTGGCCATCGTCCGCGCTCTGGGATTGTCCTGATAGCCGTAGAATACCGTTGTTTGGCAATGCTGATTCTTTGACCAGGCATCTTCACCACATTGGCAGCGATGCGGAGCCCCAAGCAGCACCAAGGCGCAGACAAGTAGCGGCCCGGCTCCAAATCACCCACGCTGAGCAGTATTGGTAATTAATGAGAATATTCCGTACTAACCTGCAGAGCGCGTCATTTCGCTGTCTCTGGGAAGATGAGTTCACGGGTCGATCTGTTTCCGGGCAAGCCACATTCCAGGCGTTAAAGGCATCGGTCAATCACGGCACTTTAGAGTCGACCAGGGAGGGGTTGACATTTTATAGGTTAACTTTTCAGTGCTGTGGACAGAGGATAGGTATACTGGTTAAACTAATACTGGTCATTTTGTGGACGCTGAGGCCACCAAAACGGATGGCACTGGTTTTGTAATTTAGCTATTGAATAATGATTGTGAAAACCATAAGTTGCTTGTTTAAAACGAGTCAAACGATTCTAACATCCTTTCTTCTGCCATATTTCCCGGTTACCTGGTCTCTCATCCAGGTGTTACTCACGACTTTGACGATATCGTCAACCCAGAGCACTTTTGGACGGCCCTGGTTCTTTGCATAGAAATGCAAAGAACCTACTCTACCATTAATCCAGTATAAAGCCAGCTTTCTTCGATTTTTTTTTTCTGAGCAGATTTATGGCCGATAAGAGACGACATCTGTATACATATATTTAGCTTTTCAATCTTCATCTTTTTACCCTTTACGGCAAATATTTTTGTTTCTCTTTAGGTCCTAGTCATCATCATCATCATCTATTCAGCCGAAAGATGTCCACTGCTGGACATAGGCCTCCCCCAGGCACCTTCACTACGACCGGTTCTGTGTTTCTCGCATCCATACTGCACTGATTTTTTGTACATATTCATAGAACAAAAAAGAAGTGCAGTTCAACTTCTGCCTTCCTCTAAGAGCTGGTGATAAGCCCCCAGTACACCGAAAAGAGAGAGAGACAGAGATTGTTTTAATGAGCACACGACAAAAAAATTATGTATGTCGATTTTGATGCTATTTTGATCGGAAGGTTTAAGTATGTAGGTACCCACCTATAGTGTAGATACCTATTTAGGTATACCTACATTCATAAATTTGAATTCTCGCAGTTTTGTCAAGCCGTAAAAGTCTCAAATAATTAACCTCAAAAATATCACATAGGCCTGCAATTATTTTGATTAACGTAGCTACAGCTGGAAATTATAAGAAATTAAGAAAAAAATAAAATACGCAGGCTTCCCTGTTTTATGATTATGACTCATTGTACTGACTAATCTTATAATAATTTAGGCATATTTTCCAATCATCAGATCGATAATTTACTAGGTACCTATGTTAGTTTCTACTCAAAATCTTTTAAACTTACGAGTACCTACCCACCATGTTCGTTAATTCGACTATTGAAATATTTATCGAGGACCACCAACTCCAACAAAAGATGTATGTATGTACCTGCACAAAAAATCACAATTTAGATAAATAGATATTAAGTTTTAGCCTAGTGCACTCCTTTATTTAGGATGCCACAGCATACTTTAAATTAAAAACTACAATGCAAACTTTTATAGAATGTACAGACGCCAGCACATCAAGCTACTACAATCTGTCAATTTTTTTAAATAGATTTTCAACTTTATGCCCAAATTTTTAAGGTTCAAGGTTGATTGGGAAAATTTGACAGTTTCGGGTAGCTTGACCTGCTGGCGTCTGTACGTACGAAGTTATTAGACAAATTATTGTGAATTGTATTTTTTCATGCTTGGATTGATACAAACTTTAAAATTAAAAACCGAAATATAAACTCAAGGTTTCCGTTACAGTAGTCATACAATTTTGATACACTTATGTGCAATGGCAAATGCTCACGCCTATCAAACGAGCAAACGACACACAATAAAAGCCACTTTCCAGCAAGTGTGTTGAAAAATATATTGGCCCATGCCATTAGCCATGCCCGTGAAAAGAAACGTAAACGTCAAACTTAATAAACAGGTACGCGCCTGACGTTTAGTTAGGTACTGGTTTCATTTTTGGTGTGTTGTAGTTGGTGTTAGTTTTTAAGGCTAGGTACGCTGACTCAATTGGACACAAAAACGTAATGTCGCCACCATCAGAATTAAGTTTTGAAGAAATACTAAAATTTATGTTGTTGCATAATGGCAAAGTAACCAACCATGAGTTAGTCAAACATTTCAAAGTATTTCTGATGAACCCCGACATGAGAGGTGAGTAGTACTGTGGATTCTTTAACTTTATTTTCTTTATGTTACCTCAACTTATTCAAGTGTTATATTCGTAGATGAAGCCAGAAGTACATTTAAAAAGCATGTCAACACACTAGCCATAATAAAAAATCAAAACAATGAGAAATGGCTTATACTAAAAAAGAAATATGTGCCGAATAACGGTAAAGATAACGAAGATGTCATGGAAAAGGTTACTGATTCATCCAACACTACTGTTACTGAGACACCCATAGAAACTGAGTCAAATAATGAGGAAGAACCTCCACAACGTCCACCACTACCATTACAACTTAACCAAGATTTCAGCATACTAACAAATCTTATTCAACATAACACATTTAGTGTTGGTCATTCAGCTCTTAAACATGAAAGTGAGTCTAAAGAGAGCCTAACATCTATTCCAAGTGAAGATGTACCACCTAAAGTGCATCCACGGAGGCGTTCATCAGATAAAAACATTGAAACGAAAAGATCAAGCATTCAAGGACCACAGGGGCAGAGATTGTCTATAACAAATCAGGAGGAGTCCAGTTTTGATAGTCCAATGTCACCAACATTAACTTCATCTAGAAGTGAGAGCATGTTAGTGGACAGCGAACAAACAATCTCAGTGAAGGAGAGAAAGCAAATGTTCAATAGAATGGCTTCTGAGAGTGATGTGTTGAAGACAAATAAACTGGGTGGCAACTTAAGCTCACAGGTCAGTACCTGCATATTATATTCATGTAATTTAGGTCAATTTCATGGCAGTTGGTTAATTTTATTGTGATCAACGCTTGTGTTCCGAATAATGTGACAAAATTAATAATTTTATACAACAAATACTTTATCATAACTGATAAACAAAATCATTATGCAGATGATTCATGAAAATTTATATTCCATAATCAGTGTAAGTACATGCACACTGACCTACTACTTGAAACTAAAATATTTTGAAACATAGCAACTTAATGGACAAGTACAACATTTTAAGCAACATAAATAAACAGTTATTTTTGCAAATTGTAATACTTTACTTTTGAGAAAGGTATATATTTAATTTTCTGCTTATTTTTTTAAAATTTTACCATCCTTAAAAAGAAGTAACTTTACCTTTATTTTTTTTACTACCTTATTTTTTACCGGTTACCTATGCTGTGTATGGACGCCAGCACATCAAGTTACTACAATCTGTCAAATTTCTTTAATAGATTTTCAACTTTATCACTAGAGCATTAAGGTTCAAGGTTGATTGGGAAAATTTGACAGTTTCGGGTAGCTTGACCTGCTGGCGTCTGTACATTGGTGAAAAACTTGCACTCTGTCAATACGTCGGTCATACTAACACAGCATTCGGCCAAGCACTCTGTACTTGGTATGTTACATTAAACTTGCTACTCTGGTCTGCCAAAGGTTTGTAAAAGTTGGATAGGTTCTATGTTAGTAGGTTTGGTTTCCGCACTTAGTCCTTCAAGTGGACCATTGTGCATGGGTCATGGCAGCCGTCGGTGGTAATTCCAAGGTTGGATAGGTATTATAAGTGTAAAAATATGTGCATGAATATGGAATAAGTTAAGTTTCTGTTAGAGTTGGCTGTTCGGGTTAAATATAACCATTTGCTTTTCAGAATAAAGTTCTGGTTTTGTAACAACTTGATGAGTACTACTTCCCAGTTTGTTACTAATCAAAGCATTCCATTTACCTGAGTCCACATGTTTGGGTCAGAGTTTTCCTTGAGCAGTTAATTAAATTGTTGTTACTATTAGTGCTCTTTCATCTATGATGGGATAATTTTTAGGGTTCCCTAGCCGAATGGCAGAAACGAAACCCTTATAATTTCATCATGTCTGTCTGTCTGTCTGGCTGTCCGTCCGTCCATCCAGATGACACTGCAATCAATGAAAATTGGAAAAAAGGTGTATTCTGTGCACTGCTAAGCAATTGTGTAGTGAAATATCGAAAAAAAATATTAGGGGCGGCACTCCCCATACATGTAGCTGAAGGATGAAAATAAAGTTGAGTGAACTTTATTTGTGTTGGTTTTGTGGTGTTTGATCTCATAATCTCTCATAATCTTGGTTGGTTTTTAATTGATCATTTTGTGTGGTATGTCAGTCCTTTTTGGATTTTTAATGCAGTTAGTTACAGATATTAAAAACAAGCCAGAGTTTCTTAGAAGGTAGGTACCTATGTAGTTTGTTAAGGACTACACAAATCACATGATAATAATTGTCTCTTCTTATATTCTACATTAAGTACATGGTATTCATCAACATAGAAATAGGTTTATAATCATCAACATAGAAATAAATCGTGTTTGGGTTCATTCAAATGGTCTAGATGAGTTTTTGTCTTTGAGATGAGGTGAACATAGTCTAATAATGGAGCAGAAAAGTGGTCACAGAAACTCGGCCTTATAAACAGATGGTAAAATAATCTAATGTTTGAATTGTAGACCCATATTTCCACTCATTCAATGCAAATAACTTAATATGGTTTTTACTATCATTGCTAGGTACGAGGGCGAGTCAATAAGTCCGTGACTTTTTGAATGAAACACAGGTTGTTGGATAATTTTTTATTTTTATTTTTCAACATACTCTCCTTTGAGCTCTATACTCTCTAACTCTTTCCACCAAGCCATTTCTTCAAGTTTGGGAACAAGAAATAGTCACTCGGGGCTAAATCCGGAGAATAGGGCGGATGAGGGAGCAATTCGTAGCCCAATTCATGAATTTTTGACATGGAAACTGCACATGTGTGCACCCTTGCATTGTCCTGGTGGAAAAGAACTTTCTTCTTGGCCAAATGTTCGGTCGTTTTTTTATTAAATTGACCCAATAAGTTGGCATAATATTCACCATTGATTGTTTTACCCTTTTGAGGGTAGTCAATATGGATAATACCGCGTGCATCCCAAAAAACGGTCGCCATGACTTTATTGGCTGACAAACCTACTTTGGCCTTTTCGCGGCGCCGATTCACCCCGAGAAACCCACTGCTGTTTGGTCTCTGGTGTGTTGTGGTAGATCCATGTTTCGTCCACGGTTAAGAAACGGCGCAAAAACTCGTCCATATTGCGGTCTAACAACGCCAAACACTCTTGCGAAGTTGTCACACGATTGCGTTTGTGGTCGATTGTGAGCAACCGCGGCACCCATCTTGCGGAAAGCTTTCTCATACCCAAGTGATCATTTAAAATTGTAACCACTGAGCCATGTGAGATGCCTATGGCTTCCACAATCTCTCTCACTTTCAATCTCCGATCGGCCAACACCATATCGTGATTTTTTTCAATTGTTTCGGGTGTACAACCTCAACTGGGTGTCCAGAACGTTCGGCATCTTCCGTGCTTGTACGGCCACAACGAAATTCTGTGAAACACTTCTTTACCATTGAAATTGATGGTGCAGAGTCCCCATAGTATTTATCAAGCTGAGCCTTGGTTTGAGTGATGGTTTTTTTCCTCAAAAAATAATGCTTAATGAGCACACGTAATTCACTTTTTTTCCATTTTCTTCTCAAAATACGCAGCAGTCTGCTATCAATGGCTGTCAAAGACAAACCTAAAGACGCAGCTTGTTCAAATTTTGACAGAAGTCAACTGATAGTTGCCTGTTGACAGGAGCAGTGTTGCCCTTTCAGTTAAAAGACAAGAAATTAAAAAAAGTCACGGACTTATTGACCCGCCCTCGTATATTCAATTAAAATAATAAGTTAAATGATAAAGAAATAATAAAATGATTGTGTTTTATATGGTAATAATTGCATGGTGCGTTCTTCTTAGCGTGTCGATGGAAAAAATATAGTTTTTTCTTCAATTTGTTTGGCCCAAAATCAGCAACGCGGATAGCATTCGCCGACGCATCCATTAGGTCCTCACGTGTGCAGGTGACAGGGCATGCGGTGCAAGATAGGAGGTGAGCCATTGTCTGTGGAGAGACACCGCATACACACCGGAGGTCAGAGCCTTCCATGAACCCTTCCCACTTGTGGAGGTTGTCCTTGCTGCGGCCTAGTTGGGTACAGACGCCAGCACATCAAGCTACTACAATCTGTCAAATTTCTTTATTAGATTTTCAACTTTATCGCTATAGCATTAGGTTAAAGGTTGATTGGGAAAATTTGACAGTTTCGGGTAGCTTGATCTGCTGGCGTCTGTACAAAGTCTATTTAAGGTTTTCCAAGTAGGCCACGGTAACTTATGCCCGGAGAATCAGGGGGATTAAGTTGTACTTTCCAAAGATCACATCTTTCCGTGGAGGGGTTGCCGTTGATCAGTGGCAATAATTGCATGGGGTTTTTTAAATTTGCATTTAATAAGTTGTGTTGACTCAACTTCAAGAATAGTATGTCATGTGGCGATCTGTTTACTCCTAAAAAGATTATTTTAACAAAAAAAAGGGAAGATAAATAAAGTGTTTTACTTTCCCTTTTTTGTCATGAGACAAATTCAAAATGTCTTAGGGAGGACCTTAAGTAGTGGTGAATTTGTCTTAGGGTGATTCATTGAACACTTGGCATATCCAAAACATGTGTGCCAAGTGGTCAATGAACCAATAGAAATAAGCTATATTTTGAAACTGCATTATGAAAACTATATTATTATTTGTTTTAAATTTGACGGCATCAAAATCGGCACTGATAATATTACGATGATATTATTCAGTTATTGTGGGGTGCTAGACGCCTTTCACGGAGGTTGGGTACTGGGTACCTATAAAGTAGTTCGTAATGTAATCCTATTTACCACTTAGGCTATATTATTTGGAATATATTAAACATTAAATTGAATGTATCAAAAAACCTGACTGTAAAACCCCCCCGTCGGGTTATTTTTGTTTTTTTAACCTGTTCCAGCGCCCTTTTCCCAGCAGTGGGACAGAAACTATAGACTAAATAAAAAATAAAGTGAGTTCTCTTGATGGGCCCTTTCATTATGAGAATTAGTAGAACTCCTTCGGTAAAATTACATCTTACGGCTGCAATACATAATTACTTACATAGTTATTTATTTTTTTAACGTCTCTTGATCTTTGTCACCTGGACGCTAAGGACAAATCTAATGGCGTGTCAGTAATTAAAATACATTCTGCCAGTTGGATGCTATAAGGAAATAAAAATTCCTACATTCAACTAGGTAGGTCTGTACCTACAAAGTTACAAAGATATTCGCGAAAAAGATTCTGTTTAAAGTCGGGGAAAGAATGAATGCGTTTTCTAAAATGTTTATTTGGTCATTGTCAGTTTATGAATCATTTCGTATTCAACGTCCACTGCGGTCCACAGTTATTTTATACTTAGATACCTAGTTAATTATTGCTTTTAATGAGTAAATAATTATAAAATATTAGGGGTTGCGTTCGGGTTGCCAGGAGCGCGGCACCTGTTGGTCGGCTGACAATCATTAACAAATATTTTGACCCACAAGTATTTGATATTAATTTCAAACAAAACGCGAGAATGTTTTAATTGTTTGTTGTTTTCATTTTCCAGTAAGTACGTACCTACACCATACAATATCGGACAAAATAAATGTAATTCTGTTTAATTTACTTTTAGAAATAAAGGAATGTTTTGTTTGAGTTAGATTGGTTAGCTTTCATATTTAGATGTTTCAAGTATAAAACATAAATTAATAAAGAAAACGCTAAAGACATCAATAAGTATAATAATTTAAGATTCGCAAAGCGTCACACACAACACTTGCTTTGGCAACTGTACTGGACTTGTATGAATGGGAATGACTTACGAGTATGTAAAGTTTGAGTATGGATCATACCCCCCTGATGATCCGTACTCAAACTTGGCTTAAAAGTTTAAAATTGCAACGAATATTGTATTCTTTTTTGATATTTTTCGTGATCGCGCCGGGATATCAAAAGAGGAGCGGAAATTACTAATGCCGTACAATTTCGTATGCCTTCCCTTTTTTATTTTATTTAGTTACGCTACCTTTACAGTGTCCCAATTCGGTAGTGTAATTAATTTGATTAGATAGGTGTCTAATTAAATGAAATATAAAATAATTTTCTACATATTTGGAACGCGAATAGATTTTTATACTTTCCTACAAATATCCAACGTTCAACAAATCAGCATGTATTATAGGTAACTTTTTGCTCCTGGGCAAATAAATGCCTTCTTAAATTCCTTCCGTTTCTCTCGATGTTGCACTTGTCCGACCATCATTGAGAACGACATCTAGGATATATTCAAAATCGACTCCACGGTCTGCCTTGACTGTGTCTAGGAATTTATTACGAACTGACGACAAGCCCCTGCTTCGCATGGTTTTTACGACTTGACAAAACATGTGTATTATAATACACATACCCCTTCCAAAGTAAATGCTCTAAATGGTGTTGGGAACGGTATTAAAATCCGTTGCGTACTTAGAACTTTAGAAGAACAATGCGGTCACACAGACAAACACAAAAACGACTTCAATGTATAATATGTTGAGATTAAACTTTCAGTCGACTAGTTTTTGCTTTAAGTAAGTCCCTTTTAATTTGAATAATAGTGTCCTTAACACGAAGTCCAATTTGAATCGATCTTGAGGGTCTCGGGATTAACAACAAAGCAACTACAATGATTTCTACCTTCTGACAAAGTCAAAGTAGGCAAGTGAATTCAACTATGAATTTTATTACGCAATCCAATAAAAGTCTTGAATGTTAAATTGTTGCGTTGCGGTAAGGGTAAAAGTTTCCTGTTTGTCGACACCTGGTGCAGCTAATTGAATTGTAAAACCTTCGTCATGGGCCTTTGGCGGTCAAAATGATGTCGAATATGATTATTATCAATATATTTTTCGAGATCGCGCCGGGATATCAAAAAAGGACCGGAAAATTACTAATGCCGTACAATCATTGCTTGAGGTGCATTTAAAAAAAAACGTCATGTTTTATTGTGCAGTATGATAACGTACTCAATTGGTAATAGCACTACACCCAAAGGGCACATTTCGGAAACAACCGTCGAGGGATGTTCGTCGCGAGAGCAAAAATTTATATAATAATTTCGACTCATCCGAACGGGACAACCCCTACACGAGGGTAGCGCACACAACACGAACAACAAAAGCTCCTAATGACAAATATTAGGCCGCGCCTCCGCGCACCTAATGGACTTTACAATTGCTTTATACAGCGTATACCACACATTGTAACCTATTAAAAGGACGAGAGGGGCATTAACCAGCTTGTACAAAAACATATTATAAGCCAAAGATATTTAAAATAGAGATTGTCATAACATTATTTTCGGTATCGAGGATGCTCGTTGGTTTTTAAAAATTCATGTTTTTCATTAACATAATTATCCTGAAATGTGCGCCATCGATAAATCAGCGTGAATATTGAAGATATCCGCTCGGCAATTAGTTTGTCATATAGCTATGCTTCTAAACTAGATAATCACAGGTTTCGGAATTCACTTAACGCCGCCGCGGAAGCTAATAAATAATAAATGAACAAACCGTTTCTCACTAATATGCCACGTTGCCACCCGTCTGAGCGAGATCCCGACGCATAAATCAACACTGAAATAGACCGACGATGTGTACACTGTACAGTATATACTTCCGCTCGTCAGTTAGAAAACTTTCAAAAAACAGAAACTTTATGAAACCTTTGTCTGCGTGATGCTATAAAGGGGTGTAGTAGGTCCCTACTACCACCTATAATTAGGATAAAGGCATCATTTTTTGGTTACTATGTTTGGATGAGATACGCTTTAGAAAGAACAACACACTATTTTAACACACAAAAAACATCACACTATTTTAAACATATTCATCACATGAGTTAACTTTGTTCCATAATAATAAAAAGTTAATTATAGTTAGTATTTGTGTGATAGAATCAGAAGCCATTCAAATAATATGCATTTCAAAATAATTTTAAATTCGATTAACTATTAATGACTAACTCACAGTCTATAAAGGACGTACAAATGAATTCATTTCGGCCTAATAGATTGTGATGTGTGTACATTTTCTGCCGGTCAATCAAATCAAGGTATGGATAGGCTTAAAGTCAATATTGTTATCATTATTCATGGCGCATACTATATTGAATACTGCATCGTGACTTGCGGTCGATTGTCAATTACTGTCGTGTGACTACAAAGCGCACGTGCGCTATTAAAGCTTGAAAAAAGGTCATTCGTGTGTAATGCTGACCACGCTGTCGGTTGGGTTTCCCTTGTAATATGACCAGCCTGCGTAATGACGTTTGTAGTACTTTGCCATTTAAGCCTGGTAATTTTCTATTTATTTCTCCTATTATTCCTCTTTGTGTTTTTGTAAAGCAACAAACACATTCGTATATATGCATGAATTTAAAATGAAGTGGCTAGTTTAATTTTCTGATCCCTTTAAGAGTTCTTAGTACGTGCTAAACGCGAAATCCAATTGGTTTTTAGGGGCTAAGCAACCCGTAAACGTTTTATTATCCCATTGCCTTATTTTGAGTTAAGTCCATCTAGACGTCTCAGATAATCTTGGACTCCGATAGTAAAAGATTGAACATAGGTACCTACGGTCAGCGACAAAAGTAAAAGGACGAACAGAAAAATTATTAACTAAGAAAATAACATACTCGTAGTTAATGGGGATAAAAAATACCACTTGCTCACTTCAGATGTCGCTACTATCATGTGTCCAAGAATTTGACAGCTAGCTGTCACTACCCATATTTTTTTTTACGCATAATTAATTAATATACCCCGTTGTGCAGCTGTTGGCTGCTAATATACGGGGCCCTATGTATTTGCCGAAGATGTTAAAAGACGAAAATTGTGGGGGAAAGCTCTCCCAAAAAAAATTGGAAGCCTGATATTTTGTCGAGATTATGTAGGTACTCTCCTTTTTAAACCTGAATAGGAATTTCTCCCATAAAAGTCTTATCGGAGAAATTCGTATACAGGCTCCCAAGAGAACTAAGTCTGTTTTCGTTACCTACAGGCACTTGTGGTGTGATATTATGTAAATTATAGTAGAGGTGTGTGTGTGTGTGTTTATATTATATTATCATATTAGATTACTGTTATTTAATATATTTTGTATACAGAAGCTGTTGGTGTACCTTTATAATAAATAAATTAATTAGATCAGTGTTAGAATTAACATCTCTGAAGTTTTTCAGTAAGGAAGATCATCCTAAATGTAAACAAAACAATAGCGGTTTGTGGACGGGGAACAGTGCTGCCATCTATGACGAGCTTTCTGTTTTACCCCATTATACTATATATGAAAATAAAAATAAACCGCATTACACCTATTAAGCCTGTCATGCCTCACTGCTGCACAAAGGCTCGACACCCTCTCCTTTTTCCACACATGATCTGGCCCGCAATAACACAGGACAGCTCTACCATTGTGGGCCAGTTCTTTCGGCAAGAGTCAAATTCGTTCCTCAATCTTCGTCTTGGTCTGCCGCGATGTCGCCTAGCATTAACCTAATGGGACACAATCAGTGATTATTTTAGCCCATAGTTCATCTGATATGCGACAGACATGCTCACTCCCATCCTACTTAAGAATAAGAGCTTTCCGGGTTACATCTGTGATTTTGGTTTTTGTACGCAATTTTGTGTTTCTTACACGGTCAGACATGCGAACCCCCAGGATACTGTGTGCTCCACCTCTGCTGAAATATCAAATTTCAATGAAAGAATGTTCGTGCACTGTATCAGATCCAACAAATAGACTGTTGTCGCAGTCTGTAAACAGAGTTTTTTCTCACCTTCGATGATGACATCATCGTGCTGACAACGTTGAAAGTTTCAAAGAGATGGCCAAAGGAACAGTGTTCGTGCATTGTATTTGTGGCATTGTTTTCGAAGTGTTCATTTTCAAACCCACTTTGAGCGACCTATCGTACAGACGATAGGTCGTTAGAAGTAGACTTTTCTCGATTGTTGATGCCAGAGTGAGAGGCGTTTCTGGCGAATATCAACGCCCGCCTTTGTCGATTTATTTTCTATTTTTCCTGTTTCTGTTTTGAACATGGACATTTGCGCGTCGTCGTCGATAAGAACGGCGGTACTTCGAGTGTTGCTTATTTGTTGGAAGTTTGGCAAGCTCGAGAGTCAACTTTCGGTTTAATTTTATAGCTAACTGATTTATAGACATGCGGCTTGAGACTGATGAATTTCGTACGAAAGATTTATGGTAGATGTAGCGATTGTTGATGGTTGAAAATACTCTAGCATTTTGTCGGCCATGGCAACTAGAACTCCGGAGCACCGACTTAGTTTTCACGTAGTGTACGGCGCGATATTGCATGGGCAGTTGGTTACATGACTGAGTGCCTCATCTGACCGTAATTGGCGACGGACTGACTTTTGACAGCTCTATTTTTGAGTGTGATATACTTGGTAGTTGATAGATTTAAGATAATATCGCCAAGCTGCTCCAGGACGCTGCAGCCGATCAAGGGTACGACAAGGCTAAACTTTTGATCGTCCCCGATTTTGCTGTCAGTCACGGCGGCCCTGAATTGCTCAAACCACAGCCTCAGATTATTCCTCAAAAATGGTGGTAGCCGTGCAGGTAGCGATTGTACTACTTAGCCACGTCGGTCTTGACGGTAGTTGCTTGAGCATCGCAGTAATCCTCAATTTCTTTCGACATGTCGACCAAAGAAGTCTATCACGTCGGAGTCAACAATTAGTTAGCTCTTGTAATGGGAGTATTTTTCTTGGAATATTGATTTCGAAAAATAAAACAAACCGCTTTAAGGTACGCAGCTTAATGCTGTTTCTTTTATTTTCTTGCACTTATAACAAACACGGTAAAAAAGTTTTCTAGCAAAGTGACCAACATCCCCCCCGACTTTAGAACGACGCCCCGATTTTAGAATTTCACTCAGCGAACCTCCGATCTAGTCCAAACAAAGCGGCGACTCCCTCGGGGCTTTGCGTTAAGAAAAACTGCTTTAATAGCCTGAATACCTCTTGTAAATGTGTCTGGCTCAAATTCTTATAATTTGTTCATTATGAGTCGAAACAAAATGTCATACGTAGGTATTTTTGAGGGCAGGCAGTAGTACACTATAGTAACAGTACTGTTGCTATCTTCGGAACTGCAGCCCGCTTCCACGTGTTTTATGTACAATTGGGTTAAATGGTTGTGTTGCACATTTGAATGTGCCATCGCAGAACACATGCTTGGCTTTTTTAAGTGTTCTAGCGTCTACGCTTGTGAACAGATGGATGAAAAGGAGTTTCGGTGGTTGCAACCGAAACCCTTTTCCTTGAGAAATCTTATGTGTTTATTACCTAAATTCAACTAATGCCTGTATAAAGTTATTTTTATATTGCCGGATTTTGGATTTTTTATGGCGCGTTCGACGTCTAGTTGTGTAATAGCCTCTGATTAACATATTAGCGTTAATTCAGTTTCTGCCCTTTTTGATCGCTTCATTAATTGTTAATTTAAATTCGTTTTCAACCTCATCTGATTGGCATTTGTGGATTTGATCTTTTACAATGATAGAGAGGCTAGTAACTAAGACAGCACGGCATAGTTTTATATGTATAGGAAAGTGGGGTAAAAAATCGGGACGGTAAGGCAATTTTTTAATAATATGTTTAGTTTGTTTTATTAATACGTACTCAATCCATCGTAACAGCTTTCGCGCCGATCTCCCCCTGACTGCCACCCTGTACTTTGCACTCGAAATCTCTTTTTCTCAATTCTAAATAACAAAATATAATCATTATATAAAAGTTTATCCCCGTGGCTTGTCCAAAACCGAGTATACCCAAATTTGCCCGTTAACAGCGATTACAATGGAACTCATCAAATTCTTCGGTTTCCCAAACCTACAGCCTTCAAGGACGCAATTTTTACCTTGAAGACGTTGCATGCATGCATGCGTATAATTCAAATAAAATAATAATAAATTTACTGGGTAGTACCCGATATTAACACAGAATCGGTCGAAGTAGAGGCGCTTGGGGGAGGCCATGTCCAGTAGTGGACGTCTTTCAGCTGAAATAATGATGATAACCCGATATTACCCCGTACGCTTTTGCGCCAAACACACTTTGGAGAGACATAGGCGAAAACATGACGGTTTCAAATCTTAACTTTTGTTCAAAATCCTTTTTTAATTTTAGGAATACGACACCAATTCACCATAAAAACATTTTTCTTATTTATTTTCGTCACGCGTGCACCAACGGCATTGAATGTTTGTTGACATTTTAATTAGAATGGCCAGTTGCAGTGGGCAAACGCGCGCGAATATTTGAAACATGTAAGATACTAAACTGCATTGTCCTGTTTTTACCCCATACTCGATGTTGGACTAATCTCCCCTACACAACGCCAAACAGTGTGACCGTTTGAATTGAAGCGCTTTACTGTGAAGCGGAACCCATTTCGCATCAGTATGTCACCGCCTCTTTGGATTTACCGGTAGAAGCTTTTGCCGATATTCTATATAAATGAGGAAATATATAAAACAGTGAAACATTAAAACACGTTCCAATTCTTTCGGGGCATCAATTGTAGAAAATTATTTCCATAACTTTAACGCACCCTTTTCACCACAGAAATGTCCAATAAAACAATTATCTTCATAAGAATATTTGTCACTGCCAAAGTGCCATCATGACATTAGTAAAATATTTTAGCAGTTAGAAAAACTAGCAGCAGGTGGCCCGGTGATGGGGAAAAAAAATACAGACTATTCACTATTTATGCCTTGGTTTCGTTAGTTCCACTTTTAGCCAGGTCAGATAAGTTTGTGGAAAACAAAATTAAAAAAACAAACTAAAACAACTGAAATAATTGTTTAAAATGTCTTCACCTAAAATGTATTAATATACATAAAAACGTAAAGTAGATTGAAGCAATCTACTTTGCTCTCAATCTAATTACGAATAAGTAGATTACTTTTTTTTAATAAGTCGGAATTCGTTTTTTCTTCCTTTATGATAAATCCTTCACAAAGGCAGCTAAAATAAGCTTCGATTTAAGTATACATCATCAGCGTTTTGAATAAACGCATGGTTGTTATGCACGATGAGAAAGATAACGCGGTACGGTCCGTTGCGAGTTGGAAAATATGACCGATTTCATTGTTCTCTCTGTGCTATTCGGGCCTGAGAATCACTCGCAGCCATCAACAACGCGGATGCCGCACTTAACGAGCCTTGTCGAAGTGATGGAAAATAGGAACGGATGAATTAGCTGTCAGCTATTCAATGATAAAAGTAAGACAGCGCATAATACACGCTCTGTGGCATGAAACAATCAAGTGTCCATGCCAATAACTACGTTGCGAAAGCTGCTTATGCCGGTTTAATAGGTTACGTCTGCAACTGTGTTCTAATATGGTAATAGTTCGTCCATCCATAACAGCGTGAATGTACATAATAATATTTAAGTAATATAAATCTACTCTAGGTTTAGGTTCTATGGTGGCAAATTGGCAATAATAGCAAAGTTGTGCAAGTTGCAGTTTATTAGATTTGTGAGATGTGGGACTCTGTGGCACTGCTACTTCCCCACCTTCTACGATCTCTATGATCCCGATAATCTGTGATAGATGTGTTAACATTGAAAGCTTGGACGAATCCAAACAATTTGGCAGTTAAAGCAACCTAGGAATATTTCATCCGCTTTATCAGAGATCACGATCTGGATGTAGACCTCGACCGTTAAAAAAACAATACTCTTACTTACACCGCTTTGTCGAACCATACTAAACCTACAGTGTTGTTGACAAGAGCGTAACCGATGCGTTATTCTAATTTTTGAATATTATATCGAAAAATTAAATATTGTACCAAGAAGAAGAACTCTGCTTAGAGTTCGATCATATGGTAAGGTTCTCAAAAAAAGCACTTATCCCGCCGTGAGTGCAGCGTACGCGGCGCTCCACGATCGTGCGCAGTCCCGTACTCGCATTCAAAGGGAACTAAAATGTCACGTGATTAGGCTACAAAATATTTTAAGAAGTAAAAGTCATTCATGATGAACTAAATAAGACATAAATAGAAAGCAAAAAAAAAAATCGAAGCCTTGTTAATCGAATAGTTATTGGCTATGAATTATTGGCTAAAAAGGGGCCTAATATGTGTTAAGATACTATCAGGACATGACAGTAATGTTCACTACAGCAAAATCTCTTTGCTCAATTCTTAAAGGATTATTATCGTTTTTCTCTTTGGTGACGGCGTTTGCGCCAGTATTTGTGTTTACTTTTGTATGTTTCGTTGGCGATCAATCAATAAAAAATATGACGTCATTTCGACATACCTTCTTCTTAGCATGTCTTTGATGCAGCCCTTGAGTTGATCAGAAAGAAGTTAAAGTTGGCCCAGTACTTAGCAACGTTGACACCATTCGTTAACGCAGACATTAGGTCCTCACGTATACAGTTGGCATGCGGTGCAAGATGAATGGTGGGTCGTGGTCTGTCGTCGTTATTAAACTCACGCAACATATTGAGGATGGGTTTGAAACTAGGAAAGTAACGGTTGCTTCATTCAGACTCGTTGACGGCGACACCTTTTACAATCACGTTTGTTGTGGAAGGTTACCAACTTCCTTTACTTGAATTCTCCGGGAACTCCTCAGTAACCGACGATTTCAAGTGAATCTTCTTGAAGCTAAAAGTAGGCAGTGAGCCCAAAAGAATGGACTGCCTCAGGGTAGTGAACTGGCACCTGTGCTGTTGAACATTTACACCAATAATAATCAACCGGTCACCCCAAACACAACTCGCTTTCTGTCGACGTACCCTACCCTACACGTCGGAAACTAAACTCCGTTTATCATCGCTTAACTTTACTAAAGCCTATTTAAAATAAAAATCTTAATACCTATGTATGTGTAACTCGAGCAATAAGTAGAATTTAACTGATGTCTTTTTTTTGATGATTTAATTATTGGAATGTGGCGTTTTTTTACGCTGTCGTATAAATCATATAAATAAAGTTGAAAGTTAGAAGGTTGTGACGTGTATCGATTGTAATGTGGTGCCGTCGTCGCCACCATAATGCGAGCCAGCGCGAACAACGTGATGCCTATGGCGTCCTACGGCGAGGAGAGAGGCACGCACGCCTGGAGCCCTTCGGCGACTAACTGGCGAGCCTACCCTTACAATTTACTTACATTAATATCAATTTTATTTTTTATCGTTTTAATGAAAATGCCGTTGCTTTATTGGAGCTTAAATAGTAAGAGAACAAGCGCGTTTTTCTTAACGCCCGGTTAAAACTGATAATAATGCGGTCAATCAGTGACTTGATAAGCCTTCTACTACATTCGCACTTAATACATCAACAATTCAACACCCGCCAGTGAGCGTCCCAAGAGCCTGTGTGTTGTCTGTCCCAAATCCAATAGTGAAGTGAATCCATATACTATGACAATAATTAAAAATAAGCAAAATATATCTGAAAAGCGAACAAAAATATATGTTTGGCGGTAGTGTTCTTGCAAACACAGACTGTTTAAGTGTTAGATAGGTATGTTGAGCATTTTCGTTGCAATCATTACTTAACACGATAGTAGATATTGATGTGAAGCGTGTTGTGTCAACTTTGTCCTTTAAATAATGAAAGACCTAGTCGGATAAATTAAAGTATTTTTGAAGATCGCCTAATTTATCAATCAACTATATTGGAAGCGAATTTGGTTGTCGGTTTTGTTTCTTAAAAGAGAAGCGTCAACGCCAATATCCTCTTCTTCGCAAAACAAGGTAACCGAGAGTCATGCAGAACGGTCTGAAAGAGACTGAAGGACTATTTCAATTATTTATTTATTTAAGGATTACCTACGAGATACATTACAATTATCTTTAACCATTATATAACTTGTATTATTATACATTATCCTGTAATGCACACTCAACAATTAACAATTGCAATTAACTGTATAGATGAAATGTCCGGGGTAACCGAGTTGTCTACAATATTGCTTCAACTTGGTATGGAATGTATTTAGCCGGACATAAATGCCAAGATAGTTACATAAGTTCGTGAATGTAATAAAAACAGTGATTATAAAAAAAAGTTAAAATCATTTTAAAAAAGTCGCGTAATTCCATTGTATTGGAATGACACTATCGCAATGTGTTAGTTTGTAGAAAATGTAGATAAGAAAATTATCCAATAACATTTTTCCTATGAGCGTTCAAAAACTAATTTGGCCGCTAATTTTAATTGTTATTGCCATAAAACCTTAAAACCAGCGACGTACAAACATAATCTTATTATTAAATCAAACACATCACATTAAGGATGTTATCTTGTCAATATCAAAGTCCCTAACAGTGAGGCCAATAGTGTAGACATAAATATGTAACGACAGGTGGTAAAGTGGTCATGCTGCGCAGCGCACGCCCAGTGCACCAGTCGTGAACATTGTAACTTTACCCGTACATTACACGAAAATGAACTGTATTCTAAATCACATAGAGTTTTTAATTACACTGACCCATACAAATAACTTATGATCTAAATCATCTTACATGAATAGCAGCGCAAGCCTGAAGACGGGAGAATTCGAATTTATTGACCATTAATTCAAAATATTATTTTCACAATATAAGTACTCATTTATTAATTTTGAAATATTAGGTTCCGATTAATTTATATGTGTCGTTAAGATATTTATTATGTATGTAAATATCGTCTTTATTTATAATCCTAATCTTTTGTTTTCAGACGTTAAGTACGTTGATGTACATCATTTAATAAATTGCTCGCCATGAATGAACACGCTTGTGTTTAAAAGTATAAAATTGTTAATGAAATCTTGACTATAATGGTGACTCATTGAAATATTTTGTTTGTTCACAGGGGGTGGATGAGGAAGACAGAGTTTCTGTAAGTAAGAATGAGGTGGGCATTAGATAAGAATTTTATAGAGATCAATTAATAAATAGATTATTCAATTGCAGTTAGATCAGAAGAGTGAGACTGATCCATTGGACTCGAAGCAAAAGCAATGGATTTTATGTGCTGCAAGAGGTGACTACCATGCTTTGGCAAAGATGTGCAAAGAGAATGCCAAACTTGTCAAGACTAAGGTAAGTTTCGTAAAATACTATTTAAACGAGATAAGGGAACACTATTTAATAGTATTGTATATGTATGTGATAAATAAACCGACCATGTCCAAGAAATAGAAATAGGCGGCATATGCCTCTCTTTTTTTGTGCCAATCCAATACTTCGCTAGGTTCTGTTTTAAAATATTACTAGTGTATAAAATATTCATCACTTGCGAATTCGCCGTACAATACCCATGGGGGAACCAGAAAAATTTCCATGAAAAAATGTGTTGAACGGTAACGGATGTAGTTGTCCCGTATCCTTGAGTTTTTCGGCGTTAGTTAGCGCCAAGTGAGAGCACATGTCGAAAAGGTGTGCTTCTAATTGGTCTCGGGGTGCACGGCCGGCGCCGGCCCGCGCCCCCCCGCCGCATGCTATCTTGACATATCTCCGGACGTAGTCCCTTGTTTTATTTTATGAGCCATCTCTCAGACCCCGACTTTTTTCTATCCAACTATTGTGTTTATGCTGTTTCAAGTCTGGCACTTGATATATAGACGTCAATATAAACTGGAGAGATCGCTAATTTTGAAAAGCAATCCATTAATTTATGTGATAACGATTACGGAGTAACAACTTCTCCTATTTGTTAGGCAAATTCTCGGAGAATATCTCAGCAGTTATCCCCAATGACTGACGAAGTGAATCATTCAAGTCGACAAATTGTATCTTGGGATCGTGGTTGACGTAAATTATTTTTATTGGTCTTCCTAAAAAATAATGATTAATTCATCAGATTTATAAATCCAAAGGATTTTAGTAAATGGTCGCTAGGCTCTTATTTGAAAGACCACTGTCATCGGATTGATTACCGAGTACATTACTTTTATTGAATACGCAGTAAAAAGGTAATGATAGCCTTCTCTTTTATTGATTCGTTGTAAATCAAGGGTCGACGCAATTGGATTTAAATTTTATTGGCATCCTTTCTTGGGCATGTGAATAGTAAAAAAACTAATAAAGGAATTAACAAAGATTTTTTTTGTCGTCACTACGGAGTGTTTCCATAATCTGTCGTTGCGGCCGACTCTTTTTGTTTCTGAATTTGTTTCCAATTAATCCTTCCACTTCGTATTACTCTAACACATGCTTTAGAATGTAGAACGGCTGTTATTTTCATTTTCTTCTATCCACTTCCCGAGCTAATAAAGCAACAGTAAATATTGTCAGACAATATGTAACACGTGTTTGCTGCTGGTGCCTTGCTGGTTGACATTTGTCGTCTTTCCTCTAAAAAACACTTTGATGCTTATTTTCGTATTTGCCTGACTTGCTGATGGAATTATAGATTTGTGGAAATTTCTCTGTGTGTGGGTTCTTGTGATATTTTTTATTGTAGGCCTCGCTTGTTTCTCTTTGAAATGAGAAATTTAAATATGTCATCGTCGCTTCCTATCTGAAAGAACTCGTCTTTAATATTTATATTTTAATGCCTCATGATGATTAGTTGAGATATATTAGCTGATTTTATAAGCTTTTTTTAACACTTCATGACATTCCCGTTAACACTGTGTTAATGTTGAATTCATTTTATATGTTTAAGAAATATTAGACCAGCCGACGAAAATTTTTGGAGTCTTTGATTATTGTTTGATAAATTGTCTGATTTTATTATAAATTCGTTGCAATGCCTGTCGCCACGCTACAATCGAAGACGAAACATTCTCAGATAACCGCTTTTTTTTTTAAAATCACTGATTAGTTTACAAAAGGTTGAGAGCAACAAAAGTCCTTCTCGTATTACAAACTAAGATAACAATGTTTAAGATAAGGATTTGTTTCGTCGTTGTCAAAGTGCTAGTTTTAAATGATGTTTAAAATATTATGCGAGAATTTGTTCTGCCTGACAGTTCACATTATCAGGAGCAGAGATGAAAATAAATTACATGTTTTTGCCGTAGGTAATGATTCTTTTTAGGATTGATTTGTGAAATAGAAAAATGGATGGAGGCCTTTGCCCAGCAGTAGGACAGTACTGGTGATTATGACAATTGATATAATGATCATTAACTGTGCCAGGACTCAATACTTTTAATAAGTGCGTCTACGGATTTTATAAATATGGCAAGCCTTGTGGATAGGATTTCCCATCGCTAGCTTACTCTTCTTCACGAGCCTTAGGGGATGAGTTATCAAAAAACGACGATACGACTAACTTAATTAAAAGTTTATCGAGGATATTGGCGTTTACGCTTCTCCTTTAAGAAAAGCGTAAACGCCAATATTCCTCGTTTCTTACTTACAAAAAGGACGAACTTCCATACAAACTATCATCCTTCGTTAGGGCGTGAGTTTTCAAAAATCCTTCCTTAGTGCTCACTTTCGCTTTATAAGGAACTCTTATGCAAAACTCCATGCTTCTAGACCAATCCGTTTAAGCCGTGCGTTGTCTGACAGTGAATTAATGAATTTACGATTTTAATTAAGTAGAAGATAGATAGAAAGTTCTGTTTTCAATGTTCGACAAATTTTCGAAATTCTTTAAATCTTTAGTTGATGTTTCTTTTTTTTGTAATTATATTTATTTGAAGATGTTATTTTCACTTCATTTTCTTTCTATAAATGCATAATAAGAAAGAAAATACCGTGTTAAAAAAAAAAAAACAAAGCAGCTACGTAATTAGGTACCTAGTTACTTACTGGGAGCATCCAAATGCGTACTCAAATACGTTATTTGCTAAAACTGACTGTAGGGTATTAAAAACGACGGTACACAACGAATGGAAACTTCCAATAATTCATTCTAATCTTATTTTAGCTTAGCTGGTGAGGTCCCAGAAAGCTATTTGGTAATATTTAATTGTTCACTAACGATCGTGTAATTGTGTTGATAAAGATTTGTTTAGTCAATAAAAAAGACCAAAGCTCGGTATTATTATTCTTGATTTACGAGTGTTCGATTCCAACGAGGGCGGAGTTGGTGATCCAAGTAATTAAATCCAAATCATTTCGATGTTGGTTGCCATACCAACAGTTATATTGATACGATCCAATAATGGTATTGTTAATTACATTTATATCGGGTAATATAAGTAGAAATTTATATCGACGTCTTTAATTTAAATGACTACTTACGGATTTTATTATGTTTGTTAAATCATCATTTAAGATGCTTCTACAATCAATTTAATAGTTTTGTGGTTTGGCATGTTCTAATTGGTGCCTTTAACTGGACTGCAATTACCTACAACCACTTTTTTGTGGCGCCTGCTCGCAGACCTTGAGTATTCTATTTCATTGTAAAAAATACTTCCAAACATTTCGTCTAAGATTTCGGTTGCACGCGCTATTAACGCCAACTCGACGGTGGGAGTGTCGTTGCAGAAAGCAATTTAAGTCCTGATTTATTCCGGTGCAAGGCATCGGCTCCGCTGACATCTCTCAGTCTAATTAAGACAGTGGCTTTCTAAATGATTTATCTGTATTTAAATCTATGAGTTGCACATTTAACATAGTGCTAATTAATTGAACTATAAAATTATTTATTCTTGCAGTCTTATTAAGTGTCTTTCTCCGCCATGCTGTGGTCATTCATTTTGTTATTTTTTTTTAAATCTAATAACATTTGTACGCGCTAAACAAATCATGTTAAAATTAAAAACCGTACCACATTGACGAAATCGATTCCGCGACCGGCTCGTTTGTTACGGCCGCTTGTTACTTTGTGAAGTGAAGCACGACGGCAAGAATTTTAGTGTATTGTTTTATAGCCGTTTTCAATGGGTGTGCTAACTTCTCGAATGTGTCGGCCGGCGCCAAGTTGGTGCAACCCGAGATTTGACGCCGCGCCTCATTTGACCCGTCCGTCGAACGCGCGCGCCATTGTTTAGCTATGCATGTTGAACATGACGCGCCGATAGTAACATTTCCTCTCTGTGTGTCATACAAGATACATATCTTCCCATTATTGTGTATCGGTGTAATAAAAATATAATGCTACTTAACTGATTACGAACGAATGCGAAAATGTGTTGAATCTACCAGTCACATTTGCTCTACATCGATCTGTTACTCAATAGCATTCTATTGAGTAACAGATCGATGTAGACATTTCCATACCTATGATATGAAATAAATAAAAAAATATAAATACTTAGAAAATATTTATGTGGGTAAGTTCGCTCACAAGTAAATCGCCAGCGGCACGGTGCGGCGGGTTTCCTACGAATAGGACCTAGGCGTGTAGCATAAGGCACTTGCGCGAGAGTGCAAGTCACTCCTACAATAAGTGATTTCCAACACGGTGACGCAGCGATATTGTAATGGTTGTTTGTTTAGTGGTTCTACCTTACTCGTGTATCGGCCTAATCATATATGCCCATAGTTTTGTTTTTATATGGCTGTTTCATTATAGAGTTCATGGGCGTGTGATGTTGGGCGCAATCAAATTTGAAAGGAGACAGCTCAGCATTCGTGCTGCTTTAGTAATTTGGTTCTGGCGCCATAAGGTGTTGGCAGTGGACGATCTAAAATTTTCTCATTCAACACTATAACCTTTGTTTTTTCATTATGCAATAGTAGGTAATAAGTAATATAAATATAAACCTAGTAGGTATATACTAATATACTTGATAGGTATTAGTTTCGTTCGTCGATATCTGTTATCGATTTAGAGCGCCAATTACTTATAATAATAATATATAAGAAATGGAAATTAACTTATCTCTCCCGGATCTCGGACCTATAACACGGTGTTATTTTCAAATAGAAGTCGGTGCATAGTCAGTGGTTAGCCAGGTAATCAAAGAGACAAATGGCATTTCGGGCTGGTTGACCAACATTTTGCCGGACAGGGTGACTCATACTAACTCAGAGATGTTATGTAGAAAAAGCTTGCCAGTTATTTATTTTAGACAAAAGAAAGGTCAAAGCGGTGCCGGTGGCAAATGCGTTTGACAATCAGTGAAATACTTTAAGGCCTGTTTGCACCTCATCACTAAATACGTTTAACGCTAAGCATACTAAATATAGGATATACATAATATGATATGGAAAGATATATGATGAAATTAAAATGAAAATAAGACTAAAAATGAGAATGTGAGACTGTTTATTAATATAGAAGTACCTATTTAAATATGTTTGTTGTAAACGCTCTAACTTTAGAATCGGCTTAAGTTGTTTACTTTCTTGAGGCTTATTGAATAGAAATATTGTTTAATTACTCATTCCTTCTCATCATTTCACACTTATTTACTATATTAACCTACCTCAGATCAATAAGGTCGACCTACCGTGGTGTGGTGGGTAGGTTGACCAATATTTCTTGTTCTGCAAAAACCAGTGCATAACAATAACTATCATAAATAAGGCTATCAAATAGTCATTTTTATACATATAAAATCTCTCGTCTCCTATATATTCTAAAAAGTATAAAGCTTTGATTTTCCATATCTATATTCAAGCTTGGATGGTTGTAGCTAGGTACCTATATTGCACGTTGTGTTCTCCAAACGGGGCTCGGTTTGTTATTGCAAAACACGAAAGCATGCTAATTGAAATTCAGCATGAAAGGGATAATGAGGGTGGCGGGGAACCTTCGCCCCTCATCGCTCCCGCCATACGTCACTCAAGAGCGCAATTTTAAGATGTGATCTTCAGAATCACTTCACAAATGTAATATCGGCTAAACTTGGAAGTAAACCCAATTTGTTACTGCATACTAAAGGGTTTATTTGTTACTAGCTGTGCCCGCGATTTCTTTCGCGTGCATGGCTTTTTTTTTTTTTTTGCGCGGAGCTCTACTTAATTATTTTTCTAAAATAAAAGCCCAAGTTACTCCTTATAAAATCAGCCAGTGAAAGTTTCGTCAAAATCGGTTCAGCCGTTTCGGAGATTAGCCGCAAACAGAGAGGCAGACAGACAAAAATGTTAAAACATTTTTTTTTTGTTATAACTACATACCGTATCTATTCACATGCATTTAGTAAAAATATTAACAACTTTAATTATTATTAATAATAATAAAACCTGTTTTTTAACATTGCAAACCGACACTTCATTTATATTTATTTTTATGGATAATATAGATTTATAAACGTTGCTTTACAGTTAAGAAGTTTATTCGTCAATAATTGTATGGTTATGCAGACGTTAATAGTTTCTTAACTGCTACTAAAAGTACGTAAAAGTGCTACTTATGTACTTTTTTGTTTATCCCTCTTTTACTCGTATATGCATTGGTAGTGTTATTTTTTACGTAATTTCACTACACACTTACTTATTTGGCGGTGCACAGAATACACCTTTTATCCAATTTTCATCGATATAGTACAAGAAGTCTCCTACTAGGCTGTTAGATGAACAAAGTATAAAGGTTCCGTATTTACCATTCGGCTATGGAACCCTAAAAATACCCTGTGTATGTCACAAGTTTAGATTTCGACAAGACAACAAAAACCTATAAAACAAACACTTGGAAAATATGAAAAGTCGAGCTTAAAAATCCTAATTTACCAAAGATTCTGAAAGAAAATTTTCATTAAAATAAGACAACCGAGTTCCATAATAGTGTGGTCATATGTAGTCAAGTTAAATTGTGTTAACACTGCTGTGTGGTTCATGTAAGCTTGTACTTCAGTATTCTGTGGTTCGTGTGACAAATGGCTCTACTTTATAAACGTTGAAAATTTCTCGTGCTTGCGAATTTCCTCACGATGTTTTTCTTAATAAAGCTCACAGCTTTAAATTAACTCAAGTTTTTACTATGTGGAAACTTAGGAACCTCCGTATTTAATCTAAAATATTTTTGTATTGACAATATTTTATCGTCTAATTTTAATTTGCCAAACTAGAGCTGTTGTACCAACATGTGGGAGATGGGTGCGCAATTTACGAAACCCGGCTGGGGATGCGAGGGAGAGACCTCGCACTTTACCGTGGCACATTAATTAACCGAGCTGAATCTACATACGGCGCCACAACCACGTAGAGAGCCCACTGGTGGCAAGAGCGTAGATTTACGACTCGTTCGACCACCATCTATCGGATAAACTAATTGCAGCGCAGAGCTATTGTTTCTAAACACTAGGCAGAAATAGAGCCTGCCGAATGTCCGGTTGGGATCGCAGCTTGTATGCGATTGAGGACAATTATTCGATTGTCCGGCTGTTTGAATACGCTACGATCTTTGTTCGTCGAAGTTCTGTGATAGATGAGGTGCCGTTATAAATCTCCGTTATGCCTGTTGTAACAGATTTTTTTAGAAACGCTATGGTTTGATTATCCAGTTTTATTTCTATTAGTCGACTGTATTCTACCTAAATTATAAACTTAAATGCCATATTCTAAGCTAAAAATCTCGACATAACTTTTGGACATGGCTGCTCAGGACCAAAACATTGCCACGAAGATAGGTGATGGTACCTCACATTCACAACAGTGTTAAATTTACTCTGGCTTGTATATTTTTTAAGTTATTCGCAAGTTGTGCGGCTTGGATTCCCATTTTTGCCCGATATAATCCCAAATTTACAAATAGTTGCTGATAACCCTAGGTGGGACATGTCGGCGGCGGGTGCCCTCGGCATACAAGCCGCGCGCCCGCAGCGCCGCTTTCGGCGATCCGCGAACAACCGCCTCTACCGCACCCTCACAGCTTCAAATATTTTATTGTAGATATCATTTTAAGGCTTTGTAGCAAATGTAACTGTTAAACATTGTTTTTATTCCTAGTAAATTTTTAACATTTTCTTTTTTGCTCTTAATTAATTGTTTTTGCTCTGCGGTTTTTTTAATTGTTTGTACTAAAATGTTGCGTAGGAGATGTTTGCTGCTAATTTAGTTCATAAATGTCGCCGCTGAACCTTTATAATAGTTTGTCTTCATACCAAAAACTCATTCATCACATTTACAATTTACCCCGACCGTCTCAGTTACTCTCGCGTTCTCTTAATATATTCTACAATAATGGTCTACCTTCCAGAGCGGCTCCTGTTAAAATCTAAGAGTTTATAATCGGCTAATCCTTTAAAAGTGATGCGGGCGTCAACTTGTCTCGATTCACTTTCATCTCGATCTATACACACCAAGCAAAGCTATCTTACGACAAAAATAATTATAACCAAGATGCGGTAGGCGAAGCTCGAGGTACTCCGCTAAGCCACTACAATTCGTTTGCGGCCGCAATGAGCGGCTTGTAAATCAAAGGGATTCTACATAATTAAGCTCATAATTAATGTAAGGACTCCGTTATTTATAGGCGTAGTCATTCTTAAAATTGCTCCCGTTTTGATAAGACGGTCCTAAGAGGATGTGATTAACACATGTAACATGTTAATGGGTGTAGATAATGGTCCCTAGTTGGGTTTTCAAATGTTTTAAATATATTTGTCGATGCTCTCTAAGTGCATGCCGTTTCGTATTGTTATTTTAGTTCTAATTTAATTAAACAGTCAAACGTTTATGGCTTATGATACAAAATAGATATAAAAATGATTACTTATAAATTATGTTTCCTTAATATTGTCATCCATAATAAAAATATCACAGACAGGAAATATATATTTAATAAAAGTACAAAAAACTCTCGGCGTGATTTACTGCCGGCGCGTCTAATAATTTTTAGTAAATGCATTAATGAATAGTTGAGAGCTGTTCTTCATCTACTCGTAAACCCCTATCGGTGAACGAGTGTGTCTTCTAAATTACACCCGCCACTGCAGCGGGCTCGAACCGCTCCCTATTAATTTGTTTATACTTATTAGAGATGTTCACTTGCGCAGTCAATCACGATTGTCGTCAAGCGACCGATACACGATTTGTTTTCGAAAGATCTTAACCGTGTTTTGGTTATTTCTGTACAATTGAAGCTTTTAAATTTAGTGTCACCGCAACTCTCCGGAGACACTCTAAACATTTGTCTCGGGATATTTATCGCTGCGGCTCGTCGACTATATCATCCAGCCGGCATTGTGGCAATCGATCAGAAGCCGCGCGGGGCTGGCTAAATTGATTATTTATTCAAGCTTAGTTAAATCTTTGAGCAGTCGCGTTATTTGTAGACTAAACAGGCAGGAAGTGGTTAAATGCTTATTTGAAATGTGTGGCGCGCCTCGACGTCTCATTTGTCATGGCGGCAAATTTTTAATATATTACTGTGTGAAATGTGATGAATATTTACAAGCTCTTCGTGATATAGGTATGCTGTGGTTTGGAGACTGGGCAAAACTGTTCTATGGGCCAATAGCGATACGGTTTTGATATTTGTGAAGGGATACCTACCTTATCTTTACCCTTGTCCAAAGGGGCATTAAAAACCCGGCAATTTTGAAAAAAATATACTTTTATAATTGTTCAGAGTGGATATCTTTATAGCAACCTGAAAACATTTCTAGGAGCTGCTTAGCTTTTTTCAACATTTTGTCCTGCATATTTACAGATTTAAGCTAAAAAAATGGGTAAGCAATGGACAATTTACACTTTGATTAGAATCGACACCGTTTCTCATAAGCATTTTAAAACTATTGGACCAACCGAGTTTAGAGTAGGTACTAGAAAGGTCACAAATGGCAAAAAACTTTCCCAAAAACCATTCGTACTGATCAATCATCTTATCAACGATCTTTTACAGCATATGAAAAAATAAAGTTATTGACAAAGTATTGTGTATTCGAAACAAACCATTTTTTTTTTGGTTGCGTTTTTTTGTGGTAATGAAAACTCACAAAGTTATTGCGTCTATGAGATCGCAATAGCCGTCAGTACTTTTAAACTATGAAAACTGTCTGACAAAATGTATGGAGAAATATTTTTTTTTTTATTCTGACTTTACTTGTTCTATAACCTCAGTTGGTCTAGAATGGACTTTTAATCCATGAACGCGCACACTAATTTTTCCAGCTGACTGTACCAGTTTTACAAAATCTGTGAATGTAGTTAGAACTTGCTCCAAAATTTAAGGATAACATCCTATAAGAACGTTTTTCTGTACTTAACTATAACCTAGGTATACCTATATTTATCTCAAAATTGCCAGTTCCTTTTTTGAGAACCCTTTGAAGATGAGGTAAGTATCCCTACACAAATATCAACACCCACCACACCCCACCACTTCCCATCCCAAATTTAACCAGTCTCCTTTAGCAAAAGGTTATATAATTGACCATGTCGTCTCTCGCACTCTTTAGGCGCATGTTTTGAGCTTTTTGACTTGGCCGAACGCCATTGCTTCGTTAACTCATATACCTAGACAAAAACATACCTACTTAACAATTACCCAATGTTGCGAAGGTATTTTTTGTCATTCTGATAACTTGTGCAATATGCTTACCCAACCAATCAATCATGATCAGAATCAGTGTTCCACAGAATTGCATTTTTAGGGTTTCAAAGCCAACTAGTAAAAAACAGACGTCCGTCCGAATGTTTTACTTGGAGATTATTGGTATCCACAGAAATCTTAATAATATGCCTTATTATTAAGATTTCTGTGTTGGTATCATATCGATGAAATTTTGAAGAACGCGTGAGGGGTATTCTTTTACCCAATAAAGTCCAACATTCACGGTCAAATTTGAAGGACGTAAAAGCAACTTTCAACGACGTAAAAGCAACCGGCTAAAACCAATGGCGCACGTCAAATTTGGAGGCCACTCACGGCTTTATTCCAACAGCATAACTCAAACTCATAGTAATTGCAATGTAACTCTTATCTTATTGAAATAAGGTATTTATAACTAAGAATGATTGCCGAGAGTTTGATAAAACTCAGGTCGGGTATTAGCCCACGCGCATATGCTGCCGCAGCAGTGCTTTAGCGTGCGTGCGCGCTATTGCTCTGGAACTTTGACTGTGTGTGTCTCGATACTGTACAACAGTCGATGTTAAAATTCTCGCTGAAAGGCTGACAACTGGGTGTTTTACACTATAATTGCAACTTAAGTAATTGATAGTGCCAGTATTGTCAAAGGTTCGAAAACAAAATGTACTAGAGGAACCGCTGCGCCCGCGCGCATCTGTGCGTACGCTGGTTGATTGAAGTTGATGAGAGTTTTATAAAACTCACGGCAAACATTCTAATTTATACCTTATTGCAATTAAATGAAGGTTACATTGCAATGACATACTATTGTTAGTTATGCTATTAGAATAAAGTCGTGACCTACAAATTTGACGTGTGCCATTTAGCTGGTTGGTTTTACGTCATTTTAAGTTGGTTTTACGTCCTTCAAATTTAACCGGGAAATGTCATGGAATAAACCGGGAGTGGCCTCGATTTTATGGTTTTATGCCTTTTTGGGAAATCAAGATGACCGTGAATGTTCTAATTACGAAATGTTCTAAGTACCTTATTACAATGAGATAATAGTCACAATGCCAAGACTTACATGACACTGAGTGATCTACATTAATTTCAGCCGATTCCGTGGTTTTGCGTCACATCAAAGTTTTACTTCATGATTCTACGCTCACGTTTTTGTGGTTTTACGAATTTCAAAGTTGGTTTTACGGCATTAAAAGATGTTTCTAATTTAAATTATTGTTTTCGGTTACAACCGCAAAACCAATTTTGTTTTTCACAGTTTCTATGAAAAATTAACTTATTTTTGCCGTCGATGAAATCAATATCGTACACGTGAACTATTTATGACTACGGAACCCTTCACTGTACGTGGCCCGACACGTACTTGGCAGGTTTTTTGTTTTCATAATCTTGGGCTCAATGGTTCGGTTTGTATATTTGTAGGGTTTAATAAACAATAAAAGAATTGAAGTGCCCGGCATCCTTTTGAACTATTATACTGAGGGATCCCCCTTACGCACAAAACGTTACCACCGCCCAACTCACCGCAGATATTTCCAAAACCCAACCGACGTGTCCCTTTTATTATATAATTATTTTACCTACTTGAAGGTACTTCCGTGTAAAACAACGCGAGAGGGCCACAGCCGCATGACCTCCCGGGGCAAACGGGGATAAGTACACGCCGCACTCGGGTGGAAATATAAAACATGTTCATTATTTTAAGGCTAATTGGGAGAGGCCGCTTGCAGCAAAGTAGGTGCGAGCCCGCCGCCGCCCGCCCACGGCAGTACCGAATTCGAGCGCCGTGTTACGGGCTCATTATGGTATAAATGCGAATATACGTATAGACACTGTTTCTGCATTAAGCTGAAATACTACAGCGCTTTGTAAGATATGTCTAACCGTACGTTCGTCGGTTCATATGTCGTACTGAGTGGGAAACCAAAGCCTGCTCGACTTTAGAAACAGAAGTTTACATTCTAATTTCTCTCTTTATTTATTATGTTATAGTAGGTAGGTACTTACACCAAAATTCAAACAAATCCTTATCTTCTTTATAAATCCTTTTATTATTACTTTCTTTTAAATACTTGTGTATAGAGTACCTACAACTTTAGAAAAAGGATTTATTCCCGTCTTTGATGATCTCCCCGCCCGAGGCGTATACTTTATTGTAAAACTTTTATATTTTGTTGCAGATTGAGCGTTGTTTTACTGAAAAACTTCTCTTTATAGGATAAAATACAAAAGAAGTTCACTAAGTACAACCCTTGCGTTAAGATTACTCTTTTCCATGCAAAACTTTTAATTAATCAAAATTAAAAGGGACGGTTGACGATATTCTGTCTGCATTCTATTTAGAGAAAAGCTTATACACTGCCTTGTCATTTTAGAGGAGAGATTGTCACTTGTTAAGTTTATTTCAAATAACGGAGAAAAGAGCTGAAATGTCTCATCATCACCACCATTACACTCGTCAAACCGAAACAAAGCAACATTGCTTAGCAACCAAACCTAGCTATTATACGTATAAATGACAATTAAATCTCTGCTAATAGGTAACGTAGAATAAACTATGAAGACACCTACACCAAATCCCTTGGGGAAACATTTCTGTCACATCCGCTGAAATGAGATCTCATCCAATTTCGCATCTAATTGGCCAGCGGGAGGCAACATAGGCGCGGGCTGCGTTCGAACACCGCGGAACCAAAGACGAAGATAGTTAATCACTATTCGCATCTGTGATGAAGTGTGGCTCAATTGTAATTACTTCGTGTGTTGATTTAAGCTTTATCACGAGGTTAAGCGGAGGGATCCCCGGCCGGCCGGCCCCGCGACGGAATATTGAATTTATTCCTCCAGAGATACTTTATACAATTACTGGCGAAGGTGCCGCCGCGGGAACCTATTAAAATATTGGAGATAAGATCAAACTTTTAGTGCAGACGAGGTGGGCCGGCCGCCTTATAAACAAGAATCGGATCCCGGCTGCTTCCAGTGCACGCTTGCTCTCTCGCTTATAGTTTTTGTGTTTACAATTGTTTCTAATTATGAATTGATCAAACATTCAATTCGATATTGTATATTATTATCTTGAGATGTTTGGTTTTATTTGTAATTTGTTATTTAATTGGCTTCTGATTATGAAGTGGTCGAAGTAGGCACTTATCTTACTTTTAATTTTTAATGGCGTTCTTAATAGACACTGGTATGATAGTTCGAATAAAGGAATGCTTGTTGTCTATTCATATTATATTAAATAAAGCCGGTTTTCTTTTAAACTACAAAATGGATTTTGATTAGTGATGGGCCGAATACGGGTTTACTGAATACGAATGATCGGCTGAATGCTCGGTTAAAAGTTTACCGAGCCGAATATTCGGCAGGATTTGGCCCGATTTATCATGCATCTCCTTTTCGCCCGCTGACGCCGCTACCCCCCGGACGGCCCGGAGTGTTATTGCGTCATCTAGTTAGCGGCGAAACATTGACACGTGCGTTTGAATTTGTGTGCAAAATTGTACAAAAAAAACAATCGACTTCCAAAAAAAACACAAAACTTTAAAGTTATTTTTCACCTTATAGGTGAAAATAACTTTAATTTCGGAAGTCGGTGTCGTTAGTTCCGCATTTTCGTGTTTTGACACCGACTATATGGGACCATTTTGGAATAAACCTCTTTCGAACATAAAAAAGAATTTTGCGAAGAATGCGTCTATATGTATATGATGGAGTTTTGCCCGAACGAACATACATAACAAAAATATATAAACATCCGAATTGAGAACCTTCTCCTTTTTTTTTTGAATTAGTGGAGTGGGTTTTTTTCGCAATAAAACCCAGCCACTTTTATTTATTCTATTAAATCATAACTGCTTCTAATCGAATCAATGTAAGATTATTACTATGTATAATTATTACATAGAATAAATAATAAGACACTTGATATGGATACAATTATGTAATTGTGCTACGTAACACAATATTATTCGGTAGAATATTCGTCATTTTCGACGAATAATCGGTCGAATACGAATGTTCGGTAAACCTGCCGAATATGCAGAAAACCGAGCACAAAACGAATTCGGCCCATCCATTTTGATGCGGGTTTTACCTAAATTTAGACCATTTATTTCGGATGGTTTATGTGTATCATTATACTCACGTCGCCATTGCACAAATGTACTAGCGGCCTGCGCCTAATCCCGTGATTCGTGTGACGTCTTAAAGACGGTACCTTCCTACTCAACGCGAGCATTCACTTCACGAATTGGGTTTGCAATCATGCATTGCGCGAGCTTTTGTTACACGATGAACATTCATTTGTGAAACGAACAGCCGGGTAATTGCTTACCACACTATTAGTAGGAATGGGTTTCATTTTGAAAGTTCAATAACATTCATTGCCTTATTTAGGTTGTTGAGCAGATACATTTTTCACACATATCAAGCAATGGATTAGGAATATCCTTCAAAATGATTCAGATTGTGATTGATAGTGTGTTACACAATTAGGGTGCTGTTCGGTGACTAAGTGAATGCAACTCACAAAAAACCGGGCAAGTGCGAGTAGGACTCGCGCTCTGAGGGATCAAAGTTATACTTTCACTGCCCGAATTTCCAATTCCGAATTGGAAGACTTTTGGACTTAACTTAGCAGTTGAAATACATGTTCTTCCATACATTAAAACTTCCATACATAAAATTGAGAGATGTACCATGTTATTTTAAAATCATAGACTTTTTATCAGGTTTCCTGTACCTAGTCTATGTATAAGTAACGAATTTTTATATTTTTGTTTTTTTTTTTAATACGTTTTGGTTCTATTTTTGGGTCATTTTTTATTTTGAAAATACATATATAAGTATTTTTTAAATGAGACACAGCATTTCCTTTCATATCGTATGTCACACTTGCAGTTTGGCACAGTTTGCAAAACTTTTTATTTGATTTTCCCCCAAAAGTACATCTATAGTCAAAATATTCAAAAGTATTTACGTTAGACGTCCGTGTTTGGGTCACAGAAATCCCTCCTGATCAGAAGGACTCAGTGGCAAAATGTCCAACAGCGCGAAACGTCTAATGAGCAATTAGTCTAATTAGCAAAATGTCCATGTAGCAAAACGTCCAACTATCAGATAGTCTGTATAGCAGAACGTCTATTTAGCAAAAAGTCAGATTCTCAAAATGTCTGGATTCTCATGCACAAAATTCAACACACAAATTGAACCGGGAGGGAAACGGACATGGCATTATAATATGTACATACAGACTCTTTGGTCTATGTACTCGTATACATACATAGACCAAAGAGTCTGTATATATTTTTAATGGTGACTGACACTTATTGTCATGAATGCTATTTGATTAGCATTACTCATTTGTTTTTTTTTCCCTGTATTGTTTGCTATTCATAGTTCTAGCTTTCTAAATTCCAAAAATGGACGAAGAACAAACATTTACGTTCATTGAAAGTCATAAGAAGAAGCGTGTGCTGCTGCTGAATGGTCACAGGTACAATTTAAATATCACAAATAAGGGAGGGTCAACTCTATGGAGATGCTCCCAGCGCAATGAGTGTAGTGCATCTGTTACAATGAATAAACACGAAAACAAAAGAATTCGTCAGTTAAATGAGCATACTTGCAAACTAATTTTGATAAAAACAGGACTGACATAGTGATGGACAAATAATGCAAGAAATTAGTTCGTCAAAAAGCAAATCCCGTCCAGAATTTTTTTGAGAAAGAATTCAGATTGTGGATGAGATTCAACAGGTACCAGATTTTAACTCAATAAAAGACACACTGTTCAGGGCTCGTCGCAAATATGTAAATGTTTGTAAAACTGAATTCAGAAACTTGAATGATGTTACAATTCCAGAAATAATGGCCGACAGTTTCCTTGTTTGTGAAGATGGATGTGACAATAATAAAATCTTAATATTTTCAACACCTGTGAGTAGACAATGCATTAAGACATTGAATAATAAGATGTATTTCATTGATGGAACATTCAAAGCTACACCCAAGCCATTCTACCAGCTGTTATCAGTTCATGTTGATTTGAATAGCTGTGATGATTTAACTTGTGTTATGGGAGTTATATACGCATTATTACCTGACAAGAGACAAGAAACCTACGGACGCTTATTTAGCCTCATCAAGCAACATTTTGAAATAGACATGATGGCCATTGAATGCGATTATTAGATAGCGCTTATCAATGGAATTAAAGAAGCTTTTCCAAACACTCAAATAACGCGCCGCTATTATCATCTTAATCTTCCTTAGATTGGAAAATAGTGTCAACATTGGGTCTTCCTGGAACCTGAGAGTGCAGAAACATTGTCAGAGTATGTTCCAATTTACCTCTGCTAGCTTCTCCATACATTACGGAATGTTTGACTAGCATTTTTGAAAACGCCACGAAAAGCGAAGAAATGGTGGCTTATTTAAATTACTTTAAAAGACAATCGATCCAGTCTCTGGCAGATATAATAAACTGTCCCAGTAATTATAACTTTTGCACAAACAATGCACTCGAAGGGTGGCACAGGCGGCTAAACACGAATATAAAATCAAAGCAAACCCTGCTACTATTCCTCAAAGCTCTTAGAAAAGAAGCGCTTTGGCAAGATCGCAAATACAAGAAAATGTTATTTGAAGGAAATAAGAGAAGAAAGATCGATATAATGTTTAATGCCAAATACAAAAGAGAGCTGCAAAAGCTTGAGGGCCAAAAAGTTGGTCCTTTTGAATTTTTGATAAACCTTGGCCATATCAAAAGGATATTATGTGAATAAATGCAGGGGAATTTGTGCGCCTAATATCCTAATAATATTTAAGAGGCTACTAGCTTTTTACCCCTGATATTTTATTTTTCTGCTATAAGTACAGACCATTTGATAGTTGGACGTTTTGCTACATGGACATTTTGCTAATTAGACTTACTGCTCATTAGACATTTGTCGCTGTTGGACATTTTGCTACGATTATAGTATATATAGTAGTATTATAGTATATACATTACAGTAGTCGATATTTTGACCTTCTGATCAGGAGGGCACAGAAATTCATATGTGTACAAAATATCAACTTGATCGATCCAGTAGATTCAGAGTAAATTGGCTGTGACAGACAGACAAACAGACAGACAGACGAGTCAGGGTTTTGTTTTTCATTTGGACGTACGGAACCCTAAAAACTTATTATAATAGCTGTGTTTGCGAACGAATGTTAGTTTTGCAAATAATAAATAAATGTTTGATGTGTAACAAAAGGTCGCGCAAGGCATGGTTGCAAAACAAATTCGCGAACCGAATGCTCGCCGTGAATACCGTCCATTACTCATGTTCTTGACTAATACCAGTCTAGTATAGGTACTGGCGCTAGGTATAATTGCGATATGTCGATCCGTTGTAGTTGAGAATATGGATAAAATAATGGTATGTTATTGAGGGTATAGGTACTCTGCTGTCGCTTTCTACAAATGTCATTTGTTTTTTTATTGGACGGAGAAAAATCCAGAGTGACCTCTATTCCATTTTTTGTATTCGTTGTTTTGGCATACAAATTAATTTGAAATTACATGAACAAATTCACTTCATTTAAAAAAATGGAAAATGAATGAATCACCCTCCGTGTTCCATTTTTGTTAACATTTCCCTTTATAAATACTTCAGAAAAAACAAATTTTAATGTTATTTTTACTAGGCGCTAGGCCTGAAATGTAATGGATTTGCTCGTCAAGGTCGTTCCGTCCGTTGCCTAAAACCTTAAATGATAGCAATTTATGTAAACATCTAAGTAGTCTTTGATGATATGTATTAGGCATAAGATATACTTACTAAGCAGCCTGTCGTTATCTACATTTTTCAAATTCCAATCCGATTTCACTATAATATAATATGATGGTCCAGTGTTCAGAATTTGTCTCATTTTAGGACAGCAAAATAATATTATAAAAACTGTTAGACGTTTTCACACGGTATAGAATTTCATCGTTTACATCCTATCAAACAAATGTCTTACGTTCACGGCTTTGGCCCCAACGCAATACGAACGCTAAACGACTGGGAGGTGTCCAGACGTGGTGACTAACTGCCTAAGGCCTCCGCGTAATATACGACAGCGGCTGAATATAGTTTTTAATTAGGATCTGCCTACCGACCCAACAAGGCCTCTATTTGTTTAACCAAATGCAATGAAAAACGAACGAGATGAGAACGGGACGATAACCGCTATCACGAATGCTTGACTCGTGGTTTTATTTGTGAAACAGCCGTTAGAAAGATTTACACACGGCTGCCACGAAACGGGTTAAGTGTCACAATCAATTGAGTAAATAGAATTATCTACAGATGGGGTACAGCGGATTTTAAGCAATTCTGATTACGATTGGTACGAACCTTCTTAGAGATAGGTACTTTAATTATTTGAGTTTTATTAACTTGAATAAGTTGGGTCAAAAGGCTTTGTTGTCCCGAGTACTTTCCGGAAGCTCGTGTTTTAACAAAAAAGATCGAGGTTATGTAAGTTATAATAAGATTAATGGTGTAGCTGTCATTGCAAATTAAGTTCCCGTCAAGATTTTAATAAGGCCTTTGTCAAGTAAAAGTTTGGGATTCATGTAAATTGCTAAGTTTCTACTGTTTCTGGAGAGTTGCTTAGAGGATAGATATTTCCCTAGTGTTGGCTTTTGTTATACAGTATTTAGTAGCGATATCGTTTCGTTCTTATAATCTTGTAAAGAGTGCATAATCGCGAGTCATCGGGGCGGCCCGGGCGGCGCGCCTGGGCGTCAGTGTGCGGCGCAAGGCCGCAGGTCCAATCTGTAAGTTTCAATTAAAATTCTTCTATCTTCGCTACCGCCGTTGAATTGGTCCAATGAACGATTCGTTTTGCATAAATGCCCGCCAGCTGTTTACAATAATCGATGATATGTTTTTACGAGTTACATTTTCAATTTATTGATATTCATTCTTGGTCGGACAATTTATTTGTATCGATAATGTTTCAAAGACTTCTGTTTATTTTTATCATGGAGTCGCTGACGGGTTTACGATGGCGCGTCTCGAACTCAAATGATATATTGGTTCTCTCTCATAATTACACTTTAATTATGAATCATTAATTTTAATCGACACTGAAAATGACTTTTAATGGATCTCGTTCGGTTACACCGTGCATGTAAAGCAATTCAATTCCGAAACAGACAATAGAATACAAAAAAAACAAGTGTTACTTCTTATTGTTTCTGTGTTGGGCCCATTCTGATGTGTAGCTTTTTTATTTGTTGAGTCTCCAAATCCTGTTCAAACGTAACCTCTGGAGGCATTGACTCCGGGTACATTCGGACGTATTGTGTTGGTGAAACTAACCGACGACAGCGAGTTGAAAACAGTTTTTCACATCCCGGTAAGATAAGTGCATTTGCTTGTAACGACAAGGCGCGCCGCGGCGATCGCCTCGCCACGCCGCCTCAATGGGCGCGCGTTCTTTATTTATATACGCCCTTCTGTAATTAACGATAGTAAAAAGAAATACATATATCTTTTGATTTATATCATATCATTCTTTCCTCATGTTTGTTTTTGGAGGAAACTGTTTCGTTGTCTGCTTTTTTGTGGTCCACTTGAGCTGTAAGAAAGTAGAGCGCACCCAACAAGTCTCAGCGCGACCTTACATCGACTCACCATCATTTCAACGTCCACTGCTTGTTACAGGCCTTCCTTAAGCGTCACCAAATCTCTCATCATCATCTCGCATCCCGCGATCTCCCAGGACCTTAACCAAATTATCGGTCCACCTGGTGGGGCAAGGCCTCACTAACGCTGCACGTCTTTCATCGTCCTTCAAGTCTAACTGTCATTCCGAAACTACATTTCGTCCTTAGCATACAGCATCTGTCTCACTCACACCCTAGCATGTTTTTCACAGTCATGCATTCATCACGTTCCTTTCTTAGATAAATAATATTTGAGATCAAAGTGGCCCGTTCGACCAAATGCCAATGTCATAAGTAAGGACCTAATATTAGGACCATCTTCAGTTGATGAAACTAGGGAACCTGTCAATACCTCACGAGTTTCAGTCTGAGCCTCTTGAGTGTTAATGTTTGCGAATCGTTCTTTAACTTGGGGATGCGGCACGGGCCGGTGCCGAAGCCGACATGTTGAGCCGGGCCTACAACTACTAACTAACACGAAATTTTCCATGTGTGCGCCTGTCTGGTTAGCGCGATGCACCGACATGATCTCACAGAACATATATGACATGGCTCAGTTGCTAAATGTGCATATGAATGTGCCAAATAAAAAATACTTTATATAAATTGGCTTATTTTAACCAAGACATGCATCATATGCCAAGACACGAGCCCGCACTAGGCCCGCGTGGTAGATTCCGGCCCACTCCCTCTCACCGAGAAGAGGCCTGTGTCCCAGCAGTGGGAAAATTGTAGGCTGATTATGTTGTGTGTATGTTATGTATGCATCATATGTAACTTTTATAAGAAGGTGCCCACAAAAAGGAGTATTATGAGCGTTCTCAAAAGTGCTTAAGTATAATGCTCCTGTTTTGCGTAAGATAATAAAGATTTTAAAAAAAAGTTAGGAATTACGTTGCTGGAGCTGGCGATGTGCTGTGTCGTTGTCCTGCCCAAGTATACACCAATGATATCGATGCTGTTGGAACTTGATCTTCGGCAACTCGCATCCAGATGATATCAGCCACCCTTCGCATATCGTCGCTCCACGTAGCCGTAGGGGCGTCCCTATACCTTACGTTTTGTGATTCTCTTGGTGATGTTTAATCGCGTTTGTACATTTTCTTTCGCTGTTATCTAAGTGGAATTAATCATATTAATATGTAGTTTGTCCAAATCGTTATACTAAAAATCCGACTTCTTCTTTTCATATCGACGGTACATCTTATAATTCTTGGTAGGTACAGCAGGTAGCGACGTTAATTTAGACCATCAGTGATGTTCTCATCATCATCAAAAAATGTAGTTAGGCGGCACTATCTGGGATTCTTCTCTTCCTAAAATTTGCGTTTCTTTTTTGGTGATTTGTCTTTAACTCGTGTATGGCAACGGCACAGGCCATACCAGACAAGAAAGAGGTGTATCGTATAACCTTCAGAGTGCTGAAATATGAATATTATTAGGTATCATTTTTATTATAGGCTGGCCAATTCGGAAGTATACAACTATAAATTAAGATTATTTTTATTACAAACGAAAATTACGAGATATATTTCCATAATTATATTGTTCAGGCTTGGCATTTTATACGGTAAATACTATACTTTTTGATACTTAAAAATGCAATCACTATTAAATTTTTTTTTTCATAAAAATGTTACATCCTTTATTAGGTATCCCTCTAACCAAGTTAAAGAAAAGATTGACCAAGACACGTCCCTTTAGGTAACGCTGCAAAATCCTCAGTGATCAAAATGATTCGTTACTCAAAATGATTTTTTATCAGAATTGGGTCGTTTTTCAATCCATTTAAGATCTTCAGGATAAAATTACTGATGGCATCGCGAAGGTCATGGTCTTATAGACTGTGGACAATGAATTTGCCACATTATAACGAAATAACATATATCAAGCAATTGCAAAATTCGCTAAATCGGAATGCTGGCTGAAAAAAGTTATAAAAGTACATACGAGTTGGCCACCCTGTACTTTAAGTACCCACTAACTAGCTTTAGGATTTTGCCTGCGTAGATTTTTGGGATTTTGTATAGGCAGGTACAAAGTTTTATCCCCAATAAAAATCGTCGTCATTGTTAGTGACAAAGGAGTTTCTCAATCTATAATTCACTTTGATATCAAAATACAATGTAGAAATACGATTATATGTTACTGTAAAAGCCCGAAATTAATCAATCTTAGGTTTTTCTGGAACATCTAACAATATTCTGATAAATAATATGTATGTCTCGCGTTAGTAGATTCAAAAATGTGGCTAATATAATGTAACTGACAAAATAGACTGCTATAAAAAAACGTTTAAAACATTTAGATAAATAAAATTAAAATAATTTATAGCGGCATGATGGATATAAAGTACATCAAAAGATTCTCATGAAGAAATATTTGACAGTTCAATGAAGCTTATAATTTGTGTATACGATAATTACTGCGATAAACGATAAGTTAAGATATTGGTCTTGGCCGCCATGAACACGAGATATACAATATCTCTTGTGTCATGGAATTAACGCAGCTGAAGCGATAATGCTAACACAAACAAATAGAATGGCGAGAGAACGAAACGAAAATTGAACGGAGCGTTGATAAAATAAGAGAATTTAGGAGTAGAACGTGAGGAATGAGACATCGACGCAAGAGTGCAGAGGCGGTGGAGCAGCTGACACCTGTCATCACGCAATTTATTAGTCGCTCCGAAATAACGGAGTCAGTGAACGTTCAAACAAAATGAAGAGACACAACGCTCTATTAACGACACATCCTCGGGGTGCACCCGTTAACAGCTCCACAATTAAATTCACAATGTTCACTCGATATCCACACGTTAAAAATAATACACTCCGATTGTGGTTACGTTGTGTACTTTGTCATTATAAGAATTTAGTGTAGGTAGGTACGATTAAAAATGTGATCGCTTTTACGATACCTGAAGGACGGTTATTTTTATTTATATTTGCGGTCTTAATCCAAGATGATATTATTGAGGTTACTGTTTTGAATTATCATGTTAAATACAAGGCTGTGAATTAATTCCAGTGTTTGCGAGTGTAATTAAGATATTAAAGCTGTCGGATCAGCGGAACGTTAAAGAATTCGTAAATTGAAGAAGAATAATGATGTGGAATTTGTCTGGGCTTTGATTTATGTATTAGTTCTGAGTGCAAGTGACGCCGCAAGCAAGTGAGATGACAATATAGTCGCGAGGGACGCGCGCCCTCTTCATCCTGATGCAGTGTTCTAGCGCTTAATAACTGTCGACGAATGTTTGCGTCACTGCGTCTGCAATGCTTATGATAATAAATTGCCTCTTATTTTAGAAATCCTCATTCACCATGCTTATAGCCATACGAGCTCATCGTTTACGATGTCGGCATACATTTCTCGAAAATGACATTCGACGACTGATTGTTTACTGCTTTGAAGTTAACTGATTAATTAGTAATTTTACAAATTAATTTAAGTTAGCTTGCAATATCTGAAATGATAATTTTAACTGATGATATATTTATAATTTCGTTTTTGTGGAATAGAATCGTAGCAGATGGCGTTCTGTAGTTTCCGCTTTCCATAGGGGGGTCATAGGAAATATGCGTGAGTTTATTATCTGTGTGTATTTAGGGTGCACTTGTGACAATGTCGGCATCGCAAACTCTACCCCTTTTGGGTTACGAATGTTCATTGATGGACGGCGGTGATTATTTGTGATCAGGTTCAGGTAACTTGCATTTCCGTTTGCCAACTACCTTTTGTTTATTCTAAATTTGCAAGTTCTGACCACTCCGTGGCTCCGCATCATTGTATTCCATTATTTTTCTATACCGTTTCTCCTATTTTTCGAAACGAATACCTTTCTGCAGTAGGTATGTATAATATTTTTTTTAGAAACCTGCAAGACAGTTTTCCTTTCTAATTAATTCTTCTTCTCTAAAATTAAATCTTTACTGAGATATTGGGGCGTAATCTTAATAAATCCATTTTGTCTTCTAAGGTGCGGAACCTTTAAAATGAAATTCGAATGTTGGAATGTCTTATTGCTACATTTTTGTGTTTCGGGTCGCAGTTTCGATCCTTTGAACAAAAATTGGTGTATGATCTAAGCATGAACTTAAATTAATTAAAACTAAGTAAAAAAGTATGAAGTAAGGATGTGGCTATTCTTAAATCGAGATATCTTACTAGTAACCAGAGGCTAAATCAATTTTGACAATCAAAAGAGGGCTACTTATTGAGCCAACAAAACGCCTTTCAAGAAGTCTCTTCAAATGGATGGTAAAAATGACGCTGTCTGACCTTTGATTTAGCTTTAAACATTGATTGCATTTGAAACGTTTCAATAAAAGCCAATCAAACGATAAAGCGTGGCGTGCAATACGGTAATCAAATAGATTTATTCAATAAGGGTGAATTATCGGTCGCGGAGGCGGGTGCGCGCGTCGGTCGCACAGTCATTACCCGGCCTCATCTTTGTACACGCATGGGGTATAGCACTGATGGGATATTAAGGTTATTACCAACGGCAAAATTGGCCGAGCGACCGCTGAGGAAGCTGCCCACCGAGACCTATTAGCGGTATTACATATTTCATATGATCCACCGTCGAACGACGATTATGGGTGTATTAAAACGCCGTCTGACCGTCTTCCGATCATGGGAATATGCACAACCCCACCTTTTATCTACGTTTTTTACAGTTTAGTAGGTAATTCGGCGATCACTGAGCGGCTGAGGCGGTGCGATGTAGGTACCTACATTATGGGTACTACTCCGAAACTTTTAATGGTATTTCTGATTTTTCATGATCGACCGCGCGGAAATATCGTGGGAGCGAACCTAAATAAAAAAACACATCCATTAACATTCGTGCTGACATCGGTAATAGAAGTCAATCTATATTTTCTATACTAATACTATAAAGGTAAAATTTGTTTGTTTGTGTGTATGTAGGGGGGTAATCTCCGGAGTAAATGATCCAATTCTAAAAATGTTTTCACTGGTAGAAAGCTACATTATGTGTGAGTGCTATAGGCTATAAATTATGTTGACATCATACATTTTAGCTGAGCTATCACAACTTTTGTCTAGTAAGTCGGAAAGAAATACCTCTTAAAAGATAATTATTTGCATGCGCTTAAACAGTTGTAAGAACAATTTATGGAAATCTGGTCCGCCTTAAATAGTTCTACAAAAAAGTCCGCGACACTTATATTTCTATCTCTTATCTTTTAATATCACTTTTATGTTTTTTGTTTATAAAAGGTTTTTTTTTGACATGCTTACGTTTGGGTGAAAATATATATTTATTAAATGAATCCTTATCAAGTTATCAAAATAAATTATTTTATGATTACAAGGACACTCTAGAAATATGATTTGCCCTTTACAGTACGTCAATTGGTCATATAGTTTCGGAGATAATAGAAAATTACTAAAAACGCAAAATGCCGCTAAAACATTCACGAATACAACTTTCATTCATATCGGCTTTGTGCAGACGTGTTATCCATTTACCCATAGATGGCGTTGTACAAATATGTCTTTTTCTGACTCCCGGTGTTCATACTTTACGCGGATTGATGATATTGTCGGTATTGTCATTGGGTGATGTAAATTGGTTGGATGTCGTTCTATTGATTTCTATTGATTTTGGTTGTTTTAAATACCTCGTTCCTTCTCCTCTTCGATTATTTCTAACTATCTGATGTTGAGATAATAATAATAATAAAGCTGAAGTGTTTGTCTGTTTGAACGCGCTAATCTCTGGAACTACCAGTCTAATATGAAGAAATATTTTTGCATTTGATTGATAGCCCAATTCTGGAGAAAGGCTATTTAACATCACGCTACGACCATTAGGAGCCGAGCAAAAAGACGAACGCTAAGCGAAAATGAATTGATAGCGCGGGCAGGTGACGGGGATGGGACGCGACGGGGTGGGTCGGGGTAACCAGAAATTTCACGCCGACGAAATCGCGGGCAGAAGCTAGTCTACTAATAAAAAAACTATATAGTAAACTACGCCTGCGCTTAGAATTTATTCATGTGTTAAAATGCTAGCTACAGCCATTATGGATGTATTCCTCGAAATGCTAGACCGAGGCGTTTAGTAGATACTACGCAACATATCGTATACGTAACTTTAACAGATAAATTATTTATAAATATTGAAAAAAGGTCTTAGTGTCTTAAATATGTATAATAATCGCTATTCTAGGTTTTTGCTCCAAAAGCGATAAAGTTAAGTTTTGGATAATTTTTAATTATCTATGTTTTTAATTCAATATCATCTTAATCAAAATATCATAATATGATCACTCAAAATTCGGTTATGTGCCATAACGTTATTTTGGTAATTTTGATAAAGTTTGTAAACCCACGATTTCTTCCGGCGCTAATGACTTTCTGCTATACTTAAAATACAATGCGCCCGCGATTAGCCCTGGATACGTTTTTAAATTACATGTATTAGCGGTCATGTATTGTATGTAACCAATCAATTTCGTGTTGTACAGCGTGTTTCTTTTTCATCACCGTAACGTAAGACGTTACGGTGATGAAAAAGAAACACGATGAACGACGAAACATTGAAATCAAATAATACAGATCTTGCTTTCTTAAAGCAACGTTTGATTTCAATGTTAATAAAAATTGTCCTACCCGTCCTATCTAATATTTGTTAACCTGTCAAAATATTTATTATGGTCTAGTTTGTAAAATACAGTTTTTATTTTGTTTCAGGATCCTTTTACGGTAAGTAACATAGGCACAACATAATGGTAATTACAGCAGCGTAGTAATTACGTCGCATGTAGTCGATGAAATAAAACCTTCCACAAAAACATACCAGGAAAACCGAAAAGTGGTTTGGGGTAATTAAGTACCTACCTACCTATATGAAGATTGGTATGTATTTTAATAACTAGTTTCCAAGGCCTACTGCCCTAGGTACAACTTGACTTAGATGCTCTACAAGTTCTGGAATGATATCAGACTACTTCCTCAATAAAATCTCCTAACCCGCACTGGGCCCGCGTGGTCGCGTTTGGCCCACTCACTCTCATCGGGAAGAGGCCTGTGACCCAGCAGTGGGAACATAGGCTGATAATGCTAATGCCTCAATAATCAAATCAAATGTTCATATAGTTATGTAGATAGGTACATTCTTATAATAATTTAATGCTGTTTTTTTTTTATTTCTCGGTATTCACAATGTGGGCGATCGTGTACAGGGTGTAAGTATATCGTTAAACTTTGCCATTTTTAATATATCTAATAGTGCTCTCCGTTACTAATTATTAGACTATGTTCATCAGTCAATCTTTCTAGGCATGCATACCTAGATGGAGATTAATAGTAACTCTGAGTTCGACACGTATATCAACGTCGCTGTCAACCTATATGCATAATTACACAGTGACAAGACGATAATTAGTGGCGTGGAAGACGCATCGTTCCGCGGATCCTAATTGATGTACATGCAAACGCAATCAATATGACGTGGTAGCGGATGTTGGTCGGCACACGGGGACATGAGCCGTGTCCTCGCCATTCTAGGATATAGCCACTCGCGCTAAACAATACTACATGACGTCTTGTCACTGTGTCACACCGGGGTCTCATTTAACATCATGTTGAAACTCTTTGGATTCGAAGCTTATCTATTTTTAAGTTTTTTGGTAGTATCTATTGAAGGTATACAGTAGTAACTTATCTCTTTCTTTCTTTAATAATTTGCCGTGCTGCTTGTACCAACGTTATGTTGATGTCACTGAATCAACAAACGTGAAATAAGGATCATCCACCAATCATTTAAAATATATACTCATAATAATTTAAATTCGCCAACCAAGGACTATTATATTAACATATTTTTCAATAAATAATGATTGGTCCTTGGCAGCTCTGGACAGAGAGAGGTGGAAAGAGTAGAAAGGCTTAGCTTCGCTAATAAAAAAAGATAAAAAAAACATATTTTTAAATGATTGTTTCTGCAACTTGCTTACTTGTTCAATCATAAAGTTACACACAACCATGTCTGTCAGGTATACCTACCTACTAAGGTTGCCGGGAGACACCTAAGGTTTAGTTTAAAAGAATAAAAATAAATTTTGAATCATTTATATGTTACGGAACGGTGTCATCAGTACCTACCTTTTTTTTTTTTTTTTTTCCCTGAGAAATGCTTTATGCATGCCCGCTCGCTCGGGGGACGAGACGGGGTATGTGGGACTCCTGTCGAAACCGCACCGACAGTATACCCACTAAAACTCAGCGGTGTTCCCGCATCGCCGTGATGGGAGGGCCGTGGGAACCCGGCTCAGCCTTTACTTCCACAGCCCTCCCGGCGCATGCCCGCCTAGCTGGCGGGCCCCGCATGCCCCCCTGGCTGGGGGGCTACGGGAATGGCCGGGAACACCTGGCCATTCCCGTCCGACACTGGTGGAGGCCTGTGCAATACAGGCAAGGGTGCCCCCGCACCCGTTGCCTGCTGGCCTCCACCTGGGAGGAGTCGGAGATGACCGTCAAACTGACGTCTTCTTCGACCCCTCCTCCGCCTTCGGAGCGCCGCCGCGTGAGGGTCGTCCTCTCGCGCGCGCTCCGCCGCCTCCTTCTGCGACATGACGTGTTCGCAGAAGGAGGCGACTGCCGCCCAGGACCCCTCATCCCCCAGCATGGCGTTAACCAGACCGGGGAGTGAGAGGTCCTGTCCGATCACCGCAATGAGACTGCGGCGCGGCTCGGACCACGACGGGCACACCTCGAGGGTGTGCTGCGCCGAGTCCTCCGCCGCGCCACAGTCGTGGCACGACGGCGTCTCCTCCCGTCCGATCCGGTGCAGGTACGATCCGAAACAACCGTGTCCGGACAGCACCTGCACCAGACGGAACGAGAGGAACCCATGCGACCGCTCGAGCCAGTCTCGCAGGACCGGCGCAAGCGCGTCGATGGTTCGGCGGCCAAAGGCTGCGGTGGCGAGGTCCGACGTCCAATGGACGACGATGGCGTCCCTCGCCTCCCGCCGGACGGCCTCCCGCTCTTCCGGGGCGGGGCGTTCTCCTCTCGCCCTCCGCCCCGCCGTCCATTCGTACACTCTGGCGAGCACCCACGCCTCGAGCTCCCAAGGCGGGGTGCCGGCCAGAGCGCAAGCTGCCGCGGAGCCCACCGTGCGGTAGGCCCGCGCCACCCGCTGAGCTATGGCCCTTTGGGGTGCCCGCAAGGCAGCGGCGTTCTCCCTCCTTTGGAGGGAGTCCTCCCAGATAGGGGCCCCGTACAGGGCCATGCTCTTCAGGATGCCGGCGTAGAGTTGCCGGCATCGGGCGCTGGGCCCCCCCAGGTTGGGAAGCAGCCACGACAGCGCCCCCGCAGCCTTCAGCAGGCGCGACGACAGCCCGCTAAAGTGCGGGCCGAAGCGCCACCTGCTGTCGAGTACAAGGCCCAGATATTTCATCTGGGCCTTGACCCCGATTCTGACGCCCTCCACGAAGATGTGGGCGTCAGGCGGGGGGCGCTGCCGAGGTCCGTGGAAGAACACGGCCTCGGTCTTGTGCAGCGCCACCTTTAGACCTAGACGGCGGATCCTCCCCGCGACCAAGGATCCGCCCGCCGAAGCCAAGTTGGCCGCCTCCCTGAAACTCCCCCCCCGGGCGGTGAGGAGAGTGTCGTCCGCGTAGCAGACGACACTCGTGCCTCGGAGGAGAGTTCCCCGCAGGAGCCAATCGTAGCCGACGTTCCAGAGGAGTGGTCCTATGACTGACCCCTGTGGAACGCCGGCTTGGACGGCGTACCGCCGGACTTGGCCAGCCCTATTTACCAGGAGGATCGCCCGATCCTCCAGGTAGCTGGCCAGCAGACTGCGCAGGTATCGAGGCACTCCGTGGAATCGGAGCGCCTCTAGGATGGTGGAGTGGGGAACAGAGTTGAAGGCGTTGGCTATGTCGAATGACACAGCCAACAATCCGTCCCCCGCCTCCATCGCATCCTTCACCTGGCCCTTGAGGCGGGCCAGCGCGTCCACCGTGGAGCGCTCAGCCCGAAAACCGAACTGAGCGTCCGACAAGTCCGGCCCGGTGTCCCGCAGATGGCCCTTTAGGCGGGCGGCGATTATCCCCTCGAACATTTTGCCGACCTCATCGAGCAGTACGATGGGTCGGTATGCCGAGGGGGAATCTGCCGGGCGGCCCTCCTTGCGAAGGAGGCACAACTGCCCCTCCTTCCACGGTTTCGGGAACCTCCCAGACGCAAGGCATGCGCTGAAGAGGTCCCGAAACCTCTCCTCCATTCGAGTGGCGGCGATCGCCACCACTCTTGCGGGTACACCGTCGGGGCCCGGAGCCGTCTTCTTGGCGCGGATGCGGAGAATCGCCGCGCCGAGTTCCGACTCCGTGACGGGGGGGGCCTCCTCTTCCTCGTCGTCTGGCGGTGGGCCCATCTCTGGCGGGGCGAAGCGGTCCCTGCACGGGAACAGGGACCGAACCACCCCATCCAGAAATGAGGGCTCCAGGGTCTCGGCAACCGGGGGACCAAAGGGGCGCAGTTTGTTGCGCGCTGCCTTGTATGGTCTCCCGTAAGGGTCGTTGTCGAGACCCTCCAGCAGCTCGGCTCTCGCCGAGTCTTTGGCGGCGGCGACGGCCCGACCGAGGACCGTTTTTGCCTCCGTGTATACCTCATAGAGGCGGTCCTCGTCGGGTCGGTTCCGTCGACGCCGCCGCCGGCTCCGCGTGTAGGCCCTCCTTGCCTCTACGCACGCCGCTCGGAGCCCCGCCAGCTCCGCCGACCACCAGTACACGGCGCGTCTGGGCGGTGGTCGGCGAGACCGAGGCATGCTGGAGTTGCACACCTCGGTTAGAGACCCCCTCAGTTGCCCCGCTACGGTGTCCACGTCCAGGCCGGTAGGCGGCGAAAGCCAGTCCTGGACGAACGCCGCCTCCCCCGCTGCCTCCCTGTCCAGGCGGGTTAGAGCCCACCGCGGGAACGGTGAGCGCCCCGAGAGGGGCTGCGCCACTCCGGGGCCACTGGTGGAGATGTCGAACCGCACGTAGCGGTGGTCCGACATGGTCTCCCCCAGGTCCACCCGCCAGTTCAGCACGCGCGCGGCTAACGCAGGGGTGGCGAAGGTGACGTCCACTATCGAGCCACCCTGACGCCGCACGCATGTCTGGACGCTTCCTCTGTTCAAGAGGGAGAGTCCAGAGGAGGCTGCCCACAGCTCCACCGCCCGCCCCCGTGCGTCGGTGGCCCGGTTGCCCCAGGTCACCGACTTGGCATTCAGGTCTCCCAGCACGGAGACCTGACGCGGCACCGCCCTGCCGACCACGGCGGCCAGGACTCCGAGAAAATTCTCAAAGTCCTGGAGAGGGCGGTTTGGGGAGAAATATACCCCCACTAGGGCAAAGTCTCCCCACGCGGCGGCCACGTATCCCGGTCCCCTCTCTAATAGCGAGAGGGGAGGGGAGTCTGTGGAAGACCGCGCCGCTAGTGCCACCGAGTCGTCCTCGTCACCCAGCCAGCTGCCTGGGATCGAGTAGGGCTCGGCGACCACCGCTACGTTCACCAACCACTCGGCCATGACCTGCACTACCAGGTCCTGGGCCGCTCTGCAGTGGTTGGTGTTCGCCTGGAGGATGCGGTAGTCGGAAACCATTATTCCGACATTGCACCTGCATCCTCGGCTGCCGCCGCTGGAGCTGCAGCGGCGGCGACGACGGCAGCGGTGGTGGCGGCAGGGCGAACCTGCGCCGGCACTATGCCCTTCCGCACGGGGGGCTTGCAGCTCCTGCCCGTCATCCTGTGGCCCGCGGGGCGGCCACTGGCGGCACACGCCATGCAGTGTGGCGTGGTGGCGCGGCAGGTGACGCTCTTGTGTCCCTCTTGCCCGCACTGGTAGCACGCGTCTCCCCAGTCGGATTTGGAGGGACACGTGGCTCGGGTGTGGCCGAACGCGAAACACTTGAAGCAGCGCGTAGGCTGGTCTTCAAGTGCCCGGACCACAGCCGAGCCGAGCCCCACGAGCAGCCGCCCCTTGGTCGCAGCAAGGACGGCCCCGGCCGCGGCGACCGGGCACTCGACGCGGATGGTGCCCATGCCGCGGCGGCCGGGCCGGACGGCTCCGCCTTTCACCGCGCTCGAGTCGCAGCCTCCAGCCGCCGCGACGGCCGCCACCACATCCTCCTTGGTGACCGAGTCGTCAAGATCGGCCACCTCCAAGGCTGCGGTCTTGACGGGCCTGACGACCGTCGCCGCGTCCGCGATGACCTCTTGCAACTTCGTTGCGAAGAGGTCTGCGTTGGTGCCGCGCTGCTGCCCCGAGAACTCGAAGATTCGAGCCCCGGTTAAGGTTCGGCGGCACGTTATATTGCTGATCCCCAGCTGGGAGGGATCAGCATTAGTACGAGCCCGTCTTAGGACGGACTCGTACGTCTCGCCCCGCTCCGCGGCCTCCGGGGTGATGGTCACCACGACGGCCGCGGTTTTGGGAGGAGCCAGCTTCCTCCCGCCGGCTGGAGCCCTTTTGGCTGCGGGAGCAGTCGCAGCGGGCTTGGGGGCACCCTTCCCCTTTCCCCTCCTGACCACTTCCGTCCACGACTGGTTGGACGGGGTGGTGGAGGGAAGAAGGGCGTCTTCCCGCTGCGAGTTCTGGGGGGCTGTCGGAGTGGCAGACGACCCAGACGCTCCCTCCGCGCTTGTGGTGGGGGTTTGAGGAGCCTCCTTGCTCCTCTTGCCCTTCCCTTTCCCCTTTGAGGGCTTGGAGGCCTGGGTCTGCGCACCCGATGCCGGGCCTGCCACAGCCGCAGGTTCCGGCTCCGTCAGTGGACGGCTCTTATCCGCCGCTAGCGGCGGGCGGAGCCGCCTTTCCGGCAAGAGCCGGTCCTCGATACCTGCCAGGCAGGCTCTGGTGAAGGCTCTCTCCTCCATGACAACCTTTCGGATGATATCCTCAAGGTTGGAAGGGGAGGAGGAGCCTCCTACCACCGGTCCTGGGGCAGGTTGGGCAGGCCGGGCCGTGGCCTCAGCCAGCTTCTGGTGAAGCTGGCTGACCTCCGCCTGCAGGCGATCCACCTTCGCCTGCAGCTGCCGCGTCTCGTCCGTGGCCGTCCTCTTTGCCAGCTCCACGACGATGCCGTGCAAGCTGGCGGCCCGGCATTTGAGGGCCTTCTGGAAGGTCCCCTTCAAATTGGAGGACTTTGAGGCGACCTCCAGGACCTCCGCCTTATCTTCCTGCGCCATCCGCTCCAGTTCCGCCAGGGAGTGGTCAGCGTACAGCACGGTGGATGCACCGTAGCCGGCCCTCGACCTGGCGGATTGCGCCTGACGCTCTTTGGCGGCGACCTTCTCCTCCAGGTCCAGCTGGAGTTGCGTCCTCTTGGCCAGGTGTAGCTGGCGCTCGGCGTCCACCAAGCCCACATCGTGGGTGGTAGCCGAAGAAGAAGTCGTAGCCTTTTTGGACTTCGACTTCTTCTTCGCCTTGCCTCCGACCGACTCCGAGGAGCCCTCGGACCCGAGCCTCAGGTAGGCCCTCTTCCGCCTGAGGCGGTCGTTCTCGGCCGCCGACGTGTCCATAATGGACTCGTCGGAGTCCGACAACTCGCCTGTCCTGCTGATGAGGCTGGCCGCAGATGGTGCGCGGTCAGCGTCCGACGCCAAAGCGTCGCCGGCGTGGCCCTGAGAAGGGCCGTTGGGTTGGCCCTGAGAAGGGCCGTTGGGTTGGCCCTGAGTAGGGCCGTTGGGTTGGCCCTGACAAGGGCCGTTTGAATCGCCCTGGGGAGAGCGATTCGGCACAAAACGTCCAGAGACGTCACGCGTGGGTTTTTTCGGCATATTCGCAGATGAAGGCGTCGAAATCTGCGAAGTCACAGCGCACTTTAGCCGCCGGTCTGCCACTCCGTTACGGTGGTCAGACACGGCGTTGCCCGGGGGATACTACGAGGAAGTATGCACTGTGGGGGATCCCCCCATCAGTACCTACCTGCCTCAAGTAAAGCAAGTTAACACATAGACCTTCTTCGCCTTCCGTTGGCCACAAAACATAACATTGCTTTTTAAACGCCTAAAATAATGGCCTATAACAATTTACACTTTTAAATGTACGGAAGTTGAAACTGAATAAAATTTATTGCTTTTAAAACTGGTTTCGTAATATTTGTGAATTTAACCCCCAGAGCACTCAAATATCTTATCACATATTGTAACTCTACAAGCTATTGTACACCTTATGTCAATGGAGCAATGTATAACGTCAAAACATCTATTGCGCCACACATACGTAAATTCATAAGGTAACTTAAATTGGTACCTACCTATGTCAATAAAATATAAAGCCGATTTATGTTTGATTAAAGTTTAATGTTTAGAACTTACGACAGTTACTTCTAATCGTCTTTATTCTTACAGACTATATTTTTTACGGTGCAACATTCAAAACGAATAAAACTGACATTGAATACTAAGGGCCGATTTTTTAATCCGTAGTACTGGTACTCACCCAATTGTTAAAAATAATAACTAATGGTTTAATTTTTGCAAAATGTGTTTTTTGATCAATGTTTAGTTTATCTAATAATATAATGTTGCTAATGGACAAATAATTAACTATTAGTTAAAAAAAAATAACCATTACTTCCCATTAGATAAACTAAAAATTGATCAAAAAACACATTTTGCAAAAAAATTACCATTAGGTAGTTTTTTTAATAATTGGTTGAGTTTAACTACGGATCAAAAGACCGGCCCTTAGGTAGGTACATGCTTAGCCTATGTCACTCCAACAACGATAGAGCTGTTGTAAGAAGGCAGTCAACTGTTCAGTGTCTAGGCGTTTTTAAGTCATTTCGTTTTAAATGATAAGTCACTCGTTTGACGCAGCCCAGAGATTTATATCGGGCAAATTGTAAAGCTTTGCTTTGTGCACGGACCACGTAATCCTGTTTTAAATTTATTAGGTTAGCCGACAGTAAATTTGTAAATTCTGTAGTCCGCTGACCCGGAAACGTCGCCTTAATGAGATTTTTATTTTAAGGATATTCAAAGGACCCTTATCTTTTAAAATAACTGCTGCCATGGTAACATTTTTATGTCTGACTTTACAAGTTCATGTATCATTATGTAGGATTAATTACATTTAGACTTTGTTCCCGCATGTCGCTCGCCGATACCTGCCGCCGCCGATGGTGTAAACGCGTGCAACATGCAGTATGTAAGTATATTTAATTACTTGTAAATTACAGCTGTAGTATGTAAATTACAGCTGTAGTAAAACATTCATATTATGATTGCTGGATGCCCTCCAGCTGATATTACAAAGAACTGCGCTAATTAGCTGGTAAATGTCGATATCTTTAACTTCAAGTTGATGGACCATATATTATCTCGTCATAAGTATTTATTTCATACATATCTGCATTCCTGTCAAGGATATTCCATAAAGTATACTATTGTATTCTTTAAAATTTGCCAATTATGAAAATAATTTTTAATCGAAAGCTAAAATTGTAGATTAGCAGTAAGTACGTGTGTATCAATACCTAGTTTACAACGGTCGAAGGTTTTCCATCGTTTAACTTCAGCTGAACCGTTTTATTAAGAACTAGCTGACCCGACAGATCTTGTACTAAGAAAAAAAGCACTTCCAGTTTTTCTTGCGTTATTCAATCTGCGGGCATTTTTTTTTTTACATAAAAACCTTAAACCCTTAAAATTCGGACTACTAAGTACGAAAATTTTAGAATTAAAAAAATGCCAAATCGCCCCAGCCGTTCTCAAGTGTTGCGCTTAACAACGAACAGCATTTCATTTTTAGTTATATATCCTACTGTCTCGATGGTCTATTGGTCGCAAGCGCTACTGCTGAGCATGTGGTCCTGGATTCGATTCGCGGGTCGGGTAAAGCGTTATTGGTGTTTTCGGTCTGGAATTTTTCAATAGCAGCTCAGAGTCTGGGTTTGTGCCCGGTTGATGGCAAAAGGCTCGCCCCTTCCCTTATAGGACCAAGTCGGAACCATAACCTAGGCCGATCCAGACGCACGTAATCCGAGGTCAACGAGGCCTTTAGAACCTGTAAGCTATCCTAGGCATAATTATAACAACTCAGTGCGTGTTTTAAGTTTTGGCCAAAGGCAGCGCTTGAGTAAAAATAACATTAATTCACTTTACTAAATAAATGTTAGACAGAATCCTGATCGGCTCGAGTTGACGCAATGCTGGTCCCGTGCGGTACTAATATCACCTAGAAAGATTCGTTAGTGTGTGATTCATGAAATCATGGAGCCTTTGAACATTGTCAAACTACACATAATTTAAAGTAACAAGAGAGCGTGAAAGTAACGTGAGCTGTTAATACAAAACACACACGCTGTCATTAAAATACGTATGTAAAATGGAACAAACTCAAAGCTTACACTGAACAAAGGAAATACTTGTATAGAACGAAATTGCCTCTACCAATATTGACGTAGTCAACTCTAAACGCGTAGGTAGATAGATAGATACGTGGAAAATCGTGCCTGTGCCCAATGTGCGCTGCAAATTAACAGCGCTTCCCCTGGGGCCAATATTTCTCCCGGCGACGTCGAACCTAGGACCGCCCGCCACTAACTACCCCACTGAATCAGCGACGATCACGCCTACATCTTGTACATACGCCGATTGGTACGTAACTCGTACCCTCGGCTCGGATAAAGTAATATATATTCGCAAGACTTAACTGCTGACTGAAAACCTTGGCACACCTAAGGTGACGGAGATTTTATGGGCTCCGGTAGAGCGTGGGTCAATCGCATCACTATTAAATCTGTATTCGCCGACGCTTTTTCATTCCTACATATACGTAGACGTTCTCATTGTAACATTACAGCGATGAATTTTTGTCTTGACAGTTGACAGTTATTTAAGAAATGGCGGCTAGCCATCTCACAGTTCGTATTTTTAAAACGTGTGCCATAACTTCCTCAATTACATGTCTGACTCGTCTAGAATATTTCTTATTTACCTCAACAAGATAATTTAAACCGAAAATATAATCAAATAATGTCCGAAGAAGGTAGTCTAGGTTTTTCACTAAAACGTATTTCTTCCAATCATTGCGTGCAATCGAATTGTGCAAGACAAAAGAGAATAGGAAGTTTTCAAATTCACACTCGGTTCTCTATTAACGACGGAGATTTTGTTAGTGTAATTGCAGTTTCAATATCCGAAGCCAGTTAGTACACTCACAATGGACGGTCCCGGGAGATACTTCCCGGTCGGTCTCGATCACTCTTCTTCACTGATTGGCTTGATCCAAGAACAATGTTATTATTTAACCCCCTATTACAGTTATTAGAACATTTGTGTTTTATTGCAAACTGTCGCCGCAGCTTGTAGTTTAGTTTAAGACCTACGTTGGTTTTCAATTCTTCCTTAATTACCTACGTCTGTTCTCCTACGACAACTGCGGTGAAATCGTGATAGGAAACGATTTTGAAAATAGAAACTTTTACCTAAATAAGGATCGTAAAACTTAAGTCATGTGAAAATCACGTGCCGCAAATTATATACTTGTATGTGGTACCTACACATCTATTAAAACTTAAAAAAAAACATGCAATTAGTTTAAGGTAGTGACTTAATATCGGACTCCCATTTTTATAGACTAAACAACTAGTAAACCCAGCTTAAATTGCTAACTATTACCTGCAGTTAAAAGCAACCTTCATCTAAAATACGGTTCCTTAAAATTATGCTTCACTTACCATAACGTTTTAAATATTAAAATGACCAACGATGATAGCAAGCTAATTCCTATAACTATGCTAATAACACCTACCTTCACCAAAATATAATCTTTAATCTGGATGCAAATCATCCTAATGCGTTCCGATTATAAAGAGCTATAATTTCGGCATTATATTGTCCATCAAAGTGTTTTACATATATAAAAATAAAAGGCTGACAATCAAGTAATTTGTTTCTCGACCTACTAAACTCTTTTCGTGATGGAATCGTGTTTTGGTCTTAGGCTCTGAATATTTAACTTTATTATTTGGTATCGATTTCGAAATTGCACTATAATTAGATTAGCAGTTTTACTAGTAGGTACGTATAAGGATGCTTGTGTATGTATACAGGATGGCAGGGCCATCGGCCCACAAACTGTAACCATGCATTGACGACATGATTCTAGACCCCCTCTAGCGTAGAAACTTTTCGTCAGTTATCAATAACCTGCTATTTCATAGAAAAGTGCAATACCTCCGCGGTCAAAATGTATGAAACAGTATTTTTTTAAATCCATGGTAACAAGCTGCGCATCCATGTCCCTACCCACCCTATATAAATATAAAAGTTTACTCGTCAATTTATTTCAGACGGCGATGCACTGGGCTTGTAAACGCGGTGATGAAAATTTAGTGAAACTGCTGGGTGGGGTTACCCGACAAGTAGTCAACGAACGATCGGTGAGTCGTAATTAACTATGACAGCTACACATCCTCCTGTTATGCATGCTGCGAACAAGTACATTATTTACAAAGCTTAGAAGCTGAAACACAACTAGTATTAATTTTAGCTGTGTGTATTATCAGGACGGTCAAATGATATCTTGACAACACAATTTTTTGCTAAATTAAAAACACTTCTTAACTCAGTCTTATCATGCCGAACTATATAATACATTATCAAATAAAAGGTTACTTGCTTTTAGGCAAAACTTGCTTGATACTTTTGTCTTAAAACGTGGAGGATGGGTCTGTAGCCTTCCTCGACGCTACTCAAAAAAAGGAAATTCAATTTTTTTCATAAACAAATTACAATGTTTTTGGTCATTTAAAAATACTCAACATAACTCTCACCAAAAACAATAAAATTATTCAATGTCAACTCATTGGTCATTTAAAAATAAACAACATAACTCTCATCAAAAACAATAAAATAGTTCAATGTCAACTCAAAAAAATAAAAGTAATAATAACACATTGTCATTTAAAAATAATGTATCTACATAACAAGCATAAAACAATAATTTCAGCCGAGAAGACACTACTTAAGTTGACAGGAGAATAACGCATGGTTTTAATATTACATGTCGTCAACATAGTAGAGACACTTAACCAGTAGGAATGCTTGAAGCTTTGTTTTAAATACAGATGCATACATCAAGCTTTTTAAGTGTAGAGGTAACTAGTTGAATATTTGCACTTCTTGATATTGTTAACTGTGGTTCGAAATGTTGAACTGCAGTCTTATCTCATTTCTCAAATCCTTCCTACGTGTACTCTGCCTAACCACTCTTTGCTCATCTGTGTGTACTAGAGACTGCGTACCGTAAGGATTTTTAAATCTAAGAAATGAGGACGTCAGCGCTCTCTTTGTGAAATGCGGACAATAGTACGTATAGCTCTTTTCAGAAGGACTTAAGCACTTTGGCAGTTAAATTATAACTATTCCCTCAAAATTGTATACTATATCTTAATTTAGACTCAATTAGCGCGTCGTATACAATTTTTATTATTTAATGCCAATTTCGTCTCGAAGGGTTGTTAATGCATAACACGCAGATTATATAGATGCAAATATGGCGGTTAGTTCTTTTTTTCAATTACTCCCAAGAATTTTGCTTCTCTTTCGAGTTCAGTTTGGTCCCACAATGGTCGCTGTAGCACCATGAACATGAGGCTACAGGTGCTAGTGTGAATCTTAGGGTTCATTCGATTAATCGAGTCTGGTCAAACCACGCTGGGAATGGTGCAATTCATATTCATATTCATATTCTTACGAGTTCAGTTTGGTCCTCATTTAGTACTATTTTCATGCTGTCTTTATTACAGCAGTAGCTTTAATAAAAATAATGTTGATCTTGTACTATTAATTTTGAACTTATTTACAGTAAACCATGAATAAAGATAACTTATAGCTGTAATATTTTTTTCCGTAAGTTCTTTTGTGTCGTTTTGCCCCAATAATGGAATTTGTATCATACGCAAAAACAAAAACTGGTATGTTTGGTAGAATTTTGATTATATGATTTAAGTCATTCGTAAACAAAATGAACAATATGGGCCCTAATATCGATCCTTACGGAACTCCACCACAAATATTTAAAAAAGTGATTTATAATTTTGCTCATCTCCACTTTCCGTATCACTCATTTCTGCAATTTTTTTTTTTTTGGTAGGATAAGTTTTTGGGAGTTTAGGGAGGCTTTGCCTCTAACTTCGTAGTATTTTGTTTAGCTATAAGTAGTTCGTGATCAACAGTGTCAAATGCTGAACTTAAATCTAAAAAAACACCAGCTACTCTCATTTTATTATTTATTTTATTGCTATATACATTATTCATGCTATATACAGCTTCTCCTGTGCCAACATGTTTTTGATATCGAATCGAAATCGAATTTCTTGAAATGAACCTATCATCAGAAGATTACCGAGAGAGCTAAGAGGTGAGTCGTCGACTACCCTGCACGTTTTCAATGTTTCCACAGATATGACCTATTACAATATCATGCGTCCGACTATGGAACAAGACGGTTAGAGTTTTGCCTCGAGCTCGGAGCATGCACTCATATAAGACTCCTGAAAATGTGTTCTCAACAATCACTGAAACCATTTCTGAGAACGTAAGTGAACATTCAAATCTGTACATTTTCGAACTTCTTTTATCATTAAAAGAACCTCAGCGCATTTTCTCATGTGCTAGCACAAACTCAAGTCACCAATGAGTAGTCAGAATGGCACAGCACTAGCAGGTATTTCAATGGCCGTTTGCACACAACGCAACCAATCACAAACTAGTTCATATCACGTTAAGTAGTAACTAATCACTCGCGACCCGACGTGGTAGTCGCGCGCTATAGGTTTCGAATACATTTTGGAAACTGTACTACGGTGCAAAGATCAATCAATTAATAAACATCAATTTGTCCAATGTTTTTGAACAAATGGTAGCCGCCATGTACGATTCAGCATTATCAATTAATTTGTATTAACTAATTACTCGCACTAACCCGTTCCGTAAGTTTTTACCACTAGGTATTACTACTTAGATAGGAGTCGTCTTAATATTTCGTCGTCGGCTAATATTTTTGGCCTATTACTAGTCTGGTCATCAACAAATGAAATGAATGGTCATCAACAAATGAAATCAACAAATGAATGTGACCACCCTAATATAATAATACTATCTAATACGATAAAAAAGAAGAATACAAAATAAGTATGTAACGGACCTTCTCTATCCTATAGTTCTTCCAAAAGTATTGATCTTAATTTGGTTGATAACTGAAACATACATACTTCCGTCAATACGACAAAAAGATTCTCAAAGTAAATTCTGGCTAGCCAAGAATCCACGTGAAAACGTAGAATATTTGAAGGGTGCAATTTGGTGACCGTATTTGGTGCCAACAATGAAAGCGAGCCAAAGGTAATGCGTTATATACCCAAAGAAAATAATATTGTGTACAAAACATGCAACTGTAGTAAGAGTTAGCGATTGCAATTGACTTTAGATGCAGTTAATTATGTGTTTACATCCTCGCTAAGAGTAATTGCAAATTTAAATTTTACCTAGAAGCTTTAATGTCCAATCAAATTTACTTACTGCGAGTTATTTTGCCTGTTTTACTGTATCGTTAAAGTGTCGTTACAATCTTTTTCATGTGCTGTTCGGCATCGTCGGCGACGGAAGTAGAATGGGGTAAGTCCGCCGAGAATTTTATTGCTGGACTACTTGTGGATTCAAGGGAAGCGGTGGTAAATTTATCTGTGCACCACTTAGGATTTTAATGTTTCTCTTTTCCTCATAAAGCTGTAGTCTTTTTATGACAACTTAATGTAAGTACTTACATTCCTTTAGAATTGTGCTCATGTCGTCCCAATAACTATTTCGAAGAGGTGTGATGTTAGTGCTTAGTAATGACGATTTGAGATGGATATTATGAATCTACCATGTATCGTATACCTAATGGAATTTAGTTATCTCAGTTGTAAAAGTAAACTAAAGTTCCCTATGTCACAATATAGGTACTTTCGCTTAGTTTACGCTACAGCTGTCGCTGTTATATATTCAGTAATATCCAACTGGGTTTAATATCTATCGCAGATAATATTGAATGTAAGTATTGGATTCGCAAACGGGGGCAATGTATGAGGAGCCGGGAGCAGATGTGAGCCTTTACAACTCGGTGTAAGCCTCATCCGCCCCGCGCACCCTCTCTTGTTGAAATATTTCATATGTGATACCATCGTAAAGGTGCAATCTTCGAAACTTCTTTGTATATGTACAAAGCTTATATTATTATTTATGTTGTAAATCTTAAACTTTACGTCATATCTATGTTTAAAGTAATGCAGAAAGAACCTGCTATGAACTCGGTCATTTAACAAAAGTTTTAAGAAATTGGAGATAGAGAGAAGATTGTACCTACGTGTACAAAAATAATAATTATCTAATGATTTTCATCAAACATACTATGTCAAAGAATCGGTTCATGTTCAAAAAACAAGAAGATGTCGTATGACTCGTGTGAAAACATAAATATGTATGTTACAGGGATACACACCTCTGCACATCGCAATGCAGTTTCGTCACGAGAACGTGTATAGACTATTAGTAGAAGTATACGGTAAGTTCTTTCTCTTCCAATTATTTATTGCCGCTATATAATTAGGTGCATGTAAAAGAAACTACTTAATGCTGAAGCAAAACGAAAAATGTAGAAGAAAAAAGACTAACAAATTATGATTAAATTAACAATTAGGAAAAAAAAACTCAAATCAATATATGTAACTCCATACTTAAATACAACAAAATAAGATCACAGGGGCAATTCTCGTAATTTTAAGAAAGTTCCGAGTATGATTCTGTCAAAAATACCTCTAATTTCCCTACATTTTTGACAAGTATTAGTTTGTATTTAGATTAATGGGGGTTGGTGGGGGTGGGGGTTTCGGTTTGTTTTTATTGTTTGATTTAGGTTTGTAACTCTTCATTTTTATTTAATTCTTTTAAATTTCCTCACAAGATTCACTGTACCATAAATCGATGTTTAACTCTACTATTAATGTGTTCTTTGTCAGGTTCCAGTCTTTAATAACGATCTTCTTGGAAACGCTGCACTATTAAGAGAATGATTTTCAGAACGATGATTCCACAACTCTTTAAATTACCGTAAATAACCCGAAAGAGACGAAACCTTCCTAAAGACAGTGTCACGAAAATATTATGCAACTATATGCATATTTGTGAAGTTAAGTGTTCTAATATCAAAGTACAACAACAAGTATTTTGTGCTACAAACTGAAGTTCTTTACGTTAGTGCAAAATTTCGAGCGCCACCACGCCATCTAGTGATTTTAATGCGTATCAAATGGTCTAATAGTCGTGTTGCTAAGACCTAGTGACGCGGTAGCGCTGCATATCTTTGTTTCGTTTAGGTGGAAGTGATATTTCACAGATGGCGTTAAGTTTAACATGAATTTAAAAAATAAATAAACTGATGAAATGTAATGTTTATTTGTCATTTATTTACACTGTTTATGTGTAAATGTGTAGGTTTATTATTTATAAAACTTTGTAATTCATATGATACAATCTTAAGGCATGAAGGCTATTTGTTGAGATTATTAAACACATATGTCTGACTAGTAAATACTTATCTAATAATAATAATAATAAATTTTATTCTTCAAAAAAAGTAAAAATACAATGTGATGGATTCGATGAGCCACAAACTAAGCATCGGGTTAGTACGGGAATGTAAAGTAAAAAGCCCGAGTATTTAATACACTACATTGTGAACTTAAAATCAGTGTAATAAGAGCTACTTTTCGAACATAATTATGTTAAAAAATAATTAGTTTGTCGTGTAAGCTTAAAAAGTGTTATTTGCTGTATTACAGATGCAGATCCGAATGTCCGCGACTGGTCAGGCAGGAAGCCGAGGCAGTATCTAGTCCACATGGACACTTCGCTATCACCAGGATCATATAGAAGTATGCTGCTACGCAAAAAATATTTACTTAAATCATTTTAATATATTTAATTGTATTCGTTTAGTTAAGAACCTTCAGTATTTTTTCTATTATGAGTTTAGTCGAGTATGTAAGAGGAAGGACGTATATAAACTGTTACATTTATACTTTTCTTAACCAAACCTGACTATGGATGTTTTCAAGGAAAGTATTTCTTATCTATCATTATACTTCCAAGATACCGCGCATGGGTAGCCGAATGAAATGAGGTCAAAATAAGTGGTTTTATACAAACGGCATATTGTAATTTGGTCACAACTGTAAATTGGTCATCAATAAATCATATGTAGATTGGTTGGAGGTAATTTTTTTTTTGTGTAAATTGGTCACAGCCTTTTTTTATAATCATTTTTTTTTTCAAATTTTGTCATTTTTCTCCTACTAAATAATGAAAGCAATAAAAAAAATTGAACGTTGTTTAGGCTTTACATGAGCATAAGAAATATCTATACTTACGTGGGCTGCCTTTTAAGTTGTGTCGTTTGAAATAAGTATAGACAATCTAATAGATTATTACCATTTATTGTTTTTCAAAGAATTCTTCGCGATATTTAATACACTTTTGCATGCGTTCGAACCAGTTTTTAAAACATTTATTCCACTCCGAAGTAGGGGTAGTCAAAATGGCCGATTTGTATGCGTCAACAGCTTCTTCGGGTGAGTTGAAACGTTGACCACGAAGACTTTGCTGAATTTTGGGGAACGTAAATAATCGTTAGGGCTCAAGTCAGGTTTGTAAGGCGGGTTGATCTAAAATTTCGACATTTTGGGTGCTCAAAAACATCTTTGTATCGCGGGCGGTGTGCGAACTTGCATGGTCATGGTGCAGTATCATACGACGTCTTGAGTTGTTTTTTCGAAACTCTGTGATGACTTGTGGCAAACAAACAGTGGTATACCAGTCAGCGTTAACTGTCTTGCCATCTTCTAGTACAATAGTGGCGACGTGACACCCTTTGCCACAAACGAGGCAACCATTTTTTTTGAAGTGCTCCGTGAGCGTATGACTTTGGTCGCTTTTGGCTCATCTTGGAAGACCCAGACAGTTGACTGCTGCTTGGAATCTGGATCGTAAGCACATATCCAAAACTCGTCACCATTAACCATATCATAAACGTGTTTTGACTCTCCTCGGTTGAATCGCTGCAGAGTTTTGCGATATCATCTAACACGGGCTGCTTTTTGGTCGTCGCTAAGCAAATGTGGTATCCAACGAGAGATCAAGTTCCGAGTTCTACGTGCAGGTTTTTTTTTTGGATAGTAGTTCCTGAAATGCCCACGGCTGCCTCTATTTCACGGTATGTCACATGACGATCTTCGACGATTAGCTGCCACACGGCGTCGATATTCTCTTGCGTCATTGCGGTTTTGTCACTTCACGTGGTTTGTCACTGAAGCTAGAGTGCCCACGTTGAAATTCTAATTACCAGCGTTCTACAGTCCTAAGACATGGTGCTGTATCACTAAACACAGAAGTGATCGCCTCAAAGCACTGAAGTCGCGTTAATCCTCTTTGAAAGTTGTAGAAAATTATCGCACGCATATTTTCCTTTGATATTTCCATTTTTACAACCGACTTGTCACCTTTGAATAGACGCTACAATAAAACTATTCGACCGATCAAAAAACATTCTTTTGTTTTCGAATTCTAAATTCAAAAAGATGACAAAGCCATACTTTTTTTTTTTTAATAAATGCGGGGCAAACGACACGACTTAAAGGGCAGTCCTCGTATAAGAAAGGTGTAGAGTTTTTTTTGTTTGGTTTGTAATCTCTGGAAAGGAAAGTCGGATTTGAAAAAATCTTTTTGCATTTGATAGCCCAAATCTAGAGTAAGGTTATGGACTAATATTTAACATAACGGTACGACCCTTGGGAGCCGAGCAAAAAGAAAAAAAGGCAGAAAGAACGCTTCGTTTTCGACGATGTAATATAGCGCATGTGGGCGATGCGATGCGACGCAATGGGTCGAGGTTCGAAATTTCACGCGGGTAGTCATGGGCAGAAGCTAGTACTAAAATAAAATACTAAATAATATAGGTTTATATGCATACAGTTGTACAAGGAAAACAGCCCAGGCAATCATTCAAACATGTTAGTTTCCGACCAACGAAATTTGCCTAACCCATTGACCTGGGTATGAAGATTACGTCGCTAGGAGGGACCAGGTTTTTTTTAGTTCTTCGGTCAGGTAAAGGCAAAAAAATAAGTTAAAAACAGTTTAGAAAAATATCAAAAGGAATCGCGACATTACACATCAGACTAGCCATCTTAACCTAATCCCCCCCCCCCCCCCCCGGAGCAAAATGGTCGCGAGAAGAGCATGATTTTGAAAATTAAAAATTTTGATTTTGAATTGTACCCTCCTTAATATCTTCAAGGAGGGATTCATGTAAAAAAAACTACGAAAAATGAAGAAAAATCTCCCAAATTAGGTAAAAATGAAAAAAAAAATCTGAAAAGATTCACGAAGAAGATTCTTCATGAATCTGTACAATCTCATCGAAAGTTTTTTAAATGAAGTTTGACTGCTGATGTGCGGTTAACCAGACTCACAACAATTTTTTAAAGATTCAGGTTATAAATGATGGATCATGAAGATGCCATATTTGACGAATCTAAGATTATTAACCATCATAATACTTTGGAATGGTCAAGTCTGACCGAACTGCACTATCTTCGTAAAGATCATGTTCTCCTAGTACTTTTATCATTAATTAATCATTGGTACTCTATCAAAAACCTAAAATATTTGCTGTTATATTAATTTGCAAAAAAGTAATCATAATTTTCATCCTACAAATATTGTTTTACTAGCTACTGCCTGCGACTTCATTCGCGTGATACTTCTTGTATAACTATGACACTCGGCAATAGTGTAGCTGTCTATCAGTGAAAAAGTTTTTGTTATCGGATCAGTACTTCCAGAGTTTACCTTCACAAACAATTTTACTTCTTTATAATACCTATTAGAATATTCTGCCTAGTTGGTCCAGTGGTCGTAAACGCTGCTGCAGAGCATGAAGTCCTGGATTCGATTCCCACGTCGGGCAAAGTATCTGATGCCAATAAGCTCGCCCCTTATTACATGGCACAATCAAAACGAAATGTAGGTGTCCACCTCTGCCTAACCCTTTGGGGATTCCAGGCGTGATGTTAAATTTAGTTAATACCTATTAGTTTAAATAAAAGTGCCTGTGGCCAATTCACATTCAATGTCTTGAATTTAAAAAGCTGTGACCAAATTACATTGTAACTAAACTTGAACCATACAAACAGAGCATCTGTATCCATTAAAGGAATTATGGCCATACCAGCTTTTCTACTCCATCTCACTTATGAACCCAAAAGGTCAAGATTAGTCACAATTTTATAGGTGCGGGGAGGTACCACAGGTCAACTGGGATACCCATTTCCCATAACAATTCTCCCTAATACGGGAGGGCTACGCTAGATACGTCGTCATTCCCTTAGAAGAAATCGACATTTGGAAAATTTGCTTCTTTTGCGAACCTACGGTTCTTTCAGTAATAGACTTGACTAAACTCTTTCACGTACTGGATGTTATTAGGTTTAGGTTGTATCGGCGCTGTCCGATACACCAGGCTGTCCGTAGCTATTGAGCCTTCCTAGGGGAAGTAAGATGTAGGCATCTTCAAATTTCAAATAGCCTTTATTAGCAACCTTAAAACTTTAACAATTTATTTAATGGTTTAGACATCGGAAATCTCCAGATTGCTTTGCTCTTTAGCATAATCCTCCCAGGCTTTTCCATAGCTCACGATCGTGAGATTTTCTCCTCCCGCAGTAGTTTTCAAATCGTCTTCCCATATTTGAAACGGTCTTCCTCTCTGGGATACCATTATGTTACTTCTCGGGTCCATCTTCCATTTTTAACTCTGGTAATATGACCTGCCCGCTTCCATTTTAGTTTTTAATTGTGTAAGTCACGTCTGCTACGTCTGGTTTTACTTCTTATAAGATTAAGATGTACTGTTTTCTTTATCGTAATTGTAATAAATTAATTGTAGGTAAATGCATATATTGTAATACAATCGAATAGATCTTTTCAGTTCTTATAAGTGTAAGTACAAATTGAATAACTGATCTGTCGTGCAGCACAGGTGCCTAAGCGGAACATGTTTTACAGAGGCAGACACATATGATATACGTCGGACTGTAACCGCTCCTCCGGTCATAAGAGTCACTCCGAACTCAATTAATGCCCAATCAAGTAAGATACACAAAACCGTGTCTGCGTCCTCACAGTGCTTACTTGCGTGTTATTGTTTCAATTTTGTACTTACAAAATTAAATCATAATATCATCCTCGTACTGGTATGAAATTTTACAACCTGTATAACCTGCAGTGCGATTCTGTAACCATCTCACCGTGAAAATGTAGGTGAAGTGAGCGTGGAGTGAGCTGTCATTCTAACTAATGCTAGGGATTGACACTATTGACAGCAGTGCGATTCTGTAACCATCTCACCGTGAAAACTTAGATGAAGTGAGCGTGGAGTGAGCTGTCATTCCAACTAATGCTAGGGATTGACACTATTGACAGCTCACTCTAAGCTCACTTCACCTAACTTTTCACGGTGAGATTTTTACAGAATCGATCGGCTGCTCACTCTAAGCTCACTTCACCTAACTTTTCACGGTGAGATTTTTACAGAATCGATCGACAGGTCAGTATTCTGTCGTAAATAATAATAACGTACTAGCAGATGCCACATGCGAGTCGCCACCTTTACATCAGTAGAGGCGTCAAGACGAGCATTACAAAACGCAGACTTTAATCAATTTTGTAAAAGATAAACCTAGATAATGGATCGTAGTGGGTGATATTATGATTTGTTCTTTCACGTGCGCACATCTCAGGGTTGCGGTATTTGTTAATTTTCTACGCATTGTAGTTAGTTGGAGTTTGTTTGTTTTTTGTAATTCCACTTTGCTATTGGGTAAAACAGACATACAATTATCAGAACATTTTAATCTTATTACATTACATACTATCTTCAAATAATGTTTGTGTCTGTTGTCTGGCAGTCAACGTTTTAAAGAATGAGGCAGCGCCATTTACTCGTAGATCTAACCCCGTGTTTACACCAAGTTATAAAACATGTATTCTACACGTTGAGTCTACTGTTTTCGTTTAGCGTTTACACCTTTCAACAAGTTGTACAGCATAGCTTTATACAAAAAAAATAAATTATAAAATGCTAAAAATGTCCGAAAGCTGAACAAAATAAAAATAGTTAATAATATGTACATACAACAGAAGCTTGAGGGTAAAGTCCGTTTCACAAAAAAAGTCTCGTAGACGCGGCGCCACTGTCGTAGGACGGAATCATAAATATTGATTTATTTATTTATCTCGACATCATATACGAGTAGCAGGTTTGGTTATTGGTTAATAAAATGCACATTCTTAAATAGAGAAAGGTGTCTGGGGTAGGAGAGTTGTTGTACGAATGTTGCTAACTATATAATAATAATTAGTTCCACTTATTGCCGCGGGACTTCTTTCGGGAAACGGACTCTAACAGCCGCACGGGTCGATCGATCAAGTTAAGCTACGCTTGCCGCGGTTGGTCCGTGGATGGGTGACCATCTTTACATACCAAGACCCCTCGTGTCTCGGAAAACACGTTAAGCCGTTGGTCCCGACTGTCTTTCGTGGATCTTTGACAGTCAGTCAGTCAGTTTGTCTTTGGTCGTCAGAAGCCCGAAAATCTGACAACCTCACTGCCATGTCAGTCTTACTTGGTAAGACTGGCATCGCTCCATGTAAAATACTGATATTCAGCAACATCCGGTTAGACTGGAAGCCGACCCCAACATAGTTGGGGAAAGGCTAGGCAGATGACAGATGATGACATACAACAGAAGCTAACCAAACAGTCCGAATTTTTATGGAAGAATGGAGTTAGCAGATAGAACCTCTATTTCACATAGATATAGACCTAGAAAAGGCGTTTAATAAAATAAAAACCAAAAGTCATTTATTTTTTCACTTTTCGAACGTCAAAATTACAAAAGACAGTCTTCACCACTTCACAGCACAGCTGTCTGTTCAGTTAGAAAATACTTGATTGTATACACTACTAGGCAAAAACTAAACGTACTCAAGCAAAAAAATAATTAAGTAATTAAAATTAAAAATACCTAGATAAAAGCCTCCAGGCGTAAAGGGCGTGACAGCTTACATATTTATGCATTGCCGGGTTCTGTTCACATAAGTGTCACTTGAAGTCACAATTGATAAACTAGGACCATCGAAGTGAAACAAAAAAGTTATTACTAATAACAACCACAAAACCATGGTCAGCAAGATGACCAGTCGATAGATAGAATTCCCAGTTACAAGGAGAGTAGTGTGGCAAGCAAAGCGAGCGCAGAATATACCAGAGACATATGTCTCTATAGTGCAGAATATGTATAAGCCCTGCCGGTATTACTGATCCGTTCCAGGTGAAAGTTGGCGTCCATCAGGGTTCTGCATTGAGTCCATAGCTTTTTAACCTGTGCACGTATTATGTCACGAGAGGCTTACAGTCAAAAATCCCTTGGTGCATGTTGTATGCGGATGACATCTTTCTAGTTACAAAAACTGCAATGGAGCTTCAAAACACCTTCAACACAATAAGCACGGATTGCGTATTAGCCGTCCAAAATCTGAATTTTTGGAGTGTGAATTAGGTGGGACAGAAAAGTTAAGATACAACCTAATGATGAACACATCTCTTCCTAAAGTCACCCGCTTTAAATACGTCGGATCTATTCTTAAAACAGATGCGCGCGTGGATGAGTATGTAACCCATCGGATAAACACTGGATAGTTAAAGTGGCGATCGCTCTCCGGAGTTCTTTGCGATACCAGAATGCCAATAAAAACAAAAGGCAAAATCTGCAAAAACGCCGCGCGCCCCGCTATGATGTGTGGCGTCGAATGCGTCCAGCATTAAAGAAACATGAAAACAACAGCTACACTCAGCGGACATGAATACGGTGAGGTGGGCAGGGAGTGTAATTCGGCTAGATAAGGTCCGTAACTAATAGTTTCGAGGATCTTTCAAAATAGCCCCAATTTCAGACAAGCTTAAAGATAGTAGACTCCGTTGGTAAGGAATGCTCCGAGATGACAACTACTCCGTGAAGACTGTTCTTAGCATTTACATACAACTGTCGCGAAGGACCTTAAATCTAAAAACTAATCACCTGAGACAACCCGAGACCGACGTTCCTGGCGCAAATGCACAAGGAGGCCCGACCCCTGATAAACTGGGAAAAGGGCAGGAGGAAGAAGAGTTAATAATACACGCCTGTAACAACGTCAGTACATGTATGGTACCTACATATTCTATACACGATATGTTTTTGACAAGTCTTGTCGAAAAGAAATACCTCAACTAATGTATGTGTAAAAGCGGAGTAAAGAAACTTAAACGAGTAAAGAATTTATGTTCTAAGCCATTTCCTCGAAGGAGGTTTGTGGTGGATGAAAACTTGACGGCATCCTGGAACCAATTAACACCAAAATTCGAATGAATAATTAGTTCATGAACCTAAGAGTTCCACCTCCACAGAATTTTGAGAATCATTACTTGCTTTGTCATTGATAGAAATGTGGACATAATATAAATATATATATATATAATTGTACGAGTATATTCGAAAACTAGTAACGTCTGTAGGTAATCACCGTACCGCTTTCATCACTGACGCTTGTGTAGGCCTGAGAGTTATGCGACAAAACTCACACTGAAGCCACAGTATGCCAGAAACCCACTTTAAATATCTAAAAAAATAATTGACGATATCGTGTGTTAGTTAATCATGCTACAATTTAATAACAAAAAATCCTACAGTTGCCTACTTTTAGTTAGTAGATATTATACAGGATGACAGGGAAACTCCACGTATTTAATTTAGAAAATAGCAACCAATTTAGTCCAGTCAACCAGGGATCCAAAATAAAAAAAAAAAATTGCTATCAAAGACCTTTTATTTCTGAAATTATGTAAGTATTGAAAGCATGTTTTTTAAAATGATCACTCATTTTTCAACTTTCAGAAAAGTATCAATTAAATGTTTGAAGTGGAGTAGTTTTTTCTCATAATTAATTAATAGAAAATTTCTAAAAAATCGAAGGACCGACACAGCTCGATAACCATCCAGTTTTGAACCCTAGTTAACTGGACTAAATTTGTTGCTAATGACCTCTAGTATAACGCCTTTCAAGGAATACGTCGAGTTTCCCTGTCACCCTGTATAATTGCAGCCTTTGGCAGTAGGGCGGAGAATGCGTCAGTATTCGTCTTGTACAAGTTTATGCAATTTAAAGATAAATCATTAGGTACCCTAATATTAACATTTTCACAAAGTTTTGTTTGAAGTACGAGTATGTTAAAAAATCCGATGTCCGATCTGTGAGGGTGTTGTAAGTATCGCGCTAAGAGTACCTACTCGCGAGGTATTTTTAGAAAAAAAATCGCTCTTTTTATAAAATGGGGAACCTGGCAATACCTGGTGCGAGGTGGCTTTCGTGTTGCGGGTGTCTACAAGTCACAACTCTATGATCTCTGTTGGCAATTTTTTAATGAAATTGAGGTAATTTTGGTTACGAAAAACGAATTTCAAATAGCTAAAACTTTTTATTTTCAATAATAATAAGATTTTTTTTATATAGTTTTGGCAATGTTTTTGCAGTACCTACGTGCCCCTTACGGATCGGACATGATTTTATTGTAAATAATGATTTTAGTAATATTATACAATTTCAGCACATACAACAAATGCTCCTGTATTGTCAACGACACCACTGGGGTGACGTTTACATTTTTTTTGGTAACTACACCACTGCCGACTAGTGATGTGTCACGTGCAATTTGCCAGCTCAATTTGTTTTTTTATAACTTGAACACCGCCATAATGTAGAACTATTTTTGAAATATCGATTTCTGTGATACTTATATCTATCAAGCAGCAAGGCCTGCCCTCCATTCGCTTTTATAAAAGAAAAAGGAACTTCGGTAACGTGTGCACACATTTTCTATTAAAATTAATATTGTTTTGGATTATTACAATGCAAAACAATATTAATTTCTATCCAGTATTCTATCCATTTCTATGATAATTTTGAATGGTATCAAATTAATATCAAACATAATACTTTTTAAAAATAAATATAATTAACAGTATGCAGTTGACAATCAAATAGTATCAATGCATGAACGTCATTTTCCTAGAGACAAATAAGATCTGCCGGTCTATTCTGTAAAATCTCACAGTGAGAACTTGGTGAAGTGAGCTGTCATTCCACCCGATGCTAGAGATTGACTCTATTGAGCTCACTTTAAGCTCACTTCACCTAAGTTATCACGGTGATATTTTTACAGAATATCACAGCTGCACAGAGAGATCATCTGTAAAGTAACACCATGTCGTGATCTTACGGATGATAAATAATTGATATCGATAAATGCATAAGTTTAGTATGAGAACTTCATTACGGTGGTATACTTACCAAAAGTTTTTTGGAAACAGCGCGGTGGTTTCGTTGACAATACGAGTACATGCAAATGCTAATGTATTTTATAATGCTGATTTAACTCATTGCAATGCAAACCTAAATGTTTCCAATTTGTAGTAATTACATATCCTTAAACCTTTCTACAAATAACGATGTTTCAACATTTTTTCTTATCTTTTGTCCAGTGACCTCGTAATTTTGTTTGAGTAAACTAATAATGTTGTACAGTCGATGTGATATATGATAATTATCTTAATTACTGTAGTAATTAATTATTGATGCTTAAATGTGGAGTGCATCATTTGCAGAAAAAGAAGGATTTCTACGGATCGGTTCGCTTAACGTGAGGGTGAAGAAAACCACAGAAGCGTTTAGCAACTTCCTTGGGGTGGGCGCCACCAGATCTTCGGCCTACGTACCAAAGTCTACTCGCGACCGTGAAGAAAGGCGGTCTGACGACAGCGACCAGCTGAAGAGTTGGGGCTCCGCTGACAATATACAAGTAAGGATCCAACGTATTGCTTCAATATAATTTAGAACGTGTGAATTTGTAGAATGTGTGTGTGTGTGTGTATAATCATTGTTTTAGGTGATTTTAACCAATAGGTACTTACCGACATTTATTGAATAGGTTAGCAGGAAAATCTGATCGACTACCTGCAGGTACTCAGTTCTATTCATCATCATCATTTCAGCCGAAAGACGTCCACTGCTGAACATAGCCCTCCCATAAGTAAGCACCTCCTCTTCGATCGGTTCTGTGCTTCTCGCATCCAACGGGTTCCTGCAGCCTTCACAAGGTTGTCGATTCAGTCCTATTATTGGGGAGATTTTGAAAATCTTCAAAAGCAGTTATCCTTTCTCAAGAATCAATGACATGAAACTCTACCTCTAACAGGTCACATATTTCACACATCGACCGGGGATGACAAAGTTTCTAAAGCCACTGCGGTGTGGGAGCATCATAAGCGAAGCAGCGCAAGCATGGACTTCGCCCTTGTACTTCAATGCAGCACTGTACACTTGCTACGATATGCGTTGTACCTTGGCAGTCGGCTAGCGTCGGCAAAGTGTTACGCGTGATACGCGTCTAACGACTCACAAATTAAATATACATCTGCGGGGCAATTCTCGTAATTGTAAGAACGTTCACAGTCTGATCTCAGTCTCAGTCTGTCAAAAATACCTCTAATTTCCCTACATTTTTGACAAGTTTTTGACATTTGTTTCTCATCGAGATGAGACTGCGACTAGATTTTGAACGTTTCAAATTACGAGAATTTGCCTTCTGGTCGCGCACATTTCGTTTTAGACATTTATTTACAATATAAAATATCGGTTTCAGGGTTTATTATTTCATATGCGTTTTGAATAAAAATGTTTCTTGAACAGAAAGACGACAAGCTGATGCCACCTCCTAATAACAACAAGGTGCGACGTCGTGGCGCTAGCGGCCGGCGGGGGCTTGGAGCGGCGCATAGCCGCAGCACGCCGTCCACACCTGACCAAGTAAATATTTGAAGGCCCTGTATACTTTGCATGTGCTCTAAAACGTTCGACTCCTGGCGTATAACAGTTTGCAATTAAAATTGTTTCAAAAGAGCACAAATATAACTTAAGTACCTATAGTAATTTTCTCCAGTGTTAGAAATAAATTTAGATAGCTGATGTAACAATTATTTTTTACAGCCTCGGGCTCAAATGGGTGTAAGTGAAGAAGGAGACTCTGATTCGGATTCGGCTGCAGGATTCCATGCGGCATGGCGACAGCAAAGAGCTTCGAACTGTACATAGCCTTCCTCTTCTGACGATCACAGCGTAAAGTATCTAATTTTTTGTTTTGGTTCAAAGTAATGAATCCAATGTAATGTATTAAACAGCCACGTTCGGTAATTTTATTTATATGTTGAGGCAATGAAATGGTTTTTCAAATGTAAAATAAAAATAAAACATTATAGACAGGCCGCATCGGCAGAATTGTAAAGTATTTTTTTATATTCTAGAAGTTACAAATCAATCATTATTTATCATAATTATTATAATTTGGACGTTTAGTGGTGGCTTTTGACAAATTAAACTGACAAATGTATGGTTCCTTTCAGTGGTTTACTCTATTACCTGCAGGTTTTTATGTAAATTACGAATGAGTGCGAACCTCTGTACTTGATATCGTTAATGATATCGCTACTAATTCTAAATGTCCGTTCGTTTTGTTAAATAAGCCGTTTCTGTTACTTTGCCGTATGTCATTATTTCCCAGAATTTGATCCTTATTACCAGAATCAAAATCAACTTGTTCTATCAATCAATTGATTTTTCAAAAATATAGGTACTGATGCAATATTAGTTTTAATCAAAACCGACCCGACAATATTTTTAGATATTACCTTTTTTTTTTTTTTTTTGGGATGGGAAATCATCAAATGACCCCTCCCGCTCTGGGTGGAGCGGAAGGGAGTGTCAGACTCTTACTGACTAAAACCCACCCATGTTCCTTCCTTCGCCCTTTATGTTCCGGGGTAGCGGTAACCCTTTCGGACAATCCCGCTGCCCCGGCAGGCTTCGGCCCTGTGGGGCCCCTCGTTATGCTGACATCTCTTTGAGGCGCGCGTGGAACACTTACGCGCCGTCCGGCACGGGCCTGGTCCTGATCGGGCGGTGAGCTACCCATTGCTCTCCGCCCGCAGGCCCGCGCCTACGGTGGCCGGTAGTCGTCGCTCGACTCCCGACGCCCGGGGCGTCTCCCGCGGCGGCTGGGACGGGAGGCTCTCTCCCTCATCCGTCCCGCCACCTCCTTCGCTAGCATGACTGCTTCGCAGAAGGAGGCGACTGCCTCCCACTCCCTCTCGCTCCGGACCATGGCTTGCACCAGGTCCGGGCGCGAGAGGCCGCCGCCGCTGCCGATCGCCTCTACGAGGACACGGCGGTGCTCCGCCCAAGCGGGGCAGACCTCCACCGTGTGCTCCACCGTGTCCTCTGGGCGATCCTGGCAATGGTGACACCCGGGCGTTTCCTCCCGCCTGATGATGTGCAGGAACCTCCCGAAACTTCCGTGTCCGGTGAGGACCTGCGTCAGGCGGTAGGTGAGGGCGCCGTGGCGCCTCTCTAGCCACTCCTCAAAGAGGGGTCTTATCGCCGCTATCGCGGCGTGCCCTGCGCTGGGTTGCGACAGTCGCTCTTTCCATGCCGCCATGAGATCGAGCCGGAGGTCCGTCCGCTCCGCAGCAATTTGCCGCGGGAGCGGACTTTCCCCCCGGCGTAGTGCCTCCGCGCGCCACTCATACAGGCGCGCGAGGACTATCGCCTCCAGATCCCATGGCGGCAGTCCGGCAAGGAGGCTTGCCGCCTCGCGCGAGATCGTGCGGTAGCCCCGGATTAGCCTTACGGCTACCACCTTCTGGGGCGCGTTCAGGTAGTGGGCGGCTCGCCGCCGCAGTGAACGCGCCCACACCGGGGCCCCGTATATGGCCATGGACCGCACGACCCCCGCGTAAAGCCTCCGGCAGGAGGCGTTTGGCCCCCCCAGGTTGGGCAAGAGCCGCTTGAAGGCGGCCCCAGCCCGTTCCAGTTTGGGGGCCAAACGTCGGAAGTGCTCGACGAAGTTCCACCGGCTGTCGAGGACGAGACCCAGGTACTTCATCGTCGTCTCGATGCCGATGTGAACCCCTCCTGCCGTTAGTTGGGATCCCGGTGGTGGCGCGTTCCGGGGCCCATGAAACGTCATGGCCTCGGACTTGTGCAATGCCACCTCGAGACCCAACTGCCGGATCCTCTCCACGACTATCGCAACCCCGCGTGTCATCGCGTCGGCCGCCGCCTGATGCGACCTCCCCTGCGCCAGGACCAGCGTGTCGTCAGCGTAGCTAGATATTACCTTTACTTTCGGTTTTGGCCATCCATGACGATTTGAAACATTCACAACTCGGTTAAAAATTATTTTGTATTTGATGATCATTCTTTTAATCTAGTTAAAGTTAGCGGCCTAAGCAGAAGTGAAGCAGAAGACTTATTTAACAAAATTCACAATCACGAACTATTCTTTATATTCTTCTTAATAAGAACTAGGAGCGATATCAGTAACCATATCGAATGCAAGTGTGTTACGACGTAAACAAGTAGGTATTGTAATGTTTTCACAAATTTTTGTAACTGTGGTTTTCCATCTTTGCCAGCTTTATCGAACAATTGACGGGCACCTCTGAATATTTTTTTTTTTAATGTTGGCAGTTCGTTGGATAACCCTTAATGAGAATTTTTTTTTCAAATTAATTTAGTTGCTGTGTTTCAAAATCAAAATTAAGGAGAGCCCACGATTTCTTCATTAGATTTGAGTATTTAAGTCATTATGTGTCAAGCCGCACATGACGCACGGTATCGTACTAAATTGAACGGCGCTGAAGATCACGTTAATTTTTGTCCATTTTGGAAATCTGAAAGGGGAACCCTGACCACGGGCCTCGTATCCTGAGACTTTTCAAATATATTTTCGGTGTTCTCTCATCATACCGCACTATTCAGGTATCAATTTTTCGCCCTGCATATGTATGCTTAAAAAAGCTTAGCGCTTCCACCATTGGCTTTTCTACTCAAGTCAATTTGCAATTCCCGACGTCGATAAGTGCTTATACAAATTATTGTCTTCTTTATTTATGCTTACTTGAAATCGTTATTCGACGAAGTAGGTATATGTACTATGCCTACATTGATTTACTGTAATGTGTAGTTTAAAATGAAGTTATTAATTAAGAGCTGTGCTATAAAACAATAAGTATATTACAATACGGATGGTTCTGTTGGAAACTTGCCACATTCCACATTTTCAAGATTTACTTGAAGTTGTATTCGAAACATATGTATAAAGCGTTGAAAATGTATTCGAAACATGTGATATTTTATGAAGTTCTTTTTAAAGGGATCAGTATTTTTAAACATTCTGTTATTCACAATGAAGTGCCTTATTTTATAATAATTAAGATTAAGATAGTTTCATATTTGTACGAAACTGATGACATATATGACTTATGATTATTTATAGCTGTATGTATATTATGTAACGCGGTTTACTTACCCGACTACAAAGAAGGGTCATGGTTTTAGTAATGATTTGTTAGTTGAGTTAAGCTTATTTTGAATTAAATTTTTGATTTATAAAACCACATTAGTACCTATTACAGTACTCAGACGTAATTATGACACATCGACCTTTAGCAAGAGACTGTCACAGACATAACAGAGAAACGATCATACGACGCAACACAAAACCGAACTTTTGTAGTACTGAATGTACCATATTTACGGCCGAGTACTGTAATCTGTTTTATTATATTTTGAAACTAACCTATATTTTAATAATCATACAAACATCTCAATAAAACACCATGGCATTAGTTCAAGGAAAGATTTATGTTAATGAAACACCCTTAAACTCAAACTATTTATTTCAATAAATCCAATTACAGCCACTTTTGAATTGTCAAGACGTCGTCGGTCAGTCAGATAGAAGCTACTAGAGAGTAAATAGGTTACTCTTATAGACAAGCGTGCTCCATCGTCATTCACATCATCACTTACCATCATGGATGACAGGGGTCAAACGCGAGCCTCTCGATAAAAAAAATACTCTTGTCTGTCAAAACTCTTGGTTCAAGGTCTTTAGTTTGTCGCTGTGGAAAATATTATTTATAACACTGTGTGACCTAAACCCGCACTTAAGTCACGCTTTTCTGTGATCTAAGTGCGCGTTTAGGTCACACGACTCACACGTGCTATGAAATAGTATACGATACGTGTGACTTAAATAGTATTAATGCACAGCGTTTAGCACCCACGTTACGCTCGGGCGCTAATTTCACGATATGCAATAATGGACTACTTATGCCACACGTATCGTAATGTACGAGTACTATTTCTTACCATTGTTGACTGGAATTAATTTTATTTGTACCTACTTACATTAATTACAATACTTAGTAGAACCTTTGCTTGGAGTAAGTGGGATTTGATTTCTGTGATATCGTTTAATTTGTGTCGTCTGTGTTTCTCGATTGTCTTAAGTCCTATGTACCTATGGCTGGAGTACGATGTAGACTGAAAAATCACTCCACACCGCTGTCGACTCGTATGGCAATCATAAATTAATATTATACGGGTCTCGCTCTTGTTATACAAACTATGCTTTCTCAGCATTAAAAAAAAGGTACATAGTGGTTAGTGAGTATGTTTTAATAATTTTAAGCCTCGAAAAACTCCTTTCAGCAGACGCAACTGTAACAGATGTGGTAGCAATAATTCTCAGGATTATTTCGATAGTGGGGTAAACTTCAGTTAATTTTTTACTATTATGTATTTCAGCACCGAGTTAATGTCGTCGTTTCCTTCATACACACGGATGAACATATTCAGTTCTTCGTACAATTCATGTCCATCAATATCACATGATTCTCCTACTGTCATAGATATTTGCAAGTCGCTGCATTGCTTCAAAAGTTCACTATCACTAATTTCCATTAATCTTTTTTATATTAAATAAATATACTCTCATGATGTTTAAGAGCTTCAAACCTAGGATGGCAGCTTGCGCGCACATTGTCGACAATGACATAAAAATAGTTTATTTTGAAAATTTCTTTCGCATTCAATTTCTAAGCTTCATCCTCCCCTTCATAATCAAAATGCCTTTTTTTACGTCGTCTTCTGACTTCTTTGAACTGTCTGTCAATATCATTTTCCTCGGCTATTTCTCTCGCTCTTACAAGGGATGACTGAAAACCATTTACTCGATAATTATCGAGCCAATTTGTGAATGCGTCTAGGTGTTGTATAGCCAGATCTAAGTTCATGTTTTCGCTTAGCCACATTTTACTTATAACATTTATCTTTGTAATAATGTCATACCATTTGACAAATGAAACTACAAATTCGTAGGTAGTTATTTCCTTTTCTATAGAATGGCATTCACTGACCAACTTGACAATCTGTTTTATTTTCTGCTAAATCCTTTAAAGCATCACATATATCGCTTAGTTAGTATTTAACGGCCTTCACCGATGCTACCCTGCACTCCCATCTAGTTTCAGAAAGTGGTTTTAGCGATAACGATTTTACATGAGCATTTAAAATAGCCCACTTCTGACTTGAGCCGGCAAACAGAGTGTACAACCTTTGTAGCAAACCAAAAAAAGATTTTGCTTGGACACAAGACGATGCTGCATCTCCTAGGATGAGATTCCAGCTATGACTCCCACAAGGTAAAAAATAAGCAAGTGGGTTCATTTCAAGAATACGTTTTTGGACACCACTTTTCACCACGCATATTGGTACCATTATCATATCCTTGGCCATTGCAGTTTTGCAATGATATACCTACTACTGTTCTAATTCTGTGATTATTTAATTAGTCAAACTCAAAGCTGTGGTTTTTTCGACAGCTAAGAAACCAATAAAATGTTCTTCAATTTCAGCTGTATTTGTACTAAAAAATCTTATAATAATTGCTAAAAGTAAGTCACTGATTTGTTGTTTAGCACCTTTATTTAACTTCGTAACAACTAAGTTTGATTTTGCGGCATCACTGAGTTTATGATGGTCCACCACTGCCTCCTTCCACACGCGGCTCGAGCTTCGGGTCTATAGCCCGCATTGCAGGTTGCCTAACGCTCTGATCAGCCATTATCCAAAACTTTTACACAGCCTATTGCTTTACACAGGATATCACTGAGTTCACTTTGGTGGGGTCACCAGTTTAGGTTATGTACGTGTTAGGTGAACTATGATGGAAGGAAATAAATATTGAGAAAGAATATACGTGTTATCGTAATCTACGTTTATTTGTGACTGAGCTAAATTCTTACACGGCGGGCGCAGCCGCCTCTACACACATGCATACATAGTAATATATTACCATACCCTACATGGTAAAAATACCTTTGACCATTCGCATGCAGACTTAACTGCTTCTTTGTAATGAAGCGCATGTTTATTTGTTCCATAAGATGTCTAGATTACAATGGTATAATTAAACTCCGTGTAACGGGAATACCGAGAAATACGACCTTATACTAAAAAACACTAAAAGAGCTTAGGAGTAGTTTGGCCTCGGTTTTATAATTTAGTAAAATAGTGCACTGTTCAGTAATAAATAGTAGGAATTAAACATTTTAAACACCCTATGTGTTTAAAACGGTTCATGAAATCAAAAATCACATAATTGACTAAATATTTTTATTACTATAAGTTTAGAAGGATATCAATTTCAACGTCAGACGACTTAGAAGTAAATAGGTAGTATTATGCAGGTCATTCCATTTCTCATCTTGATACCGTGTCCAAGATGAAAATACTTAAATACCGCACGCTCAATATTAGGTAGGTACAAAGACATTAAATTATTTACTTGACAATAGACGGGACATTGCGAACAAAATCGTACTCCGATACATTTGTCCTAGTGGTCAAAAGTCGCTCAGTCTAGTGTGGTACGCCTGCGTGTCAAGTCGTATTTGTGTCCACCAAAAACAAATATTTTCTAAGGAAATATGCCAAGTTGCACATTGCGATATTGTAAATCTCGTTATAGTAAAGCGGCTGGACCTAACTTCGGTTCATTTTCGTATGAATTATTTATATTTACTCAGTAATTAAGTAAAATTAAGAAGTAGAATAAGTAATTTTTATAAATAGATCTAGAAAATTTGCTAATTTTGTAATTAGCGCCCTCAATTGGTGAGTAGCTTTACTACTGTCTTGTAGAGATGTGATGTTGTTTATCGAATTTGTTATCGATAATATTTAAAGTTAAAAAATAATTATCACTTAAAATATAATACTGTTTGAAGATCATCATGTCATTTTATTTAAATGTCAATAAATGAACAAGTACTATTAATTCATGTAGGTTTTTGTTATTTTAGGTTTCCGAATGTAAATAATGTAGAACGTGAAAAGTTGATACGGTTTGTTCAGACAAACCGTCGAGAAGAAAATCGTCTTCCATTTGCTTCGTCAAAATTATGCTCGAAGCATTTTAAAAGAGAGAACATCTACTTCGGAAAGACTGGTCGATCAATTTAAAAAAAAGGATCCGTACCCTGTTCTAGAAGTGAAGTAGGTTACACGTTTCTTTATTTTTCGTAGTCATTCTATATATAACATAGTACACTGCCTATAGGCCATACGGGGTGCCCATAGCGTGTAGCCGCTTAGTTTTTAAGTTTTTTAAACCCTGGCTTTAAATTAAGGTCTCCGTCTTAATTTATTGAAGCATCCACAGGCAAGCCCGGTTAAGCAGGCGACAACCTCATAGGTTGAACTACGAGATGCCATTAAATAAAATGCCATTAAATTATTAGTTAAAAAATATCTTATAGTCCTCACTACTCACTTGACTTTGCTATCGGTCTGTTCGTATATCAGCGGCTTCTATCTCAATAACAAAATAGAAATCAGATGTTGTAATCTTGCTTTCGGCCGCATTACCAATCGTGTTTCGCAACCATGAAGCAGCTGCCTATCTAACCTCCACAACCCAGTTACTGGGTAATACGATACCCCTTGGTCGTCAATAGCCCGAAAGTCTGACAACCAGTCTTAACTGGTTGTCAGACTTTCGGGCTATTGACGACTCGTAACGACTGTCAAAGATTCACGAATGATAGCCGGGACCGTGCTTTCCGAGGCATGGAGGAGTTTCGGCATGTAAAGATGGTCACCCATCCACAGATCACCGCAGCAAGCGTAGATTAACCTGATCGATCGACCTGTGCGGCTGTTATTTATTTAGCCACGGGCCCCACCGAGTTTCGCAACCAGTTATCTTTAAATACTAAACCCGTCAATGTTGTCGTTTCAGACTCTGAGTCTATCATCGACACTCCAAGAAAAACTGCATTGAAGGCACAAGTTGAAAAGTTACAAAAACAAAAACTGAATCATCAAGCTAAAATTAAAAAAAACTAGGCCAACAAAAAAGATTTTTAAAACGTAAAACATTAAATTTAAAGGATTTCGTTGACCATTTCGAAAAAAAGGTTGACAAGCAAAAAAACGTGGCAAACTCTACAGCTAAAGCTACAGCAGAAACACAAGCCCTCTTTGATAGACTCAATTGAAATGCCACGAAGGCAAGATTATCCCGACGTAAATTTTGTCCGTCTCTTCGTAAATTTGCTTTAACTCTTCATTATTACTCTCCTGCCGCGTACAATTATGTCAGGAAATGTTTCGATAAAGTTTTTCCACATGTTAGAACATTACGCCGATGGCACGTTAGCATAGATGCACAGCCTGGCTTTACTAATGAGTCGTTTCGCGCTTTAAAGTTAAAAAGAATTAAAACGGGTAAAGAATTAATTTGTTCTTTAGTTTTCGATGAGATTTCTATTAGAAGTCAAAAAATGGAACGCCAAAACGAATGAAGGTTTCGTCAATTTAGGTTTTGGTGACATAAGAGACGAAATAGCTTCTCAAGCTCTTGTTTTTATGGTAGTATCACTGGATCAAAAGTGGAAAATACCAGTAGGATATCTTTTCATAAATAGCATTAAAGCTGAATTCAAAGCTACGTTAATTAAGCAATGTTTAAGCTTATGCCACAAAGTAGGCGTAAAATAGTCAGTATGACTTTCGATGGTGCTCCAACAAATTTAAGTACTGCAGAAATATTAGGTTGTAAATTCAGTGATCCAGATAATTTAAAAACAAATTTTCCTCATCCAGCTAATCATGAAAGTGTTGTGACATTTCTTGATCCCAGTCACATGATTAAATTGGTGAGAAACACATTTGAAAGCAAAAAGATATTTTATGATGCACAAAATCAGAAAATAAAATGGTCTTTATTGGTGTCTTTAAATAAGCTGCAAACAAATGAACAGTTACATTTTGCCAATAAATTAACAAATAAGCATATCTATTTCCGAAACCAAATAATGAAAGTCCGATTAGCGACCCCAATTATTAAGTAGAAGTGTAGCTAAAGCCTTATTGCTTCCGAGTTTCACAACTCTTTAATAGAGTTGAGTGTCGTCGTCGCCGGAAACCATCCCTTCCCCGTTCTAGTGCTCGGGGACTTCAACGCCAAGAATTTGGCCTGGGGTTCCCGTTGCACGGATGTGCGGGGCAGGATGGTGGAGGACTGGGCTCTGGAAACAGGCCTGGTCGTCCTAAATCGGGGCTCTGTTCCCACGTGTGTGCGGATGCGGGGGGAGTCTGTGGTGGACATCTCGTTCGCCAGCCCCGCTCTGTCACAGCGTATCATTGACTGGCGCGTTATGGAGGAGGTGGAGACCTACTCCGATCACCGGTATATCCGGTTCGACGTCTCCGCCCAGACCTCTAGCGCGCTGGTCCGACAGGCCCCGAGTGGTCCGCGGTGGGCGCTGAAGCAGCTGGACCGGGAGCTCCTCCTGGAAGCCTCGATCGTGCAGGCCTGGGTGTCATCACCGGACAGGCCTGCCGATATCGATGATGAGGCGGAGTGGTTCCGGGAGGCCATGTCCGAGATTTGTGACGTGGCAATGCCCCGAGTCCGGCCAGGACGCGCCCGGCGTCGGGTGTACTGGTGGTCGCAGGAGTTAGAGTCGCTACGTAAGGCGTGCGTCGACGCGCGACACCTGTACACCAGGCACCGCAAGCTCCGCAGGCTCCGCATTCGCCCTCCGAATGCGGAAGCCACGGAGGCGGCGGTGTACGAGGGGTACAGAGCGGCGAAGACCGCCCTCCAAGAGGCTGTCCGGCGGGCCAAGGATATGGCCCGCGAGGAGATGGTGGAGACTCTGAACAGAGATCCATGGGGGCGCCCTTATAAAATGGTGCGGAATAAACTCCGCACCTGGGCCCCCCCGCTGACGCAGAGTCTCCGCCCCCAGCTGGTGGAGGAGGTGGTGAGTGCTCTGTTCCCCTCACGGGGGGTGCATACACCCCCGCCCATGGCTCCGCCAATTGCGGTGCCCGAAGCGGACCACGCGGACGACGACGACATCCCTGAAGTGACCGGGGTAGAACTGAGAGTGGCGGTAGGAAGGCTGAAGGCCAAAAATACCGCCCCAGGACCCGACGGCTTGCCAGGCAAAGCCTGGGTCCTGGCCTCGAGGGCTCTCGGGCCTCGACTAGAGGCGCTCTTAAGCGCATGTTTGGAGAGAGGCCAGTTCCCGCTTCGTTGGAAGACGGGGAAGCTGGTCCTCATTCGGAAGCCAGGGCGCCCAGCGGACTCTCCGTCCGCATACCGGCCCATCGTGCTGCTCGACGAGGTGGGCAAGCTCTTTGAGAGAGTGATTGTGGACCGCCTCGTCGAGCACTTGGTGAGGACGGGGCCGGATCTTGCGGACAGCCAGTTTGGCTTCCGCAAGGGGCGCTCGACGGTGGACGCCATCATGCGCGTGAGAGCCCTCACGACGGGGGAGGCGGTGTCCCGGGGTGGGGTCGTCGTGGCGGTGTCACTCGACATCGCATTGCGATAGTCGTGGAGAGGATCCGGCAGTTGGGTCTCGAGGTGGCATTGCACAAGTCCGAGGCCATGGCGTTTCATGGGCCCCGGAACGCGCCACCACCGGGATCCCAACTAACGGTAGGAGGGGTTCACATCGGCGTCGAGACGACGATGAAGTACTTGGGTCTCGTCCTCGACAGCCGGTGGAATTTCGTCGAGCACTTCCGACGTTTGGCCCCCAAACTGGAACGGGCTGGGGCCGCCTTCAAGCGGCTCTTGCCCAACCTTAGGGGGCCAAACGCCTCCTACCGGAGGCTTTACGCGGGGGTCGTGCGGTCTATGGCCCTATACGGGGCCCCGGTGTGGGCGCGTTCACTGCGGCGGCGAGCCGCCCACTACCTGAACGCGCCCCAGATGGTGGTAGCCGTAAGGCTCATCCGGGGCTACCGCACGATCTCGCGCGAGGCGGCAAGCCTCCTTGCCGGACTGCCGCCATGGGGTCTGGAGGCGATAGTCCTCGCGCGCCTGTATGAGTGGCGCGCGGAGGCACTACGCCGGGGGGAAAGTCCGCTCCCGCGGCAAATTGCGGCGGAGCGGACGGATCTCCGGCTCGATCTCATGGCGACATGGAAAGAGCGACTGTCAAAACCCAGCGCAGGGCACGCCGCGATAGCGGCGATAAGACCCCTCTTTGAGGAGTGGCTAGAGAGGCGCCACGGCGCCCTCACCTACTGCCTGACGCAGGTCCTCACCGGACACGGAAGTTTCGGGAGGTTCCTGCACATCATTAGGCGGGAGGAAACGCCCGGGTGTCACCATTGCCAGGATCGCCCAAAGGACACGGTGGAGCACACGGTGAGGACACGGTGGAGCACACGGTGGAGGTCTGCCCCGCTTGGGCGGAGCACCGCTGTGTCCTCGTAGAGGCGATCGGCAGCGGCGGCGGCCTCTCGCGCCCGGGTCTGGTGCAAGCCATGGTCCGGAGCGAGAGGGAGTGGGAGGCAGTCGCCTCCTTCTGCGAAGCAGTCATGCTAGCGAAGGAGGTGGCGGGACGGATGAGGGAGAGAGCCTCCCGTCCCAGCCGCCGCGGGAGACGCTCCGGGCGTCGGGAGTCGCGTGACGACTACCGGCCACCGTAGGCGCGGGCCTGCGGGCGGAGAGCAATGGGTAGCTCACCGCCCGATCAGGATCAGGCCCGTGCCGGACGGCGCGTAAGTGTTCCACGCGCGCCTCAAAGAGATGTCAGCACAATTCGAGGGGCCCCTTAGGGCCGAAGCCTGCCGGGTCAGCCGGATTGTCCGAAAGGGTTACCGCTACCCCTCAACATAAAGGGCGAAGGAAGGAACATGGGTGGGTTTTAGTCAGTAAGAGTCTGACACTCCCTTCCGCTCCACCCAGAGCGGGAGGGGTCATTTGATGATTTCCTACCGGAAAAAAAAAAAAAGCCTTATTGCTTTGCAATGAGCTATTCACCGGAAAAGTATTTGAGGATGTTTGTTACAGTCAAATTTATTTCTATTATAAATGATTTATTTGATATTATGAACAGTAATAAATATGGAAAATATGGTTTTAAGCAGCCGCTAAATTGTAAAAATATATCTACCGTTTTAACTTTTTTTGAACTAGCTAAGAATTACATACTATCCCTTAAACAATACATAAAAATAAGACTAGAAATAAAGCGTCGTAATCTCCAAATAAAAAAACGATTAGTTGATACTATTAATAAAACTGGCTTTTTAGGATTTTTAATTAACATTCAAAGTCTACTAACTTTGTTTGAAATAGTAGTAAAGACACATAAAATTCAATACTTGTCAACATATAAGCTCAGTCAAGACCACCTCGAGTTGTTTTTTGGTTGCATAAGAAGACATAACAACAACCCTAATGTTATACAATTGAAAGCGGCATATAAAAAGATTTTAGCCAATTTAGAATTACGTGATTCTTTTTCGGGCAACTGTGCTCCAATGGATAACTTTAGCATACTCGCTTGTTCTTCCGTAGAAACAGTGAAGATAATGAAGATGATAATTAGTTAATGAAGACTTTCAATTGGATGAGGTTCTAGAGAAGGAATTCAAAAATGATTTCAGAGTTAGTCAAAATTGCGAGTTTTTGAATGATATATTGAATGAAACACATGTGTCTGTAGGAGCTCATCAAATTATTGGCTATATTTCTGGTTATGTGTCTCGTGTACTAAGTAAGAAAATCAAGTGTGAAATTTGTGTGTCAAGCTTGGTTTCCAATAGTAAATTAGATTTTCATAAATTAATTACACTAAAAGATATGGGTGGGTTTTATTTTTCTAGTAAAAGCGTTTTTGACGTATGTAAAGCCACAGAAATATTACGACGTATGTAAAGCGTGACAATTGATCGGCTTGATTGTTGTACTTGCCTGGGAGGTGGTGTATGCTGAAGTGAATTTGAAATTGGTCCAGTAAATTCAGAATTTGATAGGTTAGTTCTATTAGGGGTAATGATTTCATACCTCCTTCGTTCCTTAAGTAACTGACAGCCGTCCTGTTGTCGCATTGTATCAGGATCGAGCTGTTGCAGAGCAGGTGAACGTTGTCTCGAAGAGCGCGAAATATGGCTAGCATTTCTTTTTGATTGCAGTGCAGTGCCTGTTCCTCTTGTGACCAACTGCCCGATACAGCCAGATTGTTCAATTGCGCTCCCCAACCCTGATTTGATGCATCTGTAATGTAAGGGTGTTGATGACTGACAATTCAGAGTCCACCATTCCAGTTCCTTTCGAACATTTTGTGGTATTGGGTACGATTTCGATAAAAGGTCTGGTAGAGAGTTCCTGAACCATAATAATTGCCAGTGATTGAGCCGGCCTCGAGGAACAGCATAACTGGCAAAGTTCAGGAGTCTTATTATTCTCTGCAATTCCTTTAGAGTTATTATTCCTCTCTCGAGAACTTGACTCACTTTTTTTATTAATGAAGAAGTCTTTTCTTTTGGCAGGGATTTTGAATTGTCCCAGGGAGTCCACAATATCCCTAAATATATAATAGTCCTTTGAGAAGAAAGAACAGATTTCTCTAAATTTACTTGCCAACGAAGATTTTGTAATGTGTCCAATGTGAGCTCGACATGATCTCGAATAACGTGTACATTTTGATGTGCTATTAAATAATCGTCGCGATAGACGATGATTCGGATGTTCCAGCGTTCTCGTAATATTTGGGCAACCCAATTTGTTAGTATTGAGAAAGTTTTGGGTGCGGTGCTTAGACCGAATGGAAGGCAGGTCATCTCTAACAGTTCTTGGTTGTATACAAGGCGAAGGAAGCGCCTGTGTGGCTTTGAAATTTTTAAGTGGAAATATGTCTGTGATAGATCTACTTTGCACATCCAGTCTTGTGGTTGCAGGAAGTCAGGGATGCGATACATGTTTATTAAGTGAAATGTTTGGGTCTTTACAAATTCGTTTAACGCTTCTATGTTGAATATGGGACGGGCTGATCCGTCGGGTTTTCGTATCAAAAATAGAGTGGAAATGAAACTCGGTGAGAGTTGAACAACTTTTAGAATGCCCTGAGCTTTCATTTTGTTTATTATTGCAGACATTTCTTTTGAGACAGGTGCTTGAAAAGGGACCATTGGTTACGTTTGAGTATATCAGAGGAGGTTTGTGGGTAAATGGTATGCGATACCCTTACCCTTGAATTAATTTTAAAACAATTTCTGGCGCCCCCATTTCCTTCCATTTCGAGTGGTAGTGCGCTAACTGACCTACTCGAAAACGATTCGAGTCAGTTTGTATCGTTTTTGGTTTGCTCAAGAGTTTTTTGTGGGATTCGGGCCGCGAGCCTCGGTTGTGAAATGAACCTCTAATAGTGGTGTATTGATCAGATTGAAAGGATGGTAAACCATGACCTATCTTAGTGTAGTTGGTGCGAAAATGTCCACCCCGAGAGGGTGAGTTGCCATAGCCATGTGTGTGCATCGGTATGCCTGGTTCATGGCAAAAATATTGAGCTTAACGCGATGGAGCTACTGGTTTATGGCCTTGCCCCCGCGGGGGGCGACGGTTAGATTGGTTAGATCTAGTATGTGAATCAGTTTTTGAAGGCCAAAAAGCTTTGCGTACACCGCCTGCCTTTTCTAATGCTGTCGTGAAAGACTCGGGACTAAACAAATAAGTAGATGATGGGGGAATTCTGTTCAAAGATGCTTTTACTAAATGGATCTCGAATTTGACTAGTACTTGTCTCTCGACGCATTTCTATACTTTCGGCTCGATGGCCACAAAGTAATTGCAACAGGTCTGAAGAGATTTTATGCATATCACCTTTTTGAAATAATTCGTCAACCTTCCCGCTTAAATTATCAAAATCGACTTCTGTATTTTTAGCCCACAAAAGGAGATTACGAATAGCTTCTTGTAACGATTCTTTTTGTTTTAGGATGCAAAAAGTAATCGCTGCATATGATTTATCAGCATGTGCTAAGTGACGTAAGGTATCATACATTATTATCTCTACGTTTGTGTCTAAGTCTATGAAACCTGGGGTATGATTGTAGAGTTTTTGAGTATCAGAATACCTTACCTCGGACCAATATGTACTACCTAAGTGCTGGACCTCTAGTAGCATTTTTAAAAAAGTATCAGGAGTTCTCAGAACTGATGGTTCCTTAAGCTTTGTCTTGATATCAAAAGTAAAGTCTAAATTTCAATTTGGTCCTTCAAAATCAGGGCGCTGTTCGTCAATATTATGCTGGTCATATAGTTCCCCACTGACCCCAGAACAAACTGATACCCCATCATGGCAAGCAGTATGTATATTATTTGCAAAAACTTGTTGGCGTAGCTCACTGACTTCCTTTATAAGCTTATCCAATGTCGGGTTAGACCATTGGGCGCGCTTACTCTTCTTCCGGCGTGCGCGACGCGACCGCTTGCTACGTTTTGGAGAAGACGAGCTTGAAGATCTGCTGCCCGTCGTGCTGCTGCTAGAGCAGCTAACGTTCCTTTTGCGAGTCACTCCACTCGGGCCCGCCACAGCTTGTGGCATGTCGCAATAAAAGTTACGTTAGATAGACCTTCACAAATATAAGCCCTCTTGACTCACAATAAAAATCTAAGCACACAGATATATTGAAAATAACTGGCAAATAATCAATGTAAGTAGTGATCCGAACAGTTCAAAGTAATGATCACTTACTTTAACAAAGTAGGGTACTTACAATTTTTCTTCAAAACAAAATTAACTCACCATAAAACAGCACTATATTTCGAGGGGTGAAAGGCTATTTGTTTGAAGCGACATTTTACGAACTTTACAGGAGAGCCATTTAAAGATTCAAAATTTGGAAAAAAAATCGTTATAAAAAAACTACTGCTCTTACTTTAATTGGGATCGCAAATCTTTATTGCAAAAAAATCCCTTAATGTTTTGGTATAATTTTTAATAAAAAAAACAGTTATGAGTTCCAAGATAAATGTCGCTTAATACAAAATGATCTGTATCGCCTATTTTTAGAGTAAAGAAAAATGATTCAACTTCCAACATTGTCACTAATCAGCAGCAGGCAAAATGGTTTAAGTGACTTTACAGTTTTACGCAGGAGAAAGCAAAATGATTGAATCGACGTTACTCAATAATAATAGGAATAGGTTATTTTTTTTAACTACCAATTGGGTTTTGTTAACGATACAGGCAAGTTGGCTTAAGCAACGATGAACATTCTTAATGAGTTGTTTGATGTCTCAGGTTTCAAAGGGAATTATATAACTTGGTTGTTGATACAAGATAATAATGACAGATTTATAGTAAGTTAAGAGTATTGAAATGGGTGAATAATTACTATGTCAGGAATAAAAAAAAAGTTCTGTTAATTTTGTGTTAGGGCAAGAGTCGGAATATAAAATTAAAGTTTTTATTGTGGTTCACGAATCAACGTCTCCTACCTATGTATTTTTGCAAAATTGTACCAATTTCATTGGCCCCTCTCTTTCCTTATGTATAACCCAGTTTTGAGAACAGAAATATTGTTTGAAGCTCCAAACAGAGTGCAAAACAGTTGCAGCGAAAAGGGTTGAACCGACATGTCTTAATGAATTTGGCTGACGGCAAATTGGTTGAAGCGACATTGCATAGTGTAAGTAGTCATAAGCAAAATGTATGAAGGGACTTTTCGTCTAAAGTTAGCTATATCGAAAAACGATTTATCTGCCATCGAACTGAAATTTTAGGACGAGAATAACGGCTTATGCTCCGATTCTCTGTTTTTGTGTACAGCTTAAATGAAATACTAAAAAAATATGGCAAATTTGATGTCGGATCATACATCATGTTTGAGAATTATGCACTAAAATTGCATTGTTTTAAGCGCCATAAAAGTGCTCAGAATTGTACGAAACCCGGCTCAGCCGACGCAGAAAAATTCGCTGAATCCGAATATAACTAGCTAACTATATAACTCAATATCGTCCAAAATGTCGCTTCAAACAAATAGCCTTTCACCCCTCGATTTTTAAATTTAAATGAAATATTTAATTTACTATTGGTTTTCACAAGATAGTGATCCGAATGGAAAAAAAAACCGTTAAAAGTATGATCACGTACTTTTCTATGAAATATATAACATTTGAATTTTGTAAAAACCATAGTGTTATTTTTGGCATCGTTTGTGAACCGACATTTTTATACAATATTGCTCTAGTGAAAGGACATGGACAAAAAAGTACATTCCATGTACACATACATAGTAAATAATATTGTATATTAAAAATAGAAAAATGAATTAATACGTAGTTTTTAACCTCTCTGTACTCGTCAGTTTTTATTTCAAAATATTTAGTAATGCAAGATGAATTCAAAGTACCGTTTGTCAACGTCCGCCATAGTGGACCATAGAGAAAGATAAATATATTAATGGGCGTTCCATACCATCGCATAAGAAAGATGATGATATCGTTATCAGGCGGAAACAAGGTGCGCGCCTTCAATAGTTGGGTCATGCCGGTTTTGATGTACTCTTTCGGCATACTCAGACCGAACTCGAGGCCCTGGATAGAAGGGTCCGTACATTGCTGACTGCAAATCGAATGCATCACCCACGGTCATCGGTAATGAGGCTGTATAGCCCGCGAGAATGTGGAGGTCGAGGCTTTTTAAACGCTAAGACCCTCCACAATCGCGAGATATGCAGTCTCAGGGAATATTTTGTAGTGACACAGTACCTTACCTCCGAACCAATTACCATACCACCGAACCAATTACCATACCACCGAACCAATTACCATACCACCGAACCAGTTACGACATACCACCGCTGATTACGTTTTTGACAAGTCCGCAAGAAACATTGAAGCAATCATCTTGAAAAAGACGAGTACGTAAGAGCACTTATTAAAGAAACATCGATGGGGCACGAGCGTGATCACAACGCCGTGCCGCATACGTTCGCTTCGAAAGAAGCGGTTTGTAAGCGCAAGCAGAGCAAGCGGAAGCACCAGCACCCTCCGTATCTTCACTGCACGCTTCGGGACACGTGGACACACGACGCGGACGACATACGCGTCCCGCGGATCGGCAGACAGTCTTCATCTGCACTCGACGACGGCGTCCGGTGAAAAGGACCGCGATCGGCGCGCGACTCATATTTATGCCTTCGCGACGAATAGTGCCGTGTGCAACACAGCGCCCCGCGCCCCGCGCGCGGCTCGCCCAACGGCGCGTCACTATTGGTCGATGGAATTTAAAGAGTAACATGCTACGCCTAAGCGTACTAATAACAATGTGTATATAAATAGGATGTTTTGGAAAATAAATCAAGTCTCAATTACCAGTCTGCGGAGTTATTATTTACGAGTACCCATCAACACACTCTACACTGTACCCAACGCTTAAATTGGTGACCCCGTGAAACCGAACACGTTCCTGAAGCCGAAGCCCGAGTTCCTGCAACATCGAACTCCTGCAAGATCCCAGTAGAATCACCATGAAGAACGACGAGTTTAGCGATGCTCAGGGCATCAAAACAGAGAAGAGCGACGTGGCAACAATCCTCAACTCACTAAGGTGCTCGGGATCAGGAGGGAGCGGATCCAGGAGATGATGCAAGCATTGAATATAGATGCTAAGTATGAAAATACCTTCTCCATGCGCATGACAGATGTGGAGTGGTCATCAGGTCCTAAGATACGTGATGCCGTCAAATACCTGGGTTTTGATGCTTCACAGATAATTGCACAGTTCTTCAAGAAGGCAGAGGAGAATCCAATTTCTCCTGGAGATGTCAAGACGTTGAAAGTTAAGGACATCGAGTTGTACGAGAAGTGTGACCCAACAACAGATTTGCACTTCTTCATTAACGTTTTCCTTGAGAGGGGGAACAATATAACAAAAGCTCTCATACGATGTGACGGAGACATGGGTGCTATCCTCAAGCGCAAAGCTAGTGCTTATGGGATCATCATGGAGCCAAATCAGAACAAGTCGGTTCTGGGATCTAAAGAGCTCACTCTTGCCAGACTAGCCCAGGCGTTCTCTGCGCAGACCGCATTGGTCATTGTACATGACCGTGTTCCTGGGAAGCTGAAAACCAAGCTTTTCAGTGTGCAGCCTCCGCTAACAATGCAGCACACAGTATTCCCGAGCTTGATCCCAACTAGCTTGCCTTCATACGAAGACCTTCGAGATATCGCATTGATATTAAAATGTAGAGATGTCTCTGACTTTAGCATCTCCTAAAGAAAAGAGAAAGATGGCTCTAAGGGCCTTGGAAGATATGATGGAATCATCACAGCAATATGTCGATGCTGCCATCAATGGGAATGTAATGGCTGATGATATAAGGATTAGAACCTTGACGAAGGCAGGCGTGCTAAAGGTTGATGGTAAATCATTCAAATTATCAGATACACTAATTATTCTGTCCCGTGAATTATCGGACATCAAGCGGGTGGCACGTTATACCTACCAGAAGGCTGTGCAGGAGCTAAGCATATCTAGAATTGAGAATGATGAAGAACTGAAGAGCTGCATGTCTAACCCAAGTCTAAAGTTTGCGCCTATCACATTGCCCGGAGGTCAACGACCCATCATATGCGAAACATCAACCGGCAACGTTCGTCCATACCTACCAGCGACTTATCGTATAGTAGCATTCAAAGCGCAACACGAACTAAGTCACCCTGGTGTGCGAACAACAAGAAGAATAATGTCTACAAAGTTTTTTTGGCCAAGTATGAACAGAGAGGTTGGTTTGTGGGCGAAATCATGCATCGGTTGCCAGCGCGGGAAAGTTCAACGATACGTTATCAGTCCACTCGGCGAGTTTCAAAAATCATCGCGCTTCGAACACGTGCACGTTGACATCGTGGGACCACTGCCGCCATCTAACGACTACAGATATCTAGTAACAATGATCGACCGCTGCACTAAATGGCCGGAAGCAATACCTATTCGTGACGTCACCGCCGACACTGTTGCTAAGGCGATTTACGAGGGATGGTTATCGCGATTTGGCTGTCCGTTACGTGTAACGACGGATCAAGGAAGGCAATTCGAATCATCGTTATTCAATGCACTGATGAAGAAATTCGGCATCACCAGAATTCGAACTACTGCATACCACCCGCAAGCAAATGGTCAAGTCGAACGCTGGCATCGAACCTTGAAGGCCGCGCTCATGGCGAGAGGCGCCGGCACACACTGGAGCGAGGACCTACCGACCGTGCTGCTTGGACTACGTACAGCGCTTCGTGAAGACACACAAGTCAGCCCGGCCCTGATGACCTACGGATCGACACTGAGAATACCGTCAGATTTCTTCGTGCCTACACAGCCGAAAAATGAAGACGCAGAATTCGTACGCCAGCTGACCGAAACAATGGCATCACTCGCACCAAGCAGCAAGTCACGTGTCAACAACAGGAGCACATTTGTATATAAGGACCTAACGACATGTACTCATGTTTTCGTGCGCAATGATTCCGTGCGAAGTCCATTGACCCCTCCTTACGACGGCCCGTTCAAGGTGATTCAACGTGATGGCAAACATTTTACCATACAGATGCCACTTCGAACTACAGTTGTCTCAATAGACAGACTTAAGCCAGCGCACCTACTCAACGAAGAGGAGTTTACCACTTCTACAACAACATGTACGCAACAACAAGCATCGCGCACTAACAGTTTACCAACTGCGACCGTCGAGCCGCGGTCATCAACCCCCAGCGCACCGCGCGACACATACGTCACTCGATCCGGCCGCGCGGTGAAACACAACGTACGCTTCGCTTAGGGGGGAGTGATGTAGTGACACAGTACCTTACCTCCGAACCAATTACCATACCACCGAACCAATTACCATACCACCGAACCAATTACCATACCACCGAACCAGTTACGACATACCACCGCTGATTACGTTTTTGACAAGTCAAGTATCTTGACTTGGCTCGCGAGGTTGTCGACATGTGGCATGTGGACTCAGCAATCATTGTGCCGATAGTCGTGTCAGCCAATGGGTTAATAGCTAAGAGCCTCGACCAACACCTGAGGAGGCTCTCGTTGGGCAGCTGGATCAAGGGCATGATTCAGAAAGCGGTACTTCTGGACACGGCTCGCATTGTCAGGAGGTTCCTCTCTCTGGAGCCCTGACCGCCGGTAGCTTGGACCCTGTTCCCGATACCGGTAGGCTACTATTTTTTAAATTTTTAAATGTTTTTTTTTATCTTTTTGTTTATAAAAATATTTAAAAATGTAATTTATGTGTACATACTTAGTTGAAATCAAGAAAATAGTTATATCTCCGCTGTGAGTTTACGAATTGTCCAAACCAAACGCAGTGAAGTGTGAATGATGAGTTTTTTTTTTATCATTGTCCCTCTCAACCAAAGCACCTGCCATCCAATCTCTGCACCACCCTTGGTTGACTGGTAGAGAATTCCTAAGGCATTAAGTCCGCCTTTGTACCTTTTTGTGCGAGAAGATTAAATAAATAAATAAATAAATGAACGAGGACTGAGTAGCGACTGGCGTAGGTTTGCTCGACGCTTTGTTTGCGGGCGCGCAAAGAACTAAGCAAGTCGAAACATGAATCTACCCGCACCATTTAGGTTCTCCGGTTGTATTTGACGTCCTCAGATCAAACATTTTTTTCCTAATGTTTTCTGGGGTACTAATGTCACTATAACTTGTTGGAAGTGTTAAAAAAGTAGACGAAAAATATTTACGAATTATGGAATTAACCGGTTAATTTGGGTGTCAAAACCGTTTGTGCTTATGTAACCGATAACCTTTATCATTTGGGTTACATAAGAACAGTTCACTTGTTTAACCGGTTAATGAAGGAACGATATATTTACCGGTATTTAATTGAAATTAACCGCTCTTTTTAAACCGGTTCAGAGCCCTGCATTTGGCGTAACTAACGGAGTGTCAAGTTCTCAAAGTACTTGTCTATAGAAGATTGGGAAGGACTTTGAACCAGGCTCAACACTATTCACTCCCTACTCTGCACAGCCTCTCGAGAGGATGGTTACACACACGAGGAGGTCACGAAATGGTGGCTCTATACCTACTTGGTTAACAAATTCAGACCAAGTACTGAAGCGGATATTCGATAGCACTAATAAATATCAACCAATAGTGGAAGAAGATCTGATTCAAGTTCATTCGGATTATTCATGCGTGCGTTTGCCGAGTAGTCGCGAAACGACCGTATCAAATCGTTATTTAGCACCATTAGGTTAAGACGGAGAAATAATAGAAAGCGCAACAGCTGTTGGCGAATTAACTGATTCCAGTCCACAAAATGAGCGTCTTGTCCAAGATATCGAAGTACCACCCATAACTGTAGTGCTTCCACAAGGACAAGATAATACGCAAGACAATACATAGGATAATACGCCACATTTAAGAGCCCCGGCGTTCAACAAGAGAACGCAGACCGCCTGTTCGTTTTAGAGATTACGTTGTTTCTTAGGAAGGCCGGAAGAATGTGGTATACCAACCAAACTCTTCAGTGATGTGATCATATGGCATCTGTTGTAATATCACTTATGTCATAAGTAAAGTTATTTTACCACCGCTTGGGCGGAGCACCGCCGTGTCCTCGTAGAGGCGATCGGCAGCGGCGGCGGCCTCTCGCGCCCGGCCCTGGTGCAAGCCATGGTCCGGAGCGAGAGGGAGTGGGAGGCAGTCGCCTCCTTCTGCGAAGCAGTCATACTAGCGAAGGAGGTGGCGGGACGGATGAGGGAGAGAGCCTCCCGTCCCAGCCGCCGCGGGAGACGCCCCGGGCGTCGGGAGTCGAGCGACGACTACCGGCCACCGTAGGCGCGGGCCTGCGGGCGGAGAGCAATGGGTAGCTCACCGCCCGATCAGGACCAGGCCCGTGCCGGACGGCGCGTAAGTGTTCCACACGCGCGCCTCAAAGAGATGTCAGCATAACTCAAACTCAAAACTCAAACTCAAACTCAAAGTATTTATTTCAATTAAACCAATTACAGGCACTTTTGAATTGTCAAGGGGTCGGTCAGTCAGAGAAATGAAGCTAGTTGCCCATTCCAAAGCGTAGTAGGTACCTATGGAGAAGAACGGGCAAGAAACTCCATGGACACTCTTTTAAATCAAAATATGGTTACAAAGTATTAGTTACATCATTCATGTTAAAAATTATGCATGTGAGAACGATGCAGAACGTTAAAAGCGTCCGTAATGAATAGCCTAAAACAATCCAAATATTAAATTAAATTAAAATAAGCCATGGCAGCAAAGAGATGACCAGTCCCCACTGACGGCGCCCGTTCACAAACATGACGCACGGATTAGCACCATTCAGCTCAACCATTTTGAAGGGAGCTAAATGATCCAACACATGTGCCACCATCAGCGAGACATTTGAGTGAGCATGACATACTCTCAGCCGCCAGGGCACATTCAAGTCAATGAAAGACGTACCCAGTAAATGGTAGCTTTATAGTATGTACCTACATAGTACTCACACATGAGCTATACAATTATACAATACTAGACGATTGAAGTTATATAATGCAAAAATAGTATTTTACAATCTTCAGCGGCTCCAACAATACTTTCAAATGCTAATCAATTTATTTATGCGTCCTGTGGAGCAGGACCAGCGTTTAGCCAAGCATTTTTATCAGCGATGTAATCTCCCAATTTATAATATGCCTGGCTGCATAGTGTGCGTTTTATACAAGATTTAAATTTCGTTTCATTCTGTTCAATTATGTGGGGAGGTATTTTATTGTAACATTTTAAACAGTACCCCATGAAACATGAGTCTACTTTAGCCAGCCTGAAACCTGGTTGAACTAATAGGTCCCTATTTCTAGTGATATTATTGTGTCTTTCACCTCTTTTACTAAAAATATGTAGATTTTTCCTTACGTACATAATGTTTTCATATATATATTGACAAGGTACCGTCATGATGTTAATATCTTTAAACAGTTCTCTTAGAGAGTCACGCCTGCGGAGGCTATATATGGCTCTGATGGCTCTTTTCTGCAGAATAAAAATAGACTCGATGTCTGCAGCCCGTCCCCATAGTAAAATACCGTACGACATGATACTATGAAAGTAACTAAAATAGACCAGTCTCGCGGTATCGACATCAGTAAATTGACGGATTTTTCTCACAGCATACGCTGCTGAACTTAGTCGTCCTGCAAGGGATGTTAAATGAGGACCCCATTGAAGCCTTGAGTCGAGCGTGAACCCCAGGAAAACAGTTTCATCGACGAATTCTAGTTTCTCTTGATTCAATTTTATCTCACAATGACTACCTTTGACATTTGGTAAAGAAAATCTTATACACTTAGTTTTATTCCCATTTAATACTAAATTATTAGCAGTGAACCAATTTTGGATCTGCAGTAGGGCGTTATTTACGTCGTCAAGATTTGATGCACGTCTATTAATTTTAAAAATCAAGGAAGTATCGTCAGCAAATAACACCATCTGTGGTTGGGTTTTTAACAAATGGGGTAGATCATTTATATAAACTAAAAAGAGGAAAGGACCTAATATCGAGCCTTGCGGAACACCCATTTTTACTGTTAAACCGAGTGAATTGACACCATTTATTTGAACTTGCTGTTGTCTATCATTTAAATAAGAGGGGCCCCTCAGGGCCGAAGCCTGCCGGGGCAGCGGGATTGTCCGAAAGGGTTACCGCTACCCCGGAACATAAAGGGCGAAGGAAGGAACATGGGTGGGTTTTAGTCAGTAAGAGTCTGACACTCCCTTCCGCTCCACCCAGAGCGGGAGGGGTCATTTGATGATTTCCCATCCCAAAAAAAAAAAAAAAAGTTATTTTACCAAATTAGCTATCGTATATTTTATTGATTGAAACCATTATTATAAAGATTTATCTTATTACAATTACTTTCCTACGTATACAATTAAAAATGACAATTAACTAGTGTGGCAGTGTTGGTAATATTTATCTAATCGCGACTACATGGAGTGGCACCCTCGAGAGGAAACGGTGAGTCTATTTTCGCTCGATATTCCCGGTATTTTATTTACTGGAGTAACGAGTTCAATTAAATCGAGTCGCATTACTATCTGACGGATGTGCACAAAGCCGAATAATGCAGAAGTTCACGACTATAGTTTCAGGGTCGATAGTGCCGTTATGACAACGGTAGGCCAGCGGTGCGGGTGGGACGGTACTTTCCGCCGCATAGCCAATGTGGCACTGCAGGCCCCACCCGTCGGTTGGGGTATCAACATACCCGCGATTTTTATGCCCAGGAATATAGTGTTATTTCACTATCCGTAGCCGCTATGGGTAAGCTCGAAAACCCAAACCTCCTGCAGGGTAAGGCGTGGCACAGGCCCTGGCGCCAACTCACCTCGTCCGGCACGTCCAATAATTGTCAGAAAGACAAGTGACAAGTGACAACAACACTTCATTCAATTTATTTTTTTCGTTTCTTTCGAATTGCATAAAACTGTTGAAGGATTATAATGAATATGGAAGATGGTACAATATTTACCCCAGAAGGATGTAAATAAGTAATAAATAAATAAAGATATTCAGTAAGATTTCAACGCAATGTGCGGTAACTTGGGGTGTAAAAAAGCCGCTATGATAGAAATTTAATAGGATAATATTATGAATCATATTCATTTAAAATGGTTACAAACTGACAATTCATAATATTATCTGCGTACAATTCATATCACGCAATTCATGTGTTTGGTAGTTTTGTATGGAGATTCGTAAAATGGTCCAGAAATTATGAATTGATCTATTGAAGGTTAACGTCAAATAGCAAAATAATAAGAAGTTAGTCAAGAGCAACATCTCACAAGTCATATTGAGGATTTTGTGAAGAAATATTCTAATAATGGCAGATTTAGCCCTTTATGAAAATTTTCCTGAGCACGTGCACAGGTTATGGAGGCCATTGTATATCGCCGACGAAGTGTAGCTCCTCGGAAAATGGACATAGCCTTCGAAATGCCAGAACCTCGAGTTTGTTGGCGTATGTATATAGAATAGATATAAGTGTGTTTCGTGACCTCAATTAATGAGCTGGAACCGTAAAATTTTTTTTTTCGCTCCCGCTTCCGTTCCATTAATTAAAATGTATTTGCAATTTCTCTCAAAAGATTAGCCCCTTGACTAAAGTTTCTGAATTTCCCCTCGTAATGGAAGCTTTCTATTCTTTCGAAAACTAAAGACAAGAATGAGAAACCTTAGAAACTGATGTTTTAGACTGCTTTCTTGCAGCATCCCTATCTCAGAACGGCTGCCCAGTAGCTTTTTTCTCACTCAACATTCTAGTGAGGAATGACAGCGTTCAGAAAACGCATTCCTCAATAGAAAAGGAATCAAGCTGTTATTGAATCTTTAAGAAAATGGCGGCTCTAACTCATTGGTAGACATTTCTTTCTCATTAGTAACTGACCAACGATCCGTCTCTTTCATGTTCTACCCTGCTGGGTAGAACTCACAACAGCAAGATCAAAAATGAGAAAATATGATATAACCTACCGTCCGGGTAAAGATAATTTATGTACCTAGTCTTGCCATAAATATTGTCACGAAGAAAATATGTTTGTTTTTATTGCAAATAATATTTATTACTTTTACAGTGTGTTAGTTTAATACAAAAATATAAAAAAAAATTAAAATATAAAAAGCTTATTCGAAGTGGTCTCCATTGGCCGCAATACAGTCCTTTAAACGTTGAGGCCAGTTATCAATAGAAGCACGCACTCTTTCCAGGGGAAAATTCTTCACTGCCAATCGTATGGATTGTTTTAGGGACTCCGAATTATCATAGCGTTTAGAGCAAGGCGTACTCTCTAAAACTGACCATAAATCATAATCCAGCGGATTAAGATCGGGACTAGACGACGGCCAGTCTTCAGCTCTGATGAAGTCCGAAACGTTCACTTCCAACCAAGACTGCGTGGACCGAGCTTTATGACCCGGCGCCGAGTCTTGTTGGAAGGACCATACTTGGTTATTGAACATGGTGTTGTTAAGGGGCTTAACTACCTTCTCAAGAAAGGTATCTTGATACACTTGTGCCGATGTTTTGATACCTTATTCACAAAAATATGGCTGTCACTCCTTCATAGCTAACACCCCACCAAACCATCACTGAAGTCGGATAATACCCACGTTGCACTCTGTCGACTAATTGGGAAGCTTCCTTAGAGCTTTGAGCATAAATACGGTCATTTTGTTTGTTAAAATGTTGCTCAATTGTAAAGATTTTCTCATCCGTAAACAAAATTTTTCTGTGACCTCCCTTTGCGTACCGCTTCAGTACTTGTTTCGATTTTACCACCCTATTCTTTTTTAAATTATCAGTTAAAAAATGACCAGTGCGTCTCTTATAGGCTGCAAGTCCTAAGTTATCTTTTAAAATACGCAACATGGTTCTGGGTGCTATCTTCATCTCCCGAGATAAAATCTTTTGCTTTGGGACAGCATTTCTTCGAATTCTTTCCCTTACTGCTTTGACCACCTTTTTCGTACGAACACTACGTGGACGGCCAGATCTTTTTCTGTCACAAACAGAGGAGGTCTCATTGTACCTATTAATAGCCCGGTACACAAACATTTGACTAATACCAAGCGTATGCAGAGTTTTAAAAATTGCATTTGGCTCCATACCAACTTTGTGTAATGCAATCACAGCGATTCGGTTCTCTTTATCACCCCACTCCATTTTAATATCGCAAAATATTGTACAATGTATTGGCGCCAAAATTAGAAAACTCAATGAACAATCGTATAAAAAAGACAGATTCCAAATTCAAATGTGATATCTTTCTTATTTTAATTGTAACAGTATTTATGGCCAGACTGTGTATATATTACGGCTGATATGTACGTTAAGTGATTTCCGCGTCTGAGGTCCGAAAAAGCAGCCATCTTGTACCTGGGGTCAGCGCTGCGCCGACCCCGCACAGTGCCTGTGTGCGAAACCTATGAAGCGCCTCGTTTTTCACGAATCTTCATGTTTCAACTTACTTTTTTTTTATTCTTTGATAATTTTGACCGAAATAAATGTTCTCCAGTTTTATATACCTACTTAGATAATATTTTCCTAAATAGGTAAAATCAGTTCGCTTCCGCTTGCCAATTACTGCGAAACATAAAACACGAATTAAATTTTTACATACATACTTTATTTATGATGTTATATCTAATTGTATACTTAGATATTAATAACAAAATAGCCGACTTCTTTCTAATAATACTGATTTAACTATTACGTATGCTATTTAAAAAAAAAACAACTTGTTAATCTTTCCTGGCTCATTGTTGAGCGCAGGTAATTTTTTATAAGTTTTAATTTAGATAAGGACCTTTCCGCGCTTGCTACGGTAACTGGCATAGTTAGCAAAATTCGTAATGCTATGGTGATGTTCGGGCGGGCATACAGCTGTCAAATTGTTTAAATATATAAATTCGAGAAGTTTCACCACATCATTATATAATTTTTTGAAAAAAGACTGAAATGACATAATTTCTTCACACAAATAATCGGCGTTAATATCCAATGAATCATTTGCTGAAAGTTTTTCCTGCAAACGATGACAGCTGCTTCTTAATCGACTTTGATCTTGATCATCACTTAGTTTAAATAAAAAATTAAACACGTCATTTTGATTATTCAATAAATTAAATCTTTCGTCTACGGAGGATAAAGCTTGATCCAATATATAAAAACTACATTAATTTTAAAAGCGGTTTTCGGATTATTTATAGTGTGATCTTCGTTTTCATAATCAAAACTCTTTGGAGTCTGACGACGTCTTAGGGGTCTGGATCTGGAGTTTCAAATTCAACCTCGACATCTAATTTTTCGGCAATTTTCATGGCATCATTTACAATTCCCTCAAAATTTGCGTCGGTTCTAATTATTATCAAAAACTTCTTTAATTCCATTAAAGCATCTAAAGCAACTTGCATATTCATATCGATGGACTGCAGAATTTTGCTCACAAAATTTACTTTTGTCAATATCATATGCCATATATTTAGTGAACAAATGAAGAAAAGGAGCATATTTTTCTGCAAATAAATACATATACATAGGTTTTTTTTTTTAAAGCACCTTGTGGGAATTTTACTCATGACCTCCGGCAGCGATTACTTGTATAAAATAAAACAGTCACGTCATCTATCCGCAAATCTAAGCAGTGTGGTACTTTTATGAAAAAAAAAATATTTTTTTTCAATTTTTCCTAAGCTGTCTTTATAGTAATCTAGAGTATCTTGTAAAACTAAATTGAGAGTATGGGTGTAACAGCCATAATGCTTCCAGCCCAAATGGTCTTTAATGGCACAGGTGACATTGGAGGCGTTATCCGAAACTGCGAAGTTTGACTTCGCTGGTTAAATTCAAGTCATAATATACGCCGTAATTCAGCAGTTATGTATGTGTATGTTTCACTGATGTGTGATGTCCAGAAAAACTACAGCAATCTAAGAGAATAGTTTTTAATTGGAAGTCACGACTAATGAAATGACCAGTTACAGCTCTGTACGACTCCGTTTTCTGCGACGTCCACAAGTCTAAAGTGACATAATAACCAGAATTAGGTGTCCTACTTACTTAATAATCTGTACACACTAAGTCATTTATTTATATTTTCAAATAGGCTCCATATTACTGCATACTTCCTTTTTACATTCATCTAAAAGTTTCTCGTTTCTATTCCACTTGAAAGTTTGGAGTACATGAGTGTTTGCCTTCTTTTATTATATCATTGTCTGTATTTATGTAATAGACGTACTACACTCACGGTTGTTGCTACATCTTCAACTCGTACAATTCGATTTATTCCGCTTAGCGAAATTATACCGATGTCCAGCATGTAGCGGTCCTTCCCTCTTTTTCTTTGTCCATCTACAAAGACTAGCTTTGATTTTGTCCGACTCGGTCCAGCAATATCCATTTTACCGATTAATAAAATGTATTAACACAATATGTAGGTACTCCTACAAAGCAAACAAACCTTCAATATATTATTATGTAGGTATAGAATTTATTTTGTTAGTATTTGATGGTCGATATCAATTTCCGATCAAATAAAAAAAACCGCGAATAACTTAATATGTATAGGGAGTATGCTAATTTGATGGGCCTAGTTGTTCAAATCGAAGCTTGAAAAGAGCCAGCCCTTGCTCTCTGGAGCAAGTCGTCCACTTTCCTATCTTGACCACTTTTTCATAACGTTCATATTCCCAACTCATCCACTTCAATTATGTCATGGACTGTACACGTATGCGTAATGTATCGCATTTGTTTCACTAATTTATAAGTAAAAAATGTGTACCTATTTACGTGGTTGATCAACAAGACTTTGACGAAGATTTAAAACCTAGTGCGAATGAAGAAATTTATTCAAAAAATGGTGACTTTAGTCGAGAATCGGTGTTTAAAAGCAACCCTAAGCTGGAAAAAAATTGGCGCAATAAAACAGAAAATCGAGGAACCACACGGTTAATAGAAAAAATAAAACCCAGCACAAAAGAAATAGAAATTCTACCTAATGGATATATTTGTACATCAGGTATAAAAATGTAGTTATAACGAATACATGTGCTTTTGATGCCATACTTAACGCTTGTTAGTTATTTGCTCTGATCACATAAATATTTCCATATTCATTACTTCTATGAATTCGGCTTTTTCGAGACTGGTTCCTGTTTTGGTACATAAAGCTGTTGATGTAATTTTTTTTTAAAGTAGAAGTGAAATCTTACAAAAGCTTTATCAATCTACGGTACAAGGACATGTTGTGTTGAACTAATTGATTTTAAAAGGTGCTCACAACAATTTTACATTCTGTTTCAATTTTTATTAATTAGTTCGACAAATAAAATTCAAATTACATTATGACAGACAGTGAAGTGAGAATGAAGTGAATGAAAAAGAGAGCAGCCGATCGATTCTGTAAAAATCTCACCGTGAAAAGTTAGGTGAAGTGAGCTTAGAGTGAGCTGTCAATAGTGTCAATCCCTAGCATTAGTTTGAATTGAATGACAGCTTACTCCTCGCTCACTTCACCTAAGTTTTCACGGCGAGATGGTTACAGAATCGCACTGCAATGGTAGCCCAGTGGTAACGGCCGCGACCTACGAGTTGTAGGTTGCAGGTTCAAACCCAGACAGGCGCTTTACTTCTACTGTGTAAATTATTTCATCACCACTGCTCTCAAAACGGTGAAGGAAAACATCATAAGGAAGCCGGCATGTCCTAGAACCAAAAATTCGAAAACATGTGACATCTACCAACCCGCACTGGGCCCGCGTGGTAGATTATAGCCCACTCCCTCTCGAAGAGAGGAGGCCTGTGTCCCAGCTGTGGTCCCAGCAGTGGAAACAATATAGGCTGATTATGATGAGACAGTGAATTAGAGTTTCTGGACATAGAGAACCTCCAGTCCAGTGCCAGTCTGTTGATGATAAATTGACTGTAGCACCAAGTGGAAGCAAGATCAATGTGGTTGTAATGTAACCACCACTACCACCACCACCTGAGCCATAGGTAGCACCCATTGTACAGCGAGACAGGTCCACTAGAAATAGGCGTAAGCTTAATTTGTCATTACCATATAGTGACAATACTATGTTGTGTATATATACGTTTTGGCATAAATTTAATTATTCTGAATATTTATCTCGTCCCTAACCCTTCAGGGAAAACTGGTGTAATAGCATGTTTCGGTGTTCTGAAGATTCAACAGCATGCTACAAAGAATTATCAAAAATTTCCATTTCATTTTATCCATCTGTGTTTTTAATGGCACATGCTTGCAGTTGCAGCTAAACTGCAAGGAGAAAAGCTGCAAAAACGGAAGCGGGGACGTCCAATAAGTTCGCAAATGCTACGGAAAAAATAGCTGAAAGACGCAAGCGGAGACATCGCTCGATATTGCGAAGACGGCAAACAAAATTGCGAATTAAAATTATTGTTTTTTTTTTTTTTAATAAAATAATAATATACTTATCTGAAATGTATTTTATTTGTAAAAGTAAAATAATTAAATACAACAAATATGGATGAGACGCCGTTGAATTATTTCTGCTACTGCTCTCCCAGTACCAGTTACTAGGAAAAAAAAAAATAATTTAACCAGAATTTGGAGACAAGAAAATGTGTACGTAGTACCCATTGTTGACTGAACGTTACAAGGCGAGACTAGTCATCAAAGGTTTCTCTCAACGCGAAGGTATTGAATATGATAAAACCTTCAGTCCAGTTGCATCGCAGCTAACGAAAATCTGAATTTACAACAATTCGATGTCACAACTGCAGCCCTAAACGGTACAGTGGAAGAATACATTTACGTATATGGCACCAGCGAATGTCTTGATGTTCCTAATGGAAAAGTATGTCGACTTTTGAGAAGCCTCTACGGCTTAAAACAGACATTTCGATGCTGTATGTAATGACGTCATGCTCCCTGGCGGAACCACCTTTGCTGTAACAAGTATAAGTTACATAAACAATTCTATGAAATGTCTATAAAATTCTAGTCCTATAAAAAAAAGTATATATCTCTAGTTTCGACGTAAACTTTTATTTAAAGTGGTTGCGCTGCAGAGTATCCTTCCCTGCGAAACCACCATGATATTTCTATTACTATACTGAGTACAAGCAAATATATAGTATCAAATAATTCTATAACAATTATATATTGAGCTAGCACCCCTAAATCCTAAGTCTAATTTAAATATACGAACAAAACGGTGCCTCAAACTTAGTTTTCGAAATAGTAGCTAAGTGCCTAGATTAAAGTTCTTAGCAAATAAAGTTTACGTCAAATATCATACAATGTCCTCTAGGCGTTTAGTTTATAAGCACACAGATAATTTATTTTCTTGTTTTAATAGATTATTATAATATAAAAAGATATTAAGTGAAACATCTATGCATCCATTACTGACTAATACTGCCTAATGATAATAATAAAATAATAAACGAATTGTCATTATCATTTACTATTGTCAGTAAACTTCATAATTGCAATTTTATTTTATTATAGAATAATAATAAAATGGTTATTTCCTTTTACATTTTCGTGGAACGGCTTATAGTCATATCGTTAAAACAATTAGAAGGAGGGAACTTACCCTACTCAAGGAACTTTAGTAAAATCAACTACCCACATTTTAACAAAATCATTGATAGTTAGTGCTTTACAAATTTCAACATAGATCTAAGGTGTGTGTATAACTGTTTACCAAAATGAAGCGTGGAAAGAGATTATCAGTGAGTTTAGAAAAACAAAAGAGTGTTTTCCTGCAATATCAAGAACATTTCAAAAGTTCTGAATTACCTCGTTCACGCAGTGTTGTGTACAAAGATATACGAGTAAGTAGAACATTATGTGCTCATATGACTCCTTACGTGCTATATTTTTCAGTAAAAACGAATTACGCTTATTTTTTGGCAGTATTCAAAATAGCACACAGGAGGAAAAAAATGAGATCGTCAATACTAGTAGCAGTGATAAAATTTCTGGTGATTGCATAGATAGTGACAATAACACTGATTCGACATACAGCAACCAAGAAAACGTTTCCGCACATGGATTAAAGTATAATGTGAAGAAATGTGAGATTGATTCTGTAGCTTTCAGACCTGGATACTGAACAATCGTCAGGCGCAAAACCTCTGATTCGTTTCTCAACCAAGGAAGTACGTGCAATCATTAACAACATGAAACGGGGCAAATCTCCAGGGCATGATGGGCTCAGCATTGAGCACCTGAGGCACGCGGGTATCCATTTGCCGCGAGTCTTGTCTATGTTTTTCACAATGTGTATTAGTCACGCGTACCTACCTGCTAATTTAATGAAGACCATCGTAGTTCCCATTGTGAAGAACAGGACAGGTGACGTCTCGGACAGAGGTAACTATCGTCCCATTTCTCTTGCGAATATAATAGCCAAGGTGTTGGATGGTATGCTTGATTCTTGCTTAAGTAATTATACCTATATATATATTCATGATGCACAGTTCGGGTTTCGCCCCGGACTATCAATTGAAAGTGCTATTTTAAGCCTCAAGCATACCGTTCAATATTATAAAGATCGCGGTAAACCGGTGTACGCCTGTTTCCTTGATCTCTCCAAGGCTTTCGATCTTGTCTCATACGATGTGCTCTGGAGAAAGATGGGAGACAGGGGTATACCTGCGGAAATATGCGGGCTATTCCAGTATTTGTATGGTAACCAAGTCAATCAGGTGAAATGGGATGATACAGTCCCTGAGCCGTATAGGTTGGAGTGTGGGGTGAGACAGGGTGGGCTGACGTCTCCCAGGCTCTTCAACCTCTACGTGGATAACCTGATAGTCGCACTCAGCAGCATGCGTGTCGGATGCAGTGTTGATGGGATTAGAATTAACAACATCAGCTATGCAGATGACATGGTGCTGCTGGGTCAGTCGGCGGGAGCAATCAGAGAGATGCTTAAAACGTGTGAGACCTACGCTGCCGCACATGGATTAAAGTATAATGTGAAGAAATGTGAGTACATGGTCTTTGAGGTCATCGGCAAACGCCGTGGAGAAGGGCCCGAGTTGCTTATGAACGGGTCACCAATTATAATAGGGTGTCAACTTTTAAATACCTAGGGCATTGTCTTGCTGCTGACCTCAGGGACGATGTAGACATTGAGAGGGAGCGCAGGGCTTTAGCGGTCCGGAGCAATATGTTGTCCCGTAGATTTGCGCAGTGTACAGACCAAGTAAAAGTAACACTTTTCAAGGCTTATTGCCAAAGTTTGTACACGGGCAGTCTATGGGTCAATTGTACTAAGAGATCGCTGGATGTCCTGCGCGTCCAATATAACAATGCTTTCAGGATTTTGTTGAGGCTGCCTCGTTGCTGTAGCGCATCGAACATGTTTGCGCAAGTCCGCACCGATGGCTTCTATGCAATTATACGAAAAAAAACTGCGTCGCTTCTGAGGAGAGTGAGGGGCAGTCATAACAGCATCCTGAAAACTGTAGCCAAGAGTTTCAGCTCAATAAAACAGTTGGTGCGGAGGTTAATTTTTACTAACACTAGGCAATAAGTTATTTTTTGTTTTGTTACTAACACTATATGGATATTTTGTGTCCGAAATAAAGCTATTCTATTCTATTCTGTTCTATAAAGATAAAGTAAGCGAAGTCCAATAATATACTGAACAGGCGAATATTCCAAATAAATATACAGAAATAAATGGTACCCGATTTCTTGGCAAAAATGTTACTTTGGGGAGGGTAATGGTCGCTTGGTGCTATTCGAAACTGAAATGAACCTGCGAAAATTGAGCGAATCGCCAATTTGGTTCGTGGATTTCAAACCTGCCCCATAATATTTACACAAATCTATTCGGTTTCTGGCACTGTTGGCACTGGAAATTGTAGACGAACTATACCCTTGATCTACGCATTACTTCACAAAAAATGCAAGAATGTTATATTAAGTTTTTTCGTGAATTAAAAGAATATTTTTCTGAATTTAATAATAATAATTTAACCGATTTGTACCCAAATAATGTCCGATTTCGAATGGGTGATTATAAATACAGTCAGAAGTGAATTTCCTGCCACAATCCAGTCGGGTTGGTTAATCCAACTGGCACCAAACATTTGGAGAAAGATACAAGCGAGTGGGCTCAGTGAAACATACGGCACGACACGACAGTAAGTTCGCCCTTAAAATGCGATATTATGTAGGTTTGGTCTACTTGGCTCCGGAAGATATACCTGATGCCGTTATACAGTTGAAGGGGAGCGTTTTTCCAGAAGATGCAGCAGCTGTCACTGAATTTTTCGAAGAATATTACGTTCTCAGTCAATTAAAATCATGCACGTCAGATGGAAAAATTGTAATATCACGAATGCAAGCCTTCTTTCCACCTAGTTTGTGGTGTTGCTGCCGGTGAACGTACTAATAATTTGCATCTTCCACGAACTCAAAACAGCGTGGATGTATAACAACGGCGATGGAATTAGCCAATGGACAATCGAAAACTACAGTCATACAGCTGTTTAGAGAAGCTCATTGCGGATTGCGGTGCAATGCGCGGTCGAGTACGGTCGCGTTTGCACTGCACAGTAAGAATATTATATTCGCGAAATGCGCGGCTATAGCCGCTGCCTGTTTTCCGTTATGAGTTCCCAAACTCTCATACCCAACGACGTTTTGGCATTCATCAAACATGCCATCGACTACATGGACGAGATCAGCATCTTGCAGATCTGCAAGTCATCGTACAAAGAGGAAGAGATTAGCAGTGCCAAGTTGCTGCTGTTCACAACGCTCGGCAAAGTCAGCCAGATGCCGTCTCGTCGAAGGGACGGTACACAGAAGAGTCTCCAAGACATCATAACGCTGATGAAGGAGACCGACCCGGACGACGTGCCTGAATTCGTGGCGAAGGATCTGCACAAGCTGCCACCCGTCACGTTCGACCACGTAGACGTCACCAGGCTGCTGAAGGACATTACATTCCTGAAGCAAAGCCAGGCCCGGATGCAGTATAAGCTGGAGGTGTCCAACAACACCGTCAGTGATCTACGGGCAGAAGCAGAAATTGCGTTGCGCAAGAGCAAATTTGAACACGCGTCGTGGGACACAAAACGACTCCATCTGCAGTTTCGAGTCGGCGGGCTCGAATTCGTCACCAACTGCCGAGAATGCATGCGTTACGACGCGTGCCGTGGCCGTCCCTAGCTTGACACAGGTAGAGACAACGACGTGTGTAGGTTCGTCGACCCCCAAACGAGCCTACGCAGCTATAGTAGCCCCTAACAAGCCTGCTGAGTCGCAGAACTTGCAGGTAAAACTAGCGGGAAAACCAAAAGGAAGTAAACGGAGCCGGTCGAAACCCAACAAGGTTTTGAAAAGGCAGGGTCCAGAGAAGGACACGTGCGACAAGGATGGTTTCATCAAGGTGGAGAAGAAGAAGAAGAAGGAGCCTCCTTGTCAGAACCAGTGCGGCACAGCGCTGGCAGGACCCAACATGCTGCTGCGTCCAGCAATCCCGACGACGCAGCTGTACGTGTCCAGACTGCACCACTCCACGAAGGTTCTCAACAATAGGTTGCAAAAGATCCCTCCCCGGACAAAGTGCGCCAAAATAAAATGCATACCCAATGCTCTTGTAAAATTACATTTTATAAGTCACATGTAACCCAGTTTTCTCAACTAATGAAATAAACATCTATTCTATTCCACGAAGGTTGAGGAGATCGTGGAGTACATGCGTGTGAAGACCAACTGGACTTTGAGGGTCGAGAAGTTGGAGTCGCGTCACAACTCGAACTTCAAGTCGTTCGAGGTGCGTGTTCTGACACATCATCTCTAGAAGTTCCTCAAGGAAGAGTTCTGGCCGAAGGGTATTGTGTACCGCCGGTTTCGTGGTCGGCTACATGACACCAGTCAGCGAAACACGACGCATACACTTCGTGTGCGTTAGTTTGTTTTTTAGTGTAATTATAATGTTGTATGTATTTATAGTATTTTTAAGTTATATTAATATTGTATTGTATGTGTTTATCGTGACCTTGATGCCTGAAATAAATGGATAAATAAATAAATTACCGACAGAATAAGTACAAACATCTATAAAATTGAGCGTTTTTTGGGATGTTACAGATACCGCCACCAAAAACAAGAAGAAAATGCTATTACAACGATTTTCCAAAAGAAAAAGACAATGAGCATAATGGACTACATGAGAGCGGCCAGCATTGAATACTATTGACTAGCTATATTGAGTTTATTTTTTATTATGTAATAATAAAAAATAAACACAATATAGCTAGTATAATAAAAAATAAACTCAATATAGCTAGCTATGTTTTTACTTTTGCTAACTCAAAATAATACTTCTCACTGCACTTGTTTCCCAAATCCAATCCAAAAACGAGGTATACTGTGTCTTATCGGGGTCGTCATGGAGTCATTTGAAATAATTAGTAGTTCCAGTCATGGGTCATTCATTGATTTGCAATTGAATACAAAATGGAATAAAGAGGAAGGCCTGCTCAATTATGAAAAATCGCCTATAAAACGTATTATACTGTAATAACGCAAACCTATTTCGAACCGCTCCTGCCACAATCCGCCCGTCCAATAATGGCACAGCTTCTAGAATGTTCTGGAAGCCGTGTGAGAAACAGAAGGTCAATTCTCGTAATTTAAAATGTTCAAAATCTTTTAATCGCAGCCTCATCTCGGCGACAAACAAATGTCAAAAACTTGTCAAAATGTAGGGAAATCAGAGGAATTTTTGACAGATTGAGACTGAGATCAGACTGGAAGTCACCGAACTCCGCAACCATCAATATTCGTCGTATCGCCGTTCCCGCCAAAACCCCGCACATCGCAGCCGCTCACGGTACATTCAAAACAGCGTACTGATAACGCCCGCAAGCCGACTGGCTGTGCCGCTACAACTACCGATTCGGCAACGAGGCACGAAAATGCGAATCGCCGTGATCAAAGCGGGGAAACTAGAACGTACATCGATAGTGGCGGGTGTCGATGTAAACCAATCAAGCTGCCGCCTATATGTGAACGACACCAACAACAGAAAAATTTCTTGTCGATACGGGAGCCGACATATCAGTATTAACTGCTCGAAACCAGAAATATTCAAGGCCGGCGGAGAATGTAGGCTACAAACTTTTCGGCAAACGGAACAGAGATTCGTACTTACGTAGAGCGCACACTCGAGCTCAACCTAGGCTTACGAAGAAGTTTTAAGTGGACTTTCGTCGTCGCCAATGTGAACACTTCATTACTGGGGTGCCGACTTCATTACTGGGGTGTCTTTTTTCATGCCGACACCGACACTGGCGTTTACACGCCAGTGTAAACGCCGTCGGAATAAACAGCAAAGAAGAATCTAACTAAATCATCAACCACACTTATCATGAACTGCTGAAGAAATATTCAGGTGTACGAGGGGCGTTCAATATATTTTCGGTATCGGCATGAAAAAAGACGTAAATTCAATTAAAATAATTTTAATTTTTCAATGTTGTCCCCACAGAACAAATAAGTTATCCCCCAGTATGCATTTATTTACATCTCGAAATTCACTTTTCAATTCCCTGTAAAAAATAAAGTTTTCTCTTTTTCTGAAAAATGCGCATTTATTGCTGCCTTGAGCTCTTCATCGTTGGAAAATCCTTTCCCGCGAAGGACTTTTTGCAAATTAGGGAACAAATAATAATCACGCGAGGCTAGGTCCGGGCTATATATAGGGTGGGTGGTTAATTTCTTCTAAACCACAATCTCGCACAGCAGCCTTGGAAACACGCGCCGTGTGGACTGTGATAACGACCCGTAGATAACGAACGTGCAGAATCTTGGTAAACAGCCACCATCACTTCTTGAATAGTTTTGTAACATTTTCCTTGTTTGGTAAGGAATTTAATAACAGCGCGGTGCTCGATTTTCTTCAAGATTGTCACGTCAGCCATTCCAGTTGTCGTTGACTAAGGATAACTAGCAAACTAATGATCACAACTATATGAAATTTTACCTTTATACCCTTAGATAATGCCATAAATTATTTAATTAGTCAAATTACCCACATAATTAGTAAAGCACCCTGATACCACGAATACATTGAACGCCCCTCGTACTTCGACCAATGTCACTCAAAACTCCAGCCAAGCATGACGTCACACATCACATCGAGACAAATAAGGCGGCAAAACTCGAAATCGAGCGCATGATCGAGGTGGGAATATGCAAGCCGTCAAACAGTCCGTGGGCGAGTCGACTTCACATCGTGAATAAGAAAGATCACGTGCTGTCACCGTTCCCGACCGATAACCCATTCCACGAATCCAAGATTTTACATACCAACTCCACGGCAAGACAATATTCTCAAAACTCGATTTGAAATTACTTCAATAAAATGAAGAAATTTCAAACCGAGTTTTGAGAATTCCGAGTTCGAGAGCCGGCATTCCGAGTTTTGGGAGTTTTTGTCTTAAATCCTTATGTTTGTTATTAAATCCTTATAAGGATTTAATACTAGAAACAAAAACTCCTAAAAGCGCCGACTAGCGTAAGCTAAGGGGACATTGGGACATGCAGCTCTATCTCTCGGCCAGGGTACTGACTTTATAAAACAATACTGACTTTATAAAGCAATCTCCTGAACTACATGGCTAATCGTGTGCCAACAGTGGACAGTGGGGGCCAAACTGATGCCGCTTACTTCGATTTTTAAAAAGCATTCGATCTAGTAAATAATGATGTTTTACTAAAAAAGTTAGCGGCCGTTGGTTTCACGCCACATCTACTAAACTTTTTTGCAAGTTACTTGAGCGATAGGCAACAGTACGTAGAATATGCGGGACACAAGTCACAGCCATATTTTAGGTCGGAGGTGAGTCAGGGCAGTAATCTTGGGCCTTTGCAGTTCATTCTTATGATTAATGATTTGCCAGAAATTGTTAAAGACGCCAAATGTTTACTGTTTGCTGATGACCTCAAGCTGTCGCTGGAGATAAGTAAATTAGAGGACTGTGACAGGCTTCAAAGAGACATAGACAGAGTGGTGACCTGGAGCAAGGATAACATCTTGCAGTTCAACACCTCAAAGTGCGTAACAATCACTTTCTCTCGCGCGCGCACTCCTATTCTATATACTTACAATATAGACGGGTTGCCAATGGCTAGGGCTACGGAAGTTAGGGACTTAGGGGTTAAATTCAACACTGGGCTAACGTTTCGTGATCACGTCACAAGAAAAACGGCGCAGTAATGTGGTGGCTATGTAATCATTAAGGTACAGAAAATATTTTTATTTATTTCTTAATTATTAGTCAAATTTTATTAACTACTGTTGCATTGTTACAACCTGTTTATTTGCATTTCTTTAGGATAATAAAATAGTGCGGTGATCTAAACATGCAGAGTGGCGTATAAGAAACAGAGCATATTGAAATTTACTTGGCGGAACAAGAATTCAGAAATAAAACAACATGCGAAGAATTTAGACTGATCCCGATTATTTACAACGAATGTTTCGATCCTATAATATCAAAAGGGTATAACTGGATTGCAAATATGCCATCCTTCAAGGCGATGAAAAGCGGTCTATATAAATTAAGAAATAAGAGTGCCGATATACAGAAGTATACTTCTGGTAGAGGAGACCAGGTAGAAGTATCTAATTTCCATCTAGATTTCGTTCATATGTGACTACGTAAACGAAGAAGAAAACGGGTCACAGCGCATTTTGGTTTTCTGTTCCAAAGAAAATAGAGACCAGAAAATACTATAAAAAATAAAACATGTGCTGGCTGATGGTACGTTCCAATCATGTCCGCCACAAATTGCCCAATTATATGTTTTTTATGCGGACTTTGGAAACTCACAAAAATAAACTAATATTATTCGTTTTTTGTACGCATTCATGATGGAAAAGAAAGAAAAATCTTATGATGTCCTTTTACAGCTAATAAAATCGCAGTTACCTACATTAAACCTAAACCCACACAAATTTACTTTATATACATGGATTTTTCCACTGCGAGGTGACCAATTTTTTTTTTATTGTTGATTATTTTAAAAACCCTTCGTGGCTCGGAAAGCACGTTAAGCCGTTAGTCCCGGCTGTCATTCGTAGATATTTGACAGTCGTTACGGGTAGTCAGAAGCCCAAAAGTCTGACAACCAGTCTTAACAAGGGGTTTTCGTGTTACCCAGTAACTGGGTTGTGGAGGTCAGACAAACAGTCGCCATGTAAAATACTAATATTCAGCTGCATCCGTGGAAGCCGACCCCAAAATAGTTGGGAAAAAAGTAGGCAGATTGATTGAAGACCCAAAACAGTTTTTGGACGGTTTGCATACAGTTAGAGATCGCCTAGTGGTCAGCGTTCCTTGAATAACAATATTGAATTGTTCATGCATCAATCCCATCCGAAAATGTAGTTCCATGGGTGAAATAGTGTAAAAAGATTGGTCAGTGGGTCGTCTTAGGGGCGGAGTAAAAAGATTATCTTCAACAACACCTCGAAAAATATAACCAACACTTTATTTTGTTAGTTACACACGAAAAATCAAACGTCAAAGCTTATTGACGTTTGATTTTTCAGAGTTTTTTCTTTAAATTATATTAATTATAAATTGAATTCGAGATCAAAAATGTATACAAAGGTGTTGCCAATTTGAAATAATAACCTCGAGTAATTAGTTTGTCGAAAATTAGTATAATATAGTCGCTAAATTTTTTTATTTATTTATTTATTCCCAAATTTCGTAAATAACACCTTAACAGTTGATTGAGATTGTCGGCATATCTTAAGGTAAAATAATACACACATCAGAAGTGTCTAGGGATCAAGTACGTTGTTAGAGTATCCGCAATTAAGGATTATTATTTTAACTTTTTTTGGATCGTTATTGATTCTCTTTAGTTAAATTCACTATTTGAATAAAAAAATTCCTTAAATCTTAATTAAAAATTAAAAATCAACTGTCAATCAGGATTCCTATAAAAGCGTGTAATAGCGCTAGCGCTGAAGCAGGTGTAACTGAAGTTTGTAGACGTAACTTCTGCTACTTCAGCTTCAGCAGAAGTTTTGGCTGAAGCAAGAGAAGCCGAGCCAGAAGTGGTAATTCCTGAAGGTATGTACTGATGACAGAGTTTTAAATATTAAAATGAGAGACAATAAGCATGATATCAATTTATCTTTTTATTATTAAATAAATAAATTACAGGCACCACACAAAATTGCATCATCAACATCGAGACAGACAAGGCAAGGAAGCCTGGACCTGTCTCTCCAAACAACACACAATTTAAATGATACAGTCAGAGAATAAAATTAAATAAAAAAAAGAGTTTTATGAGCAGTACATACAGCTCATGAAGAAACAATATGTGCGACAATGTGAAGCAATGGGACAAGCATCGCAAATGCAGCAAGAAATCCACCTTAATATAATTATATTTAGCTAATAACCAGCTAGATATAGGGCGCCCTGTACCAAACAAAAAGTCCGCTGTCACAACCAAACCTAGTGTATTTGGAGGAGAATTTAATGCCCTTCCTATACTGCTAACTATTTTTTTACATTTATTCCTGTAATTCGAATTTATTTGCCACTTACTTAATATTTTGAGGTTACGTTCGAGAAAATGACAGATGTACGATGACGATGAATGATGGAGGCATCGCTAAGGATTATCACACAAATACTACGTTATGGAAAAGCACTGTGAACGTTTTTGGTAATAAGGATTTTAATTATATTTAAATAGTTCACATAAAACCAATATTGAAAGTAACCTTCATACGTGACGGTGCAACAGAACAAATGCATCACAATAACAAGGATTTCTTTTTTTTTAATCGGTCCTCTTTTCTTTAAATGCTCAAAATGTATTCCAAAATAATAATTTAAATTAATGCGACGCAACACGTGACCTAAAGATTTTTTGATATATTAAAATATACCTAGTATTATAGTAAATCGGTGTCGGTAGGTACTTAAGAATTATCTTCTTCGTTTAAATGTTTGTTGGCAGGTACCTATATTTTTTACGTAGTAGCAATATTCGGAAATGAAGTGCAAATGCAGTGACATAAGAGATACGCACAAAATTAAATAAAAATACTTTTGTTTATGATGTCTGAAATCCGGGAACCAGTGTTTTGGAAGTTTGGAAATGAAAGTTATGAACAAACATTTTGCAAGAAGGAGTCACCATGTCCAGATACAGAGAGTAATTTTCTTGAAGAGCATCGAGATTTGGCTCAAGGCAATTTGAGGAGTATCGACGGTCGTACGCAGAATCATCGACTGTGGGAAGAAATTTGCACCACGATGAATGCTATGGGCGCGTGCACTAAAACGACGAAACAGTGGTATAAGGTAAGGTTTCATTGATTTAAGTAAATACTTTGGTTTTACACGAATATCATACTTTCTAAATTGCATTAAATGTTCAGTCTTTCTTTTTTTATTGGTCTGGCTTGATCGTGACTGTTTAAATTCAAACGATTTTCTGATAGGCCTAATTTAGATTATATACTACCCGCAAGAGTTAACTTGAGACTTCGGTCGGATGACGTAAGCACGCGGTACAGAGGCTTCGATAGCGAGAGTGGTAACAGCGCGTAGGTAGGGAGGGGGGGCTGCTTGGGTCTCAAGTTAACTCTTGCAGGTTAATAGTTTTTCATGAGAGGGTGTTTGTAATTAAATTGTTAATTTATTTTAGGTGCGGACAGATAAAAAGCATATGGCAAAAAAGGCATCAGCAGCGTGGACCTAGGAAGCTGTACCAGAATGGACACCAACGGATCAGGACTGGTCCAGTGCCCACAGTTCAGTAACAGAAGACCGGTTAAAGTGGGCCATCAACACCTACCAGCCATATAATTCCCGCAGGACTAGATGGCATTTTCCCATCCCATCATCCCATAGGGGGTTTATCACCTTAAACCATGCCTGGTGGAGATCTATCGAGCCTGCATAGCACTCAGATACATACAGCTAGCCTTGCGCGAAGTGAAAGTCATCTTCATACCCAAACCTGGCAAAACTCGACTACACACAACCCAAGGCGTACAGATCCATAATCCTCAGGACGGACCTCTTCGGGCAAAGCCACTCCGCAAACAGCATGCGTACTCCACAGGCAAGTCAAACGAATCCGCGCTGCACAGCGTGGTATCCAAAATTGAATGCGCATCGGACCACAAATGCTCAGCACTGGCCGCCTTCATTGACATCGAGGGCGCCTTTGACAAAACCACATTCAAAAGCATCAGGACGGCCCTAGACAGACACAATATAGACCCGTCCCTGAGCGGCTGGATTACCAATATTCTCAAACAGAGAGAGCTGTACAAGTGACCGTAAAAGACACCACAAGTGCCATCGTGGCGAAAGACGGCCCGCAAGGGGGCGTCCTTTCACCGCATCTATGGAACCTGGTCCTAGGCAGTCTGATCCTAATCAAAGCACTCAACGATAGAGGTTTGTTCAGCGTAGGCTACGCCTATGACATAGCCATAATAATAAATGGCACCCACAAAAACCTGTGCAACCTCATGCGCCAGTCCCTGAAAATAGTAGAGAATTGTTGTAGTATATACCAACTATTTGAATTGATTCTCTTCACAAAAAAGAGAAAACTGACGACACTATAACTACCACGATTCTTTGGCCTCGACTGAAACCAAATATCTGGGCATATTTTTGAACAAACAGCTGAATTGGGCAAAACACACCGACTATATCACTACAAAAGCCAGCATATCCCTGTGGCAATGCAAGCGAATGCTTGGCAAGAATTGGGATTAGCCCCAGGGTCACTTACTGGCTACATACACAGTTATCCGACCAATTATTACATACGGCTCACTAGTCTGGTGGCCCAGAACAAACCTGAGCACAGCCCAAAGAGACCTCGAAAAGCTGCAGCGGTTCGCTTGTGTAGCAATCACCAGCTGCATGAGACCTACACCCACTGCTGCCTTACAGGCGTGCCTGGACTGCCGCCTCTTCACCTCATCCTGTGGGAGGAGTCGGCCCAGGCTGCCTTCAGGCTCTATATCAGGAACCTCCACCAACCTGAGCAAAGACTCTAGGGTCAAGATAATACGCATAAAGAAAGATACGATCAAACGGCAGCCAATGATGGCATAGCGACAAAGCCCCGAAACAACACTGCTTTCAAAAGCATTACAACATAGCGCTTAAAGAGAAGCAGTGCGACTACTCAGGCCTAAAAGAGTTGAGAGTATACACTGACGGATCAAATATCGACTGCGGAACTGGAGTCGGAGTTTTCTCACACGACCTTAACATACGAGTAAACATATCAAACCCGCTAGGAATGCTCAACACGGTCTACCAAGCGGAGTGTGTGGGCATTATACAAGCGGTTAATGCCATAGTAACCAGGTGAGTTATAGACACCCATATTCGCATACTCTCTGATAGCGCCTCAGTCCTCCATTCCCTAAGGAAAAAATGTATCACATCGAACCTAATATTAGAATGTCACAATGCGCTAGAACGGGTAACTGTATCGAACCGCAATACAGTGACACTACAATGAATAAAAGGACACAGTGGATCGCTAGGAAACCATAGCCTCACGCACAATGGTCAACTTGAAGAACTAAGTGCGGAAACCAAACCCATAACATAGAGCATGCATGCAGAAGGCATCGGCAGCTGCATGGCGGTTTGCATCTGCCACAGGCCCACAGGAGGTGCACCGTATACGGCTTCTTCACTCTCCTAATGGGAACTTAAAATTGTTTCCATAATGGGAGATGGATTTGGTGATCCGCAGACCGCAGCAAGATCACGAGCTTTAGTTGAATATGTATGTATTATTTTCTATTTGTTTTTCAATATATTAAAAGTAATATATTAAATTTTTCAATACAAATATCAAGTGGCAATTTATATTAAAAGCTATCTTTTCAGCCATCTCGGGAGACATATACTGCTGCTCCCTTCTACCGATCCAACCAAGGGGGGTTAGTTTACTGTGTATGTGTGCAACTAAATAATATTCCAATTTCATTATAATACACAGTATACCTATATATATTAATATTATATACCTATTTTATTATATATTTATTCTTTGCACATTTTTTGCCAATAGTAACACAGAGACAGCAAGAACCAAGCCTGCAAGTTTCAGCCAGCAGTCCGCAGTGTTTAATTTTAATGCAAAGCATTTAATAAATATCTTTTTCTTATTGATTGTACATAAACACGCCACCTGCTAAGATTCTTACATACTACTTGTCCCTCGTCCACGTTCATACACTGAAACTTTATTTTTCTGTCATCTTACAGCCACATGACAGCACAGAGAATCTCGACGGCATCCTGAGCTTCGATCTGGAAGCTCTGTGCGGGATAGAATTTTCAGATCAGAAGAACTTCGCTTGGTCCTCGAAGAACAAAGGAATGTGGAATTAGCTGGCATACGGATGGCTATTATTGAGTTGTGCATATGCAGCAGATTAAAGAACATTTACAATCCCAAAAATAAATAAAAAAATATAATGTACAAAGAAAGATGTAAATATAGTATAGATTAGTTTATAATAATTGTATCAATCTTTCCCTCGCTCTTTATCCCCCCTCCTCAAAGCATCTGTGGCAGATGTAGCAGGTTGGTATGTGACCTGCCGGGAGTTCTCCGATTCAAAATCGTCTTGGGTTAGCTCCGGAGCAGTCACTCCCTAAGGTTTAGGAAACAAGAGGTAGGCCACTTAATTTGCGCAACAGGTCGAAGAGTTGGTTGAGCAATTGCCATTCTCATACGAACATAGTGGTCTAACCGTTGTAATGGAAAAACTGCATAACGCGAATTCAGCAGAACAGTGTGAAGTTAATTTAAACATCATCATAATTGCTTTGAATTTGTTACAAGCTAACATTCATTTATATGCAAATATCAGAATTAATTACAGCCAACGATAGTCTAAAGAGAAAAATGGCAAAATAATTCAAACTAGGAGACAATGTATAATGTATTGTACAAAAAAAGCAGCACAAATAAACAAGGGACTTGAAATAGAGACGTAATAATAAAAAAAATAGGAAAAGTCGTGTATATTGTCTAGGAGCAATACTTTATAGAATTTAAAAAACAAGAATCAATTAATAGCATTCAACGGCACAGCAAGAAATATTCACGGGCCGAGTGAATGTCCTATTGAATTAGAAGATATTACTCTAAAAGTAGCCTCGGAACAGTCGGAACCGAACCCAGAGATTGGAAATGCGTCGGACACTGGAGGGGAGGAAAATAGAGAGAGTTCGACAGAGAAAGACGAAGTATTCTATAGGTATAATGCAACAGATGCGACTCATGAAGATAGTCCTGTGGAATCAAGTCAACCACAACAGCCAATAAGATAAACAGTTGATGGAAAAAAACTGCGAACTGTGCCTAGAGTAGATTATAAGCGTTTTTATTTTGTCAAGCTAGGAGAAGGAATATTATATAGTTTATGATTATATCTATGGTATATTGATGACTTGTACTAATAAACGTGAGTGTGCTGCCTGCTAGCTATCCGTCACTTCATTTCTCCTTTCTAAGTCCTAGGCGTTCACCTTCCGCAATATTCGCAAACGTATCAATAATTATATATTATTATCCCAATTTTTGGAATCGTCGCAACAAGTCTTTCTTCCTTATTTGACTTTCCATATGCACATTTTCAAATAATATAAAACATATTTTACTTTGAATGTATTGCATGAAATTTTTCAGAAGGGGTTATAAAATAAGGTGAACACTAAGGAAGGAATTTTAGAAAATTCATCTCCTAAAGAGGTTGAGGGGTGTAGGCGATAAAAGTTTGAATCAAATTTCGTCATGATTGAAAAAAAAATGTTACCAACCAATTACTTGAGACTTAATAAGTAAAAGTAAAAAAACTAAGGCTCCTGATAATTTGCGAATGAAAAAATCCTAACCTAATCCTCTACTTCTTTTAATAATATAAGTTAGCTGAATGTTTCACAGACAAAACTTTATTAAAAGACAAAACAAATTGCAGTTGTCTTGAGATATCGCGTGGAAACAGGGGAGACGAGGCAACGTGCAACGTGGCGGCGCCGCTGAGCATCGGCGGCATGTTGCGTCGACACAACACGCCGGAGCCGGCCGGCCAGATTGTTCCCGCCCTTCACCCGGCACTGTCGCGCCGCCCGCCCGGCCGCCCGCCGCGATACACGCACACGCCATTCGGACTTGTGCCCTCTAATTACTTACTAACTCATCGTTTGACAAATTGCTCCATTGGTGACACAATATTTCGTGTTAAGGTGAAATTTGCGGATACCATCGCGCTGAGGTAAGGACAATGCCTGGTATTAGTTTCGAAATTCTTCTTAACGTTTCACAATAAAAGCATGCGATAGTAAAAAGACAGCCATAAAGATTCTTAAGCTGGATAAGAAATACTTAAAGTACCCATTCACTCGACAGCTGATAGGTACTTACCGAAGCGTTTTGAATGATTTTCTTAGTCAAATTATAGGGTTTTTCTGTACATGTACAATAGCTACTTCAAACATTTCTACTGGACTTATTTTTGCGTTTTATGATTAACTTATTACTTATTTGCTCGTTATGGTTACAGAATATCGTATATTATTGGCGGCCAAGAGGAGGGTTAATATAAAATTTATTCTTTCTATCGGGAATAGAATTCTTTACCTTGACACGCAATAACCATAAACTTTTCCCAGTGTGCAATATTAATAACATTACCAAAAATGTAATTAATTAGGTGTATGTTGTTAATATCCGTTTCACATGTAATATAATTTAATAGATTTCCCTAGTTGATTATGTTTTATTTCCCAATACACTAAGTCAACAGGTTTTTATCGAAAGCATTTGGGTAAAATTAATAGAATGATGTGTTGTCTAAATCTTTTTCAAAAAATAACCACATTTTTTTACGATATACTTACTCATTCTTAAACCAATGTACTATCCCAGGTGTACCAATATGGCACAGTTTACCCAAGTAACGACGAGTAGTCAAGAAAAACATGTGTAATACGTTTGCTTAATTAGTTAATAGTCGTCGCGGCAGTGCTTCTCCCTCACTCTGGCTAAAGAATTAAGCCCACAATTAATGGAAATTACCTCAGCTGGAGGTTTTAACTGAATTAAATTGATTTTCTAAAGCACCTTCTGTTGCAAAGTTATGGCAAAATAGAGATTAGGCGGTAGAAACTACGGCCCGAATTCGTATCAGAACTTCATTAATAAATAAAATTATTATTTATTACAACAATGTTTTTAATTATCTAAAAAGAACATTTCGGATAAAAGTAATAAATATTAAATCAAATCTACAAACGTTTAATCTTATCTAATAATTTTCATACATGGTAAGTAATTGATTAGATTTGTAGGTTTAAGCGTACAAAAAAGGTTCATAATATTATTTTTAGATACGCTTATCCATGGGTGTTCTAATCCAAAGTAAGTACCTATACGTTGTCTAGCTGTGACAAAAGCACCATATAAATAAGGACTTGCTCAACGAAATGACGAGATGACAGACGATACGACACAGCGAAATCACAAATTCGGCTATGTGGCTTTCATTAAAAATGCTTAGTGTAAAAGTAATAGAAAGCGGGATGGATAGTCTTGGCAACGTGTTTTAATATACGTATGTAGGAAGATACATATTTTTGAACATCTAGTTTTGGAAAAAAATACCTATAGTCCAGGAAGTTAAATTAAAGGTGAAATAAATCCTAGTGAAGATTTATCACTAGGATTGTCTTTATTCAGGCATTAGAAATAAACTCAAGTTTCCCTGGACTTTGATAGCTAATATATTTTATTTATCACAATGAACTTTTCAGTATTCACAGTGTTTGTAATGATTAATTATAGATAATACCGATGAGAATTCTTTGCTAGACCTTTTTTCGCAGAAAATATCTTATTTTCCTTGACTAATTACGACGAAAACGTAGAACAAATAAATAAATAGCACCTATGATTTTCATACAAATTGGTGCTCCCATTAGGAATTTCTCATTAGCAGCCCAGAGTCTGGATTTGTGCCCGGTTGATGGCAATAGGGTATTGGTATTGTATTATATTACATTATATGGCTCTTACTCGTAAACATAACGGTGAAATGTGGGTGTACTTATAGGCTATAATGTTTCCACTGCTGGGACACAGGCCTCCTCTGTGAGAGGGAGTAGGCCGTAATCCATCACGCGGGCCCAGTGCGGGTTGGTGGTAGATGTCACATGCCTTCGATTTTTTGGTTTTAGGACATGCCGGTTTCCTCATGATGTTTTCCTTCACCGTTTTGAGAGCAGTGGTGATGAAATAATTTACACAAAGTAAAGCGCCTGTCTGGGTTCGATCCTACGACTTACTACTCTTATGAGTCGTAAGACGCGGCCGTTACCACTGGACCTCCACTGCTCACTCACTATAGGTATACCTCTGCCTAACCCTTCGGGGAATATTGTATTATTCAGGGATGACCCTTCCCTCATTTTTTAAATCAAATGTCAGTTAGTCAGCTTTGAAGAAGTTAACAAAGTGGTCCCATTGGTTTAATGTAAATAATCTTCTCCTGAACGAAAAAGACTAAGCTCATTCCAAATCAATGCCAAATGTCAGTTTGCTAAGTTAGTACTAGTTTTCGGAAAAGAATTAAACCCTGTTGAGTCGACAGTTATTCTTGGAATACACACATAGAAAATTCGTCAGGGCGCTTATTCTGTTAAAAAAAAATCGACATATAACTGACAGATGTAGCAGCCGATCTTCTCTGTCTGTGCAAGGTCCCTGTACGGACATTAATGCAATCTTTGCTTTACATAAAAATGCCGTTACATACCTACAAGCTAGGACCTACCAAGGGACTCTTCGAGAAAGTTTCAAATATCCGACTGTATCCTCACAACATACAATATTTGAAAAACTTTTGAATTTCAAACACAATCTTGCTGTACACAAAGTAAGCAACTCGTTAAATAGGGAGTTTTTCGATTTAGCAAAAAACTTCCTATAATATTTTATCCCAATATTTTATAGATATTATGCCCATTTTTTATGCTCTCGCTGGTGGTATTGTGGTGTGTCAAGTCGTGTAGCTCCCTAAGATAAGGTTGAGCTGACGATGGCTGATGCAGGCTTTTCGTCTGCTAGGATAGGTGTATTCAAACTGTTACTGATACTTTTCTTATAAGTCCAATCCGGATGCTAAGCTCGGCTTTACTCCCTCGAATTCGGCTCGGGACGAGAGCGTAATATCGTCGCTCATCGTCACCACATACATTTTATGTCACAAAATATGTTAAATCTCATTAATTGACTGTAGTCTGGTTGTGTATTGGACGCAAGGCGACCCTTTATCTTCCTTGTCGTTTAAAACGCACTCAAATATTACAAAATAGATTATAATTATATATGTACATTTTGTTGGTTCAGTTTAACAACCATATTGATGAAAATATTACTAATAAGGCATATCAAATGTTTGGTTTTGTGATGAGAGTATCTAGAGAATTCCATCGTTCATCTACTTTCTTACTCTTGTATGTATGTACACACTTGCAAGTTTATAGTTTCGCAATTAGAATACGCATTACCGATTTGGAATCCCTATTATGATAAATATAGTGAAATTATAGAATTAGTTCAGCGGAAGTACCTTCGTGCTATGCAGTATAGATGTTTTAGAAATAAACCATCTTACGAGATGAAAGCATCTTAAAGAAGCGACTGGCTTCTTAAAAAATATGACCTACTTACGCTGCATTCAAGACGTACGCTGCCTGAGGCAAAATACAAAATATTATTACTATGCCGTAATAAGTTTGATTGCCCTGAATTAGTGAACAGTTTGTGTTACCTGATTCCTCAAACTGTATATGGGCGGGAGGTACGCACCAGGAGACTGTTTGCTACCAGCTTTAGTAAATCCAATGCTGGTGTGCGGTTGCCGTTACACCGCTTAGTCGACACATAAATAAACAATTTTGTGAAATCAACATACTATGCCTTAACCGAAATACTTTTAAAAGTAATATAGTTAAAATTCGGAGGGTTTAGCAGTAGACTCCGTATGCTTAAGCAAATTATTATTGTTATTGTAGGACCCACGGATATAAATTGTAGGATCCGTAGGATACAACACACAAACAAGAGTTTTTTTTGTTTTTATTATTAATTTTGCTCTTACTACAATTACTTTTGTTTTCAGTTAGTAAACATCTCATTTGTATCTAATCTGTGGAAAGTGTAGTGGGTAGTATATTTGTTAAATTATTTCCATTATTTTTAATATACTACTGTTTGTTTTCCCTTACAAATCTATATACATAAAATCAATTGCTGTTCGTTTGTCTCGCTAAAACTCGAGAACGGCTGGGCCGATTTAGCTGATTTTGGTTTTAAAATGTTTGTCGTAGTCCAGGGAAGGTTTAAACGGTGAGAAAATATGGAAAAATTGCAAGGAAGACAGTAAAAACAACAATTAAATTTTCCCATATAAACTGTTCTACCTACTTTCCTGTCAAACATTTGACGTCCGTTCCTTCGGTACGGTAGACTCGGGCTCGCTCGAATTGAAGCACGTATTAAATTAAGGGTTTTGAATCGACAACACATATCCACACTAGCTGCGCCCCGCGGTTTCACCCGCATAAGTTTCGATCCCATCCCATAAACCATCTGTGTGCCAAATTTTAAAATTTTATCCAAATCCTTCAGTAGTTATTGCGTGAAAGAGTAACAAACATCCATTCATCCATCTATCCGCCTTCGTCCATTTTGGTAACTAAAGTTACTTAACCAGTTACAAGAGCCATCCATCCATACAAACTTTCGCGTTTATAATATTAGTAGGATAGTAGGATTACTCGGATTATCGCGTATTTAAATTTTAATATTTTGATGGTTGTCATTGTTGGTTCATTCGTTCGTTGTCATTGTTTGGAATGCAAATAAAAATGAATCCGACGAAACAGATATTGTGTGACAATATATTTTTGTTGGAATGCAAAAAAAAATATCTTAGTTGGTTGTCGAAGGGTTATAAAGTTACCTGTCATTCTGTCACCATTATACCGTTATTAAAATCTTCTATCATCAGTTTGTCAGTGCGTGAGAACTTTATTTACTGTTATTGTTTTAAAATGCCAAGGAAAGGACGAGTTGACATAGGTCATCGAAGTGAATCAAATGTACGACGAGCTACCTCACGTGCAAACCGCACTGATGACCAGCGAGAGACAGATAATGATAACATTAGTTTGGCAGAATTACGTTCTACAGTGAATAATAATGAAGTAGACAGGCTTAGAATGGAACGAGTTTGGGAACACATTTGTCAATATTGTAAAGCGTTAAAATACAACGGCGAATCTACTGGATTATGTTGTGCTGAGACATGAACTTCGGTTGTCCTGCCGCTCGATCCACTTTTTGCAATACGGGCAATGCATAGCCATTTAATAATCTTAAAACTATTTTGATATTTTTTTTCAAATAACTATTAGACTCGCGTTATCTTTTCAAAGACATTTGATGACATTTTTTCATGACATTTTGTATTGCCAGTTTTTTAGATCTGAAAAATAGTAATGTGGCGCAACCGGCACAGACCGAAAAAAAATTGTAGGTTTAATATTTGTGGACATAAGAGTCTGTAATAGAATAACTGCATAAACCGTGACCTGCATAAAAGAGACACTATTGTAGATTGTCATTGTCATGAGACAATAAAGAGTAGAAAACGGAAGAAAACGGAACTAAAATAAAACTACCTGACAACAATTTGTCATAACAAACAAACAAAGGTGCATGGTGTAGCTCATTCTTTCAATATTTATGACTATAGGGACTGACGGTGGTTGAAAAGCTCTATAAATCACCTTTAAAATATGTATTGTAATTAATATTAAGCATATCTATTATAAAAATCTGTGGTTCCCTCAATTATTTTCTACTTTTTATTGCCAGACTTAGCGTATATATAACCTATGAAAATGGCAACGCCTGACATTACCGATCAAAATTTTCAGCCATTTTAGCGAAGGGAGAGTTTTAATGTCGTTAGGATAGGTGATGCGAAGTACACCGGCCGATCGATTCTGTAAAAATCTCACCATGAAAAGTTAGGTGAAGTGAACTTAGAGTGAGCTGTCATTAGTGTCAATCCCTAGCATTAGTTGAAATGATAGCTCACTCCGCGCTCACTTCACCTAAGTTTTCACGGAGAGATGGTTACAGAATCGCTCTGCGGGTAATCTAGTAAATGAATAAACCACTGATTTTAGATTCGTATGAATGGTTGATGGCCAATTTAGGTATTAGTAACAGTCAGTTGCTTCAATGAACCAACTTTGAGGGAATAACTAATGTAACTTAGACTATGAAGCAGTAATATGTTTGTATTTATCTGTGGAGGCTTGTAATTAGCAATTTGGTTATATATTACTTATTATTATAATGTTATTAGTCTGTAAGCCTTCCGAAAATAAAGAAAATAAAATAATAGACCAATGTCTATTGGAGCAACTGACTGTTACTAATTGAAGTTTGTTTTTTAACATTGTAAATGATAGTTTTTCTTCCATATTTAGCTATTTAAATATACACAGCCTTGGCCAAAAGTATTAGGCACCCTACGAATAAAGCCGAGGCCAAGGACCAAAAGCCATAATATTGAACTTGCCTGGGAAGAAGGCACGAAATCTTCGTGTCGCTTTCGTCGTGCGCTTACTAGCGTACCTACACATATTGTACCGAAATAAAAATGAAAATTCACTACTTTAGCACGTATAATAATTTATTCATATACAAAAAAAAACATTATTCCAAAAAAAAAAATCAACCGGCTTCCAATGTTTTTTTTTTTTTTGGTAATTTCAAATCATTTTATATTTATTTTTCACTTTAAAGTTGCACAAACTCGTATAACACTACATGCTATGTAAATATCAGTGACAGAAAGTCATTTTAACATCATCAATATAATCTTAGTGGGAAAAATACATATTATCGAAGCTAACTCAAAAACTACCCAAGCAAAGTTAGTAAAATTTATATGGGACTACTCCTCCTGAGGCATACCCAAACCATAAAAAAAACAATATTTAAAATCAATTTACAATTGCCGATATCGCGTAACATGCATACAAAATAAATACAGTGGAATTGAGAACCTCCTTCTTTTTGAAGTCGGTTAATTGTGTAAAGATGCTGCAATTATAGCATCCCATGACAATTCCACTAAGCCGCCACTGAAAACTCATAGGAAAGTAAACGACGTAATTTCGTTTACTTGAATTTTTACCAGTAGTTTTGGTTTAAAAACCAACCAGGAATTATTTTTTTTCTTAAAAAAGTTAATGTTTTCAATTTCTCTTATTTGTTTAGGAAGCTTATTATAATAAATTCGTGAAGACATTCCGAAGAAACTTTTAGACAGTAGGGCTGTTTTTGCTATTTTGTCGGCATGTCGACGGAATTGTAGGTGACCAAACTTTTCCCTGTTGGTTTTTACGAATATAGCGACATAGGTGTAGGGGACAGGAAAGGTTGAAATCTTGAGCTTTTTAAAATATGGCATACAGCTATCTGGGGCACGTATGGCACAAACAGCTCTAAGCCATTTCTTTTGCGCCTTAAAAGCGAGTCCCCTGTCTGTAGCATTCCCGCAATAAATTAGTCCATATCTAAGCGTAGACGTTTCATAGGCATGATAGGCGATTAGTACTGCTGCTTGATTTACAATCTTAGATAGTCTGTATAAAGCGTAGGAAAATGTATTTAGTTTTTTACACACTGTATCAATTTGCGTTTTCCATGACATATTTTTGTCAATCCATAGTCCTAAGAATTTGATGGTCCTCTATTTTTTTTCATATGTCAAAGGGGGTTTTTCTTTGGGAATAACTGACTATTTTTGTTTTATCTAAATTAATTATGAGATTGTTAGATGTTAACCAATTTATAATGTCATTTAAAGTATCGTTTATGTCATTTTCAAATGTCTGTTAGGGAAAATACAGCTGATTGATTTTTATTTTTTTTTTATTTTTCAAGGTCTTTATTGCTACAAAGGTTGTTACAATAGTGTTTACAAGTGATCTTATTCTATTTGTACATACATAGGTCATGAGTAATTTTTGTTACATAGGCTACCTATATTTCGCCTTTACAAACATTAAAACATATTTTTTTTGCTTATTTTGAGTTGACATGAATTAACTTAAAATGTATCGTTATATATCGTTTTAATTTTTTAAATACTAGGAATGTGCAAGTCTTAGTAGTCTTAGTACGAGTATAGACCCACATAATATTGAATGTTTAAGTTACAAAATGTACGGTTTATTATAATATGTTATAATAAAATGAGTTAAGTAGCGGGTAGTCCGCGCAAAGATCTTGGTATACACGGCAGGTCAAGCGGCGTCGGCTAGCAAGCGAGCTATCGTCATGATACGTCACTGAGAAAGTAGTGATGGAGCAGACGGTATCGATTGCACTTGCGAGCATAAGACAGTGCATTTAGTCTACTTTTACCAATTGCAAATATTAGTGTATTACGGTGTAAAGGGTTTTTATGCAAGTAAAATTTACGTGAAATTTTTAATATGAAGTCTTTTAAAAATGCATACTTTATACGCATGGGTACCTAATGTTTTAAGGTTTGTGCGAAATGGTATGCTATACGATAATTTTTATGCTTTATTATTTTATACCCTTTTTTGAAGAAAGGCTTGATGATTAAGACTTTTATTACTTTATTAGACGTTTTTCGATACGTCCATGACAAGTCTCTCTTCCGTCAGCAGCATTTGGCTATGTCCTTTGAGATCCATGTAGGTCTTTTGGTTTGGTGTATTTCTTAGGAAAACAAAGATTATAAAATAACTGAAAGGGATAAAAAAAATATTAAAGCTATTTCTGCATCGTTTTCGCCAAATACGTCAGAAAACGTGAGACTTTCTATACACTGCTTAAATTTTTCTTTATTGTTGTTGCTAAAATCTCTTCTAAAGGTATACCATTGTTTAATTCGACAGGTTTTTTTAACTGGACATGATAAAATTTGTGCAGTGTGGCCCGAAAGAGCAAAGTCGATGATGTCGCACTTGCTACCCCTAATATTGTTTATGATATTATCGATACATGTATCGCTACTTAAACGCGTTGATTCTCTGGTACCAAATTTTAAGTTAAAGTTTAGGATAGTATTTTCAAATTCACATGATGAATGCGTGCTTTTTTTAAGATCTATGTTAAAAACGCCACAAATTATTATTTTTAATTATCTTTGAAGTAGCTCTTTATTAAGAATGGTAGCTTCTGCCCGCGACTTCGTCCGCGTGAAATTTCTTGTTCCCCCGACCCAACCCCCGTCGTATCGCATTGCCCGCCCGCGCAACCTACTACGTTTTCTGACTTTTTTTTTCTTTATGCTCGGCCCCTAAGAGGTCTAGCGGGATGTCAAATAGCCTAAAGCCTTCCTAAAGAATTGAAGAATTTTTCAAATCCGACTGGTAGTTCCAGAAATTAGCGCGTTCAAACAAACAAATTAAGTAGATATAGATTTTGTTGCGGAGTTATTTTAAAATTATGATATCTCCTAAGATGTTGATTGAAATCAAGTGATGTCATCAATTGCAAAACATATAAGTGATATTAAAAGATAAAATATAAAAGATAGAAATATGGTGTCGCGGACTTTTTTGTAGAACTATGTATTAAAGGCGGATCAGATTACCATACATTGTTTTTAGTTATATACATACAACTGTTGAGGCAGCGCATGCAAATAATTCTGTTTTAAGAGGTATTTATTTCCGACTTGCTAGACTAAAGTTGTGATAGGTCAGCTAAAATGCATGATGTAAACATAATTTATAGCCTATAGCACTCACACATAATGTAGCTTTCTACCAGTGAAAACCTTTTTAGAATTGGATCATTAACTCCGGAGATGACCCCCTACATACAAACAAACAAATTTTACCTCTTTATAATATTTAGTATACTCGTAGATTAATCAAAGTTCTCTGGAGAATGTCTCTAAAAGTCTGTAGATCGAACCCATTGCGCCCTATTTAGCTATCAAATTTGACATCAGTGTACACCAAGGAGTATTTCCGTATCTGATGAATCACAGTAACAAATATTGCAAAACATTTTAAAAGAGTAACGGTGGAGTTTCTTGCCCATTCTTCTCCATTTGAAAACTACCTTTTGGAAGGGGCGACTAGAATCAATTCTATTTTATTGTAAATTTTGACGTTCAAAAGTGCCTTTTCGACGAATATGTGCATATTTGAAATAAATGCTTTGACTTTGATTACAACGGTAGTTGCGGAACAGGTAATTTGGCCTAAATGAAAAGAGATTACGAGAAAACTTAAGGTACATCGGATGGTAAATCTTTGTTACGTATTTGGTTTCCGAAGTCGATTGCAATCGGTTTTAGGTTCGTGACCACTAAATTACGTAAACTTTCAAATGAATATTATTTTATAAAGATGAACCTAAGTTATTCCGATAGAAACAGTCCTGGTTAAGATCAACTATGTAGTATTAAAATGTTCATCCTGAAAGTACTAATAACTATGTGTGATGGTTTAAATAATAAGTCAATCCCGACGAACCGCAACCTCAAAGCGTAGCATTTCTCGACATATTGTAGGTATGTAACGAACTTGCTGGTCTCGAACTTGAACGGATCAGAAAACCGGCCCTATCCAACTGCTTAGGGGGGTGAGGCAGGGGGATGTAATATCCCCTAAATTATTTACTAATGCGTTGGAGGACGTCTTCAAGGCGCTGGATTGGACTGGACAGGGTATCAACATGAACGGCGAGTACATCTCACATCTTCGATTTGCCGATGACATCGTCATAATGGCAGAGACGCTGAAACAGCGGGAGGTTGGCCTCGGCATGAATTTGGACAAGACAAAAGTCATGTAGAATTCGCACGTTTTGCTGAGTCCAATCCACATCGAAGGGTCGTTTCTCGAAGTTGAAGGATTATGTCTACATAGGGCAATTAATCCAGCTCGGTAGTTTGAGAAAGAAGCCACAGAAGACAGACGGATCCAGTAGGGTTGGGCAGCATTTGGAAAGCTTCGTCAAGTCTTCTCATCACCTATCCCGCAATGTTTGAATACTAAGATCTTCAACCAGTGCGTCCTGCCCGTGATGACATACGGTGCCGAAACGTAGACATTCACGGTCGCACTGATTTTAGATCTTTGTTTTTTTTTTATTTGATTAATAATAACTACCCGACAGACATCGTCTTGTCCAAAAAAGTCCAATAGAAAACAGGAATTCCAGTTTCTCCCATTTATCCAATTTCCCGGAAAACTTATACCTCAAGTTTTTCTTTCCCTTAAAACCTTATTCGGACTATTATGGACATTTTAAAACAAAATAGCCAATTCGGTCAAGCTTTTCTCAGCATTTCATTTTGAAAAATGGGTGAGTGGATAAAATACTACTAAATACTATTTTTCATTTTCATTATTCAATGAAAATGGAAAATAGTATTTTTACATACCCTATGTCAAATTACCCCAACTTTGTAACCTAACCGACAACCGACTTACAAAGCAAGAGCAATGTACAAAGTTTAAAACTATGACTGGCAGTTAATTGAGAGCATGTCATGCTCGCTCAAAGGCCTCGGTCCCGCAGATGGTAGCGTGTGTGTTGAATCGTTCGATTCTCTACAAAACGGTTCTGGTACACGAGTCAAGTTCGTTAACGGATGCCGTCAGTTAAAACTAGATTATATTGGACATGCTGCAAAGGTATCCAATACAAAACACAAACGATATGCGCTCCTATGATGTCGAATGAAAGCTGATAGCCATTTGATTAATTACAGCGTTTTCTGATGCAGAAGGATTTTCAGTTCAAGTGGCACATACTGGCGCACTTTGGATCTGTTAAGAAGTCGACCAGTTTGTAAGAAAATTGAAAGTTTGTGAAAACTAACTAAGGTAGGCAGATGCCTACCTTAGTTAGTTTTCACAAACTTGAGAGAACTTGAGAACCGGTGAGATCACCGGCAGTGAATGTGGCCCAAGCCCTAAACGCGAATTTGTGAACCAACTAAACTTATCTATTCTTTGGGATTTTTTAATGAGAATAGATGCTAAGTAGCTTCTCTAGTTGGTGTACGTGTAAGTGAATAAATTTCACATTAGGTTACTTTAATATTAACTTGTGATAAAACTTATGCCGAAACTGTTTTTAAAATTCCTCAGAAATGTAAGTTGAATTTTTTTATTTTCTTTTAAGCTGTAAAATTTTCTTTTTACGACTTTTTAGTCGATGTCAGAAAAAAAAATAGAACATACATAGCGCTACCTAGGCTATTTTGTCCTACTTGTTAATCGCCGAAGGACGAACTCAGTATTAGAAGGCTGGTACCTATTAAAATCCTGAAGAATTGCTGTAAAAAGATTTGTTTTTGCTTTCACGCTCGCGCTGTACATGTTTCTATTTACGAGTTTTTATTGTTCTGTAGGTTGTGCTGCGCTTTGTTTTCGTGGGCGCTGGTGCAATATATGCTGCCATTATTTGTTACTGCGTGTAAGAGATTCTCGTAAATAGAAAAATGTACAGCGCGAGCGTGAAAGCAAAAACAAATCTTTTACATTCCTGGGGAACACAAAGTAATATATGAAATTATTCACTTAAGCCAACACAACCTACTTTTTGTTTGTTCACAAATTCACGTTTAGAGTTTGGACCACACTTACTGCCGCTGCGTGCATTTGATAGCAAGGACAAAAACTATCTTCTACTTAATAAAAAAAAAAAAACAGAGACAGATAACGCACAGCCTAAACCGAAGGGTCTAGAAGCAAGAATTCCTTAAACAGAGAAAGTGATCACTAAGGAAGGGTTTTGAAAATACATCCCCTTAACGGGTTAAATAGGGAATTAAAGTTTGTATGGTAGTTCGTCTTTTGTCCGACTGAAAATCCCATCGGACATCCTACGTCTAGAGCAGTGGTGGCCCAGTGGTATTGGCTGCGACATGCGCTTTACTTTGTGTAAATTATTTCATCACCACCGCTCTCTAAACGGTGAAGGAAAACATCGTGAGGAAACCGGCATGTCCTAGAAGCAAAAATTAGAAGACATGTGACATCTACCAACCCGTACTCGGCCCGCGTGGTGGATTACGGCCCTCTCCCTCTCACCGAGAGGAGGCCTGTGTCCCAGCAGTGGGAACATTATTTATCTTACGGCTTGTTTTAAAGAAGTTTGGGTGTTTAATTTAGTAGCTATGATTGAATGACTTTCTATAAAACTTGGTGGTCATTTCGCTGTCGAATCTCTAGCCTAATTAAAGGTCAAACGCGTGTTAATAAAATAACCGCACGACATTTAAAATTATTTCCTTATAATTATAACAGGTTTATAACGTACAAATATATTCTTAAAAAAATAAGGAGACTCTTTATTTTTCTTTTAAAATATTTATTTATTCATCAATATCTATTTTGTCCCCTTCAAAGTAATCCTCCTCAGATATAATACACTTGTGCCAGCGATTTTTCCAATCTTTGAAGCACTTCTGATACGCGCTCTTTGGAACTCTTTTAGCGATGCGGTCTTTACCTCCTCAATTATGGCAAACCGCCGTCCTTTCATGGGTCTTTTCAGTTTTGGGAAGAGGGAAAAGTCGCAAGGGTCCGATGAATACGGTGAGTGAGGCATGATTATGGTGTTGTTTTTGGCCAAAAAATCACGAACGAATAACGATGTGTGAGCATTATCGTGATCCAAAAGCCATGAATTGTTTCTCCACAAATCCGGGTGTTTTCTTCGAATTATTTTACGCAAACGGCGCATAACTTCAAGGTAGTATTCCTTATTGACTGTACGACCTTCTGGCAAAAACTCATGAAGTCATGATGCACCATTCCATTTTGAACTTCACTGCTTCAACGTTTTCATCGGTTGTTGACCGGCTAGGGCGTTTTAAACAGATTCTTTGATCCATTTTTTTCGATAGCAAAAAATAGCCAAGTACACTAAAACACGTCTAACCTTTATATCTGTTCAAAACAAACTAAAATAATGTTGCATGCAGCAAGTTTTTGTCAACATATGCTGGGGACATGTATACCAATCAATAAAATAAAAAAAATGAAAACGAAATGTACGTTGTCCGGAAAAGTCACCTTATTTTTTTAACAAACCCCGTATGTAGCTTCTATTCATTAAGTTTTAATCCAAATTGGGCCAAGCATTTATTTGAGATTCTTTTTCATGCCAAGAATCCGGCCATAGAAGATCTTCAAAATTGTACCCTGTAATTTCTCCTCTAGAAATTCAAACCGATAATAATAATTAAGACGACCAATACGTCCTTCTCCTATTTTCCGGCAATCATCTCGCAATTAACTTAACGTTCTCTGAAACCCACGTTGGATGATCTTACAATCAATAGCAGGTCTACGTTTGATTCACACATGAAAATGTGTTTTATGCAAGTGTCACGGTATTTGAGATATGATTTTCTTCATGTTGTCATAACTTTTTTGTTTGTGGTCGCAATAGAACCTAATACCTTTTGGTGTTATATTTGCAATGCACATTTAAATACCTAAAATTCGTTTTAGAAAATGACTTCATTATGTGCTCCTAGTCCTAAAATGGTGTTAATATAGGAAAATTTTAAAATATATTATAAAAATAAAATAATTTTATGCTAGCAAATGACACACTTTCCCTCATAAAATTGGTTCGGCCCTTATACGATGTTTGGTAGAAGGGCCGATACAGGGTGTTCCCTGTATAATAAATATGATTTTGAAAAATAGCTTGAAGTCAACGTCAAGCTATTTTTAAGAAAAAATTAAAAGCGTCGTTGGACACGTACACCGGTAATAGGAGGTACATTAAAATGCTATCGCTTGCTTGACTTAAAAGGCTATTAATATTCTAAGCAAATGCTAAGTAGCGTTGACCACTATTCGAAACTTTTGTTTATCTGTGTACTCCAATTAAACTCTCAAATAAATTATAATAAGATAAAATAGATAAGTGCCGATTCCAAAATGTAGTTCAATTTAGTGTGAAGACTCCTATATAGCTTTAAGGCATAATACAGGGCTTATATGGTCCGTAAAACCACGTTTTTTTTACCTTAAAACCACGTTTTTTTTTTACCTTTAAACCACTTTTTTATTGAAAATAGAATGTTGACATACAGATAGATATGTTTTACAAAAATTAGACAATGGCTTAGCCATGGCAATTAACGAGTTCACTAGTCCGGAACTCCCGACCGAGCCTACACCCGTTGTTGACGAGTTCGACAGGTGCATCGTTCTATTCAACCATTTCATAGGAAATTGAATGACCCGGCGCGACGGCGGCATAACGCTGGCAACTGACAGAAGTTCGGATTGGCGTATTTCATCAGCACATACCAACGTTGAAAATGTTAAATTAATCGCTATATGAACCAGTTTGTAGCTGAAATGGATAACAGATTCTTCTTTGTACCTAGTGTATGAAACTACACATAACTAGTTAATAAAACACTCATGTGATAGATAATATATAAATATGCAACAGTGTCATAGTCTACTTTTCTTTTATACACAATTTTTTGGCAGAGTTTAAACTTAAAGCATTTATTTCAATTAAACCAATTATATGCACTTTTGAATTTTTAAGGAGTCGGACAGTGAGAAAGATGAAATTAATTGGCCATTCCAAAGCTTATTAGTTAGAGTGTAGACCAAAAGTCCATAGGCAATCACACAAAGCAATAGCTTGACGTTTAATTTGACTTACGTCCTTCTAGTTTCAAGAAATTAAACACATTGTCGTCAACAAGTGATTGTAGTGCATAATTTCAACGTTATAATCAAGATGGCCTAGCGGTTAAGCGCGTATGCGTGAATCAGTGAGCCGTTGTGCCGTGTTCAAATCTCACGCAGTACTTCGACTTCTTGTAAGTTTTTACTCGATTGGAAGTAATGAGACAGAAATATAATATTCTTTATCTTGTTCGCCTTTTTCACACATTTCGTAAAGTTAGAAAGGTAGATCATAGAAAACTAAATAAAGAAAAAAGAATTCAGATTTCTGTAAGGTAGACATGAGTTTTATGAATAGAACTTGATCGGAATAAACGTTGTCGTTTGGTTGTATTTGTTGGTTAGTGACTTGTGATTTAATAGATAGCGGTATTGTATTTATTCTTAAAATACAGGCAAATATTAATATTGAGGCGAGGGCGACTATTACTGCGCTGTGCATAAAAGTGGTCTTAATAGAACAGAAATATCTGATGAAACCGGACTGAATGTGAGTATTATATTTATGAATTGTAACTTAAACTTTTATTTGAAATTTTACCTAAGATTATTTGGTGACATATGGATTAATTCTTTTTATTGTTTTTTTAAATTCATCATGAGGCCTAAAAGATAAATAATTAGTGTTTATTATTGGATTTATAAATGCAGTTTTAATATTTTAATAATTATATTGTTAGGTATATTAAATAAATTTTATTATATTATATAAAAATGAAGTCACTGTAGTATTTTATTATAGCTGCCTAATATCACTTTTTTTTGTTTTAGAGGAATACTGTAAGTCATTGGATCAAGAGATAAGAGGAAGAGGGTAGCCTTGCTAGTCGACAGCGAAGTGGAAGGCCGGAGAAATACATAAACAAGAATGATTACGTTTCGTACGGGATTATTTAGATTTTGACTGGAATACTACCATGTTTTCAGATGAAAAGACCTTCAAATCTAGTCAAAAGGGTAGGCTTCATTTATGGCGCAAGGATAACACTCGCTGGTGTAATAAAAACGTAATCCCTAATACAGACTCAGGTCGAATTACAATGAATATATGGGGATGGGATAAGTGCAGCAGGGCCAGGAGAACTGGCTTTTATTCCTCCACGCGCCAACAGTTCTACTTATGTACTTCTACATAAGTAGAACTGACGATGACGATATTAGACGATGTCATACTACCTACTGTGCGCAACATTTATCCAGCTGATGAGTTTACACAAATATCATTTGTCCAGGACAATAAATTGTCCTATTTACCGGGCGAGCACTGTGCGTGAGTGGTTTCACAATCACCCGGGGATAATTGTTGTTCCATGGCCAGCGCGATCACCCGACCTCAACCCCATAGATTTTCTAGGGATTTTTAGATAGGTTTGATGGTGCAAAGGTAGGAGCCACGGTATGGGAGGTGTATACCACAATTATAAGCCCATTGCATGGAGGTGTGGGATTTTGAGAAATTTAAGGGGAATCGAAATATGTGGTAATATTGTAGGTCCATGCGCAAACGTCTACTTGACTGTATTGAAAATAATGGGGGTTATACAAAATATTAATACCGATTTAGATGTTTTGGTTTTTATAATTAGACGGTGTAACTAAATATTTAGTAATACCTATTGATATATTCGTAATTATTGAATGATCTTAAATTGAGGTTTAGTTTTAATCTTCTTTTCGTGAAGAAAATGAAAACTTAAGCTATAACCTCAATACGTTCATTGTGACGTTACATAAAAAAACATGTTCATAAAGTCTAAATCATACGAGTATATTAGTTTTCAATAAACTCTGCTGAATACCGATACATATAATAAGTGGGAAGGTATCAACAATTATATGTGTGTTATTAGAATATCCTTTTCCTTTTATGTTATTGTGGGAATACAACAAAAAATCTTATGAACCTTGCAAGAGAACTTCTTTTATCTAGGCAGGAATGTGACGTCACAATTTTCATAAAAGTTTGCTAATTTTATAAATAAATAAAACGAATAAATATTTTTTGTTATCATTCAGCACGACTTTTTTATTTCCACCTTCCAACATCGCAAAGATTTAAATTAAATACAACATAATCACATAAATAGTTAAGTAATAATACAATAACTAATATTTAACTTCTTAGGAATAAATAATAAGCATGCAAGCAAGCAGAAACAAAAAACAGCCACACATTGTAAATTAAGATTCGAACTCAGACTTCATTGATCGTGAATCCTTTGCTTAGCCCAAACAGCTACCAGCACATGTTACATTTGCGCGAATTTTAGCAATGAATTGAAAATGAATTATAATGAATTATAATCAACAGAAATATAATGTTATTTCACTCATTTACGCACACGAGTGCGTGTGCGTGTATGAGTGAAATAGCCAGCCAGTGGGCTGTATCGTGCTCGCACAGTTCATAGCAATATAGTCCTTAGCATGCCACTGGAGTTTCGAGTGTTACTGTACAGACGCCAGCACATCAAGCTACAACAATCTGTCAAATTTCTTTAATAGATTTTCAACTTTATCACTGAAGCATTAAGGTTCAAGGTTGATTGGGAAAAATTGACAGTTTCGGGTACCTGCTGGCGTCTGTACCTATGGATAAGAACGCTCAAGAGACTCCACGGACACTTTTAAATAAAAAATGTTACATCATCAGTTCGATTTTAGGGTAGAATTGTTGAGTAAAGTGGCGTGCATTGTGTACAGGAAGGCAGGCAGTTATTTTTTTAATTAAGTTTGGATGAACTACGTCGATTATTTTTTATTAAAATCCTTAAAAGTGCGTAATTGGAATCCTTCTTATCCTTAATGGAAAGCAGGCAATTATTTTTTTAATTAAATTTGGATGAACTACGTCGATTATTTTTGATTAAAATCCTTAAAAGTGCGTAATTGGAATCCTTTTTGTCCTTATATCCTTCCAAATTAATGAACGCAAAAACCTGCCTTTTCTCGTTGTCACATTATGATCGATAACCGGACACAACACTCCGTCGCGCCTGTGTTACGGATAATAGTTATGTTCTTGCGAATCGTCAATTCATATACACATTAGTGATTTGATTGCGGAAGTGCGGATTACGGCGGAGTAACATAACATAACGTTAATATCAAAAATACACAAATCAATAAAATCTTGGGATATTTTAGCGAGTCATGTATTTAAAAGAAACTACTTAGAAAATATTATAGCTAACTTTACAAACATTGTTGTTTTTGTAGTAGAAATAAGAAGTTAACAATATATGTAAAAAAAAAAAACGTAGGTACTTCTGTTTCTGGTGACTAAATAAAGATGTGAAATTGAATGAAATATTAAATTAATAATTGTGTTGATGTGTGTATTACTTTCGTAGAAACATAATTTATCCCAAAAAAAAAATACGACCGACGCTTTGGTAAAGGCGAGAGCCTGGTATTACCCAGGCTCTCGCGTATAATAATAATTATTATACTTAAATAATTATTATATATATAGTATAGGAATAATTATTCGAGATAACGAGATAAACCGTTCTTTGATTCTCCCGTGTACCATGAAGCTCAAAGAGAACTTCACAGTACCTAAGTATTCACCACGATCCTCAACAAATCATTATTATAATTAGGCATCTATTCATCAAATCCACAGAATCGCAGTCAATTTAATCATAGCCATGATTATTATAGGGACGGCAGATCGAATCTGCGAAACAATTATTCAAGGTGACCGATAAACACAAACAGACGTCAATTAAAAGTTCTTTTTGACGTACAACGTGATCGAATTTATCACGTTTTTCGCTTAAACTCCGACTCTATCCAAAACCCCAGACGAAAAAGGAAGTTTCAGCGAAATTTTCTATACCGTACTTATCACTGGTTGAGTAGCAATATCCTGACACTGAATACGGATAAAACACAGTAAGTAGGTACATAAAGTTTTCAATGTGTAACTCTTCCTCACTTCCCTGATACTTCTGCTTGATTGCACAGAACTGTTGCAATAGTGGAATCTGCCGACGTCCAACCCTGGTCAAAACTAGAATATTAAAATACTTAGGCATAATAATAAATAATAACCTTTCCATTAAACCGCACATAGCCGTTGTTATAGCTCGACTAAGAAAACTAATATATAGGTATGTTTATTTAAAGCTGCGACATTTTGAAGACCTCAAATTAGTCAAGCAAGTTTATCTGGCACTTGGTCAAACAGATTAACTTGGGCTACTGTATTATTTATCAGAGGAGGTACACCTAAGTTTTTAAAACCCCATGTTGCTCGAAGAGCTGTTCTGAAAGTTAGAACCGTCCGTCCGTACCTATTTGTTCCCAACTGTTCAACTCTATCAGTTTTGGGAAGATCTCTCAATCTGCCTATTGATCGTTCAAAATCAAAAGTCATGTAATCAAACTAAGCTGATAATCAGCACTTTTTGAACGTTAAAATTACAGAACACAGTCCCCCAAAACGCCCGATCTTCACCACTTCCTAGTGCTTTAGCTAAGAAGATAAAGTGGCGCGAGTTCATACTGAAAGCAACATTTTTGAACTTCTACAAAGTAGTATTATCTAGGCGATGAAAACCCTTTAAATATGAATTGTAGACTGACTACATTCACAAACTGACTTATGATGGAATCGAAAATCTGCCAAATTAGAGGTCGTGCTCATCCTCCTACACACACTCAGTCATGACAAAATCTACGAGTTCGATTATTCAATTGATTATTCAAAAATTTTATGAAGCATTTCTAGTTTTCATCAAAATCGGCCTCGAAGTATTTTTCGGTATTACCTATAGCTTCTATTTGGTCATCCATACTGACTTAAAACATTCACCCTGTAGAAACAAATTTGTTTCATGATCTTTCTATTAATGTAGTTAGCTCGCAGCTGGTGGCCAAAACAGAAGTATTGGGGCTTATTTAACAAAACTCACAAAACCAACTGTCACTGAGAATTGGGGGCGATATCAGTAACGATATCGAGCGCAGAGGTTCGTAGTTACAATAAAACCTTGAATAAACTAATTAAATACCCTGAAAAGTGTTACGATGTAAACAAGTCGTTAGTTTAATGTTTTCGTTAATTTTAGTAAGTATGACTTTCCATCTATGCCAACTTTATCAAACAATTGACGGACATCTCTCAATATTTTTTAAATGTTGATAACTCGTTGGATAGCCCATAAGACGAGGATGTTTTTTTTAAATAATTGGTTTGCTTAGTGTAGTAGTAAAATTTTGAAATAATCAACTTTGTTTCGCTGTGTACTCCGACGATGTTTTAATTTTGCTACTTAACTTTTAATCATTACTATTAAGTGTTTGATATTTTCCAACTTCTGAATACTGACAAATCTTCACAAAAGGGTTAGCTTTAAATTCAAATAGCAATCAAAGCTATTCGGTTGGTTGATTTAGAGATACCTAAATGCAAAATTATAACAACTATTTTGTACTTTTGAGAATCCATGAAACGTCATATTTGTCAAAAGGGTCCATCAATCCGTCAGATATTTATATATTCATTATCAGGACATGTAACACTATAGCACAGAATAACTTTTATTCGACCTGAATATCCTTTTAAAAATTGTTCAAATTTGAGTTTACAAAGTCGTCAGATTTAGGAAAAGTACACAATTGCTTCGTTAGATTTGCCAATTTAAATCACTATGGGTTAGGCCGCACACGATCATACCAAAATCAACGGATCTGAAGACAACTTTATTTTTGGCCCTTTTTTGAAAGTGGACCACGGGGCACGTATCAGAAACTTTTCAAATATATTTTCAGTGTTCTCTCATTATGCCGCACCTACTCAGCTATCAACTTTTCGCCTTGCATATGTTTCCTCAAAAACTCTCTGGGCCAAACCGTAGAAGATCGCGCAAAAAAAAACGGGGGCGTTACTATCAGCACGGACACAACAGACGACATTGAAAAACTTAGGAAATCATCTAAGCCGCACTCCACCACCACTTTCAGGCCAGAACTAAGTAGTTCTGACCTGAAAGTGGAAGAGCCCCGTACGAGAAGACTAAGAATTATAGTTATAGATAGGAGTACCGACCGTTTTAAGTGATCAAGAAGTCTACGGTTGCATCTATGAGCAGAATGTAGCCTATTTTGCCCCGTGACTCTTTTATGGCCTCTCTAAATTAAAGATACAAGTCGGGTAAAAAAGATGGATCTATCACCTACGTGCAATTTTGTTCTTGACGTAACTGCTAACATCTTCCTATAAAGACGTTCATAAATCAAAATCGACTGTTCATTAATTGGACATCCTGCCCAGTGAAAGAACTTCACACTTGTAACCGGGTTGTTTTAAAAGGCAACAGTATGGACATGCTGCATAGACTTGTTGGGAGGCTACCTATACGTATGGACATTGTGGATAACAGTCGAATGAGTGCACTAATCATGCTGAACAGTCACATTGTGCAACATGCTTGCGATTTAAAAACCGAGCAACCACACTACAGGCGATCAAGAATGCCCTGCAAGGAAAATAGCAGAAACATACATTCTAAAGATAACATATAATGAGGTCGCGTAGAGTGCCGACGTTTATTTCTAAGCCATTTTTAATTTATGTTTTATTCTTAATTTCCTTTAGGTACTTACTAGTTATAATACATAAAAATAACTTTAGACTTTATAATTAATTGCATGCACGCATTATCAATAAATAGACAATCCCTACATTTTATTGAAAAGGCAAATTCTGTACAGTAAAAGAATTAATAAAATCTTGTTTGTTATAGGTACATAAAAAAAAGATAAATTGCAAAAATCAACGAACCAAGAACTAAATGCCAATTCCCGTAATTAAAAACGTTCAAAATCTAGTCGCAATCTCATCTCAGCGACAATCAATTTAAAAAATGTAGGGAAATTAGAGGTACTTTTGACAGATTGAGATCAGACTGTGAACGTTCTTAAAATTACGAGAATTGCCCCTCAGATTTATCATTACCCAAGACGTCAGACAATATTATGTAAAACGTCCATAACTGTGAAACCCATTGCTGTATAAAATCAGTTTTATACAACAATTCTTAGAACTCCACAGTAGGTATGCCTTTCGGGCAACAAAAATTCAAATAACCTGCAATTTATACAATATTGCTATTTCATTGTCGGTAGTCCAGTTTCCAAAGTAAAAAAGTCGCCGTAACAAAGTACATTATAATTCTTAGAACTCCACAGTATGCCTTTCGGGCAACAAAAATTCAAATAACCTACAATTTATACAAAATTGCTATTTCATTGTCGGTAGTCCAGTTTCCAAAGTAAAAAAGTCGCCGTAACAAAGTACATTATTTCAAAACTTAAGTAGTCGAACTGTTGTGGGTACTAAGTATAGAAAATCTTTCGAATAAAATATTAATTTGACATTGACAATTAAGACGTAAGTCAAGGTAAGCACTAAGCATAGTGCTAGACATGGAGCTTGCACACTAACTGCGTAACACAGTTTCAATCACAATCCGAGAGTTATGAAGCATATTTCTAATTCATTGGTTCATATATTTAATAAATTCGTCTGCTCAACAAAGTAAATAGCGCAATAAACGTGGCTGAACAATTTTCATTTTATGTGTGGCACGCAATTACCCCGCCATTATGCTTAAGAAACGTTATGGGTAACAAAAACAATTTAAGAAGTTATTATAAGTTGTTATCAGTACCCCATGTCTCCGGTCTCTTTATGCAAGAAATCTCGTAGATTATCCTTTGCGCATGAAAGTAGGGCAAACGAACACAAGTTCATTTTAATAAGCGGGGTAGTAGGATTAGTAAGTAAGGATTGTATTGTAAGTTATACAGGGTGACTGGTAATTCACCGTATTCTTTCCAGGGCGTGATAGTATGATGAAAAATACCGCACTGAATGGCTTCCATTGCTAATACTACAATAAAGCTTTTGTCGTAATCAAAAACATAAAACATTAAAAGTTACAAGAAGTTAAGTACCCATTTTCAAACATCACCGTTCATGAACTTGCACAACATAAAACTCAAATAATTTGTATGATATTAAAAGACACTACAGGGAAAATATCTTCATTTTATCAGCTATCTAACAGGTACAAATGGTTAAATAATATTTAGAGGTGCCCATGAAACAGTCGATAGTGCGCTGGCGAATCTATTAACTGGTTTTAGTCATGTAAGTACTTTCTAATCACCCAGTAATCCTTCATGCATTAAACGCTAACAAAAATGTCTAAAATTACAGCCTCTTAAGATATGCAGGCTGTCATAGGTAGGCAGTACAGATAAAGGACCTTTGCCTGCTTAAAATATTACTTACTTGTCGTCAATTACCTCACTACTACTTCTGTATTTGATAGCTGTAAGTCACCCAAAGACAATAAAAATAAAATATAATAAAACAACACGTACGGTATTAGTAGTAAAATGATTGAAAATACATTATTTGAAGTAAATTCTCATGTTTATGGTATACACGAGTGACGCTCCCATAAAATGCAACACAATAACATAGCGGTTTACGCAATAATCAATACCCGCAGCTCCAGATAGGCCCTCACCACCACAAGTGGACGAATCAAGAATACTAATAGCCGTTAAGGCTGTAACTTATATCTATAGATATATTTTATGAGTACGCTTTAAATAAGTTGGTGTGGTATCTATAAAGTGACAGTATATTTAGGTAGCCTGCCAGAAAAAGCTATATTATTTAAAAAAAAGGCTTAAAAATCCAAATCCAAATCCATTTTTTCCAAAAAGTTGGTACAGATTTTAACGACGTTTTAAACCTTTACACTATTGATACATTATTGAATAAACGAAATACTTTTTCGTTTATTCTGGAATTGTTAAAGTCAACTTTGTGAATGGTAATAAAATGTAAGAAACCGAACCACTAGATCCTATAGACAAGAAAGTGGATAGGGGATAATGGTTCACTCGTGGAGAGTTTAATAAAATCATAGCGTACCTACTGCACGAAAATTGCTAGGGTGGAAACGGAATATATTGCTACAGTTTCTTCCTCAAAATTGCCTATCTATTGCTGCGGTTAGTTTGGTCGCTGTGTGCATTGCTTACATTCATTGCTTAGGACAACATGCGGGGTGCAGAACGTTTGACCGCAGCCCGTCTTCACAACCGGTTACTCTTTGCATATATGTCCCTATATCTATAGGGACATATCAAAATTGAGGTAAACACGAACGTAAATCGTAGCGTCAGCAAATTGTCGTGTCAGCTAGTATTTAAATATATTGTTTGTCGTAGTAGGTTAGGTAGCTAGGTTAGATAAACTAGCTACCTAACCTACTACAAATTTACGTTCGTGTTTACCTTAATTTTGATTCAGTGATCTTTAAAATTGTCTTGTTCTTTGTTCGTAATAAAACAATATATATAAATATTAGCTGACACGACAAACGTTGTCCTGTCAAAATTTCAAAGTTCATAAAAATATCCCGTAGAAAAAAGCACTTTCAGTTCTTCCCGAATTTTCAAATTATCCGGGCATGTTTTCCAATTTTTCTTTGTACACACGCCAGCACATCAAGCTACTACAATCTGTCAAATTTCTTTAATAGATTTTCAACTTTATCTAAATCTTTAGGGTTCAAGGTTGATTGGGAAAATTTGACAGTTTCGGGTAGCTTGACCTGCTGGCGTCTGTACCTAAGGGCCCTCGCCCACGGGCGACTTTTTGTAGCGATGCAGTCGCGATGCTCTCGCGCGTAGCATCGATACAGACGCGAAGCAGTCGCTAGCTGTGTGCCCGCGCCCACGGGACCAGATTCAGTCGCGATGCAAACGCGATTTGGTCGCGATGCAGTTACGATACAAAAATACCTTGGATCAGTACAGTTGCAAGATGGACTCCGTTGAGGCAACATTAGTCACGTTGTCTTTGGTGCTGCTTTTACGTAAGCAGCCGAAGCGTAGGCAACGGAAGCAGCGTCAATATTGGATGCATCCATTTAATACCCAGAGATTACTTTGTGGACATCATGTAACAACATTCAAACAACTCAAAAATTATGATCTTAAATTCAAAAGTTGTTATAGAATGTCATATTCGGTCGCGCGTTTGTATCGATACAATCGCGATGCAGTAGCGCGTTGCAAATGCGACTAACACGCGTTAGAAGTGATGCTGTCGCGCGTTTGCTAAACGCGCGACTGCATCGCTACAAAAAGTCGCCGTGGGCGAGGGCCCTAATTCGGACTATTACGAACATTTTAAAACAATAAATATTCAAGGCGGTCCAGCCGTTCTCAAGTGATGCGCTTACCAATGAACAGCTTTTCAATATTATTTATATAGATAACCACCTTCGTATACTTAATGCTGACTGCTATTAAAAATAAAAGTACTTTATCTACTCTCATTTCGTAAAGTTCTAATTTTGGTTCCAAATTTTGGTACCTTCATGACCGACTCTCTACGTGAAACTAATAAAAAATATATTTTAAAACATAAATTTCCTAACAAAATACTTAATGCTTCAAAATAACTTATTCCTAGAAAGTAGGTACCTACACTTAGTTTACCTACTACAAAACTTCGCCAATGAATTCTCATAGGTTTTAGTTGCCGTCGACGAATAATAAAATAAAATTGCTTTTCTGAACGATATTTTATTGCTGAATAATGGGTACTCGTATCAATAGTGTTTATATGAATGAATTAGAAAAAACAAAAAGTATTGCAACAAATAAAAGATTTTTTCTGGATATGGCCAAGCACAATATTAGTAAATGAGTAGAATGTTGCATTTGGTCGTCATATTTACGATATTATTTAATGTGCTTATGATGCAACTATATGTATTAAACCACTCGTGGGATACTATTACAAATATATAATATAGTAAATATAAAAAAGAGGTATCAAAATCCGCCAATCTAATTGAGCTTAGTTCTGCCACACAGCAGCAATTAATGTGGCCCAAGCCCTAAACGCGAATTTTTGAACAAACTAATCCTCAATAACCTTATAAACTTTGAAGATTTGCTGTAAAATGGAATCACGAGATTCTTTTTTAGACACGGCTACAAAAGACTGGTAGAATATTTACCTGCCAGCGATGACGGAAGTGGTCGTCACGGGCGATAATAATGGTCGAATCGATTCCTCACTGCTGTTAGAAGTTTCAGCAAGCAAACAACCAGACCAATGTTAAACACACAGAGACCAGTATAAGTAACTGAAATTCGACAAAGACCTGTCCGTTGTCCTAAAGTCATTAATCTTTGTATTTTCTGCTCAATGCCCATTGTCTCGACAAACTGCATACAAATTAAAGATTCTGATTGAACACCGGTGTGGCAAATACTATCATTTATATTTTTCTACTGATATAATCAGATAACGTGAAGCAAATGCACCAATCAATACGTAAGTTAATAACACTATAAGGAGATAGTCCATTAATCTGAAAAATTAAATACAAGTACCCAGGCGGCCATGCAGAGGGGCATTTCTCGTAATTAAAAACGTTCACAGTCTGATCTCAGCGAGGATGTCCGATTATTAACACCGTAATTGTTGGATTTTGACAGTTTTGGTAATCTAGTACATAATGACAAGTCAATGGTCTGGCGTAGGCGTAGTCTCTAAACAATTTTCAAGAAAATCAATTATTCCCATGTTAGTTGTTTTTGGTTCCTCACTGTTATTCAAAGAGTTTTTTTAACGGCCAATGTTTTTTAAGTGTACTTGTTCGAAAATTACTTTCTATCACAATTCCAATACAACACTATCAAGCTCTTATTATGAATTTAGGAGATTACGAACTTTTGGTTCAATAGTAAAGCGCCGCCTTAGTATGGTTGTATTGACAAATCAGGGCCAATTTATACCATATTATTATGGAGTTTTGAAAGAGACGGGGACTCATGGTCATGCGTGTCAAAGACGGCGCTTTATAAAGCTGAACTCATAATGTAGCATATCAACGGCCGGGTACTGAAACGCAAAAGCAAAAACTACAATAGTAACGAAGGGCTACCAAAAAAGGCGATTGCCGGTTTGCCGACGGCTTCGCTAGAAATACAAATTTATTATATTTTCTAGCATAGCAATTCCCGTCAGGACGATTGTACAAATATTTATGTACAGACGCCAGCAGGTCAAGCTACCCCAAACTGTCAAATTTTCGCAATCAACTTTGAACCTTAAAGCTTTAGCGATAAAGTTGAAAATCTATTAAAGAAATTTGACAGATTGTAGTAGCTTGATTTGCTGGCGTCTGTACATGATCATTATAATTTTTACTTTTATTATAAATCATTATAATTTTTATTTTTACTTTTAATTGAGCAATTTTACAAATTTTATCTTGGGAATTTCCTTTCTTCCATTTTCTGAAGTATTATAATTGTAATAATTTTGGAAATTTAGATTAAATGGTCGTTAGAAGCCCGAAAGTCTGACAATCAGTCTACCGTATTACCCAGTAACTGGGTTGTGGAGGACAGATAGGCAGTCGCTCCATGTAAAATACTGGTACTACGCTGGGAACACAGTTGGGAAAAGGCCAGGCAGATTGATATATTGATTTTGGAAATTTAACGCTGATTAATTGTAAATTTACTCTAAGCATACATTTTGGATATATATTGATCTGATTTTTCTGGAATAGTTGGTTGGATATTGATTATTTTGATGCAATTAACTGAATTAATGTGAGAATTATGGGTTGGCTTATCCGGGCAGAACTATATCCAAATGATATTTGTTTTTGGTTCCTCAGTTCTTAACAAACGCTGGAGGACCCTTCCTCCAGCGTTTATTGCAGCGTAGATCAATTACTTCGGATTGGTTTTATGATCTTCAGCAGTAGTCACTGCTGAAGATCATAAAACCAATCCGAAGTAATTGATCTACAATCTAACATTGTTTCAGAAACAAAAAGTACCGTCTTTTATAAATGTTATTATGAATGTACAATTTATTACAGAAGATAACATCTGCCAAAGTAAGTCAACTCTAACGTAAAACTGAAAATACATACCGATATAATATCTCGAAATAGTAACGATTTCAAACTTAAGTATCACGGCAACATGTGTTAGACGGGATGTCATCTACGGAAACGTAGTAGTTTTCCATTACACTCGAGTAGAGCGCAGCCTTGACTGCACTATATACTCAAACATTTATCCGCACATGTCATCGACAAAGTCTTGGCAGAAATCGATCGAATCAAGATTCGATGTGTCATAACTTGGACGTCGACTTTACCGAGAGCACCCAAGTGCTCTGCGCCTGTTGAAATAGCAAAATCTTAAAACACGACATTACCCACATCGTTATCGCAAAAAATAGCCCTAAAGCATCCTCATAGTCTTTGGTGATCATAAATCATCTAAGTAGCCGAGACAATCTTACTATGAAAATTAAAAAGTAATAATTAATTGTACAAATATCATGTGTTTTGGAATTCTCATTATATCTGTTGAACCAATTAATAACCCCTCGCCCTGCTTCCGTTAATTCTCCTTTTGTGTTACTTACACTCTGCATAGGTACGCACGAAACATGTCTTGTCTGAAATTGAAATGGTGTGTTGAGAGCAAAATAGAATATCATATAATGCAAGTTTTTTCTTTTAAAAGAATGTCTAAATCAAAATATTTATTTTTCTCTAATTGCTTCAATGAAGGTTTTAAACACTGCGTTAACTGAATATCGTGTTTCAGGTCCTCTGAAAGGGGTGCACCTCGGCTGCACTATCATGTGGCCGTACATCATTGCTGCGGCCCGCCGGGACACGCGCCACTCCTTACATACGCGTAGGCGCAACACTTCAGCCAACAGATTTGAAGACCAACCGTGCTCGTAAGTTCAAATTATTACTTGACTATATTATGTATAATGTCAAATAAAAATCAAATACCAATTCATTGCAAGTAGGCTTAACAGTCTAAACAAAAATATAGGGTAAATTGTACCAAGGTGAGTGAAATAGTCGTGTGGCGATTTATTTTTAATTAATTAGCATTTCAGTTTTTCTTGTCATAGTCACTTTGAATTTCGGTTCAACTTAGTAATAAGATGATGTAAGTTTTTTTTGTTTATTTCCTTAACACGTAAGCCGAGGTAATTTGGTCCTATAGGCACTTCAAACAGTACCTCCGCCTCCCACAACTTCAGCGCGACGTATTTATTTACGATGCTCCGCCGAACTCTTCACGGAAAATCAAAGCCACAGTATAAAATATTTGCAGACAGAGAATCAACTGAATTGGTTTCTTTAATAAGTACGATTTTTGTTCTTAGGTTTGCATTTTATAGTTTTTAATGTAGACATCTAAATAATTCCACATTAGCGCTGGCGAGGGAAGCGCTTGGCGAGAGGCTTCTAAAAATACACAGCATTGTGAACTTATATGCGTTGCAATAAGAGCCACTTTACGAACAAGTGTAGTATTAAAGAGACATTTTATTCTTTAATTTCGATCTTGTCTTATGGAAAGCAATGAATTAGGGTAACGATGAAACGAGCGTAGATTAGATTAACGGGTTAGCAAATCAAATCAAATCACATATATTTATTTGCTAGAATATGGTACATAAGGTGTTACAGTAAATTTGTTTCAGCATATCCTACCATAACATGGTGTGCAAATATATTCACAAACAGCGATTTCAATTAAACTAACTTACAAATTACAGATTCTATGATATTTCGTCTAAATAGTCCTTAATGGTATAATATCTTTTAAATATTAATAGTTTGAAAAGTATTTTTTAAACATTGTCAGCGGTAAGTTTTGAAAACTATTTGAAAAATGATTGTAAATAATTAGAGACAAGCAGACAATATAGACGCTGGCAAAGCATTCCACACTTTAGCTGTGCGCATATTTCGGGTCTGATGGACTATTAAAAATTTCTATTAGTTTTTACATTACAAATAGGATGTTTTAATATCGGAATTTTGCTGAATAAAACATATTTTCGCAGGTTCCGTGATGGAAGACCTTTTACATTGACAAGCTCGGGCCCACATCCTGGACCATCCGGGTCTCGCAGCAGGAGCAAAATCCGTGTCAAACGATATTATTCACGATCTGAGAGTTCCAATACTCCGAAAACACTGAGCCCCGTTCACCTGCGGAACCAGTACAAATATGAGCTGGAGGCCATAGAGCCTTTTGACGAGGTAAGTTTTATAACGACGAGTTTTTGGCAAAGCCGCCGAATAATACACGGAAACCAGACAGGGTAGCTTTGTTAGATCAGAACAATGTTCCTTTTAATCCCACGTTAGCTACTTTATTTGTGTATATCTCTAATTTAATAACTCAGATGTGTTATAAAATCATAAAAATCCAGACTGAATATACTTAGCCAAGGATGAGTAATAAATCCTAGTTATGATTTATTACCGGTGTAGCGGTATCTACAATGCCACATGCGAACAACGCGTCTGACGTCACGCAAATCCTGCATCTCGCTAGCAGAGTTTACCACGCAATTAACATAGATACAATTTCCCAACATCAATCGTCGGGCAATTGCCCGCCAGACACAACGCCCGTCTGGTAGGAGGATCCTCCTTTTTCTATGGAGGATGAGTGAACTTTACACCCTGTTCCTCATACCTCTAAACTGGTGACCCCGAGCATGAACGTCAGCGCAGCCTTCGTGCAAATACTTAAGCGTGACGTCATCATCATCACTCCCGCAAGCTTTAGCGGCGAGTCACCCAGCCAGCCAGCATCCACGGCTTCAACGGGTATCCTGACCACCAGCATGCAGCGTCCGCGCATACCTGGTCATCACCCTCAGCCTCATCAGCAACCTCGGCACAGCACACTGCACTTTCGGCCGGTCAACAAGAAGAGCTTCCTCTCCTGGTCGACGCAGCAGCCAGCCTCAACCCCGCGCTGTACGACATCCGACGCACTGGAGTATAACGCAGCGCCACCCCGACTCACTGGGGACATCTTCACAGACAGTTCCGACTCACCGCGAACTATGCGCCACCCCGACTCACTGGGGCATCTCCTCAGACAGTTCCAACTTACCGTGAACTATGCGGCAACCGGTTCCGACTCACTGGAACCTCAGCTGGCCTGGCAAGCATCGCAATATACAAGACTCAGCCCACTATCGACCTCCGGTCTCCAGAGGGGAGTGATGTAGCGGTATCTACAACGCCACATGCGAACAACGCGTCATACTGACGTCACGCAAATCCTGCATCTCGCTAGCAGAGTTTACCGCGCAATTAACATAGATACAATTTCCCAACATCAATCGTCGGGCAATTGCCCGCCAGACACAACGCCCGTCTGGTAGGAGGATCCTCCCTTTTCTATGGAGGATGAGTGAACTTTACACCCTGTTCCTCATATCTCTAAACCGGTATTATGTTTATGCACGCCTTAGAAATGCCGAATGAAAAGTCCATTAAAATATATTGTGCGAAAAACAAAATCGACTGTCAAACGTCCAAAAAGTCAGTTTTTTGGACTAGTTTGTCAACTGGGAAATTCGCGCGCCGCGCGCGAAATGACACCTTCCGATTTTACCTGTTTTTTTTTTGTCGTGAACTTGGTTTTACGTCAGTTTACGTTATCACCTACTCACACGTTCACGAGTCTCACGTTTCACATGAAAACTACGGATATTCCATAAAAGTGAAGCGACCATGATTTAAAAAATAAATGGTCTGTGTTAAAGGTACTCATCTCAATCCCTCCCTGTTCCCTCAGGAGTTCCCCAAGGTTCCCATATAGGAACCATGCTCTTGCAACCTTTACATTAATGACATAGGATCTATATTTGACCACAGTAACCACTTGCTTTACGCTGATGATACAAAAATATTCAGAATGGTTGAATGTGTCGGAGATTGCGCTAAATTACAAAGTGATTTATTAAATTTGCATAACTACTGTACAACAAATCAACTATATTTTAACATAGATAAATGTTTTATAATGTCATATACGCGGAAAACTCACCCATTCAATTTCGACTACACAATAAATGGCTTAATTCTTAAAAGAGTTACCACCATTAGAGACCTAGGTCTCGTTATGGACTCCAAATTAACATTTACCCATCACATAGATCGCATAGTCGGCACCGCATTTCGCAGCCTAGGATTTATTTTGCGAATCAGTAAGCCTTTTAAAAATGTTATGACTCTAAAAATTATTTATTTTTCATTTGTCCGCTCTATTCTAGACTTTTGTAGCACTGTGTGGAGCCCGTGTTTTGACATACATATAAATAGAATAGAAAGGATACAAAAAAAGTTTTTAAAATCACAAAATTATCTCAATAATATCTACGACGCTGCATATGAAGATGCATTGCGTAGGCATAAACTGGTTAGTCTTCGTAACAGACGTGATACATTCGACATTATTCAATTGTTCAAAATTTTAAACTCGTTGACCGATTCACCATCATTACTTGATAGAATATCACTAAAAGCACACGCTCGCCTGCCCGTACGTCCCTCACGTACAAAACCACTTTTTGTTCCTCCTCGACTAAATAAAACATATACTCGTAACTCATTTTTATACCGTTCCACTAACAATTATAATAGAGAGTTTACAGATATAGATCTTTTTAACATTTCTCTTAATAGCCTAATATTAAAGCTAAAAAGTAAATATGTCACCTAATTAAAACTTGCCTTCGTTATCACTTCACGGACTTGAAAACTGATAATGACATGTGTTTCAGTGAAGTCATGTTCTGAAGCAATACTATGTATATCTAACGCGTCTTTCCTTATAAGGAGTTTATTGTACTTATTTTTACTATTATATCACATTGTCGGCACTGTAGGTCTATTGTAAGAAACCAAATGTCTTAAAAATGATATTGTTTGTATGTGACTGTTTGAAGCCAAAATAAAAAAATAAATAGGTACAAAAAAAATTTAAAAAAATGACGATAACGTGAAAAGGCATAACAAATTGTTAACATATTCGTGAGTTCATATCATTGTTTCCTATCTCAGTTCAATATTATAAACTCCAGGCCAATTTCTTTTTCCTTTAGGTAATTCGATACACTCCAGATAAGTGGCGCATAAAAGATAGGTATAATATAATACGAGTTGCAATTTTCGCTACGGCTACGGAACCCCATAAATGTAACACAAAATTGTATTACCGTATAATTATTATTTTTTAATTTTTTTTTTTAAACGTTGCCCCACACTACGAATTTCTCCTGTATCATGGGTGCGTTTACAAATATTTAAACTCACATACACAAACAGCCAGACCTGGAACAACTACTTGTAGGTCATACAAATAATTGTTCCGTGCGGGAATCGAACCCGCGACACGCAGCGCAGCAGTCAATCGCTTAACCACTGCGCCAACCATGCCGTCTAATTATATAGGTATTCTAAACTTCTGCTTAAAGAGGCTACGTTGGTAACACACGAAATATTTTATTTCCGCTTCATCGCAAAACAATTTGTTTCAAAGGGATAGTTTGCCACTAACCCTTTATATTCTTTTTCAACCCATAAGCTTCCTTTTCTATTCTAGTTATGTAGCAGATAGAGCCCTACTTCACACTATCCAGCTACCTATTATTACAGGTACTAACATTCAAATAAGTTAATTAATTGAGTAAATTAGCTTAGATGATGGATGATGATTAGCCACCTTAATTGAAGGCAAACATAACAATGTCAGTTTCACAAAGAAATTTCAAACTCGCTGGAAAATGTACTAATTTACTTAAAACGTTTAGATCGCAAACACAGCAGTGTAATTGTGATGAGGCATCGAAACATGATCAAGTTAATGCATTAACTTTTAAAGGGGCAATTAGAAGTATTACATTCGGCGATGGTGGTCGGGCAATCAGTATTTACGACGGAAGCTACGGTGAACGCGTCATAAACGTGACATCGGCATTGCTCGTGGTGTGGCGCGCTCCTCATGGCCTATTGTTTCGATGGTACTGCCTTGGACACGCACGGACTAACTATTAAATTTGGACTTGATGCTCATTCCCTTTTCAATTGTGGAAGCAACGGACGCCTGAACTACCCACCGTGCATTTAATATTCAAACGTTAAAATATAACTCTTTACAAGTTTTATTTTTCAAATAGTAGTGACATCGGTCTTAATTGGAGAAACGTCGCACCCTCGTATCTATTAGTCGTGTTAACAAAATTCCTTTAATTGAAGTTCGTGCTAAGTCGGTATCGTGACCCAACCTTCTAACAATTACTTTGATACCGATCTATACTGTTTGTCGACGACTCTTAATGACTCTATTTATTTTGAAGACATCGTTGTGGTGAATAAGAGTGGATAGTAAAATGAAATGACTTCGGTGACTGGCAGTCGCGTGTGCCTGTAGCAAATCATGAGTCCTGTTTACACTATTCAAAAAATAGGTCTGAACAGCATGGCTCCGGTAAGTAACTATTTTATTTTTCACAAATGTCGCAATTTTTTGTGGTTGGAAAAGTGTCGTAAAATATTTGTATCCACCTAAACCCACAGTCTAAGAAAATTAGCAGCATTAACGATGGAAATAAAACTAATTTATTGCCTTTTATTAGGTTTTTTAAAATAAATGAATAAGAATAGGACGATTAAAAGGGGGAAAATTTTTTTAGCTTAATTTATGGTAGTCGTGAAGTTGCTGTAATAATTTAAATTCATAAATATGTGCTTAAATTATCATTTTCCAGAACACTTCGCTCAATACGGAAATTAGTTGGTACCAACTCCACCATTATATACCGTATCACGAGACACAGTAACCCAAGATACTATCTATAATATTACCTATATTATAGATACTAGTATCTTGGGTTACTGTGTCTAGTATCCTGGTAATAGGCTTAGTCATGGAGTAAGTCTATTACGGTACGGATAAACAATTTGGTTAGGTTAGGTTCGGTTAAAAAAGTGAAATATTCTTGTTTTTTATGATTTTGTGCAACAATTTTCATCAATCGGAGATCGAAAATTGGAAGGAATTTGCCCACCAATTTAAAAAAAATAGGCAGTAGGCGTTTATTTTTACCAACCGATATCCGATATCAATTATCGGATATCTCCAATTTAAACAAACATTTTATGATGAAACTTAATGCGGTTACGTTTGTATGACCAATAAAACACCGAGGTTTTCCAATTCACTGACATTTCAGTCTATTATTGGTAATTACATACTTTTATTACTAACATCCTTTTTTAATCCTCTTTTTAACAAGATATGTAGGCATTAAATAAGAAAATAAATTTAATTTAATTAAATTATGACTTTATTCGCGCTCCTGTTTCAGTCCCCTCAAAATGTGTTAACCTCTATGATAGCTACACGGTGTCACACAGCCAGTCGGGCATTCGTTCAAGGAACTGTTTTATTTGTTTGTGTGTCTGATTTTGATTTATAGCGGTTTCCGTACATAACAAACGAAACTTTCAATTGCAAACTGAAGTGAAAAAGACAGAACTTTCAGTAATTTGTGTCATTTAATGACTTGGTGTGCGCGCAAACGAAGGGTGTCGTGTCTAGCATTCGTAGTTGGCTTCTACACAAAGGAATGAACAGTGTTTAATGAACTTGACACTGTCTGTGAAGCCGCAATTAAATAACACGACAGAATATTCATAAAAGTTACGTTAAACGAGTATAAACTCGTTTTAGTTTCAAACTCTAACTTGTAACTTTTAAACTATATAGTCACGAGCATAAATATGTAAATTAGATTGGCAATTAATATCTGATTTCATGATTAATTAATTAACTGTTAATAAGACAGCAAACTTATGCAATCATCCGTGGAAGACATTATTACGTGTAGCGGCAAAAATATCTAATGCATTCACTATGAACATAACACTCGCCTACTTTAAGACGGGTCACTTACAGAATAATCGACATCGTTTAGATATAACCATTTACACGCAAGTGAGCCCACTACTGCATGATGCTCAAGATTGCTTTCGTGTCTGTCGGGGTACGGGAAGTAACTTGCTGTCGTTTGTGTCGTATTTGGACGCTGGAGGGCAGGTGGACGTCGCGTACTTCGACTTTAGGAAGGCTTTTGATATGGTGAATAATGACATTCTATTAACTTTTGCTGCGTTAGGTTTTATACCTCATTTGATAAAGTTTTTTGCGAGTTATCTAAGTGACCGCCGGCAGTACGTTGAGTATGACGGGCACAAATCTAAACCATTTCATACGTTTTCTGGGGTAAGCCAGGGCAGTAATTTGGGTCCACTGGAATTCATTATTATGGTTAATAATCTCCCTGGGGTCGTGAGCAGTGCGAGGTGTTTGCTATTTGCAGATGATCTTAAAGTATTTATTTCGGTAGCGAGCGCCTCGGACTGTGAGCGACTTCAGCAGGATCTCGATAAGGTGGTACAGTGGAGCCAGGAAAACAAACTGGTCTTCAATGTGACCAAATGTTTGCATGATGACGTACAGTCGCGCGCACGTCCCGCTACACAATCAGTATGAGATGGACGGCACAGTGATGCCGCGTGTCACGCATATGAGTGATCTTGGGGTTCATATGGTAGGCGAGTTGACGTGTCGCAACCATATTATGGACTTGTGTAGCAAATCCTTCAGAAATTTGGGTTTTATATTGAGACAATCAATGTACGGATTTAAAAGTATAGCAGTGGAGAAAATTCTTTTTAATGCTTTAGTTCGTAGTCATCTCGAGAGAAGTGCCATTATATAGAATCCGCATAAAAGACAAATATAGTCTAATGGTTGAACAGATACAAAATAAATTCACGAGGTATTTATATTTGAAGCAATATGGGGTTTACCCATTCTACCCGTAGATGTATCCGAGTCTGTTTGTGTTGGGCATGGTCGGGTACACTAGGCTGGCGGTTTGGAGAGACGTCGCATTAGTAAAGTACGTGGCGAGGGTGCTGCGCGGGCTGGTGCACCACCCAGATGTGCTGGAGGCGCTGCGACTGCGTCTCCCGGACGAGCATGTGCGAGCGCGCCGCTGCCCCGCTTTAATAGATGTGCCATGAGCTAGGACGAATTTACTCAAGTTTGCTCCTTTGTCGCTTTGTAAGGCCCGCACGAATTATAAATAATATGCCGTCGGAAGATGTGTTCGATAGCCTGCCGAAATTTGTGTTAGGTGCACAAAGGGTGCATTGAAGGAGACATAATACTGTAATTTTTATTATTTAATTTTAATTGTTGAAGTTTATGATTAAGTATAATTTATAGATAGTTTATCAAGTGTGATGATGTTGTACTTATAGGTGTGAATAATTAAATAATATAGATAAAGATATTGTTGCCGAACTGTCCATTATAATATATTTATGCCCGTGAACAGCACCTACCTATTTACTTCATATAAAAATATAAATAAAATAAAGTCGGGTTAGTAACACCATTTATAACTCAAGAAGGGCTAGACCGATTTTTATCACCTTTGATTTATTGGATTTGTCTCTCGCCCCAAATAGCACATTAAATAATAAAACATGAGAAAAATTCACGAAAGCAAAAAAAAGAGACAGTTCATTTGTTCATACATTAGTTCTTATTGATTCTGAGGCGACACGAAGTTCGCTGGGCCAGCTAGTATAAAATAAAAGGTACCTAGGCAAAACACGATATACACACATCAACAGAATCTAGGGATATTTTATATTTCATTAAATATCTAAAAATCTATACAGAGTTTTCTGATATAGTAAATGAAATAATGATAGGTTATTTTAAGGTCTTTATTAAAAAATAAAAAACATTTCGTGATTTTTTGTTTTCAATATAAACGTTTTTTTTAATCACCGTAGAAAATTAGTATCCTAAAAAAAACTTCATTTCTTCTTATAAAACTAATAATTTTAATTAAAATTGAAAAAATCTTATAAAATCCACTTATTAATATCAGTGTGCCACCTCTTACATTAATTACACATCGACATCGATTGTTCATACTTAAAATTAAATTGTCAATGTCTTTGCTGCGGTATGAGGGTCCTATGTTCTTTGCAAGTGTTCGTAAAGTTGTTGTTCCGTCGTCAAATTTGGCGGGAAATCTCTCTAAGCTTTTCGTTGTAACATGTCTCAGGCATGCTCGATAGGATTTAAGTCGGGCGACTGTGCAGGCTAATCCGAAACTCGAATATTGTGGTCTTGGAGAGCGGCCGACACCAGCCGCGCCATATGGGAAGGAGCATTATCGTGCACGAGTAGAAATTCCTGGCCCATTTGGAATCTGTGTGGGACAATAATAAGCTCTATTACCTCCTCGTGGTATTTTTGTGCAGTCATGCTGCATTGGATCCAAACGAGCTGGGTCCGTCTGCCAAGACGTATTCCTGCCCACACCATGATTGTCCCGCATTGGTATGAGATGACCTCCTGAGGGCGCCGTAGACAGCTAACTCTCCCTGGAGTTCTCCAAACGCGTGTTCTTCGTGAATCTGGAAGAAACCCAAGCCGGGCATCGGTAAACAGCGCCAAAGACCATTGTTCGTCACTCCATGGTAAATGCTCCCGAGCCCACGAAAGCGCGATTGCCACGTCGCAATGCTGGAACACGTAGCGGTCTTCGAGCATGAAGACCAACTTCATGCAACCTCCTTCGCACGGTTTGGTCGCTTACCAGCAGCTGGTTGTCCTCCTGGAGCCTTTGTACTAGTTGCATTGCTGTGATATTGGGTTATCTTCTGGTGGTCATTTTGAGAAATCGATCCTATCTCTGCGTATTAACACGATATCTACCCGTGTGCCGTTCAGCCACATCCCCAGTACTGCGATAACGTAACCACAACCTTGAGATCCCGTTTTGGCTAGTGTGTAGACAACGCGTTGAATAGTACCATTTTCTAACATGCCCACGGCTCGTAACATTTCATCTCGACTCAAATGACGACGTGACATGACATTAGAAAAGAAAAACAATCTAATCCCTTTTCATTAATTAATATTAACAAAATAATTATAATTTTCATTAACGTAACGAATTACTAACAACTTAGCCGCCGTATTTTGTTTTTTTATTTCCATTTTTAAACTTTGAAAATAGAATAAAAGAGGTTTCAATCTGTATATAAACTTTTTATGGAAACTAAAAAGATTTTAACGTATAAATTCGTAAATAATTTAGGATTAAGGTATCCCTAGATTCTTTTGAAGTGTGTATATATACATAGATAAGAAAATATCTAATTTTGTAATCAATATAACCATTTTACAAAATATATATTTAGATCAAGTTAAGTCATTTATATTTAATTGACATACTATTAAAGAACAGTGTACCCAGTGTTTAAATATAATAATAAAGCTGAAGAGTTTGTTTGTTTGTTTTTTTCTTTGTTTGTTTGAACGCGCTAATCTCTGGAACTACCAGTTAGAAATCTTATGGAAGGCGGCTATTTAAGAAAGAAGAAGCCGAGCCAAAAGAAAAATAGTCAGAAAAAACGCTAAGCCAAAACGAAGTAATGCGATGCTACGAGGTGTGTCGGGGGAACAAGAAATTTCTTACGGGCGAAGTCGCAAGCAGAAACCTAGTAAATGAATAATTTGCATGCCTATGCCAAAGTAGTAACTACCTAGAGACAAAAGCCTAGTGTTTCAAATAGTATTTTGCTTGACAATTAAGGCCGCACCTATAGTCATATTTTTTAGGTATTATTCATAATATTATTGTATACCTATAATATTTTGGGGCATCAGTAGGTCGACAAAAGCACACACAGCATCAGGATTAATGTTTATCTCAATTTGCACTAAATATTGTTTTTTCCAATTAATATACATTTTATCAATTACTAACAACCACTCACTTGGCTCATTAAAAAGCCGGTAATCAATTGATGTCACCATTATCATGGCAAACATGATCATACTCTATCAATATACATACGAGCTATGAAAGTAACACATCGTCATCGCTTAAGTGAAAATTGATAATTCGTTCACCTACATTTACATAATGTTTCCATGGTCAATAAGTACATTTTCATTTAAACTCATTAGACGCTTAATTACACATTTTCTTTATTAGTCACAGCCGCCCCTGCTTCGCACAGTTTTTACGACTTACTCGTAAAAAACATTGAGATTCCTGTATTATAATTCCTAGCTTCTGCCCGCGACTTCGTCCGCGTGAAATGTCACGTTCCCCCGACCTACCCCGTCGCTTCGCACAGCCTGCCCGCGCTATTACTTCGTTTTCGCTTAGCGTTATTTCTTTTTGCACAACTCTAAGAGTAGCGTGTCTATGTTAAGTAATCTAAAGCCTTCCTTAAGAATTGGGTTATTTGGGTTATTATATTTTTGCATTTACAAAAATATTTTTTTATGTCATTTTGTTAGCTCCCGGAAATAAATTAAAATCTCGCGGAAAAGTGTGCAATCAGAATGTTTGTTGTGTTTAGTTTGGAGATTAGTGCTTGATAGATATTTTGATCTATAAACAACTGTCTAAACAGTGTTAAACAGTGATAAATAACTGGATTGAAGGTCGTGTTTGAAGTGTCGTAGATTACTTGCAGAAAATTTTTATCTGGGAATACCCTCATATTGTTTCATAATTTATTTTGACCTGTTACTATTGTCAAACAGTCAAAGTGTCACTGTCAAAAAGTGAAGTTTCAAAGACAACACGGGGTTGCCAGTGTTAGACGCGCACGGTGTAACAACAACGCGCAGGTACGGACTTTAAAACCAGTGGTTAAGCTTTGATTTATAAGCTGTCAATATCAATGCCCAATATGGAACGCACTCCACCGAAATCCCCGAAGACTACCAAATCGGGACATTCTCAGTCGGTTCCTGATATTGCTTCAGCTTCCAGTAGCAGTGAAGCTGGCATGAATGTTACCGTTAGAAGTAAGCGACAACGTATCGACGACTCGCCCAACAAACAGGTGATGCATTCCCCTTGCGCATGCAGCGAATTAAAGGAGGTACTCACTCATGCAGCTACTAAACTGATGGAAGACTGAGTGTGACCTGTGACGATGTGGAAAGCTGAGCATGATGCAACCCCTCTTTATGCTGGTTAAGAATGTTAATGAACTCAAAAATCAGTGCGCTGGAATTCAAATCTCCGCCTCTGAGCTCCAAATTGGCAAGCACACCTTTAATATGAAATGAACCTCGAGAGAGCAAAAGTCATGGAGTCGGATCTAGACAAACAACATGAGGAAATCCTTGAACTCATCTCTCGATCTGGCATAGAAACTACTAACAGCCCCATGAGATTTCCACTAAATAAAAGGGACAGTCTTGTAACGATGGCTTCCGATGGGGAGAAAGCTTTGCATCAGGAAACTTGGCAGCAAAACTGGCGAGGTATGCAAATACCAACCAATCCAGTGACAGCAGCCACCCGGCAACGGCAAGTGCCTAAACCTCAAGTCCTGTTGCCAGTGTTGGCTGTTCCTGCGGTAGCTACTGAAAATAGTTCTATGGGTGACAAAGATGGGAACGGGCAGACAAATGATAATGGTTGGGTTGAAGTTCGACACAGGCGCTCGCGTCGTTCGCTTGGTAATGTTTTGCGGGGGACAGCCGCACCTGGCACCACTAAGTTAGAGGCTTCAGAACGATGGAGATACCTGCACCTCTTCTAAGTCAAACAGGGCACCACTGATAGCCAGGTACGTGAGCACCTTCTTACCATCTGTGGCACGGATATCTGCACAGTGGAAGCACTTAAATCCCGTGGAAACTATGCATCTTTTATATGGGGGGTGCCCCCGAAACTAGCCGATCAAGTAACTGCGGCTCAAAATTGGGCAGAGGATATTTGTGTAAACACCGTGGCGCCACAACTTTCGTGCCCGGAGTAGTGAACAAGTATCCCACTAATATCAGCCCGCTCATCCTCAGTGATCGTAACAACAGTCTACATGTATTGTACCAAAATGTCCGTGGGCTCAAAACGAAATTACCTACATGGAGATCAAGCTTGTTGCTATCCGAGCATGACCTAGTAGCTGTCACAGAAACAAACTTAGATAATTCAGTGGAAGACTCAGAGTTGACTGACGGAGGTTGGCGCATCTTACGTAGAGATAGAGTGACTTTGGGGGGTGGCGTGTTGCTGGCGGCACGCGATGGCGTTACAGTGAGCAGGCAATATGACCTAGAAACGGATTGCGGTGAAGATTTGTGGGCTAGGATCCAAATGAATGGCCGAAATCCCTCTGCCACTGACGACGACTAAATGACGTGGTTATGTAAAGTTGAGAGCGTTATATCAAGTCTTAGTGGAAGAGTCATTATCTTAGGTCACCTTAACTTAAAAAGTGCGTCAGTGAATGTGAACAATTATTACTGTTATTTTGTTAACTTTTTTAATCTGGTAGAGATGAATGAAGTGATGAATATCCGTGGAAGTAAGTTAGATGTTGTGTTGGTTCTGGAGGGTACCGAGGCAAACTGCGAGTACGTCGAGGGCTTGGAGCTAGTACCTATCGACCTGTATCATCCTCCCTTAGATATTGCTGTTATAATGTCAAAACACCGGGTTAATGAAATATTATACCCTAGCAAAATTGACCAAAGTAGAGACTGGAACTTCAGCAAAGGAGATTACATTCTCTTAATTGATCAAATTCATACTGCGCCTTGGCAGGATCTCCTTCGTTGTCGGGATGCACGCTCGGCTACTAGTCAGCTTTATACCATATTCTATGACCTTTTCGATTCATGTATTCCAAAAAAAAAAGAGAAACATTTCTGGCAATAGACGATAACCAGTTTGGTTTACAAGAGATATAATCAACGACACTCAGCGTAAAAATAAATTCCATCATAAATGGAAACTTTCACGTTGTGATCTATACGCTCAATTTAGTGCTTTACGCTCCGATTTAAAAATCAGAACTCAAGAGGCCTATAAATCACACTGTTTTACTGTAGGAAACAACATAGGAAGTAATCCACGACAGATATGGCACCATGTCTCGAGCCTGCGATCAAGCCAAAAGTTATGCACAACGGTATAGCTTACTCGGGTATCAAAGCAGCGGAAGCGTTTGCACAGTACTTTTCTAGCGTTTTCTTACCCGACTCTCCTGAATTAAACCCAAAAATAATCTCAGGCCGACCTACTACTCAGGGAATAATATTCCTATTCCCCTTTTGACCCCACAGGACGTAGTTAAAGGTATTGCTAAACTAAAACCTCATAGCTCAATTGTCCCTGACTTCATCCCTGCTTTTATCCTCAAGGGATGCTATGATATCCTGGCAACTCCTTTCTGCCATCTCTTTAACCTAGCCCTTCAGTCCGGTGTATACCCTGCGCAATGGAAAATCTCGCGCGTCATTCCCATCCCAAAAACCAGTGACAAATCATCTGTAGAGGAACGCAGGCCCATTGCGGTCCTACCAACCCTAGCAAAGGTTTTCGAGCACAGACTCCACGCGTACATCTACAGACGTATGAACGCATTTCTATCTGATGCCCAGCACGGTTTTCGCCAGGGCCGCTCTGTCGTTTCGAATCTGATGACTCGTGTAGATTACATTTCTGAGGTTTTGGACAGTGAGGGGGCAAGTGGATGTCCTCTATTTTGATTTCCGTAAACCGTTCGATAGGGTTGACAACGACGTGCTCTTGATGAAATCGGAGGCACCAGGTTTCTCGTCAAAGTTTCTGAACTTCTTCGCGGACTATCTGCGAGGCCGCAGGCAATTTGTTAGGCATGGTTGCTTTTTGTTAGGCATGGTTGCTTTGAGTTCGAACCTTATACTACCCGCTCAGGTGTGAGTCAGGGATCCGTGCTTGGTCAATTGCTTTTCCTTATCATGATCAATGATCTTATAAATAAGGTTAAGTTTGCAAAATGCTTGCTCTACGCCGATGACCTAAAACTATTAGTTCGAACTGATACGGTCGCTGATTGCATACTCCTACAAGGAGACATTGATGCCATATATGAGTGGAGCATGGTGAATAAACTCTTTTTTAATTCCAGTAAGTGTTACGTCATGACCTACGGTCGAAAACTTGTACCACTCCACTATAACTACAGATTTGGTGGTGAAGTAATAAGTCGTGTCACCAAAACAAACGACCTGGGCGTGACCTTTGACACTGGTCTGACATTTAGAGATCACGTCTCCTCTCTTGCCAAGGAATCTTTTAGGCGCTTGGGTTTTGTTTTGAGAAATGCCCGTGATTTTCACAACCCAAATGTAATTAAGCTGCTATACGCCACTGGTTCGTAGTAAACTTGAGGCTGGTGCCTATATCTGACATCCCTATACTGCGACTCAAACGTTAACGTTAGAAAAGGTACAAAAAACTTTCCTGAGATTTCTATATTAAAAGACGTATCACTTCTTTCCTTTCATGTTCCCTACTAATTACCTCCTAGGAGTGTTGGGCTTCAACTCGTTGGAGGTTAGACGTGGCTTTCAACAGCTCACAGTAGCCTGCAAAACTCTCAGAGGACGCATCGACAGGTCCGAACTCCATGATCTTTTCTGTCGGCTATTTGTTTGTCATCTAAAACTGTCGCCAGAGCTGAGTCCCCTGTGTGTCGTACTTTAAGGATGCTCAATGCCCTCCTGACCACCAATCCTGAATGTGATCTGTTTGCCGATGAATGGAGTAGAATTATGCGTGTATGTCTGATGTTTTGTGAGAAGAAGTATGCTAGGGTGTACTCAATTTTCTTTTAACGTGGCACCACAATTTCTCCTGTATCGTAAGTGCGTTCACAATCATTTAAACTCACATACACTAACAGCCAGACCCGGAACAACTACTTGTAGGTCATACAAATATTTGTACCGTGCGGGAATCGAACCCGCGACACGCAGCGCAGCAGTCAATCGCTTAACCACTGCGCCAACCGTGCCGTCGTTATATGTTAGTAGTTGAAATATTTTTTGTATACCTACCATACCTGTTTAAATCTTTATGTTAATTAATGTAATTGGTGTTACCGTTTTAATTAACAATAAACAATAAATAAATAAACAGGCAAATGCAAAATAATGATTGTATTTAAAAGCGAAATTAATTTTTAACGAATGTTACTAACGATTCAGTAAGCACAGCAATTGTGATATGCAGGTGCCAATATCACTCAATTATGAACAAAATACACATGATTGAACTAAAGGACGCAAATAAATTCACTGAAAACTGGGCCCTTGATGATGGACAATCAACTGTAAAATTTTAATTCCGAAAGCATTGTAATGTGAAAATATGATAGTCGCTTTGAACGAATTTCCAACAAAGGTTAATTGAGCGAAATATAAATGAAATATTCCGATGACCCGTGACCATTGGTACCTGACACTGACACATCACCAGCTGTTAATGAGCCAGTTACTAAACAGTCGGCGTAAATTCAATGGCTAAGTACATTGTTATAACCGATAGATACATCCATAGTACCCGATTCTGATGTCATAATTGCTAGTGTTTGCATTTTAATTACTAGCTTAATAGTGGAAGTACTAAATTGGAAACGACATCTTAAAATACGTTTATCAATTAATATGTGAAAATGAAATAAAGATATAAGTAAGTTCTTTTTAAGTGGCTGAAAGCCACTGGAAAGACAGATATTCAATTGTGAATTAGCTGCGAGGGTTCCACTATAAATGACGGTGACGTTTTAAATGATTTATTTGACAATCGCTTATATATGAACGAATTTGACAAATATTATTGTCGTTACCGGAGAATTAAACAATTATTTTTTCATACAAAATTGGTGTCTCCAAACTCATACCGACTTTTAACCACGTGAATCCGTCGATCGCATCATTATTTATAACATAAGGTTTTGAATCGAGGTCAGACGCGAGCCTATCCAATTGTAAAAGATTTTAGATGATATCACTAATCTGAACCACTAACCTACCCAAACAATTAAACCGTTTTAATAGATGATTTATAACAAAAAATGTGAGTAATATTCCAAAATGTTTTCAATGACATGATACACATTGATAGAGACTGATTTAAATTCAACATCCATTCCCCGACTGACACTTACCTATGGCATAACGACACCGATCGCGATATAAACCAGCGGCAGCGGGACGAACTATACTTGATACAAATATTAAGCAGTATCAAATGTCATGAGGAAAGTCGTTCTTCTTAATAAGGAAGCTATTTATAAATTATATTGTAATTGAAGAGACAAAGGTTGTTTACAATGTCTACTCGCCCACAGGTCAAGGTTTGGACAAACCTATTTCAAATGCAAAAAACGTTACTTGAAAAACCGAAGTGAAAGGAAAATTATAGAAAGACATCAATATCAATCACACAATCAGAGGGGCGATTCTCGTAATTTCAAGAACGTTCACAGTCTTATCTCAGTCTCGATCTGTCAAAAATACCTATAATTTCCCTACATTTTGACAAGTTTTTGACATTTGTTTGTCGCCGAGATGAGACTGCGACTAGATTTTGAATGTTTTAAATTACGAGAATTGGCCTTCAGATTACAGAATGCACACATATTGCGAGCTTGACCTTGATACACGTTGTTTGAAAAAATAATGTCATTTTGCTACTAGTGAATCACTCTTTGATACACCTCATTCTACACATCCATCCATTTAGGAGTGACGACTTGGTTCCAGATTTTATTAGACGTTTCGACGTCGGTCCCTGTGTCTTTCAGTATATTATGTATCCCCAGAAGGATACACGTTTCAGGGCCAGCATATCGCACCCTCATCCCCTATCTGACCAACTGCTACTCTCTAATTCCTTGTAGATACCCATATTTATGTAGGACTCATTAGATCTCGAGATGGTTGAAAACTTAAGGGTAACGATGCATTTCTTTTCTGCATCACAAGTGCTTTCGAGAGATCACGATGGTTGACGATGAGTTGTTATTGGAGAAGAAAAGATTTTTAGCCACTTTTCATAAAAGGGGAGATTCATTAGTCTGGATTTCTCAAAATGTAAAACAAACACGCGTCATCGGATATTGAGTGCTTTCTTCGGACCCTTGACGAGATGTTTGATGATAATCGTTGTTTTCAAAGAATAATGTATTTATTGGATGTCTGTACCTACCCTCTTTGAAGAATGGAGAATTGTTAGAGGGATTGGGATGTTGGAAAGATGATTTGGGTGGTATTGAGGGACTCCGTCAGAAAAGATGGACTCTGTGGACGATCTGTTTTGATTCTATTTATCGCAGAACATTATACCTTCGCTTTACAACTGTAGAAATTTTAAATAGGGCGACAAAATGGGCTATCCTATCGCTAAAAGCGATCTTCTAAAGACAACCTTCGGATGGATTTAAAGGGAGAAAGAGAGACAATACTACAGGTAACGGTATGTGTAACATTGACATATATAATTAATAAATACATACAAATATAAAGCATATGGTCCGAGATCCCAGAGCCACCAGACGTTACTCATTTTACCAAATGTGTGGATAGAGTAGTGTTAGTATGTCCTTCTAACGTACGCATACCTGCTAGCTTGGTACGGAAGTTACGTAAAAACATTACTCATTTTTCTTAGTCTGAGTGCTGATTTTTATGTTCAGTGAGTGGCCTCCAAAAGTTAGTTGACATTTTTTCACTTCAGCTGTGATGCCATATTATGAATTGAAAACAATCAGGTACGCAAAAGAATTACTTGATTATTTTTTATGATAAGTCAAAAGTAGTTGAATGAGTCAATAAAAACGTTATAGCAGTTCAAACATATGGATCATTAGAATTTTAAATCATAATGTGCACCGTCAAAGCTGATGTGGAAAAATGTCAACTAACTTTTGGAGGCCACTGTATATTCGACAGGATATTGTTAAAAATTAATAATCAATACTGCCAGACACTTCTCGTCGGCGGTAAATCCGACTCAACGTATTAAAGCTCGAAAAAAAAAGTGTTCGGTCGAGTTGTCCCCCCGTCTGGAACGAAGTTACGTTACACGATACTCGCACACACACACTCGTGTATAATAGAAAAAGACAGAGAGAGTGTGAATTCAATACGCGTTTTTAATACAGAGCCAGCTCAGAAAGTTGTCGCCATCTTGGATTTTCGTTTTGACCTCACTATCGAGTTTAACACCCCGGGAAACCATGAAAACTATCTCTGTCTCTTTCTATTACACATAATATGTTATTATTATTTTATATTATATATTATTTCGTTTATTTATTTAATAATTTATCTTATTACATTTTTAAATATTTCTTGAAACGTAAAAAATAGTATAAAAAACATATATTATATTTTTTACCATTGCCACTTGAAAAAGGGAATTTTATCCAACTAATATTATAAACATGAAAGTTTGTAAGGATGGATGGATGGATGTTTGTTACTCTTTCACGCAAAAACTACTGAACAGATTTGGATTAAATTTGGCACACAAATGGTTTATAACCAGGATTAACATATAGAATACTTTTTATCTCGATATTCCCACGGGATCGAAACTTATGCGGGTAAAACCGCGGGGCGCAGCTAGTTCATCGATAATAGTGAATAAAACTCTCTTTTAGTCACTGAGTGAATAAAAACATTTTGAATTTGGAACAAACACTTATGTACGAATTATGTACAAAAATAAATAAAACGTGCTGAAAGTACGTACTGGCTAATCCATAGAGCTACTTATAAATTTTTTTTTTTTTTAAATATCCCGCCAATTTATGTTCTTTTCTATGTGTTATCGTGGTTGTTTTAAGTCATTGGAAAATCTAATAACATAAATTATAGTAAAATGAGTTCTTCCAGTGACGAAAATGAGACACTGACTCCGGAATCATTTCGAAATAAAGCAGCAATTATAGTAGATAATTTGTTGCCGCCAAAATATCGGGAGTTGAACCTGAAAACATACAATTTGTTCTGCGACTGGAAAACCATAACTATTTTAACGAATTAACCAAGACTAAGAAGCCGTCGACACTTTATATTCTATGTTAAAAGCCACAGTGAGAATCAAACACAACATTGATATTTCAAACTACTCAAAGTTAGTGACATACTTAAAGCGACTATCCGAGGGTAATAAGCCAAAGAAATCTAGAGTGCTAACCTCCCAAAACATTGAACGTTTTCTAAATGATGCGCCTGGCCACAGTTTTCTGGCCATAAAAGTAAGTACCTATTTATCTACAAACCTACTATACTTTAAAAGTTTTATTTTAAATGCATATTTTTAAAAATACATATTTAAAAAAATATACTTACATATTTTTTTAATTATTGTTCACAGGTAGAGCTAATTTTTGGCGTGAATCGGGGCCAAACGGACGATGAACGACATTCAAAACCACTCGGAAAATTTATTACTGATCGTTTTAACTGATACTAAAACAAAAATTGATAGAACGTTCGTGATACGGCAAGAGTACTTAAAAATCGTCGAAAAATATCAAGCTTTACGGCCCACTAATACAAAAACCGACAGGTTTTTCATACAATACCATGGCGGAAAATGTACTCGGCAACCTATTGGAATCAATAGGTGCGATGCCAAAAGAGATTGCCACATTCTTGAATCTATTAAATCCCGAACAGTACACACAGTAGCAAATTCTGGTGCTGATCTTACAGAACTGAAACGCCACGGAGGGTGGAGGTCCAGTAAACTAGCAGAAAGCTATATCGAGGATTCAATTGAAAACAAAGCCAAAAGATGCAGCCGAATAGTTGACAGTATAAATCTAAAACCGTCTACTATTGACCCTTGGGCGCCACTATCTCCGGCGCGCCCTTCAACATCGAAAAGACAACCTTGTGGAACGACCACATTACAGCTTTCTCAGCAACAGCAACCACAAAATATGGCGACTTTGCCAAACACCCAAGTCTTATACGACCGTTTCAAAACCAAACAAGAACATTACACTGAATTTCGAAAACTGTTCTAATTTCACTATTAATTTTTAATGTTTAAAAATTAATCCTTTGTTCTCTTATTACCGATTATAAAATAAAATGTGATAAATACTGCTATTACTACTACTATTTATTTTCTCACAGTCAATGGTAAAAAATAGAGTACACAATTCGTGAAAAAAATAATTCATCTCGGTCCTTGTATCACTCGATCCGCTCAGGATTCAAATCTAGAATACCTCGCTACGCTCGGGATTCTATTCTAGAATCCTTGGCTGCTCTCGGGATCCAACTTAGTCCGTTGAATTAAATTCCCTTTTTTTCACTTGTTGTATACCTAATCTACTATTATATTATACATAATAGAATGATACAGAAATTCGCATGGAGGGAGGGCATAACGCTTTTTCGTTACGTGACGATTACTCCTACCACGAGCTGTGTTAAAAAACTTCGTTCCAATAACGTCATCGTACTTATAGTCTTTGTCTTAATTTTTATTTTACAACTACTCAGGGAACTATTTTCAATACTATTTGTAAGCAGCCAGACCAATCGTAGGGGCCAAACATCCCCCAAACACAATTAAAACGTCGCCGGACTATCAGGGCAAACGTGATAGTTAGGTGGCTTAATAACACAGCTTCAATAAACTTAAGTTGTTAATGGCCTAATGGTCTTATAATAATTAAATAATATTTTAACACCGAATTAGTAATTTTATAGGTAATTACAGCAGGTACAGTAAAATACATACAATAAAATTGTTAATGAAAGGAGAATGCCACGGGACCGTACCAACATGTGAGGGAGCGTGTCACAACCAAATGTAGTTCATAAAATTACTCTTATTTTTTTAACTAGATTTACGTTTTTGTTATGTAAACGTTACCCGGATTCCGGACATCAAAAATAGTACAGAAAAACAAAAAGTATTTTTATTTACAGTACGTACGTATTTTCTCTTATGTCTCTGCCTTTGCACTTCATTTCCGAATGTTACTACTACATAAAAATATAGGTACCTACCAGCCAATAAACATTCGAATGAAGAAGATAATTTGTAAGTCTGATTTACTATTTAGGTACAGACATTTATCATAGGTATATCATAGGTATATTATTATTATTATTCATTTATTTTCAGAATCAAATAATATTCCATACATTATTAGTAAATTATACTTTTTTTTTCTGGATGGGAAGACATCAAATGACCCTTCCCGCTCTGGGTGGAGCGGAAGGGAGTGTCAGACTCTTACTGACTAAAACCCACCCATGTACCTTCCTATGCCATTTATGTTCCGGGGTAGCGGTAACCCTTTCGGACAATCCCGCTGAAGTAAATTATACTTATAACTATGTTTAGTATATTATTATTGAATGTCAACATTATTAATTATTCATTATTACACTTATACTATTGTACATTAAAAAGGACCCCTCCAGCTCCGTGAACGGTATTCCAGTGCCTAACACCGGACAATCAACCCTTTCCAATATGGTATTCAGAAGGCTGCTGATGCTGCCCCGCACGCGGCGCATCAGGGAGGCCAATCTTTTCCTTACTATAGCGCTAAAGCAGTCAGTGCTAGCCTTAGCAAACGCACTGCAATTAGGTATATTTTTATGTGTGTCAAAAGATCTGTAGGTCGTGCGTTGCGTCGTATTAATTTAAATTATTATTTTGGAATACATTTTAAGCATTTAACGAAAACGTTTTAACTGTGACGTATTGCATTTGTTCTGTTGCGCCGTCACGGATGACGTTACTTTCTTTCAATATTGTTTTTATCTGAACTATTTTAATATAATTATAATCCTTTTTAACGAAAACGTTCAGGTGCTATTCCATAACGTAGTCTGTGTGGGATGCCTCCATTAGTCATCGTCATCGTTCAATCGTAATTTTCTCAAACGGAACCTTAAAATATTAAGTAGATAAATGGCAAATTAAGTCTCCTCCAAATACACTAGGTTTGGTTGCGACAGCGCACTTTTCATTTGGTAGAGGGTGCCCTATATTTGATGGCATTCATGGACGAAAGTTTTTAGTTTTTTAGTATTCAGAAAATTAATATTTTTTTAACAGCAATTAATTTCATGAAATAATAATTTATTGGCATCTTTATCATACAAGAAAAACAGAAATGTGACAAATTGAAAAGAATTGGTGAAAATATTATTTTTATTAATAACTATGTTATATCTTCATTGTCATCATCATTGAAGTTCGATAACTCATCATCAAGCTAATCTTGGTATTGAATATCAAAATCACAATCGGCATCCTTACTTTTTTCCTATTTAAAAACAAATAAAATACCTAATTATGATTCGAGTAGCTTACGTAATAATTTACAAAAAAATTTGAATGCAGTAATTATGTAAAAAATTGAATGTTTTCTTTGAGTAATAATTGGTATTAGTATATACGAGGGCAGAGTAATAAGTCTGGTAAAAATTAAACAAGGAGTCAATTTTATTTAATTATTATTATTTATTTTTCAACGCAGTTTCCTTGTAACTTATAAAACGACGCAAAAATTCTGTTTTATCCCGTTGAAACAACGCCAAATCTGCCTCCGAAGTGGTCACACGCGTACGTTTTTGATCAACAGTACTACTACTACTATCTCGACTATCTCCCTCACTTTTACTCTTCGGTCGTTCAACACTATATCGTGGATTTTAGCGATCATCTCTGGAGTAGTGACCTCAACTGGGCGTCCTGGACGCACAGCATCACTTGTGCTGGGACGACCACACCGAAAATCGTTGAACCACTTATGAATCATTTTAATCGACGGAGCAGAGTCCCCATAATATTTATCAAGTTTTTGTTTCCTTTCCGTTATAATTAATATATTTTTAAAATTTTTATATAAAAAAAAATAATGTTTAATCACGACACGAAATTCACTTTTCTCCATCATTGCAAAAACGTGTTCAGTTGTATTTCTTTAACGGCTGTCAATAAAAACTAACCGGCAGTATTGGCTGAAAATATTAATTTAGTCCTTCAAAAGAGTTGTGAACAAGGAGGTTCCATGCAATTTGCGATAATTTTATTCCAAAATAGATTTTTACCAGACTTGTCACTCCGCCCTCGTAGTATACTTCTTCACCAGGACCAGCATGAATTATCCACCCTGTATGTACTGTTTTCTGAAATCATAACACAGTTAAAAATTATTTGTAACAGACGGCAAGCGAAGAAGATGTCGGCAGGAATTGGATGCAGAAGCAGTTCTCTAAGGTGACGCAAAATCTCCGCTACCGAATCAGCGGAGAGGGCCACTCTAAACCGCCTGACTGGTTCTTGGACAAATTCGCGGCGCAGACCTTCACTGATCCTGAGGGACCCCTGTACCAAGCCAAACGATCAAAACTGTTCTGTGGGCTAAGGCTTGCATTTGATCCTACACTCCCTGGGCATTATCACGTGAGTAGATTGTTCAATATATTGTTTACTTTGTACTCCCGGAAGCCAAGATATTTTTAGACAAGACTTATCAAGTTTACAAAATATATGTAATATGTAGATAAATCAAACCTAATTACGGTCTATCAAATTTTAATGCAATGGATTTAAATGGAACAGAAAAGTACATAACACACAAGTAATAAAAATGATGTGCCCAAAATGATTTTGATAAAAAGTAGGTCTGTACTACAGATATATTGTATAATATATACTATACTCCACAGTTTGCATGCGCATGCTTGTATAATAAATTTACCAGTTCATTGAAGTAAGCCCAAAATAGTCTCAGAAAATGACTGGGTATTTTTGCTCCTATTCCATTGGATAAAATTAAAGGTTGTGCTATGTACTTTTCTTGAGATTTTGATGTCAATAGGCTACCGCTTGCATTTAGTGCCACAGAAAAATGTGACGTCATCACGAATCAAAACAAAATAAACTCTTTTTATTACCTACTTGAAGTAGAGATTTTTCGAAAATAATCTAATTAATAAGTTCTCTAATTGATCCAATCATTAGGTAAGTAATCATAAAAACTACCATGACAAACGTCATGTGTTCGAAGTGTCTGTAGTAGACACAGAGTTTGTCGTAGTAGCTTTAAATTTTCGAAGACTATTGAATCACTATAATACAGGGTGGGCAACTTGGAGGTAAACAACTTTTTTGCCGCCATTTTGTTTGGCGGCAAATATGACAGTTGTTTCATGAAAATTATTTTATGTAGATACGGCAAATTTGTTATGGAACGTATTACGAATGAACAAAGTGTTTTAATTATTAAAACATTCTACTCAACCCAATCATGTATTGCGGAAATTCTAAGAAAATTGCTGCCAATTTTTGGTACAAATCACTTACCTTCGCGGCTAACAATGACTCGTTTAGTGATTAAATTTGAGCAGCATGGCATTGTAACAGATAAAGCAGTTTTCTTACATCAAGTGAATCAGTTGGGCTTAGGAAAAATGCGGTTCTAACAAGTCGGGGCCACATGTCATAACGGCACGAGCCACAATCGAGACATTGAAAAGAACGATTCCGGGTCGATTAATTTCGAGAAACGGTAACATTGACTGGCCTCCAAGATCCCCAGATTTAACAGCTCCTGACTTATTTTGTGGGGATATCTAAAGGGATGTATCTATGCTAACAGGCCAATAAACCTTCAAGAATTATACCAAAATATCTGAGACACGTCTCTGAAATAACACAGGAAATGTGTGAAAATGTCTTCAAAAACGCAATGAAAATGGTTCACATCTGCCATGCTGCTAGAGGTGGACATTTGTCTGAGATTATTTTCCATACTGAATTGCCGGCCCTAAATACTATATATTTAAATAAAAATACTTAATAATTTTTATATTTCATAGAATAAAATTTTAAAAATAAAGTGTATACCTCTTCTTTGCCCAGCCTGTATAATTTACATTTATATTTAAATTGTAGCAGTACTAGTTTTTCCTAAATTCCTAATATTAATCGAAGAGAGGGGAGCCCATGCTCTTATATGAGGGGTTTCAATATAATAAAAGAAGAACAATTAAAAAAAATCAACAACATAATTAGAAAATTAAAAGGTCTACAACAATCAGAATACAAGTATCCAATCGTACCGCTTTCTAGATCGAGCCCCTGATCCAACTGCCTAACGAGTGCCTCCTTAAGTGTTGGTAGAGGCTCTTGGCTATTATGCCATTGGTCGTCACGATTATCGGCACAAGTTACCTAATTTGCTTATCTTTCTCAGCTTTCACGAGGTTCTTTCTCGTCAAGCGGAACTGCTATATCAACAATCATTGCGTGACGCTCTAATCGATCTATCATCACTATGTCAGGCTTATTAGCAACAATTAACTTTGATATTATTATTATTGTCCTTATTAAAATAAAATGATGCAAAAAATTCGCCTCACGATGCTCGTGTGAATCGGATCTATGTATAATTATGTAGCATGAAGTATCATGTTAAAGCGGTAGTATTGGACACGGCGCGTATCGTTAGGAGGTTTCTCTCTCAGGAGCCCTGACCACCGGTAGCTTGGCCCATATTCCCGATATCGATGGGCTACTATATTTTTAGAGGTATTTATAAATGTTTTTTTTTTATTTAAAAAATGTAACTGATATGGCTAAAGTGAAGTAATAGTTTAGTAGAGAGAAAGTAGAATTCTACAAAGAAAAGATTCGCTGCACAGTTGCATGTAAAGGTTACAATCAATAATGTCATTAAATAAGATTATACTAAGGTTCTTAATTAAATGGGTACAGTATCGCTTTTGTAATGGAGGAGGAAGGAGAATTAATGGATGATATTCTTTGGAATCCTCTGACAAACTAATTAATTTTATTATCAATTTAGCGGCTCTCCACTGGGAGATGCAAGTTCCCATTCAGTTCAGTCGTGATCTCAATGAAGAGTAATTGCTTCAATTCAAGGATTGTATGCGTCACCGTAGAAAATAGCACTACTGATTTTTGGGGTGTTGTTAAGTGGGATAGATACCAATAGTGTAGAACCAGACAATCCCGCATACCAGCATGAACAGACGAGACCAAACTAACCGTGGAGGTAGCTATTCTTCAGGAAACAGATTGACAGGTAAATGAGAGAATAATCTGAATAATAAGTTTGCAGCTTCGAAAGACCTCAGCTAGCTGCGTGGTGCTAGAAAAATCTCGAACTGTTCGGACTTCTTTCAGTTTTTGACTTATAACTTCTAAAAGGTTCATATCCTACGGAAAAAGTAATCATTAGAGAATGAGAAAAGCGAGGAGTACGAGCACGTCATAGCTGCTGGAAAGGATGTCGACGTCTTGGTGCTCCTTAATGGATTGGGATCCAGTATACAAAATGTTTTTTTCCTGAAAAGTAGCAAGGGTGGAACAGGTTGTGCGCTGTTCATCATTCCTTCGAGGAGACTTCTCATTCCCCTTTGGAATAAAGTTGTTCCTTTACGCCTTCAGCAATTGCGACACCAACTCTGCCCTTTTCTAAGCAAGGGAAAACGATGAAAGATGATAATAGGTTCTTATAAAAACAGCCAGACCTTCTTGGCGCGGCTAACACGTGTATCTCAATCATGACGCCACTCTTGAGAACATTGCCTCTGCTGGCAACTGGCAACAAATGTCTTGTGGCACTATATGGAGGGGAAAAAGACGACTCCCTCCACGCCTGCGTTACGGGATATTTGTACGATCTGCTGCCAACGCTAAAATCCACCTCCCTCGTCTACCTCCAACCAAAGCGGCTGCAGCCCAATATTCCTACGGATACTCCTACGGTACGGATTGGAAGTCAGCTAAAACTATTTCTTTTTTATGTGGCCTGTGTTTGAAGTGCTATATCTCGGGTTATTTTGGACCTACAGAGCCGCCGTGCTGAAATTGTATCAAATGTGTATAATCCAAACACAGAAAGAAATCTGAAAGTTTCGAGGTTTTTCGAGCACCACGCTCCTAGCACTGGGGGTCTACTCCGAAGTGGTATCGGCCGAATGTTCGGCCGTTTCCTACTACGAAGTTACTATTTGGTTCGGTCGGTCCCGAGCCTACACTGCTACACTCTTTCGAATATTGACTATGGTCCCGACCCAACTGAGCCGATCCGAACTTTTTTCGCATTTTTCAATAATATTCGGTTCGGCCATGTGTCGATCCTATCCGAGCATTCGCACTTTGCAATTCGTAGTAGACCCCCAGGTCTTTTCAAGCTGCGAACTTGGTTTTACACTATTGGTATCTATTCTAAAAATATCCCAAAAAAATTTGCGTCTTATGATGTTTTAAATGACGACTATATAGGATAGAAAGCGTTGATATTTAAAAAATGGACGAAAGTATAGTGCGGCTGATAAAATCCGGTTAGATTTTGGAAACATTTGACGACGAAACGTCATCAATACAAGGATGAATCTGTCTAAATCAATGTAAATCAAGACTACTTCCATAGACGAACATTCCAAACATTTCATTCTTGTATTATTCAGCGGCGTCCAAAATTAACCCAAAACTGTATTTATATTAACGCACACCTACATCATATTTAAATACTTTATTTACATTAACTTTACAGTGGCTCGCTGTGGTGTCGTTAGCTATTCTGTACAATATGGTCTTCGTGATTGGTCGAGCAGTCTTCTGGGAGCTGGACAAACTGACGGCGCTCTGGTTTGTGCTGGATTATCTGTGTGATGCTATTTACCTTATCGACACTGTTGTGCACGTCCACGAAGGTACGTTACTTTAGCATATTATTATATTACCCACTCAATATTTAAATTTTCGTGATCATATTAAAATACATAGGGATATGAAATAATTATAATTTGAGTAGAAAGATACTGCTTATTTTTTATGAAATTTCTTCCTACAGACCTGCAATATATTATGAGATTCGTAGATCATAAAAAAAATACATCGGTATTTAATTATCAGTTTGGATATACTTAAATTAATCGTATCTTAGGTACTACTTTACGTACTTTCCAGATTGTTAAAATGGAATGCAAACATGACACAAAAAAGTCAGCAGACTTCTGTCAACTTCTTTTTCCCCCCGGCTTCTGAATTGAGAATATGTCCAACTCATTGGAATTGATACCCTTAAAGCCGTGGGTCCGAATATGCTCATGGTGTGTAATTTACTACTGTAGGTAGGTACTACTGTATTTACTATCAGTAATTTTCCTACAATGATAACGTCAGCTTTTCCTATTTGACACACTGTGATTTGAGATTTTTTTTTTCGATGAGAGATGACCATAGTTACCTATTAATAAGTGAAAAATTAAAAACGATTTCCAAGAAACAAAAACGAAAATGAAAAGGTTTTTGAAAGTCGGTTGTTTTCGTTTTTCACGTTTTAATTGTTGCACCTACTACCCCACACAAATTCGCATACCCTTGCTATATAAATAACAGTAACAGGAAGATAAATCATCAAAGTGGATTAAATACGTATTAAGGAAGCTAAATTAACAACTTCTCAAGCAAACTTATTACAATTTATATGAGATTTCCGCACGGGCTCCACCAAATGAAAAAGAATCACGTAAATCGGGCTAATAATCACGGCAAAATCCGTGCACATACCATGAATAAGAAAAAAGCAACTCGCCGAATGCCTAACATTCGGCGAGTTGCTTTTTTCTTCTTTTTTTCACGGCAACGTCACTGACGTTGCGCATGAAATGAAAAAAATAATAAGGACTTGATCTTATATTACGGTACGCGAGGTTATCTATACTAATAATAAAGCTGAAGAGTTCGTTTGAACGCGCTAATTCTCCAGAAGTACCAGTTGGATTTGAAAAATTATTTTTGCATTATATATTTTGAGAATCCTAAACAACCAGAAAGAGAGAAAATATGTAATAAAAAATACCCAATGTGGTTTGAACAAATTTATGCGAAATTGTGTGAACCAAGTTTGATTGGATCATCGAAATTGGTATCAATAGAGGAACAAAGCCAAGTGCCTTTGTATGCTTTCTTAGGGGAATGGTTGGACAAATTGGTTTTTATTGGTGCGACATTAGTTTTCACCGTGAGCAAAGTTATATAAACGCTACCGTCAGTATCGACTACCAGTTGCATAAACTACCGCAGCGTATGCTGATTTTGACGCGTCTGATAGCCCAATTCTTTAGGAGGCTATAGGTATTTAACATCACCGAGCAAAAAGAAAATCAGTCAAAAATAACGCTAATCGAAAGCGAAGTAATAGCGCAGACGGGCGATGCGATGCGATGCGACGGGGTGGTTCGGGGGTCAAGGAAATTCGCGCTGACGAAGTCGCGGGCAGAAGTAGAAAAGTTCGTCATAAGTTGTATGACGTTGTCAAGGATGTAGGTAAAATAGTACCTAAAACAGGCCTTAAACATACTTATCATTCAAACTGATCAACAATTAAATACCGTGGTGGTACACAGTTATCATAGTAGTTTTAGTTCTAAGCATAGATCCTTGGTTCGATACCCAGGTCGGGCCAATTGTTACGCCCGGTTTCACTAACTCTACGCAACACCTAAAAGTAAAGCCGAATAAAAGCGCACTGTTGAACTCTCGTCGCTAATAAAGTCGAACATTGCACTTTTAATAGGCGTTTAGGCGTCGCATAGTGTATGCAGAAACGAACATTAATGGGTACACAGGTTTACATTCCCAGCAGCATGGAGTCATTTGTGCCTTGGAAATGTAGGCGTAGGCGTGATATTTATGTATATATGGCTCAAAGTCTAATTAATAATTTGTAATTTTTACTCTATTTGCTAAGCGATCACAAAGCGAAAACCGTATCAAGCGAATGTTGAAACAAAATGATGTTTTTGCTTTACAAACAAATATTTCAAGAGGGCTTTAGTAAAAGCCCATGCTGGAATTCTGATATTCATTCCCTCTTGACATGGTTTGTAGTATTGTTTGTCAGTAAAACCCAAACTAGCAACGGCTTTGCAATTGAAACTGCGCAATATAACACATGTTACTTTACTATAATTATGTGTGTTTTACCCATCACTTTGATTTTATAGGTGTATCTACATGAAAAGTATTTTCATTTACTATTCTGTGCATCTGTATTTTAATTTATTCTGTTCGTTCACTTCAAACAATATGTTAGTTAGTAGGGCTAGGGGAAACAGCGAGCTGCACTGAAATCGTGCTTCGCATTACATAAACACCCCATTCATTCGCTGTCGTCAACACCATTCAGAAGAAGTCGCATTGAGATTATATTTGGACAAACCTCATCATCACACTTCAGTTATGACGTAGCTTATAAACTAATTATTTTGAACGAAAAAATCTATTTCTTTTAAACTAGTTCATTAGCATTATATGGTGGAGGCTAATTAGAAGGAGATAGTAATAATAATAATAATAATAATAATAAACTGAAACTTTCAGTAGCGCCATCAGGATGGAATTTGGTGTGGACAAATGTGCGGTCATGCATGTAAAGCGAGGGGAGATTATGGAATCCGAGGGAATTCAACTCTCGGATTCCATACACCTTAGATCCCTCTCCTCATCCGAAAGCTACAAGTATTTGGGTATGTCGGAAGCGTTAGGCATCAACGTTGCTGACATGAAGCAAACGTTGAGGGAGCGCTTCTTTGGTCGCTTGAAGAAGGTGTTAGTTAGCCTTCTTTCAGGCGGAAATAAAGTGCGCGCCTTCAACAGTTGGGTCATGCCGGTCTTGATGTACTCTTTCGGCATACTCAAATGGACTCAGACCGAACTCGATGCCCTGGATAGAAGGGTCCGTACACTACTGACCGCAAACCGGATGCATCACCCACGATCATCAGTGATGAGATTGTACATCCCGCGGAAATGCGGGGGTCGAGGCTTTTTAAACGCCAAGACCCTCCACAACCGAGAGGTGTGCAATCTCAGAGAATATTTTATAAAAGCCGAAGTGGGTATGCACCGTGATGTGGTTGCAGTGGACAAGGGACTCACCCCGCTCTCCATGGCTAAAGAGAACTGGCGCAAACCTGTAATACTTACTACCGATGACCGCAAGGAGGTATGGCAAAGCAAGGAGCTTCACGGGCGCTTCTATCGGGCTCTTCATGAACCCGGTGTTGACTTCTTAGCGTCCGTATCATGGCTACGTTTTGGGGACCTTTTCGGAGAAACTGAAGGTTTCGTCTGTGCAATTATGGACGAAGTTGTCTTGACGAATAACTACCGGAGATATATTATGAAGGACGGGACGGTTGACGTGTGTCGGGCATGCCACCATCCGGGTGAGTCCATCAGACATATTATCTCTGGTTGTTCTCGTCTAGCTAACGGTGAGTACTTGCACAGGCATAACCAAGTAGCCAGGATCATTCACCAGCAACTTGCTTTGAAATATAAACTTGTCGATTCTGAGGTACCGTATTACAAGTATGTGCCCGACCCAGTTCTTGAAAATGACCATGTCACGTTGTACTGGGATCGGTCTATCATTACTGACAGGACTATTGTCGCCAATAAGCCTGATATAGTGGTGATAGATCGATTAGCGCGCCGCACAATGATTGTCGATGTTACCATTCCACATGACGGGAACCTCGTGAAAGCTGAGAAAGAGAAACAAATTAAATATCTGGACTTAGCACACGAGGTTGTTAACATGTGGAATGTAAGCTCGGCTATCATTGTGCCGATTGTCGTATCGGCCAATGGCCTCATGGCCGAAAGCCTCGATCAACATCTATCTAGGCTCTCGTTAGGCGGTTGGATCAAGGGCCTGATTCAAAAGGCAGTACTCCTCGATACGGCTCGCATTGTGAGGAGGTTCCTGTCTCTGGAGCCCTAACCACCGGTAGCTTGGACCCTGCTCCTGACATCGGTGGATCACTATTTTTTTATATTTTTAAATGTTTTTTTTTTTTTTTTTTTATACTAATATTTAAAAATGTATTAAAATAAGATATCTAAATAAATAAACGACATAATAATAATAATAATAACTTTATTTATTTTACTTTATAGTGCTATTACTTTCATTGGCAAGTTCATATATGAAAATTCTCCAAATATTTTTATATTAGATAGAATTTTAGTTTAACTTATGAATTTGAATTATTGATAATACTCCATTTTAATGTATTTCGACCAAACCGACGTATAAGGAAAAAGACACTGCACCGTGTCGATAACTACGCATACATCGAACTACTTCATTAAGTGTGCAATTATTATTACAGAAAAATAACGGTGAAATAAGCAGAGATAATGTAATATATTGTTGAAATTATGGGATTTTAGTATTTGTAGATATATGGTTACTGTGTATTCACTTATATTGAAATAACTTCAACGTTATTACTTTACTTGTCTAATGTTATAATAAATGGAATACAGTTACAGAGATACTTGATTTTGAAATCGGATATTGAAAGTTGGAATCCAATTCAAATACGAATCTACGTACATTACTTGCAACTAAATGTGGGAAATAGGTATATAAACAAACAACTTGTGAAACAGTTTTTTTTAAACATCAACTGAAATAAAATGAGGTGACATGATCGCGTCCTTTCGACAACATTATAACCAGAACAAGGCAAGTTCCGGTAAGCTGCAAGAGTGTGGTAATCAGTGGAATTGTCAGGTAAGTGAGTGATCAGGGTATGTGTGTGAGTTGTTATATGAGGTAGGGGATGAGTTGTATGTGTTGTGGTGTCTGGGTCGCGCATTATATTCAGTCTATCGATCGATACTGTGTGTACGTTTAACAATGAGCTTCAATATTTTATTTCCTCGCTGAATAACCTTTTAAGGACTTAGGGGCTAAAGAGATCCAGGCAGTGTCATAAAAAAGGAAGGCGTGTGAAGATGCAATAGCCAAATCTTTAAAATAAAGGGAGTGCGACGACAACTATGATTTGACGCTGGAGAAGGTTGGCAAGTTATTTGCAAAACTTCGAAGACACGCAATGTGATCGGTGACGTCAAGGTATCCTTGATCTTCTGAGTTATAGAAGGTTTCCTGGAAGTCTGAAGCTGCTGATGACTTTAGGCCCTCTTTGTAAACGCTACGTTCACCCAATTGCAAAAGGAGAAGGGACTCGATCCAGCATTTCAGCTGCCGATGAGACCTCTTCACTAGCCCATTAGAGGCTAGATGATAAGTACGAGTAGTAGTCCTTTTGTGCTGAAAACTATTTGCGCTAAATGGCTGAACAGTGCCGATTGCCTCTCGACGGTCTGTGACATTTGAGGGGCAGCAAAAAGGAAAAATCCACTCGCTGAGAAGAGCTTTAGCTACTGTCTCGGCCGTAATATCATGTAAGGGTATTGCCTCAGGCCATCGAAAAAATCGATCGATTGCTGTGAGGCATTACCGGTTTTGCTACGATAGTGGAAGGGAACCGATGAGATCAATATGTAGGACCGTAAACCTAGCTCGCAGAATCTTGTGCGTGCCCAACGGTACCGAAACATGTCTGTACTGTAACTTTGACCGTTGACAGGCCAAGACAATACGTGCCCACTTGCGACAGTCTTTTCTAACACCAGGCCAAATTATTGCTCAGCTACTAACTAGCTCAGCGTGAATGACTTTACTGACTTTTTGACTTTTTTGAATTTTTGAGTTTTTTTTTTTATTATTGTCCCTCTCAACCAAAGCACCTGCCATCTAATCTCTTCACCACCCTTGGTTGACTGGTAGAGAATGCCTAAGGCATTAAGTCCGCCTTTGTACCTTTTTTTTGTGCAAAAAGATTAAATAAATAAATAAATAATAAATGACTCAAAGAGCGTAGACTAGCGAATACTTAATTGCATAAGTCCTCGGGAACATAAGGCTCCAATCCAGCTGACCTTTTGTTTCTGACAACAGACGACCCTGGAACCAGAGTGATCTAGAGCACAAAAACATGTTTCTGAGAAAATTGAGAAAATGCGTTGAGCGTTGTTGTTCGAAATTTATGATTTCATTCATTATATTTTTTTAGTTAAATGTATTTATTATGAGTTTTAAATAAATAAGGAACAAATATTTATCAGTATGTTTTATTAAAGAAAGCGAATATTCTTAGTTATACGAAAAAAAAATCACTTAGATCACTATGGCAGTTCACAAATTTAAAAAATGTAATAATAATTTAGTGTTAAATTTGACATCATAAGAAAAACCACATGTGTTAATGTCAACTAAAACTGATGATGGATAGGAGGAACGAATTTTAGAATTTTTCTTATGTCTTGCATTTTTTGATATGTTATTGGTCTAGTTTCGGGGGCTATTTCCGGTATATAATTCTTTAGGTTTATAGGAAATATTTCAGAATCCATATCATTTGGTTTCAAATCAACCGTTTCATATGTTTCCGTGTAATCATCATTGTAACTGATTAAACTTGAAACTTTACTAAATTGTATCTTCCGCATCTTAGAAATGTTTGCACCTTCTCTTAGTACTATCGTATAATCTTTGAATAGTGTTGTGAGGCTTTCAAAATTTAGAAACTTGTTTTTCATGTCTCGCACTGCAAAAGGTTTTTGCTTTCTGCAGTCACGGACGAGCTTGATCCAATCTTCTAGTGTATAAATATTAGTCTTCTTTTTTTGTTCTCGACTTAAGAAAGAGAAGTCGGTGTCATAAGCCAGGTAAGTATGGCCACTGACGAGAAAGTGCTTGGTGATCGTTTGTAGATATGGCGATTTATTAACCAAAAACATCACGAAGTGCAAAACTGTGATCTAAGTGCGCCTCTTTACTTAGATCAGTTTGGCATGCCTTCACTTTACAAAACGCATCAATTCTATAGTGAGATGTAGTGATCCCTGAAGGAAAAAAGTATTGTGAAGCACTTAGATCAGTGTGGCTTGAAAGAATTATGGTTTTTCTATGCCATTATCTAACAAACTCATTGTTGGTAAAAATGACACTTAGATCACTCTGGCTCCAGCTTCGTTTACTGTATTTTTGGAGAGGGGCAACAATGTGAGTATAGCTCTCCTTATGTGTGATGCTAATATCGGGAGACTCAAATCTCGTAAGCATCAATCTATAGCTATGGGATTGTCCCTGACAAGAAGCAGGATGGATCAGTCTTTGGGTCACGCTCACTCACCCTTGCCCGTATTTCATAATCAGGGATCAAAAACAAGGAAAACTAACAACCAAGATATTGGCTGGTGTGAGCGTGCTGCCTATTCGGATAAGTATCCCCGAGCTTAGTTCATGTTTTTGTCACAAAAAGGGCTTGACGTAAAATTGTCGTCAATTAGACTTCAGCAGTGGAAACCGTTTACTAAACCTAAACCTTCAGATTTCGTAGCAAATTGGTCGAAAGTAGAAACCAGAGAACATTTAATTGCGTAGTGAAAGCCCCGTCCATATATGTGTGTGCGAAGTCGCCCGGATCGTTGGCGCCCCGTGTTTATGCAGTGGTGCGTTTTAGCCGGTCACGAGATTTTCAGCGTCCCCCGCCCAAAAGCGCTGCCATGTCGATATTGTTGTTACACACACCAATGAATAAACAATTTTGTTAACAAGTGATATACAAAGTTGGTATTATATCCATTGGTAGGTATCATGATTTGCAACTTTTCCCGAATAGGTAATTATATTAGTTTTTTGAGAACTGAATTCACATGGACAAACTCATACGTTTACCGATTTCTATGCCAGATTTAGTCATTATTACCTGCTCATAAATGTCGTAGAACCGAACGAACGAACTATGTTAGAATTAGGTGATGGGTAATTTCAGTAGGTACCGACTTTTAAAAAAATTAAAAAAAACAATAATCTGAGCGTAGATTAATGATGATTTCGCTTACCAAAATGGACAAAAACATTTAGTAGACAATTGTTCAAGCAATCTCTAGGCAGCCACACCTGTCTTTGTATTCATATTATCATTTACATACATGTCATGAGGTAGTAGTTGCACGTCGTAAGAACTATTAAAATCGACACAGTTTACGACAATGTAAGTTACGAGTATTACTTTGGAGTGAGCCCGCAAATCAACAATTTGACACCCACACGCAGAGCCGCGCCTTGCGTCATCAAATTTAGCTAACGTGTGAACAAACATTCGACCCTGCCTAGTTGCCTTTTCCGCACAAATATTGCACTGCGCTTGTAGGGGCACGAATTCACGAATATTGTGATTGATTGGTTATTTCTTTATTGTTTGTGGAATCGGGCGCAAAACCTTAAAAAGTTGACTTCAAACTGTATTACGCCAAAAATTATCCTCAGTCACCGTGATCACGTTCAAGCCGCCATTCCACTTGTTGGAAATTAAAGATGACAAGACGGTACCTACATCAATTTTGTAGATGATCAAATTATTAGAAAAAAGTTTTTTTTATATTCTTTCAGTTACATCATTACTATAAATCCTTTTATTTCTGTCGTTTTTTTTTTTTTCATTCATCGCACTGTTCTCATTGTTTTTTCACTTAGTGAAAACTCAAAGCTAAACTCATCAAGCCCTAAACATGTTGACTGAAAGTATCGCTCTTGAAACTTCACCACTTTCATCATTCTCATTACTCAAAAAGTAGTAGCATCTTCCAAGTTTCATGCCGGTGACGATGACGTCGCGAGCAGTCTGCGATCTGCGTTTGGTGCAAAAAACTCGTCCACTTCTTCAACGCCGATATCGCGCAGTGCCACTGCGGAAGCCGCCTACAAACGCCGCCAAAGCGACAGTATAAAAGTGCAGCTGCAGTGACGTCCAGTTAGATAATTACATCTAGGCTAATTAAAACACGTGTTTATTGTTCACAGGATATCTTGAACAAGGGCTTATGGTAAAGGATTCAAAAATGCTAAGGACGCAATATTTAAAATCCGTATCATGGAGATATGATTTCATATCATTAATACCCACTGATATAGCATACTACTGGTGGAGACCCGGAACTTGTGATGATGTTAGTATTAGAGATTAATATTCTACTAAACATACGCAAACTGTTTTAGTTTCGGACTAGTATATTTAGTAAACCGGAAGACAAGGATTGTTATATGAATACCAGCCAAAGTATGGCGCCTTAGGCTCTCTTCTTCCTTTTTTCTGGGAGTATCCTGTCTCAATGAAATGATATAGGATAAAATGTAAAACCAGGTGAAAAAAAAGTGGCCAAGACCAATAATAGGCTAGTTGACAGTAAGAAAAACCCCTTATGAATTTTGTGTTGTAGAATGGGTGTCAACTAAAAGTTTTAAAATCAATAAATCGAATCAAATTTAATTAATATTTTTGAAAATATTTGCTTAAAATAAAGCCATTGGTCACGTGACAATTAACGCAAATCAGAACGCGACACATCACGACTTCCAGACAACCGTTTCAAATTGTAAATAGAAACAAACTTTATACGTCAGACATAAAGTTTCTAAGGTCTTGAAAGGAACAACCTCAGACTAAGTATCCACAGTCTGAGGGAACAATACTGATTGGTAGTGTATCCTTTTCGCACAATGTGGCAGTATTAATCTACTAAATTAGTAGAATTCAGTCATATTTTGTGTACATATATGACTGAATTCTAAATATTATAAATTAAAAAAAAGGAAAACGTCAACCAACGAGTGTCAAAGTAAACAAACACAAATACCTAATTATTTGTATGCTTTGTTTTTTTATGTTATTTAATAAGACTACCGAATATTATAATACTCTAACAGAAGTAATAAATAAAGTGTGTATGCAACACTGTAAAAAAACTTGCAGATTTGACAGAATGAAATAAACTCGAGGCGCCAAGACCATGACAGTACGCGTTTGACCATCCAAAGTAAAAACATGGTTTTAAAAATAAAAATTAGTTGTTAATTTAAAAGTTCATATTTTCCTGAAATATTCATATTTTATGGAAAATCAACCACAAAGTACAGACGCCAGCAGGTCAAGCTACCCGAAACTGTCAAATTTTCTCAATCAACCTTGAACCTTAATGCTTTAGCGATAAAGTTGAAAATCTATTAAAGAAATTTGACAGATTGTAGTAACTTGATGTGCTGGCGTCCGTACATTATTATTTGGTTTCTTGGCTGTCTACTATACCCTATGATTGTCACTCAGTATAGGTTTTGGGGATCTGGCTTAAGGTTAACGAACCCAATTTATTTATTTTTTTTAAACTTGTAGACCAATGGATAACCTTTCGTGTCCAGACGAATGGACCCAAAAAGTGATCTTTTTAAGGTTCCATAACCTCTAGTAGGTCCCTTTTCCGAAGCTCTTAAGATTCGGAACGATAAAATTGTTATAACTTCTGTAGTAGTAGTCGACATACACCAGGTTTCTGAATTAAGAATTTGAAGTTGAGAACTTTTCAAACTCTTCCTTATTACTTAAGGTAAAATCCAAAATGCTTTTGCAAGAAACATTCGTTTTGAATTTCGCGGGCTACATTAAAGGAGTACTTAGTTCTAAAGTTTGTCAAGTTCTAAACTTCCCAATACAGAAACCGGGTGATACTCTTGTAAATTTTTGGGATATGCACGTTTGAGACACGATGCCGAAATGGGGCATAAATTCTAGTATTTCAAAATGAGCCATTATGTTAAGGATGGCTCCATATCTAGGGGCAAGACAGTTTGTCCTTAAAATACAGGTAAGTCATAAGTTGCCTCGACAATAGGCGCAGGCTATCCAGTAATTCATGACAAGCAGAAAATTGTGGAACTAATAAAATGAGGTGAGCGAACTCCAAGTTCGAAGTGGACTATTTAAAAGAAAATAATGCACTTTGCATCACTATTTAAACCAAAAGCAAATGCGTAATATTCCACAGAAACATTCCTTAACTTTTTTATTACCTAAGTGTCAATATTGGTTGTTCCAGAAACGTTTGCCCTGCCCTGTTATTGTTCGACTCAATCGACTATTTCGCCTTCCTCGAATGTGGGAGTGGTTCGATCGCACTGAGACTGCCACTAGTTATCCAAATGCCTTTAGGATTTGCAAGGTTGGGAACGTGTTACATAATAAATCCTTCCCGTTTTTATAACCAAATTATTATTAACATTCCTATTTGCTTCCAGGTTGTAATGGCAATATTGGTGCTCATTCATTGGAACGCCTGTCTATATTTTGCCATAAGTTATGCAATTGGATTCGGCTCAGACAATTGGGTATACAATATAACTGGAGCCCGTAACGAAACATTGGCACATCAATACATTTACAGCTTTTATTGGTCCACTCTGACTCTTACTACTATTGGAGAAACTCCACAGCCGGAGATAGATGCTGAATACTTATTTGTTGTCGCGGACTTCTTAGCTGGCGTTTTAATTTTTGCCACAATAGTCGGGAATATCGGATCAATGATTTCAAATATGAATGTCGCCAGGGTAGAATTTCAAAATAAAATGGATGGTGTAAAACAGTACATGGCATTCAGAAAGGTTAGCGGGGAACTTGAAGCCAGAGTTATTCGTTGGTTTGCTTACACTTGGGCACAAAGCGGAGCACTTGATGAAGAACATGTCTTATCTTCCCTGCCTGACAAACTTAAAGCAGAAATTGCTATTCGTGTTCATTTGGATACTTTGCGTAAAGTGAGAATTTTCCAAGATTGTGAACCTGGGTTATTAGAGGCATTGGTATTAAAACTGAAACTTCAAGTTTTCAGTCCAGGTGATTACATTTGCCGAAAAGGAGATGTTGGGAAAGAAATGTACATTGTGAAACGCGGAAGACTTCAAGTGGTGGCCGATGATGGTAAAACTGTATTAGCTACTTTGAGCGCTGGCTCTGTTTTTGGAGAAGTGAGTGTACTAGAGATAGCTGGTAATCGTACCGGAAATAGAAGGACAGCTAACGTGCGAGCCTTGGGCTATTCTGACTTGTTTTGCTTAGCAAAAAGAGATCTTTGGGAAGCACTCGCTGATTATCCAGATGCCAGAGCAACACTCACTGAACGAGGCTGTCAGTTATTGAGGAAGGTTCGTAAATAATATGTCACAGTAGCAGTGACAAACAAACATAATAATAACCACACAAAGTATAACCCCACGCATAACCGTATAAAAATAAGCACAACATATAACCATATAAAGTATACCACTATTTAAATAATATTCATACACACATATATACAAATATATACAATTCTTTTGAAACTACAGGATGGCTTGCTTGATGAAGCTGTTTTCGAAAATGCGCAAACAACTCAACAGAGCATGGAAGAAACTGTACATAAATTGGAAACTACCGTTGATATGTTGAATAATCGCTTACAAGGACTACTTACAGACGTCGGCGAAGAACAGGCTAAAATAAAACAGAGAATGAGCAAAATTGAATTGAGGTGAGTATTATCACAACTGCAAAATAGTTCTTAAGATAGTGGGATACAATACCAATGCCTTTGCGATTATTTGTCTTTTTTCTATTGCGGGCCATTGCGAATGTGTTTTGTTTGCTTTATTTAACAGACCTTTAAAGCACGAATATTTTCAGGGTTTTGGAAACAGAAGACGAAGATACCGACTCTGATGACATGACATCTTTAGCAGCTTCAGATTTAAGGAGCGACATTGGTGGTTACAGTGAGTTACCCATGATATCGGCGTACAATACCTCCATGCATCTGCTGACGCACCCTATGCCCGTGCGTGAACGTGGCCACTCGCTGAGTGTAGAAAGGTCATCCGGATTACTGAGCCGAGCCCCGGAGCCACGCAGCAAATCCCTTCGTTTGAAACGGAACCACAAAGACACTTCTAAATAAACAGTAGTAATTGAGTGTTAATTAACGGTTAAGAACCTTGATACGTGAAGGGAGTTAACAACGGAAGAGGGAAGTTCCAAATTGTAAAAATGTAAATTATTTTTGATACCACAGTATTTAGGGTTTTTACATATTTGATATTGAAATTCAAAATTTGATCGGGAGTTAAGTTATTTGCTTTAATTAAATATACTCGTATTTGTATCAAAACGATACACAATCAAAATCATTCAGTGCTTATTACAAAGAAAATCATTTTTACATTTTTTCGGAGTATTTTCAGAAATACTGAACATTTACCATATAAAAGTTGACAAAGATAGTTAGTTAACAATATTTGTTGTGAGCATTTTAAAAGAATCTGATGTTAACGGGAAGTGGCTTGGATAGGTGCGTTTAAAATACAAAGGATATAACTAAATGTTTCAGAATATGAAATGTTAGATTTACTTTTATTGTATATATGTAGGTATGCATTTATAACATAGGCTTAGGAAATTTTTCATATTCCCAATTAAGATTTGATCCAAATATTGTAGTGTTTGTAATGAATGCCGTAACCAATTTTAACAATGTTGGTTTTTTAATGTAAGATTAATCATTTATATCTATCTATTATTCTCAATTGAGAGTTTCTAAATTCATACATTCATAATAATATCAGTAAAGTAACTGTCGAACATTTCAAAAACAATGTTTAATATATTTAAGTTCAGTAATGAATTCTGAACCTTAAATATATTTAACACTAGAGATAATTCCGAAATATTGCGGAGGCTGCAGGCCGAGTATTAAAAACCCAAATTGCTAACAATCAATTCATTTGGAATTAGAAATTACATGATACATATTTATAAACGCTAAAGTCAACACCTTGTTGACTACGTTCAATATTGTAACCGAAGTGCCGTCCTCAATGATGCGGATTGGTGGTGCTATGGTGACACGCTGAGCGGAGTCAGAATATCGGGGCTGGGCACCGTGTCCGTGTCTTATGCAGTTGTTTGTTATCACGTTCAAAAGTTCAGAATTGCTGACGGTGTAAATAGCACATTTAATGTGCTATTTACACCGTCAGCAATTCTTATAATATTGATTCGTGATATAACAAAATGTCATTTTGTTGCGCATCTCACCGCTTTTTTCCTGATAGAATCTGTTAAGTTCAAAGCGCATTCAAGAGGCACCGTCAGCGCACAGAGACTTTGACACAGCATTAATAGTTACCTAGGTAAGAATGACTAACAACGCACCACCAAGCCGTCATGATTGCCATCATGTGCGCTAGGCAGCAGATTCGTGCTCATAATACATTTTTGGCTTGACAAGGTTTCACGCGTTTTATCATAACATTTTATTAACCCAATCGAGTGCCTCTCGAAAGATATCACGTTATTAGCCTATATTTGTGAACTTATCATTGATTTCTCGTGTATGTGTTCAGTAAATATATGGCAATAATCAGAAAAAAATATATGTAACTTTCAAGTCATAAATTATGAATTTTAATTCTGATGTTGTGTAACGTTTTAATTAAATAATTGATACAATTCTGATATTATGAAAACTAAGTTATAATAATTGTGTACCAGTAATTTATATCTATATTTCAAATCTGTAGAAATGAAGGTAAGGTTTTTTGTAGATAATTTTAAATATTCCAACTGTGTCCAAATTTGATAAATATTAAACTACCCAAAATGCCGACTTTCATTTTAAAGCCCAAAAAGCTAATGTAGACAATGGTTTTACTGCAAATTACCTACAATCAGAAAAAAAATGTAACTTTCAAGTCACAAATTATGAAATTTAATTCTGATGTTGTGTAACTTTTTAATTAAATAATTGATACAATTCTGATATTATGAAAACTTAGTTATAATGATTGTGTACCAGTAATTTATATCTATATTTCAAATCTATAGAAATGAAGATGAAGGTTTTTTGTAGATAATTTTAAATATTCCAACTGTGTCCAAATTTGATAAATAATAAACTACCCAATGCCGACTTTCATTTTAAAGCCCAAAAAGCTAACGTAGACAATGGTTTTACTGTAATTTACCTACAATCAGAAAAAATATATTATGTAACTTTCAAGTCATAAATTATGAATTTTAATTCTGAAGTTGTGTAAGTTTTTAATTAAATAATTGATACAATTCTGATATTATGAAAACTTAGTTATAATGATTGTGTACCAGTAATTTATATCTATATTTCAAATCTGTAGAAATGAAGGTAAGGTTTTTTGTAGATAATTTTAAATATTCCAACTGTGTCCAAATTTGATAAATATTAAACTACTCAATGCCGACTTTCATTTTAAAGCCCAAAAAACTAACGTAGACAATGGTTTTACTGTAATTTACCTACAGGTAGGTAAATTGCTACTAAAGACAGCAACAAGATTCCTGAACAACAAGATTTTTCAAGATTCGTACAACACCTATTAACAAATATATTTTCACAATTATTGTACACTACAAATACATATTAAAATTCATGTTAAATCAATACATACATCGTATAAGTATAAATCAAGGCGAATACTTCGCCACAAACATTTTACAAAATATTCTAAGAAATGTCCAAATATTCAATAATGTGCATTTAGTCTAACTTTTATTTAAAAATCAAATTGTTTATACGTGCGTCACATTAAAATTTTCAACAAATTAAAATGCACATTTACATCATACAATTTTTTACATTGATCACTACACGAACTTTATATTACAGTCAATAATTCCATAATAAGTCACGCATGGTGCTTATGATATTCTAGTCTTGTTTCCCTCCAACTGTGGCAACTTTACATAAAACATTTAGAATAAGGTGCTGCATTAGATACGAGACTTGAGGACGCTTCTTCTTTTACGCCAACTGCCAAAGAAATACTATTTATTAATGTTTCATTAGGTACAAGTATTGGTGATCTATGTTAAACGTAAAAAGCAAAGCATACAAAAATGCGATGCGCCACGCCACACGCCTATAAATTTGGTGTGCATTTTAGGCAACGCACACCAGAAACGTTCCGGCGCGAGTCAACTCGCCGAGTTCTGTTATTAAAATTAAGCTAGTTCCTAACGGTGCAGACATGTGTATTACAAAAATTTGCAAAAGAACACGTCAACATGCAACTTTACTGAAACCAACGCACCGCGACCCGGCGGCGGGGCGGCGGGGCCGTTTAGTCGACATTTGACAGATTCTACTTTTGACATCATAGTCTACATATGACAGATTCTACATATGACAGATTCTACATATGACAGATTCTACATATGACAGATTCTACATATGACAGATTCTATATATGACAGATTCTACATATGACAGATTCTACATATGACAGATTTTACATTTGTCAGATTTTGAATAAAGTGACAAGTAAGGAACATTGAAAAAATAATACTGTTATATATAGTAATCACTGTATTTATTGATAAGCTTAATTTGTTTTTATAACTAGTATTAAATGTTTGTATTGTGACTGTTTCGAAAAATATTAGTTACTATTAACTAATATTTTTCGAAACAGTCACAATTACCAAATTAACGTCAAAATTATTTTTTCGTTAACATAATTACGTATAAACAATCATAGTGTTAACACTGGAAAAGCTATTAATTAACAGGCAACAATCATTTTTGTCACATTAATAAGTAAATAGAGATTAAAAATAAAAATTACAGGAGCAATTGTATGTAAATTATTTTCTTAAAAAAATCTTTGACCGATATTTCATCGCTTTGAAGTTTCTTGACAATTTTGCTGTATTTTTTGTCAAAATTAATAATTTACATACAATTGCTCCTGTAATTTTTATTTTTAATCTCTATTTACTTATTAATGTGACAAAAATGATTGTTGCCTGTTAATTAATAGCTTTTCCAGTGTTAACACTATGATTGTTTATACGTAATTATGTTAACGAAAAAATAATTTTGACGTTAATTTGGTAATTGTGACTGTTTCGAAAAATATTAGTTAATAGTAACTAATATTTTTCGAAACAGTCACAATACAAACATTTAATACTAGTTATAAAAACAAATTAAGCTTATCAATAAATACAGTGATTACTATATATAACAGTATTATTTTTTCAATGTTCCTTACTTGTCACTTTATTCAAAATCTGACAAATGTAAAATCTGTCATATGTAGAATCTGTCATATGTAGAATCTGTCATATATAGAATCTGTCATATGTAGAATCTGTCATATGTAGAATCTGTCATATGTAGAATCTGTCATATGTAGAATCTGTCATATGTAGACTATGATGTCAAAAGTAGAATCTGTCAAATGTCGACTAAACGGGCGGGGCGGCGGCGCGCCGCTTTTGTGTGCGAAGCTCCTTATTCTTATCTGCCAAATATTATCATGAGGCGACGAACTGTTAAAGCATTGATTTTTATAGCTCACTGGTAAACAGACAATGTAAAAATGAAACCATGATGTATTAATTTGGTCACGTGCCTACGTAACCAAATTAATACATTATAAACTAACAAGTTGTTTCCAAATAACTTTAATCGTAAGTTGGAAATAATGTTTATTAACTATGTAATCCTAGACAAGTGATAGTTACGATAATACTGTACCTGATTCCGTGATATGGTAGAGACCTGCAGCACAAAAGTTAAAAATAACTAAAGCATTTGCTTTAGTTTTTTTAGTAGTAAAAATGGTGAAACAAGCTCGATGGATAATTCTACCACTCCACCACCACTTTCTACCACTTATCTTTATTTGTCTCATTATTGGTTTCGTCTAGTCACAAAAAATCAACCTGTATGATAGATAACCTTTGTACGAGTATGTTTTATCAGTTCCTAAGTATCGTCATTTTATTTTCCTAAGCTTTTCTCATGGTTGACTGTCGGCATATCATAATATTTTTCAGTACGTTACTCGTGGTATTTCAGTGTACCGTTCCTAAACCAATTACCGCTGCCACGCCAGTTAATTAATTATCGATTTTAACTCAGCGGCACACTAACGAACATTTCCGCCGCAGGCCCAAGATTCGATTAAAACCGGTCAAGCGTAAAGGCTAGTTAGCCTAAGATAATTCAATTTGGCTATCGATGCACACATTAAATTATCTTAGTTATTCTATAAACATTTAATAATACATGTAATAGCTACATACATACATTAATATAAGAGAGAGGTTAGATAGTTATTCACCAACAGGTGATTTCCCCTTTAGATCGGTATTTAATGGTGTACTTATTGCAAAAGTTACCACATTGCAATAATGTCTAAAAAACATCAAAAAGCAATTGGTGGAAAAACATTATTTATTTTTATGAAATCCTTGTTCCACCAAACAACATTTTTTATTTGCTGATTAGGTACCTACTATAACCAAAATATGAATTTAAATGCTTGTCTAAATAAGCTCACCTTTAAGTGTGGTTCTTCCATACACAGCTTAAAACGACAATTTACCGATAACCATTACATAAAATCAAATAAGTTACGAAGTAGTGATACAATATTAAAAGTCAAGTCTCACAGACTTCGAAGCTCTGTCTGCGATTCGTGAAATACGCTCCCGGACACTAGTCGAGGCGACACGTCAAACTTAATAACTTTCAATAATCGAACCATTGCAATATCGGGGTTTCAAATAGTCGTAATTATTACAAAACTTGATAAAAAAAGATTTGCATTACTATGAACAAGTGATCTACACAAAAAAATATTCACCATCGGGCCAGAACGAGAAGCGAGCACTTGTTGCATCTGATGACGTGACAGCCTCATGGCGGCGAGTTGGCGAGAAACTGCTAGACGGCACGTAACTTGGATTTGGACTTGGGGATCCACCTGTAAGACATAATATTAAGGACAATTTAGGAGATTGTCATTTTATACACAGCAGGACCAACTTGTCTGAGTTGATCGAAGTCGCCTTGAATGTTTAACTACAGTACTAAACTAGAAATACCATTTTAAGTGCAACACTTACGCTTTTTTTAAATTCCGTTATGCCTACATAGTGCCGAAAATGGTTTGGTAATTTGACTTTTACCTTGATATGGGTCAATTCTTGAGCTTATTTGCTACAGTTTCGACGCCGCTAACTAAAGATGAAAACTACGTTGTTTTCTGAGTACTTGAGCCTGCTAATAGTGGAAAATCTGTGTACCTACTGTCAATGTTGTCTGGCAAAGATATCCTTAACTCGTGCATGCCGTGTGGCCCGTGACAGTATAGCGATATCTCCATTTTACTTTATTAAAACCTACCTAATAAAATAAAACTGCATCCCCATGGACTACTACTTGCAAACAGCAGAATTCACACCTGTAAACCTGGAAGAAATTCACCCCATCCAGAACTAACTATTAATGGAAAGCCCTATTCAGATCGACAATACTCAGCCGGTTGTCCTATATCATACAACCATACCATTTTACATCGTTGTACTATGCGCAGCCATACTTATCATTTAGGTAATACAAATGCTGGAACCTCAGAGCAGATGACAAGGAGAAGCAGTGTACTCCTAAGACTCATACATCATACATATTATAAATATGAAGAGGCGACCAAAGACACCAGGAAACGAGATGAAGTCCCAGCAACATTATCAAATAGTTGCTGATCTGCGGGTGTAGGTGTTAAGTACGGATCCCTAATGGATATCGCTCTTGCAAATTCCTCAGTTTACGCCGAGCGCATAGAAACTGCATCGACGACATTCGTCCGGCGTCCGGCCACGAGCCGCCGACGCAGCGAAATTGGACATTAGCAAGTATGGGTACTTGAATGTGTTGTATTAATGAATCGAAGAGAAGCGTTAGAGATCGCTAATGCTGTGTGTTGGGACACACAGCATTAGCGACCTCTAACGCTTCTCTCCGGAACTCATATGAAAGTGTGCCTCTAACAGTTTGTTCATGTTCCACGTTCACATTTTTTGGGCGAGACTACGTACAAGTGTTACCGACCTGTCAATAGAGGGTGCTAATTTTATGAATCCCTCGTTTTCATTTTTGGAAGTTCTATAACGGAGTTTGCGGTAGGAGTAAACTTGGAAATATTATAATAATAATAATAATAGTTTATTGTCACAAAGAAACATAACATTAGTATACACACAGTAACATGATATTAACTACGCTGCAGAAGTCTGTATACAGATTTTATGAGCCCTGCCTCTTAAACTACTGCGTTAGAGATCGCTAATGCTGTGTGTTGGGACACACAGCATTAGCGACCTCTAACGCTTCTCTCCGGAACTCATATGAAAGTGTGCCTCTAACAGTTTGTTCATGTTCCACGTTCACATTTTTTGGGCGAGACTACGTACAAGTGTTACCGACCTGTCAATAGAGGGTGCTAATTTTATGAATCCCTCGTTTTCATTTTTGGAACGAAGTTCTATAACGGAGTTTGCGGTAGGAGTAAACTTGGAAATATTATAATAATAATAATAATAGTTTATTGTCACAAAGAAACATAACATTAGTATACACACAGTAACATGATATTAACTACGCTGCAGAAGTCTGTATACAGATTTTATGAGCCCTGCCTCTTAAACTAGGATAACCTGTATCTTAAGAGACAGTGTACAGCTGTGAGGATACTTAAATATAGGGATTATACAACTGCGGACTGTGCAAACTTATTGTTTGTGCTGACAATCAGATTAACTTTTAAAAATATTATATATTAAAGAAAAAAAAAGGAAAGGAAAATATAAAAAAAAAATTAATAATATTTAAAAAGAATACAACAAAAAAACAAATAACAATTTAATACCTATGTTTTAAGAATGGGCGAGTGTGTGTGGAGTGTGTTTATGATGTAGGTATGTATGTGTGGTGAGTTTTTGTATGAGTGTAGTGAGTGTGAGGTGTTTATGTGAAGCAATAAAAGCAAAACAAGCCATACTAGGCAATGTATTTTAGTAGTGATTCAGTTTGTGTATAGTCCTGTTTAAGGAGCCATTCCATAACCTTAGCTTTTAAATTAAACTTATTGCAATCGAGTATATTTAGTTCTTTATGAATTTTCTTGTAGATTAGTGTACTTATTGTGAAGTATTGGTGTCTGGCAAAAGCGGTTTTGTGTCGCGTACCTGGGGGAATATTGGTTCGCTTGTTGGGATCAGACGGTGGGACACTGGAGTGTCTTCTGAGAACGGTTTGCAATTCAAAGAGCTGACGGACTGTTAGTACCTTACAATCTGAGTAGAGTTGATTTGTTGGATAGCGATAAGGTTTTCGTAGCATCACTTTCAGTATTGCTCTCTGGGCTCTCTCCACTCTAAGAAAAGTGGTTTTAGCTGCACCATCCCATACATTGATGCAGTACCCAAGGACGGACTGACACAGAGCATAGAACACCACCATTTTTAGAATATCAAGGTTTGCAGAAGCTCTAAGTGACTTGAAGATATGTATCAGTCTTAGCGTTCTCGAGGTTAGGGCATCAATGTGTTTATTCCAACGTAACCCGGCATCTATTTGAACACCAAGGTATTTGACATGATCGGTACGCATGAGTGTTGGACATTGGCATGGAGATGACAGCTGTGAGCAAGTGTGCGCTATTATAAAAAAGGTGTGGTTGGGTGCGGAGCTCTCGACGGATGGCGAATAGAATATACTTGCTACAGTTGAGGGTAAGTAGGTTTAAGTTGAGCCATTTTATTATTTCACGTAATGCCAATTCCGCGCTTCTTTTAACACTATCCCATGTGGAACCTTCAACTATAACCACGGTGTCATCAGCATATACAAAGATCGTCGAGTTGGGGAGGGACATTCTGCATAAGTCATTTACATATATTTGAAATAAGATAGGACCCAAGATGCTACCTTGGGGAACTCCGTAGGACAAGGTTTCTTCATCACTGAAGTGATTATCAATTTTGGTTCTTTGGGTTCGGTTGTTCAGATAATCTGTGAAGATTTGCAGTGCTATACCTCTAACACCAAGAAGCTCCAATTTGGCAATAAGTATGGGAACAGAAACTGTGTCGAATACCTTCGAGAGATCTAGAAATATTCCCAGACATTTGGTTTTCCTATCGATATTCCCAGCAATCAACTGCGTCAAATCAAGTACTGCATCTTCAGTCGAGACGCCGGAACGGAAACCATACTGATTGTCTGCTATGATCTTGTATCTATCCAAAAAGTTCTTAAGCCTGTCACTAAGAATCTTTTCCAGAACCTTGGAAAAAGCAGTCAAAACCGAAATGGGTCTATAGTTGTTGACACAGCCTCTGCTCCCACCTGTTGTAGTCTATGGTTTTTGTCTATGCTGAGGAAGAGCACTGCCTTCCGCTGGTCTATGATACGTCGCTGTCTTTTCACCGTGTCTTTTTATTGTAATAAAAATAAGCAGTCTAATCAGTCTACCTAATGGTTTTAATTGAAAGCCCTGGCAGCCGCCTCCCGACAGGACAAATAAATAAACATGGTGTCAGAAGTGGGATCCGAATCGACGTTCAGCGGTTTGATCGTGGCAGTCATAACCACGCTGAACCTCTGATCTTCCATTTTCATTGTCGTTTCTTCTGACACCATGTTTATTTATTTGTCCTGTCGGGAGGCGGCTGCCAGGGCTTTCAATTAAAACCATTAGGTAGACTGATTAGACTGCTTATTTTTGACTGACTGACTGCTTATTTGATTTACTGTCAATTCATAATGTCAATGTCATAACTGTCAAAGTAACTTCAACTTTTTTCTTTATTGTCAAAGTCTCGAAAAGGGGCATGTTGTAGTCTATGGTTTTTGTCTATGCTGAGGAAGAGCACTGCCTTCCGCTGGTCTATGATACGTCGCTGTCTTTTCACCGTGTCTTTTTATTGTAATAAAAATAAGCAGTCTAATCAGTCTACCTAATGGTTTTAATTGAAAGCCCTGGCAGCCGCCTCCCGACAGGACAAATAAATAAACACCACCCTTGTGGATTGGGTGCACAATTGCTTTTTTAAGTGCGTCCGGAAAGACACCCGCCCGGAGACAGCTATTAAAGATGTACGTCAAGGGTTTTATTAGTGTCTGACGACTCATTTTTAGCACTATAGTCGATATGCCATCCCAACCCAACGCACAGTCATCGCGTAGCTGCGAAACAAGAGACTCTACCTCAGATTCGTCTATATCTAGCAGCACGAGAGAGTTAGCGGGAGATAGTGTGGTGTTATCACGGATATTCAGAGCCTGACTGTTCATATTTCCGGGACACTGACCCTGTGATAGAATTTTATCCGCTAAGTTTTTTCCTGCATTACTGAAAAATTTACCAACCTCATTTATGGATGCTTTAGGACCGTCACATATTTTCAATAGTTCCACAGGACTGGTTTTTATTTTAGCTGTGTTTGTAACATTTTTAATAGTCTTCCAAAGGGCTTTGGAGTTATTTTTTGCTTTCTCAAATTCACTACTTTCGTGGCCAATTTTTAGTTTTCTAAGCAGGTCATTGCAAAAATTGCGGTAGCGTGTATAGGTTTTTTTAAGGATTAAATTATCTGGTTTTTTATTTGATTGAATATGCATTTTGTCTCGATTTTGGATACACTTCAATAGGCCTGGGGTTATCCAGGGTTTGATGGTCCTTTTTTTGCTTGGTATCTTGAAATACTTGGTGTGTTTAGCAATTACCGATGTTAACTTAGTTATAAAAGTGCATGCGAATTGCAAAGTCCATGCGATTTTTTTTTTGAGAGTCAGTTCGAGAGAGTTGTGTATAGATAGTTTTCATGGTTTTCGAGGATGCTGAAGCCGATAGTGAGGTCAAAATGAAAAATCAAAATATGGTGGCTAAAATTTTTTTCGTCATGGTTGTCGTCGTTCTCATGGTTTTCGAGGGTGCTGAAGCCAAAATATAAATAGCCACTGTCAAAATTAAAATTCAAGACAGGGTCTTCAAAATTTTTAAAAATTTTCTTAAATTGTCGTTTTCATGATTTTCGGGGGTGCTGAAGCCGATAATGAGGTCAAAATGAAAATTCAAGATGGCGACTCGAATATTTTAAATTGTTCGCAGCCGCCATCTTTCGACTTTCATTTTTAACTTCGTTCCTGCCAGGGGTCCCCCGACCCCACACGTTTTTGTTTTTTTATATGAACCTAATTTTGTCGTTATAAAGTTACCGTACAAGACCTTTCCCCTTGTTCAAAAAAGTAATTTGGGAAAGTAAATGCAGAGAGCAATATTGCTGCAGGTACGTGTTTTTTGTTGCCAGGATGGAGCCATGGAAGTATAGTGTACTTACTGAATCACAAAAGGGTCGAGCATTGTGTAAAGTCAAACGTTAAAAACAAACACTCTTTTTATCAGAATAAACTAAAGAATTAATGCCCAAAATTGGGCAATCTGGGACCTTTAGGGTTTGGGCCACATTTACCTACTGCCGTTGAGCGTATATTAGTTAGTTCGACACCCACCGGCGTTTTACTAAAATACTACAATATTGTTATTGAACCATTAAACGACGTGAATAAACTGTGTGCCAATAAATTTATTTCTTAAGAGCTCCGTGCAAACCTGTTGGATCTTCGACGAACTTACTTCAAGGTTTATAAAACCCTGTACACGCTCGTTCATCTGACTCATACGTTTATGTATTAACTTTAGTTTTAACGTAATTAGAAACACAGTTCACATTCAAACCAAATGCTGTTGGGGTTTCAAAGTAGATAATAGAATGAACTATTTATAATTTACTATAAAATTAACTATTTAATTTTTTTATTTACCTCTTTATAATTATTAGTCTACATAGACAGCTTTCTTAGCTTTTCCACCAGAAGTGCGAGGAGGCTTAGCGGACTCTCCTGTACGAGGAAGCGGTGGAAAATATAACGACAATTATCAGTACACAGACGGATGTTCATGTATCTACAGTCCTTGTTATCTAGCAAAACCTTTGGCCAATGTGTGTAATATGTATCTTCCCATTTGGTCCAAACGGAAGGTTTGGTGGCCCTGGGTCTTAACTTCATAGGTGACACATTTACTGAGTGACTACACCCACTACAGTACAATTTAGTCCAAAAAAAAATTTACCTTCAGGCCAGAATGGAAATCGACTAACAGCCGCGTCTGACGACGTGACGATGTCGTGATGTCTGTTCGGTGAAAAGCCGCCGGTTGAAGGGGCATAACCAGGACCGGGACTCGGAGACCCGTCTGTAAATAAGAAGAAACAATATGCTTAAAAAATATATATAATCGCTTTTGACCACTTACATAATGTGCCTATAATGTTCCCACTGTCGGGACATAGGCAACTTATACGGGTTTAATGCAAGGGTTTTACTTTTACAAGTTCTTATCAGTCTCAAAATGGGTAGCCCCACGTAGCAATAAATGTTCATGGGTCCAGATTATGGTAACAATTAAGCCACCAGACTTACTGAAAGAGATAGTTATTCCGACTGACTAGATCGATACGCCCTCTTAATTAAGAACCACTGAATTCAACAGTGCGTAACTATAGTAATATTTTATTCGCAGCTAATTTGGACATCCGTCTAAGTTGCAACGATAACATTTTATTTTTTGTGGTAACATCATGAATACATAATTTCCAACATCATCATCTGCCTAGCCTTTTCCCAGTTGTGTTGGGGTAGGCTTCCATTGTAAGCAGCTGAATAACACTGTTTTACGAGGAGCTACTGCCTATCTGTCCGTCACAACCCAGTTACTGGGTAATACCGATACCCCTAGCAAAGACTTGTTGTCAGACATTGGGCATCAGACTACCGGGACGGGACGACTGTCTGTAGAGGCATAGAGGAAGCCTCGATATGTAAACGACAGTCCCCCATCCATGGACCGACCTCGGCAAGTGAAGCTTAACCTTCGATTGCGGCTGTTTTTATTTAGCCACAAGCTAATTGGTCGTTTTGGAAAAATAACAAAACAAAAACATACCGATAGCACTGACTCCAATAGCATTGTAGGAATTCATCGACATCGATTGCATGGGCTGCAAAGGACTCTGAAGCTGAAACAGATAATAATCATAATATCAACAACGAGTTGATTTATTTTATTCTTTGCAAACTATAATGTACAGAAAATCATTTTCAAAGAGACTATTTCAAAAATTTATTGTAAGTGCAAGCAGGAATCCAGAAATGCACGTGCAAGAAATAGCTACACTTATGGAGTAATACAATATACTCGTAGGCAAAAATGGAAGAGAAGCCGAACGCGAACTTTTTTTCTGTGCAGCCGTAAAGATAATTGTTTCGAATTTGGATTAGTGAAACCAATCCGAAACGGAATCGTCAGAGAATCACTTCAAAATTAATCAAGTATTTTTCAAGTCACAATCTAATTATCTTTTTGTTTTTCACAGAGGACTTACGAGTATATAAAGTTAACTGCGAACCTTAGCTGGCTATCTAAGATGCAGCCTAATGAATTTTGTTGCACGTTTTGGCCAAGCAGATTTTTGGGTAACCAAAATATACAAGCGGTGATTGCGTCCTATCCCAATTTACACTAGGTCTTATAGAAAAAACTGAGAAGGACTTCAAGATTACCACCAACGGTAACCATAACTAATGTTAGGTTCAAACTATCCTTTTTAACCAGACCAGAACCAGAGAGACGCGGTTACCGGTACACTACTGAAACCTACTACTATCGATCCCCAAGAAATTTCTCAATACCAACCGGCTCTTCATAAATACATCCAAACAGTTCCCGCATTACTATTACTTAATGTGAATAAATCAGACGAACCCCTCTTCAAAAAAACATGCGCTTCACTCGTCTATGTTTGGGATGAATTGCATCGTTTATTCGACGGCACATCTGAAGACAAAAGTTTACGCTCTTTGTATGGAGTTGTAGGGTTCACTCCGACTAGTTCAGAAATACGCCACTAGTAGCGCTTCTGAGATGTCAACTATCTGTCATGGCTGAGACATACGTGTGCTAATTTGATTCAGTAATTTCTATTAATATTATTATTGTGGATTTTTGATCTCGTCCTATCTATTGCGTTTCTTCTGTCTATACTCCTTCTGTCTATATTTATACGGACATTATGTAAGTTTCATAAATTCTACATTGGCCTTTGTTTCAGTTCTTCCCCACTGCTCAACCAGATTGCTCAACTAGTTGAGCAGTTGAGCTGTAGGACATAGTTTGTATTACCGAACATTTTATGCTTTATAGCTCAACAATTTATTGCTCAACTTAGTTTATCAGTAGTAGTCATCCTGTTATTAAATCAAACATATAACCTACTTCTCAACTGCTCTTGAGGCACTGGCTAATCTATTGTTAATAAAGAAAGAAAAGAAAGAAAATACGTTTATTTGCGGCAAACATGACGCATAAAAAAGAACATAAACACACAATAAAAACTAACAAGTTGGGGGTAAACATGCGTCACATTCACGCAAAACGGCCATCGCTCAGCATAATGCTAAGACTCTATACGAGACAGAGCCCCAGCGCTGGTTTTCAGCGGCAGCCGGCGTTAACGTGATGACGTCAACCAGTGTAGCATGCAATTATACACAAATAAATAAAAACAACAATCAAGACAAGAAATAAAATAAACCATAGCAACATAATATGATTCGAGACAAACAACAATCAAAACATGAAATCGAATAAAGCAGTGAGAGCAGAGAGTGTAGGCTAATAAAAAAACAAAAAACCTTTTGGGGGGCACTGTATGTCAGATAAATAATTATTAATTACCTATTTATTCTGCTAAGCAACTTACATAAGCTACAACCAACCTCATTTCAACTCTGAATACTATTAATATTTAAGTAAATAAGTAAGTAGGTGCTAATAGATAAGGTCGAATCTTTATCTAAACTTAGGCATGATAAAGTACACAAGTACTTTAATATATTCGATATTATCAGTACAAATCCTCATATATTGTATTCCAAAGATTTAAGCCCAAAAACGAACTGAATTCATAGAATAACTGCCGGTTTGAAAAGGGAGGCTCATCTGACATACCGGAAACCCAATTCCTTTTTCTTTTTTGCGGATATACGAAGCGACAATGTTACAGTTTTCGAATTTGGTAAGGAGATGTATTCTGTGAACCGCATTAAGATTTTCGAGCGTGAGCATGAGCAAGAGCAATTTCCAGCAATGGGACTGTATAGCCTTAAAACAAGTTATTTAAAATTTTCGTGCAGCACTCATCGACAGAAATACCGACACACAATTCAAGGGGCCTAATACCTATTTAATACATTTATTTGTATTTGACATTGAAAATGTCACTCGTATCACTCATTGTAAATGTTATGTTATTGGTGTAATGAGAGTTTTATTGTTTAGTTTATTACTCCCTTTTTAGATAATTTTAGTCGTGCACTCGTTTTTCCATATCCGCAAACTAATAAATTAAATACATATATTCAAATGGATGGTGAAGATTCGTCTCTGACAACCTCGTGTAAGTGAAAAATAAATAGATACTTAGTATTTATGTGCAGAGTATTCAATTTAATTTAATAGGTGTCTTTTAATAATAGTTTAGTTGCTGACTAATTTATTTATTACGGTTCAGCACCAAGCGAGGACGACGAGATGAAAATCATCGATCATAAAGGAGGAAAAGCTGTGCTTTACAAAAATCATCATTATAATAGACTAAGAGACTACAAAAATGGTCAAACTATACTAAGATGTTCCTTTGATAGAAAAACTAAATGCAGAGGGACTTTAACAGTTAAGGTGAGTTTATTTTTACCAACTAGGTCGGTACAATTTCTGAACTTCTCTTTTTATCGTCTCCTTCTTTATTTTAGGCTAAAAAAATTCTTAAGTCCACGGATCATTCATGTCCAAAAAAAAAATCGTATTTTAGTAATGGTAGAAAAAGATAAACTTAAAAGGCAGCAATGTGTTCTGATCGCCCAATTCCTCAATTGTATAAAGACGCGATACTTCTGATGAAACATGATGGGCATAAAAAGGAAATCATCGATAGTATACCTCTATCGAGCATCAAACATAGTCTATATGATGCTAGATATAAATCGGTTGGAACTACAGAAAGCATTTTCAATAATATACACGAGGTCAATGTTCCAAAAAAATATCTCGAATTCCTTTTAGCTGATTTTCATGACAATCAAACGCGAATTTTTGTGTTTTGTTCTCCTGGAAATAAAGAACAGCATAAAAATGTGAAAGAATTTTTTGTCGATGGAACTTTTAGCAGCTGCCCGAATGCTTTTACCCAACTATTTACTATACATGGGGATATGGGCAGTTCTTTGGAATCAATACATGTTGAGCCATTTATATTTGCGTTAATGTCTGACAAAAAACAGACAAGTTATGAATATTTATTTTATACTTTAAAATTGCAATTACCAGAACTGAATATTGAAAAACTTCATTGCGATTTTGAGATTGGGATGATGAATGCAATAAAAAAAGTATGGCCTACTGTTACTATTAAAGGTTGTTACTATCAGTGGAGTAAAATGATTTGGCGAAACGCTAAAAAATTGGGCTGTCAGAAAACAAAACATGAAAAACGGATCGTTCGTCTCTGCTCCGTGTTGCCATTAATAGGTGAAAAAAAAAATAATGGAAGGTTGGAATTACATTAAAAGCGAATATGAAAATACGAAACTTGAAATGCAGCATTTTTGACGTATGTGGACAACATTTTAAAGAAAAAGGACTTTATAAAAATAATCAGTATGTTAGGAGAGCGACATAGAACCAACAATGTGCTCGAAGGTTGGCATTCAAAAATAAACAAATCTATAAACAAAAACACCAAGACATTGTTGCGATTATTAAAAATACTAGCTGACATTGACGTGCTTGCTGTAGATAAAAGAGCAAACAGGAGAAGAAAGAAGTATATACATAATGATGATATAATTATTTACATACAAATGCAACTAATTAATTCAGAAATTTCAATTGGGTATGCTCTCGAAAAATTACGATAACACTGAACGTGTTATCGCAATTTTAGCAAAAAGAAGTAATATAGGTATAATTTGTTTTTACTTTTAAAATTTCGTCGTTAATTAAAGCGTTTTTCTATGTTCTTTAACTAAATGTTAAAAAAAAAATATTTCTTCTTTCTTTATACAGGATAAGTTCTTGTTAAACGAAAGAAGAAATAGTTTTTTAATTTTAAGATTTCTTAGTAATTAGTTGGTGAAGTATATTAATTACGAGATTTGGAGTTTTTATTTCTAGTCTATAACTATAGTTGTGCAGTTAACTAAAACTGCGGGTATTACCCACTGCTCAACTATTCACAGTTGAGCAATTACCAGTTGAGCCGTTGGTATTACCCACTGCTCAACTTTAAGCAGTTGAGCAATGTAGTTGAGCAGTGGGGAAGAAGCGCTTTGTTTATTGTTCGTCCGTACATTTCCTACTCGAGCTAAAGAGTTTTTCGGCTATCGTGAAGATCCGTCGCATGACATTACAACTCATGTCTCCAAAATCAAAACCCTTTGATTAGATTTGAAAGCTGAACTAATGAAGATAGAAGTCCAACGTCTTAACGTGCTGTCCGAGACACGGGGTCTTGGTATGTAAAGATGGTCATGATCACCCATCCACGGACCAACCGTGGCAAGCGTAGCTTAACCTGATCGATCGACCCGTGCGGCTATTGTTACTTAGCCACAAGTCCCTCTCACTCCTCTCACGAACTTAAGTTAAAATCAGTGATTGAATATTGGAATCGATCTGGAACGATTTTAGACACATTTTTATTAGTACCTACTAACGCCAATTTTCCTTTCTTTATTTTCATATGCTGAATTGATTGATCGGTTTTCAAGCGGTTGATTGACACTTCCCATAACCTAGACCGTAGTTTCTAAGTACTTTGGCCAAAGGCTATGCATTGCCACCCGAGCAACGTGACAATGCTTCTTGGTATTCGTGTACGCTACCTACCGTCTACAGCGATGCGGAGGAATACTTCGGTGCCCTCTTTTTACGTATATAATATCATTTATAAACACAAAGCAATTGAAAAAAAACAGATTTAGTTATTCAAATAATTATAGAAATATGCTCCATTGCAAACATTAAGATAAGATCCTGAGCAGGCTATTAATATAGATTTTACCTCTTAAGAAGTTGTGACCAAACGCTTATGACATCTAACGCCCTAAGTGCATTTGTATTCATAGTTATTTCATCGATAAAGTCGTTTATTGAACAGTCATAGCGCCAATTTGCGAGCATACAGTTTTACTGCTTTTTGATACGCTACTCAAATTTTAATCTCGATTTAATTACTGAAATGAAATTAGCCTCTTAACACGCCATCGGAATTCACAGGAGCATTACGACACTTATATTTACTATAATTAAATCATTGTTTTAATAAGTATTTCACTAAAACCCTGAAATGAAATTAGCCTCTTAACACGCCATCGGAATTAACAGGAGCATTACAACACTGATATTTACTATAATTAAATCATTGTTCAAGTATTTCACTAAAACCCGGACGTTCGTATTTAAATATCATCTTTAAAATCGCGGTGTTTCTTCTTAGAGTAGTCAGTTAGGGAACACCGGCCTACACTGGCCTGCTAAACTAAGTATCACACTTTTTAAATTGGAATAACTTTTTAAGTACACAAGATATACTTTCGAAATAAAAAGGACTCGAAAAGAGTACAATTTTGTATACCTACAAAAACTTCATAGTCGAGAACCTTCTTTAAAGAAATGGCTGAAAAAGCTTTAAAAACAAAAATAATCCTTTTCGAATTACAATTTTACCATTAATTTTTTTTGTTTTGTGTTTTTGTATTCAAATTTTTTCTTGATCGATGAGTCTTGTTACAAAAGCTAAGTTAGACAACAGCACACACATTTTATTTATCATGCCTCTTTCACCTGAAGAATGTGCTAGGATCATGATTTTTCTGGAACTAGGCATCAGTATGCGTCGTACTGCAAAAATGGTGGGTGTGACGTTACGAACGGTCCAGAAGGTGAAGCGAAGGTACGAAGAGACTGGAAACCATCTGAGGAGACCTTGTAATGGCAGACCCAGGTGTACTAGTGCCCGAGGAGACCGTTATATCGTTTCCACTGTGTTAAGAAATCGCCACCTTAATGCAGTTGAAGTCCAGCAACAGCTTCTTCAGATCCGAAGGGACTACATTAGTGACAATACAGTGAGAAGAAGACTTGCTGAAGCAAATCTGAAACCCCGAAGACCAGCGAGTGCCCCCAAACTAGAGAGAGAGCATCGAGTAGCGAGACTGTGATACGCCCGTGAACACATACAGTGTGATGAAGAAGAGTGGTCAAGAATTTTGTTCACAGATGAGTCTCGATTCTCACTTTACACTTCTGATGGAAGGCGAAGTGTCTATAGGCGGCCTGGTGAGCGATACCTTCAAGACTGCTTCTCAGAAAGAGCCCAGTACGGTGGAGGCAGTGTACATGTATGGGCTGGCATATCTTCAGAAGGTCGCACAGAGTTAGTGGCCATGGAAAATGGCACTCTGACTGGGGAAAGATATGCCCAAGAGATTCTTAACGAGTATGCAGGGCCGTATTTAGCAAACATGGGTGATGGATCGATGCTGATGCATGATAATGCCCGGCCACACACGGCTCAGGTCGTGCAAAAGTATATTCAGGAGGTTGGTATCAGCGTGATGGCTTGGCCATCAACAAGTCCTGATTTCAACCCGATTGAGCATGTCTGGGATGAGCTAGGGAGGCTAGTCAGAAGTTGCAGACCACCACCTACCACCCTCATGGCACTAAAACAGGCCCTGATTGAAGAATGGGAGAATATTCTCCAACATCGACTCATGTGACAGTATGCCAAACCGGCTCGAAGCTGTAGTCAGAGCCCGAGGAGGCAATACCAGTTATTAAAAATTAAATAACATGTAAACATACTTATAAATGTTAATTGAGTTTTTTGACACTAAGGTAAAAATGGCTATTTTTATTGTTTTATCTTTTTTTTTAAGTAAAAAATATTACTAATTTATAGTTTACTAGTTTCAAGGAAATCTTGCTGTAAAACGTTTTTTATTTTAAATCTCTAACTTCTATAGTTTAGAAATAATTGAAATTTTAAAAGTGTAGTACTTCGTTATGCAGGCCAGTGTAGTTTTAAAATACACTCATCAACAAATTTAGAGGAACGAAACGAACGAAAAACAAAATAATATCATAGATATTCGTGACAATTAAGTTTATTTAAAATTGCAAACGTTGAAACAAACGATCAAATGAAAAAAAATAACCACACTAAGAAAAAAAGAAAAATAATCTATCTTAAGGATTTAAAGTGGTTTCACTTCAGGGCCCTTTCATTTTTTCCACTCTGTATATGGCATAATCAAGTTAGCAATAAAATCGTGAGAGATTTCGTTCCATTCTTCCTGTAATGCGTTTTTAAGATCTCTAAATTTAGCAGGGGCAGGATTTCTTTTCTTAATTTGTCTTCCAAGCAGGGGGGGCCTTACTCTTCAAACCAATTTTAGTTCCAATCTAAAGCTAATACTATTCCAATGATAATTTTGCAGTCAATACTTTTGAAAACAATAGACAATATTGTTTTCAAGAGTACTGACTGAACATTGAAATTAAATTGGGATTACCCCGCGATTAATTGGGATTACCCCGCGATTAATTTGTTACACGTAAAGTTACGAGTAACTATATTACGGGCTACAATACTGTAGTTCAACTCATTACGATAAGCCGGTAAAAGGTCTTTAAAATGCTTTATCCTTTATATAACAAGGATAATAAATAAATATGATATAAACAGTTGTTTAATTGATTAATTGTAAAGTTATAATTCATTTAGGCGTAAGAAAATAAATAAAATTAATCATAACTTTGGCGTCATGCGGTAAGATTTGCCTACACTACTAAAAAAAAGACTATGCATACAACCACTTACTTGACTTTATCTTTGAAATTGGAGTAGTTTAGTATAAAGTCAAGTGGTTTTAGAAGTGAATTTGAAATGCAAGTTTGTTTATAACAATATTGTTCGCGTTTGATTCATTTTTAGTAAGAAATAATTATTGTCCGTTGTGTTACTTAATCAATACTTATTACAGTTTTAAACAAGTGGTAAGTAAATAGATATACAACTATAATATCTCAAGTAATGTTTTACTTATTACAGTTTTAATTAGTGAAATATTTTTATTTTGTCAATGTAGTTATTTTCTTGGTTTAAGTTTTTATACGTATAAATTATTTGGTACAAATGATAAAAGTATTCCAATTTGAGTTACAATGATAAACCTCAAACAAAATAAAAGTTGGCAACATTTCTCGCAGTATGAAAGAAAGCTATAGTACGCAATAATTACATATAAATAAAAGAAATTCTAAAATAATGATTCCAACATTTTTTTAATAGCCTTTAATGTTTGTGGCCAATACGCATGACTTCAGGAGAGTTTAAACCGTTTTTTTGCGTTCCTCTTTTTTCCATGAGTGTATAATTATTTATGTGTGTATGTATTTTAAACCAATTTTCAGAAGTAAATTATCATTTATGTTTTATAGGCTATTTTGATAAATAGCCTTAAAATATAAATGACTGAGAAACTGAGAAATCTCTAAGAGGTTAAAGAGAGTAATTTCTAAGAGTAAATAAAATGTGTAACACCGTATAGTCAGGGAAAAAATGTCGGGCATGCCATACACATTTTCTCCACGTTTTAGCCAAACTTAGCGCCTATAACTTTAATTGACCAGCATATTAGGTTATGTCAGCAAAATTAAAAAAAAAAAACTCTATTTTTTTTCCCATTAATAAAGTTAATGACGTGTGATGAGTGACGTCTCCGAGTGCAGTTTGACTATGATTTGAATATAATCATCTAAAGTCGTCATCATCATCATCTGCCTAGCCTTTCTTTTCCCATTAATAAAGTTAATGACATGTGATGAGTGACATCTCCGAGTGCAGTTTGACTATGATTTGAATATAATCATCTAAAGTCATCATCATCATCTGCCTAGCCTTTTCCCAACTATGTTGGGGTCGGTCTAACTGGATGCAGCTGAATACCAGCAATTTACATGGAGCGACTGCCTATCTGACCTCCACAACCCAGTTACTGGGTAATACGATACCCCTTGGCAAGACTGATTGTCAGACTTTCGGGCTTCTGACGACCCGAAACGACTTTCATAGATCCTCGAATGACAGCCGGGACCAACGGCTTAACGTGCTTTCCGAGGCACGGAGGGGTCTTGGTATGTAAAGATGGTCACCCATCCACGGACCAACCACGGCAAGCATAGCTTAACCTGATCGATCGACCCGTGCGGCTGTTATTACTTAGCCAATCATTTAAAGTATGTTCTTTTATGACTTAGATCATGTATCCAACTTTTGGTTTAATTCAGCGACGCATTAAAATCCTCCCCAAAAAACTTGATTACCCATTTTAATAACATTTTTTCACACAGATTCACAACACGTAATTCTTATTTTTTTTTTTGTCAATATTATTAGTTATCTATTATAGACCTCATCCATCGCTTTCCATAAGGCATGACCGAAAAAATATATTAATTTTCGAATAAATCTAACGTAATATGACACCCTCTAGATCCCCTTTAGAGAGTATTTTTTGAAACTTTATTATTTACTTAGGTATTATATAGGAATGAGAATTTGCATGTAAACTAAATATTAGCTTCACGTATTTAATACTATTTCATAATTTATTTTGTTACATTCACGTATTTCATACAATTACATAATTTATTTTATTATTAATATAGATGCAAGCAGATTAATTAATTGCGGTTCTTTGGAAAATGTCGGTAATACCACTCGGGTTAATGTGTTTATGGAAAATTTGATTCAAATTCGACGAAAGGGATAATGAAATGAAAACATTAATTATGATAGATATTTTATCTATATAATTCATGTTTTCAATACACGGCGCGAATGCAATTTTATTAAAATGTAATCGGTTTTATTGCGCTGAACAGCGTAAGCACTCGGCGTTTCTCAACTGGATTGACGCTTGTGACCCCAAAGCTCCGGATCTGAGCTCTAAGAAGAGAGCCTTCAACCATGCTGCCAAGTCCTACAAAAAGGCGCTAAAGAAGGCTCGCTTCGACCGCATCACCCATATTGGCAAAAAGCTCTCTGCGCAGCCGTCCGGTAGCAGATCTTTCTGGTCCCTTGCCAAATCGGTCGAAGCGAACTTCTGTCGGCCCACACTGCCTCCGCTGGTCAAACCAGATGGAACACAGGCTCATACGGCGGGAGAGAAAGCAGGTCTCTTTGCATCTCTCTTTGTCCACTATTCACGTCTTGATACTGGTAGTGCTACTCCACCGAATTTGCCTCACTGCGACACGTCGATGCATGAGGTTGGCATTAGGAACAAGGAGGTTCTAAGAGCACTATGTCGTCTGGACGTGAATAAAGTTAGTGGACCAGATGATATACCAGCGATTGTTCTCAAGGCTTGTGCGCCCGAGTTGTCTTCTGTATTGACACGCTTGTATCGCCACTCATTTGGGACTGGTATAGTGCCCAAGTCCTGGAAGTTTGCCAACGTGCAGCCCGTGCCCAAAAAAGGTAATCATGCCGATCCTAGCAACTATCGGCCGATTTCAATAACCTCCATACTCTGCAAGATTATGGAGCGCGTGTTGAACTCGCGTCTCATGGCATTCCTGGAAGGTAACGATCTCCTTAGTGACCGACAGTACGGGTTTCGCCGCAATCGGTCTACTGGGGACCTACTAGTGTATGCCACTCACTTGTGGGGCGAGGCCCTCGAGAGGAATGGTGAAGCGATTGCCGTCTCCTTAGACGTCTCGAAGGCCTTCGGCAGGCTATGGCACGCTAGCCTTTTGAGTAAGCTTCCAGTGTACGACATTTCTCCTGGTCTGACTGGCTGGGTAAAAGACTTCCTGAGTGAACGGTCTCTCCCAGTTATTGTCGACTGATGCTCATCGGAGCCCATGACGACTAATGCCGGTGTTCCTCAGGGGTCTGTTCTCTCTGCAACTCTCTTCCTGCTGCATATCAACGATCTGCTGATGCCCGGAATCTATGGGTATGCAGATGACAGCACAGTTGTAGAGAGATACCTGCCGAGTGCTCGGGCTTGTAAAGAAGTAATCCAGTCCGAAAGAGAGGCTATGGTGGAGCGTACGAATGTCGCACTTTAGGCAGTCTCCAAGTAGGGCAAAGCAAACCTTGTGGGATTCAACGCCGCCAAAACACAAGCGTGTCTGTTCACCGCCAAAAGGAGCCCGTTCACTCTGGCTCCTGCTTTTCAGAATGTATCCTTGGAGCGCACCGACCGCCTTCAGCTCTTGGGAGTTGAAATTTCCTCAAACCTAAACTTTGGGCGGTTCATCGAGTCCAAAGCCATGGCTGCTAGAAAACTTGGCGTTCTTGCAAAGGTCCGGTGGTACTTCACACTGAGACAACTTCTAATGTTATACAAAGCGCAGGTCCGATCGTGTGTGGAGTACTGCAGCCACATATGGGCTGGTGCTGCAAAATGCCATCTAGCAGCATTGGACTCAGCGGAGAGGCGTGCGAAGAGGCTAATTGGTGATCCAGATTTGGTTAAGACCAATCTACATAGCCTGCGTAGCCAGCCTTTCGGTATTCTATAGGATGCATTCTGGAGAGTGTGCGCAGGAATAAACAACGGTTTATACCGCGAACATCGAAGGACTGGAACAATTTGCCTGCAGCGGTTTTCCCGTCCGATTATAATTTAAGTGTCTTCATGGCTAGAGTGAATAGGCTCATAATAAATTAGAGCGCTTTACCATCAACGATTGTATCACTGCTTTCCATCAGACGGGATCGCAGTCAAGCACTAGTTAATATCAATAAAAAAAAAGATAAATCAAACTGCGGCAAAGTTAGTCATAAATAAGAAACCTATTTACGTGACTATGAAACGATTTTCTTTTTAATAAGCGACCCGCCCCTTCTTCGCTCGATTTTTACTACTTTACAAAACATCGAGATTTCTTTATTATATTACCTACTAAGTATACACACATTTAAAACCTTCCGGAATAAATAAATGTTGAAAGCTGCATCAAAATCTACTGTGTAGTTGTAGAAGGGCGAAGCGGTCACACAATCAGACAGAAAAGCGATTTAAATTTATAATATTTTTACATATAGATTTCTCTAGCGAATTAAGTAGTTTTTTCAAGGTGAAATACGCTATATTTTTGTCCGCTTTTCGTAACGTCAAAGGTCTTCAGATTCTCTTTTACACAAGTGTGTAAAAGAGAATCTGAAGACCTTTGAAAACACGCTTTCAATCAGATATAAATATATCTGATTGAAAGCGTATTGTTTACAGCGTGGTCGAGTGAAGAGGGCGAGTAAGTCGCAAAAATGACCCTTATGTTATACTATTTTGCTAGCGACCCGCTCCTGCTTCGCATGGGGGCAATGGCATCATTTCAAAACTTCCGAGATTTCTTTGCTACATCCAAGTTAAATATTAGTGTAATTTACTCATAAACCAGCTGGAATGAATGGTCTTTTAGGTCTAAGCGGTCACAAAAGTGACTTTGTTTTTATATATAGAACCATTAGTGCAAAATTATTATTAGAATACACAAAAGTAAAGCATATGAGAGAAAATCGCACTTGTGCACTTGATGACAGACCCAGACTGTCATCATATCTGCGACCACTGAAAGTAATTTGGTGCAAAAAAAATACGAAAGAAAAATAGGTTGCAATTATTTTGTTACTGGTTAATTACCTGTCCTTGAATTTGATGAGTGGCAAACGGATTGACGGCGACTGGCGACGACTGGTGGGGCAGCGCGCTGTGTGGCGAACACCCGGGTGGACTGCGTCCCATACTTCCGCACGCGCCCGCGTACCCCAGCCCGCTCGGCGACTGCGTTAGCCATGTACTGGAAACGTTTACACTCGAACAGTGAATGCTTGAAAGCAACGAGTAATTTTAAACAAAGCTTTTAAGAACGCAAGGCCTTTCTTTGAATCTCAATAAATAGATTAAAGCGGTTCGCTCATTGATACGTAGTTACTTTGCTGGCAATACTTATAACAGTGTTTTGCAGTCATTTTTAACAAGCTTCTATTTGCTTGACTTGGTAACTAACTACGAGTAGCTAAAACTTTTAACCTACTTCTAACTGACGTATCGAAATTAATGTATGTAAATTAAATTGATATTTAAGTAATGTAATTTGTATGTACTCGTATATGTAGTTTGGAAAAAAACTATAATTTGGGATCTTAGAGCTGATATGATGATGGAGCCAGGAGGTAGATAGTGGAACTCTTCAGTGTCCACTAGTAAACCCCTCGATGTTGGGCTCATATGATTTGTTTTGTAATTGAACATAATTTACGTTTGTATACCTAGTGCCAGTGGTGGACAGTGACTTCAGCGCTTACAAAATAATTTTGGAAGATCGTCCATATCAAAATATAATCGTATAGTACGAAAACCAGCCAACTACTACAAAGGGAACTATGAAGAGGTAGCCTCGTCAAAAACGACATCTGTTCCAACAATATATTATGAACAACCATAATATTCACTAATAAATGCACACATGGTCACTACGATACACAAAAAATTGGACGAAAGGCTTTTTCCTTGACATTTTATGCCTGCCTATATAAAAGTGTCCCTTCTTCAGTATGTTCTTTTTAGGGTTCCACTTTTAATTTTTAAATATTTCTTAACAGCAAGCGGATCGGATTTCTCATGGGCAAAAATTACGAATTCCATAAAAAACTTTAGACGAAAGTTTTTTAAGCGTAGGTTTATGGGATGAATTGACAAAAATCCCTCCAAAATATGCTTCTAGATCAAGACAAGTTAGACAAGCCATATGCCCCAAATGGGTTTTCCCATCGGCAAAAATAACGAAATTCCATACAAACTTTCGTCCCTTATGTAACTCGCACACGGACTGATGCATCTCTTTCGTGCCGTTACGCAAGAAAAATAGAAGAAAAATAACACTTCACTTTGAAACGAACAATGATAATAGCGTGTTAATGATATATATATATATATATATTATATGTATTTTTTTTAATAATTTAATGTAAAGTGATAACTGATAACCTATGTAACAAACGGGTTTTTTCCATATACATTTAGTTTGTTGTGATCATCAAAGGCCCTTACCGTCAGTATGTAAATTAATATTGCAGGTAATCTTACGTTAAGATAATAAAACCTTAAATAACATTGCCGTTTGTTGACATACACATCCACTTTGCGTTTAAAACGCAGCTTCTTAAAACCTACGAAGATTTATTATCGCTGTAATGAAAACCTTGAACAGTCTCTAAAGTCGCCGTAGCATGGACAGTAGATAAAGCGAACAAACTCCGCCCATCTTACCTGCCTTCGACCAATAGCATATCGGCCTTTCAACAATTGTTTCCCACTATTGAAATCCATTATTATTTCTTGCATGTCTTAGCCATCAACGTCATTACCTCTAATTTTATAGGTACCTACTACTACTACCAACAAGTTCCCACACAATGCACGCTGGATTATGTCACTATTAAAACATGTACTTACAATAAGATTTTAATTCTTAGAGATTTCTAAGAACACGAGGTTGTCGTCGTGTGGAATGTAGACGATCATTGTGCAGATTGACATTCTAAAATGCTGCACTGTAACTACCCACCCTTTTTGATAAGTGGACGATGGCATTCGCTGTGTATTACCTAAGTGACTGATTGAGTTAATTATCAGGCATTTATTTGTAATTTATGACCGGGATGAGGCAGCGGGAGAGGTCTATGTCTAGCAGTAGACTGCAATAGGTTAAGTTGATTGATTGACTGACGAGGCAGTAAAAGCAGCAACCGCAGAAGCCGTAGCTTCTCGTAAATATTTTTCCGGTAGTCATAACCTTTGAAGGCTTTGTGAAGTGACAAAGTATGAATAATTAATTAGGAAAAGCATTTTTTTTGTTTAGCTCAATCGGTTCTTACAATATTCTTCTTCTTTTCGTGTCGATGGTATTCTTCATCGGTATTTTATATTGTTTGAGCCCAGTAGGGTGGGCCACGTTGATTGCGGCATCAGTGGGTGGGTATTCATTAAGTCATCCAAGGTGCAGGTGAACGGGCACCTAGGGCACTCCAGCAAGTGGGGCATGGTCTGATTAGAGAATCTTTACAATACACTCGAGAGACTACTATTTAAAACTTAGCTTGCACAATATAATACACTATAATAATAAGTATAATGTGTGTATTTAAATGTAGTTGCCTCGATATAAGTAGCTGATATCAAATCGGGCAATACTTACGATATCTCATGTGTTATATAAGATACTCGTACACTATTTATCAAAAGGACAAACACGTTTGATAAACTTTCAAAAGTTCGAATTTTCAACCAATTAAATAAGTATCTCGCACTTATCAAATATATTCTACAGATCGTACATTGTTTATTATATTCTGGTTTACCTACTATCCGTCTTATCACTATTGTCAATAAGGTCAAAGTTAGATACACCTGAATGTATTAGTCAATGTTATTATGACATTCATTGATAACTGTCTAATTGAAACAGTCAAGGAAATCGGAAATAAAATTCTTTAGCAACAATATCAGTAAATTATTAGCATTTGTTTTGTAAACACTAGTATGAGAAACGTAAATATTTATTATAATTAATATGTAATAATAATGTCATAGTGTTAACACGCCCGTTTGAATTATAACATAAGCGATGTGAATAATTTTCAATATAAATGTTGATAAATGTATGTCAATCAACTCGGCCCAATTTATATGATTATAATTATCTCAGTCCAATACTGGACCGTAGTCCTCTCCCAAGCTGCGCCAGAACACCTTTTTAAGGTCGTGGGTTCATCCCGCTGGGCAGGCTATGCTTGTCGATAGTCGGTCTCCACTTCAGAACTCGTTTTGACTGGCCATTGGTCCTCTGACAAACATCACCAGCCCACTCCTGCCACTTCAATTTGCTAATTCTGCAAGCGCTATGTCGGTAACTCCAGTTCTTTGCCGGATAACTGCATTTCTGATTTTATCCTTCAAAGAAACACCGAGCACAGCATGGTCCATAGCGCGCTGAGTGACCTTGAGTTTTGCGGGCCAACCCTACCCTCAGTGTCCAAATTTCGGCACTACGAGTAGGTTAGTTGTAGTTGACACGATATTTTTATTTTTTTGTAGGTATGTTATGCGCGGCCTAATTCGCATTTTTTACTTTCCCCTACTAACGTCAACACCCGCTCCCTACTTCATAAAGAGTAGTTTTGGAAAATTATTCATTACAATCTTTATTATTTACTTACCTTAAAAAAATCGTTTTATACCGAAGGAATATCTTTCACACAAACTGTTTTTCCCTTTTTCAACCCGATAGGGGTAGATTTAAAAACAATAATTTTGTTTGTTTCCATCATCTACTACGAATATTTTCCAAATGTAAAAAAAAGAATATTTGGCAAGTAGTACTAAAAACTTAATAACCCCTTTTTACCGGGATCGATTTTGAACAGTAGTTATGGTCGAGAGGTTGATTTCCAATAAATTTAAAATGTTCAATAACTCCAAAAAAAAAAACCACTTTGGACCTTAAGCTATCGGAGTCAATAATGTTCCAAATTATGTTGCTTTAGTGTCACCTGTTGCAAGGAATGCACCCAATTACCAATCAACCTGTATAGATGATTATTTTTATTCTTTTCAAATTTTTTTACCTAGTAGGTATATTAATGAAATACTGAATGAACATAAAATATAACAAACATAGATTTAACGACAATTCCAATTTGCTGAGATAGTTTGGGCATGAGCGCTCATAAACATGCATACTTTAGTCAATTACTTTTTACGACACTTTTTCTAATTCTGTTTCATAAAATATTCATTCTATTTTTATTAATCGTAAGACGACTCTGAATCGAATTAAATTATTTCCTAACCAAAACCCACGAAAAATCAAGTTCGGTTTCAAAGTAATCATTACCTATATTTTATTTAAAAATAATGATAACTCACGTGTCATATCGAGGGTATGAAGGTGGATGATACGGTGAACCGGATCCGAAATAATTCCTGGCCCCGAGGGGCAGGGGCTGCATGTGAGGTGGTACGTGTTGACCGACGTGTGCCACGTGATACCCGTCTCCGAACAGTGTTTTGGAGTAAGGGGTAGCTCGAAATGGCCTCTTCATCCTCCGCCGTCGCCTGAAGTTCCCATTTTCGAACATCTCGCCGCATTGAGGATCTAAAACAATACTACACTCACCACCCAAGAGTCTATAAACATGGGAGCAGGAATACATCGCAAGCAATTCGCTTTCTAAGGTATGAAATATGAGATGATGGTGAATGATCGCGTAGCTGTCAGCAGTAATTCGCATTGCGTTAATGCAAACAGAACACTCAAAAGAGATGGAGGCAATTTTTGTTTAAGAACAATCTTGGTGGTATTTCAATTTTCAATGTAAATTAACAATTGTACATGAAAATTGATACAATTAAAAAATCAAAATATTTTGCAACTTCTAAACAGGTAGTAACTTACCAAGGGTCCAATAATTTCCCTTACGCTCACCACCACCTTCTCTTGGTACTTTTATGAAACATTCGTTTAGACTTAAATTATGCCGAATTGAATTTTGCCACCCTTTCTTATTCTTCTCAAAAAATGGAAATTCCTTGGTGATGTAAGCGTAAATTTCACTTAGCGTAGCGCGTTTAGTTTGGCTGTTTTGTATTGCCATCGTGATGAGAGCCACGTAAGAATAGGGAGGCTTCGTAAGTGCTTGCGATGTCGGCGTGGTAGACTGCGGCTTCATTTCCGAGTTGCCAGGGCTTGCTGGGGTCGTTGACTTAGATTTACTCTTTGTTTCAGTGTTGCTAGAACAATACACATACAGTTGATATTATTATTATTTAATTCATTCAATTTAATTCGTTTATTGGTACGAAAGTTAGGTCAAGCGACAATCAATTTAAGAAGCAAGTCGAAAAAGAAAATGTATCTTACTTATAACTTGGCAATATTACACAAGTCTTGTAACTTTAGTAGGAACAAAGCTCGAAGGAAAAATACTAGGTAGACAAGTAATTTAATAATAAATTCAATATCAAAACCAACCTGTTGTTAGAATTGTTATCTTCTCTTGGAAGTGTTGGTAATGAGAGGGTTTGGTACACTCGCGATAGCTCTTCTTCCCCTTTGACGCTTTGAGAATTTGCTGCGTCCGCGTTGCTTTCCTGGAGGCATATTCTATTGTCGTACGGCGAACCTATACAACAAGAAAAACGAACATTCATGAAATTGCTATAACCATTCCCAAAACTTAGGATCAAAACAATATTTCGCAATAATACATATTGTGAGCTTGCTTAGTAACAATATTATGATTGACACTTTAATTTACATTTTCAGTGTCGATTTGATCAAATGTAATATAGAACAATCATAAATCAGAAGTCAGAAATGTACTGTGGACTATATATCAGAAAAAAACTGTTCATGAACAAGATGATAATTCTCGCAAACCTACTTTTACAAAGAACTAACCTAGGTAGGTAACTGTTTTTTTTTAGCTCATTAGGCACCCATTAATAACCCATATGATTATTGTTATAATCATTCAATAATTTGAAATATCAGTTGTTCATTAATTTGACAATCTCTTATTTATTACTTTAACTAAAATTGCATGAAAATAAACGCTTCCTTCAAAAAAATATATCGAATTCATTTTTTCAATCCTTCTTCTGGGTTATATTTACGACTAGCTTTTGGCCGTGGTTTAGCAAATTATCACACGGGAACGTGTTACTGGAACAAAAATTATCACACGGGAACGTGTTACTGGAACAAAAAGTATCCTATGTCCTATTTCAGGTCACCTGGGTGCCAAATTTCATCTAAATCCGTTCAGCATTAAGGCAAGTTACAGACAGCAGTACGATTCTGTAACCATCTCACCGTGAAAATTTAGGTGAAGTGAGCGTGGAGTGAGCTATCATTCCAACTAATGCTAGGGATTGACACTATTGACAGCTCACTCTAAGCTCACCTCACCTAACTTTTCACGGTGAGATTTTTACAGAATCGATCGGCAGGACTTACTTTCGCATATAAAATATTATAATATGGAGGTACTCCATAGTATAATATTTTATATGCTAAATAAAGTAAGTCGTTCGATAAGTATCTTAACCAATTTTTGAAGCCATCCAATGTGTACAGTCCCTAATTGCTTACAAATGCTGAGTGCTAGTGTGCAACAAAAGTTCTGTTTAAAGTACATACAATATACATTATTGTTATTATGTTGTAACATTTAACACTTGAGATTTAGCCAATCTTACGCGTACGTGCCTCCCGATACGGGTTTCTTGGAATTCGTCGCTTAACGTTGTAGGTAGCTAAACATGCACACAACATACTTTTATAGGTACTACACGTGGCCATGGTAACATTGGTAACTAAGCTACTTATCCGATTATTTTTTGTAAGTATACAATGTTTGAAGCTTCAGAAATATAAATTAGAAATAAGGTGCTGCATAAGAAACAGAAATTATAATAACATTTTCGGTTCCAAAAATTTTTGAATCATGGTTATGTATGAAAAGCAGAATCTAAGATACAAAAATTCTAAAAAGCTAAATAAAAAGGTATGATTTCCACACTGCGCGTGTAGAAGAATGCGTCAGACAGACGCCGCACGCCGATGTAGTTGCATATCGGATTCGAGCCGAGCCGCGAACACCGCAAGGTATTGTGTCGCTTATAGAACAATGCGTCGTATTTATAAAACATTAAAAGCCGGCGTATCGTTCGTGAAATTAATAACAAATAACAATTGTGAAACGTTAGTTCGGGAGCAGTGCGAATTACCCATGCCGTTGAATAACTGGCTTCTGAATGTTCAACGAGTTGTGGGACTCATCTCGACTACAAAGCAATAAAAGAGTCTGTACCAACCAGTATCCAAATTAGACCCAATATTACTCGTTTAATATTTATCAAACATATAAAGCTGCTATTGATACCAGCACGCGACGACTATTACACATTTAGATTAATTGTATGAAATTTTCTGTAAGCTCGTTATTTCAATGTAGATTAATTAATTTTGTTCCTAAATATGACGCCCACTTATTCGATTAGTTGTAGTTATTTTGGTCAACCACAATCAACACAGCCAACATGTGATTTGTGGTTTACTGACGAGATCTTGATGACTTTTATAGTCAATGTTACGTTTTTTTACTCTATAAGATACTCGCTAAACCCACAGTTCCGTCCGTGTTGATTTGTAACGTACCTACTAAAACTTAGCCAGACTCGTGACCCTAACTAAGCAAGTTGGACATCCGACTTGAAACGGACACGACAAGATCGAGAGTCCAGTCTTTACAAGAAGCAAGCTTACGGCACCAACATTCCACAACGCAAATGCAGTCCAATCTGGCAACCCCCTCATTCCTCTGCAGTGATCCAACCAGATAACCTTGTTCTACACCGATATTTTTTAGACACTGGTTCTGAATAAAGTTGCTAATTAAAATCACACAATTGGGAGTAGTGGTGGCCCAGTGGTAATTCTGACAAGCGCTTTGTGAAAATTATTTCATCACTACTGCTCTCAAAACGGTGAAGAAAAACATCGTGAGGAAACCGGCATGTCCTAGAAGACATGTGACATCTATCAATCCGCACTGAGCCCGCGTGGTGGGTTACGACTCTCTCTCACAGGGAGGAGGCCTGTGTGCCAGCAGTGGGAACAGTATAGGCTAATTATGTACATAACACTCGTTCAACATTTGCACGAATAAGACGAAAGCAGTGCTAATATCATTGTTGTATTGGATTATGCACCTAAAATGCTCACAGATGGCTTATCGCCACACCTGTAGAGTTGTGGAGTTGCATAATGTCGATAGACGTTTTTATTTTTTTGGTTTTCTCTTTTACATTATGCTGGTAAACCCACACGATTAAAACAAGACTGCTTCGCCTATATCTATACCTATTATCTAGTATAAAACAAAGTCGCTTTTTGTGACTGTCCGTGTGACCGTTTAGATCTTCTTAATAAATGGAATTTGATGCGGTTTTCACCAGATTTTGCGGATTTTAGAGTATTTATTTCGAGAAGGCATGTGTAATGTAATTCATTGTGTGTGTCCCGTGTCAAATGGCAAAAACGGAGCCTTTATAATTTCGTCCTGTCCGTCAGTCCGATGACACAGACATTTTACTCGGGAGACTATTAGAACTACATAGATGAACATTGGAAAGAAGGTGTAGCGCACCACAACAAACAAAGTTGTAGTTAAATTACGAAAAAATGTATACAGTAAACATGTTACCGAGGGATGAAAAAAAGATGATAATGTATCTAATCTAAGTGATTTTTATTTATGTCAAAAGTTCAATACTCAATACTCAATCATCAAGAACAAATCAGATTAGATCATCAAGTTTTTGAGGTGTTTATTTATTTAACCATTTATGTACACACATATATAAACAGACAAGAAAAAACAGAACAGAAAAAGAAGGTGATGCTTATTTCATAAGAAATCTCTTCCAGCATACCTGCGATAGGAAAATAGATACAGAGATGTACCTACATAGACAGCGTGAGAAAAAATAAAGGAGACAAAAAATAATACATAAAAACAAATAACAATTATATAGATATAGAAGTATAGAGATATTTTCGGCTACAACCGCAGAAATAACTTTGCTTTTTTGATACTATGAAATACAAACTTATATTTGCGGGCGATAAAACCAGTACTGTACATGCGTACCTATACATCCAAACTACGGAACCCTTCACTGTACGTGATCTGACACGCACATGGCCAGTTTGGGCTCGATCTCGCTTAAAATATACGAGTATAGAACAGGAGCTCGTGGTTAAATAACAACAGCCCCACGGGTTTATCGTCATGGTTAACCAATGCTTGCCGAGGTCGGTGGATGAGTGACCATCCATTACATACCGAGCCCCATTCGTGCCTCAGAAAGCACGTTAAGTCGTTGGTAGATTCCGACCGAATTTACTTTTATTTTTTCGGCTATTTTGCAAACTCAAACTCGTGTGTCTCAAACGCATGTTCGTGTTATTCTTCTGCAAACAAAACAACCGTTTGGAAGGGCGCAACTAGAATCAACAGCTTCTATTTTTTATCTTCTATTTTCTTGTATAGACAGTGCGACTGGTAATTTGACGTATTCCTTACAGGACGTGACAGTGGGATCCATTTGCAACAATTAAGCACCCATAATGCCTAGGTGAAAATTCATGGGATTCGAGAAAAATCCCATTTTAATATTTTTTTGGAAATTTCCCACAATTCGTCACTAAATATCACTTTTCTCTAAATTCTCTAATTAAAAATTGCTTTTATTGCTATTCCGTTAGGTACCTAATACCTTAAAACACCTTTTGGTGTAACCAAATTTTCTAAAACATTAAACAGTTAAAGGAAGAAGTTTATTAACTATTTTCAAAAATCTTTCAGTTATCTAACGAGGTACATAAAATAAAATAATGTTTAAAAGTGCCAATGAAACAGTCGATTATGCTGGCAAAGATCGAATTTGCAAAATGTTGAAATATTAAAAAATTGTGTGATAACCGAATTATTTTACTGGTTTATGTTATCCCTTTACCTCCTCACCGCCCAGCAATTATTCCTATGTTGTGTAGACAGGCCGTCGGGACCAAGTCGCAAGTTAACAAACCACTTTCGAGTGGTTGCTATTACTCGTAGTAGTCGATGAGCTAATCACTGATCACATGTCGCTTAGTTCGCGTGTTTTTAAACTACTGCGCACGTACAAACTCTTAAAATTTGAACATACTTCGGTTTTTTATGCTTTGACAAAGAATCTCTTATTTATCATGTGATTAGCCTGCAATGTACACTCTTCACATCATATTTTTGTCGTTTAGAGAAAGATCAAGAAAAAGCATTGCCTTAATCTTTGCCGACGGATTGGTGATTGTTGCTAATAGTAGAAAAGAGTTCACTGCTGCCAACTTTATGCCTATGAAAACTTTTTATAAAGTAATGGTGCAACCTTTCAATCAATTTACTTAATCTATCACAATTCACAGCTGGACCTTGACCTCACTTGAGCTACTTGCATGCCATAAAATGATGTGCTTCTCAAGCCCTTTAAGAAATCATGAATGTGGTAGCTGTTGGTTACTTAGAGCATCTTAAGTCGTCTGGTACTGGCAATGCACGTTTTAGTAAACAATTATTTATTTTACAAAAGTCTCAAAATGTTATGTTTATTAAAGAATTAAGTGTTTGTACGTGCACAGCAGCTTAATGACATGCGAACCAAGCGACGAGTGATCAGTAATTAGCTAATCGACTACAAGTAATACTAACCACTCGAAAATTGCGACTCAACTTGCGACGTGGTCGCCTGGAAGGAATACGTCAAATTACCAGTCAGTGTATACTTATTCTATTTTGTTGTGTCAAAAGTCACTCGTACGCAAAATACGCGTATTGACGTGGAGTTGCGGACACCAGCCCGTATTACCTATTACCTACCTAAGTGTAAAAGTGCCTTGTCTACTTGAAATAAATGATTTTACTTTCACTTTGCACAGGATTCTATAGGCGAGATGTATATTGACGCTTATTATTGATTTTACTGACGGCAAAAATAAGTTGTGTATTTCATTGTAATTTTCGAAAAGTTATTTCAGTATATTCTCTAAAAGGTATTTGGTAACCGAAAATATCCCCTGTCGCAAAAACTATAGGATCCAACAATACCCCACACGCTTATGTGTTCATTTAGATGGATAGGAGGAGAGTCAGTGCTAATTATTTTTTTCGTAATTTCGCTTCTCCATTGTTTTATGCTGCACAGAATATACCTACTTAACAATTTTCATCGATATAGTGCAAATAGTCTCGAAGAAAATGGATTTGTAACATCCTGACAGAAGGCCATGATGAAATCATAAGGGTTCTGTTTTAGTCATTTGACTACGGAACCCAAAAAAGTATCTTAGCATCTTTCACGTAACTAACAAAAACAATGATAGTACGATGTCGTCACCATCGTCACCAGCCGCAGAGATGGAAAAAAATTGTAGCCCCCTATTAAGGTAGCAATTACGGTGACTATACCCTGAGGCAAGTAACATAATATTTTCGCCCAATTAGCGACCTATTTGTATATATATGGGGTGAAAAACCCTGAGGCAGATAGAATTAAACACCTGGTTACGAAGGAAAAAGAAGTCAGGTTGATTTGAAAATAAAACGTAAACAGTCATTAATCTCTAGTAAGATGTTTGGAATTGCTGAAAAAGAGTTTCGGTATTGTTTCTAAATAACGCTAGTTACATTTGTAAACCAACACATTTAGGTAATTTGTACGATTGAGTTATCTTTGCGACGATTTCGAAACTAATATCTGTGTGAAATAATTTGCATTTTTTATCGATTAGCAGTAGTCTCATTGAATTAAGTAGAAGTTGAAGAAGAAGAAGAAGTAAACCTAAAACTTTTATATAGTAAACAATAATTATAGTTTACTATAGTGTTTTTGTACGAGTACGTAATCCATTTCCAGCGTAGCTTATATTTCCAATGAATCGCAAACAAAGACATATTAAAAAGGAGGTAATAGTAGCCTTTGAGACTTACGCTAAATAGTAGAACTCGAGCCTCCGGCGTTACTTAACGCGTCTACTGATAATGGCGTCGATACCCAACTCGTACAAAAGGTAATTGTTCTCTCAAACAATAAAGTTTAATAACGTAAGGTTCTAGGTAAGGTGTGCATACGCATTGTGGGCCGCAGTAACGCACCGATGACGGGCGATCGGTGTTATAGCATAAAATAAGTTTTAACTACGCGTTAATCTGATGGTTTAATGTTAGGTAGCACCATAATGACCTCTACAGCAATTTTAACTTTTAACAACAGCATTAATACATGTCCATTCCGTCAGTCTGAATTCCATTGAGCGAATAGAAAGGTAGGTATTTACAAAATGACTTCGTTTTTCTGTTGTAATTATTGCCTAGCACCCCATTTTACCAATAAATATCTTGCTAAATGTTTTACGATTGCGCGACTCGCAACGATGGATGAAAACGCAGTATCCATCCTAAACTTCAGCAGCAATAAAAATATTGTTATGATATAAATTAGAGTATGCTTGAAAGTCTTCAAATACCAAAGTATCGTAAAATCATGGCGCATATCGCACTTTTTATTGTAATTGGATTGAATTATGAACAGTTTGCAACAAGAGCACTGAGGTTAAGGGGACGCGACCCGAGCTGACGTCAGGGGCTCGAAGAGATCGTTGCGCGCCCACGCCCGCTAGATACGAACGATGTCGTTCTTTTAGATAAGCCCAATGCTTGAGTTAATCACATGTTATTTAACTAGTTGGTACAATTTACGGTTTGGTGTTAACTATGCAAATACTTTCCGAATAATACAAAAAGAAAAACAGACAAATGCTTGTCGAACCAGATACAACACCAATATTCCGTGGTTGGGATGAATATTTACGAATACTACTATATTACTGTGCTTGGTTCTACGAGTACACACCGCAAAAATAAGCTTTCATTGTAATTCTCGAAAACAATTTCAGTGATTTGATTTTAAAAGTCTTTATTATGTATGCATATAATAAGATCTTATTCTAATTGTCAACCATATACATAGCAAGTTCTTAGGCTAATTTACCTTCACAACATTTTACACTGAGTTTACTATTCTATAAACATTCTATAATAAGTCCATAAAAACACACTAACATTCAAAGAGCACAAAAGTCTTAGCACGGACTTTAAACGCATACTACTGTTTACCTACTAAAGGTAAATGCACTCACTGACTATTTGGAGCACATGGTAAAACATTACAGTATAATATTACTTAAATTTAACCATTTATCATCGAGGAGTCGAAACAAAAAAAAAATATCATTCTAAACGGCGGGTATTTTTGCGTAACTTTTCGCCGAGTATGCTTGCTACGACCGGGTGAGGGCGGTCGGTCGGTCCGGTGGTGGATAGATATTGTTATTCACTCAAAAAATAGTGATGTGGTAAACGATATCAATTATATGTTCTTAAATACGATAAGTTATTAGATCTACTTTTGCCTATGAATGAAATTAATGGGTTATCATTTTTGGGGTTTTTACATATGTATATAGAATTTTCGGGCTGGTTTTAAGATAAAATTTTTAATGGTTGGAAATTTCATTTGTTCGTGAACTCGTTTTAAATTTGTACGAAAGACAGTGTTAAGATATTTTGATTGCCTTGTTTTGAAAAACTTGGTACTTATTGTAGTTTTATCAGACAGGCTACACAGCATATGTCAGACTTGGCCGGACGAGGGTGGTATAAATGCGTAACTTAGTGGCAGCGCTTAACTTAGACTTTCTGTTAAGGATAGGTTTTAACGCATTGATAGCCTTCAGACCCTTTTCGCGAAGTGCATCAGTATTTTCACTCCAGTTAATTTTGTTATCTAGAACCATACCGAGATATTTGACCGAACGGCTGCAGGGTATAGAAAGTTAATGCACCTGGAGAGTAATGATCGTTTACGCGAAAAAATAATAACTTCTGTTTCACTGGAGTTTAATTTTAGTTTCCATCTGGTGAAATACGTTTCAAGTAGGTTTAGTGCAAGTTGAAGCCGGCCAATTATTACTTCAGTATCCTCTGAAGAAGTATATGAGGCGGTGTCATCAGCATATATTGCGAGATGAGTTCTAGGTTGCTTAGGTATGTCATTTAGATAAAGGATAAAGAGAAATAAATGGTCCTAAATTTGAACCTTGTGGTACACCAGATACAATAAATTTCGCCACAGAACAGTGTTCAACTAATATGAAAACTTTGAAATGGCGGTTAATAAGATAGTTTTGTACTATTTTGACAAGTGAGAGAGGAACGCCGTTAAAAATTAGCTTGTGAAGTAGTCCCTCGTCGTGCCAGACAATGTCCAAGGCTTTTTCAATAGCATCACCATTCCAGTCGATTTGCCTTCATTTAGGTTGTGGTGCGATGTGCTCCGATACCCTGGCCAACTGCTGAGTAGTGATTTTGAAATTGCTCTGGTAGCAGTACATGTTCTGTAACTTTTAACAACCGGGTAAGAATGAGAGACTCAAACAACTTGCCCAGGCACGGGAGTAGGCTTATAGGACGGTAATTTGTAGGGATGCTGCCATCTTTGCCAGTTTCAGTGGTGGTAACCGAAAATATCCCATATCTCAAAAACTATAACAAACTTAAATAGCAAAGTCACTCAGAAACAGAATATTTATAATTATGAGACCCAACAATATCCTTCTTTCCAATTTTCATTGATATAGTGCAAATAGCCTCGCGAGTAAAATGGCTGACTTCTAGGAAGACGGACGGATAGACGGTCTGACGTTTTGTCAGTTGGCTGCGGAATCCTAAAAACGAGAGTGTGCCAAAGACTATGTCACGCACTCTTAAACCAAGCTCATTTTTTTCCGCAAATGCATGCAATGAAACATTTTATGCCAGTAAGTTTCACAAAAATCTGTTATTCATTAGGTAGGTGGTATAAGTTGAAACGCAAGAACTGCAATGATAAAGCCTCTATCGTAAATGAATTATCAGCACAAGTCTAATCGATTTCTCTCGATGTCTAATCGATTTAGGTGTAAACTGTGTTAAAGGTGGCTCAACGCGACACATAAAAGCAAGAAGTACACGCTCATATTTGTACTGGATTCGACGCGGGCTACTTTACGACCACAATCAATGCTTCGGGATAGGGCTGCCTACTGTTCACTTCCATAAGACTTGATTAAAATCTAATTGCTATTATTATTCAAGAAATAAAAACAAATACGTTAAGCAAAATTAGGATAGCAGTTTTTCTTTTTTAAAAGAACCCACGAATGCTACAGCCGATCGATTCTGTAAAAATCTCACTGTGAAAAGTTAGGTGAAGTGAGCTTAGAGTGAGCTGTCAATAGTGTCAATCCCCAGCATTAGTCGGACTGACAGCTCACTCCACGCTCACTTCACCTAAGTTTTCACGGTGAGATGGTTAAAGAATCGCACTGCTGGTTAACTTAATTAACATGAAAGGTACTCAAGCGATCAACTATTGGCTATCATGTAAAAATTTATATTGGACCTTAATTCACTGTAAGTAGGTAGTTATGTAAGCTAGCTGAGGAAGCCCTACCAGAGACCAGGCTACTCCTGTTTTGAATGATGTTTCTTGCGCTTTGGCACCTTTATTATACTAGCTTTTGTTCGCAGCTTCGCCCGCGTGGATTTCGTCCCACGGGAACGTAATACCGGAAAAAGTATGTGTGTTAATCCAGGTTATAAACTATATGTGAGCCAGATTTCATCCAAATCCGTTCAGCCGTTAGTGCGTGATTGAGTAACAATCATCCAAACCTACAAACTTTCAGATTTCTAATATTAGGTGGATGTGAACAAACGGTCTATCGACACGCTAGACACACAAAGTGTTCAACATATTTTTTAAATTAACTCTTAGTAGTAGTTTCTAATAATATAGTTCAACCATGATTCGATAGACACGTAGCGCCATCTAGCGTCCTAAAGCAAATGTGACAAAAGCAAAGTTATTGCTCTTTTTCTCGGGAACAGTACTTTTCCTTAGCTAACTTTAGTGCAGATTTTATTAAGAGCCCTACTGTCGCGCCATTTTGTTTTTTTTTTCAAAATATCGGTCACTCACTCATGTAACCTATATAAATAGATAGCTGACATCAATGCATACATAAAACATACTGGCACCAAACCCCGTAAAGCATCACGTTTCCGAGATATTAACGTTCAAAGTTGATATGGATGTCACATGATCAACTTTGAACGTTACGTTCGAACGTTAAATCAAAATGGCGCGACAATAGGTAGGTATGCCAAACTCCATTTAAAAATCTTCAACCCCGTTTGGTAGAGCTTTCCAAAGAAAATATGCGCTTCGGGAATCATAGTGTTTCCGAATTTGCACGAAAGTCGCACTCAGAGTAACCCTCTACAGAGGCAATGATGCTAAGTTTTGTATAACCGCGCTTGGCAGTTATACAAAACTTAGCATCAATGCGCGCGTTTGTGTGTAGTTTTATCTCTGTCGGCTTATCTACTCCGGTCGTAGATCGTCATTTGTCAATCAAAAGTGTAGAAAAGTTTTATGGAATTTAGTTATTAGTCTAGTATTTTGTAAACCTATGTATTCAAATATTCAAAACAAAGCTCACAATTTGTAAGTGGCACTTCAAATTGGCATCCTTAATACGTTTTCTGATTCAAATGTTTTCATTTTCATTAGACGATTTTGGAACAGACCATACCTCCGTGCCAACCTATGCCGTTGATATATTATTGAATTTAGGTGCAGTCAATTAAGAGCGGCTGATGAAGAAAGGAAGTGATTGGCTCTTGTTATGTTTACTAACAAAGAAAACTTAGTAGAAAGAAAGAAAAGAGGAGATGTAGTTAACACAGTAGGCTAGATCGGAAAAGCCGCAGGCGTGTTAACGACATCATCGATTAACAAACTTGGAAAAAAAAAGTCACATTCGACTGTCAGACCATGTCAATATGAGTAAACTACCGAAAAGCAGCGAGTGGTAGCCAGCTTTTTTACTATGAATATGTATCAAAATCTTGTACAATTCAAAGAAGAACTAATAAGTCAATTACTTGATGGATACGATAACAAAATGATAGTTTTTTTTTTAAATCGTTATCACAAAATGAGGTGTGAGGTGTCAGGGAAAACCCCTTTTTTAATTTATGGTATCAACTTAAATTAGACCACCCACTATTATAGGGTCGCCACCAAAAACGTCCGCGTCGGCGTCACGACGTAATCTTTTTTTAATTATATTCGTTCTGTTTCTTTTCTTATGTTTCTATTAATATTTTATTTTATTTAATCAAATTAAAACGTGTAAAAGTGAAGTTTGTTATTTATTTCGCTACAATGGGTTATAGTTAATATAACACTTTCATATAGGATTATAGCTCTTATCCTACATAAAATATAAGAAATATAAATTAGTTGAAGGTATCGAAATTCACAAATGAAATCATATCATTATATTAAGTACAGTATTATACAACTAAGATTTTGGATAAATTTGATAATGTAATATCCTCTAAGATATTTAACTGCCAGCAAATTGAAACTGAACTTTAACTTTAGGTTAATTTCGCTACGTATTTTCTGTTGAATTCCCGATAGTTTTACTTTTACTGATTATAATGCTGATAAAATGGACTTGCATATTGCTTGGCCATACGGATATGGACGACATCGATGTTCTGGAGTCATATGTGACTCCAGAATATGAACATCGCTCTCACGAGAACCGAATCGTGATAAAGAATTTCGTATGAAATATAATATAGATTTACGAAAATATATGCGGCAAAAATTATGGACCTTGTCAATTTATGTATCTACAAACCGTATGCACGATAGGATTTCCCATCGGCAACTTCCCAGAAGCCTTAAGGGAACTTCAAAAATCTATCTATCTTCAAAGAACTATCTTCCATACATACTTTCATATCCTTTTTAACCCCCTCAGGGGATGGATTTCCAAAAATGGATTCAATTTAGGTGGCTATATAGGTATGCCAAAAAAACAAATATCATTTGTTTGCTTGAATATGGATAACACATGAGGTGACACACTTTTACTTATAAACAGGAGTGTAATTAAAAAAAGAAATAAGTATCTCAACATAGACGAATTTCCATACAAACTGTCATGCCCTATTCAACACCTATTGAATATAAGTTTTGAAAAAATCTTGTTTAAGTGCTTCGTTACGTAAGGCACCACTGTTGTGCAAAACTTCATCCTTCTATGCCCAGCGGTTTATATTGTGCGTTGTATTTAAGATTGTATTAACCTAATACAATTTATACTTGCAATCTTGTATGGTATTCCTGTAGTTTCAGTGCTACTTGCTTTTTCCTCCTGAGTCGAGAGAGAGAGTCTGAGGCGATAGAAAACGATAGAACGTTGGGTTTTAACAAGCTGATCTGTATAAGTGGTTGGAGACACAAGCAAAAGTCACTGTACTGATTCAAGAACCTTGGGTTAAGGAATCCATGCCATACGAGGGTGACACTGAAAGTTCTTAGAAAATCAAAAACTGAACAAACTAGCAAGTTATTAGTTTTATTATATCTTTTCAAAATAGTGTCCATTTACATCAATACATCGCTGCATCCGATGGAACCACTGAGAAAATCACTTTGCCCACTCGTCCTTAGGGGTCTCTTCGACAGCATTTTTAAACGCAGCCACTGCTTCCTCTGCGTCCATAAAACGTTTTCCTCGAAGTTTTTCTTTTATTTTCGGAAATAAATAAAAATCGCAAGGTGCGAGGTCGGGGCTATAGGGCGGGTGACCCAGTAATTCCACGTCTGACGTCGCCAAGTAGTCGATTGTTTGCTTGGCGGTGTGCGACGAGGCGTTGTCGTGGTGAAGGAGGATCCTACTGCGAGGTCGTTTCTCCCGAACTTTTTCCAAGACAAGTGGCAAACAATTGTTAGTGTACCACTCTGTGGTACATAACTGTTTTTCGATCCTCTAAAACAATTGTTGCGTAATGACCTGTCCTTCTGAAGAACGAGGCCACCATCTTTTTTCCCACGCTTCGACCTCTCTTCACTTTAGTTGGCAACTCCTCGGAAGGAAACACCCAGACAGCAGACTGTCTCTTAGTTTCAGGATCATAACAATAAATCCAGCTTTCCTCACCCGTAAGTATGTCTAACACAGCATTTGAGTCACCTCCGTTAAACCTTTGAATCATTTCACGACACCAATCAACACGACGGAGCTTTTGGGCCTCTGTCAAATTATGAGGTATCCAAACTTCCCAAATGGCCCAAAGCTTCCTGACCGCTAAATGTTCATGGAGGATTTTGTGCACTTGACTCATACCGATGCCTAAGCTTGTCCGGATCTGCTGATAAGTCACTCTTTTGTCAGTCTCTATCATACGCCGCACAACACTGATGTTATCTTCAGTCGTCACCGTAGAAAATCGTCCCTCACACAGACCATTCGGTGAGATTAGTGCGACCACGTTTAAACTCATTAAACCAGTTGTAACAGTGGCACGAGATGGGGCTTCATCGTGAAAAGCCAATCGAAGTCTATCACAACTTTCTTGTTGACTTAAATGACATCGAAAGTCATAAAAAATCATTGTACGAAAATTTTCTCGCGTTAAATTCATGCTGCCGTGACGCAGACAATTTTCAATTTGCCGCCAAATCGTAAACAAATGACAAATGAATAAAATATATATGCAACAATATTGGCAAAGAGTTCAATTTCAAAATTTGTACTTTTTTTTTATTATATCATTTACAAGTGGCCAGTTCTAAAAACTTTCAGTGTCGCCCTCGTATACAATACAAGCAACTTTTCAATTTTGGCGGTAAACTCCTAGTCATACAGACCTTAACCACCACAGACCGTGTATTTATATCTCAACCAATCTCAAGAAATAGCTCTTAATAACGCAGACTTAAGTAACACAGTAAGATGGAAGCATCTCTGTATTTAAAAACAAACAATGAAGGAAGAATGGAATGAGTTGTCACGGAAACCACTTGATTATTGTTCTACATGTTGGGAAATTAAACTTGGCTATTATGAACCCACCTAGGAAAACAGGCTCCACCGAGGAAAACAGGTATATTGTCTGCACTTTTTCGATATTGCAATACCTACATGATCAAATAAACATAAACTTAATATATGATAAGTATTTATATAATAAAAATTATACAAGCTGTACAGAATAACAGCGGTGTCGTCAGAACGTTTCAACTATTGTAACTAGTAAAAGCGGTGAAGAAGATTGTCATTACTACACAAGAAATGAAACGACGACATAGTAGGACGTTTTTTTGGAAAAGTCTTAAAAGGGTTTTTTAAGACTAAAACTAGCCGAGGAATAATGTTTTTTCTGTGTTACACCACCACTTAGAACAAATAAATGCCTATAATACCAATTCGCGATTGCAAAAACCTGACATTTGTAAAACGCCGCAACTACATGGATTTAGATTCTGCAGCTTCGACCTCTATGCAACAACGTAATCTGCAGCATTCAGAGGCTTAAAGATACTCAGTCTACCTAAAGCAGAAAACAAATATCGCAATGATTCTTGTAGTGTTTTCAATAGTTCAAGAAAACTGACACTTTTAGAAAAATCTATTCATTACGTGACGAGATAATGATGCGTGCTAGGAATAAAGATAGCAGCAACTCCCATAAGTCACCGAACTACTTCGCGTTTGTCATCGATTAAACGAAGATAAACATGATATTCCCACGATGACGATTAAACTGATATGAAGTTGATACATACCAGGAACAACTGAAGATTAATGTTTTGAAAAGCGCATGGGAAAATATCTCGGATGCAAAATGAGTCATTCCATGTAAGTATTCACTTATAAACCTTATTAGACAAAATTATAACATCTTAAATATTGTATGTTTCGGTAGATTAGTTTACGAAGGCAGATTAGTTAGCAGAAATGTTTAAGCAAATTGAAATAATTATTTCATCTGTTTATATTCTGGCTCGTCATTATGCCAAAACACGACCGTAACCAAATCATACTATTGCACCAGCCAGGATGAAGTATCATTGCTAGTAATCTAGATATAACCATACCAGAAGGCCAATTCTCTTAATTTAAAACGTTCAAAATCTAGTCGCAATCTCATCTCGACGACAAAGAAACGTCAAAAACTTGTCAAAATGTAGGGAAATTAGAGGTATTTTTGACAGATTGAGACTGAGATCAGACTGTTAACGTTCTTAAAAATACGAGAATTGCCCCTCAGGAATAATTGAAAATGAATGTTTTGAAAAGTGCATGAAAAAGGACACATTACAAATAAAATAAAAATATACTAATAATATTCAAGTATCATAAACTAATTGAACTAAACTGTGTGATATGATTAGTAAATAAAATAAAGTTTATTAATTTAAGTACCTTCTTATGTAAGAAAAGTCTGACCACCGATCGAATCAATCGAACAACGAAAAAAATTACATTACACTAACAACCCCCTGTGGCCATTTTGTGGGGATGTGATCAGTCAGACATTCTGATTGCCAAGTAATTATACCTGTAACTGTGAGACAATCCATTGCATATATAGGTACGACGTAGTGGTCTATAAGATATAACTATGTATCAACACCAGAGTATACCTACCTGTGTAACACAATGATCTCATACATAGAGTATAGCAAGGAACAGAAGGCTGTGATTATAATGTAAACATATTTTGTACCTACCCATATATTATAAACATGAACACTTATGTATGACGTGTCATTATGTAACTAAGTATGAATCTATGACTCGAGAGACCAGCAAGTAAAATGGCTGCGTTATATAATTTTAACTACGTAGCGTAGGTCTATCTTCAATACAAATATCAAAAGTGTTTCTCATATCACAATGATGTAACACGGTTATAATGCATAATAAAAAAATATTATTACTTAAGCAAGGTTTACACTTGAAACGAAAAGCCCTCAGTGATTCGTTGAGATATTCAAATCTCATGTTAACTTTTGTGAAATAATGATAGCCAATCAAATCACTCGACACGAAATTTGAGAACAGATTAATTGCTTAATAATAGGCTTTCAAAAACAAGGGATTAGCATTCCGTATCATAAGGTGTTATTAACCTAAGAGCAAAAAGACCTATACCAAATCAAAATGCAATTGGCAATATTTTATTAATAAAACGAGCTGTATGCTTACTAACGACGAATATTAAACCATGCGACCTCCGCTCTCATGTCCGGATCTAACAAACTTCAAGAAGTACATAAAGATGGATAGGTACTAGAAAAAGAACCGCTATCTTACATACGAGCTTACTAAAAAGTTGTTTTTTTTTTAATTTTTTTCGTTATTAATTTATTCTTACATAACAGATTTCCAATATCTTCCAACCATTCATCGATGTAAAATTTTACCATTTGGGAAATATTGCTGATTGACCTTCGTTAGTTTTTAAACAAAACCTGCATTAACAAGCGAGTGCATACTGACGCAAGTCGACTTTAATTTCAAACTTCAAGGATCCCTGTTAGCTCCCTGGAAATAGCACGAGTTTTTAGTGCGGAGAGCCGCGCCGAGACCGGACGGCATTAATGACTTAGCAATTTACTCCTCAAATCAAATCCTACTGCGTGGTACGTTATTTCAGTGCAAGGCGATTAAATCTATCAATGAATTTCCGGCAGCGGGCGCTTGACACTTTTAATATCGCCAATCAACCCGAGACCGTTCTGAATGAACAATACTGGCTGGCTCGTAAATTAAATATTCCTAAGTTCGTACCAACACAACAAACGTTTGAAGTGGTACGACGCGACGTTGAACCTCGATCGGTAAGTTGAAACGCCACAAGTCATTGCATTGCAGTAATAATAAGGGCATTATGTAAAAATACGGAACACAATACTTAAAACATGTACTTTTTGACTTTAACATATTGCCTAAAATGAATGAACAAAATTTGTTTTTTCATGTGTACCTCCTCCAGGTATAATACTTTTTACTTTCGCATTATATTGCATTATAATTGGCTACACAGACAGATGGACACGAAATGCGACTTTAATTTATATTAATGTTCAGAAGTCCAATAGTTAAGATTGCGCATTAGAATTACTATTTCCTTACTTACCCTATTTATCCGACCAATTATAATATGATACGTTCGTCGCAAGGATATCGGATGCGTAGCCTAAAGGCAAGGCGTGTCCAATTACAATCTCATTGTTTAATATAATCGATTACTTGTAAAGAACGCTGAACTGCCCATATTCTAAAAGATGTACCGAAACTATTCATGCAGATGTGAGAACAGTAAATTAGTATGTGGGAAAAATAATGACGGTGAATCAAAACAAAATTAAAGCAGAAAATCCATATTTAACTATGTCAATAACGCTAACGTGTCATATTTTACAATGGGGAGCTGACAATTGGAATCTACGCTTACCTATCCGTGTATCTACATATTTGGAAAAATGTAAGCATAAATTAGAATTAATTCGTTGATTTTTTTTTTAATCACCGACTCCTTACTTCCCACAGGGAGAGAACCTACGCAAATTGCAACGCTCCATATAAATGCTGAGGAGGGGAATGCAATGGACAGAATCCCATTCAATCGACAAAGTAACATTGTATTGTAACACATAAAAATAAACCTTTTTGTTTGTTCTGGTAATTTGATAGTTAGTTATCAGTCAAGACTTGTTAGAGCATCACATCTATACAGATTTAAATATCTCGAAAACTTCGACGTTTTGACGTTTGATGTTCTGTTCAATACAGCATAAGCTTTATTTTGATGTTGTTGTAAAATACGTTGTTGTAAATACGTTACTTTTGTTTCCGTTCTGTTTTACCGGTAATGTTTTAGTGTACACCTATAAATATACCTATTTATTTTTAATAGCTTGGTATGAGCTGTAGACTACCTCTCGGGCCCAGTGCGAGTTGGAAGATGTCACATGTCTTAGAACTTTTGGTTCTAAAACATGAGAGAGAGACGAGACGATGTTTCCCTTGTTATAGGTAACTATGTAAGTTTAATATTTATGTATTCTACACATAAACCTTCTGAAAACCGCATCAAATTCCGTTGTGTAGTTTAGAAGAACAATGCGGTCACACTGACAGACACGGAATGATAAAATTTTATTTTCAGTAAGTATAGGCTAGCCCGGTTTCCGAATTGAAAATTTTAAATTGAGAAGATTAGATTTTGATACGAGGGTGACACTGAAAGTTCTTAGAAAATCAAAAACTGAACAAACTAGCAAGTTATTAGTTTTATTATATCTTTTCAAAATAGTGTCCATTTCCATCAATACATCGCTGCATCCGATGGAAAAGAGACGCACTGAGAAAAGCACTTTGCCCACAAGTCTTTAGGGGTCTCTTCGACGGCATTTTGAAACGCAGCCACTGTTTCCTCGGCGTCCATAAAACGTTTTCCTCGAAGATTTTTCTTTTATTTTCGGAAATAAATAAAAATCGCAATGTGCGAAGTCGGGGCTATAGGGCGGGTGACCCAGTAATTCCACGTCTGACGTCGCCAAGTAGTCGATTGTTTGTTTGGCGGTGTGGGACGAGGCGTTGTCGTCGTGAAGGAGGCTCCTACTGCGAGGTCATTTCTCCTGAACTTTTTCCAAGACAAGTGGCAAACAATTGTTGTCGCCCTCGTATCAAAATCTACTAACTTAAGGTGAAGAGCCCGTGGAATTCAAAAATATTTGCAAAAAGCGTCAGAATTATGCGTTCTACATTGAAGGAATCATCTTAAGTAATACCAAAGTAATGTTTGACATGTTCAAATTCAGAAACCAGAGAAACAATACTCGTGCGTATAAAAAAAGTTTAAATTCGAGTCGCAATCTCATCTCAGCTGCACTTGACAAAAATATATGTAAATTGATTGTATTTTTGACAGAGAACTGAGACTGAGATTAGAATGCGAACGTTCTTAAAAATACGGGAATTGTCCCTCAGGCCACATATAACGACTTACCCCTTGAATTAAGTGACATGTTTATTAGTCCTATAGTTATCTGATCAACGAAGATTGCTTAGTATTATCCTTGTCACATCGACATTAGTTAGATATTCTGGCTCATTAAAATACTCTACAATGCAAAATACGTATTTAATAAATTAGCAAAAGGCGGACTGATGACGTACTCTACCGTATGAAAAAATGGCACTTAACACAACAATCTCGTCAAGAAATGTTAGAAATTACGAGAAATACATTATATCCATATGATATGTTCCTCATCGGATGATCAGATCATCTCAGTTTGGTGTTTTTTTGCTCCTGATTTTAGCTTATATGAACTCACGGAGTCAAGACGAATCTAATGATATCTCATTTGTTTAAATCCGTTCGCTCGTGTCTCTAAAAACTGGAAAACATACGCGAAGCACACTAATGTGCCACTCGATCCTTTCTGCCTACTCCGCAAAGGAAAGCATAAAGTTATAATAGTACTTTACTTTTATGCAGTTTTCATCATTGCCTACATAAAGGTTACACAAGAATTGCGTTGCCCTCATTTGGACTTCGTCGCAGTCTGGTCAAAAGGGTGCAACTGAACTAAATTGCTAAGGGGATAATTGACGTAAACTCTAGAATGCGAATTCCACCGACTACTATCCAAATCAGTCAATTGGGCAGCTACTTATCTCATAAAATAATTTCTACATTTACATCTGTCATTTATACGGTGTAAATAATAAACAGTATTATATACATCTATGATTTTCATACACACCTACGTAGTTCTGATGTATCTAGATAATTTCGTACTAACCTGTGTGATGTAAGCTGACCGAGCAAAGGTTCGTAGAAGCAGCCAATGAATATGAAGGTTCATCTTTTGGCTTCAGCAGCTCGTGTGTAGACACCGCATGTATTGACAGCTCCTAAGATAAAAAATTAATTAGTTATCACTCAATATTAGTTATAACCAATAATTAACACCACAGACAATCAAAAAATCTTGGACCGTTAAAAATAATTTAGACTTTGACCTCTCGAGTTTGTTTCGGTGCTCTTTTCAGAGTAGCCGGTTAAGAAAAACTAACAACGAGTTTAAAAAAAATTACAAGCATATCGGTTTTATTCAGTCAATCGGTTATACCTAAATAACACATAACCGATTGACCGAATAAAAACGATTTAATTCAATAATAAACGTTTTGTTCGTACGAATGAAATTATTTGTTGTTTTTGGTATAGTAATAGTCTTCAACCATCTCCCTTTATGTAATTTGAGCGTACATATGTATCGCAGATGGATTGCAAAATTTGCTGTTTTACAAAACTGCTAGTTATTTTACAAAACAGCTCCGAACAACGTTCAGCTGGATTGTCATTGCGCTACGTTTTACAAAACTGCTACCGACAGACGTTTAGACGTGATGCAGAATGGCTTATTTGCAGTCACAATGAGCGTCTTTCGTACAACTTTAATAACTTTTAATTAATATCGTCCTTAAAACCACTGTTTTCACTTGAGTTAACGTAATTTCTACTCCTATTACTCGTTTTATTTATTTCTGTTTCGGACGCAATTATTGTTGTTACGTCACACAGAGCCCACGAGCGACAAAAATTAGAACTTAAATCTACCATCTGACGTTTCATTTTACGCTGTTTTACAAAACCGTTAATCATTGACCCGCTGCATTGATAAATGCAAAACGTATATGCAATTCTGCGTGTTCGATTAATATACACATATAAATTATGGAAAACCGCTGAACGTTGTTCAGTGACTTTACATAACGAAACTGTTTTGTAAAACAACTAGCGGTATTGTAAAACAGCGGATTCTACAATCCATCTGCAACATATGCATTACATATCTTTAGTAGGTTCAGTAATTAGTAGATATGCATTGCATACGTTTAAATTTGAACGTCCAAATAAAACGTAACAGGAAATTACTGAATGAACAAGTACCTGTTTAAACGTTCGACTTTTATCAATGTTATACAATAAAAAAATACTGCTCATACAGAAATATCCTTCATTTGAACATACTAATATCCACGAACAAATTAGCATCCATCGCATCAACACGTGCGTACTATATTTTTCTAATCTTAATATTAAATCGAATCCCGAAGAGATGGCCAATAAATATTCTACAATATCTATTTTTAAATACGTAGGATGCTTTCTCCGATCTTGAATGAACGAGTCGACCCTCCTCGTAATGTCTTTGCTTGTTACGTCGGGGTACAAGGCATAAGCAAATAGCGTGACTATTAACTGATCGAAGGAACTGAAAAATATTAACTGAAGTTGTTTTTAATTATAGCTACGCTCTCGAAATTGAAAAATACTACTTTTTCACTGAACATTTAAGAATGGATTTAAGAGTTAAAAGAAACGTGTTTATTTAAAAGGGGTTGGTACGCTAAAAAACGAAAGGCTTAAGGGGTTGGTACGCTAAAAAACGAATCCACTGCTAATTTTGTTTATATTTATGGCATGAAAAAATAACAAATAAATTAATTAATATATTTTATGAGGTGCTTTTATAATGAATATGATATAGTTTAGTAAAGATTATTTGGTAGTTATTTATTTCAATATAATGTTTTAGTATAAAATCTCAACAAAACTGTCGTTTTTTAATTTTTTGAGTTGATATGATAACTCTATTTGTAATACTAATAATATACAATTAATATAGTCATTTTATAACCGCTCGTCGCCTATAAAGTGCGCCCAAGCGTTAGCTTTTTGACAGTGTCAGCTATATCCGAGCTGATTTGTTCGCAACAGCTGCGTGAGCGCACCTATTAACCGCTGATACATGTTTGTCAGCCGGCTATTAGGGTGAAAGAGATAAAATTTCGGAATCATCTATATAAGAGCGAGATCGATTCATTTCTCCAATTCACGACCAATATTTATTTGCTGCATCGTGACACTCGAGAAAAATTCCTGTACCAAAAAATTAGAATTGGAATATAAATGCGAGATTTCCTCTGGCAGGCCATTTTTCTTGTTACTATATAAAGAAATATTGGTCAAGGCATGAAAGTTTTTGTCAGGGCAACGGCTTTTTATCCTATTTAATAATTAGTAAAACATAAAACTACTGAAGAATGTTTGTTTTGAGTGGTTAGAGTAAACAAGAACATTTTAAAATGTATCGAGAAAGAAGTTTTATTACATAATAAATTTATCGATTCCACTCGTAACATCACAAACAATATCACAAAGACATTTATTACGTGTTCACTGTTTTAAGAAAAAATATATACTTGGCTGGATATCAAGCAACAATATTTTGCCAATGTTCCGTTAGTTAATCAATGTTAGTTTATCAACATTTCAAGAATCCCTTTCAATATCCGTTTAGAGGTTTCTAAAGTAATGTCATCCTAAAAAAAATATGAGTACCTACTACTACTAATACCGGAATTATTCAGTCTAATCCGTATATTATTAACGGATTAGATTGAACTTTTATAAAATTGAGAAATTAGAATTGTATTGAATCTTATTATATATACTTAATTATTGTTTGTTATAATGATGATTTGGAAAATAATTGCTAAATTAGATTTCATTTTGTGAAGTACACACCAGATTGCAGTAAGTTCTTTCCTTACTCAATATCTAAAAAGGAAAATCGTTATGAATAAATAGGAAATTAACTAGGTAACCTATAGAAATTTCCTATTCACAAAAGAGGTTCCTTTAAAAGAAAAAAAATGATGTAAAGGTAGGTAACTATTAATCGGAATATTAATAGTATATCTACCTAATTACTAATTAAAGTATACCTACCTATTTATTATTAATATTCAGAATTATAGTTAGTTACCTATGTACATATCTATTTTTTTTTTCAATTATTACGATGATAAAAATGTCCGCTTACTTCGACGATAGTGACGAGACGACACAGTGGATCGCAGGGTGGGATTAAACGAAAATAGCATGGTAATTAATGGGTGTTTCCAAGCCCACAATTTCAAAATGAGTCGCATTACGAGAATTCCATCTTATCATAACATAATAAAGTCATGGAATATAATATTTAGATTTAAGATAAACGAATTGTATATACGTAAAATAATTTGCTGATCATCGCAAAATATATTAAACGCTAGAAACTAACAAATGACCAGAGGGGCAATTCTCGTAATTTTAAGAACGTTCACAGTCTGATCTCAGTCTCAATCTGTCAAAAATACCTCTAATTTTCCTACATTTTGACAAGTTTTTGACATTTGTTTGTCGCCGAGATGAAACTGCGACTAGATTTTGAACGTTTTAAATTACGAGAATTGGCCTTCAGTTAATGACTCAACGCTCGGGACTGACTCAGTTTTTTTTTAAATATGAAATTCAAACAGCAATTAATGATTCGGGCCAAACTGCTAAAATTTCAGTAGAAACCAGAAGTTATGACCACTCCTACAGAGGACCTCCATCATGCATAAATTAGCCTATAATGTTCCCATTGCTGGGATACAGGCCTCCTCTGTGTGAGAGACTGCGCCATAATCTACCACGCGTGTCTTCGAATTTCCTCCACCATGACTTACCACATTTTTAAACATCAGCCTGCCTTTATGCCTGCTTTACTGTACGGGTATGAAAAGCTCTTTCGGTCGCCAATTAAAGTTCGTTTTTATCACCAGCAGGAAGAACTCTAGGGTAGTTGTGAACGGTATTATAACTTCTAAACTTCTACCTTTTGTAGCCCACCGTAAGCCAATTATATAGTATACCAACGGCATCAGCTACAGCAAGCGGGTATGGATTAGTAGGTACCAAAAATGACATTTAAGTACCTACTTACGACGAGAGAATTATACCTACACATGTTTGTTGCGTGTCAATTGATTGGAATAGTACGAACGAGTCCTAGTTCCTCGTTTCGCACCAACAAGACCCAGAGGTGTTGAATAATGTTTAGATAGAAATCAATATATTTGTGTTACTCCATTAGAACAATTAAAAACTATCATTTGATTTCGACATCTCCGTACCGGGTCTTCAATCAGCAGTGTGAAAAATATTTCTTCAGACATTTTTCTTTGTGTTTATAAAATGCTGATAATACAACCGTGGGTAGTACAAGCAATATACTGTGTTTGGTAGTCCCAGCTACCAAACACAGTTTAGTGTACAACAACTAAAACCCTTTGACCAAGGAAAAGTAAAAAGTTCTTTGGTCAATAAAAAGACCACAAAACGAGTAGGTACTGACACTTGACTAGACATTAACACATTTATACAACTCGCTGTTGGTGTTCATCAGTGTTAATGGAACATACTATTATTATTGAATTTCATGTTTTCGGTTGACCTCGGCGTGTATTTTGGACTTGAGACTAAGTTTTTGTTTTAATCATAGAAGAAAACCACAATAACTGTGATTTATGTGACGACACACTGTAGCTGCGTACACATATCAGTTGTGTGGTATTTGTGATTTGCCTTTTATGGGTCCTGCTGAGAATTTATTAGATGTCATTACGGATGACGGTATATAATCACTATTTACTCTAGGGATGTATTCGTTTTTGATGTCCTTAAAATTAACTTACAAGAAAAGAACAAATTAACCTAACGTACTGAATTTGGCCACACCTTTTTCTAACAGTTTTTGAAATCAGCTTGGGTAGAACCATTTTGCAACATTTAAGCATCCCATAAAATACTTAATTTTGTTACTGAAAATTTCCTGAAATTCATCAATAAATATTTTTTTTTCTTTACTCTCAAATTTAACAATAATAATAACGGTAATACGATTTTTAATGATTTTTATAAAAATATTTAAAAATGTAAATGATATGGTTATGAATGGAATAAATGAAATAATAATAAATGTATTTACTTTCTCTCACAATGGTTTTGTCGCACTTATGCCGTTACAGGTCACCAGGCCCCACTTAGAAGCCTCATACAAATGAACAGGTTGGTACCATGTGTTTATGCGCTGGACGAGTTTTCAGCTTGGGCCCAACAGCGTTGTGCCCTCATCACGACACTACACAACACTTGGTAGTTACGGGTTTCAATAAGTTGGTCTTGAATTGCTGTCATGAACCCTTCAGTCTCAGGGAATAAATCTCCGCGTCTGAGCCATTCGTTCGACGCTAACTTGTCGACGTTAGGTTGGCAAAGGTCATGGCGATGTCTTCCATGGAGTGACTTCTGGGTCCATTCCGATATTTTAGTCTGTCTATCAGTCTGTTTCTCATTCATTTGTGTTGTTTTGTCAGACATGTTTAGCGGGGTTAGTTTACGATCATTATAAACTATTGCTTTGTGTAGGGTAGACATTGTACTTTTCGTGTTAAAATATTTTCTAAGGATACTGATTTGTTTATTGTGTAGGTTCGTTATATCTATTATTCCTCGTCTTATTATTTTTTTTTTTATAGGTAAGTTGAACAGTAAGTTTCTGTGTTGTGATTTAAAAGGAGTTCAGTGGCTGGTGGCAGATTTCAAAGTTTGAGCAAACGTAATTTCTGAACGCAACACGTTACCTAGAGGGGCGCAGGGGGCGTCGTTGAAAGCGTAAGCTCTGCGGATTTTTTAACAGCCAGGGAACGGTGGAACGGAGAGCACCGTGCTTTTGCCGTCGAGACGTACATTCCAAGTGGGTTTTCGCTAACTAAAATTACACGAAATTGCGTTTCACGAAAATTACATCGTGTAAACGCAATGTCCGAAAGTAGTCACAGTGGCTATAGAGATCCTGACCATCCAAAGAACAAGACGCAATTCAAGAAAACGAAATTGGGAATCAGCTAATCTTCAAAAAGCTCATGGACCAGCTTGGACACTAATTGGACCATGCCATCTGAGTTTCATTGCAAATACATATCCTGAATTAGTGAGGAAAAGGATGGGTCACTACTACGTGTATGCGGTGATTATCGACGACTCAACACCGGCCCGCAAACCCCATTTCACGTATTCTAGACTTTACGTACCAATTACATGGGAAGAAAGGCTTAAACTGGACATGAACATGCAACAGGACCTAAGCCACCCCGCAGTACGAACAAGGAGGCCAATAATGACGTCAAATATATTTTGGCCTTCAATGTACATGTTCATGGGAACATGGGCTAAAACATGCATTGTGTCAGCATGCGGCGTCATCAGTCCAGTCGGCAATTTAGGAGAATCGGCACGTTTCGAACTTCTTCACGTCGATATTGTCGAACCGCTACCACCATCAAATGAATGTCCACTACGTCTTACGACCGACCAAGGCAGACCGTTCGAGTACCATTATCCATCTCGCTGGTGAATGACTATGCTACTACGACGACACGATGCTGGGACGATGGGAAAAGGCCAGACGGAATGAAATTAAAGCCAATTGTAAGTTAGGTAGGCCTTTGGTGTGGGGTGCAACCTATATAGACACCCTCGCGTCAGCCCATCTTCCTAGCACGGCGGGCTGTGCTGGGCCAGCTACAGTACAGAAAACCCTTAAACGGCGAAGCGTTCAAATATAGGAACCTTATTGGGAGCAGACCAGGGCCGTGAAATAAGAGTGCTTATCGAGTCTTTCTGGGCATCGCCAAGCGGTTGGTCGACTCTTCACATGACAAGAGTGCCGGCCTATCAGAATTGCCCAACTTGGCAATGCTGCTAGCTTTAGACTACTCGGTTGGATTGCTGATCCCAGAGCAGAGCTTTTTCTACATATCGAGGATCTAATCAGGTCTCGAACCCCTATTGATCTGTCTGTTAAGATGTCCGGGATAAACTATAAACTACGGAGGAGACCTATCTCATAGGTTTGCCGACGTAATAACCAACGACGTAATAACCAAAAGCCAAACATCCGAATCACTGCACAAATTGAGCGTCAACTTTTAGTGGTTATAATTACTAGCAGTCGTTGCGCTGATCATTAATAACTTATCATTTACTTCTCATGTCTTTAAACCACTATCAACGTACTAACTCTTAATTCTTTAATAAACTTCAATGGCAGTACTAGTTTAGGTGCTCTTAGTAACAGCAACCAGGTGCATAATTTCTTAAAGGGCTTGTGTGTATCTCGGGGAAAATCAAGGTCCAGCTGTAAATTGCGATAGACTGATTGAATTGATTGGTATGTTGGGTCCATTACTACTAGATGTTGAAAAATTAACCAAAGGCACAAAGTTAGCAACTCTTTTCCGCTATTTAACAACAATCATATACGAGGGCGACACTGAAAGTTTTTAGAACGGGCCATTTGTAAATGATATAATAAAAAAATAAGTACAAATTTTGAAAATGGAACTCTTTGGCTATATTATTGTGTATGTATTTTATTCATTTGTCATTGTTTACGATTTGGCGGCAAATTGAAAATTGTTTGCGTCACGTCAGCATGAATTTAACGCGAGAAAATTTTCGTACAATGATTTTTTATGAATTTCGATGTCAATTAAGTCAACAAGAAAATTATGATAGACTTCGATTGGCCTTTCACGATGAAGCCCCACTGTTTACAACTGGTTTAATGAGTTTAAACGTGGTCGCACTAATCTCACCGATGATCTGCGTGAGGGACGGCCTTCTGCGGCGACGACTGAAGATAACATCAGTGTTGTGCGGCGTATGATAGAGACTGTCAAAAGAGTGACTTAACAGCAGATTCGGACAAGCTTAGGCATCGGTATGAGTCAAGTGCACAAAATCCTCCATGAACATTTAGCGGTCAGGAAGCTTTGTGCCCGGTGGATACCTCATAATTTGACAGAGACCCAAAAACTCCGTCGTGTTGATTGGTGTCGTGAAATGGTTCAAAGATTTAACGGAGGTGAGTCAAATGCTGTGTTCGACATACTTACGGGTGACGAAAGCTGGATTTATTGGTATGATCCTGAAACTAAGAGACAGTCTGCTGTCTGGGTGTTTCCTTCCGAGGAGTTGCCATTAAAGTGAAGAGAGGTCCAAGCGTGGGAAAAAATTGGTGGCCTCGTTCTTCGGAAGGACAGGTCATTACGCAACAATTGTTTTGGAGGATCGAAAAACAGTTACTGCAGAGTGGTACACTAACAATTGTTTGCCACTTGTCTTGGAAAAAGTTCGGGAGAAACGACCTCGCAGTAGGAGCCTCCTTCACCACGACAACGCCTCGTCCCACACCGCCAAACAAACAATCGACTACTTGGCGACGTCAGACGTGGAATTACTGGGTCACCCGCCCTATAGCCCCGACTTCGCACATTGCGATTTTTATTTATTTCCGAAAATAAAAGAAAAAACTTCGAGGAAAACGTTTTATGGACGCCGAGGAAGCAGTGGCTGCGTTTCAAAATGCCGTCGAAGAGACCCCTAAGGACGAATGGGCAAAGTGCTTTTCTCAGTAGTTCTATCGGATGCAGCGATGTATTGATGTAAATGGACACTATTTTGGAAAGATATAATAAAACTAATAACTTGCTAGTTTGTTCAGTTTTTGATTTTCTAAGAACTTTCAGTGTCACCTTCGTACATATATACGGCAATGATTTTTCTTAATCTTTCACTTAAACATTAAAACAATACGACTGATTAAGACTTACTATGTGGCTAGTGGTTTAAGACAAGCGTAAAGCAACAAGTGACAAGCGCGTCGTCGCGTAATACTAACCACTCAAAAGAGGCGTCTCAACTTGCGACGGTCGTGACGACCTGGCTCTACCTATCGCAGGAAGGATTGCTGAAAGTAAGAAAGTATTGGGATCACATAAACTATTAAAATCTTATTACCATTAAAGTTAAATTAATTTTATTAACAAATGCTACCTTCTCGGCATTATCGACTGCTTCACGGGCACTTCTAAATATATTTTTAACTTTTGCACCTTGTTTGATATTTAATTAAATTAAAATTTTAGATAAATTAATCAAGTTCATGTACCACCCTTGCAAGTTAACTTGGCACCTGGAGCTGAGACGTCACTTCACACACGCACAAGGTTAACCGCGGGGAAGCGGGACAGGGGCACATTCCAGCGAAGTGCCTAGTTAATGCGCACGGACTCTACGTAGATACCTATGAAAAACGTTAAGTAACTTTTTGTTGTACCTTTTAACTGTTTGATGTTCTAGAACACTTGGTTATGTTGATGTTCTAGAACACTTGGTTATGTCGAAAGGTTAACTTGGCACCTGGAGCTGAGACGTCACTTCACACACGCACAAGGTTAACCGCGGGGAAGCGGGACAGGGGCACATTCCAGCGAAGTGCCTAGTTAATGCGCACGGACTCTACGTAGATACCTATGAAAAACGTTAAGTAACTTTTTGTTGTACCTTTTAACTGTTTGATGTTCTAGAACACTTGGTTATGTCGAAAGGTACGTATTCACTACCAAATAAAATAGCATTTACTCGTATGGCTCATTCAATTTGAGAGTGGGAAAACTAATAAGTATTTAATGACGAATTTCGGCAAGTTTTGAGAAAGATTTTCGCCTAGGTTTCATGGATTGCTTACTTAAATGTTGCAAATGGGTCACGCTATCACGTCCTGGAAGGATTACATCGAATAATAATACAGGGTCAGGCTGTATAAAATACCTCCATCACCAACCTATACATAAACATTTCCGCTTGAAAGACGATAGATATTCTATACTATAGCCGAGTCTGATAAATCTTCAGCGCGCTCTATTCATGTTGATTAGTGCTGTGGTCGCTGGATGTTCCGTTTTTTATCTAAAGACATATGTGCGGCTGTTGTTAGTTCTTAGACAAGGTTCCATACATTTTTTACTATTATTGAGACAACACGGAATAAATATCAAAATTATCGAATGAATACCTAAGTAATAAGCAAACAAACTAAGTGAACGTGTGAAGGATTATGCAAAATCTACGGTTACTTGAAGAATACACAGTGTAAAACCTACATTACCTTTGTGGCGAAGGAATCGAGTAAAGTACATAATATAGTCGAAGACCTGATACGTCAACAAGGGGTGACGCAAGATCTAAGAGTCGCCGTGCATAAGATGAATTCTACGAAGACTGGACCAACCCTGGCAATGTGGGGCCTTTAAAAATCATAGCACTTACGTATTTTATGCTTTAAAAAAATTATGATACTCGTACCTACACGTCCATACCTATGGAAAGTGAAAAATTAAGACAAAGACCGTCAATAAAACTATTGTTGTTTAGCAAATGCTATTATATCTAGTATAAACGAATATTTAAAGGCAATAGCTGCCATTTATCTATCAAATAACTCATAACTGATAGAGCTACCTACAAAAATAATATTTATTTAAAAATTCAACATTCTAATAACATTAGACATGAATTAGACCGATAAGTTAAATTAAATCTTCCTCTCTCCTATTATTTTGCTATGCCCCCGTCAGGTTTCATAATTATCTCATGGTTATTTTAAGTTACCACCTAAGTACACACTGGAATGGATGAAATGCAACAAAGGATTGAGTATTAAACTAATACAAGTTGGAGATACTAACTAGGTACATTTCACATGATTTGAGCCTCCCCAGAGACGTTGAGCCACTCATTATGCATCCGGCGCACCCTGGGCAGTCAGTGAGTTTCCACATTGATTGTCTGATTCTTTCACCGTGATGGCAATCCAAACTCCACGTTTATAAAAGACTGTATTCTCGATTAACATCGAAAGTCCTCAAGAAAGTGCTAATCGAACCCGTTAATAAGGATAAAAAACTAACGGAGGTTTGAGTACTAGAATAGTTAACAATCGGAAAAAACGTAGGTTTCGTAGGAAATTACTCTAGATTCTGGTACTCAAATCTCAGGATCGATTGGCATCAAAAAATGTTTTTGGGAAACGTACAAGACAAACCAGAAATACTTTAGATGTCTACCTCAAATCTCATTGCGAAATTCTTCGCGTCCAAGAGACCCCATCGAGATGAATCCCAAAGCCGGCCACACATCCCTGGACTTGCTTTTCACCGAGATCTCCAAGCGCGATAATGCAGTGTTTGCTGGAGTAAATAAGCATATAAGTGCTGAAATGAGAACGTCATGGACGACTCGGTTTAGCTTACCCTCGACAGGCTAACAAGACTGAAGAAAGAAAGTACAAATGGAAAGAAATACATGTTGTATACTCTTCTTGATCGAAGTACGGTAATTCCAACAACTGATCAAACAAGAGATATTGGCCAACTCAATTTATATTGCTATCAACACACAAGAAGTCTACTAAACAAGTGGAAAGAAATATACCTACCCTTCTTGATCGATGTAAATAAATGATTCAAACAAGAACACATTTTTGACAAGTTTACAGTCAACTTATTTGTGGCGTAAACAATAAGCGAAAACATTGGATACAACATAATTATAGAAATCATGTTTTATATTCGTTTTTTGTAGTCAACATTTAACTACAAAAATTTTCTTGTAGGCAACAGACAGTTACAGCCAGTACAGTCAGTAAAAAAAAATGAAAATCTGTGAATGCAGATAAAAACTTCTTAAAAAGTTAAGGACAGTCTCTTAAGGCCGTTTTCCCGTAGCTACATATGTTAAGGTACTGCCCTGTCTCAAAAATCTAACTAACTATAATAACTTAATAAGTATAACCGACATTCCATTGGTTTTCCATTATCACTCGGCGGTCGACTATTCGTTTGATTAGTGTAAACGTAAAACTAGTTGTGCACTTGACATTTGGCCTAGACTTGAAACTATAGTCGCACGAAAGCTAAAAGCATATCATAGCAGAAGATAAATTAAAGTAATGACTGTACCATTTCCGTCCTTTTTTGGATTTGATTTTCTCAAAGAACGATTTGCTAATAGGACGTTTGGTAAAGTGTCGTTTTGATTGTAGGTCCTTTTGCTATCTAAAACACGAATGGTCCTACCATTCGTGTTTTAGACTATTCGATACGGAGACAATAAATGTCAGAGAGAAGTCAGAGCATTTTATTCTCAAAAGTCCCAGTTGTTCGATAGGAGACTTTGTCAATGAAATTATCCATTGGGAACCAGTTTTTTAATTTTTATTAGGTACCTAGAACTAACTATCTAGCTAACAAAAATTCCTTCCCACCAACACCTGCCCGCCATAACTAATAAGTCACAAATTGATGTTACAGATGCACATAGGTGCATCTGTAACATCTGTAACCCCCTTTTATCGCCCTAGCCCCCCACCCCTCACCCCTAGTTGTGCCACCATATTGTTACGAATAATTGAGCTCCCGATTCTAGACAACGCCGAATGTTCATTTTAATGAGATCGAAATCTGTTTATCATTATAATAATAGTAGGCCAGTCATCATAGACACAAAAATATCGTTACGTCGCAAAAAATTGCACACCAACACCAAAAAGCAAGTTTACAGCTTCGAAAGACCTGTGTTGTGTGGTGCTCGAAAAACCTTGACATTTTCATTTTTTTCTTTCAGTCGCAAGTCAAAAAATCTAAAGGCGGTGCAAAGATTTCGAGGTTTTTCGAGCACCACGCAGTTACATGACATTCGAACCTGCAAACTTGCTTTGACACTACTGGTTAGCATCAACTATCCTAACAACATCCTAAAAATAATCTCAGTGCAATGAATTTTTTTGCAAACTACGATGTCTTAAATGACTGGCCTGTAGGTATAGAAATTATTATATTATTATTATAACTAGCTGAACCGATAGACGCAAAACAAGAAAAATAGAAAAAGCGCTTTTAGTTTTCCCGAATTTTCCAATTTTCCGGAAAACTTTTCAAATGTCTCTTTCGTTAAAAAGTTATTCGGATTATAAAAAAGGAAAAAACAATAAAAAAAAAACGAGTTCGCAAATGATGCGCATACCAACAAACAGCGTTCCATTTTTATTTTTATAGATATTGTAATATTGTTCAACATACACTACTGTTTAACATAAATAAATTAAAATTGCCTTAGTCCCCACAAGAAGAACCACTAAAACGACCGTTCCTGCTGAGCTATCTACTCACAAACCAGCAAATTCAACCTTCATTAAAATTGAAAATAGGTACGTACGTAGTCATCAATGATCACAGATGTACTTATATCAGTGCATATTTGATACTCATTAATAACGCTATCCGCTAGCATTAAATTAATTTTACTACTTACGCCTACTTCCCATGGAGGTAGGCAGAAACTAACACGTTAACTAACCAGGTTAAAGTCAACTTGAACCAAAAAAGTGCCGTTTTAATGTTTTAACTTTTTTTATTTATAAGTACTTAGAATCACGAATCTAAACAACCCCTGTAAGGTTCGTAGTTTCTTGAAGAAGTGCTTGAGAACTTCATATGAAGTACCTACTGATACAGCGAATAGTCAGGAAGTGGCGGAAGAGTCGATTCCTTACGATTGAAGACGAGATTTTTACAGACCTGTAAAATTATCATCATCAGAATCCAACTTCATTCTATTCACACATATGGAACAACATTTTGGGACAAATATTCGACGCAGGACAATAATAAACGACTCGGCACGCACGGTATTTACAGAACAACAGAAGCACCATTGAGCCCACTATAAAGTATGAATTTTACAAGCATTAAAAATATACACAGAAAAAAACAACACAAAACTCAATCAAAAACGACACAAAATTACTCGACCAACCTATTTAAGACATTTTAAAAAGGATCACGACACTAATAATTCTGTATCAACACCAAAAACCCAAAAACGACTCCATTTTTACAAAAAGCATCATCATTTTTTTTATTTTAACATTGAATAATCGCGCGCCACGCTTTGTAAATTCTTAATTTAAATTTTTGTTTATTTTTTTTTTATAATCAGCCAGGCAGAAACTCATGTCAATTTCTCTTCAGAGTTTGTACGGTCAAACCTTTTTACAGAAACTACACTTTTTTATTGTTATTTTGAACACTATCATACATCATAACAAGCAGAGAATTTAAATTTACTATTAATAGTACATTCTTACTTTGGTAGACGCAATACCTAGCTAAGTTGATATTTTTTTACTTTTTATATCACAGAAGAAAGTTCCAGTAATTATCATATATTTACCACTATTTTATCTAAATCATCGTTAAATCATGGATATGCATAGAAAAAAACAGTGGGCAATGTTTATAGAGTGCTGTAAGGATCTTTTGGTGCCTGAATGACATTGACAGGGGCGCTGCTGGTAAATATGATAATTATGTGGAATCATTTAGTGAAATTGACGATGACTTTAGTATCCCAAAAACAAACTTAACATTGTAGCTGAAAAACATGTACTCCCATACATCGATATACGTCACAGTCAATTCTCGAAAGCAAATGTAAGTTTGTAATCGCTATTTTTTTAAGTGATAAATCTATTAATTAACGATTTTCGAATTTTTTTCCTATAGTTATGCTTGCTTGTGACCTTGCTTCTCACCATATTTCATGATTCTAGGTCAACAGGAAGATTTAGGTTTTGATTTATTAACGAGTATCTACATAATATGTCGCATTAATGGCCGTATTTTTGTATTGCGTTGACTTATAAAAGAGCTCCAAGGGCTACGGTCCCTTGGAGTCTCTCTCCTTGGATCTTACGTATTAAAGTATTTGATATTAATTTCAACGTGATACCTCCACGCGTTCCTGGGAAAACGGTTCTTGACGGACAGACAACGAAGTGATCCAATACAGGTTCCATTTTTTGCTTTTCGGGTATGGAACCCTAAAAATATAAGTAAAAAAGCATTTTTTTTAATTATAGGTACTGTTCCCGACCAAGAAGTTTTCAATTCAATTAATTTATCTGTGTTTACATTGTCCGTGGCCTGACGAGCGTTCACAGGCTCGGAGGACTGCAGAAGTATTCGGCCACAATTAACTAAAGTAGTTTTATAAATAATTACAGTAATGCATTTGTATTCATGAAAAGTTTCAGCTTTAGAAATAAACTCTATAGTATAACATTTCAACTCTAGACTGGAATTTGAATGAAACACAATTACGCTGGATACTCCCGTGACTCACACGTACACGTGGAACAGATTAAGCTAGTAGGCATATACATTTCCAGTAGTACAGTATTTTTATCTCACGAAGCGACGCGCGCTTTGCTTGTGGTACCCAAGTGAAAAAACACGCTGTGAATGTGTGCGTGAAGACGAGTAGCTTCAGTACATAACACACACAGACACTTCCGACTTGGCTATTGTCACGGATGGTACCTACCGAGAGCTCCTGCGCTTACACACACACACTCGATAACCACAAGTAAAGCGCGCGTCGCTTCGTGAGATAAATTAAAAATACTATATCACAGAACAGAAAGCCTATACAAGGTGGCGCTTTAGTCACCTGCACCCATCAAGGGATTCTACCAGTCATTTTAAACAACTTTCTCTACTAAACTCTTATTCGATTCGTGAAAAAAAAAACAATGTCCTATACAACAAATAGAGAGACTACCAATTTCGATGTATGTATAATTTTTTTTTTACAATTCCAGTATGAGTTTCATAGCGAAAGTAGTTTAAATGACGTGTAGTATCTCCCCCTTGACGAATGCAGATAACTAAATCGCTACCATGTGTAATGAGAGGTCACCTTAAACTGAAATTTTAAAGCTTGATGTTTGTGGCATTGTGTACAACTTTAGACTACAGTCAGTAAAAGGTTTCTCAATTTTGTAAATTGAAAAGATATAAAACTAGATAAAAATATAGTAAGGCCTTTTTTTTTCCGGATGGGAAATCATCAAATGACCCCTCCCGCTCTGGGTGGAGCGGAAGGGAGTGTCAGACTCTTACTGACTAAAACCCACCCATGTTCCTCCCTTTGCCCTTTATGTTCCGGGTAGCGGTAACCCTTTCGGACAATCCCGCTGACCCGGCAGGCTTCGGCCTTAAGGGGCCCCTCGAAGTATGCTGACAACTCTTTGAGGCGCGCGTGGAACACTTACGCGCCGTCCGGCACGGGCCTGGTCCTGACCGGACGGTGAGCTACCCATTGCTCTCCGCCCGCGGGCCCGCGCCTACGGTGGCCGGGAGTCGTCACGCGGCTCCCGACGCCCGGAGCGTCTCCCGCGGCGGCTGGGATGGGAGGCTCTCTCCCTCATCCGTCCCGCCACCTCCTTCGCTAGCATGACTGCTTCGCAGAAGGAGGCGACTGCCTCCCACTCCCTCTCGCCCCGGACCATGGCTTGCACCAGGGCCGGGCGCGAGAGGGCGCCGCCGCTGCCGATCGCCTCCACGAGGACACGGCAGTGCTCCGCCCAAGCGGGGCAGACCTCCACCGTGTGCTCCACCGTGTCCTCTGGGCGATCCTGGCAATGGTGACACCCGGGCGTTTCCTCCCGCCTAATGATGTGTATAGTAAGGGGGGCTTTACGTTAAAACTTTCGTTCTTAGTAGCCGTATAATCCTAACTGATTTTAAAATCTTTTCACGTCATAACCAGCTGATTCTTGCATTTTTAAGTTAAAATAACTCGACACAACGAGACAATGTATGAAACAGAAGAATTTCGCGATTTTAGGGTTGATCCCATAGTAAAATATTTTCGGGCTTTCGGTTATTTATCAGATGAGTGAGGCAGTGGTCAAAAGCGAGCTTAAAATAGATGTTGCGTGGACTCAACTGAAATTAAATATAATATCAGGAAACCAAATACAGCAATACATTAAAAAAAAATGTTGTAATTGATGCCAACAAACATTGATGCAAACATTTCATAAATATTTGTTACAAAATATTATCTTTTTGTCATTTTATTTATCCTCAGTAGTTTGTGGAAAATCGTCGTGTGCATTTGTCATTTGCATTCAATGTAGGATTATATATATTATTATATTATGTAAGGGAGCCAAAAGTGTCAAACTTTGCCCACTTGTATCAAAATATATATTGCAACTTGCCCTTTCTAAGAGTTCCTACTTACACTAAACAAGTTGCATATAATAAACACAGGAGCATGCTTCACACGTTAGTACCTACAGACACAAAAAGGTGAACTCTATTATCATTGGGCATTCTACTAAATAAGTATATTTAATTTAAATATCGATGGTAGGTAGGACATTGAAATATAGGTGTTGTGTTATTATTTCAGAATAGAAAATATTTTTCTGCCTGTTTCAAGTTCGTTGTTGTTCCCCAATGTATCTGTAAAAGACATTCGATACCTGCGAAATAAAACCAATAAAAATGCCACAAAGTTAATTGGCTCGTGAAATAGGCCCATTGTATGTTGTACACGACCGAATTAGCTGTATGGCTTAGCAATATTTCCGATAAGCTACTTTTTAGCTTTATCAGCTCATTTAGTTCTTTAGATCCCTTATTTAAGATTGAATCTCGGTTGGAGGTAAGTCACGAATGAAAGTTGACGCTCGAGTAAAATATACATATGTAAAAAAGTAGTACAGGGCCACCCACGATCACTGAACAAATGTACAAACACTGAACATTCTGTTGCACGTGCAGGTTACTTCGACTAGCTCTGCGTTTTCTTAACACAATGTGACCTGCGCTCGCCGTCTTTTAGCGTACTTTACTTCTCAACTAACTTATAAAAAAGGGAACTAACAATAGGTACTGTAGTACAATCATGTTGATAGTAATAACTCTCATTCTGTATGACATGATAAGCTATACCTATACCTAGATATGTTTTATAGTCCTGCCCATCTCATTAAACGCCAGTCACCGTAGACATAAAAATCTCGTAGTTCGCAAAAACTTGCACTGTACTTATTTTTGGGATGTTGTTAGATCATACCTACCAATAGTGTAAAAACAAGTTTGCAGCTGCGAAAGACCTGTGCTAGCTGTGTGGTTCTCGAAAAACCTCGAAATGTTTGAACTTCTTTCAGTTTTTGACTTATAACTCCTAATATATTGTGTCAGGTGCGGTATTGCGAAAAAGTCACACCCTATACATTTTTTTAAGTATAAAATTTGCAGCCGTAGTTCTGTAGGTCTAAAAGAACTCGAAATACAGAGCACTTCAAACATTGGACATTTTTCACCAAAAGTTCAACAATATAGTTTTAACTGTCTTCCGAGCAGAATATCGGCTAAAATATTCATCCTATACGAGGAAAGCCATGATGGCAGAGCATTTCAGCCCCGCTCTCTGGCACGAGCATCTCCCTCCTCCGCACCGTTTCTGGCAACGGTATGACAGGAGTTTCAGCAGGGTTAGCGGCGCTGGCTTCTTCTCCACCACAAGTTGGTGGGCTCTGTCATTTCTCGATGTGGTGTTCAATTCGACCCAGGGCTACGACTGCACTGTTACTGTTTTATACAATTTTACTACATTTTTATTAAAATTTTCAAGACGGTAAGGTAACAGTAACGGTAAAGCCGTCAAAATTTTCTATTGTTCGGAGTCGATCTTTGCTGCAAAGTCAGGTCATCCTCACTAAGAAATGTACCTATTGTCATAAGATCGTAATAAGTGTACCACACAAACTGTCAACTCGAAAGTAGGTACAAGAGGAAGTTGTCCATAATTTTAGTAGTTTGCAAGAATCTATCTGAACACAAGTACCTAAAGCTACAAGCTTGTAATCATATCAATCTTTACAATGGACTACATTGTTGAGGTATCATTTTTCAATGTTCAGTAACTCAGTACCCATTCACGATTTAAAAATCTGATTACAACTGAGTATGACTGTACCATGACCTTGCTCAATACATTTGTGATAGCCATAGCATAATGGCATTTACAGTTTAGCTTTACATATTAAAAAGCTGTACCCACGGTTGCATTCGACTGTCTAACTCTACTAAAACCTACCCACAATCTAGCCCACAAGTGAATTAAAAAATAAAATGTAGGTACCAGAAGGTGAAATTCCTGAGATTTCAGGAACTGCTTCACCTTCTGGTACCTACATTTTATTTTTTGAGATTTTGCGATTAAAAATTAGCGGGCTGATGTTTAAAATAAACATTTAATAAAAAATAAAATATATTCTATTTATTCTATTCTATTTCTATTACATTAAAAGATAAATGGTATAATGGTGGATTATTGAATAGTCAAAATAATAACGGTTTCTAGTTGAAAGAATGTTTCATTTTGTACCGCCAACTATTAAATTTCATCAACTGATTACAGCATGTAAACGTTAAACACACGTTCCCAAGGAACAGTAGTTTCCGTTGTGTTAGCACAATTCATAATAATGCCGGCTAAGCGGTCGACGCCATGACGGTCGATCTTCAATTTCGTCACCATTATAACATTGGCATCATTATTTACTATTACGCTTTATTTTGATTGGGGTCAGTTGCGACACTAATATTTGAAATCTTTTCAAATATTCTTCAAAACTAAACTGCTTTAGCTATAAGATCCGAATTAGTTTTCTTTTGAATTGTAATGTATGGATCATTATTGTTGGTTATTAAAAAAATATTTTTTAAGTAAGTAGTTACCTATTATATATCTACCTTCTGCCTGCGACTTCCGTACGTATGGAAGTCAACTATACCATAAGACATATCGCATACGATATTATGTCTTATGGTATAGTTCCGTGCCATAGCACTCGGCAATATTTTATGTAGCTATTCTATCAGTAAAATAATTTTTGTAATCGGATCAGTACAGATTACCTCTTACAAACAAAGAAACAATTTTATCTCTTTATAATAAACTAGCTTCTGCCCGCGACTTCGTCCGCGTGGAATTTTTGGTTCCTCTGACACGACCCGTCGCAACGCGTCACCTGCCCGCGTAATTACTTCGTTTTCGCTTAGCGTTCTTTCTTCTTTCGGACTTTTTTCTTTCTGCTCGGTTCCGAAGAGTCGTAGCGTGATGTAAAAGGTAGCGTGGTGTTAAAGGTAACTGTGTTAAATAGCCTTTCTCAAGAATTGGGCTATCAATCAAATGCCAAAATATTTTTTCATATCAGACTTGTAGTTAAAGAGATTAGCGCGTTCAAACAAACTCTTCAGCTTTATTATTATTATTACCTCAACTTGAGATAGAAACAATCGTAAACCAGAATTACGAAGAGGAGAAGGAACGAAGTATTTATGACATCAAACAACCAAAACTTTGACGACACGGTTGGCGCAGTGGCTGAGCGGTCGACTGTTGTGCTGCGTGTCGCGGGTTCGATTCCCGCTCGGACCAAATATTTGTATTGCTTACAGATAGTTGTTCCGGGTCTGGCTGTTTGTGTGAGTTGTGAGTTTAAATGTTTGTAAACGCACCCACGATACAGGAGTAATTCCAAGTGTGGGACAAAGTTTAAAAAAAAAAAAAAGATCTTATAGAAATTGTAGCGGTATCTACAACGCCACATGCGAACAACGCGTCATACTGACGTCACGCAAATCCTGCATCTCGCAAGCAGAGTTTACCGCTAAATTAGCATAGATACAATTTCCCAACGTCAATCGTAGGGTAATTGCCCGCCAGACACAACGCCCGTCTCCATAGAAAAGGGAGGTTTTCTATGGAGGATGAGTGAACTTTACACCCTGTTCCTCATACCTCTAAACTGGTGACCCCGAACATGAACGTCAGCGCAGCCTTCGTGCAAACACTTCACCGTGACGTCATCATCATCACTCCCGCAAGCTTTAGCGGCGAGTCACCCAGCCAGCCAGCATCCACGGCTACAACGGGTATCCTGACCACCAGCATGCAGCGTCCGCGCATACCTGGTCATCACCCTCAGCCTCATCAGCAACCTTGGCACAGCACACTGCACTTTCGGCCGGTCAACAAGCAGAGCACCCTCTCCTGGTCGACGCAGCAGCCAGCCTCAATCCGACGCTGTACGACATCCGACGCACTGGAGTATAACGCAGCACCACCCCGACTCACTGAGGACATCTTCGCAGACAGTTCCGACTCACCGCGAACTATGCGCCACCCCGACTCACTGGGGACATCTCCGCAGACAGTTCCGACTCACCGTGAACTATGCGGCAACCGGTTCCGACTCACTGGAACCTCAGCTGGCCTGGCAAGCATCGCAAGATACAAGACTCGGCCAACTATCGACCTCCGGTCTCCGGAGGGGAGTGATGTAGCGGTATCTACAACGCCACATGCGAACAACGCGTCATACTGACGTCACGCAAATCCTGCATCTCGCAAGCAGAGTTTACCGCTAAATTAGCATAGATACAATTTCCCAACGTCAATCGTCGGGCAATTGCCCGCCAGACTCAACACCCGTCTGGTCGGAGGATCCTCCCTTTTCTATGGAGGATGAGTGAACTTTACACCCTGTTCCTCATTCCTCTAAAAAATCAATAGAACGACATCCAACCATTTTACATCACCCATTGACAATACGACAATGTCATCAATCCGCGTAAAGTATGAACACCGCGATTCAGAAAAATGACGCAATTGCACAACACCATCTATGGGTAAATGGATACAACGTCTGCACAAAGCATGTGCAGAGCGGTATGAATGAAAGTTGTATTCGTGAATATTTTAGCGGCATTTTGCGTTTTAGTAATTTTCTATTATCTCCGAAACTATATGACCAATTAACATATTGGGCAAATCTTATCTCTATAATGTCCTTGTGATCATAAAATAATTTATTTTGATACGGATTCATATTTAAAAATTATATTTTCATCCAAACGTAAGCATGTCAAAAAAATACTTTTTTAAAACAAAAGCGTTATCAAAAGAAAAAATATAAAAGATAGAAATATGGTGTCATGGATTTTTTTGGAGAACTATTTAAGGCGGACCAGATTGCCATAGATTATTTTAAGTTATATACAACTGTTTAGACAGCGCATGCAAATATTTCTGTTCTAAGAGATATTTCTTTCCGACTTGCTACACAAAAGTGGTGATAGCTCAGCTAAAATGCATTATGTAAACATAATTTATAGCTTAAAGCGCTCACAAATAATTTTGCTTTTTATCAGTGAAAACATTTTTAGAACTGGATCATTAACTCCGGAGATTACCCCCTTCATACATACAAACAAACAAATTTTACTTCTTTATAATATTAGTATAGATTATTAGTTAAGAATACTTTATGCAACTTAGCTAATAGTTTAGATTATTTTTATTAATTTCTGAGCGTTGAATTTGCGCGAACGTGGTCTATAGCATGAAAAGTATGGCGGCATCTTTTACAACTTATTATACCTATATTTCAATCTATTTAAAAATTTAAATCTATCAGCTAAATGATAGCTCAGCTCACATAAATTGTGATGGATCTTACATGATCATATTATGTAGGTAACTTGTGGAATAAAGAATTTCAGTTCAACCTTATTTGCACAATATTATACAAAAATTCATATTACAATAACAATTGGCTTCCAAGCCAGACCTACAAACATGAAATTCAATTGAGGAAAAAAAATCGTCCATGTACCTAACGAATGAAACGTATTGAGAGAACTTTGGACGGCAGCAAGAGCGCACGGGCGCACTTTAAAAACGTAATACTTTTCACATTTGTCACAGGGTCCGGTCGAATTACAGCGGAGTCATTCGAGTCGCCGCGTGCCGAAGCAGCTGAGTCGACGTCATCGCTCGCCAGTCGCGCTAGCGCAGCCTTTATGTTCACTTCACAGCTCATGAAATATGTTTCAAACATTCGTATACCTAACTACGGTCAAGTCTATATTCTGTCAAGTGTATCAAGAATATTTTTTTTTTAATATTGTTCGATAAAGTAAGGTCTGGTTCTAATTTCAGTATCATGCGGCAATTTTATGGGCAATTTTATGGGCAATGGGCACAGGTACTTTCACATTTGATTCCCTGTTCATTAAACATTTTATCTCACTTATCTAAATATTAGGTACCTTCCACCAATGCCATGTTCCCAACTCCGTTTGTGTTTAGTATGGTGGGGTACCAAAGTTTAGAAGTAAAAAGAAATCTTAGCCTGGTAAAATAATTCATCCGCGTGCGTACTTATTTGACAGAGTAATCACTAAACTTAAATATCTTTAATTACGATACGATACGAGTAGTCCATTAAATACCCCAATTCCTACGCGGTAGTACAGACCTACTCTATCTTCTTACCCTTAGAATGCTATTTTTAACAATACCGAACAGTGCGTTTGTCGAATCATAGAGTGTGCGAGTAAGCAACCTGTAAACCGTAAGCGAGCAAAGCCCTGACAATGTAAGTTTATTCCTGAACACAGACAAAAACTACTGCGCTTACACATGCTAGCATCGTTAACCAAAGAAACTGGACTTGCAGGCAACTGGTCTGAGTCGTCTGACTTGCCCAGGGGCGGAAATAACAGAATACATACTAACTTATTGATGGTACAAACGTGGTACAGTGCAATGAATTTCTGGGGCCGGATTTACGAATAATTTTGATGATTAGAATAATTAAGACTAAGTTACTAAAAACTGCGTACTTGAATGTATATTGGTAATATATCTGCCATAACAAATCATGGTTTGTTTTTGGGCGGATTAAACTGTTGTTTTTTTAAATCATTTCCGTCATTTTTCACTACCCCGACAACTTTGCACATGGATAGTAACCGATTCACATATAGATGAATTCGTCCACATGTGAATCGGTTGCTATCCATGTGCAAAGTTGTTTTAATCCTGGGTTTGTGCAATTATAATGTGATTTTAAGCCCACGTTCTGGGCAAATTTAAAACAAGCCCTCTGAGAAGAATAGGGAACGCACTTGCAATGCCTTTGGTATTGCAGACAACTCCATATAAGCGACATTTTCATTCTGATATAGCCCATTTATTACAAACACAAATTACAAAATTATTATTATTATTTGATTTTTATTATTATTTGTTATTTTTGTTTTATTACAAATTTATTTTTTTGTAATTTAAAGAAAATTACAAAAAAAATATATTAATTAACAGTTAAACACTATTTAAATAATGTGTTTTAAAGACTAGTAAGTAAGTAGTAGTAAGAACACCCTTTGCTTGAATCATGTTCAGAGTAGTAATAAATTAAAGTAAATGAATATTAAACAATACCTATAGTAACAACTATAGGTAGGTAATTAAAACAATAACATTTCTAACAACCAATATCTGAGTATATGATCAAGCTAGAATTTTTCATATATTTTTATAAATACTAAGCTACAGTTATGATACCTACTGAATCTTATTGACAATCTGTTGTTCGGTTCGCGATGAACTTATGTCAGGGACATTTGATAAAACTCTGCTTCGGTCGTAAATGCTTGAATTTTCATAAAATTGTGCCTCTATTATTAACGTTTCAAACGTTTATCTTTATTCGATGAAATTGTACTCATCACTTAATTGTTTATCACAAACCCATTGAAGCATAAATCCGAAAACCAAGAACTATCAGACATTATGTAAGATAGCTATAATCTAATTACCCACCTATTACATAACATTTCCTATCTAAACACAACCCAGGCCCAGTCAGAGCAGCATTTATCTTATTGCATTATAATTATTTACTGGAAAAATCAGTACCTAACTTTTAAAACAGTGATAAAATGACAAGAAAAAGTCAAACAAACAAGGTCGGTGATGTAACGGATGGTGACGAAGACATCTTTGATAACACGAGTTCAGTGTTGCGATAGTGCGGTGCCTGGCGGCTAAACGTCATGATCACATCTAGCTGTTATGAAAGTAATTATATTATTAAAATAAATAAATTACGCGAAAACATGATTTATTTACAAATTACAGTGTCTCATTGTTTATTTATCAAATTATAAGGAGTTATTCCTATGAAAACCAATAGGAAATAGATTCTACAAGGTTAGGTACAAGTATCTTAATAAATAGGTAATTTATCTCGATATTACTTTAATTTTTGTATTTATTGCAATGGCATAACGATTAACATAATAGGAATGGCAGGGTCAGTGAGCATGACTCAGAAAAAATAAGTGAATTTGCTCGTGTGAACTGTTAGAGGAACGAAGGCGAGTCGAATGGCCACTTTCAGAGTGGAAACCTTACGCCCCGGCCGGTACTGTACCCTCAAATTATTCTTATTTTCGCGCCTCGCAACGCATTTCATCTTTTCAACGTTATGTTTTTGTTTTTGCTGTCGACGTTTTTATGGTTTAAAGACGGATTTGTTTTGCCTCAGTTTATACGATTCATATTAGTTTTAACCGTTCTTTTCGTCGTTTTATTTGACACGTTGAACGTGTTTTGTTTCCTGGCGTTAAGCGTAATGTTTTCCATGAAAGAAACAGATTAGCGACGAACCTTTGACCTTTTGATGTTTTCAGTTCACTCGATACACGTCAAGACATCGCATGATAGACGTCACAAGTGTTACTCCGTACGACTACTTCTATCTTCTTGTGCAAGGGTAAACAACAACGTCTTATAAATTATCACTACTTTTTTCATCCAGTTAGAGGTAAGTGCGAGAAAATTCTAGACGTGACGTTCCTTTTGTGTCAGATTTATGTCAACCGGAGGTAGGTACCTGAAACAAAGGCATTGACTCACCGTGGGATGTACGTGTGGGTGCGAGTATAATTGCATTCTGCGAGTGTCCAACGTGTAGGCGTTCGATGGCAGATCGTTCATGTCGAAGGTTGTTTCGGGATGCAGGCCTGGAGTCAGCCGCGAGACGTCGTCTTCGCAGCCTCCATCGAGGCCCGACCCATCGGTACTGCGGGCCACTGCAGACAATGTAAATTTAGCCAGGAAAATTTATAAAATTTTACTATTCAGTTAAATAAGCAAGTTGGGATAATCTTAACTGCACTGAGTCCATACAGAATAACACAGTTGTAATTTAGGGAAACTATTTAATATGGCAAAAATGACATATATTTGGAAAAATAAATAAAATTAACAAATTTTTGTACCTACCTATATAATAAGCAGTACCTTTGTACTCATATTTTAAAATCCTTATGTGTTTTACTGTGTGTACATAAATAATAAAATAAATAAATAAATAAATATAATTCTATAGCAGAAAAATAATTACAAAGCTACCTACTTTATAATCGTAAGAAGTACAAACACCAGCACAATAAAGAATCAATAAATCAGTAACGCATGCGATATCTACTGGTATCGGCATGGATGTCTTGTGTTGACAATCTTATAAAGTAAATTAGACAGTTATGTAACTATGCGTCACAAACATTATTTTTACATTAAAAATGTGCTGATTGATGGATACCTACATAAATTGGATTCACCTACACACGACACTGGTTAACGCTTATGGCGTAAGGAATATTTTTTCTCTAAATATTTCTTTGGTAGGTAATCATTTGCATGCAAGCCGAACTTAAATATCAACCTTTAAATGTCCGTTTAAAGATTTTGGCAAAAAAAGAGTAAGCAGCAAACCTTGTCTTTTCTTTCGACATTCTTAATAATAATTTTATTATTAAAATTTCGTTAACACTTGTTAAGGTAGTTAAGAGTTTCTGCAACGAAATTATCCAAATTCCAAGTCATATTTTTAATTGTAAAGTAATTTAAACTCAGAGTGCAGATTAATATGTTTCATAAAATCAATTTAGAAAATAATTGATGTTTTCCATTCAATATCATACAAATTCATTTGATTCAACAATTAATTTATGTGCAGATAAATATTTTCAGTTACCGAAAATAAACACGTTCATCGTGAAATCTATTAAAAAATAATTAGATTTCACACACTGACATTGTATCCGTAATTAATTACTGATTAATAAATCTATTGGTATTTTTCGCTTTATAAAGTGCAGAATACTGTTTCGTGGTCGTACTTGTAATAGTTGTGCGTACAATTAATGAATATTTTTTCAACACACTTGCTCGTAACGCGGTTTTAATTGCAGAGCTTTTAGGTTCCCAATGCAAATTGCATTGGGAACGCGTGCTTTTTAGGGTTCCGTAGCCAAATGGCAAAAAACGGAACCCTTATGGATTCGTCATGTCTGTCTGTCTGTCCGTCCGTATGGCACAGCCACTTTTTTCCGAAACTATAAGAACTATACTGTTGAAACTTGGTAAGTAGATGTATTCTGTGAACCGCATTAAGATTTTCACACAAAAATAGAAAATAACAATATATTTTGGGGGTTCCCCATACTTAGAACTGAAACTCAAATTTTTTTTTTCATAAAACCCATACGTGTTGTGTATCTATGGATAGGTATCCAAAAATTATATTAAGGTTTTTAATTTTTTTTTTTCTAAACTGAATAGTTTGCGCGATAGACACTTCCAAAGTGGTAAAATGTGTTCCCCCATATATGATGTACATTACCATGCAAACTTTCACAGAAAATTGGTTTGAACGAGATCTAGTAAGTATTTTTTTTTAATAAATCGGAAACCGCAATTTGCTGCTACGGAACCCTTCATGGGCGAGTCCGACTCGCACTTGGCCGCTTTTTCTTGTAGTAGTGAGATAAAATGCACCACAGATAGCTGTAGAATTACAAGGCAAAGAAGGGCGTTTTTTTTTTTTATAAATCTCAGTAAACGGTCTACGTGCCTATTTATGCCAAAAAAAATCGCGAATAAAAATCAGTAAATAATTAAAATATGATAAATAAACATAGTAAATTCATTAAAATATTATTTTTTTCAACCAATTTAATCGTTTTTTTATGAATAAAAATATTAATTTTCATATTATATAGTATTAGACTGATTGGCGGCTTCGAGAAAGAAATGGCGCACGGAAAAAATCCGTTAGCCATTTTTCAGAAACATTTGTTACAAAATATTCTGTTTATATATATTTCGTTTATTGCGGCTTGGTTATTTAATTTTTCCTCGCAAGTGTGTTGAAACAAGGCGTTTGATATGCGTAAGCATTAGCCATTTCACTATCTGCAACATTACCCCCTTGCCTACGGCTAGGGCTGCGATTCCGCCTGGAGCAATGACAAACTTGACTCGCTTACACCGTAATGGATAATCTATTAATGGAAATATCTCATTGCATTACGAAGGTAATTTGATTACAATCAATAGTTTCACATTCAATTATTTGGTTTTTAATTCTAATAATGATACTTCATATTTTTTTACACATAATATCATCTTTAAATTATTATTGTGATCAAGTGACGGACTTCGATAAGCGCATAAATTATAACTAGATAGCTATGTAGTTGTGGCGATAATTCTGCTTTAGAAATATTTGCATGTTGTGCACTTTTCAATGACTTGTTTTGTATAACAAATCTCGACAGAGTCTCGTTCAGATTAAGAGCAAGTTGGTACAGATTGTTACTATGTTCATTTATCAAAGTTAGAATATTTTTATAGACCGGAACCAATATTACACCTATTCTTACACTAGTTACCCTAAACAAGAGTAGGTACAGTTAATTACAAATCTGTCTAAATGAGCAGAGAGAGTAGGTAGGTACTCTGTTTGATTGCTTAATCAGTTTTGGAAGAATTTTAATTCTAATTCAATTATGTACTCACCCACTTTTTCTATTTCAATGTGAAGTGTATTTCCCACGGGCGTCTTGAAATCCAAAAGCGTTCTTATAATATTAACATCCTCGTTTAAACACAACAGAAAGTTTTTATTAGTTTGTAAAATCACTTTTTGTAAACTTTTTGCTTGATGCTAAACACATGCAGTTGTTCAACTTGACCATTAACTATTTATAAACAATATTTGTGAATATTATCAAGATTTATTTTTATAAAGACAGTATAGGCGCACTCTGGGCGGGCGGGCACAGGTTCGCTTTCGGTCGTCGGACGTTTGACGCAAGCGGAGCGCGATGCGAGTGACGCGCGCCGTGGCCGAGCTGCGTACTGACTCAAATAAATACTACTCGAACCAAACTCTCACGCTTCGAACACATCAACGTAAAGCTCGACGCCCGCCGCCGCCGTGTAGGCGTCCTCACACTTTAACATTTACCTGTATATGTGGTTAATTACCCAACCTCTAAACACCAAAACGCATTCTCCTGGTAAAATTTAGAAATCCTCGCTGTCCTTCTCCCAACGGCTCCAGCAATTGCACACTGTGTCTCTCTGTAATCTAATTGTTACCGCGCATTTGTGGTATAATTGTTGAAAATGGGCATTTTTCTTAATCAAGGAAAACGTAATCTTAGTCATATGAAATGGAAGCGAGTGGGGCTAAACGCGGTCTCATTGGCGGAGCTGTGCCGCCCAACGCCAATGGCACGGGAAGGAGGAGCCGCATAGCAATCACTTCGAAGTTTGGCGAGACACGTCTCTAACGTCCCAAATTTTCTTTTTTTTTTGCGTCGGGCATTTTTCAAAAATAGGCTTCACTTAACACGTAACTCAAGCTTCTTGGGGCCGGTAACAACGAGGCGTCCATCTGGTTTGTGTATTCGTTTTATTTTACGTTGCAAGCTAACGATAGCTGCGATATTCCTTATTTGACACGATACGTTCAAGTATGTTAAAATACCTACTCCTTTATTTGTATGTATGTATTTGTATAGCTCTATTGTAGAAATATTATAAAACCACAATATTATTTATCTGCACTTTAAAGATACTTACAAACTTTTAAAAATTTTAAGTGGTTCGTTGAAGTAAATCGTAATAACACAAAAAATAGTTTAATTTCATGCTTGAAGAAAGCAGGGATACACATTGAATAATAGGAAATAGTAAAAGAAAGAGTGAACCATATTAGAGACTAAACTCATTTTGCTGCGCTAAGTAAAGTAACTTACTAAGGATTCAACTGAAAAGCTGACTGACCTTTCTTTTCAAATTGTAAAACTTTTCATTGTCATTTTTTGACTGGTAGAGAAGTATACTTAAAGATTATAATTATATGACATATTGGTAATACTTCGTTCGGTCTTCATTTAAAAATATATTTCCATGATACTTAAGTACCTATGTTAAGGTTTTCACATAACTATGGACGTTGTGTTTTAATAACGTTGAGTTCTTACGGTAGACCGTGTATCGTATTATCATACAAAATAAAACAACAAGAGGAAGCATTCCTTGAAGTCGATTCTGTAACCTTAGAGGAAGGTTTATTAATGGTTGTGTTACCGCGTATAAAGTGGTCACCGTCGCCTAAGCAGACCTTTGAGAGTACAGTAGCCTGTCTTTGACACTGACACATTGACATAACAATGCTGCATGGCGGCAGAAATAGACTACCAGTATGATGGTAGCGGTCACGAGTGGTAGCTAGCTCCACGTGTTGATTTTTTTTTTTTCAAAAACGACTTCACTGTCGAAGTTGGTAGCTGCCGGTGTGTCTTCGGAGATACCGTAACGATCGATAATTAATACTCGTAATGTGTCTCAAGTCAAGACTTGACAAGTTAATGAGAAAATAATTTACCACAACAAAAAAGGAAAATTTGTTTTGTAAAATATATGAACATAGGAGTATGTATTCCAAAAATCAGTTTGACGCAACTGCTCAAGTGTGCCTAATGGCTCTGTAAAGGCCACATGAGATTGGTTTAATAAAGTACTAACGTCCCTGTTTCGCACGTGTGCAAGGTATATATAAATACATATACTTAGATATAGGTACCTTCAGAAGAAGCCTATTTGAATGTTTTTGTAGGTGTACTTCCAACTTGATTTTGCATACTTAAATACCGTCGGGATCGCTGTAACTATTAAGTTTACACAATTGGCTGGCAGTAGAGATGTGTTCCGGGAAGCGGAGAACACAAAGGAGCAACGTAGTTACACATTTGGTCTTCCCATAGCATATCATTTCTGTGGTCTCGTATTCCTTATACTACTCCTTATTCCTATCCTATCCGATAGGATAGGAATCCCTTTTATGTGTAAACACTCTTTTAGGATACAATAGATAAATTTTGTGAAAATATTTTTTTTAGGTAAATTTAAAAATAAACTTGTGGAAAATAAATGCAAGACAGTCAGGAACCATACAAATTGTGTAATCTGTTGTTCCACCAATATTTTCGATACCTTTTTATTTGCCATTGAATTATCACGGTGTTCGCTATATCGTTTTAGTAACCCTTTCATTTTTCTTCCAAATATACAAGGTGGGCCAAAAGAAATCACCCTATTGCTCTATGCTCTTATTTTTGCAAATAGCGGCCAATGTCAAATCTGTTTTGACATTTGTGGACTAGACAGATGTAGAATACATGTGAACAAGCCATGGAGCGATACACTCCCCAAGAACGCGGAATAATCGTGTCTATTTTTTTGCGTAACAATTCGTCTGTGGTGTTGGCGCAGCGCGAATTCCGTCGCCGATTCCCCGGTCGTCCGACACCGATTGCGCAAACACTGCGCCGTTTGGCCACCAACCTTGAAGAGTATGGGACCACACGAGACGTTGCCAAGAGTGGCCGGCCCCGGAGCGCCCGTTCTGCCGAGAATATCGCCGCAGTTGCCGAGGATGTCGAGCTGTCGCCGGAAACATCGACCAGACGCCGTGCCTCGCAATTAGCCATCAGCCGGTCGTCCCTAAGGCCAATTTTGGAAAAAGACCTGTGCATGTTCCCGTACAAAGTCCAGTCCATCAGCTGTTGCCTGTCGACCGCCAAACGCGTGTAACCTACGCCCAAGCCATCCTCAATCTCGAGGACGACTTGGACGATTTTTAGACCAAAATCATAATGAGCGATGAGGCTCATTTCCACCTCAGCGGGTTCGTTAACAAGCAAAACTATCGCTTCTGGGGCACCGAAAATCCACGAGTGATGCACGAGGAGCCATTACACCCGCTCAAAGTGACTGCATGGTGCGCTGTTCACGCTGGAGGAGTCATCGGGTCATTTTTTTTCGAGAACGCCGCTGGTCAAACGACAACAGTGGATGGTGTGCGCTATAGGGCCATGTTAACCGAGTTTTTTCTGCCGCAATTGGACGAATTAGGACTGGAGGAAATGTGGTTCCAACAGGACGGAGCAACGGCACGCACTGCGCGAGCCACAACCGATATTCTGAAGGCGGCGTTCCCGGGTCGCCTCATCTCTCGTTTTGGCGATTTGCACTGGCCCGCAAGATCGCCCGATTTAACCGTTGCAGACTTTTTTTGTGGGGTTTTTTGAAGTCCCTTGTTTACGTGAACAAGCCCGAGACCCTGGAAGCCCTCAAGGACAACATTCGACACAAGTGCGAGAATCTGTCGCCCGAAGTTCTCGCCGAAGTGATGAAACATGCCATAAAACGAGCCCGTATGGCAACCGATTGTGACGGCGCCCATTTGGCCGATATCATCTTCTCGACTTGACCAATTAATTTCTAAAGGTTCAAATAAACATAATCAAAAAACAGTATCGAAGTTTTTCATTTAGAAAAAAAAAATGAGAGCCAAACAACATCGGATGACTTCTTTTGGCCCACCTTGTAAAACTGTAACGGTTTGTAAGGGAGACAAGGACTGGTTTAATACTCTTCAATAATAATACATATAGTAGGTATACTTTTATTAAATGGGACTTGAATAAAAAGTGACTCTTCGCGTAGCGTATCGGCTATCTACTACGACAGCGTAGCGAGCGTAGCCATTCACACACAGCTACGCTGCAGCAACAGTACTTATAGATAATCAGCCTATAATGTTCCCACTGCTGGGACACAGGCCTCCTCTCTGTGAGAGGGAATGGGCCATAATCCACCACGCGGGCCCAGTGCGGGTTGGTGGATGTCACATGTCTTCGAATTTGTGGTCTAGAACCACAAATTCGAAGACATGCCAGTTTCCTCACGATGTTTTCCTTCACCGTTTTGAGAGCAGTTGTGATGAAATAATTTACATAAAGTAAAGTGCCTGCCTGGGTTCGAACTCACGGCCTACAACTCGTAAGTCGGGTCCATTACCACTGGGTCACCACTGCTCCCAACAGTACACATAATCCCTCTACAATTATGAAAAAAAAGACAAGTTGGATTGGTTTGAGAATTATTTATCGCTATTTCTATGTTTGGTGTTGAAGTGTAATGTGTCTTTATGTATACTGTGCCTTTTTAATTCATTTAAACATATCTCGAAACGGCTGATTGACACTTGCATTGACCTGGTGAAGGGCTGACTTTTACCCTGGCCAGAGGCTAAACATTTCCATACAGCGTGATAATGCCGCCAATCTCTTGGGTACATTACCAGTCGACAGCGATGCGGATGTATTTTTCGACGCTTTATTTTAGTTTGTGAATCATTTTAGTTAAGTTAGGATATAATTTTGTTATTTTTATTTATTAATAAGATATAAGTTGTTATTTACGTACATATTATTTCAATACTGCATAATTAACATATATTATAAAAAAAAAAATAAAGGTATTTAAAAACTTAAACGACTACCTGTAATAGTCACTTTAAGAATGCCTTCTCACTGTTTTATCTAATGGGTGTTGACGCTGCGGAGAGCTCGCATACTCCAGACTTAGTTCTGTAGCCGCCCGAGGCAAAGCCAGTCTCGAGGACGATCTCGCTATTCGTTGATTTTTTTGAAAGAAAAAAAATCGGTGTCATAGGCTTCTACTCCGTTCACCTTTTACACCCTGGTTCTGTCCAAACGGTAAAAAAAGCCAGCCGGTATATACAATTATTATAGTATAGCTGTCATCCGGAAACATCATTAGTTAGTAATATACTAACTACTATAGTAATATACTAGTAGTATTATTTACTAACTCGTTAGTAGTAAACGACAGCGATGTGGAAGATAAATAGATACACCCAATTTTTTTTAAATCTTATTAATTATAATTATAAAAAACTAATATCTAAGTATCATCTTACATATTATAACAGAAATCCAATAGGTATGTTGCAAGCGCTAATGCTGAGCATGGGTTTACTATCAACTCGAAAAAAAAATTACCTAAGTATTGGGTTTTTCAGTAGCGGCTCGGAATCTGGCTAATAGGGTCTGGTATTTAATCACTACTGGTGTTATATGGGTGTACTAGTACACACCTGCCTAAGCATTTGAAGAAATAAGCGGGATGTTAATGAAAGAAAGAAAGAAAATATTTTATTTGGCACACGCACAAGAAATACAACCAGTAAAAAGAGGCATTTAAAACTAACAAAATAACATTAAAAACAAAAAAAAACTCAGGATAATGATGGTATTCTGATCCACTGTGATGCCACGGTATTTAGCTGTGGGGCAAAGCCGCTGATATTAAAAATATATTTGTCCTTCAAAAACGAGCTGTTCGAGCAATGAACCAGGTAGGTGCCAAAGTTTCTCTTAGAGATTTTTTAAATTTTTTTTAAGTAAAAACTTGTTTAGCAGCTTTGAACATTTTTTTTGTAATGGGTAAAAAATGTTAAACTCGCGTCAGGACACGTGACCTGATCGAAAATTCGTAAGACGGTAAGTTTTCACTTCTGCCGGCACTCCCGGAGTGCAATTGTTTTTTTTTCTTTTTTTAATTTTGATATTCTCACGGTGGCATCACAATAATTCATCTTCGTCAACATCTTATTTATTAAACTAAATATACACTTATACACTAAAAAAAACAGAGATATTCATAATATTCACTAGAAATATCTAAGGAAAAACTCCGTGCTCATTTCACCGGCTTCATAAGGTTCATAACTCGTAATTTGTTGGGCTTGGTATAACCTTAACAAGCTACCCTTTTCTTTGCTACACTTGCCTTTTATATTGCTCAAGCTCAAGTAAAATTCAACCTTTATTTAAAGTCATACTACGAGGGCGACACTGAAAGTTTTTAGAACTGGCCACCTTGTAAACGATATAATAAAAAAATAAATTCAAATTTTGAAAAGGGAATTCTATGCCAATATTATTGTGTACGTATTTTATTCATTTGTCATTTGTTTACGATTTGGCGGCAAATTGAAAATTGTCTGCGTCACGTCAGTATGAATTTAACGCGAGAACATTTTCTTACAATGATTTTTTATGACTTTCGATGTCATTTAAGTCGAGAAGAAAATTATGATAGACTTCGATTAGCCTTTCACGATGAAGCCAATCTCGTGCCACTGTTTACAACTGGTTTAATGAGTTTAAACGTGGTCGCACTAATTTCACCGATGATCTGCGTGTGGGACTCTCTGGGTGTTTCCTTCCGAGGAGTTGCCAACTAAAGTGAAGAGAGGTAGGGCACGCCGCGATAGCGGCGATAAGACCCCTCTTTGAGGAGTGGCTAGAGAGGCGCCACGGCGCCCTCACCTACCGCCTGACGCAGGTCCTCACCGGACACGGAAGTTTCGGGAGGTTCCTGCACATCATCAGGCGGGAGGAAACGCCCGGGTGTCACCATTGCCAGGATCGCCCAGAGGACACGGTGGAGGTCTGCCCCGCTTGGGCGGAGCACCGCCGTGTCTTCGTAGAGGCGATCGGCAGCGGCGGCGGCCTCTCGCGCCCGGCCCTGGTGCAAGCCATGGTCCGGAGCGAGAGGGAGTGGGAGGCAGTCGCCTCCTTCTGCGAAGCAGTCATGCTAGCGAAGGAGGTGGCGTGACGGATGAGGGAGAGAGCCTCCCGTCCCAGCCGCCGCGGGAGACGCCCCGGGCGTCGGGAGTCGAGTGAAGACTACCGGCCACCGTAGGCGCGGGCCTGCGGGCGGAGAGCAATGGGTAGCTCACCGCCCGATCAGGACCAGGCCCGTGCCGGACGGCGCGTAAGTGTTCCACGCGCGCCTCAAAGAGATGTCAGCATAACGAGGGGCCCCTTAGGGCCGAAGCCTGCCGGGTCAGCGGGGTTGTCCGAAAGGGTTACCGCTACCCCGGAACATAAAGGGCGAAGGAAGGAACATGGGTGGGTTTTAGTCAGTAAGAGTCTGACACTCCCTTCCGCTCCACCCAGAGCGGGAGAGGTCATTTGATGATTTCCCACCAGAAAAAAAAAAAAAAAAAAAAAGTGAAGAGAGGTCGAAGCGTGAGAAAAAATATGGTGACCTCGTTCTTTGGAATGACAGGTCATTACGCAACAATTGTTGTAGAGGATCGAAATACAGTTACTGCAGAGTGGTACACTAACAATTGTTTGCCATTTGTCTTGGAAAAAGTTCGGGAGAAACGATCTCGCAGTAGGATCCACCTTCAACATGACAACGCCTCGTCGCACACCGCCAAGCAAACAATCGACTACTTGGCGACGTCAGAAGTCGAATTACTTGGTTACCCGCCCTATAGCCCCGACCGATTATACCGATACGATATTTATTTATTTCCGAAAATAAAAGAAAAACTTCGAGGAAAACGTTTTATGGAAGCCGAGGAAGCAGTGGCTGCGTTTCAAAATACCGTCGAAGAGACCCCTAAAGATTTGTGGGCAAAGTGCATTTCTCAGTGCGTCTCTTTTCCATCGGATGCAGCGATGTATTGATGGAAATGGACATTATTTTGAAAAGATATAATAAAACTAATAACTTGCTAGTTTGTTCAATTTTTTATTTTCTATGAATTTTCAGTGTCACTCTCGTATACAATCAACGAATATTTAAACAATAAGAATAGTTGGTCGCTGTGATTAACTCAAACAATGGCGCCGATTCCCATGTTCACAAACTAAACTAAATTTAAGTTCAGTACATCTTTTTCTTTCTATTTCATTAAGAAAAGTACAGAAGATAAATATTAGTTTAGTCCTGTCAAATTTAGATACTCCATAGCAAGTTTAGACGTGATTAAAAACATGGCTACTAAAATACGTCAATTTACGTCAGGCGCTGACTAATTTGACAAGACTAAACTAATATTTTTCTTCTGTCCTTTTCTTAATGAAATAGAAAGATCCATTGAACTTAAATTTAGTTTAATTTGTGAACAAGGGAATCGGCGCCATTGTTTAGAAGTCTAGAATTAACCTATTAACAGGTATACTGATATATCTACCAATATGAAAGCTGAAGAGTTTGTTTGTTTGTTTGTTTGAACGCGCTATACTCTGGAACAAAAGTTAGATTTAAAAAATATTTTTGCATTTGATAGCCCTATTCTTGAGAATAGGGTGCTTCGGAGCCTAAAAAATTAAAAAAGTCAAAAAGAACGCTAAGTGAAAACGAAGACACACTAGGGTATTATATTTTATGTCAATACAAGAAACACGCCGACGAAGTCGCAAGTAGAAACTAGTGAGTTCATATAATTGATTATTTTATTTGACTGTAGAAGTAAATTAAATTTATTTTAATTATTTTCGTTTATCATTAATATTCTCTGCAATGTTTTTTATTTGAGTTGCATATCAGTATAGGGCTAGCTAGCGATCTCGACAATTTCGTCATGCTCCCTTAGATAACACTGCTTGCGGTAGCGTCGGGGTCGGGTTGCCTCCCTCACTCAAATATGGTGGGGGGTAATGGCTGTTCTTTGAGTTATGCTCGTGAACGGGTGCTGCTTGTGGTGACTGGTCGTCTTCCTGCCCATGATTTTATTACTGTTGTATTAGTAATTAATTATTTTTTTTTTTTACTTCAACGCTCCTAGTTTATCATTTGTGACTTCGAGTTCCGGCAATGTGAACATAATCCAGCGGGGTAATTGCGTAACACACTAACAGTAGTAATGGCTTTCATTTTGAAAGTTCAAAAATATTAATTGCGTTATTTACGAACATATGAATCAATGAATTAGCAATATTCTTCAAAATGATTCAGATTGCGATTGAACGTGTGTTAGGCAATTAGGATGCCGCACTGCACAAGTAAACGGGCACGTCTTTTATACCAGGAGACCTGAAAGCTAACGCAGGCAAGGGATGGAGACCGGAAATGTAAACAAACTTGAACGATATTACATTTTTGTTTGAGTATAGTTTTCATTGTGGCATGTGCTAGCTGACACATTATGGCAAATAATTTAATATAATGTTCTGTGTCTCTTAATGTTAATTACTTTGCATACCTTTTATTGTAAAGAATCAAGTTTTTTCTAACTGAACAGACAGCTGTGCTGCTGGGAAGTTAGTAGCGCCACTTCTTCTTCCCAGCTAAAGCACTAGGAAGTGATGAAGGGCGGGCGTTTTGGGGGACTGTCTTGTGTAATTTTGAAGTATGCTCGAAAAGTGGTGATCTCAGCCTAATTTGAATAAATGACTTTTGATTTTGACGAAGGGACATCTGTAAATTACACAATAAAATATAATTTAAACCATAAAAACCCGTTTTTATTTGCAATAAATATTATCGATCAACCCACGCCCGACACTCCAAAATCACTTGTCTATGCTATAGACTATTTTCTATAGTCCATGACATGCGATGGGACGCAAGCGCAAGCGACCGTCGTCAATGTATTTATAAAAATAAATTATACACTCCTGGACTCCTAAATCGAGCCACCGCGTGCATTTTTAAGTTTTAAGACCTAAAACATTAAAATCATAATAATTCAGAGGAAATGTTTTTATGCAGTTTTGACTTATGTACTGGCCATAATTTCAGTATAACTATTGTTTCAAATTTGAAAAAGCTTTGATTAGAGCATCTTATAAGTCAATAGTTATTTGTTTTGTTTTGCATAAAAAGAGCCATCATCTGCTGCCTAGCCTTTTCTCAACTATGTTGGGGTCGGCTTCCAGTTTAACCGGATGCAGCTGAATACCAGTATTTTACACAGTGACTGCATAACTGTCCTCCACAACCCAGTTACTGGGTAATACGATACCCCTTGGTAAGACTGGTTGTCAGACTTTCGGGCTACAGACGACCCGTAACGACTGTCAAAGATCCACGAATGACAGCCGGGACCAACGGCTTAACGTGCTTTCCAAGGCACGGAGAGGTCTTTGTATGTGAAGATGGTCTCATGGAAGATAGTTGCATAAAAAGAGTTAGAAATTATTTTTTCCTTATTTTTTCATCTATTCTGACGTCCAAGTTATGGATACTGCACCTGAAGGAGCCACGCAAGCTATAGCACATCTTCAGTCTGGACTTAGTTAGCGAAACGTAAGTGCACAACTTAATGCATGTAGTTTTACCATTCAAAGAATTTACCTTAGATATGGAGACTGGTGACCTAGTGCGCCGTCGCCGGGTCACTACAGCACGACAAGATCGGTTTATTTTTACCACCAGCCTGTGTTATCGTCATCAGTGTACAGGTCCAAAAACAGGTTCGAGACTTTCAGGGACTGCCTGTTTGTGCTCGAACTATTAGAAGGAGAGTCGAAAAACGTGGCTTGAAACCATTTAAGCCAGCCAATGGTCCCAAATTGTCACGAGCAAAGCGCGCCTACAGTTTGCACGTGTTAGATATTTAATTTTGATGTAATTATAATATTAGAATATTGTGTTTCGATAATGGCATCTGTCACATTTAAGAAGCTTGGGACCAACGTAGAAGTACCTAGATATTGTGTTTACAACAAAAACAACAGTCTTAACTTGTAAAAAACACTTAAATGTTATTACTATAAATGATTAAGTAATATTTGATTAGACTTGTAGTATATCTTAGATTTTATATTGCTATTTTAATATAATAGGTTGTTTCAAATGATTGGCACAATACTGTCAGTTGATGTTGATATACTTTTGATGATGTCTAAGAATTACGAATTAACTCCTATTAAATTGATTAATTACCTTATAATGTTTTAAAACGGTTTCACTACATAAGATTTGTTAATTACTACCTGTGTTAGAAGATATTAAGCCAAAATATATGATGATCTGTCATTGATTCAAAATGGCGGTAGATGTTTGACGTAAAAGACGTTGGTAGTATATAAAAAGGATTGTAATGACGTTATCAAGTCGGTTGCTTGGTAGATATTCAGTTGGCTAGTTCTAGTGCCGTTTTTATGTGGAATAGATCGACCAGAAGGCCAATTCTCGTAATTTAAAACGTTCAAAATCTAGTCGCAGTCTCATCTCGGCGACAAACAAATGTCAAAAACTTGTCAAAATGTAGGGAAATTAGAGGTATTTTTGACAGATTGAGACTGAGATCAGACTGTGAACGTTCTTAAAATTACGAGAATTGCCCCTCAGATGTCACTTAAGATAAGTAATTTGATATTATACCTTAATTATTGCTTGTTATGACTATGTTGTTGTGTAAGTCATATTATGGCCAATATTCCTAGCTATTGTTATTTTCTTGGTATTATTTTGAATTCTCTTGGACAGTTGTCCAAGAGATAGGATTAAGTGTTTTTAAAGACAACGATAATTTATGACAACGTAAGAAATGTATTGATAGAATACTTTAATACTGTTTCCATGGAATTTCTTGTCCTTCTTCGCCATGATGACCTAGTTTTGCGGACGGACGACTAGTTCTCTGATTAATTACTGACAAGCTTAAATTTAAATAAATGTTTAGCCTTGTCTATCTGTGCTTTACTTACAATATTAGGTTTGTAAGTAAATTTGGTTTGTGTTGTGTCCCTACAAACCATATTCAACCTTCACCTTCATACACAGTAAATAACTAACTAGTAACCATTCTGATATTCAATGCTTGTTATTTGGGTAATATAGGTACATTTACTTCTAGTATATACTGGAGAATCTAAAACACGCGAACATTTACTCTGTACTCAACATCAATGAAGGCAGGTTCTTTTTACGGATGAAATCAAGATTATGCTGTATGGCAGTGATGGACGTAGGAAACTCTATCGAAGACAGGCATAACGTTTACAGCAATTTTGCATTGAAGAGAAGAGAGAGAGAGAAGTGAGTTATGACGCTAGGTCAGAGGTGAGTGATTGACAGTCTGGGTGGAATTTTCGCCGAAGGAAAACTAGCCTTGATGTTGTGGCAGGACTACGGTTACCACCATTAAATAGACACTGATACATTCATCAGTGCTTAGTTGATCTGACGCCATATGCTGAGTTTGTGGACCAGGATTTCATTTCAACATAAGTAACTAAATAAGCGTTTTCCCTAGGCAAACCGTGTGTTATTTATAAATTTCACGCTAAATTTGCCCCTGAGAAATGCGAAAAGACGACTTATTGCAATTAAACTGTTTTTCTTTTGTATCTCGATTTCGGAACTAGACCTAGAATAAAATCATCAATTTGGAGGGACCAACTTATATAATCGATATTTTTAAAACGATATATGTTTCGGGCAGCCAAAATCAATAATATTAAGGTATTATAACACTAAGTAGGTAGAACATTCCAGGGAGTAGTCTATCAGTTTGGTCCCTCCATCTTGATATCATGATGGAGGGACCAAGCATTTTGTTAAAATATTATGTATATGATGAGGTAGCTAAAATTATAGCAAAGGTAGGAAATAGTAGACTAATGGTACTATTTTTTTATATATGTATGATAGACATTGGAGATTTGGTCCCTTCATTTTGACGCTCACGAATTTTTTGATGCCCTATGATTATTTTGCTTCTTTTTTCTCATGTACATATCATTATTATAAATGTTAGCTTAGAACAGAGGTTATTAAATTTTTCAAATTGTTGTATAAAATATTAAAATTTCATAATTTGTAAATTGAAATTATTAAAATTAGTCTAGTTTTTACATCTACCGGTACTCCGAGCTACAACAAGCGCAACACGTCATATACAGGTTATATTGTTAACATTAGCATTTCGGTGATGCGAACCCATAAGATTTTCCCCTAACAAAAATCGCTCAACGCTTCTGTAAAACGAGCTTCAGCTTTTCGTCATAACTCAACAAATTAAATTCTCTGTATAATAGTCAAAACAAAACAGCACCTAATCAAGGTAGGGTGTTAAATTTTTTAGGCTCGCTACGGTCACTCTTGCGTTCTACATTCCCTAGATTCTTGAGCTTTTCGCTATAAGTCGACAAATAGTTCTTTTGGAATTATCAAAAGAAAATCTAAACTATTCGAGAGTGTACAGTTTTTTTTAGTGAACAGAACCCAGCATTGCATAAACACGTCCGTAATACCTGTCAAGGCTTTTATTTAGGTAGTAAGTCTTTATTTACATTTTTAATTTTAATTAATTATTTGTTTGATTGAGTACATATAGTTTTTATTGTATATGGTAATGTAACGTAATGTACATACTCACAGTTATCTACATTCATTCCTCCAGGTCAGACAAGCATTCCGTCACCTTTAGGCGCTGATCTGACTATTCCTCACGACACCAGGTCACGTTTATTCATCAAACTTTAACATAACACTATGACGATTTAGTAACATCCAAGGGCTGGAAATTTCGCCCACATTCATTGATATCATTTTTCCTATAAACACTATACTTTTAATACGCTTTTAATACGAAATAACTATATATTTAATTGTATTTTATTAATATATTTTATTATGACAGTCCTGTCAACGACGTCTAATACGTCGCCATGACAAGTTTGCTTATAAAATAATTCTTATCAGCCTGTAACTTTTAGCTGAAAATATATTCAGACTCGCAAACCAATAGGTACTGGCCACCATATTTCAAATTCATATTTATTTCTTCAAGTTGCTGTTCTGCGAGTTTACCTGTGGAATCCAAGCAACGCGGTGACAGTTCCAGTTCAGTTCCAGTTCTAGTTCGAGTTCGAGTTGGAGTTCGAGTTTCGCCTCTAAAAGGAACCCTCAAAGTAGTGCTGGTACTCCGGAGTCACCTAGCCAGGGAACTCTCTGACTCCGGTACCTGTCGTACTAGCGCTACACCTTCGTCCTCCGTCCTCCGTATCAGTCGGACCGCTGGCGTGCCTCGCCGGAACACCCTCTATTGGGCCGCGCCTCAACCGAGGGCCGCCTCTCCTGGCGGGCTGACCGCGTGCTGCCGTGCCTGCTCTACGTGCCGCCGTGCCTGTTCACTCGCGCCGCCGTGCCTGCTCTCTCACGCCGCCGTGCCTGTTCGCTCGCGCCGCCGTGCCTGCCCTCCCGTGCGGCCGTGCTGCGACCTACTACTGTCGCGTGGGCCCCTTACCGTGCCTGCGCGCCTGCTGTGTCGTGCGGCCGTGCTGCGACCTACTACTGTCGCGTGGGCCCCCTACGGGTATCCTCCGTGCCGCACACGCACCAGCACCTCACCACGCCCGTACCTGCACCTGTCACCGACACCTGCCTCGCGTCGTGTCTACCTCTTCAGCCTCCTCAACCCACCAATCACTCATCTTCATCCTTCCTCACCTACACACTACACGCCACTGACCAGTCCATCTCCATTTTTTATATAACCTTTATTTATTAATAAACCTTTAATTAACTTCAACTTCCCTTTCTTTAATTTAAACCTAGTTCTTGTCGCTACACGACAGTAAATAATTTAATTTAATGTTCTGTGTCTTGTAATGTTAATTAATTTACATACCTAGTATTATATATGTCGACTGCTGAGAGGTTTGCGCAGCTCGCCCATCATCAGTATGGTCTTTAGGTAGAGATTCCATGATGTAGGTCACATCTCAAGTAACACAGTAACAATACCAAATACTTGCACAAATGTTTATTTGAATAATAGCACAGCACAGTTTAATTATTAATGGTTATAATAGTTAGAGACAATACTAATAAGGTACCTGTGAACCAACGATCCCGATTGGAGGTCCGATCTGAAGTATCGTTCCGAGCCAAGTTCTCTTGCGACTCGCGCTTTTATAACTTTAAAATCACACCCCTCCAACCGATTTCGTTCACGTCACATGTGACGTCACTGCGTATTACAAAAATCAATTGAGCGTCTAAACCAATAAATAGTCAAAGATGCGACACGACCATTCTGACAGCTCACACGTCCTCGTGTGTAGATCTACCCAGTATTCATCAGTACACTGCTCGCATTGCCGACATAGCATACTTAAACGCGCGGCTGCTACAGGTGCTAGCCTGGAATGAAACATGCCAGCAAAGTATCACATAGCTCGGTCACTCCTGACCACATTTGGTACAGGCAAAAACACAATGAAAATTCGAACAAACTAACAATAGCAGAGTTCAGAGCATTACCCACTATATGATTCCCAAATCTCAAGGTTACAATAAAAATAATCAACTAAGATGCATGTGTCTCATACTATCTAGTAACCTCCAGTTACTCAACTCGTCAAATTAATATGCGCATGCCAAACGCAACGCTTTCGGATCGCCAAGTCACTCTTGGATTTTATGGTTTCTCACGAAACCCCACACAACACACACAACTTAATCTCTACTCTGTTTCAGCAACAAAATTATTACTTGACTTTCCTCAAATTCGTTAGTAATACTCTGATCAAAACTATCATCGATAACAAAAGGTTCCTCTAAGCCTTAGTAAGAATTGGTATGGAACTGTATCAATTTACTCGTAGATTACAACGCTCATGGCCCGACTGCCGCAGCAGCTAGTGACACCCATGCCACCCATATCGTCATCACCTCTGGTGATACAATCTACACACATCGCTTCACATAGAATCTACGACTCCCAGGTCATTACAAGACCAACACAACAATCGTCTCCTTTGAGACCCGGGTCCCCGCTGTACCACCAGCTGCCCATCGCCCCCTGAACAACTCACAAGTCAGTTGCAGTTACGACTACAGACAAGTGCGTTCAGTGCGACCTAATAGCCATGGTATGTGCTCAACTACTCGGTGGAGGAACTCTCCTCACCGTCTTCTACGTTTAACTCGTTAGGAACTGTACTAAGAGGCATCTTTTGTATGTGATCGTGAGCGTACTTATACGTACGCCTGGGGTTGAAGGCTTTTAGAGTATTGATTCAACCAGAGTAATGTAAACAAACTTTGATTATCTAATCATAGCGTAAATCATCAACCAGAGCCATGTACCATTGTTATTCACATTAACAATCATTTTTATCACTAAGAGCCTTAGACACCTGGAAACCCACACACGAGTAAACCACTCTAACGCTACGGCTCTCCAGCCGACCAACAATCACCACACAACTTTGCTGCTGGGGAGTTTACTGCGCCAGTTCTTCTTCCCAGCGAAAGCACTAGGAAGTGGTGAATGGCGGGCGTTTTAGGGGACTGTCTTTTGTAATTTTGACGTTCGAAAAGTGCTTATTCTCAGCCTAATTTGAATAAATTACTTTTGATTTTGATTCGCTCTTGCATTCTATATTTTCTTAGTTTTTTAGGCTTTCCTGCATAAATCGACATTATGAGTCCCATTTCCGGGTTGCCTTCTAAGCCGGGTTGTTAAAATTTTTTGAGCTCGCTTCGCTCGCTCTTCCCTCCACATTTCACCAGTTACGTTTAAGTCCCATGTCGTAGGGGGCGTGCTAACTGACACCAACTGAGCACAAATCCAAACTCCAGAGTGCCTCTGAGAAATTCCTGATGAAAAAACCTAATACCACTTTACCCGACCTGGGAATCAAACCCAGGACCTCAGCAGTAATGCTTGCAAACACTAGACCAACGAGGAGATGTACAGACGCCAGCAGGTCAAGCTACCCGAAACTGTCAAATTTTCCCAATCAACCATGAACCGTAATGCTTTAGCGATAAAGTTGAAAATCTATTAAAGAAATTTGGCAGATTGTAGTAGCTTGATGTGCTGGCGTCTGTACCTTCCTAAAAATTATCTTTGGCACCCATGGTGACCCAATCTTGGGTTGCGACCGCGTCTCAGTGCACTACGCACACGGAATGGGCAACATATATTTAACGCGAGCAGAACAACTGCTATCACGTCACGCTCGACAGATTCCATTATCCTTGTCGTGCAGATACCTACATATTTGTTACATATAACACACACATTTTGTTACATATTTGTTTAACTATTTATTTAATAAATAAAATAATAACAAACAGTACACGGTCACAAATATCATTCAGAACAAAAAAATACAAGCATAACACAAGAAGCAGTAAATTAAACACTCTAGAAGTCTCTATTCCAAGAACAAATTATGGCAAATATAATATAAGATTTGAGGGAGCCAAATTACATAATAGTTTGCCAAATGATATCAAAATCTATAAATGTCTTTAAAGTTAGACTAAAACATATTTAGTAGAAACAGTTTTGTAAAGCCTGTAACCTTATAATTGTAAGTGATATTGGATATTACTACTTTAAGGGCTGATTTTTCCATCATCTGATAACTTTATTCAAGGAATAATTTTGAAATCTTGACAGTTATTTCATACAAAACCTGTCAAACGTCAATTTTATTCCTCGGATAAAAGTTATGTGGCGATGGAAAAATCAGTCCTAAATAGTCTAGTAACTTTATTAACTACTAGCGGACCCGGCAGACGTCATCCTGCCCGTAAAAAAGCAGCGGTACCTACCGGGTCCATTTGTGTATACAAACCTTGTCCTGACAATAACAAGCACAAAAAAAAAGAATTCCCCAATTTGGTGCAGTCGATCGGAAGTTATGCGTATGCGTTTATATAGATAGATAGATAATATTTTTTGTTTTGTTTCTCTTGTGAGTGAATTTTGTTTTCTTTTAAAGAAATAAATTCCTGAAACCGAATCTATGTATGTACAATCCGGTAATTTGTTTAGTCATACTTACGAACAGACACACTAAAGTTACGTTGCGTTTTATTACAGGCTGTTTATTATAGATCTAATTCCACGCGAACGAAGTCGCGGGCACAGCTAGTCTATGTAATATCTAATCCGTGTAAGCAACTGCATATGCATATATCATAGGAACATGGTAAACAGAGGGACGCAACTTTAAGATTTTGCACCACCTAAAAAAATTCGAGGGCCGCCGCTGTGTCGCCGTGCGTACCTACATTTATAAAACCAATGTTTCCGCTGAATGTCGAGTTGAATACTGGCGTAGTACGCCCCCTTGAGTTTAGAGCTTAGGTTCGAAACTGTCATTGCTGAGCATGAGTTGTACAGCTTATGTTAGGTGTCAGTTGGTCAACCACGGTGAAGCTAAGAGGAACCCGAGGAGGGGCCGCTCGTCAGGGCTTTGCCTGTAAGCCGACGACGTAGCGGCCAAAAAGTAGGTTGCGGTGCCGCTTGGGCGACATCGCAACTGAGGCGGGCCGTGATGTGGTATGGGAGGCATCACGGCTGAGGGTTGGAGGCCGCGGCGGGGGAGGAGTGCCGGTATTGCGGTGCGCCGCTCTCCCTACCTTCCGCGGCCTTGACGGGGTCGCCACCGTCTGATGGCGGACGCGGTGGGGCCGCAGGGGAAGAGGAGTGTTGGTATTACGTTGGCCGCTCTCCCTATCCTCTGCGGCCGAAAATTGGCAGGCGGCGGGGCCAATGACCTGACCCGTCGCAGGGGGACCAAGGGTGCCCAGACACGGGGTCGTCTGGCGCCCATGTGCTGATTTGGTCCCTGGGGTGGTCACGGCGTGCCATGTGTGCTGGTGCGCCGGTGATGGGGAGTAATCCCCAGAGGAGGGTCCGGTGACGGACGGCCGCGGCGGGTTCACGGATGAGTGCTAAGGCGTGCCCGTGTTCCCGCCGTAAGCGGCAGAGGAGGACACCGTGGAGTTTTAGTGGGTTAGAGTCCCACATAACTGCACTATCTCCCCGTGGTAGTGCAGTATGCAAGAGCATTTCTCCACGTTAAAAAAAAAAAAAAAAAGGTGTCAGTTGGTAGGGGTGCATGTTGAAGAGCCTCCTCGTGGCGCACTCTGGGCAACGTCGGCTCCAAGTGCCCACCAAGTTCTGGTGGACACTTGGGGCTGGCGGCTAATCTTCAACAAACGGGGAAGGGTCATGGTTCCAATCACCGATCATCCTCGATGGTCGTTGAAGGGAACCGGGCTACAGACGGTCAATACGTCCACTCCCCCTCTGCTTACAGAGGGAGTTGAGTGGGCGTAGACTGGGGAGGGGCGGTTCGCGCCGCTGCACCCACGAGAGTGTGGGTGGTGGAGTGTCCATGCCCGCGCTGCGTCTGTCTGGTATCCGGCGGCAGCGTGGTGACGTCGGGGCAGCGGTTGGTTCTGTCCAGCCGTCAGCCACCCCGTAATCAGGATTACGGGGTGGCTGACGGCTGGACTGAGCTCAGGAGCTCAGGACCGGGGGTCCGGGCCACTGAGGCCCGGGCTGCGAGGAAGACAACCTCTCTAAAAAATTACCCCAATCCCGATTGGGGTAATTTTTGTGCCGAGGGGATGAATGGCCGGAGGGTATCCGGTCGTTAGCGCGGAGAAAAGGGACCTCACCCTTAAAAAGGAACAAAAAAAATGAACTCAAAGGCTACTGGAAATATTCCCCAGGCGGATACCCTCCTACTCAAGGAGGGTCAGTCCCGCCCTTCTTCGGAAGGCAGCCCCACCGTATCTGGGGGGGGGGCACCACTAGTCTCGTGCCGACCCGCGTCAAACATGTCCTGCGTTGCAAGAAAAGGAGCTCCGGGTCAACCTGGAGCGCCTGTGCGACGCAGAGGAGGCACCGCTTGCCCTCATTGACGGCAACAAGAGCCGAGGAGGCCCATGTCCTGGAAAGGACTTCAGGAGGAAGCGCTTGCGAAGCGAGGGTTCGGGGTCGATGGGCCTCTCCTCTAGTGAGGAGAACCTGTCGGCCCCTAAAGTGCCAACGGCACAGAGAGGGCGGGGTCGCGCGGTGACGGGGGGAGCTCCCGCTCGGTTGCCATGCCGTATGGTCAACCGCAAACAAAGCGAATGCACAGGTTTTGCAAGCGCTCAAGCTTGTTTAATAGCTGCCGCAGGCGTCGGCATAATCTATAATCGGCTGAATAAGTGTTTGTGCCAAAGAAATTTTAGTCTTCAACTGCAGAAGACCCTGAAGGCATTTCAACGAATGAAAGGAGAAATGTACCTTTCGGCTGACCTCATTGAGCCTGCCTGACCACGTCACGAAAGATTGTAGTCAATGACTACACCCAGATCTTTAGCGGTTTCAGCATAGTCAATGCGAACACCGTCGAGATTTAAAGGCATGAGAGATGTAATATCAGCCACATTGCGAACGAATCTGCTGCCGATGATCATTGCCTGGGATTTAGTTGGGTTCATTTGCAAACTAAATGACTTAGCCCAAACGCTGACGCAATCCAGGTCATTATTCATTGCAGCAATTGCAGAACCCGCGTTAGCTACAGTAAAATCTCAATAAAGCTGCAAGTCATCTGCATAGAGATGGAAACTAGAGGAGATTACTCTGGTAACAGAGTTTATGAAAATTGAAAAAAGAAGAGGAGAGAGAACGCTACCCTGAGGAACACCCTCAGTGAGACTACACCAATCAGAGAAGGACTCGTCCAGGCGAACACACTGAGAGCATCCTCGAAGATAAGAACTGAACCAGGCTAAAGTGGATGAAGAGAAATTGATGGATTTGAGGAAACCTAGTAAAATGTCGAAATCCACTGAATTGAAGGCGCTACTAAAGTCGAGCAGTACAAGAACAGTAAGTAACTTATTCTCCATTGCCCAGCGGATGTCGTCAGTCACCTTCAAAAGCGCGGTTACAGTACTGAGTACTGTGACCCGAGCGAAAACCGGATTGAAAAGGGGATATTATCGAGTTTCACGCCAAGAAAAATGATAATTGTCTATGAACCATGTGCTCAAAAACTTTAGAGAGAAATGGGAGTATAGAAATAGGTCTAAAGTGGGTTAATAAAATAGGATTGTTAGTTTTAGGTAAAGGTATTATGTGAGCCTGTTTCCAAACTGACGAACGACGAAAATGAGTGATTAAAGATGTGAGTGAGAACAGGAAGTAATGAGGAAAGGATAAGAGTTATCATTCTTGAACACAACTTATCATTACCGACTGCTGAAGAAGTGATCGCAAGTATAGACTTCTTAACGTCATCCTCAGTAACATCTTCAAGCTCGAAGTGGGAATATTGTGGTAACGGCAAACTAGCAAGACTCTCCAGTGTCGCAGCCTTGATAGACGGATCAAGAGAAAAGGGAAGGCGAGAGAAATGCTTATTGAGATCATTGAGGTTCACATCCTTACACTGGTTGGCAGGTGACTTGCCTATGCCTACAGATTTGAGGATTTGAGGTTGGCGCAGTGGTTAAGCGATTGACTGCTGTGCTGCGTGTCGCGGGTTCGATTCCCGCACGGAACAAATATTTGTATGACCTACAAGTACGAGTAGTTGTTCCGGGTCTGGGCTGTTTGTGTGAGTTTAAATGTTTGTAAACGCACCCACGATACAGGAGAAATACCTAGAGTGGGGCAAAGTTTAAAAAAAAAAAAATAAGATCTTGATAAGAAAAAGTGGCCGTAAGTTGATCATGGTAAGAAACATTTCTAGGAGAGGAGACAATCATAAGATGTAGAAACGAGGGTGTATAATTAGGAAAATAGTGAGTTGCAGAAAGAGGCAAAACTTGAAGTTCTTTTAATCTTCAAGTTTTGCTTGAAGATTAAAAGAAGACAAGAGTGAAAGGAGTTTAAGGGATCGAGTTTCATTTGTAATCAAGCAGGTATTAAAATCACCCACTAAAATAACGTGCTCATACATGGGGCAAAGATCATTGAGTGTGGAGTCGAGAGAATTGAAGTAGTCTATGTGAAGATTAGGACTGTAGAGCACTGCAAGCAAAACTTTTGTGTGATGAACAGTAATCTCCACAAACAAGTATTCAGCCGAGTCAGAATACCGTGAAGGAGATGAACTGACCACTCTGTAGGGTAAATCAACACGCAGGTACAGACGCCAGCACATCAAGCTACTACAATCTGTCAAATTTCTTTAATAGATTTTCAACTTTATCGCAACAGCATTAGGTTTAAGGTTGATTGAGAAAACTTGACAGTTTCGGGTAGCTTGACCTGCTGGCGTCTGTACATGGCAACACCTCCTCCACCTTTGCCGGTCCTATCGTTGCGTATCAAGACGAAGCCGGGGAGTGTCTCTAATCGGAATCCGATATTAGGAGCGCATCCAAATGAGCACTGCTAAAGGATGCCAGAAGGCCAGAATAGGGACCAGGAACACTCTGACCATTGATGTGACCTATATAAGGCTGTTTATTTGAATCAGCTGATCGGATCATTTCACTTCGAGGTTATTTGGTTCATAGTATCGAGTAGTGCGTAAATATGGATTTCGACAATCTTTTACTGGATTTCCAAAACGATGTAGCAGATTTAACGACGGAGGGAAGTAAAAGAAGCAAGACCTACAAAGCTCGTACAAAACCGCTACGAGAATGATTACCAGCATATTCTCTATTCCGAGTACACACGATGAAAGGATTTTTAGGGAGAGCTCAATGAGGTGGCCTCAGGTGGCTCAGTAGGTACTTAGGAGGTTTGAAGAGAATGAGTTTGTGAAGAAGCTCATCACAGATAGTGATTATTCAATAAGTTTTCCCATGTGCCCTTGTGTTATCTTATGATCCAAGTTCTAAGGTACAGAACAAGAGAAAAGCTACGTTGTGGCAGTCCCACAGAAATAATAAGAGACAGTTTGTAGAAATAATTTATTTTGATACAAATAAAACTACATTTCTGTTCTATATTCATTGTTTTTGTTTTCCAATATTCTTCTTCCAAAGACATGGCTGCCATTCTTTTTCATGCCACTCTCATTCCTCGTCTTCTTCACGTAGCATGGTATTCTCACTCGCCGTCTTTGCTAGGTTGAATAGTATTAGTGCTAAGTGCTAATAGTGGCTTTCATAGCAGCAGTCAAACTTGTGCCTGTAAACAAGTATAATAATTGTTATTAAAAGACACTGAAACACCGTTACAAAGGCAGTAGGAAGTAATATATTATAGACACAAGTACCCACTTACATTTCTAGAAGAGCAAATTCATGTTATCAAGTCTAAAGGGCATGAAAATGCATAGCTATTATCGGCTGTTGCTTTAACATTAATTTGGTCAGTTTATATTAGTAAGTAGATATAAATTCAGAGATAAATACCTTTTCCTGTTTACTCCAATTATTGGAGCTTATTATTTTCATTGCTACCGTGGCAAACACAAAGATTTAAACATAATACATTATTTTATTTATATTCAAATTATCCGATTCAATTTCTGACTTTTATCCGCCAATGCCATGACAGATAAAAAATCGTAGTTTTGACAAGTTTCTTCTAAAAATTCCGTTTTTTAGTCAACTATTTTGATTATAATCTGTGCCGAACGCATAATTTCACCTCTATTTCGTTTCGGTACGAATCACCTGCTAACTAGCGTTTATGAATAAAGAAAAGTTAAGCATTGATTAAGAGCTAACTAAATGGTAAGCTAAACAGTAGTTAACAGGTGATTAGTAGCGAAATGAAATAGAGGTGAAGTTATGCGTGCGGCTCAGATTATAATCCAAATAGTTGACTAAAAAAAGTAATATTTAGAATAAACTTGTCAAAACTATAAATGGTTTAAAATATAATTTAATCACAGTAAAATTTTAATGTTACTCCTATTCCATACGCAATTTAGTCGATTTAATATATTTTTACTTTGGCAATCTAAATATGTCATTATGACAGCTGTCATTTCCAATGTATATTTTGTCAATAAGTGTGTCACTGTCAATTCACGACTCATCATAGTCGACATTTCATTGGCTTAGCCAGTATACTGTATACTATTGTAGTCTTTGCATTGGCTGCACTGTAGACACTAGACAGGGCTGCACGATAGTACTCTTTGGCTGCACGTGTTTTTTTATATTAGAAAATCATGTAATCCTGCTAAGTTCTAACAAACTAATTTCTTAGTCGCGCTGTACGGTCGTGTGTTGTGAACGTCAATAATATTAATGAGGTCGGTAGATTTCACTCCGTGGTTATCATTATCATAGATAACTTTATCAATTTTATAAGCCGTGTCCATGCTACAGTGCAGTGTTTACAAGTTATCCAATCTGGTCTGCTTGATTAGGAGAGTATCTAGTTATTGAAATATTTACGTAAGTATGCGAAGCTTATTTATTTATTCATTGAAGTTCGAAGTTTTTGTTTGCGAAATTGTCGTAATAGATAAAAGACGAGCTCGATGAGTATTTCTCAGAAATGTATGTCCTATTCCTTTTTTGTACATCAGAAACAAACAACTTTGACTTAACTTGTATGTTCAAATGTTAAAGATCGAATTACACACAACACAGTCAGTCCTCGCAATCAAGTTCGTATTAAAACTTTTATGAACTATTATTAATGTTAAGTACGGACGCCAGCAGGTCAAGCTACCCAAAACTGTCAAATTTTCCCAATCAACCTTGAACATTAATGCTTTAGCGATAAACTACAAAATCTATTAAAGAGATTTGACAGATTGTAGTAGCTTGATGTGCTGGCGCCTGTACATCAGTTCAAAAATTCAAGACCTTGACTGGTATGGCACATAATACAGCTACATGTGTGTGACTAACAAAAAATATACAGAAAAAAATAGCATGGTACCTAGTCAAGCTGCTACTAACCTATTTTGGTTACTTCTATAGAACGATTACATAGTAAAGTGTTGAATAACTGTATTTTTTCTTACAGCTAAATGTTGCCTTCAAAGATGCAAGTCAACAAAAAGTTGCTACCAATAAAGGGGCATTTCTTTTTCTTCAATGCTGGTAAGTATAAATCTTATCTATAATAACATATCTAATTATGAGACAAATGATAGTGGCCATCTTATGTTCGGTCTTTTTGTATACAAGTATGAATTTAAAGAAGGTTCTTTATAAAAGATGGTTTTTATGTATGTGAACCAACCAGCCGGTCGATTCTGTGTAAATCTCACCGTGAAATCTTGCGTGGAGTGAGCTGTCAGTGTCTTCCCGCTGACGCTAGGGATTGACCAAGCAAACATTTACAATCATAATCGAGATTTAAAATCTCGATTATGATTGTGAATGTTTGCTAATTATACTTTAATATTTTTATGCTAATTCTATTGCTCCTTTTATATAATTTCAAAGCTAGTATTTAAGTTGTCAAAACATTCCTATTTTGTGGGGTTTTAAAATAAAATAGCAAAACAGAAAGTCAGTCAGAATCTCAAAGTTGTATTTTTCTCTTTTTTTTCTAGACTACTTAGTCCATATATAGCTTGAGTTGCGACTGTGCACAGCTACTAGGCTGATGAAAATGCGCATCAACATTGTTTGTTATTATCAGCGATTGTAGATGGAGGCATGGCTGACAGACCATAGAATTCAACCCGATGTAGTTTGTGCGGCGTGATCACTTCACCCGATTCATGACATTTCGTTCGTGAATCGGGTGAAGTGATAAGAACACGCCGCGCTTGCGCGTTAGGCACTGTCATTATCATAGTGGAGATTTGTTTTTACTTATTTAACTAGCCTGGCTGACGGACCATAGAATTCAACCAGACGTAGTTTGTGTGGTGTGATCACTTCACCCGATTCATGACATTTCGTTCGTGAATCGGGTGAAGTGATAAGATCACGCCGCGCTTGCGCGTTAGGCACTGTCATTATCATAGTGGAGATTTGTTTTTACTTATTTAACTGGTAACGCCTCACGTATAAGAACATTAGGAAAATACAATACCAACGTCCAATAAGTGAAAATATTTTATTGCAGATGAGTACCTACTTAGATAACGTGTCGATGCTAATAATAAAAGAATCATCAACCAATACAAATACATTACATTATTCTGACACAGTGACACTCGCTCATCGCGCGCCCGTGTTCACTTCACCTTGCTGAAGTGATGTTACGAGAAATTCTTGAAGTAATATCACATTAAGTTTTATTTTTTTAATTTTCTGTTATTGACGACCATTGCCATACGCCTGTTCGTAATCGGGTTCAGGAAAATAATTAGTTCCTAATTATTTTAATGCTTTTAGATATATTATTGACTAAATCCAACTGTGTTTGTACTAAATACATTTAAAAAGACAATTTTATCAGCCGACATATTGTTGTCAACAAGCGGATATTACTTAGCCGTATAGTTCGGAAGCGCCTCCGATTCGACCCTAACACACGAACCTCCTCCGGCTTGTGCGTTAAATACGACAGTTTATAAAAAGCTCATATGTTAACACCATTAAATCTTTCATAATAAAGCGCACAAGTTTATTCATATACCTATGCAATATTCAACTCTGTAAATGCGATAATCGCCATTTTGATGACAGTGGTGGTCGAGGCTAAAAAACATCAAAATTGGGGATTTCGAACATCCACACCCCACTGCAGGGGCAGTGCATAATACATCATTTAATTATTTGACGAATTCATCCATTGTTCATATCAAATAAGTAGTGGTAATGAAGTGTCGTTCAAAGTCGAAGTTTCGCGCCAATCGTGCGTGTTTACATTTTTACTTTTCACAAATATCACACACACTCATATAGACACGATTTAAAATGTGTCAAATGTAATTTCAAATATTATAAACAACAAGAAAGTGCCCAGCTCTTAACGTCATAAACAAACACAAGTCCAATAACACGTAATATTCATTACCACTACTCAATTTGTGTTCAAAATCGCAGAGTTCGCCGACCATTATTGTTTTTTTTTTTGTTATGATGTGCGAAAGCGAAACGACTGTAAAGCCAAATGATTTTTTATTTCGATCGATTCGAGTAGGTAATTCATATGACGAATTTTAGAAATGGATTCTTCAAAAATTGAAATAAACTTCTTTTAAGCATTAAATACTAATCTAATCTAAAAGCATTGTATATAATGATGAACCCGTATTTTTGATGCTAGTAACCCTTAAATCAACAAGTGGTTGGTGGCACTGGCAACCCTACGCCGAAGTGATGTTGCCATGGGTTACGAGAATCGCGTCGCGTGAAGGGAGATTTTATCCATTCCGAACTACGCTGTAATCGATTTGTGCGTGCTTCCACCTCTTCCGAATCAGCGGGAGGCCGATAACGATGTCCCGTGAATCGAAAAAGATGAAGTCTTATGAATGATGATGAGTGAGCGCTGTTAAAAATGACGGTTGTGATCTAAATCGGAAAGCAAACTATATTGATGTGAGCGCTGTGGGTGATGATGGCCTAATTCGGAATAACCAAATCTCACGCCGCGCAAGCGCGTTAGTATGAGTGAACTTAATTTTTTTTCTCTCATCGATGACCATGTCATAGGACATAAGTCTATTCGTATTCGAGTACAGTGACAATAAGTAGTTCCTAATTATTTTAATGCTTTTAGATATATTATTGTCTAAATCCAACTGTGTTTGTACTACATTCATTTAAAAAGTCAATTTTATCAGCCGACATATTGTTGTCAACAAGCGGATAGTACTTAGCCGTATAGTTCGGATGCGCCTCCGATTCGACCCTAACACACGAACCTCCGCCGGCTTAGTTGATAAAAAGCTCTAATGTTAACGCCATAAAATCTTTCATAATTAAGCGCACAAGTTTATTCATATACCTATGCAATATTCAACTCTGTAAATGCGATAATCGTCATTTTGATGACAGTGGTGGTCGAGGCTAAAAAACATCAAAATTGGGGATTTCGAACATCCACACCCCACTGCAGGGGCAGTGCATAATACATCATTTAATTATTTGACGAATTCATCCATTGTTCATATCAAATAAGTAGTGGTAATGAAGTGTCGTTCAAAGTCGAAGTTTCGCGCCAATCGTGCGTGTTTACATTTTTACTTTTCACAAATATCACACACACTCATATAGACACGATTTAAAATGTGTCAAATGTAATTTCAAATATTATAAACAACAAGAAAGTGCCCAGCTCTTAACGTCATAAACAAACACAAGTCCAATAACACGTAATATTCATTACCACTACTCAATTTGTGTTCAAAATCGCAGAGTTCGCCGACCATTATTGTTTTTTTTTTTGTTATGATGTGCGAAAGCGAAACGACTGTAAAGCCAAATGATTTTTTATTTCGATCGATTCGAGTAGGTAATTCATATGACGAATTTTAGAAATGGATTCTTCAAAAATTGAAATAAACTTCTTTTAAGCATTAAATACTAATCTAATCTAAAAGCATTGTATATAATGATGAACCCGTATTTTTGATGCTAGTAACCCTTAAATCAACAAGTGGTTGGTGGCACTGGCAACCCTACGCCGAAGTGATGTTGCCATGGGTTACGAGAATCGCGTCGCGTGAAGGGAGATTTTATCCATTCCGAACTACGCTGTAATCGATTTGTGCGTGCTTCCACCTCTTCCGAATCAGCGGGAGGCCGATAACGATGTCCCGTGAATCGAAAAAGATGAAGTCTTATGAATGATGATGAGTGAGCGCTGTTAAAAATGACGGTTGTGATCTAAATCGGAAAGCAAACTATATTGATGTGAGCGCTGTGGGTGATGATGGCCTAATTCGGAATAACCAAATCTCACGCCGCGCAAGCGCGTTAGTATGAAGTGAACTTGTTTTTTTTCTGTCATTGACGACCGTGTCATAGGACATAAGTCTATTCGTATTAGAGTTCAGTGACAATAATTAGTTCATAATTATTTTAACGCTTTTAGATATATTATTGTCTAAATCCAACTACATTTTGTTTTCAACAAACGGATATTACGATTGAGTAGCTTCATAAAATTGTGCTAAGCAAGTATTCAGTGACTGGTGTATTGTTCGTTTACATAATTATATAATACGTAAAGGCACATGGGTTTTTTTTTAATATCCCATCTTCTCTAGATATACTTACCTCAGTACAATATTATACAAACCTTATAACATAAATATTTAGGCATATCATAAACACACAAATTGCATTAAAATTATTATAGGTAATTATTCATGTAAGTATATTATGCATGCTTTGGGCTGTCTAGTTTAAGTTTTCCTGTATACCTACATAGCGTACTGTGTCTACGTTTCTCAGCCAAATCCCGTCGCCGTCGCAGGTCTGCTGGAAGAAATGACTAAATAAATGATGTAAGCAGTTCCTGCGTGCTCCTCTATCTTTATGTATTTTACTTTATTATGTGTTCAGTGTGTACATAAAAAAAAATCAAAAATTTGTATCACATCAAAAAAAATTGCTATTAATACATTTTTTTCTACTGAGCCTGCTGCTTCCCGAGGTTCAACTTCTGAATTAATGCAGGGAACGGAGGGTCATTGGACCCCACCGCAACTAGCTGGAAATAATGGGTAAGCATTTATTACTAAGTATTTGATTTATTTAATTCCTACACATCAGCACATCACATCTGCAGCTAATGTAGTATTTCTACGAGTATAGCAGGATGATTTATTTAGAGCAGCGTCTGATCTAATAAAATCAATCATAAGGGCCAACATTATTATATCGCCAAGTTAACAAAAGAAACTCCATGGTTACTCTTTTACGCTCCATCGCTGTATGTGGCACTCTCACCATGTGCATAGTCTCCAGCGTGAGCGCCCATGTCCCTTGAAATACCTCTTTTAGAGTCCTTCATATACGGACTTACGTCTGCTTCTAGTTGGAATATGAGTTCCTCAGTAAGGCGATAAGCAGAAACGAAATCATCGGCTCTCGTAAAAAAAAACATTTCGTCTTAAAAATTGCGCCTGCCGACGGCTAGCCTCATTGTCGGCATTGTTTGCCTGTTTTAAGGCCGATATTATTACAAATGAGCGAGCCATTTTTATACAGGATGAGGAAGGATGGATTTTTTCTGAATGTACTGTGTAGGTAACCGAATGCTCGTAAGATTCAATTGAATCGTAGTGTTTCTTGTGTTATATAAACAGAATAACAATAATCAAATTATTAAATTTTAAATTTTTTGTTGAAGTAGCTAGTAGTAGGTACCTACTAGTACATTTTTTAGAGATTATTGAATTTCGCGTGCTGCCTTTTTGCATTCCTACATTTTTTTTCCATGTTCGCGCTGGTAGGTACACTTGAACTCCTTGTCAATTCTATTGTTATTTCAATAAATATATTTTATCAGTTATACGCAGTCTTATGTATCCACACTTGATAACACTGACTACATAGAGATACGACGTATCATACGACTGACGCTGACTAAATGGATAAATAAATAAAAAAACGCCATACAGAAAAAAAAAATTAAGAGGTTGTCAACGATTTGAAAAAGAGAACAAGACGTCTCATTCACGTTGACTGCCAGACAACAGACACAATATAGAAAATCTATTGTTGGTGCACCGGTGACCGCGGTGGCAGTCAATGCCTTAAATTAGTCTCATTTTATTTTTTTGCTGTTAGTAGCAGGTTCTGAGTTGTTACCTGAGCTCATTGGTAACATAATAACTACAGGGAATTATGGGAAATATGTAAATAAAACACAAAAATTTCTTACTAAGCTTTTAATTTTTTTAATTTTGTGTTAAAAACACAGCTTTAGATCATTTTGAAAGAAAAATAAAAAGGTTGAATAAAATTGTAAATTGTAAAACTTTGAAATAAAAAAAAAATGCTAAAAGCTTATGCGCTTATCCTGTACACGGTTCAGGGTTTCCCTCTTGACATCATACTATTTAAACTGCCACCGTTCATTAAGTCAAACAGGTAGAAAAATATTATACTGTTTCACCAATATTTTCGTTGAGGGTAGCATTAACTCCTCTCCCATCACCATGTGGAGCTGAAACAAATGACACTAGAATAAAACTTAGTGCACTTGTAAGTTAATTGAAAAACGAAAATTAACTTAGAGTTACAGCTTGAATAACAGAAAATCAGAATTATTAAATAAATAAAAACAAAAATGTACTGCAAGTGAGGTATCTGAAAAACAATTATTTAAAATGTCTAAAAACTTTTTGTTGTTTTTGCATTACAAGATGGCAAAATTAAAAGTTTTTAGTTTCACTTTGTTAATAATCGGCAGGAACTATATATATTATATATATATACATATTTTAAATTAAATGTTGCCCTACACTAGGTATTACTCCTGTATGGTGGGTATGGTTTTGAAGGTTGCAGTCACACTAATTTTTGCCAATAACTTATTTTAGTAAAGTTGGACAGCCTGTTAGAAGCTCAAATAAAAAGTATGCTGGCAAAGAAAACTTGAGTGGATTTGAATGAAATGTGCTCATTTTACAAGATTAGCAGGTAGTTATTAATAACGTACGAACCTTCTTCAGCTTCTGTGACGATTCCTGTGGTAATTTCCTCGGCCTAAACCAATTAAGGAAAATACCTACCACCTTAGAGCCACTACTTCTCATTGATGCATCTTTTTCAATGTGTTTCTGGCACACATATAGTTTGTGAAGATCTTGAGCGATTACTCACTGTTGCCCAGGAGACACTTTCTGCGTCCGATCTCACTAACAGGAAACATGGATTTTCATCCTTTCGGTTAGGGCCGCAATGTTCAGTACAACACTTGTACATATTGCAATACCAATGCAATATAATAACACTTTAAAATCACTGAAAAGATTAGAACGAAAATTAAGCAACGCAAACTTTACTTGATCAGAAACAAAACAGCTGTAATAGCCACACAGCATTTACATTATTTTAATAGCGGAACACTGAAAAGTCGAAAACCCGAAACCGCCAAAATTTGACAGTTACATACATAGATATGGTTGTCGTTGTTCTTCCAACCATAGTGTACACGGTTGTTTTTTTTTTTGTTCTAATATAATAGAAATTTTCGTTCCGTGTGAAAAAGAGAAAAAAAAGTGGGCCCAATGACTGACGGATTATAATTTATATTATCAAGAAAAAATATTTTTTCGATTTTTCCACGTTTCGATAAACGTTCAATTATTTAAATTGGGCAAAGATCGTCACACACAGGACGCCTGAGGGAGGATATCTCCGTCGAGGTAGACCGCGGCGAAGGTGGTGTGTGTGGGTGGTGTTTGCAGGGCCAACATGGCCAGAAATCGCACAACAGGGAGATTTGTAAAGAAAAAGGGGAGGCATAGCAAAAACACTAGTAAGGCTATTAAAAAAAAGTAAAATTAGTTACTTCAAATGAACGAATTTTTAAAACAAACACAAATAAACTAACAATAAGAGTACTGAAGATGTCCAGCATCTGTCAAATTCAGTATAAATTGTAAGGTTGGTCTTTTTGCGCTATAGACGTTTTTTAATTTTTACATTTAAAAAAATTCACGTAATCGTAGTCGAGCGCCAATATTTACCCGTTTATTTATAAACGGTACAGTTATGTAGTGATTAATGACTTTTAAACATACATTTTTGATGTTTAAACGTCATTTAACTTTAATCATCGTTAATAAATAAACCTCTTAAGTTTAATTAATCTGCGTATAAAATTATCATGGAAACAAAGTACCAGTGTTAATAAAGGGCGACAAATCTTGGTAGCTGGTTGGCTCTTACTTCTAGTTTGAATTACTTTGTCAGTGTCAAAATGTAAAAGATAACTAAATTTCATCATCTGTGGTGGAAATGTGCTGTCTAGGTCTACTGTCTATAGGACTTTCCGATACGAAATAAACTTTTTGTTTAAGAGTTTCAAAATAATTGTAAATAAACAAATGAAAGTTTTAACCTAGTGTCTACTGTGAATTAGTTTTTCAGTGACAATGATTAGTATGATATAATCATGAATGTGATAGTAATAAGACACAATGTTGGAATGTACCTACTGGTGAAAGTTTTTCTAAGAATGAATTCCTGTGGCACTGTTCATAATTATATGCACTAGATGATCAGTCTGGTGGTTAGCTTTGCAAGGACGAGTGGTGGTCTGTCAGGTATGCCAAAATAGTATACCTAGTTAACTCGGTGATAACAATAATGTAAAAGACGTATGGGCCAGGATCGTCACACAGTAACACATAGGGTGCCTGAAGACGGGCGTCGACACCGACACGTTCCTGGCTGGAGAAGGCACAACATAAGGAAAACTGGAAAGATGTGGGGGAGACCGTTGCCCAGCTGTGGGACAACATAGGATAACTAAAAATAAAAATACAAAAGTATAGGCACACAAAAGCAAGTGAATTTAATTAATCTGATATATTCTACCTTTCAGCAGATGAGGCTAGTCGACCTTGCAGTTGCTAAGACATTAAAGGAACTGAAGACATAAGAACACTGATTTGATCACATCGATCCTGGCTGTCTGAGGTCATCATTTCACACAATGTTTTTCATAAACACAATAGGGAACAAATAAATTGGGACATGGACAGGCACGGACTATGGAATTAAGAAATGTTGCAACTCATTGTATTCTAAACATAGGAATAATGTGGCCAACATTATTCCTATATTTACACACACATACTTTGTAGTTTAGCTTCTAACAAGCTGTCCAACTTTACTCAAATGAGTTATTGGCAAATTTATTTAGTCTGACTGCAACCTTCAAAACCATTGTCAATCATGATTACCAAGTGTTTATAAACTTGTTTTACATAAATGAGGGGTGATGGAGTCATCATCCCATATTTATGTAAAACAAAGAGAATGCTAATGTATTAATTTTTCATTAATTTCTTTTTCAGATGTATATTGGAATTGTGATCCTTTTTACTATTGGGAAAATGAAACTTCATGACCATAATTATGCTTATCTGCCTGGTAAGACTAATATTTTAATTAACTATTTAAAATATATAAATATTCATGTGAATAATTCCTGCCGATTATTAACATAAAATGAAAGTAAAAACTTTCAATTTTGCCATCTTGTATGGCAAAAACTACAAAAAGTTTTTAGACATTATAATAATTTATAAAAAAAAATAGTTTTTCAGATACCTCACTTGCAGTACATTTTTGTTTTTGTATATTTATTTAATAATTTTCTTTTTCTGTAATTCGAACTTGTAACTCTAAGTCTATTTTCTTTTTTCTATTTACTTACAAGTGCACCAAGTTTTATTCTAGTGTCATGGGTTTCAGCTCCACATGGTAATGGGAGAGGAGTTAACGCTACTCTCCACGAAAATACTGCTGAAACAGTATAAATTTTTCACTATCTGTTTGACTCAATGAACGGTGGCAGTTTAAATAGGAAGATGTCAAGAGGGAAATCCTGAACCTAATGTACAGGATTAGCGCATAAGCTTTTAGCAGGTGGTGGTCTGTCAGGTATGCCAAAATACTATGGAGTTAACTTGGTGATAATAATAATGTAGAAGATGTGTGTCACACAGTAACACATAGGGTGCCTGAAGACGGGTGTCGTCATATGTGGCTGTCTGAGGTCATTATTTTACACAATGTTTTTCATAAATGTGTTTATGAAAAACATTGTGTAAAATAATGACCTATAATGACATTGTGTGAATAATGATGATGATGATTTATTTGTTCCCTATTGTGATCATGGACAAGCACGGACTATGGAATTAAGAAATGTTGCAACTCATTGTATTCTAAATATAGGAATAATGTTGGCCCTTAGGATTGATTTTATTGGATCAGACGCTGCTCTAAATAAATCATACTGCTATACTCGTAGAAAGTACTACCTTAGCTGCAGATGTGATGTGCTGATGTGTAGGAATTAAATAAATCAAATACTTAGTAACAAATGCTTACCATTATTTCCAGCTAGTTGCGGTGGGAGTCCAATGACCCTCCGTTCCCGGCATTCATTCAGAGGTTGAACCACAGGAAGCAGCAGGCTCAGTAGAAAGAAATGTATTAGCAATTTGAGTGTTGTCCTTTGTTATTGTATTTAACTAGGTACTAACAATAGTTTCTAAGTTTTGTATACTAACGGGTGGATCTAGTTGTCCCAAAATAAATAATTTTGAATTTGAATTTGAATTTTTTTTGATGTGATACAAATTTATAAATTTTATTTATGTACACACTGAACACTTAATAAAGTAAAATACATAAAAACAGACAAAACAGAGGAGCACGCAGGAACTGCTTACATCATTTATTTAGTCATTTTTTCCAGCAGACCTGCGACGGCGACGGGAGTTGGCTGAGAAACGTAGACACAGTACGCTATGTAGGTATACAGGAAAACTTAAACTAGACAGCCCAAAGCATGCTTATTATACTTACATGAATAATTATAATAATTTTAATGCAATTTGTGTGTTTTTGATATGCCTAAATATTTATGTTATAAGGTTTGTATATTGTACTGAGGTATATCTAGAGAAGATGGGATATTAAAAAAAAACCCATGTGCCTTTACGTATTATATATAATTATGTAAACGAACAATACACCAGTCACTGAATACTTGCTTAGCACAATTTTATGAAGCTACTCAATCGTAATATCCGTTTGTTGAAAACAAAATGTAGTTGGATTTAGACAATAATATATCTAAAAGCGTTAAAATAATTATGAACTAATTATTGTCACTGAACTCTAATACGAATAGACTTATGTCCTATGACACGGTCGTCAATGACAGAAAAAAAAACAAGTTCACTTCATACTAACGCGCTTGCGCGGCGTGAGATTTGGTTATTCCGAATTAGGCCATCATCACCCACAGCGCTCACATCAATATAGTTTGCTTTCCGATTTAGATCACAACCGTCATTTTTAACAGCGCTCACTCATCATCATTCATAAGACTTCATCTTTTTCGATTCACGGGACATCGTTATCGGCCTCCCGCTGATTCGGAAGAGGTGGAAGCACGCACAAATCGATTACAGCGTAGTTCGGAATGGATAAAATCTCCCTTCACGCGACGCGATTCTCGTAACCCATGGCAACATCACTTCGGCGTAGAGTTGCCAGTGCCAGCAATCACTTGTTGATTTAAGGGTTACTAGTATCAAAAATACGGGTTCAACATTATAAACAATGCTTTTAGATTAGATTACAATTTAATGCTTAAAAGAAGTTTATTTCAATTTGTAAGAACCCATTTCTAAAATTCGTCATATTAATTACTCGAATCGATCGAAATAAAAAATCATTTGGCTTTACAGTCGTTTCGCTTTCGCACATCATAACAAAAAAAAAACAATAATGGTCGGCGAACTCTGCGATTTTGAACACAAATTGAGTAGTGGTAATGAATATTACGTGTTATTAGACTTGTGTTTGTTTATGACGTTAAGAGCTGGGCACTTTCTTGTTGTTTATAATATTTGAAATTACATTTGACACATTTTAAATCGTGTCTATATGAGTGTGTGTGATATTTGTGAAAAGTAAAAATGTAAACACGCACGATTGGCGCGAAACTTCGACTTTGAACGACACTTCATTACCACTACTTATTTGATATGAACAATGGATGAATTCGTCAAATAATTAAATGATGTATTATGCACTGCCCCTGCAGTGGGGTGTGGATGTTCGAAATCCCCAATTTTGATGTTTTTTAGCCTCGACCACCACTGTCATCAAAATGACGATTATCGCATTTACAGAGTTGAATATTGCATAGGTATATGAATAAACTTGTGCGCTTAATTATGAAAGATTTTATGGCGTTAACATTAGAGCTTTTTATCAACTAAGCCGGCGGAGGTTCGTGTGTTAGGGTCGAATCGGAGGCGCATCCGAACTATACGGCTAAGTACTATCCGCTTGTTGACAACAATATGTCGGCTGATAAAATTGACTTTTTAAATGAATGTAGTACAAACACAGTTGGATTTAGACAATAATATATCTAAAAGCATTAAAATAATTAGGAACTACTTATTGTCACTGTACTCGAATACGAATAGACTTATGTCCTATGACATGGTCATAGATGAGAGAAAAAAAATTAAGTTCACTCATACTAACGCGCTTGCGCGGCGTGAGATTTGGTTATTCCGAATTAGGCCATCATCACCCACAGCGCTCACATCAATATAGTTTGCTTTCCGATTTAGATCACAACCGTCATTTTTAACAGCGCTCACTCATCATCATTCATAAGACTTCATCTTTTTCGATTCACGGGACATCGTTATCGGCCTCCCGCTGATTCGGAAGAGGTGGAAGCACGCACAAATCGATTACAGCGTAGTTCGGAATGGATAAAATCTCCCTTCACGCGACGCGATTCTCGTAACCCATGGCAACATCACTTCGGCGTAGGGTTGCCAGTGCCACCAACCACTTGTTGATTTAAGGGTTACTAGCATCAAAAATACGGGTTCATCATTATATACAATGCTTTTAGATTAGATTAGTATTTAATGCTTAAAAGAAATTTATTTCAATTTTTGAAGAATCCATTTCTAAAATTCGTCATATGAATTACCTACTCGAATCGATCGAAATAAAAAATCATTTGGCTTTACAGTCGTTTCGCTTTCGCACATCATAACAAAAAAAAAAACAATAATGGTCGGCGAACTCTGCGATTTTGAACACAAATTGGGTAGTGGTAATGAATATTACGTGTTATTAGACTTGTGTTTGTTTATGACGTTAAGAGCTGGGCACTTTCTTGTTGTTTATAATATTTGAAATTACATTTGACACATTTTAAATCGTGTCTATATGAGTGTGTGTGATATTTGTGAAAAGTAAAAATGTAAACACGCACGATTGGCGCGAAACTTCGACTTTGAACGACACTTCATTACCACTACTTATTTGATATGAACAATGGATGAATTCGTCAAATAATTAAATGATGTATTATGCACTGCCCCTGCAGTGGGGTGTGGATGTTCGAAATCCCCAATTTTGATGTTTTTTAGCCTCGACCACCACTGTCATCAAAATGACGATTATCGCATTTACAGAGTTGAATATTGCATAGGTATATGAATAAACTTGTGCGCTTAATTATGAAAGATTTTATGGCGTTAACATTAGAGCTTTTTATCAACTAAGCCGGCGGAGGTTCGTGTGTTAGGGTCGAATCGGAGGCGCATCCGAACTATACGGCTAAGTAATATCCGCTTGTTGACAACAATATGTCGGCTGATAAAATTGACTTTTTAAATGAATATATCTAAAAGCATTAAAATAATTAGGAACTAATTATTTTCCTGAACCCGATTACGAACAGGCGTATGGCAATGGTCGGCAATAACAGAAAATTAAAAAAATAAAACTTAATGTGATATTACTTCAAGAATTTCTCGTAACATCACTTCAGCAAGGTGAAGTGAACACGGGCGCGCGATGAGCGAGTGTCACTGTATCAGAATAATGTAATGTATTTGTATTGGTTGATGATTCTTTTATTATTAGCATCGACACGTTATCTAAGTAGGTACTCATCTGCAATAAAATATTTTCACTTATTGGACGTTGGTATTGTATTTTCCTAATGTTCTTATACGTGAGGCGTTACCAGTTAAATAAGTAAAAACAAATCTCCACTATGATAATGACAGTGCCTAACGCGCAAGCGCGGCGTGATCTTATCACTTCACCCGATTCACGAACGAAATGTCATGAATCGGGTGAAGTGATCACACCACACAAACTACGTCTGGTTGAATTCTATGGTCCGTCAGCCAAGCCTCCATCTACAATCGCTCATAATAACAAACAACGTCGATGCTTATTTTCATCAGTCTAGTAGCTGTGCACGGTCAAGCTATATAAGGACTAGGTAGTCTAGAAAAAAAGAGAAAAATACAACATTGAGATTCTGACTGAGTTTCTATTTTGCTATTTTATTTTAAAACCCCACAAAATAGGAATGTTTTGACAACTAAAATACTAGCTTTGAAATTATATATAAAATGAGCAATAAAATTAGCATAAAAATATTATTAAAATCTCGATTATGATTGTAAATGTATGCTTGGTCAATCCCTAGTATCAGGTGGAATGACACTGACACTTCACTCCACGCTCACTTCACCTAAGTTTTCACGGTGATATGGTTACAGAATCGCAGTGCAGGTTTGCTTAGATTTCTGTGTTGATTCATGAAATCGTTTTGGTTTTGGTAGAGGAAAAATAATTAATTAATTAGGTCACTCAAAAATGTCATTATTATTTGTTGATTAGTTTTTAATTAGTTACAATATTGAGAATATTTATGTGAATTGTCCCGTAATCAGCCATATTGTAGTAGCTTATATTAAATTCTTCAAGATTTAATTTTAATGTGTATAGTACCTGGCTATAAAATGGCACATCAAGAGCTTGTTGTAGACCTCGTCTGAATTAGTTATTCCTATGTGACAGTATCTATCTTATACAGGTCTCTATATGGTACTGCAACAACCTTAACCCCAAACGGCTCAAACATATAGCTCCCAATATGGTTGTTATATTTGCGCCGTTTGAGGTTTTCTGCTCCTGCAGCAGCCGCCCCAGCACAGCCCACCATGCTAGGAAGATGGGATGGCGGGAGGGTGTCGATACAGGTTGCATCCCACACCAAAGGCCTACCCAACTTCCAAGACATTATGGTCATTTCATCGGACCTCTTTCCATCTTCGTGTGCCAAGCCATTGGGTTCTAAAACATGATGTTGTTAGTGCTGGTGTGCCTTGCCATCCGTCCAGCGCTCTTGCTGCAGGATAGGCCATGGTGTCCGAGACAGTCGACTGCTTCACCGCATTGACAGCGATGTGGAACTCCGCAAGGAGCGCCCAGACACAAACATGTAGCGAGCCAGAATGTGGTGTCACCGGTGCCTGTATTGGGTGACGGTAGCGCCTGAGTCCAGAGGCCCGACTCCCATACACCCACAGCCAGCAGGCGCCACGCTCAGCAGTATTGGTGAACGTATTAATCAAGTTTATTCCATACCAACCTGCAGAGCTGGGTTCTCAGGCTGAACCGTGTCCGAGCAAGCCAGTTTCCAGGCGTTCACCGCGTCGGTCAAACACGGCACTTCGTCAGTCAACCTGAGCAGGAACCAAGATTCGTGTGGTTAACTATTCGGTGCTGTGGACCGAGGATAGGCACGCCGGTAGGCTTACACTAGAAATTTTGCGGACGCCGAGCCCACCAAAACGAATGGGTAGTCTTGTAAATGGTATTTTGAGGAAAGTACCACACAGATTTTAGTGGGCCAGTCCTGTCAATGCAAGCATTTGTTAAAAATCGTGTAGCCCAACTCAAAACTTGAGAAACTGAACAACGTGGCAAACAATATCAAAGAAAGTACATTTGGGTAGGCCGCATGAAGTACTGAAAACTACCAGACCAACATTAATTCAAACAGAGAAAAAGAAAAATGACCCACATAGTCCTCACATTCACAATAATTAAAGTAAAATAATTCTTTACAAAGTAAAAATTCATGTCATTTTGTATAAAATATTCATTCGTGTCAATGTGTATATAAAATGCTGTATAATGATACTTAAAATGTCAACTGTCACTGAACACTGGATCTGCCTAAATGCTTTGTGTTGCATTAAGGATGGCCTGTCCATATGTGCATTTGTGTGTATTCTGCTGGCTGATGAAAAGCCTAGAAAGTTAGGATCTGCCAATGTACACAAATATAGTGTGGTAACCTGTTTTATATATTAAGATTCATCGTATATTAACCCAAGACTAAAGATACAGTAACACTGCTAGGCAAAACCCTCCCCAAAGTCCTGCATGTGCAAAACATCAGGCAAGTCATCTGTCTACCATAATACAACAACAACAGCATCAATTAAACTAATATAATTATTATTTGTATGAATAAAATTGGCTTCATTGTAAAATTTCTACTTCTGCCGACTTGATAACAATCTATAAAGTTTTTACCAAAACTTTAAAATTATATTTTTTACAAAATCCTTGCCAAAGCCTTGTGTTTTTATAATAACAATTATAAAACAAGAGCATCAATTCAAACTCAAACTATTTATTTCAACTAAACCAATTACAGGTACTTTTGAATTGTAAAGGGTTGGTCAGTCAAAAAGATGATGCTAGTTGCCCATTCTAAAGCGTAGTAGGTACCTATGGAGAAGAACGGGGGTTAGAAACTCCATGGACACTCTTTTAAACCACAATAATATTATTACAAAGTATTGGTTACATCATTCATGTTAAAAATTATACTTGTGAGAACGATGCAGAACGTTAAAAGCGTCCATAATGTCCATGAAAAGATAAAAAACAATTCAAATATTAATTTAAATCAAAATAATCCATGGCAGCAAAGAGTTGACCAGTCCCTACTGACGGCGCCCGTTCACGAACATGATGCATAGATTAGCACCATTCAGCACAACCATTTTGAAGGGAGCTAAATGATCTAACACATGCGCCACCATCAGTGAGACATTAGAGTGAGCACGACATACTTTCAATTGCCAAGGCACATTCAAGTCAATGAAAGACGTGCCCAGTAAATGGTAGCTTTATAATATGTACATAGTACTCACATAGGTGCTATGCAATTATACAATACTAGGAGATTGAATTCATATAATGCAAAATAGTATTTTAAAATCTTCAGCAGCTCCAACAGTATGTAGGTAGGGTAGGCCTGTGTGAAGTATTTTCAAATGCTAATCAATTTATTTATGCGTCCTGTGGAGCAGGACCAGCATTTAGCCAAGCATTTTTTTCAGCGATGTAATCCCCCAACTTATACTATGCTTGGCTGCATAGTGTGCTTTTTATGTAAGATTTGAATTTCATTTCATTGAGTTGGAGTATGTGGGGAGGTATTTTATTGTATTTTAAACAGTACCCCATGAAGGAAGAGTCTACTTTAGCCAGTCTGAAACCTGGTTGAACTAATTGGTCCCTATTTCTAGTTCTATAGGTGTGTCTGTCACCTCTTTTTCCGAAAAGATTAAAATTTTTCCTTACGTACAGTCGCTTGGCAACATTATCTGACCCACCCTAAAAACAAACGAATTTGGACCCTCTGCCTGTAACATTAAGGTTTATTCAATTTATATGAGCTTATCAGACAAGTGCACGAAGACTCAACCAAGAATTACAATAATAACACAGACATGCAAATTTGATCTTTATAACGTTACCATTAGGTTATATGTTAAAACTACTTGTTATAATATAATTAGAGTAATAGCTTATTTTAATAATTGCGTTCAAGTAATTCTGGTCTCGTGGTCTGTGTATAAGACTGAGAAAAACAACTTGCGAGATCAAATCCTGCGACGAAGATATTATTTTGCTTTCAATTTAGAATGTATTCCAAAACTATTTAATATATTATTGTAAAGAACTATAGACGGATGATCTTCATACATAAACTTTCTAAAATGGTAATATTTTCGCATAACTTGTAATAAGTGGGTAGTTGAAAAATAAATAGTCGTATTCATTATAAAACTGGTAGGTATTCAAAAGCAACTAAGGGTATGCAGTGACTACGCGCAAACATGTTTTACCTTGCCTTACTAAATTGCAAAAACAACATCTCTTTACAATTTTTTATTTTCTATTTTATAGGTAGTTTTTTTATTATCATGTCTCAATGGAGTGATTATTTAAAATACAAAATAATCTATTTGCACCAGGAGAAGGTTGGCTGCTTGTGCTGTGCAAGAATAAACTTTATGAAGTATACTATATGGTTCAAATTCTTTAGAATATGCGTCTAGCATTACAACTAAGATCAAATTTCAAAGCGCCTTATAAGAATTGAGTTGGTCTTGTGGTCACTCACTATGGTAGTGCGGTATTTATCGTTGTCTACGTTCGAAACCAAGTTTAACCTAAATATATCTTTTTGCTCAGCTGTTTTTTTTTTTAATTATTTTATTACACTAAAGAAATGTAAAAAACATTTCTTTAATGGACGACGTAGGGTCTTGTCTTTTTACACGGGTAGGTTGTATAGGAATAAAAGTAAACAATTGCAAGTTTAAAATGTTTATTATTTCATTAAAACACTTAGGTAAGATAAAGTATGTAAATGCTCATATATATCCAAATCAATAGACATTTTATATTAGTATGCCATAATCAAATCTAACCATTTATAAACATTAAAAAAGGCGTGCTTATGCTTAAAAGTTTGTCATCGAGAAAATGAATTCATCTGTGAAATGCTTTACAGATTTATAGCTGCCTATATGTAGTGAATAAACATGATATTTAAATAGAAAAAATCTATTTATAACAATAACATCACCACATAATCTGCAACATTTTAATGGTTTAACAATCAATCCATTGAGCATTTACTTACATGGTGTGTTTAAAAATACCTACTAGATTACATAATTAGTAGTCCCCTGCTATAACTTGCTGTAAGCGGCTACGCATAACGCGCACCATATTCCAACACAAATCTTTGCCATTTAAATATTCCTGGGCAAAACGAACCCTTTCTTCGCGATGAGCAGGTGTCAATGTAATTTTCTGTGCTGGTTTATAATTCCTTATCTCAGCAGCGTATAAATGCCTTCTCACTGTTTCCTCTGAAATATTGTGGTTTATTGCGGAATGGGCCGGCGGCCTTCGAATTCGGGACTATACTTAATGGCTTTTGCTCCTGGACGAATACGCTGAATATCTCCATTGTCTCCATAACGTTTTAGCCAAAGTCTGACCGTATTTCTCTAAAACAAAAAAAAAACATTTTTGGAACCGTGTATGTAACTTGTAAGGAGTGAATGTAGTGGTAAAATAGCCAACTACGCATTCATTAATCACAATCAATAAAATAAAATAGGTATAAAAACACTTACTGCTATATTAAGTCGACGACCAATCTCTCTAATTCCAATATTCTGCTCATGTAAAAATATGATTTTTTGTTTGGTATAAGTAGTCATTAAGTTGCGACATGCTTTTTTACACCAAATTGCTTAAAAATACTTAACGAGTTATGTGAAACGATTTACAAATGTGTGTGCGCAGTCACTGCTATTAGGCGTAGTTTAACTTTTGTCACATAAATGAATTTATTATCTACCTCACGAAGCAAATATATGTTTTACTTCGTATCCAACCATTCTTGGAGGTAAATATAAATTCTGTGAACTTAAAGTTTTTTAATTTACCCACCTCTTTACAAGATAAATTATTAGGCGTAAATCATATTGGTCGTTCTTTAATAATGCAGGCAATATTGTAGAAATGAAAACAAATTAAAAAAGAAACTGATTAAAGGTGGACCGTGTTTTCGAACCCACATGTTGTTCGTCGCCAATCCAGCATCAAACCGTTAAGCCACAAGAACTTGTCAGGAATACGCGAAATTAAAGATTGGGTTCTAATTATGTAGTGTGATTTAAAAGCTTTTCAACTTTAATGTCAACGAGATAATGATTAAAATAGCTTAACAAAATGATATATGTATAATGCCGGTGGCTCCGACAACGTTGCACGAGCGCCGTCTGATAAGCTCATATAAATTGAATAAACCTTAATGTTACAGGCAGAGGGTCCAAATTCGTTTGTTTTTAGGGTGGGTCAGATAATGCTGCCAAGCGACTGTACATGATGTTTTCATAGATATATTGACAAGGTACCGTCATGATATTAATATCTTTAAACAGATCCCATAGAGAATCGCGCCTGCGAAGGCCATATATTGCTCTGATGGCTCTTTTTTGCAGAATAAAAATAGACTCGATATCTGCAGCCCGTCCCCATGGTAAAATACCGTAAGACATGATACTGTCAAAGTAACTGAAATAGACTAGCCTCGCGGTATCTACATTAGTAAACTGACGGATTGTTCTTACAGCATATGCTGTTGAACTTAGCCGCCCTGTAAGAGATGTTAAATGAGGACCCCATTGCAGCCTTGAGTCGAGCGTTATCCCCAGGAAAACAGTTTTATCGACGAATTCTAGTTTCTCTTTATTCAATACTATGTCACAATCACTACTTTTAACATTCGGTAAAGCAAATCTTATGCATTTAGTTTTTTTTCCCATTACTACTAAACTATTAGCAGTGAACCAATTTTGCACTTGCAGTGGGGCGTTATTCACGTCGTCAAGATTTGTGCACGTCCATTTATCTTAAAAATTAAGGAAGTAACGTCAGCAAATAACCCACTTTTGGTTGGTTTTTTAATAATGATATGTTTGTATTCTGAAACAGCAATCGTCCAAAAGGCATTATTTAATGACATTATGTTTACACCATCTGTCCTCAGATTGAGAGTTGGGTTACTGTGTTATCAAAGTACTCATATTTTATGTTACAACAATATAATGGAGCATGTTCATACATTCTGTACTCGCACAACATTTAGATACATCCCACATCCAATGGAAATGGCATTAAAATAGGTACCTACTTAATTAGTTTAAAATGAATTATTAGTACTAGGTCGTATTATTATGCAACTTTTACTTATCTGCAAAAGAAATTATGAATTTGATTGGGTGTACACCATGAAATTATAGCATAGTTACAAATTATGAGTATAATCATACACGCGTACATTTCGCTGGTATTACTAACTCGTCGCATTCTTCCTCTACATACTCACCAGTCATTTTTTTTTAAAGTAAGTTCATTTCAACAATCATGTCATCTATAAGTCTCATTAATACACACGGACAGATACTAATGTTAAAAAAGAAGTCCAAGTAAACTTCAACCGGTTCAGACTCAGTAGGCGCTCTTGCCAACCCAGACCAACCAGAAACCAGACCAACCAGAAACTCTTACTTAATTTATCATACCTATTTATAAAATTGTAAGTTCTTACGGCTCACCCAAGTGTTTGAGTTATGCATCTTCAAGTTTAAAAGGATGATGATGGTTGCATCATGATATCCAATACAAGCATTGATTTGTATGACCTAACTCCGTCGTCCATTCGCTGACATGCAAAGTTCCTATCTTGGGTGGGGAGTTTGCTCTTTACCATTAACTTAACAAAACGTGTATATTTTATTTGTTTCTAGGTACAGCACCACTAGTACCATACTTGTCGACTTATGCACGTCAATTGGGATTCTCATCTGCAACAGTGGGATTAATTTACACAATACTGCCAATATGTGGTCTTATCGCTAAACCTCTATTTGGTGTAATTGCAGACAGGTATAATTTGGTTTTATTAACATTTAAATTCTTTATATTGAGTATAATCACACAATCTTCTTATCTTAATTTGTATATATGGCATCTTAAATCATAGTTGATTAGTTAGATTGTTTCTAAGCTGGCATATGTGAAATACATAAATAGTACGCTTTTTCAATGCTCTTCGATAGATATGGTGACCTGTATAACATAACATTATAGATTAGTATCTGGAAGCGTTAACTCGTTATAGATACCACTCAGATACAGATCGATACATTTCATTCATAGCTTATAAAGTACTTATAGGTAGTCGCAGCGACAAAAATATCTAGAGTTCTACGCATTTGCAAATCTCAATGCATTTTTAGCAACAGCGCATACGCTGCTGCTGAAAATGCATTACGACGTATATGACGTCACTTTGTACCTAAGTAAAATTTGTACACACATTAATCCGCAGAGATATTGCCACAGCTATAATAAAGATGCTATCGATTGTAATAACCTAATTCGTATTTCCTACTGTGGGTTACAAACGTATTCAGAGCAATAATATTAAAAGTTTTTATGTTACCAAGCTACACAAGTGATACAGTGGCATTATTTTCCTCAAACTAGGGGTCACTAAGACTTTTATTTTGCGATTGAGAGCGTCAAACCTGATTAAAATCCTTTCTTCTACGCGACTGACACCAACCGATGCTAACTGTACACTGATGCTATTAGCATTTCCACGATGCAATATTCGCAGATAATTTTATATGGGTTTTCTCAAATAAACTTAAATAACAGCTTGCTGCTTTGCCCGGCCTACATAGATTGTACCTAGAATGTTGTAGACTACCAATAAATACAATGATTAAGTTATATTTTTTACCTTTGCAGATTTAAGAAGCAGAAACTAATATTTATACTGTTTCAAATAATGACAATAATCAGTTTTGGAGCAATATATTTGATACCGGAAAATAGAAATTGGAAGGTTGAATTGGACTGCAATGGTGGAGTGACTATGCTGCAGAGTTGTTACAAAACTGAGGATTCAGTCGACACGTGTAAAGTAAATTCGCTGAGTCACCTAAGCCCCAACGCAACTGCAATTTGTCAAGTAAGTGCATAGGTATTCATGCTACCTATTCCAAGTAGTCGGCAGTCAGGACTTACCAAAATATAATTTTCAAGGACACATAAATGTAACACAAACCACCGAATTGTTAATACATGCATAATATTGTTTTATATACTTTGTGCCGTAATCTGAATGCAAATAATGACTAAACACCAGAACCGATTATAAGTGGCAATGTGCCAAACTGGTAGGTATATGTGAAAAAGAGTCATAGATTTCATTAAGAGCAACTCTTCCATCAAATAAGGCAGCACAGACGTCAAGGTCGAATTCTTAAATCATCAATTCAAAAGCTCCTTTGTGTTCCAACATAATTATTTTTAATAGCTAATAAATAATTATAATCTTAAATGGTTTGCAGATGAACTGTAACATGGAGTCGCCTAAAATGTGGCAGACAGTTTGCGAGCACTGGCACATACCACAGTACTGCTACAGCAACACTGACAACATACGATATTCTTCAACAGTCAGTAACATTACTTTAAATGATAATTGTGCCTACATTGCTGCCAACAATGTGACCCTGGATGGTGAGATACAACTCTGTTCTTTTTACTTGTGAATGTATCATATTAATTATGGTTATGCATTAGGTATTATTATTTATCGCTTTGTTTTATGACGATGTTTTACCTTGCTGGGTAACGATGAATTTATCCGTTTTAGCTTGAAAAAAATATTATTATTATATGTTATACTTAGTGGCCTATGCGAAGGTTGTGAAGGACTCGTCACTAAATAATAACAGCTACACGGGTCGATCGAACATTAAGCTATATTTGCCGAGGTTTCCCTGGATGGGTGACCATCCTTACATATTATCCAGACCCCTCTGGAGTTATGTTAAGCCGTTGGTCCCGGCTGTCATTCGTAGATCTTTGACAGTCGTTACGGGTAGTTGGAACACCGAAAGTCTCAACCAGTCTAACTAAAGGGTATTGTTTTTACAGTAACTGGTTGTGGAGGTCAGACAGGCAGTGGCTTTATATAAAATACTGGTATTCAGCCGCATCCGGTTAGACTGGAAGCCGACCCCAACGCAGTTGGGAAAAGGCTAGGCAGATTGATTGGGCTATGGCTGTGCAAATGTTTATTTTAAATAAGGATTATTTGTGTATGACAAAATGTATGTATTGTTACATTATGCGAATTTCTCTAAACTTTAATTGAAGGGCGCAAGCGAGCGGCAGATTTCTGGCTGCAATTCACCCATGATAATTTCAGACACAATTTGTTTTTTTATAACATTGTTAAATTCTCATATTTTTATGGTTTCAGGGCATATATTCAGTCCTCATTGCCGCCTCGGTGCCGGATATGTAGATGTTAATGAACCCTGCTCTTTTAAATGTAACAACACCAAGCTCTCTACTGCTATAGGAACTGAAAAAGTTAACATGACATGCATAGATAAAAATGTAAACTACAAACTGTGTACTGACAACATACCGCAGCTTACAGAACTGACTAAAGAACCATTAAATAGTAATTGCGAGGTAAATACATTGGAATTTATTATATCTTGTGGATATCATAATATATTATCTTGTATAACGTGATGTTTCGTATTGAGTCACGCTTGCTCTAAAACTGAATGTCCAGAACATTATTAGAATCTATAGAAATATCTCATTCAAGTATTTATGATGTTATGTCGAGTATCATAAACTATGTATCGCTACAAAGTGAGACGAAGATGAAAGTATGTTTTACCATATTCATATATGACTATGTAGGCATCATTCAATATTTTCCCATACCATCGATTTTAGCACTATCCAATTCGCAAAAATGTCGGCGTGGTCGACGTGAACGTGAACTCGACTTTCCTTGTTATTTTTTAAACAGGTTGCAAACATATTATTAAATGAATAACGAGTAAAGTCCACACATTTTTTTTAAGAAATAAGTAGCCGGTTTTTTTTGTTATTGCAAATTGCGTTACTTTCCGTTGTAAGAAAGAACGTTGACCTCCGTTTAGCGTAAATATTATAGTTGTACTAATTAATTGTACATGTTTTAGGCGTCGTGCGATCTCGACGTGAAAACGCCTTGGCGGCTTATGGAAATATGTGAATGGTGGAAAGCGGACTCGGCCAGTTACTGCCAAGCGAAGACTAAGCAGGGTGATGAGTTCCCTAAAAACCTGTCTTTCACTGGAGTGGTATTACTTTCGACCACGATGGCTGAACATGAATGCGTTTATATGCGACTTCAACATATTGAATTACCTGATGACAAAGGGGGTGGTAAGAAACTAATATTATTAGAAGATTCGCCACTCACTCTAGTCTTTTTAATTATTTTGATTTAGAACTTGTTCAGATAAGGCGCTCTGCACGGGGTTAGTGCGTAACCGCTCGCTTAAGATACCTAATCTGTAGTTGACCTAGCTCTAACCTAACACAAGCCTAATATACTAAGTCCCGATATCAATCGGCGACCAGACATGACATCTAGTTTGAGGACCTTTTCTATGAAGTATGAGTGAACTTTACACAGGGTGTTAAGTTCACTCATGATCCTTCCTCATACCTATATAAGTACAAAGACGTATTGTGATGTGAATTTTATTAAGTTAGTTTGAACTAAACACGAGCATGAGCAGTGGTGGCCCAGTGGCAACAGTCGAGAATTACGAGGTGTAACCCGCACTGGGCGCGCGTGGTGGATTACGGCCCACTCCCTCAAACAGAGAGGAGGCCTGTGTCCCAGCAGTGGGAACATTATATGCTGATTATGTAAACTAAACACTCGTTTATATCCCGTATTCATAACCGTTCACTTTTTATTTTGTTTCAGTAACTATACACTATCCAAACTGTGAATCAAAAGCTGCTTATCAATTGACATCCAATTTGTTTCGTTCTTCTTGCGAAATACGCTGTAATAACGCTGTGGTAAGTAAGAAATGTATTTGTAATGATAAAGTTGTTCAATAATTATAAAGTTGTTCACCTATATTAAACTAGACATGCTACAAAATATAATTCTGCGCGTCTACAGGCCTCGGTACAGATCCCTCCTTAATATGTATCGGATTCGATATTATATATGGTTTTCTTAAAATCTGATCTTTTCAATAAATTTTTAGGCTAACGAGTTAATGGAAGGTGCATCGGAAAGCAGGAGTGACAGCAATAAAGAATACACATCACAATTTTGGTTGTTTTTCTTCTTGATGATCGTCAGCTGGGTCGGACAGGCTGTAGTAGTCACTTTCGCGGATGCTATCTGCTTCGATCTACTTGGTAAGATTGTTATCTTTTCTTAAAAATAAGTTAACATCGGACCTTGTTTAAAGTATAGGCAGGGGTGTATGTAGGTACACCTACGTGTACATGGGAGTACTATAGAGTATGTCATCAACCAGTCACAAATGTAGTCTTCGGGCTGCCTACAGAGAAATTCTAGATGGAAAATCCCCTTAACATAATGTTCGAGCTGGGAATCAAACCCATGACCATGTTCAGCAGTAGCGCTTGCGAACACTAGACCACCGAGGCAGTTCCAAAGAATTTAGTAACATTTAAGCATATGTGTACATATTACTTGTATCCTGTCTTCCTGCTATCTCGTTCAACTGTTTTTTTTTCTAATAGTGTATGTGTGTGTTATGTGCTGACGGTACTCGTGTTTACGCACACATGTGCGTTAAGATAAGTAGCGCATTAGATTCACGCTGTGCGCGTGTTCGTATTACCACAAGTAAAGCCCGCATCGCTTCGTGAGATAAAAATACTATGCTCATGTAATAATACGCTAATGTACACCTACGCATTTATAATGTTAGTCTGGATGTTGTTACAGGTACAAAAGTATCACAATATGGAAAACAAAGGCTTTGGGGCTCTGTCGGTTGGGGAATCTTCTCTCTGTTGACCGGCGTCCTTATAGACACGTTCAGTGACGGAGCTTACAAAGACTACACCATCGCATTTATACTTATGTTCGTGTTTATGGTCGGCGACGTTGGCGTTTCCTGTTTTGTGGAGGTCAGTCCAGCTTATTACTGTCACAGCATGCTCTCAAAAGAACAGCGAAAATCCTTTATAAAAGTTACGTAATTCATTTATCATCGTCAGGAAACTTGTCTAAATTGATAATAAACCTGAAGAGTTTGTTTGTTTGAACGCGCAAATCTGTGGAACTACCAGTCGCATTTTATAAAATCTTTTTGCATTTATAGCCCAGTTCTTGGAAGGGAGGCTATAGGCTATTTAACATCACGGTAGGACAATTAGGAGCTTAGCAAAAAGAAAATAAGTCAGAAACAAAGTTAAGCGAAAACGAAGTAATAGCGCCGGCTGGCGGTGCGACGCGACGGGGTGAGTCGGGGGAACAATAATTTCACGCGGACGAAGTCGCGGCAGAAGCTAGCTGTTACTATAAGTCTGAAATCGCCAATCCGTCTTGAGTAAGCGTGGTGATCAATGCTCGGGCCTTCTCTATTATGAGAAGAAGCCCTTGTCCTGCAGTGGGACAATAATAAGGAAAATGTGCTCATATTGCTTAATCTTTTTATTTTTTTTTTTTTTTGAAGAAGACATTGATTTTTTAACAAAACTCGAATCATGTTTCAGACTGATACAACTAAGATGTCGATGAACATTTTGGCTGACGTTGGCTCCTTATTGTCGTCATTACCGACATTCGTGTTCTTGGTATGGACGATAGTAGTCGGTATGTGCACTGGTCTATTGTGGCAGTTTTTATTTTGGTTAATCGAAGACATATCCGGGCTGAACTGTGATGGATCGGATTATATAAAAACCCTGCAAGGAATAGTCAGTGCAATACAGACTTTTGGCGGAGAAATACCTTTTCTGTTTGTTTCTGGTACGTTTGAATAATTGATTTCCCTCTATATTTTCAAGTATTTCAAGTACAGACGCCACCACATTAAGCTACCACAATCTGTCAAATTTCTTTAATAGATTTTCAACTTTATCGTTAAAACATTAAGGTTCAAGGTTGATTGGGAAAATTTAACAGTTTAGGGTAGCTTGACCTGCTGGCTTCTGTACCTGTTATAGTAATATAATAATATAAATGTAATGTTTCGATATTTCAGGTTATATTCTGAAAAAAGTTGGCCATATCAATATGATGAGTTTGGTTCTGCTGGCGTTTGGTGTTCGATTTATATTATACTCATTCCTGACCAACCCGTGGTGGATACTGCCCATAGAAATGTTACAAGGAGTCACTTTCGGCATGTTCTACCCGACAATGACATCTTATGCCAATATTGTTTCGCCACCGGGTACAGAAACCACTGTCCAGGTACGATTTTTTCATTAACTATGTGTGTTAATAGCCGATTCTTTTGCTTATGGATCTGTCAATGTATGACTTCATATTTTGATGTTTTGGTTTACCTTCAGAAGACCATGGCCAGTTGGATTTTCAGTATACAGTAAAGTCAACCGCGTGTCAGTTGTTGTAACACTTGCAAAACTGCCCTAACTGCCACGACCTAAACGCCACGACCTAAACGCCACGGCCTGAGGTTGATCAAGCCTACGTGCGCATGTTCATCTTTCCAGGCTTGCCCGCACGCACTCGCGCGCTAATTGTGTTTTGATGATTTGTTGTCTAACCAAATCCTTATATTTTTTATTTATTACAGGGTTTGGTAGGAGCAGTTTTCGAAGGCGTCGGGACTTCGCTGGGTAGCTTTATAGGAGGTAATCTGTACGGGACTTATGGAGGCTGGATTACATTCCGTGCGTTCGGAATCGGCGCCCTAGTGTGCTGTGGATTGAACTGGCTGGCTTTCTTTATTCTAAAGGATAAAATTGGTCACGCTGGAGTGCCTTCAGGTAATAACAAAACAACAGAACAAAACAAAACAACAGAACAATAATATTTAAGGCTTGATATTATAAGGCGAGCTCAATTGTTTTCGTTTATTAACGTTTTTGCCTAGAATTAGTAGCAGATAGTAAACATAACTCGGTTTTTAAGGTCTCTCTGTTATATCGATTTCTCTCTTGCTAAGATTAGACAAGGCTTCTTTTTATATGCATCTCGTGAAGTACTTAAAAGTAATCTTGAATACGTAAAAAATAATTTATTGATAAAAATACAAGTGATGTAAAAATTAAAAATTATCATGGTAATTGTTATGATGTGGTAAAGGGTAGATGTAGATAGCAATACACGAATATTTTTATAATTTATTGTGAGATTACCTATACATTCCGCACGACTAATAATGGTGATATGCTAAGCTAAACACCAACCTTCTTTATTTAGTAATACTTTGAACGAAAAACGCCTTCGGAGTCGCGTGCATTAAATGCTTATGTAGTAGAGCTTCGTTAGTCCGAACCTTTTAATACTCGGGTAACTAAATTATTTTGAAAAGCTTGAATATTCCATTCAAAGTTGTCTGTAAATGGTCTGATTGAAAACTGGCAATATATTTCCCAGACTCTGTAATATTCAAACAGTTAGATTAGTTGAAGGAGTAAGGGGAATACAACTAACTAGAAGATACTCCTAAATGGTGCGTTTTAGCATGGCAATAGCGGAAATGGACACTCCTATATTTGTTTATAGATTCTAGTGCGAACGCAGAAATAAAGTTCGGTAACATTCTGAATCGATATCAATCGTTGTCGCCAGCATTATTCACTAATGAAGGGTACTTCAGTAGTTCATTTTTCGAATTAATACGATATAATTAGGCAAAGGGCATGGCCGCTGACATGCTAAGTCGCACCGATTTGTTTATATGGAGTGTCTATTATAATATTGTAGCTGTAGATTAGCCATATTTGTACGGTTGCTAAAACACACCAATAGTCTACTATTGGAAGTACCGTAATCATTGAATTAGTGTGTTTCTAAATTTGGCAACTGTCGTATGTACTCGTACCTACAGTCAAACGTTAATACTCTTCTATCGAATTTTTAAGAATATTTATGAACAAAATATTTTAGAAATAATGAGATTAAGTATAATAAATATTGGTTACAACAAGTTCAATTTGTTGTAGCTTGTGTGCCATATTTGTACTTTGAACCGTTGTTTCTCTTTACCTTAAAAAGGTTACCTTTTACGTTTTTTCTTTCTTCCTTTTTTTGTTTTCTTTTTATTATTTCATATAATATAGATTAGGCGTATAATATGTGTAGTTTTTACAGGTTACATTGTTATTTCTTGACTGAATTCCTTTTCATGTTGTGTCCTGGCGGTTGGGTTGTGTTCACCCTTCTTCTGTTTGCCAAAATAGCCATGACCATCAATACATATTTTTGCTACTTACATGCATGCTTAATTGCATTTTTCTTTGCTTCCTTACGCGTATTAAGTATACATTCCTAAACTACGTCATGTATGTCAACAGAACACGAGTGTCAATGTGGACATAAATTATTAGAATAGGAAACTACTCGCGATGTTGTCTAAAACACTTGCCGTAATTTAAGTAATAGTATTATATATTTTGAGTAGAATATTATACATCCTATATATTATATAATCCTGAGTATCCTTTAATTTTTGATATTTGAATATATTTTTGAATTTGAATTTTTGTATATTTTTACACTACGTCCCTGTGATGGTTTAACTATAAATATATTATTGATACCTGACATTTTTTGTTTATTTTGATTATAACCTGCCTTCGTTTTTGGGTATCTCATACTTAAAGGTCGTTATTATCGTATCGTTCGTTAGTTTCTGCTCATATTTATATGAAAATGAATATAGACGCGAGTGGTGGTCATCGATTTTGGAGCTTCCTCAGGGCTGTATTCAGCATTTTCTCAATAAAGATAGAAGGAAGTACATTCCCAAGTTTTTTTTTCAATAATAAATCAATGGCTATTACTATTGCATAGTCTTACGATTGTTCATATGTTTGTTTGTTATGTGCTACATATTTCAGTTTAACATTACTAAAAGGGTAATTTAATCTAATTTTGTATAGCCAATTAACTTGGACTGTTGTTCTAACATTTCATACCATGTTTTATTCGTGTTGATTACACATACTAATTAAATGTCCTATGACTTCACTATTTTAAGTACTACTGAATATTAACGATGGCTTGTTATTTTTATTTGCAGGTTACTCTTCGGTTATTCGCTATGAACAACCAAACGATATGGTCTACATGTTGGAAGATATGTCCGAAGGAAGATTGTGATAGTTGTAAGTTCGGAACAATGGGTACTTATAAGGTAAAATCAAGTCGGGCTCAAGGAGCTGTATTAATAATTCCTAACAATTTATTAGCTACTAAGTGAGTTCTGTGATTAGATAGATTTGATAGTGGTATTTTATAAACGATTTACATGAATATAGCACAAACTAATACTGTGAAACAGTTTGCTTAAAATGTAGCTATATTTTCAAAATTAGTATTCTATTTACCACATTTTATTTTAGATAAGTTTACTATATCAATGAATATGCATACGTAGGTATCAGCTATTTTACATTGTATTTATGTTATATTTTAGTACTAGTTAGTATTAGGGGTTTTTATGAATAAGTTTATAGGGGTTCTGTAGGTTTCCTCCTTTTATTTACGCTCAAAAAAGTACTGTTAACTTAATTTAAATACCTAGCCGTCTCGTCCGTCAAGTACGTCACGTTTACGCCAAAAACTGAGTTGTATTGAAATCTTTTATTTTAAGTGTTGGTCCTTAATTTTAAAACTGATATTTTTATATAATTTAGGCCCTAATGTATAGTCGTTCTGCAGCAACACTATTCTCACTATTCTAATGACGAGTCAAACCTAGAAGCATCCAATCTTCAGCTCTTGACTGTATATCTTTCATAGTTAGTTATTTAGTTTATATTATCTGTTTCTTGCAGTTCATAATTTTATTTAATAATTGATTAATATTACACAATTCTATGATTTAATGCTTCGTAAGATATTCCATAAATTTTGATTAAAACGGCTGACTTAACACAAAGGTGTTTTTGTTAGGATTTGAAGTTCGTTATTTAAAAAACGATTAGATAAAGGAAAACACCATCTCAGTAATTTCATAATGTTTTCGATCTCCACGTTACGAACTACCGTAATATTTAGGGTCAGTCACCGAAACGGGGCACCCATGTCATGCGGGCTTATCATCCCCGCTGCGTAAGTCATGAAACAACGGCACTGGTGTTAAGAATTGCTATAGGCCGACTTTTTCGTTGGTGACAGTCCCTTGGTACCGCGGGTGGCGGGAGACGGGTAAAATTTGTCAATTTTTCAGTAGTACTTATTATAAGCAACCAATTGTCTATACAATTGGTTATTATAAGTACTATCTAAGTAAGGACTTCTTTTTTCTGATCCCACCGTAGAACTGTTGTAATTTCTTGCAAGATCCCATTTGATAGCACCCCAAACCATCTTTATTAGATTAAGATCGGGGTATATTATGGAGGTTATCGACTGTTTCCTTGTCCTTCATGTTAATTTAAATGCAAAATCGTCCACAACTTCGGGCACACATAGGCATTTGACATGACCTGTGTTTTGTCTTGAAAGGGGTTGGCCAAGGTCAAGGACTTGCAGATGCGTCTATTAAGACTGCAGGGTGCTGTTTCTACTTGTACGACGGGTCTTAAAGATCTTAGACCCGACCGTATGTACAGTTCACGAACCCATCATTCGATCGAGCTCCCTTGGCGCTCGTTAAGTTTATGTTTGTTTTTTACGTTCTGAAATTAGAGCTGAAAGCTCTCGGAGTATTGAATTTAGATCAGTGTTGGACGGAGTGTAGACTTCATCAGCCGAGATCTTTTCAGCTTTATATTTAGATTCAATGTGCCTCTTATTATATGGTAATCACTTCCATATTTCACAGAGATAGCATTAAATATTTGCTTCTTCGTCGACATACCTAATGAAGTCAATCACATTTTTAGTTGCACCATCAGGACTCTGCCGGGTCTGCATTTTCTGTGCTCATGCGTTCTGAAGATTAAGTTCATTATAAAAAGGCCTTCCATCTCCATAAAAGTGACCAGTAGGTGACCCCACCGGGTTTCGACTACCAAATCCAAATTACCTCACTCGCAGGTCATAATAGTCTCGTTTACCCAGTTTCGTTGAAGTCCTTCCATGACAACGGTGAAGTGAGTTTTATAGGCATGCATAGCTCTGGAAATATCGTCATACATAGTCTCCACTTCACCGTCGCATATGTATATATATCTTAAAAAGTGCGCGTCGCGGCACGTTTCGGTGTTAACTGACTCTGATCTGATAGTCCCCATACGAGTAATATAACTTCCCAGAGCCCTCATCAGTCAGTCAGTCCGTCCCCCTTAAGATGAGAGCAGCTCCAAACAACATAGCAAAAACCTTGTTAGTATGTACTTAATTATTTATTATAAAAACATCTTTTTTTTAAATTAAAGATACTGCAAACGAAAGACTTAAAAAATCCTTTTCTTTTTGTAGTTTTATTTTATTGTGTTACAATACATAGATTTGTAAATTTACTTTTTTACATTTCTGTAGGTACGCTTAAGTGTACTAGTACTTAAAATAAAAACTTAAAATATTCATTTGAACTGCAAGACTGGGCCACAATTCCATAAAAACTCACCAAGCTGGAAATGTAATTATGTACAGGCCTACCTCTTAAGTGAGACGGTACCTGACGGGGTTAGGTGACGTTTCGCGAGAGCTTAGTCATTCGCGCGCTGACGGGCGTCAACACCCCTCGCGCAACGCGCAGCTACCTCAGGCACCATCTCGGTGAAAAAGTAAACCTTTAAATAGATGTGCTTGTTTGTTTAGCAAAGGTTTAAACACACATTAAAAGTGTCTAGGGATCAAGGCTTTTAACACAAATATTTTATTATATTAATGCCCTATAGAAATTAAATAAAAAAAAATTATTTAGATTGATTAAATTAAAAAGCCCATTGTAAACGGGCTCTGCGGGGGCTCAATAGGTCGTACACGTAGCGGGCTTCCGGAAATGATTGATCGCTTATTATCTGATTATCCCTGAAGAGATATGAACCAACATCATCGCGGTCAATGTACGATTTCGACAAGCAGCCATTTTTAGGCAACGATCTTGTCTGTGTGTGGTGATGAGAGCTCGTCCTCCATCTCGCCCTCCCGCGCTGTCAGTGATGCGGTAACGTGTTTGCACACTACGCAGAGTGTTATAAGTTGACTTTGGAATGAACTTATAACACTCTGCGTAGTGCCCAGACCGATTGCCACAGCACGTTGCCGAGAACCAGCTTCCTACATTGCCACTGCTCTGATCATTTTATCTCGGCTCAAATGACATCTTTTCTCTTCATAATAAGGTTCTTTTGTATAGATTTACACTCAGAACTGTGACATAAATTTAGTAGTAGTTAAGCGCAACCAATTGTTAAAAATAGTAACTAATGGTTAAATTCTTGCAAAATGTGGTTTTAATTAGATAAACTAACAACTGATCAAAAAACACATTTTGCAAAAATTTAACCATAGTTGCTATTTTAAACAATTGATTGAGTTTAACCACGGATCAAAAAACCGGTCGTTAGCCTCAAACCCGTTGTAGGGCTAAATAAGAATACAATTTGACAGAAGGTTTTCATCTTTTAACCGAAATTCAAAAACGAATGCCTATTCAAATGACAAATAAAAAGTATCCATAGGAGTTACAAAAAATATAATTAAAAACCAGATTTTTAGTAACTAGCAAAAACGTGCTTGATTCCTAGACATTTTTGATATGTGTTTTTGCAATAATTAAAGATCTCAGTGAGATAATTGACAGCAATTGCTACTGACAAATTAAGTGAGTTGATTGTAAAAAGGTGTATATAATTATTAACTTGTATGTAGGTAGAGCCCAACCGATTTTTCTTCGGCCGAATACTTTAAGTAGATTCGGCCCAATTTACATTTTTGGCTGAAAAACTAAAAGTTTTTGATACGCTTTTCTTTGGTATAAAGTAAAATAAATGCAGTGTCAATCTCTTAATAATATATATATTTAACCGGTTATAATTAAATGACACAATACTTTGTACTTTTCTCAAAGACGTAATTGTTATTATTAAAAAAATATGATATTTTATACGAGAAAAAGCAATTTTTTTTTTAGCATTTTTGTGCTTTTAGTTGTTTTGTCTATGGATATTCTCAGAATAAATTAATTTAAATTACATAAAGATTTCCCGGCAATAAAGTTGTTTCTATTTTTTTTTTCTCTTCTGCCGACAATGAAAACTGAAAATGAAATTCGTTTGGATTCTACTTGTATGTATCCTAATCATTATACACGTAGGTAAGCTATTTCGTAATCAAGCTGACTTTCCAAACCGTATTTATATACTGTTTTCATTCCTCTTAAGTGCGGATTTGACGTCTCCGCTGGCGGCGTCGATACAAATATAAGAAAATATGTGTACCTATATTGAAAATCATTAAAACTTTAAAAATCACATGTGTTTATGTTTTGACAGAACCTAAGATCCGACTATGGTCAAGCAGATTTAGGCGCAGAATGCTATTTCTCTAAATGCCAACCGAGTCCTTAGTGGACCAATTCTCAAAATGGCTAATTCTTATATAAATCCAACTTTCAATAAATGCACACAGATAACCCAATAAACATCTATTCTATAGGTACTTATAATAAATCTGTAGAAGTGAAAATATCAAAAAAATAAATGGCATTTTTGGGTTCGGTGTCGGTCTAGTAACACCCCCCGGTGTTACTAGACCGACACCGAACCCAAAAATGTGATTTAAAAAATTTTTGTCTGTCTGTCTGTCTGTCTGTCTGTTTGTTCAGGCATCACGCAAAAACTACCGGTTCGATTACAATGAAACTTGGTATAATTATTCTTTAATATCCTGGGCACCACACTGGGTACTTTTTATCCCGGAAAAGTATATACAATAAAAAACAAACTTAGTTTTGTGGTTCGATCCCTAGATCCGATTACTGTACCAACCGCAAATAATAAGTTTGTCGTAGGTTACGTCACCTGCAGTGGAGTTCACTAAGGGGCGCTGCACACGGCTAAGATACTATAATATTTTATCTTAAGATATAATATCGCAAAATCCCTAAAAACTAATATCTTAGTTTTTAGGGACTCTGCTTATTTATTGAGTTTAGATTAGTCATCATCAGAAATAGGTTTATTTAGGTAGGTAGGTATTTTATTTTCTGTTATTGAGTTTATTTTTTTTTAATTAGGTAGGTAGGTACTTAGGTTTACTTTTATAAGGCGTAGACGTAAATAATAAATAATGATTAAAAATCTCATAATTCATTCATTTCTGAATGAATTATGAGATCTTAATCATTATTTTCAAAAACAACTACCTTTTGAAGAGTGAAGTGGGGTCTTAAAAAATAACAGATTTGACTAAATGCGTATGAAAATGAAAATATACACGCTAAGTACTTATATAAAAAACATTTTTTGTTATTTTTGTTTGTCTGTTTGTTGCGGCTAATCTTCGAAACGGCTGGACCGGTTCTGACGGGACTTTCACTGGCAGATAGCTGATGTTATGGAGAAACATAGATTTAATTATTTAAACTTTTTGCATACAAAAAAGGTACAAAGGCTGACTTAATGCCTTAATAGGCTGTATAGGCTACTTTTTGTTTCGGTAGCATGTTCCCGTGGGATAATTTCCGGCATCCACGCGGGCGAAGCCGCGGGCAGAAGCTAGTTAAATATTATAAATATTACGCTGCCCCAAAGCATGTAAGTAGGCTTTGTAAGTTATTTCTAAGACTTTATGTTAATATTTTACCAATTTAATAGGTACTGAATAAAATATTTATTTTTATGTAATGTGAATGATTCATTACATGTTTTGGGACAGCGAATAGGCAATCGGCGGGTAGGACTGCCACGTTAGATGTATGGGGCTGTTGTTGCAGTCTCGTACCGCGGCCACCAAAGAATTCGCCGATCGATGTATGGCGGTGCGTGCGGCGGTCGACCGGCTCCTGGCACTGCCTGCCAGCAAGGCGCGCGGCACGTGACTAATAGGGCCTTCGCTCTGCACCACCTAGGCAGTCGAAAAATCGCGCTCCACGCGTCTTTGTATTGCACTCGCATGTCGCAAAGTGCAGCCTTAGTGTAGTTTGTCCACAATTCGACTGTACACGCTTGTACAGTAGCTGGTAAATATCTGGGCCTTCACATCGTCGCTACAGCGCCTAAACTGACGAGCTAGCATGTTGCCGCACACCGAGATGGATGGTCGCTGACTTTCTATATCGCAGGGGTCGACTGAAACGAGAAGTGGCGACAGATCCGACCAGCTGTTCAGGCTTTCAAACACCATAAGTATATGTACCCTGATTTGTCCCTGATTTGAATGGGGGCTTTAGTGGTGATAAGCCTAGTAGGTACGCACTAGGAGACATGATACAATTAAGTATACTTGATTGTAGCACAGTATTTGACCTTGTCGACTTTCTCAAGCGCAGTGCCGTAAAGTTTAGTGTCTCGAAGCATAGTGTCGAATCACACACGCACACGGTCAAACATGTCTTGAAATAGATCTAATCCGTACCGTAATCTGCAAGAACGAAAACGACTGTTTCCGATCTGTTTTAAAGGGTTTACTTGTGAATTTATGCTAGACCGTGTCGCACGCAAGCCGTGCCATGTATAGACGCCACCACATCACGCCACGTTTCGCTATCCGAAACTGTCAAATTTCGTTTTACAATCAACTAAAACTACAAATTTGAAAATCTATTAACGCAATAAAGATATTGACAGATTGTAGTAGTTTGATATGCTGGCGTCTCAGGCACGGATCCAAATCTTTTCGAACATTTTATATGAAGCAAGCCATGCTACACCGTGCAGCATCCATGTCCCATCCGAGTTTTGGCCCCTATATTGAGCAGACACGGACGCGGTTCGCGCCCTTGGTGGTATAGCGTAAATCATCCCTTATTCGGTGACAAAAATAAAAGCTACACTCTTAAGATCTCCACAAAATTACTAATAGCAGTTTTCCTCGTTCAAAATCATTCAATTATAGTCTCGATAAGGTAGGTAAGTAAACGAAGGTAGTGAAGAAAAGTCGGCATTAGCTACTAATGGTTGGACCACCGTTGAACTCACAGAACAGATAAAACTTCTTTTATCTGTTCTGTGGTTGAACTCGTTGGATTGGTCAACAATATTCAAATCCTAATTTCCAATTGATGCTATTATCACTTAAACACATAGCTATCAACCTCACACAGAATGATTTAAGTAATTACGTATTATTGAGAAAACCGTTTCTTTTTGAAGTTTTAGCGCGAAATAAACTTTATGTTTGGGACTTAAAGCAATTTTTCTAAAGATGCATTTCACCACCTTTGTCAGAGCTTCACCTTGTGGAAGGCCTACCAACAACGACAACGTGGTAAGTACGGATGAAGATGGCGGGTCAGCTAGACGTCAGTAGGTTGGCGTCGATTGCAATTTTGCAAAGTATGAACGGAAGATTGGAAAGAAAAAAAGCGAGGCCTTTGCCCTGCGGTGGGACAAAGTTATGACTGAAATGAGATACAGAAAACAAAAATGTAACGGTAAAAAATATTAATAATGTCGACGGGTAAGTTCATAATTGAATACTGCAATTGAAATATGAGCTAGAAGGGCTTAAAAAAACTTTAAAATAATATTCCTTATAAACTTCTAAAAAAATGTAAGCACCTAATATGTATAACGGAACCTTACCCGGAGGCGGTGAAACAGGGACTACGGCCGGTTTTCGACCAAGAGCTAACCTACTATGGGGGACGCGTTAGGTAGCTCGCTAAATTCAAATTTTCTTACGTGTTTTGCAATTTTACAAGTTAGTGTCAGGTTGTGTGCTGAACAAGATATGATTTGCGAGCGTAACAAGTACCTATATATTTACAGAATTATAGCGCCCCCAGCGAAAACCAAACTGGTTTCCGCTAAATCTGGTCCCACGCCGGTCAAGTGCCGGTCGAAGCGGCCAGCGATTATTCCCTCTAATACCTGGCTCGCCTCGTCCAAGATCACAATGGCCATGTGCACGTGGAAACTGGCCCGACTCGAAGCATGCGCAAAAAGGCCTGCGGATCGGGGCCAGAGAGCCCACATAGACAAGGCCAGTGCACGGCCGTTTAGCCCTGGGGCGCTGTTTCTGGCTTGTAACCGCAACATCCCGGCTCTCAATTCTACCTGGGTCACTTTAGGTACACCGCCATCAACGTCGACGGTATCCTCGCCGAGCTCTGTAGGAGGCAGAGTCATTGGCGGAGGAATGTGGTCCGCCCTTGAAAGGAACAGAACGCAAATCACATGATTGAGGAGTTGTGGTTGGAGCCTCTGTGTATGTGGTGGAGTCCACGGGGAAAATTTACTCCTAACCATAATGTTACGGTCGCCCCCACGGATCTTGATGCAACGTTGCCAGAAATTCCTCGCAGGCCTGAGTTTTAGACCTCCCAATGGCCGTCTTCATGGCTTCCTTTGCAGCTCTGTACCCCTCATATAGCTCCGCTTCTATAGCTTCTGTGTTGAGGGATGTAAATACGCCTTCTGCGCCAGGACACCGGATCTAATGTAGAATCCCGAAGTTATTTTGGAAAAGCAAATAAAATCCAATTTTTAACCGACTACTTATTTACTATAAATAAATAACAGAAATTATGCTGTCTGTCGAAAGCGACTGTCACGCTAATACGAAATTACGCGTATCCTACTTACGCGACGGTCGTTTTAGGTTATTTGAAGAAACGACCGCGACGATATCACCATATCGAGATATTTATATAAAGTACTAAAGTATACCTACTTCCAAAACTTGGCGAGTTGTATTTGGTTGTATTTATTATTCTGTAAATAAATATACATATTTATTACTGTCGCCTCTTATGTTTATTAGTTACAATAAGGCTTACAAGTTACAAAATACCGAGCTGCAAAATGCAAAAAGCCTAAGAAAAGGGGAATGCCCACCGTTCATAGACACTTCGGCCACGGGTGCCCACCTATAAAAGCATATGGAAATGATAATATGCTATAAAAAGAATGAACTGGTTAAGGAATTGGTTTAAAAAAAGTCCGGATTTTTAAGATATAAAGGTTTTTATTTTCACATATACAGTTTTTACCAACACGGTATTTTATGATCTTATACATCATTTGTATCATACACAATTAATACATCATCAAGGAATTGAGCAGGAGGCAAAATATTAGTCTGATGCCGTGCCCAACCCAAATACCATATTACCGTCATAACATGGGCACAGCATCCTACCGTTCGACGGCCGACAATACAATTGCAACAATACATTTTGATTGCACTTCTACCAGAATCATTGCCACTTATTAAAATATATATAAAATATACTTTACGACTGATGTGTCGACTTGCGATTTTAGCCCTAAGTAAAGAGCAGTTAGGACTTAAATTAATTCCTTCCATAATGCTGCTCCTGTGGTCATTACATATTTCTATCCGGTAGCAACCATTAAATCTTATATGCTCACCATAATAGGAGCGAGCTTGCTTTAACTGGTATGTGCCACAAGCAATTAATATTAAGTCGCTATAAGTTAAAACAGGAAATTCCCTAACGTTTTCTGAGTCTACATTTATGTTTCTGAAGTCTGCCCTAGCTCTATTTAGATTGCGTTCCCTAACATACTCAGATAAATTGTTATTTGTTTCCATATTTTGATGAACTATTTCTAGTATTTGAGCCGCATCATCCCTATCCCTTATTTTTGTGTGGAATTTATTAATTAGAGCAGCAGCCACAGAAAAGTCTATCATTAAATGGGTAGAAGCCCTGTTAAAATAATTTTGGCGAAATATTTTAAATCTGGTTTTAAATATGCCATTCACCACCTCTACTACCCATCGACACATAGTCACGGCTCTGGACTTATTAGCTTCTCTTGTGGTTAACTGAGATTCACCATCAGCTGGAGACAAAGGGACATGAACCTGATAACCACAACGTTCTAATAGAGGCAATGAATCCCTAAAGCCTCTATCTAGGATGAATACATCTCCAGATTCAAAAAATTGCCTCAATGAACTGGATTCATCACCGAATTCATTATTTATTATATCCGCATCTGAAGTTGTTGCAGGATAAGGGCCCAGAATATCTATGATGTAACCATCACTACACACAAAAAGGAAAGGCTTTACAAGATTACGATATTTGTGTAATGAGTAAGATTTTTTCTGATATAAGTAATTGGAACTTTTTTCTATGTATATATAAGTACCATCGGCAATTATGATGGGCCTCCTATCTTCTCCCCCATAAAGTCCATTTGGAATGAGGAGATTTCTTTGAGCTATTTCTGCTCGGGATATATGCCTTATGCCCACATTTAAAGGAACAAAATCCTGATGTAATATTTCGCGGGCCATATTCATGAGCCGCTCTAACGTGCTTCTAGGCACTTGCAATAATGCCGACATGCGTTCGTCACTATCTCCTGTTCTCAACTTCATTAAATATGCAGCAAGTGCAAAAGAACCCCTATGTTTACCTGACAGTCTTGGAACTTCAGAGAGTATTTGTTGATATTGTGCCTTTGTTAAGCCTAGATAATAATGTACAGTATGATCAGGCATACTGTGAATATTTTCAAAGTCTATATGATGGTGCATATTATCTTTCAACAATGTAGCAAACTCTTCAATGTGAGCTGCACTAAATGTTTTTATAGGATTATATGTTGATGCTAAAAGTAAATCCCAAGAGTTACTATTTAAATGGTAGCTACAGATTCTACATTCTGCCGGTACATAATAGTTATACTCGCAAAAAAGACGTACCCGCAATGCTGATGGAACAGTGAGTCGATTGGAATCATTACAACCAGGAAAAAAACATTGATTTTGTGTTATTGGTGCTCTTATATAATTAGGTAGCAGTATACTGTCTGGTGTATCTAAGCTTTGCTCTGGATGCAATACACTGCTCACATCCGATTGCAACGAGGACAGACTAGATGAGTCATTCAGACTAGATGGTTCCCGTTCTGCAGTTGAACGTGATACAGCTCTATCAGTCCTTCGCCAGCAATTATGACACACACGAGATGATGAAGGCAACTGAAACAATATTAAAAATTAAAATGAAGGCCAAGTGAACAAAATAAAAATAAAATAGATTTGTTTAGCTTAAATTCGAATGTAAATAAAATGCTTATCAAGTAAAACAATACTGCACAAAGGCGGACTTAATGCCTTGTATAATAATTAATTAATAATTAAGGACTGAAGGACTATCTCATTTCTCGGTAGTTGATAAGTTAAAAATCGAAGCAACCTTGCAACTACCTGGTGCTGGCCAGTTTATCTTATCAGCATGGTAATAATAAGCTAGTATGTATGTTAAATATAGCTTTTACAGATGTGAAAAAATAAAATAACTTCTTGGGTTGATATACAAACATAGTAAAAACGTGATAGTAAACGTAATAGTTCTGGAATCACTATCAGATATCAGCACCACACTTAATAAATTAAAAACTGTTGCGAACTTACCTCACGTGGTGCAATCTGATGGGCAATTTCATTCCTTATGAGTTCCTCACGTGGAGAATTGGACCCGAACAATGTGTGTGATCTTATTCTTAAAAGTGACTTGCCACAGCTGATGCACACATGTCCATGACCAACAGTTGGTGCATTCTGCTGTTCACTTGTTGGATGTCGTATTTGATTCCAGGCTGCAGTCCAACACGAGTGGCACACTACACTGTCACTCGAAACTTGTACCTAAAAGATGCCATAATAATTATATTGATATTATTATTTGTCAACTCAGTTAAAAATAATTTCTCAGAGTTAAAAGACACATGACATGGTGTCATGGATCAACTAATTACCTGCTGTGGTCGAACCCATTGTTGTATAAGATTTCGCACTTCTGCAATTTCCAACAAATGTCTTCGTATTTTCGTGACATTTAAACCACAATTGACACAGCATAAACGTCCTCTTGAATGAGCAACTGGGGTCTGAGAAGAACTCTGGCCGGTGTGAATGCTGGGGTCATCGTAATCAGCGGATATCGAGTCCAAGTTAGTGCAGGGGTTGTCGTGAGAGGCGGGAGCGGAATCCATGTTCAGGCCGTGGTCAGTAGGGTGAGACGAATTGTCGGAGTCCATTTAGGAAGCTTAGTCGTTGCTAATAACAAATCCGCAAGAAAACAAACAAAATAACACAAAGGCAAACGATTTCGACCTGTGGTTATTATTTAGTTGTGAACTTGTGATTACTTGTAATTCGCTTGACAACTGTCAGATTCAATGTTGCCACTTAACAGACATAAAATCGATTAATCGATATCGATTTTTTATTTGATTTTTAATTTCAATAAATAAAGTCTTTGAACCGCTTTAAGTTCTGCACGCCTTGTAAAATGTATTTTCTTTTACTTATTTAAAATGTAGTTTAGATGTTTTAAAGAACAGATTAGAATCAAACGCAACAAAAAACAGATAATTGTGCATTTCTGTTATGATCTAAAGAATTCATGGTAAATCAACTAGCAATTCACTTGTTTTATTATTATCATAACATCAATTATCAATATCAATTACCGAAAAATAATAAAAGCTTTAATTAAAATAATAACACCATAAAAACCGATTAACAAAAAGAGAATCGATTCTTTTTTAACGTGATTAGTAATTGGCAACACTTTTATTTTTTCCATAACATACGGATTTACCTTGTTTCACTAATTATCATTTCGTTACTTTTTATTTGTGCAAAAATGTTGCTATCTTGTTTGGATAAATGAATACCACGATTAATAACCATAAAAAAAGACGTTTTTTTCTAACAAAAGCAAATTGTTGGGCGTTCCGTGGCCGAAAACGGGCATTTCCCTTTGAATCTCGCGGGATACTTTAATTTGTCAGTTCATACCAAATGTTACCATACTTAAAATCACTGTAAAGCAAAATCAGAGGTAAAATAACTGCGAAAGGAAGTGCGGACTACCTAAGTGCTCCCGAGACGATCAAACGGTTTGGTTTCAGTACGGTTTTACTTTTGATCGAATGGTTTAATAGGTTTGAACCGAATTTGAAATTCGTTGGCTGGAAATTGTTCAATAGAATTCAAAGCAAGAGTGAATAGGCATCTTCTGGGCTTGCTCGTTTCATCATAGACTTCATCCATCTCTTTCCACCAGGCGAGATGGAGCTCAAATTTTGCAATTTAAAAAAAAAATGTATATTATATTTTTGTTGAATGTGTCCACATAACATGTTTGCTCAAAACCGGCTGTCTTGTCGCGAAATTCAAATTATCTAACGATTTTAGGGTTCCTTAGGGGATTTGTAAGAAATTCAAAACGTTTTCATTAAAATTTCAAATATACATTGTATAGGTGTCAAGAAACCAGTTGCTTTTTTATTTTATTACATGTTTTTGTGCATTTCTTATATTCAATGTTGCGTGTTTTGGAAAATGCAGGACAGTAATGTAGGTAGAATACGGACGCCAGCACATCAAGTTACTACAATGTGTCAAATTTCTTTAATAGATTTTCAACTTTATCGATAAAGCATTAAGGTTCAAGGTTGATTGGGAAAATTTGACAGTTTCGGGTAGCTTGACCTGCTGGCGTCTGTACATGTTATATCGAAAATAATATAATTTTAATCATCAGTAAAGCTCTCGGAATTATATTTGAAGAAAGAAAATCTTCAAGCCAGCATAAAATCGTTAAGAACCTATAACATTATGCAACATGCATTGTTATAATACCTAATAGCCCGGTGCATCAACGTTGGCCGTCATGAAAATGATGGGTGTGTGTGACCATAGAAATGTAACCATAATAGTTTCACAAATAGTTCCATAATAATTAAAGATGTGAATAACGTCGTGAGCTACACATATGTAATGTCTTTTTTTTCTTACTACATATTTATTACGATGTTTGTGTAACTGTTTGTTTTCCCGAATTAAATAAATAAATAATACGGCGAGTCAATCCAGTCCAGTGCTAGACCGGATCATATCGTCCACATTATTCCAGCCATTCAATCAAATAAAAGCTGTCGGATCGGATACACTATAGTGACAACGTTTTCAAGAAACGGTTCAATTACTACTGTTACAAGACTAGGTAACTGATGAAGATACTTTTTATTTTCACATTCTCTATTGTCAAACCTTCTATAGCTCCTTCTCCTCCTTCCTTCTACCCTCACAATATTTTTGTAGGGCGGATTTGCGCATCCGCGCATGCCTTTGTTTTTATAAAATTCCCATGTGTTGGGATTTCAAACAAACACGCATAAAAATAAAAATAAGTTATTTCATAAATAAACGTTCACAAAAAGTGTAAATTTAGCCAACTAGGTAGTAGGTAAATTTCCCATAATTTCAAACTCAGTAAAAATTATAAAATAATTAAATTTATTTAAGTAAATTGAATTCTAAAAGCGTGGAGCGCAATTTCGTTTTAAAAGCGTGTTTTTTAGTTTTTTTTAAACTACATTTTTATTTTTATTTTTACTTTTTTTGTCCAGTATTAAGTTAATAAATATAAAGTCAACGAAGTTTTGACGATTCCCAGGCTACTAGCAAAATCAAGGGCCTCCTCCTAGCTCTATTGGATTCGTCAAAACAAATCATATGAGCCCAAACTCGAGGGGTTTAGTAGTACCCACTAAAGAGTTCCACTATCCACCTTCTGGCTCCATCATCAGATCAGCTCCAAGATACCAAATTATAGTTTTGTCTTCCGAACTGCACACAAACTTTCATTTTGGGATGAAAAAGTAGACTGTTAATCCAGTTACTGGACTGGAATGGCTACATTTCAGTGCATTCCAGTGCGGTTTACATTCTTTCAGTGCAGTGGCGTAGCTAGGTAATCAAGGGCCCTGGGGCAAATCAAAAAATGGGGCCCCACTGCTATCTAAACTGGTTAGGTTTTATCAAGTAAAAATATTAAATATACAAATACTTTAAAAATGCTAAGCTACTTTATCATCTGCAGTGCGATTCTGTAACCATCTCACCGTGAAAACTTAGGTGAAGTGAGCGTGGAGTGAGCTGTCATTCCAACTAATGCTAGGGATTGACACTACTGACAGCTCACATCAAGCTCACTTCACTTGAGTTTTCACGGTGAGATTTTTACAGAATCGACCGGCAGCTCTTTTTCGTGCACTGCAGGGCAGGTAATAAAAATATTAAACAATAACAACATAAATTACAATTAATACTTGGTGTAGGTATTGAGCAATAAAACGAAATAGAAAAGATTCAAGGGTTTATTATATAAAGGTCGCACCTACCAACTGACTAAATAACAATTATATTTACAATCTTTTCCTAGCTTTAATTTTCGCAAAAGTATCAATGACTTCGGTTAAATCCAGGCTTGATGCGGTTTTGTTTTCAATTGCTATTAGCGATAAATGTCGGAGTCGAGTTTGGCCCACACTATTTCTTAAATATTTTTTTATTATTTTTAATTTGCTAAATGACCTTTCAGCTGCTGCAGAAGTAACAGGAATTGTAAAGAATAATAACATTGCTGTAAATACTTCCGTTAGGTCGCATTCTAGCACTCCATATTTGCTCATTATTTCCTTACATAATTGGTGAACAGTCCATGCTTGAGTTAATTGAGGTAAAACTAGGTGGTAAATATTAATAAATTGAAGTGAAAAGCTAGGACCTATTATATCTGAATATTTTCTTTGAAATTCGTCACACTTTTGTAATAAAGTTGCTTCATCAACATGTAATAAAAATGTTGGTGTTAGAAAATCGAATATTTGACAGACTGCACTCATACCAGTAAAACGTGTATTTAATTGAGCTATTAATGTGTCTAGTACATTATTGAAAATCTCAATTTTAAATATTTCTTCTCTGTTTGGAAATCGGTGATCAGCAGCTAATTCATCAAAATGTTTTTTAACTTTCCTTTGCCTTTTTTCCTGAAAATGGGTATCTAAACCATATTTTCTTGCAATTTCACTGGCTTTGCACTTGAATAATTCGAAATCATTTCAATAAATTTGCAACTTTGCTTTGGTCTTTGCTAAAGATTTACTTGCCTCGCCCAAAATGATGTCGCATTTCTGTAAAGTTTTGGATGCATATTGATTTCATTCAATACACTGTACATGAATTCGCAAAGCAACACGAACTCGAAATTTAGGAAATAGGAAATCCCTAGGTATAACTTTCGAATTTATCTCAACTGAGTTGCCATGATTAAAGTCGGGTTGCAACCTGTCATATTTAGTTTGAAAATGGGAGAAATTTTCAAAAGTTCAGTTCGATCGAGATTTTCTGGTAAGGATTCAAGGGCCCCCTGAGCTTGAGGGCCCCGGGGCACTGCCCCGCCTAGCCCCTAGGTAGCTACGCCACTGTTTCAGTGGCAATCCAGCGCTGGTTTCGATCACTGGACTGGAATGCTACCAGCCCCGGATTTAGCTAGGCACACAAGTCACCGGCTTACAATCGATCGAGCGATCTGAGGGGGCGTACCCCTCAGATCGCTCGATCGATTGTAAGCCGCCGTATTTTGCCGTCTCACCACCGCACGATCCACCAAAGAGATCCTAATTTCATCCTATGCGCAGATAACCCGGTGACCTCAAGATCCATTACACGTTATCAATTATTATTGCTACGCATAAATTATTTACGGTAATGATTACTATCAGAATTATGAGTACGTATATATTATATTAAATCTAACACTATCTAGTAAAAAAAACGTATCATGTAATTTAGACTGATAAAGGACGCGGTTACGGTAATGGAAATTTTAAAAACACTACAAATTTTTCCGCTGTTGAAACAAAAACGGAACGTTATTTTGACGAGTGTCGCTTCGACCTAGACTCGTTCCACACACCCACACAGCACAGACAGATCTTTAGCATCGTGGAACCGCTTGATCTAACATTGTGTTTTATCTGACAGAGACAGCATGTATATGTGTTGAAATAATAAAATTACAGTGACTGGAAAGTGACTAACATCGTCCGTGTCTTTCGTAATAGTTTGGAAATAGAGGTAAAAATCTTTAAAAAATGTTTCGTACGATTCGAAGGTAGTTTTCTATGGCTGGTGATGTTTCATGAAGATTTAATTTTCCAATAAGTTACTACAGCTCGTGTGGCTTGGAAGATGTAATCAAAATTTCTTATGATCCACGTCGAGACATGGGTTCCAGAGTAAGGTAATTATTATCACTTCATTAAATTTGTTACTTTTTCAGCCCCTCTAAGTTGACCATTGGGATGGTCCAGTGGAGGTTCAAATTTTTAATCTAGCTTACGTCTTAACCTCTCAATTATGTTTTTGATGTTTTTTGAGAATCATAACTCCCATCTTGCTTTTTAGCTTTATTTACCTTCCAATTTTGTATGAATTACTGTGCCCCACGATAATATAGGTAATAACTAGTTCCTAACATCTGCTGATAGAATAATAGAGTCCTGATGCGACTTTCTGCGCAAGCCTTAGTGTAAAAACTAGGTGATCAACTACATTACCAACACATTGTTTCTGTTGTACACATTTTTTTGCCTAGCAGAAGATAACAATATCATGTACCTACAGTTTATGTATTTACAGATAGATAAAATTAAATGGGAGTTACAATGGTCTTATCAGGACGATGAATGTATTGATGTCATTTAAAATTATTTTTATGAGTAGTGACAGCAGCCAGTTTTGGCTTAACTGGATGGTTACATATTACAATTACTTTACCTGTGGTCCCTGTTAGAACATGCTGCTGCTTATGTCCTTTCCCTTTTCAAAGACAGCTGGGAACATAAATTTCCCTACTATTGTATTGTTATCGGGCTGGTGGCTTAGTTGGAGTGCCTATTTTGTGAGGCACCTGTCAATTATGGGTAGAGTTTCCTTGGCTTACCCGTCCATACCGTGATCTAATCATTATTTGTGATGACAATCCTTGTTGAATTTTTTTACCAGAGTGCATAGGTACCTGATGGGGAGTGGCACAATCCCTACCAATACCATGTTCATTCCCCTTCTGTGGGAATCCCAGCATGGCTTTGAGTGCTGCAGTCGGGGTAGTTCTCATGCAGCCTTTAGTCACCATATAGGTTCATCCTTGGCATTCGTTGTAGATTTTTTGAGCCTGCAGCTAGCTTGGTTCAGGTAAACCAGATCATGCTCCTGCAGGGGATCAAGGTGAACCACTTGTTTGCCCCACCTTGAAAGCAACTAAGATGAATTAACAGATAATAGGATATATACTGTATTTTACATTGAAATAGATCTCATGTCAACAATCATAGATTATCATAGTCAAGTACATTTATTGTAATTATTTAAAACCTTTCAATCCTTTCTTGTTAGAGCAGTGGTGGCCCAGTGGTATCGGCCGCGACTTACGAGTTGTAGGTCGTAGGTACGTAGGTTCGAACCCAGACAGGCACTTTACTTTGTGTAAATTATTTCATCACCACTGCTCTCAAAACGATGAAGGAAAACATCGTGAGGAAACCGGCATGTCCTAGAAGCAAAAATTCGAAGACATGTGACATCTACCAACCCGCACTGGGCCCGCGTGGTGGTTAAGGCCCGCTCCCTCTCACCGAGAGGAGGCCTGTGTCCCAGCAGTGGGAACATTATAGGCTGATTATGTAATCCTTTCTTATTAATGTAAAGAACTATTTATACCATTTATTTTGGATTGTTGTTGCAAATGAACATTTTAAAGCTACAATGTCAGATATCAACTTATAAGCCTAAATATCTTAAATGTTTATACATCATACTAGGGCCTAGTAGATATTTAGTTATTAATTAAACACAAAATCTGCTTTAAAAAAACATTATAATTTACTGGATGTATTTGGGCCAAGGTTTTATGAGTGTAATCTTTCCAATTTAATCGCCGATTGAAAAATCACAGGTTTTTTTAATATAAAAATATTATAAAATAATATATGTACCGATGGTAATATCTGCTGTATTTAGTAAATGGTAATATTACATGTGAGAGTAATCTCTCTGAGGACTAAATCATGAAGTAATTGTTTTAGTTGACTAGTAATTTTAGTTGTGCTATGTTTCGGAAAAACGCTGTGAAGCTGCAGAAAATAGTAGGTATCAACCAGAGCATGAAATTGGTGTGTAATTTGTTATAAGTAATGGGCGCATGTTTTGGCGTAACTTTTAATTATAGTAATGAACACACCGAAACATATCGCCTAACGGCTGATCAAGTTTTACACATAATAGACACCATAACCCAAACACTCCTCACTATGCATATAGGAGTCATAGTGGATCATAGTTTATAGTACTACTTATTTAAATGAAGCTTCAGAGCAGCATTTCCACAGTACCACTGCAATCAGAAACATTTAAGCCCTTTATGATTAGGGTCTCTTAAACCTGAAAATCATATTATAATCTTTAAATCAAAATTTTAATTAAGTTAATTATTATTATAGTTTTGTTTGAGAGATGTAAGAATAAAACTTTTAACGGCATTTTTCACACAGATACTTTTAATTAGGTAATTTCTGACATTTCATGACAGGTGAGAGAGAGTTGAATCTCAGGCATGGTATTAAAATATATATATTTTTATTTCTTACATATATTTTCTCTTTGCTCTAAGATCATAGGCCCCATAACATATACCACATACTATTGCCAACTTTGTATTAATTCTTGGTTGTTTAATTTTTCAGAGACACTGTACGCTTCTTGTTTGAATTTTTTTGTGAAGTATCACCTGGTGATCATCTGAGGGAACCATACATATTAAGGAAATATCCAGAGACATATAAAAATGAAGAAGAGTTAAAAAACATACCCAAATTCACATTTCCATGTCAGCTAGAAAAGTAAGCGTACCTAGTTGATAATTTGTAGAAATGGTTTATTGAATTGAGTATTATGAAATAAGATTTTTATGAAAATATATTTCCTTCTTTTTCCTTCTAATTGAAGTAAATACTGATTGATAATCTATCGTTTTCAGTTCATTCGCACAGCACTATTCATTTGTGCTGACATCGGAGGACTCTAAATATACATTTTGTTTCTGCCGATATGACCCCAAAGCCAACACTGCATTAGTGTTATTGTCACATTTACCATGGCACGATATATTTTACAAGTAAGTATCTAATTGCTTTACACGTTTTACATAGGTATTTAATTTTAACAATTTTTGGGTGGATGCAGTTTATCTTTTTAATGATAGCTGTGCTACACATAATGCTCAACTCATAATGGTCAGCGCAGTCTGACAACGGTGAAAGGAATAATTCTATAACAATTTAAAAACGATTTCATATCGGCTAAAATGGCGAATCTCCATACAAATTTTCATCTCCCATTTAACCCGGTTAGGGAATGAGTTTTCAATCCTTCCTTTCGCTATACATATAATGAACTCTTGTGCTAAATTTCATGTTTAAGATCCTGAGACTTAAGCTGTGCGTTGTCTGTTAGAGAATGAGTTTAAGATTTTAGTAAATAGAAAGCATACAGCGGAAATTTGTGTTACATAAGAGACACAAAGCGGCGCGAAGCGGCGTAGAGCGGCGGAAATTTCAGCTGTATGCTATAGTAAATAAAATTGACTTTCGGTTGTTATAGAATTTTAGTCGCTTCGCCGCCACTCAGTCGGTCTGCGCTGGCCGATAATAAAGTTCCTGCCAATCATGATAATTATTTATTTTTGGCTATGGCGAATAGTAAACCATTTGTTAATTCATCAGAAGTTTATAACATTTATTTGCTGGTTGCTTAACAAATTAGAAAATGTTATGGACAACATTGTATTGCGTCCTACGCTTCCGTTTAAAATGATAAGCCTCCGTCGACCGCAGACGCCACGTCTCTCACAAATGACACATAAATACCTAGTACCAATCGAGACAATAAACAGTACAATCTCAATGTGAATTTGACAATGAGCTTTCCAAGTATTCAATTACTAACGTGTTTCATAGCAATAAAGGTCAAGTGAGAAATTACTCTATTAGCATTGTCCTACTATTAAAATAAATATGCTGTACCAAGATTTTTTCTTGATAATAATAAAAATGGATTGCGATGGTCCAGTGGTTAAAGCGTCGTCTATCATGCACGAGGTTGTGGGTTCAAATCCGGGCAAGTACCAATGTGACTTTTTCAATCCATATATTTTTTAGTTTATCTTAGACATTACTGACATCAATGAAGGAAAAACATCGTGAGGAAACCTGGAATTATAGTTAGTATAAGTCAAAAATAGCTAACCCGTCATGATAAACGTGGTGATCAATGCTCGCGCCTTCTCTGTATGGGAAGTGGCTTTTGCCCTGTAGTGGGTCATTAATAGGCTGGTATCATTATATTTTTTTTGTTCTGTTTTTACGATCTGTGCTCTATTGCGACTGCAACTTAATTTAATATGCATAGAACGTTACACTCATCGTAACACTCACATAGTGAGGCCTGCGGGTGAAAAGAAACACCTGTCATTGCGCAATCGCAGGCTGCGCGACTTTCGGCTGGTTTCCGACTTTTGATTGTTGTGACATTATATGCTGTGTTTTTGCAGAACGATCTTTATATTTTAATTATTGAAACAAATAAGAAAGAATACCTACCTACTAAAGAAGGCCTTTTGACCTATATATAGTACCTCACGTCCTATAATCTTTTTCAAATAAAAAACGTTACTTAGGCTATTCATATTATTATAGTGCAAATATTATTTTTTTCCTGGACACTTCGTCATTTGGATGTATAGTTTAGGAGCTAGCGCAGGTTTTTCTTGACGCGCAATACAACAATTATGATAGACCAGCGACCGTTCTATTATTAATTGCTCTGTGTAGTGTGATAGGATCCCTAATTGTGCGGACTCGACTCGCTCTTGGCAGGTTTTTTCAGGTGACCTTCATTCTTTAAGGTAAAACAATAAATAATATGAAAAAACCTGCCAAGAGGAACCATTATAAGACCATTTTCTTGTTTAAAGCACAATGTAAAGTATTATTGCAATCAAACTCGTACTTGTTTGCGAATATGTATTAATAAAATATTTATGATATAATTTAACAAAATTTTAATTGCACTGTCAATCTGTTGAAAAAGATTGTGCTTGAGTTTTATACAAGTTAATATTATTTTCAGACTACTGAATTGCATCGCAAATCTGATAAATAGCCCAGAGCGGGGGGAATTAACATCCTTCCTAGAAGCTTGTCGGATACGTCCGCCTATGCCCGGGCATACGCTTAAAGTTACCTACAATGCAGGTCATAGCGTATTCACATGCCAGTGTCCCGACACTAAACTACCAAGTATTCCGGAAAATGTAAGTAAAGTCATTGATATATGTAGTATAATGGGCACTCAGTCTCAAGGGATCGGTTTTATAACCCAGCCGATCGATTCTGTAACCATCTCACCGTGAAAACTTAGGTGAAGTGAGCGTGGAGTGAGCTGTCATTCCAACTAATATTAGGGATTGACACTATTGACAGCTCACTCTAAGCTCACTTCACCTAACTTTTCATGGTGAGATTTTTACAGAATCGATCGGCAGGACTTAAAGCTTACTAGCTTACTTTTGTTCCTGACTAAAACTTGCCAATTTCCCTACTATAAAAGAACACAGATCGGTTTTCATAGATTCATTTACATTTTGAATACCTATTCGTTTTAAAATACATTATAATCATGAGTAATGAATAAACATGCATTTTTTCAGTGCAACTTAACGGAATACTTCAGTGCCATGGACACAAAGTGCATGGCTGGTCTATGGGCGGCGTTACTTCACGAACGTAGGGTCGCGATAGTGGCTTCGAAGCCCTCAAGACTATCGGCTTGCGTGCAGGCAGCCAATGCAACGCTCTTTCCGATGTCCTGGCAACACATATTCATTCCAATTCTGCCAAAACATCTTGTTGATTACTTATTGGCGCCAATGCCATTTCTTATTGGCGTTCCTAGGAGTGTTATGGAGGTGAGAGTTTAAATATATTTAATTTTCTTAAATTATTTTTTTTTTTGCCTCGTTGTTCAGTGGTGGCAAACGCTACTGCTTGAGCATGCATGAGGTCGTGGGTTCGATTCCCGGGTCGGGCAAAATGTTATTGGATTTTTTCGTCTGGAATTTCTCAGTAGCAGCCCGGACTCTAGATTTGTGCCCAACCGGGTACAAATCCAGAGTCCGGGCTGCTGTCCCATGTAATAGTGGGCGAGCCTATTGCCATCGGTTGATGGCTATTACATGGGACTTAAACATGACTGGCGAAATGTGGGTGTACTATAGTTACACATCTGACTAACCATTCGGGGATGGAGGCGTGATGTTGGTGCTTATTAGTTTTTTTTTTAAATTATGCACACTATTTTAATGAAATCGTAGTATCTTAATAAAAACAATATTAATAACTTATTGTCTTGTCCATTTCAGAGCGTAAGGATGTCTGAAATTGGCGATGTGGTTATATTAGACGTAGACGCAAATGAGCTTAAATCGCCTTTCAACGATTTGGAAGGTCTTCCCTCTGATCTGGTAAGACAATGCACTTTTGCCTTTCATGAAACCAGCCGGTGTATTCTGTAAAAATCTCATTGTATAAACTTAGATGATGTGAGCTTCAAGTGAGTCAAGAGTGTCAATACTAGCATCAGATAGAATGACAACTCAGTTCAAACTAACTTCACCCGTTTTCACGGTGAGATTATTACAGAATAGAGCAGCAGATGGTATGTACTGTCCTGTACAACGGATGGTGGATACTTATAACCTGATCCTTTTATTTACGATCCAGCATAATGTACACAAATATGAGGACAAATCACAAATTGACATATAATGAAAACACTGAAGATCTCTCATCATCTTTGTTGTGTCGATGATTCTAGAGGTCTAATATAAAATAAGGTTTAGTTTTAGACCCAGGTTTGAACTATTGAGCCAATTTCGAACATTATTCTGACAAAATTTCGGAGTATAAGGCCCGCTTGCATCATGAATCATTAAATGTGTTTTAACACAGTTAAAGTAATTGTTGCAGTGTAATTAATACTGTAATTGAAATACAACACCATCTGTTGTAATGATACGCAGCTGAGGTGTTAGAGCGACAAGGTTGCAGGTCTCGCACACAGCGCCAAAGATGCACAACTCATAATACCAATCGATCTAAAGTACTACATAAGTTTACTTGTTTTTGTTCGCTCAAAGAACAGAATGCCAAGTCTATATGGTTGCATATCACCTTCTCAAATGTCGTTATTGAGCATACAGGGATGTAGGATTAACAAAAACTAACTAAAGAAGTCTGAGTCAGATAAGTAGGTACTACTTATAGAAATGCTGAAATCAGAATTTCCTGTACAAAATTAATAATAATTCCCTTGACATGTAGGAAAATAAGTGTTATGTCTGTATTTTCATGTCTCAGTAAGATTAATCTGTGATCCGTAAAAAAAATGCTACCTAGTATAGAATGAAATAACAACATACGAATGTAAACATTTTTGAATCATCTATTTCATCTGCATTGTAAATGTAATAAAATGATTTCCATAATTAATTTTCAGGTGGCGAGCCTAAAGAAAGCTCTAAGTGATAAGAATGCTTTAGGCGATGCCGTGTCTCGAGCGTTTTTGCGTGCTCTAGTCTCATTAATAGGTGGATATCGTGATGCGATAAAGTAAGTTACATGAAAGTTTTCTCTTGGCCGGCTAGAAAGAGGGAGTGTTTCAATTATGTTTCCAAAATAATGGAATTCATATTTAATTTTTATTTTGATTAAGGTTGTTCAACTACATTAATGTTTAAATATTATTTCAGAATTGAAAATGGTCAGCTGATAACATTTAATCCAGAGGCTTTCATTAAAACTAGAAAAAACATGCAACCATTCCTCACGAAAATATTACAATCACAAATATTCCGTCAGGTGAGATATAATGTTACAATACACTATAATTATTTATTAGTCTTTTATCTTTAATGATTTCAATGCCAAATGTTTATTTTAGTGCCGTGGTACAAAATAGAACGCAACATTGTGATTCGGTTTTATCTAGAGATGGGATTCTACCCAGTAATTCCCGGGTAAATACAAATGTGGGTAGAAATCGTGATTTTACCCGGGTAAATGCCCAGAAGATGGGTATTCATTTTTAATGGAATGAACTTATTTAAACGTATTTGTAATAACTTTTTAAGATTATGAGGGCAGCAAAGCGGACAGCTTTCAAAATGTTGACAATTATTAGGTTGCACCAAGAGAGGTATACAAGAGGTTTTTACCACCAAGTGTACATTGACACAAAATTTCCTGCCATTAAATCCAATTGACACTGATAACAGTGAAGTGGCAGATAACGTCAGCCCAGTCTAATCCAGAGACATCTGGTGAACACAAAAGTTTTGCCCTCATTTGCTAATCAATGATAGTATTTATTTTCCATTTCCACTCTATTCATGAATTACAATTTTTTCATAAATACGTACACATCACAAATGTCTAGGTATTTACCAGGTTCATTACCCGGTATTTTCCCTAGTAAGAATTATCTGGATATTTTCCCGAAATCTCGATCAATGTTTTTTACAGAATTATTTATTGTTGCTTATTTTTTTCTAAGCTTATGCATCAAGAATTAAAGGTTGTTTTGAAACAAAAAGTATATTTAAACGCATGAGTGTGATCAATAAATAGATTAAGCAAGCACAAAGCAGTAATTGTAAATATTTTATTACAGTTTATTGATGAAAGACTGGATTTGCTTAACTCGGGGCGAGGTTTCAACGATGAGTTTGAAGTTGAATGCAATTATTATGCCGATAAATTAAATACAGGGAGTGGGCAGAAGTTGAAACAACAGTACAAGGACTGGGCCAAGAACGTCAAAAAGGAAGGTGGGGCCTTCTTCAAAACTGTGAAAGATAAGGTAATTGTAATTTATTTGTTTCTAATTGTATATTTTTGTGTTTTGAGCGCTTCTTATGTTTGGGATGAGTATTTTTTCTTTTGCATCATTTCACTAGTTCATTCACCTCGTGAGTAGTGTTTTAGTTTTCATTAGACGCGGCAACAGGTCCAAGTCTGTTCGCTGATTCATAGATGTAAATTAATTTTCTAGGAAGTATAAGAATATTTAAAATAGGCACTATTTTAAATGTTCTTAAACCTTAGTTGTATGTATTTTCGCTAAAACTTATAATCAGTGATCGGATTTTAGGGTGCAATTACTCTTACTGGGATTTAATGACTTTATCAGAATATTTAAGCTTTATCCTGGTGTCTCGGGAATAGTTAATTTGCCATAGTACTAGTTATACTAAGTTGTAATACCTATAAAATAAGTTAGTAAACCACTAAATTATTTAAATTCAGTTTTTCATTTTATCAAAAACACGTAATGAGGTTCTCCAAGGGGCATTTAAAGCTTGCCAACCCGTGGTTTTCATAAACTTACCTAGAACACTTGCAAAATATTTTTTTTTTTTGTCAGAAACTGGTTTGCTATAGAGAAATAATTGTGAAAAAGAGATAAGTGTCAGACTGTATACACAAGGCATATTAAATAAAGCTTGTAAAAGCACTTTATACATTAAGAAAAAAAAAATTTGTTTCCATATGCTTATCCAAACTAATGATATTGTCTGAGGGTCTTGACCCTAAATTGCACTAGCTAATCCGATCAGTGCTTATAATACAAAGCTTTTATAGTATGACTAAATGAATGCAAGATAGTCCAGTCCGGTGTTTCAGTTGTTAACAACTTCGATTTAGGTCTGTAGATATCTGTTATCTGTTTACCTCTCACCATATTTATACATATTAAACATTGAAATCGCTTTTCGTATCTCTGTGTGTGACCCCGTTGTTCTTCTAAACTTAGCAACGAATTTTCATGCGGTTTTCACTGCGGAATGTATTCGAGAAGATTTAAGTGTATACGACTTCATATCTTCATTAAACTCACAAATAATAAAGAAAGTATTTAATCGAACCCCAAATAATTCCTATTTTGTTGTCCAAAATTAATGGACATGTCATGTCTAATATAATAAATGTGCCTCTTTTTGTGAGCGTATTTTTGTAACAAACTAAATAACTAATTAACCGAATTACTATTTAATTAACTGACCAACTTAGATGTAATGCTCGCCGGCCGTTACCGCGGCACTATTCGCTTCGCTCGCTCGGCTCGCGCGTGGTTGGCCTAGTTCTAACCAAATCCAACGCATTTAGTGAGGGTGACTACATAGTCTTGCTAAAAAAAATAGAGCCAATGAAATCAAAAGTTGAAGCATTCATTTAAATAAGACGCATTACAGAAAATCCAGTGAATTCTCAATTAAATATATATAGTCAAAATCGGTCCACGTGGTAAAAAATTATGATTCGTATAATAATAATTGCTGAAAAAAAGGATTCCGACCTCCACCTAAAAAGAAATTGACGTTGGTTAATATTAAGTAAGCTGTCAATCGTACAGGGGGCTTGCCACCAGCTCTTCATAGAATAAAAAGCAGGTAAGCCCCCAGGTGTATAGTCAGCTCATTATCGTGAAGAAAAGTTTTATTATAGGTTTTTGATAGACTAACAAAAAATCTATTACAAGCCTGCAACAAACTGTAATGTACCTAAGTTACATGATGATCAGTTACATAGTGAATTTAAAGAATAAACGCAGCATTCGATTCCGATATTATTAGTCTCACTTTTAACTAAAATATTATTGTAAAAAGTCTCGTAATAATCTTTTAATCATCGAAAAGAATAAAATAAAGCTTTCATTATTTCTCATAGTAGACATTTGGTTTTCTTACAACTCAATGCATGCATGCTGCAAGTACTGGAGATTTTCTTTTTTGCTTTAAATTATGAATATTTACAGGCGAACCCAGCAGTGCAATCGGCGGTCAAAACGGTGAGTCCTAGTGAACTCTGTTGTCTATGTGACAACTACCTTCTGTTGTGGCACTGGTATACATAACTTGGTGGAGAATACTTTTTACGTAAATTAGTTATTATGGTTGTTGTATTATGGTTTGGTATTACGTGTATGTGTGTAATATATTTGTCTCGTAGCCTATGCCTAGCTAGCTGCCTTTTTAGTTATTCTCATTTATTGTATGTAGCTTTAAAGTTTAATTATAAGATATTTACGTTTATGTGTGTAATTGATTGTTACCCTACTTTTCTTTTTGCAAATCATCAAGTAAATTGATGTGATACTTCTATTTAGCGTCCAATTTGGAGCCCAAAATGCGTTAACAATGTATGGATGTACTACTATGACATGTATTTAGTTTGGCATTTTGATAAACACTCATAATAATTATTTTGTATCTTTATGCTATTTAAATTTAACGAGAATGATTTTGATACTTAGGTTGAGCGAATGTTTATAAAACAAACAGAAATATTCCTAAATTATTGTATGTATTCATTTATTTTATAGTACGTATGTGTATAACTATAAATATATTCGATATCGTATTTAATATATTGTACAGCGTAGTGCACAACGTAGATGCCGCTGCTGTTGTAATTAATAAAGTAGGTATGTACTCCACGAAGTTAAGAATATCAGATGCTGTTCAAAATTGTAGTGTTATTTTTTCTGCACTGGGTCCCGATAACTACTGGCTATAAGACAGAACCGTATTTATTGCACGCAACTGCATATTCGACGCTCCAATGCACGTCATAAGAAAAACCTAAAAATATTTCATTAGGCTGACGTCTTGATTTTGACAGCCTAAATATGTTCATGTGTTTGAAGCCACATCCTAACATTGCGAGTCATGTCATGCGTGCTTCGCTATTTACAATAATCATATACAATTATACATAACGAAACTTCTGGCATAGTGGCTAAGGCCAAATGGCAAAAATGCAAAAGATATATAAATGCAATGATCGCAGTGCAATACGCCGATGGTTGCCTTGAGCAAGGCAAAAAAGGAAGGCCCGCCGATGCCTCGCGATGTTTATTCGTGGCTTAAGATTTTATACTGAGTGCGACAATGTTTTCACTTATAAAGATTAATGTTAAAATATTCTAGGGAAATATTTTTCTTATCCAAAACTTGTAGTATTAGTGAAACAAAATCGATAAAACTAGACCAATGTAAAAGTTACTCTTATAATTAAATAGATTAACTTTTATTTTATCAACTTTAATTTGTACAGAAAATAAATTGCATGCGACTGGACATAGAACCGGTATTATTTTCATCTTTTTCAGAAATATATTTCACTCTTACTGCGGCCTTTAACATGTTAGTCGTCGGGACATAAATATTTTTAGTGCCTTACGTTAGCTTTTACAGATTATACCAAAAGTGTGAGTGTCCTCAAAACTAAAATTTTATGTGGCTAAAAAAGCTCTTTATTTATAACCAAAACTCAAGTATTAAAGTATTATATTCCCACTTTAAAAAGTTCTCATTAAATGCTAAGATTTATGCTAAAACCGCTCACCCACATACCACATTGTGTTAATTTCAAGAAGGTTGTTACTTTTTGCTGATAGTAAGATAAAGCCTCCTGGCAGGCGGACATATAGACAGACCTCCTAAGCAGAGAGGGTAATGCATAAGGGTTCTGCTTGGATATCCATGACCATCTCACTCAAATTCGAAGTATTTATTTCAACTAAACCAATTAGAGGCACTTTTGAATTGTCAAGGGTCGGTCAGTCAAAAAGATGAAGCTAGTTGCCCATTCTAAAGCCTAGTAGGTACCTATGGAGAAGAACGGGCAAGAAACTCCATGGACACTTTTAAATTACAATAGTATGGTGACAAAGTATTGTTTACATCATTCGTGTTAAAAATTAAGCACGTGAGAACGATGCAGAACGTTAAAAACGTCCGTAATGAAAATATAAAAAAAAACAAAGCCATGGCAGCAAAGAGTTGACCAGTCCCTATTGATGACGCCCGTCCACGAACACGACGCATGGATTAGCACCATTCAGCTCAACTATTTTGAAGGGAGCTAAATGATCCAACATATGCGCCGCCATCAGCGAGACACTAGAGGGAGCATGACATACTCTCTGCCTCCAAGGCACATTCAAGTCAATGAAAGACGTACCCAGTAAATGGTAGCTTTATAGTATGTATATAGTACTCACATATGTGCTATGCAATTATACAATATTATGAGATTGAATTTATATAATGCAAAAATAGTATTTTAAAATCTTCAGCAGTTCCAACAGTATGTAGGTAGGGTAGGCGTGTGTGAAGTATTTTCAAATGCTAATCAATTTATTTATGTGTCCTGTGGAGCAGGACCAGCGTTTAGCCAAGCATTTTTGTCAGCGATGTAATCCCCCAAATTATAATTATAATATGCTTGGCTGCACCAAGCATATTATCTTTTTTTATTAGTGCGCGTTTTATCTAAGATTTGAATTTCGTTTCATTGAGTTAGAGTATAAAAAGTAAAGCTTAAATACCCTTGTCGCTTAACGGCCAATCCGGAACCACCACGTTAATAAATAACTATCAATGAACAATACTAATTTATGGCCCGATGACTTACTTGACAACGGTCGCACTGTTTGTTTTTAATAAGTTTCTTAATGCTTTATATTTTATTCAATGAAGGTCCGTCAAGGAGGCAAGAATGTAAAATCAGCGGTGAAAGGGCTGAAAAATAAAATGCCCAGGACCGGGTCGCGACCATCGTCAATTAACACCACAGATGATAGCAGGTGACTATACACTCGATGAAATTATAATGGTGGATACACATATGTAAAAAGTAACATGAAATGTAACATCCGTTGAAACGAAGACGACGCCGCGTCATCTGAATATTATGCAATGCAACATGAAATGTAATATAACAACTAGGCGTTTTTGTTTTTCAACTTATGTTACATAATTATGTACCCACCATAATAGGTAGATACGTTACCGTAAAAATAATTTGTAAATAAATATAAATATTTAAAAAAATAACCTTTTATGTTACGCTTTTCGCTACATATTTACATTCCCATTTAGGGAAGCATAAGGCATAGGTATTGGTCAACAATGAAACTTTTATAATTACGCGAGTCGAACCCGACCAAATTAAAAGTTGATAAAAAACGGAAAAAGTAAAGAAAAATTGGGAGCGTTTAACGTATCTACCTTCATACATTCTTCATTTATAAATCATGATTTGATTTAACAAGATAAATTATATACATATCCAGGAAAAACGGAATAAAGGCGTCCCTGGATGGTATTTGGCAAGGTTTTAAACAAGCCGCACTAACAACACATGCCTACAATGACATATTATCCGGCGGAGGGAGTGGAGGATATAGCAGTAGGCTTCTATACCAGGAGCACATGCTGTATACCTCAAACGCAGTTGGTCACTTTTGAGCCATTTATCAGCATGCTTAACACAAACAAATTTGGCCACACTGACAGTTTCATTGTCACGTGCACAATTGGTCACATATCATGCACAATAGGGTATTTGATTCCAAGATTTCAAATCAAATTAAAATATAGTCAAACACCCTATTCGTCGCCAACACTCAATTCGTAAAGTGCTCGGTAAAAACTCCTCATTTCCATGCGTCATCAAATTCGTTGCGCCAGACTTTTCTACTTGAATAAGCTGACGAACGCGCCATAACAATTTAAATTCAGTGTTATATTTATCTTCTCTTTCAAAGATTTTAAATTACCGCGACTGAACTGTGAACCGCGAAAATGTGGCCAGTTGTTTGCATTTAAGCCAAAATTGCACTTTTATATTTATTGCATGAAGGTGTATAACTATTTTTGATGTTTGTTTTCGTCGTGTCGAAATCAGTGGCGTACCTATGGTTAAACAATCGGGTAAGCTCAAAAAATCTCTTTGTTAGGTATTATAGTAAATTGTATGTACTAAAGTACCTATATAGCTACTTATACAGGTGGAATTTTTTTCTAGCCAGGTTAGTTCTAAAATGCAGGTCATAGAGAAAAACGCTGATGGGCTGATGGTTCCTATCAGCGTTTTTCTCTAGGGTTCAGAGTTTAGCCCACACAGGCAAGCCTAAGATATGATTTTATTTAATTGAAAAAAAAAGTCTCATTCGGCATCTTTCACTAGAAGTAAAACGTCAGAACATAAAAATGAATCAAAAGTAAAAAATAATTCATGCGTAACATCGATAGAATTTCACCACTTCTTCTCCATCTTTCACTAGTCTACCGAATGATCAAAACTTAAGTGAAAGGAGCAGATGAACGTTCATTCCTATATAATTTTGTCAGTTTCGTGTGAACGTAAAATTAAACTAAAATGAATATTCACTGGATCGGTTCACTAATGAATTCATTTTTCACTTTTGATTCATTTTGTGGACAGATGTTTCACTTCGAGTGAAATATACCGAAAACATCAAAGACAAAGTCGAGACATTTAATTCAAGTACGCACATAGAAGGCACTTTTGAAGTCAAAATTTACATGAAAATAGAATTATTTCTAGTTGCCCCTTCCAAAAGATAGTTTCCTAGAAAGAAGAATGGACAAGTAACGGTGGTCTTTCAAAATATTGTACAATATTTATATGTGAAGACTAGCTGTGCCCGCGGTTCGTTCGCATGCATGTCGGAAAACAAATTGGATTACAGTATTTTTTTTTGCGCTGAACCCTAATTCTTTTTCTAAAATAAGTGTATCCTAAGTTACACCTTATAACATCAGCTATCTTCCAGTAAAATCCCATCAAAATCAATGAATTATGTGATAGATACATGGTGCTCGCTTATTTACAAATATTGTAAAAGTAGACTATTTTCCTAAAATTTTAACTAGTAACATGTCAGTGTGTGCGTTTAAGTAATCACAGAATGTAAAATCAATGCCATCAAAATATTATACAATTAAATTAGCAACCAGTTTGATTTCGTCTAGACTTTAGATTGTCCTATGGAGCCTATATGCTTTATGACATAAAGTGCCAAGACTTGGCCTCTGATATTCAGGTTGTTCCACAAATTAAAGTTTGCTCATCGCGCTGTAGTGCTAGTTTTATGTCAAGGATAAGATCCGGGATTAAATTATTCTGAAAAAAGTTACATAAACATAGCTTGCAAACTTGGCAAGCTGAAGTGTCAGTGGACCGGCCAAGTCAATCAAAGGACTGATGGCCGCTGGAGTAGAAGTAGACGCCTCCTTGTGTGGAGACCGCGTATCGGCAAGCGTAGCGTGAGTGCTAAGGCAGTTGGACCGACGACCTTAAAAAGGTGGTCGGGATCGACCGTTTGCGCAAGACGGAGAACCGAGTGTTTTCGCACAAACGTGGCAGAAGACTATTTCCTGCCGTGAACTTCGATATATATGCTCGATCATCCCTAGCGTATTATGCTTGAGCACATTAGATCGGTAATCAGAAGGCCAATTCTCGTAATTTAAAACGTTCAAAATCTACTCGCAGTCTCATCTCAGCGACAAACAAATGTCAAAAACTTTTCAAAATGTATATGTATATTTGAGGTTTTTTTGACAGATTTTGACTGAGATCAGACTGTGAACGTTCTTAAAATTACGAGAATTGGCCCTCTGATGTTCGGATACTTCTTTATTAGATTATATTTTTCGTGGATAGATTTACTACTATTAAAGATATTTAAAGATTATTCATATGACAATCAGGACTGACCAGTTGTACGTGCTCTCTGTAATGTGGTGTTTATTTCTAATTCATCAGAATTTAAGCGAAAATAATTAATTACGTTATCTTTATTACCCACCGAATCACATTATACTACTCTTTAAAACTTTTTTCATTAAACGTTATAATAATATTATGTGAAGGTACCGCCACTGAATTCGAAGTGTTAAAGAAAGATATGTGACGTTCTCTCCACTCAAAGAAGGACTACCAACCAGGTAGGTGGTATTGCCTGGTTGGCTGTGGCCCGTTGGTGATGCTGGAAACTTGTATACAGGTTGGATTAATTAAGGATCGCCGATGAATGCGTAACAGTGATTCGAAACCAGATAAAGCAACGTCCAAAGTGAGTCAGAAATATGAGTCTTTAATAAGCTGGGGTGATATTCTTCAGTAACTTTCACTGGTGCAGTGACGCGTAGTGGCTGCTGCAATGTTACCTCAACCAGGTAAGATTAGTTCTGTATGTCAACCGGCTGAAAAGCAGTGGGCTATGCTAAATTGCTGATGTAGCCAAGAGTAGCGACCAGGCTTCCGCATCCGCTACAAGTGGTTAGGTTCAATTGAAGCCGAAATGACTGGCTAGCTTAGTGAACCGCTGCTTGCTGCTCCATTCGAAATCCAGGCAGTGGTAGGGGCCACTGTGGTTCCGTTGCTCCTACGCTTCAAGCGAGTTTGGAGGGACTGATTTTTACGCTCGCTTTCACTCGTGTAAAAAGTTAGGTAAGCGTATCGAAGCGGCTAAATAGGTGTGAAAACGATGGGTGATACTGGCGTTTCTTAAAGGTATGTATTTCTAAGGCGTTGTACAATAACATTGAAACGATTGCGGGCTTCTACAATAACGACTACACGTCGCGCGTCGTCAGGTATGTTTGTTATTAATTACGTTACTGTTGTTTTGTAATGATGTATGTAGTTTAGTTCACTATGTCTGTATAAATGTAATCAAATATTTATGTCTGTATTCTATATGTTAGAGCTTAAGTGTTGTAAGTGTAGTGTAGAAGTATTGAGTATTGATATGCATGAAAAGTTCCTCTCCACGCGTCATTAGAGGCGTCGTGGAGGAAGACCGGGCGATGCAGCGGTCCTGTATGAGTTTATGCAGCAATGGTAGCCGTTTCTGCTCACTTAAAGCGAACCTGACCTTCGGAAGATCTTAGATTCGTGCTTCTGTTAAGACGACTACACAATAATTTGATGTTTACATCTTGGTTGAATCTATAATAATAACCGTTTAAAAACCTATGATGTTTTAATTTAAAATTGCCCCCTTTGATCCTGTATATTTTAAAGTTTTTTAGGATTTATATCATAATGCTACGGACTGCGCTGGTGACAAACTACGTTTGGGAAGTGCTGCGTTGATTATATGAAAAACCAGGATCGAAAATTCGAGACTGCCGACATGCCGACTGCCACAACTAAGTACTAATGTGACATAATCTCGTACGACAAAATTAAAAAAAAGGTCAAAGTATGATCCGCCCACAGATATAAAAAAACTGATTCAGAGCCAGTTTTATTCAAGGTCACTGATACTTGCTTGTAATAGAACGTGGTATTATATCACAGATTCGGTGCTGTCGTATGAACAGATTAGAGTAGTTAACACCTGCTCATATAATAAAGCTCTAATAACAACGAAATGACATAAAATACACATCATCCCTTTGTAGAATTCATCAGTAGTGGAACGAATCCAATGCTCGACTATATTGTTATTTATGTTTAGGTTCTCATGCGGGTCAGCGACCCCAGTGTCGTCGGATTCGTCGGATTCTTCCCCGACGAACAAACCTCCGACGATGAGGCCGCCGCCGCCCCGCGAAGCTCCCCCTGCGCTCCCCCTCGACCTGCTGACCGAGATGGAGTACCTGTTCGACAGCAAGAAAGCACAACGCCGGGACAGCTTCCCGAATAGTTCGCATAACTCAGACATCAGTCTCCCAGATAAAGCAGTAAGTGACAAACGACTTCGCACCTAAATGTAGATGTCATACTTGTAGCTCCTTGTACTCGTAACTCGTTCTTCTGTCACTTCGTCATGCCTGTTAGTATAGAATCACGACTTTCGATACGCCACTTTGCATACATAAATTTCGTATGCCATTCGTCTCCCGTTTTGATTTTCATGCAAGTTATTAGATTAGTGAATTATTATTATTCCTGCCGGGACAATCATGTCATCTGAGTCATTTAAATTAAGTTACATCACTAGAATATATGTCGATTTTGTATTCTCAGTCAAGAGAGGGCATCGAAGCCGCTGTGAATAAAATTATTTGTGACCGTATCGGAAGTATGATAATTTTTTTTCATTAATAGCTATCATAGACTATGGTACCTTTTTGAATTACTTTATTTCCACAAAGCGATTAGTAATGTAGTTTGTTTCATTATTGGCATGTAGAAATTTATTTTAAAGTGTCTATATATACTATTTACTTTTAAAAAGGTATCTCATCTATAGTTTCGCCATGATAAATGTTATTACCCTTATTTAATTATATTATTAGCCTTCAGTACACTTATACTGTGCTTTCTTATTTGTACTGTCCACATTATTGTGTTTAGTACCATGTGAATGCGATAGCAGCATGAACGCTCCTAGGAGCACCGTGGCACATCATTCAATTTTATTTTGCAGAAAACACTGTCACCATGTCTCCCACCCCGGTTACCGGAACGTCCCCAACTCCCAGTCCGTTACCCAATAATTTCCACGAGGAAACTAATTGATTTGTCTGACGCGCCAACGCCGCCACCGCGTGCGACGACCACATCGACGCTCCAAAATCTACACTTTGTCAGTAACATCACAAAAAACGATGTGAAAACTACGTCAGACTTTCACACCAGCACGATACGCTTCACAGAAGGCAATGATAAGGCAAAATTAAAGTTGACTCTGTCAACAAATCAAAGAAAGGTGTCACAACCAACCGTGCCGTTGCCGTCTAACGGCACAGCGCCAAAACTCACGGCACCCGCTGTAGGTAGACCGAGCCAAGAGAGCGTAAGGCCCAGGCTCCCCGTGGGACCCAACACTGACCTACCTTCGTACAAGGGGAAAATTCTAGAGGTAATTCTGATATGCACATTTGTAATCATATCAATTTTATACCTAATTGTAAAGCAGAAAATTATAGAATTCATGCCTTGAAATGCAAGAGTGAAATATGTTTGCACTAACACACGAAGGTTATACATATATTTACTTAACAATTCATATTGGATATTATAAGATTCATGTTTATGAATTAATAATATTTATTTAACCAGTGAAGTCCCTTAATTCGTAACTAGTAATACATACTTTTTCCGAAAACGTTGTTGCTTTTAATATTAAGCACGGTGGAAAGGAGTTGTAACACATAACAGTACATACAATTAGTATTAATTTAGCAATCACTTTTCCAAAATTCCTGCTCTCCTAGATTTTTATAACGTGAATACCTATATAAATATTATCACATTTTATGGTGTAGGTCATAATGTGCAAAAGTTAACAAATGTGCCCAATACAGATAACTAACCACTTAGGAAGTTGTTGAAAAGATGCGAATGTAGTAGATACAGAGCTATCGACCAAAACCGTGTATCATAAGCAATATGGCCCAAACCGTATAAATCGTTAGATTAGATGATTCTGAACCCGACTAGGTGGGTAGTAACAGTCAAAAACGTCACAGCGTCGCGAATGGAAGAACGTCCATTTCCGTTACGTAAAAAAACAGGCAGATATATTATCATACTTGAAACCTACGTAAATAGATAGCTGACATCAATACAAACAGAAAACAAAATATGACCAAACCCCTTAAAGTGTCACGTTTCCGAGATATTAACGTTCAAAGTTGATCATCATCATTTTTTTGGACATGCGTACATCTTGTATAGATGTTTGAAATAATCACTCTGAATGTTTAAAGTATCTCTTTATAATATTAGTATAGATTAAGCAAAAAATGTATGACTGTGGTGGTTGGCATTTTTCTGTTATGGCTAGTTATGAACCTGCTAACATTCCTTTACAAATAAACTCTTTAAAAAAACCTAGTGTCTCTCTGCCTGACAGCCGTTGGGGCAGAGAAATTGTCGAGTTGACCAAATTGACAGTAGGGTTATGGATGATTATTTAAATATTCAGAGTGATTATTTCAAACATCTATGCAACAAGATGTACGCATGTCCAAAAAAATGTGGATGTCACGTGATCAACTTTGAACGTTAATATCTTGGAAATGTGACGCTTTACGCGGTTTGGTCGTAACATGTTTTCCGTTTGCATTGATGTCAGCTATCGATTTATATAGACCTTATGCGTGACCGCCATATTTAAAATAAAAATCAATGGTGGACAGGTAGGTATGCCAGGCTCCATAAAAAAATCTTCAATCCCCTTTTACACGTCGCATTTGCCTGAGCACATTAAAAAAATATTAACCGTAACGTTTTCTGATAAGTAAGGTGCTGCTCTGAATTTATCTGGTATCATTTGACTCTACATCTGGGTAACATTTTATCAGGTCCAACAGTTATCAGACAAATGCTCTGTCACCAATTGCTCAAGAGATCATTAATATTTTCAAAACACTTTTATTTAAGGTTCAGATTGTCTTTTTATAACTGTAAAAAATGTATATTACATTTTCGTGGTAATTGATTGTATATTGTTTTTGGCCTTGAGTAGTCGAGTATATACCATTTTAAAGTTTGGATTCGGCATTTAACATAACAGCCAGCGTTTATTTTTGTAATGGCTTTCTGGCTATGCACGACGCTAAAGATTTCTGAGAAATGGGTTGTCGGGGAGTTGGGTATATTATTTACCTACATTAAAAAACCAGAGTATTGCTATGATACAGTTTAGTAAAATTGGTTTACAAGTATTTGAAAATGTGGTCAAGTTAGACGAGACTCGAAAAATGTCTGGTATTGTTATGCTTAGAGTAATTCAATCAGGCGCGGTACGAGAGGGTCGTGGGGGTCATGACCACCCCAAAATCATTCAAGCTGTCGAGAGTCTGCATGATTTACATGCCTTACCAACTTACTACTTGGTGACCCACCCCAAAATCTTGGGCTGCGACCGCGCCTGAATCCAATCTAACGATTTTATAAGGTTTTGGCCGTATTACTAGGGTGCAAAAATGTAGATCGTCTGCTCTGTATCCATAGTCATTCGTTGTCTTTAGAAAGTTAAATATGAACACAGTTTGTATTAAAAGTGATACTAAGTGAAACACAACAAATAGGAACAAATCCTCTCAAAAATTCAATCAAATTGCGTGCGTAGCACACATTATTTAATCCCCGTTTTGTTTTATTATTGACATTTTTTTTATTTAGTCTTCAAAGAAAGATATAACTTATTCTATATATTTTCACCTTGCTTTGTAATTTATTTAATGCTTAAGAACTCTTTTCGACTAAGACGCTATTTTTTAGTGATATTTTGTTATGTTACCATTGGTATTAACATAGAATCGCCCTACTCGTTTTTTTGAAAATGTTTACTTTTTCATTTTGTAATATATTGTTTTATTGTTAAATCCTTTGCTATGATATATTGTTGTGGGAATACTATAAAATTTAGAAGAATGTGCGTTTCAGGCTACAAATAAATAGATTTTGCTAAATAACTATTATTAACAGTTCAAATTAAGTGCCTTATATTATTTTATTTTTATACGTGGCCTACGCATGTACTCCTTTGATTTGCATAATTTGCTTATTGGTATTCTGATCAGAATAATATGATTAATAAGTATAAAAAATGAATGATCTCATATTGTGATGCTAGCTCGTTTTATTTAAGAGTAGATTAACAAATGCTGAAAAAATATTTTTAATACTATTTACGATGGGATGATTTGCATAACACATCCATAGAACGTATACTGTTACGTCGTGGAAAATTAGCACGACGTCACCTATTTTAATTAAAATTAACTATGATGACTAACATTTATATGAAATATTATTGTTACCTACATAAATACTTTCTTAAAAATACCCCAGTCTTCAGAGATTACTACGATGAGAAAATGGTCAACCTGTTAACCATAACTACCCATTTCAAGATTCTACTTTGTTTTGTTATCTTTTCATTGTCTTAAAAATACAACAAAAAGTTAAAGAATTGACATTATAATACTATTTACGATAGGATGATTTGCATAACACATCCATAGAACGTATACTGTTACGTCGTGGAAAATTAGCACGACGTCACCTATTTTAATTAAAATTAACTATGATGACTAACATTTATATGAAATATTATTGTTACCTACATAAATACTTTCTTAAAAATACCCCAGTCTTCAGAGATTACTACGATGAGAAAATGGTCAACCTAATAACCATAACTACCCATTTCAAGATTCTACTTTATTTTGTTATCTTTTCATTATCTTAAAAATACAACAAAAAGTTAAAGAATTGACATTATAATCCACATAAAATTAATCATTTGGTGCTCCGCCTCCCAAGTTCTTGACCTAACAGATGATGACAACAGCAAGGAAATATTATAGTCGAAATATGTGTCTGTGGTTAGCTGTAATATAAAGTGTAAAGGTTACCATAACACAGAGAGATAAAACTAAACAAACAAAATAAATCTGATATCACCGAACTAACCGGATGTGCACATACACTAAACGATCGAGCTGGTTAGTTTTAACGATTTGTTTCTAACAGTTACCGTTCTAGCCGTCGCAACCGACAGATCTGATCGGAGCAACAGTAATACGGTGCCAATTTTTGTTAAATCAGATTAATTTGAAGGTAGAACTGACCGTGGAATGGTATCCTTTAGGCTATTTCACTATGTGTAAGCTCTATTACATAAATCGTCGATAAAAAAAAAAACCTTTTATGCTTTATTACGTAGTTTTAAACGTTTAATCTTTATTTATGATTCCGCCATAGGCATTTGGCTTGTATCATGCAACTCATCCTATAATGAATAGAGAGTTATCGGATCGTTTTGATCTAGATATCATGAATGTTTATTTTAACACGAAGACAATAAAATTAGTGGGAAGTACTTACCATGACTGTGCGACTCTGTATTTTGTACTTATCATATTTATATCAATATAATAATATAATGACACGAGCACTTGTATATAATACACAGTTTGTCGTCCTCTAGCAAGATCATGCTTACATAGAACTTGCAAATGCATGTTACTAAAATATATCTAAGTATGCATAAATATTGGATTTTTATTTAATAGAAGTAGACACTCTATTCAGATTATTTCTTTCATGGTTTACAAATCTCTGATACTACTTTACTAAGTTGCAGCCTTGTGAAAGTAAACAGAGAGCCGTCGAGCGGTTTCGCATTATCGCTATTATGTTTCGCATTATCGCTATTATGTTGCAAACTTCTTTCACACTTCCCATGTGAAAGTTTTTGTGAAAATATTGTACACACATATTTAAAAGGGATGCGCTAAGGTAGCCCGCGAAATTCAAATTTACTTAGGTTTTTTGCAATTTGCAGGTCAGTCTGTTGAATGTTGATTAAAATATGATTTGCGACCTTATCAAATATGGCTTTACAAAATTATAATCATTTGAATCAGCAATACAACTCCTTAAATCAGAATTGACCTCAAATTTCATGATTTCATGAAATAGTCATTCCATAGGGTAATACGAACTTAGAGAGATGGATCGATGATTGCTATTATCATTCTATAAATAAGTAATTGTTACGGCCGCGAATCATAATTAGATCAACAAACAACCTAATACTGACCTGCAAATTGCATAAAACGCAAATTTGAATTTCGCGGGCTACACTGACGTTTTCGTCTTAATTATTAATATAGCGTTCGCTCAACGACTCTAAAGCCAGGTTTCAATATTGAAATCTCGTACATTTTTAATAGAAAGGTTAATTTAAAAAAAAATCGTTACATCGATTAAAATATACTTTTGTCTGTATGTTTTTTTCAAAGGGCATAAGAACCAAAGTGACACTTTGATTATTTTCGAAGTTGCGGGTTGGTGCACTTTGAAACTGGTAGGTGACTATGCCAGCTTCCATGAAAAAAGATCAACCCATTTCCCAAAAATATCTTCAAATGCATAGACACCTAGATGTCTCAGTATTAATCTTACGGATTATTCTTGCCACACAAGAAATCTAATACATTATCGAATAATAAATAGCCTCGGTTTCTGGAAGCCCATTAAATTTGCTTTGTTGTAAAATTTCCTGTCAAATTATCTATAAAATTTGACTAGCCTGTTTGATTCCATAAATAAAATAAAGAACCCAGCAGCTTTGCCAATCAGCGCGAAACGCCTTAACAAGTAGCGCTTGTCCTGAAATCGGCGTAACAGATATTTTCCGCGTCATGTGAAATCTTTGAACACTATCATTACAATTTGGGGGTGGTTTATTAAAAACATTAATTTAAATAAATGATTAAAAATACAGACTAACGTATAAAATAATTTAATATCTCACAATCAATGTGGCAACACATCCGTTATGTTTGATAAAAATGTGGTGTGTTGAAACCGGGCATAAGTCTCAGGCTAATACAATTTGAATATACTTAGTCGGTTTGGATTTAATTTTCATACTAAATTGTATTCTTACACCGACCATTATGGCTGATTTACATTAGCTAATACATCACACCTATACGAAATTTCAACGATATTTCAATAATAATTTTGCATCCTTACAGCATGAAATGGTCATTACTGAAATTGTTTGTTGTAGACATTTGGCACTCTTCATTTCATTATGTGGCCGAAACGTTAGTATGCATGCACGCATGCTTCCGGGGCTATGTCTTGTTAACGTTTCCATAATAGTTCCACAACGTTGTTAATATCTTGGACATCTTGATTGACAGGGTGCGACTAATGTAAATGAGCCATTAAAATGAGGAATGTGCCCTATATTGAGCGGTAGCTGTACTACTGTTTCCGTTATTGATGACACGTGCACAAAAGGCCTACTAAGGGACGTGTCTCGCTTTGTGCTTGTTTAACTCGCGTATTTCTTTTTCAGTCGTGTGGCTCTGATTCTGATCTCATTAAACTGGACGATTCGCCGACAAACCTAGAAGATTTCGATCCGCTCAAGTGTCGTGATAAAAATCAGAAAGTTGAACAAATCAAATCTACAGACAGTGCTCTCTTACACGAATATGGACTAGATTTTAGCCAGTTCGGTTTATTAGACTATTCCGCAGGTTCGAGCGCGCGACAGGAGCCCACACCTATCGTTCCCAAAGGGTGGACTACTTTTAATTGATCCATGTCGTTCCCTTAAATGTATATTTGTTAGAATCGCGTAACCGTAATGTTCTATATGTATTACACTTCTTTTTGGTTATATACATTTATTAATTTATTTATTATGGAGGAAGTGATTAATATTAGTTATGAAAATATTGTACATATCAATACTTTGTAAATTATTTTATGATTTTTATCAAACAATGATATTTGTATATTATGAGTTGTAGATGACTATAAGTTCCACGTGTATAATAAATGTAATTTTAATATTTATATTAATAACAAATTTATCGTTCTTTTGGAGCGACCCAAGTGCTTCTATCTCTTACCAATGTTAAAATTGTTTTGTTCCTAAATTTTCACTTCTCTGAAATCTTATCTATTACTAATTTGTATGTATTATGAATTGTATGCGAAGTTTTTGTTTCTTTGAATAAATCATCATTGATACAATTTAAGAAAATTATAGTAATTTTGTACTGAAACATTTCTGACAAAAATATTTTGTAACTATTGTAAGTTTTATAACTTGAAACTTAGCTTCAATTATACAGGATGCAAAGAACCAACGAAACACAGGGAAAAGTGCAATACAGAAAGAGTGCGTAAATATAATATAGTAGGTAAAGTCGCTTGCATAGACCGGGAATCGAACCAACATCTGAAGCCTAAAAATATAGCCATCTTATAAACGTGTGTTAATATCAGTACCTGCTTACGTACCTTATAAGTTCAGTGCCAGGTACTGTCGCCTGATAACTTTAACCATAGAAGACCTACATTTAAGACCTTCATTTAAGTCCTATTTAAATAGTGTAGCGTTATTTTAAGAATATTGGGTTTCTTCAAATCCTTTCAATGAAAGGTTTATTAATATCTATTAAAGTTATTAGGTTAGGTACCGCAATAAATATGGCCACCTTCTGAGCCCAAACAATATAGGTCATAGAGATATACTGTCTATACGAGAAGAAGATTGGTACCTAAATGTTAAAAGTACCATATTTATGGTACTTTTCCTATAGGTAAGTGTTGTTCGTTTTTTCCATCCTGTATATTTACACACTAACGATTTTAATTCAGTATAATTGTGTAATTAAAAGTACAATTAGCTGTTTATGAGATATTGAATTTATTTTGTCTACTCTAAATCTATATATGTATTTTGTTTATAATATATAATCTATTTATATCTACAATTATTTCATAAGGTGCTTTTTTATGGAATAAGTAGGAAACCTACTTTGAAAAACATGAAGACATTACTTTTCTCTATCTCTTGGGCCGCGATTACGCTAACGCGCCGCGTGCGCAGGCAGAGTGGCGTCCGGTTGGTCCGGTAGAAGTACCTACCTATTCTACCATTAATAAGCAACGCCCTGCTGGCTACGCGCCGTGTTCGCTAGTAAAACACCAACGGTGAAAGTACCTAAATATAATTCCATTGATATTATTAGTACGAACGAAAATAGAAATAGTCAATGCTTGCAGTTGTATCCTCAGTGTCTAATTGTGTAGTGTCGAATTTCTCGTAACCATTAATAGATGAAGAAATGGAAAGGTCATTCAAACAGAGAAGCAAACATGAAATTGTGAGACTGAGCTTTGATCGTGTCAACGTTTATAGCTATAGGTAGGAACACCACGTAATTATTGGATCGTGTTGGTAATGGAGGAAGGCCAGGCCCAAGTGATGTAGGTGCTTGATGTTACCAAATGCTTCGGTGGACGCTGTTACGGCCTACGGACTTGATGACACGAGGCTAGCGTGCCCGTGTCGTCTTAGGTTATAAATTAATAGATCTGATGAATGTTCTCGTCCGGAAATATCCACTTGATGATAGATATTGAGCCCCAGGAAACCGTAACGGCATTGAAAAAGTGAGAATTAATTAATAATTCTTACTTCTCATACTTTCACATGATAATTCGCAAGAGATTTGCAAATCCCTTGCTTAGCAATCAATTAAACCATGTACCAAAGCAGCTTGTGTGAGAACAAATTGGATAAATGGGTCTGGCTTAAGATAAGCTACGTATCTGTGTTTAGCCGTTATCCATACGATAGCAGCGCTAATGACACTTATTGTAGTTACATAATTATTGTGATTCGGAAAAGTATTTCCACTAACCAATAAAATAATTTACAAAAATATTTACCGAGTGTTATTTCATAGTTAATACAATCTAAAACTGATTTTAAGAACGAATTCCACTAGTTCTTCTTGCCTACATAACACTGCAGGTAATCCGTTAGTGCATCGCAAATTTTTTTTTTTTTTTTTTTTTGTTTTTTTTTATACACTTCAACAATTGGGTAGATAAGTACCTATAGGTACCCAGTCCATTAGGTAAATCGTTTTCTGACAGACGGAACTAGTGATTGCAGCAACACACAATACATTGATTGATACATGTACGGTATTATAATGTCTGTAAGAAGCCATAAATAAGATAAGGCAGTATAAATATGTATTTTATTACGCATTTTAAAGTTAACTTTTACGTAATCTGGAATATGTACGGTCTAAGACAGCAGTCAAAAAACGGTTAACCCTATTGGACCGGGTATATTGCATGATTTTGCACTGCATATATACCCATACATACCTAGGTACCTACTATAAATTGTACGTTGGTGCCTAGGTATTATGACGTATGATACAGATCTAGCGTGTATCAGAAATGTGTGGTCCTATTTGAGGATCATTAGGAGAATCTAATAAATACCTAATCAAAACAAGGACTTTAATCAAGGTTTTTTTTTAATATAAATATTGTTTCTCTTAATCAATCGTTTATACCTACATCGATATCTAATCTAAACGAACAACCCTAAAACACGCTGTATAGGGTGCAAAATTCGGTTTTACAAATATTGTAAAGGTGGAATTCTACTGCTCGTAAAATGTGCACGGAGAGGCTACGCACGATAGCTGCGTGGGTAATTTGTTTACCATCCACGCATCCATTCGTAGCTGGCCGTGCTTCTGTCCAACCTGTGTGTAGGTATTGCGCTCATCGTAGAGTCCAGCCGCATCCATGTCGGCTCTCACCATGTGCATTTGGATTGAGTGATCTTTTTTTATTTCGTGACAAAATGTGATTGTACATTTAGTCAAAAATAGTCAAAACTCATAGCCCAAAGTAAAAAAATTGTCACTCTCAAGGGTCTACAGTTATTACCCAAAGTATGGATCACTCAATTCAGACATTTTGAAAAAACGGCTATGAGTCAAATCTAAGAACCAGATCGAGAGATCTATACAAGATCTCAGTGTAAAAAAATCGTGATTCGTGAAAGATGTACATTAAAAGTTAAAATCATATATGCACCCTACACCACTCAATTTCTTTAAAAAATTAAAAATCTAATATCTCGTAAATTAAGCTGTATATGTAAATGATTTTTAGGTAAAACTTTAGTCATAAAGTTGTACAAAAATTAATCGTAGTTTGTGTAAACCGATACAAAACAGATAGTTTACCTATAAGTATTCATAGGGATTACTCACTTCAGCAAATTTTAAAACATTGAATAACAACAAACAAAAACAACAAAACAAACAAACAACAACAAACAAACAACAAACAAAACAACAAACAAACAACAAATATATTCGGAACATACAGTTTAGGTTAACAAATAGATCCAAGAAGAAAAACTCAACCTAAACCTTATTACAACGAACTCTCAGACAAAATGGTGTCTGTACTGAGTGATCCAATGATACTGTCATAGATACCTGGAATTAGCTTTAAATACCTTGATGGTTTTAAAAAATATTGTGACAATTTGTTAACAAATTTTTGAGATATAAATTTAGTTAGTAGAGTAAGTGTTTGTTGAGATTTGGCTCATAGCTGTTTTTTCAAAATGTCTGAATTGAGTGATCCACGTTTAGGGCAATAACTAAATACCCTTGAGAGTGTCAATAGTTTTACTTTGGCCTATGAGTTTTGACTATGTATGACTAAATGTACAATCACATTTTGTCACGAAACAAAAAAAGATCACTCAATCTAAATGCACATGCTGTCACCTACTTAAATAATCTTGAGCAACACAGAAGACATGGTGCCGCTGAGTCCAACGATCAGTGGGGTTGTGAAACTTTATTTTTGCTCTCATAAGGCAATTTTAGTACACACCTACTTGTATTTTTTGAACATAAGTATAATAAGACAGTAGCGAAAAAATTATGAACGTAAACTAAACAAAACGAGTAAGTATGTAATAATAGTAGAGGTGGTATTCTGTAGTTTCTGCCTACCCCCACGAGAAAAAGCGTGAGTTTATGTAGGTATGTATGTATGTAAGGTGGGAACCTTGCAACTCTACTCGCAGATGGCCGTACCTAAGTAAGTAAATGAATGTCTTTTAGGTACTTATTCATCAGCTTCAAAGTCTACAAACAACTGGAACGTGTAGTGTATATGTCGCAGCCAACTGGTTTAATTAGCTGTTTAGTTAACCGCCCAGCCTTTTAACTAAACGGCGGCCGCTCAACTAATTGCCTGAATGATATTCAATAAATTATACTTTAGGTTGAAACTGTAACCAATCACGTGCGAGCCGAATTGGTCGCAGGAACTAAGCCAGGGCACCACGACCTACTTACCTACAACTGTAGCTAATGTGTTTGCACCTAAGTACCAGCCTATATTTCTAATTAAGTAGGTACATAGGGTCGGTAGGTAGTAGGGTCAAGTGTAGATCTACTGTTAGGTAATAAACAAAAACGCCAGATAATAAGGTACAATGTTTCAAGGTTCTTTAGGCCAACCTGCCACAGACTAACCTCTCATCGAGCAGGTCCATCTTAAATACCTATCCACACACAAGAGTATACCTACATATACACAACAAGAGTATACATATATATATATAGTATACAGTCCTGTACCTACCTAGTGGTGAGTAACAGGATAAGTTCATCTACAGGTTCACCAACAGCATCTGTATATAGTTACTTATAGGTACCTATCTATAGTTACTTAGCACCCAGATCTGTAAGTACATGCAAGAGGCTTTGTCGGTTGTTAGGAAAAGGTACCTGCAGGTTGAATGTTGCACAGAAATCTATGGGTGTCCCGTGTTTGACATAAAGCTGAAAGACCTAATTTCACATTTCGATCCAACGACGCGACGGATAGATAGGACATAATGCCGTACCTCTTATTGATAAACGTGGAGTAAATATATGTACAAGCAGCAATATCCCCCTCGTTTGTAAGACAAGCTTATTAAGTTCGGTAACAATAGAAAAAGTAATTGTGTGTCATTAGTGACAGCCGAGCTCATCAATAAGTGACCAGCTTAACCAGAGGTACCTTCAAAATTCGAGGTTTAAGATTGGCATAAAACTCCGTCCGGCGCACACAGGTGAAATTTACTCAAAAGTTGGCCAATATTACGTTAAGTGTATTACGCCTTTAAATTGTTGTATTTTGTCTAAAATAATAGTTTGAAGGTGCTTTAGAAAAATACAACTTTATTGATATCTACTATGTTTAATTGACATATTTAATCTTACTAATATTAAAAATGAGAAAGTAAAAAAAAAAAAATTACAATAAAGAAGTTATTATACCTACTTACATACCTACTTCTGGTTCTTTTAAGTAAAAATGCAATAGTTCTCTTCGACTAATTGGAATAGCATTCCAATTAGTCGAAGAGAACTATTGCATGCTGGGAACTGCCTGAAAAATTGTTATGAGTATTTTTTAAATACATAAACATTGATGCGTTTTGCTCTATTTTGATTAGGTGACGCAAGTAGACGCAGCTAAATTTAGTGTCATAAGAAAGCTATTTAGTTTCATATGCAGTTCTTTCGAAATATGTAAAAAAAACGGATTGAGTGCAATTGAGTAGGTATGAACTTTTTCACTGTGTATAAAAAAAATTAACTGCTAAAGTATAGCCTTCTATTCAAAACTATATATCTATAAAATCGTAAGTAATGCAAGCCTTTCAGTTATTTAGAAATAATATACTTACCTGAAGGTATAGACTCCATTATGTTTTAGACCTAATATCAACTAAATAAAATTTAAACGTTGTTGTTAAAACAAATGTTCAAAATTGTACCAAATTGCCCCATTAGCAAAACTGTTTAAATCGAGTGTTGTAGACGTCTGAATAATAAGTGTGAAACGTTTTACAGATCATCAATAGATGGCGTCATATGTCTTGTTCCTAAATTAGGTTAGGTACTATTTTTGAATCGGAGTAACTTTGTTTTTGTCAATATTGGCCATAAATTGCTTAAATTTCACATGTGTGTGGCGTTATTAATAAGGGGGTTAATATCATAAGACGCTACCTAAATGTCTCCCGCGAAGCATAATTGGCATGGTACCTAACTAATTTTGTAAACTTTAACTGAGCCTCAAACACACTAATAAATACTTTTACATACAATAGTAGGTACCTACCAACTGGTGGCTACCATGTGATGTGTGTACCAGATCCCAGTACCAGAGTTGTAGGTACATACCTACCTACAATTACATGTTGGTCTTAGCTTGCCGACCGACAGGGAGTAGGTATCTACTAGGCTAGACAAAAGTACCAGGTGTCTATAGGTACCTACCGTAGCAGGATACGTTATATACCTATAGACAGGAGCTGGCACTTTCGTCTAGCCTCACCCTCGTCGTCTCTTGCCTAGCTGGCCGAGTGCAGGTGAGGTGAGCGCCAGTACCTACTTGGGATCGCTTGCACCACAGGCTGTCTTACTTAATAACAGTGTCGGTATTTTTCTTTACAAATCCAAAGCGCTCGCGGTAAGTTGTGTCTACGTGTTCATATTGGTCCAGTTCGAACTTTACCAACTTGTGTTCTAAACGATACTTTATAGGTAGCACCCGTCTTGTATAAAATTGCCTGCTCTTGTGTTGGCTAAGACTTGGTCACAAACCCAACAAGTAGGTACCTAGTTACCTCCCCATTGCCGGCTTTACAATAAAAAATTGTTAGGTATTGTTTGGGCACTTACACTTTATTATCTTAACAATGACGACAGTTTTACCTACTTACGTACCTATTATTTTAGTTAGAAGGTAGGAACGAAGGCGCCAAAGTATACATTTTTACAATCAAGTCTGTTCTTATTTAAACGTTTCGATAGAATATCGTTTCCGGGGTAGAAGCCAGACACTCTTGTTGTAATCGAGAACTTACTCAACATAGCTTGTACTCTTTTGGCTGACGACTCATTGACAGTGTTCACTGTATCAACAGCACGTGCATTCGCTGCAAAAGAAATTGATGTGATAACCACATCTGGAACATTATGATAATGTGTTGGTCGTCTTTTCTCACTGTAACTCGATTTTTTATTGCCAAATATATCTATATGTTGTACTGTGTTCATTAGCCCGCATTTTCTGTATCTATCTGCCACTGATTCATGCTGTAACCGCTGTAGCCGCTGAAATCGTAACCAACTGTAATCACCGCTCCCTGTGTCTCGCTTTACGCACGACATGTTGTCGATGATTAACCTATCTGATATTATTATTTTACCTTGCATAAGAATGGGTCACGAACAATAATATAGGTAGGTAACCTAAATAAAGGTATCAACTGAGAATTTTAGCATTGTCAAATAATCAGGAAATTGAATTCATTTTATTAGCTTTTATTTTCTCATATCACATCTGACATTGGCAGAATTGTCGACATCGGCACCATTGCCATAGGGAAAAATAGAATAGAATATATTTTTTAGGAAATAAGAAAACTGTCAGTCTTGAAAAACTGCACTAAAGCGGGGAATTCACTATCAGACTACACGAACGGGTCTGAACAGGAATAGACGCGATAGGCCGCCCGACCCCGACGGCATTTGCGCTTTGGAGAGCGACTAGATTGACATATGTACTCGTACGAGTCTCTTGCAGTGGGCAAAAGTAAGCAGTGCTGTTTTCTCTGATTGGATGGAAGGGGGGAGACGCTGGTTCTTCGAGAATGTGTGCGCAAGGGCTACTATACCTAGGCTTGCCATAAATAATGTCACGAAGAAAAAAAAAAATTTTCTATTGCAAATAATATTTATTACTTTTACAGTGTGTTAGTTTGATACATAAATATAAAACAATTTAAAATATAAAAAGCTTATTCGAAGTGGTCTCTATTGGCTGCAATACAGTCCTTTAAACGTTGGGGCCAGTTATCAATAGAAGCACGCACTCTTTCCGTGGGAAAATTCTTCACTGCCAATCGTATGGATTGTTTTAGGGACTTAAAATTATCATGGCGTTTAGACCAAGCCGTACTTTCTAAAACTGACCATAAATCATAACCCAGCGGATTAAGATCGGGACTAGACGACGGCCAGTCTTCAGCTCTGATGAAGTCCGAAACGTTCACTTCCAACCAAGACTGCGTGGACCGAGCTTTATGACCCGGCGCCGAGTCTTGTTGGAAGGACCATACTTGGTTATTGAACATGGTGTTGTTAAGGGGCTTAACTACCTTCTCAAGAACGGTATCTTGATACACTTGTGCCGATGTGATACCTTTTTCACGAAAATATGGCTCAGTCACTCCTTCATAGCTAACACCCCACCAAACCATCACTGAAGTCGGATAATGCCCACATTGCACTCTGTCGACTAATTGGGAAGCTTCCTTAAAGCTTTGAGCATAAATACGGTCATTTTGTTTGTTAAAATGTTGCCCAATTGTAAAGATTTTCTCATCCGTAAACAAAATTTTTTTGTGACCTCCCTTTGCGTACCGCTTCAGTAGTTGTTTCGATTTTACCACCCTATTCTTTTTTAAATTATCAGTTAAAAAATGACCAGTGCGTCTCCTAAAGGCTGCAAGTCCTAAGTCATCTTTTAAAATACGCGACATGGTTCTGGGTGCTATCTTCATCTCCCGAGATTTCTTCGAATTCTTTCCCTTACTGCTTTGACCACCTTTTTCGTACGAACACTACGTGGACGGCCAGATCTTTTTCTGTCACAAACAGAGGAGGACTCATTGTACCTATTAATAGCCCGGTACAAAAACATTTGACTAATACCAAGCGTATGGAGAGTTTTAAAAATTGCATTTGGCTCCAACTTTGTGTAATGCAATCACAGCGATTCGGTTTTTTGCACGGTACCTGGTGCGGCCAGCGGCCCAACTGCTGACGCTCTGGCCGAAAGGCTTAGGGCGTCCCTAAATGCAGACGAGGCCCGAGTGTCCAGACCCACTAAGTGTGCTGACATGTGCATCCTGGGTTTGGACGACTCTGCGATGGTGGAGGAGGTGGTGGCTGCCATCGTCAGGATTGGGGGTGCTCTGCCGAGCAAGTGAGGGCGGGCACCATTCGTCCTGACTTCACGGGGATGCAAGCCATTACGGTGAGCTGCCCCGTGTCGGCGGCCCAAAAAATAGCCGGGGAGGGCCGAAGGCTCCTGGTGGGTTGGGTTCAGCACTACATTTACAGCATTATAACTTAGGGGCGCTGCACACGGCTAAGATACTATAATATTTTATCTTAAGATACAATATCGCTCGCCATACAAATTCATCTCAAGATACGAAAATATGAAATATTATTTATTATCTTCGTCGTGTATGATAGTCCATTGAATTGTATTGCGAGCGATATTGTGTCTTAAGATAAAATATTATAGTATCTTAGCCGTGTGCAGCGCCCGTTAGTGAACTCCACTGCGGGTGACGTAACCTACGACAAACTTATTATTTGCGGTTGGTACAGTAATCGGGTCTAGGGACCGAACCGCAAAATTAAGTTTGTTTTTTATTGTATATACTTTTCCGGGATAAAAAGTACCCAGTGTGGTGCCCAGGATATTAAAGAATAATTATACCAAGTTTCATCGTAATCGAACCGGTAGTTTTTGCGTGATGCCTGAACAAACAGACAGACAGACAGACAATTTTTTTTAAATCACATTTTTGGGTTCGGTGTCGGTCTAGTAACACCCCCTGCCATTTATTTTTTTGATTTTTTCAATGTACAGAATTTTCACTTCTACAGATTTATTATAAGTAGGTATAGATTATATGAGGATGGACAGCGCCGCTGAGGCAGGCTCAGGAAGAGGTGGCGAGACGACCTAGACGCGTACCGCAAGGGTTGGATCGAAGTAGCGCTAGAAAAGGATGCTTGGAAGGGTTTGGGGGAGGCATTAGCACAGTTTAGGCTACATAAAAATAACTATTTTATACATTGTTGTCCTATACATTTTATAAAATCCAACGATTCCGCACTAGGAGTGGGATGGATTCCCTTCCTTAGAGAAGTGTTGCGCAACACTCCAACCCTTCAGTTTATAAGTAAACATAACGTTCTAAGTAGCGAAGCTCAACAAAGTCTGAAGAAATCAGAAAACATTTCAGGAGGGTTAGTGTTGATTTATGACGTAATAGCTGGCTAGCAACGTTTAAAAAATGCGCAGAAATGTTAAGTAACATTACAACGAATTGAGTCGAGCTAGACGTTTCTTGAGAATTCTTTTAAACGTAACTGAAGCTCTACAAAGTCGAGCAAACTCATTTAAAAAGATTTTTAGTCCGACGATTTTTGACCGTATTTACTGAAACAGCTGCGCAGCGTGCAAAACCAGCGAAAATTTATGAAAAATTCAAGAGAGACATTATTTTCACTGAACGATTAAACTGCGAAAGTAAATAGGTACCATACTGTGTATTATGATATCGCCAACAAATAAGACATCGTCAAAGATACGTTCACGTATTTTAGTGCCTAAATTAAATATTTTTTCCTCTTGGTGCACAAAGTTTGATAAGTCTGTAATGAATAATTCATGTTTGATTTGCCAAGTAGCGCTGAGTCAAACGAAACCGAATTATATTCTAAGTTATTTTACGGTCTAATATAACTCGGCTTTCAACTGATGACGACATAGAAAATGAAGTCGAAAATATTATAATGTAGGAGCTTAACTATAATTAGGAGCAGCAACACTGAGGGTGCGAGCCAGGTTTATAACAATCTGTTCCATTTCTATTGTCAAAAGGTCAAATACATAAATTCAAGATTCTGCTTGCTAGTCTGAAATGCTATTATTGAGGAATATTAATTCAAAACAAAATCTTTTTGGGTGTAGCCACCTATTTAATTAATTAAAATTTAACTAAATTAACTAAAAGTCATAAGTCTTAACAATAACTAAAAGTTCGGTAAGCGTCTGTTGTATAAGTTTCCAAGGTTATTTTTAGGAATGCTGTTAATGTTGTTTTTGTCTTCAGTTTGATATTGGGCCAGCAGCATGGGCCAACCTTTTTCTCTGTCCTGGACGTTCGGATTGGCTTCCATCCGTTGTCGTATCTTCGCAGCCTTGGCCACGACCTCAGCATTCAACATGTTCTCCAAATACCGCAGTTTGTGTGGTAAAACAATCTTACAATGCTGAAAGTAGAATTATGAATAAAATTAAATATTATGTACTTTAGATACCTACACAAAAAAAAAGCCATTGCCCGTCCTTATGGCTCCGCCGCGGTCGGTCAAAAATATCTGGCGCTACTAATACGTAATTACGGCCATATGACGGCACGGCTGGCGGTTGGTTTAATGGCTTTGACTCTTTTTGTAAGAAATAATGTGTTTTTAATTATAAAATATTACGTTTGAGACTATACCTACAAAACCTTGAAACTGGGGGGCGATTCTCGTAATTTTAAGAACGTTCACAGTCTGATCTCAGTCTCAATCTGTCAAAAATACCTCTAATTTCCCTACATTTTGACAAGTTTTTGACATTTGTTTGTCGCCGAGATGAGACTGCGACTAGATTTTGAACGTTTTAAATTACGAGAATTGGCATTCTGATCTCTATATTACAGCCTAATGATGCTTTGTGTGAAGTTGACATTAGATTTAGTTATTGTTTAAGTCAAGTTTATTTTTCTTGACAGATAAAGTTAAGAACTATGTTTAATTAGTTATATTCTAGTTTTTTTTAACTGGAATGTTTTTGATGTTCGGAGTAAACTTCGAACTCAATTTGTTTAAATACTTAAGTAAAAAATACGGATTAATTATAAAGACAGAGCTTATATTGAAACCGTTCAATTAACCCCATTCTTTATATCTTTTTAAATGTCACCCAAACGCTCGAGATACTCGTAAACTTTTAATGAGAAATGAAATACCTACCAATCACTGTAAAAGCTGCGGTTTTTAAAGTGTACAAGAATATGGGGTTTTCATTCTCATCATCTGCCTAGCCTTTTCCAACTATGTTTGAGTCGGCTTCCAGTATAACCGAATGCAGCTGAATACCAGTATTTTACATGTAGCGACTGCCTGTCTGTCCTCCACAACCCAGTGACTGGGTAATACAATACCCCTTGGTAAGACTGGTTGTCATACTTTCGGGCTTCTGACCTCGACTCGTAAAGACTGTCAAAGATCCACATATGACAGCAGGGACCAACGGCTTAAGGCTATTAAGCTACGCTTACCGTGGTTGGTCCGTGGATAGGTGACCATCTTTACATACCAAGACTTCCGTACGTCGGATTTTTGATTCTATACCGTTAAACTTGTAACTACCAACTAATCGCACCAAAACTTCGTAATTTCCATCACTATCATTCTTTGATCTTATTAAAATTTATTCAGCAATCAGTACAACATATCATCTTCTACCCTTCTCTAGTCGTCATCTCAGTAGTCTATCCCGTTTTAGCCATATCTTCTTTCACACACTCCATCCATTGTTTCTTTGCTCTTCCCCCGCTATTCATCCACATTCATACTCAAAACTTAATGTAACATCATGTGAATGAACACCATGTGTGAAAATAAAGCATCATGTGGCGTCCCCATGGGCTCTCATCTCGGCCACTAATGGACTGTAACATAGCAATATTGATCCCTTCCCTATCACTTCACTTCGCTGAGCTCGGGCTCAATAACTCGCACTCGCATTTTACAATTAGGTACAAACGACCGCACGTTGATAGTAACACTTTGACCTTAAGCTGGCTTAGCCTAGTAACCAATATTGCAAATGCAATATTAAAATGGGAACAGGTACCTACTTACTAATGATAATTATTGGTTGGAAGAGTTGCATTCTTCTAAAGCGAGTTTACAAACTATGTCGTAAATACCAATGTAACAAGTTACAGAATGAAAACATGAAATCTACGAAAATATAGATTTTTGAAGGAAACTTCATCTTTTTGAAAACACATTTGTGTCCAAGACCATATTGCTGCAATAAGCGATCAGTGGAGCAATACAACCATAATCTCCACACTCGTCTAGGTAAACGGAGAATTATTATTTAATAACAAAGTAGGAGGATTCTGCAGCCAATACTTTTGACATAATCCATCACCCAATCGATTCTTATGAAGCTACGATAGAGTTACGGGATGTACATACAATGTTTCTTATCGAAGTGCTACGTTTGCTACGAAATTTTTAGGCGGTTTAACTAATTATGTACCGTGCTACAGCTACAATTACGGACGTATTGTTTAAAAAAGATTTTACATAATTGATGGTAAATCATGTCACCACATTTTTTTATTGCACAATCTCCTCTCTTATTGGTGACTAGAAGCTCCGTAGTAGAGGTCCACGAAAACAGCTACGAATCATTTCATTAGACGGTTTAAAGGTTAAACGATTATGATTTTGCTACTTCTGATCTGAACCATCTGGATCATTTATTTGGTAATGAAAATAATATAGATTTATTTCGATTATTTGTTTTGAACTGTGTCAGGAGTAATAGTAAATAAATCTTTCGTAGTGGTGCGGCAACGCTACGAAATACACCATTTCGTAGCGTAACTGCAGTGGGGTTCAGAACATAGCTCGAGAATCTGCTTAGCACTATTTATCTATGTACTTGAACCTACATAGTTTGGAAGGTAAAGCTTCTTTGGTCAGACATACGAGAATATCGAGGGACTTAGCTAGCTTTGCTCATTGTGTTCAGCCATATCTTTTGAAATAGGATTGAAGACAAATGTAATGCCTATGACCGCGTGGGACGTTATGAATTGTTTTTTGTTTTGTTTTGAATTGTATTTGTAATAAATTAAAATATAACCTATTTTTCATCATTTGAGATATGTAAGCCAAGAAAGTAATGTCATGTAATGAAACTATCATATCTGCAGGAGATTGTAGACGCATGATTTGTTACAACCTTGTTGTCCAGTCTGGTAATAACTAACATTTTATAGGCAATTTAATTTTTTATCACGATAGCTTCTAAATTATACCCAGTGGTGAAATGTGAGAACTAATTGCAAAGGCGCATAAATCTTATACCTACATGTTTATGTTGCGGCAAAATATTGGTCTATTGTACGTGATTACGCAAGTCTTTAGATCAACTTTAAGAAAATAACGTTTTATCGAATTGTTTTAAATAATCAAAATACTTACACAGTTATTTAAGAAATATAAAACCAGAACTGAGAGCAGCAGAACTCTTACAATCGCCGTCATGGTGAGTGGCAAACTGATTGGTAAGTAAGCTTTATTGCAAATTCGTTGGCGCTTGTTATCGTTGTTATGTGTTTAAAAACAACATAAGAGTTTAGTAAACGAAGCAGTACAACACAATGACGTGCGGTAACGCTTTGTAATATTTTTACTGAAACACAATTAGCTAACGGTAGTAACGGTATTATTTAACTTTGTGCCTTGATTGATTACGTAACGACTGAGTACACTAGGGAGGGCGCCCACGAGCAACTTTTGTCTCCGCAACTAAGCTGTCACATTTTTGACGGCGTGTTTGGACGCAACTGTCGCCCGTCTATTGGTAGCAGTGCAAGTGCGCGCACGGGGACTAAAAAGTTGCCGACTAGCCAGTTGCCGCTCAACCAAAAAGACGAGAAGACAGCGACATAGAGAAAAAAAATGCTGGGCAGTAAAGCTCCTCGTGGGCCACCTTCCCAACAATATGGCCATTGCCACGTTTACTTTTATCAACGTCAAATATTTGGTCACCGCTACTGCCGGATTAGTTGCCCTAAAATAACGCCTATAGGAACCGACGCCGACGGTTGATTATACTACAGGCAGCTGATCGTATAAGTAGCGCAGGCAATTAAATTGTTAATAATTTTAGTTAGTTTAGGATATTATATTTTCCTTTTCATAGTTTTTTAGTTAATTAAGAGTTGATTTTTCAGTAGTCAGATAACTTTTATCTAAGAAATAAATAGGTTTGACAGGTTTTGTATAGAAAATATGTCAAACTGCCATAATTATTGTTTAAATAAAAGTTATTCGACAATTGGAAAATCAGCCCTAAATATAAGAAGTTTATCCGGTGTAAGTACATATTTTTATCCTGTTTAATAAACATCAGTACTGTTTATAAAAGAAACAAAATTGCAGATAGCATCGTCACTGGTTGAAAAATAGATTTACATTAAATATCCCGAAAGTAAAAACTTCGAAATGTTCTAAGTACGAAGACGCGGCTTCCATATGGCGATTACAAATAATAAATAATTGAATTGCTTTTTTTATATAATGTACTTCTAAGTTTATATTAAACACCGCTAAAAAACAGCGAAGAAAATAGCGTGAGGAATCTGGCGCTATGTTTCGATTCGAGGGGGTGAGGTGCGGGGAAATCCGCGGGGCGCCCTCCGCGCGTCCCGCTCGTCGAACACGTTAGCGCGCCATTACAAGTTCGTACAACGGCCATGGCACAGGCAAAGTACAGTAATGTCAGTATGACTGCAATATTTGAATAGAAGGAATAATACAAATACAAAAACATTTATTTCTTTAAAAAAGGTATAATAAAAACGCTTATTTTTATTTAAACTACAAACTGATTGTTTGTGTGTGTTCTCCATTCTCCATGTGTGTGTGTAGTGACTCCATAGAAGTTGATCATCCGGTATATTAACAACACTATCTGTATCATGAACCTTTTCGTAATTAATCACAACTATTTCTTGGCATAAATCACATACGAACTTGAATTTTGACGAAAGACCAGTTCTTTTCTCTCTTATTAAAATTAGCAACTTTACAGTCAAATAATCCATTATGATGTGTTTTTTCTTGAAACTGGATAAGTAGGTAATTGGTATCAATTATCCTTCGTCCTTGAACGGGTTGAAAATCATCACACCTTGTTTCCACCACGAATGGTTCTAAGTCAAAAGTAGCATTCCTGAAACAAAATTGAAAATAAAGGTCTGATACAAGTACAAAATTATCGCAGACAACCAGTACGGTTTCCGATCTGGAGTTTCCACTGAAGACAAGATCATGGATCTAACACAAGATGCTGATGATCGATGATGTTGGACAGCAAGACAAAGTGCCTTGGTATTTTTCTTGACTTATCCAAGGCTTTCGACATAGTTTCTGTTCCCTTCATCTGAGTTAGAACCTGTGGGTGTACGTGGCATAACTCTAGAGATATTCAGAGATTACCTGAGTAATCGTACGAGTTAAAATTGAATCGAGTTCCACAAGGAACGCTTCCTTGTGGAACTCGAATTAGGCCCCACACTTTTTCAAATCTGTATATGTGTAGATGACGTTTGTAGGATGTCGCTCCCCGCTTGTAAAATGTACGCATATGCAGATGAGATCGCGATTCTTGTTCACGGCCCTACATGGGAGGGTGTTCAAATAAAATCTGTGTAGTCCTCAATAATGACTTGGCTTGATCTAAACTTGCTAACACTAAATCTTAAAAAAAACCTTCTGTTTTCCGTGTGCAATCCGACGTAACTCACAACAGATTATAATATAACAGCTCACTCGTGTCAGAATCAGCGGACGTCATGTACATGCCCTACAATTGTTAAAACCAATAGTGTCAAATACCTGGGTGTGCAGACGATAAATTAAGGTGGGACAAACAACTCGAACACTTCGTCTTATTCACATATTTAATGTCTCCGGGAATTTGCCACTGTTGATATTTTCAAAATAGTGTACTACAGCTTATGCCAATCGGTTATAGGTTATTGTATTGTTGTTATTTCCTTTATTTCATTTACATACTTACAAATTATATTTTTAAATATTTTTATAAACAAAAGATAAAAAAACATTTAAAAATATAAAAAATAGTAGCCCACTGGTATCGGGAACAGGGTCCAAGCTACCGGCGGTCAGGGCTCCAGATAGAGGAACCTCCTGACAATGCGAGCCGTATCCAGAAGTACCGCTTTCTGAATCAAGCCCTTGATCCAGCTGCCCAACGAGAGCCTCCACAGGTGTTGGTCGAGGCTCTTGGCTATTAACCCATTGGCTGACACGACTATCGGCACAATGATTGCTGAGTCCACATGCCACATGTCGACAACCTCGTGAGCCAAGTCAAGAAAGATAAATCTTTCTCGGCTCGATCTGATCATGCGGGACTGTTATGTCAACAATCATTAAGCGCCGCTCTGATCGATCCACCACCACTATATCAGGCTTTTTTTTTTTTTTTCTGGTGGGAAATCATCAAATGACCGCTCCCGCTCTGGGTGGAGCGGAAGGGAGTGTCAGACTCTTACTGACTAAAACCCACCCATGTTCCTTCCTTCGCCCTTTATGTTCCGGGGTAGCGGTAACCCTTTCGGACAAACCCGCTGACCCGGCAGGCTTCGGCCCTAAGGGGCCCCTCGGATTATGCTGACATCTCTTTGAGGCGCGCGTGGAACACTTACGCGCCGTCCGGCACGGGCCTGGTCCTGATCGGGCGGTGAGCTACCCATTGCTCTCCGCCTGCAGGCCCGCGCCTACGGTGGCCGGTAGTCGTCACGCGACTCCCGACGCCTGGGGCGTCTCCAGCGGCGGCTGGGACGGGAGGCTCTCTCCTTCATCCGTCCCGCCAACTCCTTCGCTAGCATGACTGCTTCGCAGAAGGAGGCGACTGCCTCCCACTCCCTCTCGCTCCGGACCATGGCTTGCACCAGGGCCGGGCGCGAGAGGCCGCCGCCGCTGCCGATCGCCTCTACGAGGACACGGCGGTGCTCCGCCCAAGCGGGGCAGACCTCCACCGTGTGCTCCACCGTGTCCTCTGGGCGATCCTGGCAATGGTGACACCCGGGCGTTTCCTCCCGCCTAATGATGTGCAGGAACCTCCCGAAACTTCCGTGTCCGGTGAGGACCTGCGTCAGGCGGTAGGTGAGGGCTCCGTGGCGCCTCTCTAGCCACTCCTCAAAGAGGGGTCTTATCGCCGCTATCGCGGCGTGCCCTGCGCTGGGTTGCGACAGTCGCTCTTTCCATGTCGCCATGAGATCGAGCCGGAGATCCGTCCGCTCCGCCGCAATTTGCCGCGGGAGCGGACTTTCCCCCCGGCGTAGTGCCTCCGCGCGCCACTCATACAGGCGCGCGAGGACTATCGCCTCCAGATCCCATGGCGACTATATCAGGCTTATTGGCAACAATAGTCCTGTCAGTGATGATGGATCGATCGAAATACTGTGTTGTTGTTTTGATTAAGGCAACTGTGTAAAACGAAACGCATATATCATAGGTATTACAATAGAAAATATATAAGCAATTTACGCTATACTCACTGTAGGTATATAATTAATAAAAAAACCATAACATAATGCACAACATTATATTATTATACATCAACACGTAAACTCGTACACATACACGCTTAAAAACAAACTAGTCATTCATTACATAACATATAATAACTGTGATAATCAAGTAATCCAGTAGACACTACACAAGTTTTTAATAAGTCTAAAATTTCAAAATCTTTCTTTCTGCCGGTTTTAAAAGCAAGTCAAGTAAGATGTGGGTACTTACCACCTTATAATATTCGCGCCGCACTATGTAGGTACCTATCATTTTGTTGAAACTCAGATGTGTCTTCTCGACATCCGTGTGTCAGTAACGGGATGCAGCAGAATACCAGCGTCAGGTATTGTACCTGGCATATGCTGAGCTGGACTCCCATTTGGTGCAACCATGAGATTTACTTACCTATAGATCCTATAGATTTACTTATACGAGGTGTCTATGGGTCAATTTATCTTTTTAATCTTCTTTTTATTTTTTCGCTTCACCTTTTTTTGATGTTTTTTTATTACTTGTATTGTGTCTTTTGTTGCACTGAATAAACGTTTTTATCTATCTATCTTTTGCAAGCAATCATTGCCCGAGCGTTTCTTACGCTACGAAAATTCAGTCCCGAAACGTTCCTTCAGTTATTATAATTTTCTGACTCCGTAACTCATACATTTTTGCATAACTCCTCCACTACACTTGCTCCTGAAATAATATAAAGTAAAATAAATAAATCTCCAAATCGCTAATAATATTTAAATCTATATCTATATCTTTACTAATAATATAAAGAGGTAAAATTTGTTTGTTTGTAAGTTTGTATGAAGGGGCAATCTCCGGAACTACCGGTCGGATTTGAAAATACCTTTTGCATTTGATAGCCCAACTCTTGAGGAAGGTAACATGCAACATTTAACATCACGCTACAACCCATAGGAGCCGAGTAACATGAAAAGAAGTCAGAAAGAACGCTAAGCGAAAACGAAGTAATAGCGCGGTTAGCAATAGCAAGCGATTTGCAATTCGATGCGGACAAAGTCGCGGGCAGAAGTTAGTGCTGAATAATCAAAACGCAACACTGTAATAATAATAATCACTAATATTGTAAAATACTTGTAAATAGTTTTGCTATCTAATTTCAACATGTGCACCTATGCACCAGTAAAAAGATACCAGTAGGTACCTACTAAAAGAGTTATGGAACTCTTTTAGTAGGTCAATTAGGGTGCGTAACACACTATCAATCACACTCCGAATAATTTTGTAGGATATTGCTAATCCATTGCTTCATACGAAGGAAAAAATTGTCTGCTCATCAACGTAAATAACGCAATGAATGTTGTGGAACTGTCAAAATTAAAGCCATTGCTACTCATTCTCCTGCCCTTACCCCAATTTATTTGGGGTCGGCGCAACATGTCTTTTTCTTCCATACTTCTCTATTAGTCGTCATCTCGGTAATCACCCCCTTTCTAACCATATCATCATTCACACATTCCATCCATCGTTTCTTTGGTCTTCCCCTACTCTTATACCCATCGACATTCATACTCAAAACTCTCCTCACGACATTTTCCTCATTTCTCCGTAACACATGCCCATACCATGATAACCGATTTCCACACAACTTTTCAGTTATCGGTGCCACTTTCAGACTTCCTCTTATGTACTCATTTCTTATTCTATCCATTCGTGTAACACCACACATTCCTCTTAGCATTCTCATCTCAGCTGCATGCCTTTCATTCATCCCTTTTGTGGCCCAACATTCTGATCCATACAAGACAGCAGGTCTAATCATAGTTTTATATATCTTCCCCTTAAGTTTAAGGGGAATGCGGGAGTCACAGATTGTTCCCGTGACCTGCCGCCATTTCATCCATCCAATGTTAATTCTGTGCTTAACTGTCCGATCTACTTCGGCATCGCTTTGCACGAGTGAACCGAGATACCGAAAGTCGGAGCAGACTGGGAGACGTGCGCCATCAAGCGCTATGGCTCCAGAACTGGAGAGACCGCCGAAATCGCAGAACATATATTCCGTTTTGGTTCTGCTGGTTTTCAAGCCAACATTCTCCAGCTTCTGTTGCCATTTCTCCAATCTGCTCTGGATCTCAGGTACATCTTCACCGACGAGAACAATGTCATCGGCAAACAACATGCACCAGCGTGCCTCCTCCTGGATGTCTGACGTAAGAGCGTCCATAATCAACAGGAAGAGGTAAGGACTTAAAGCCGATCCCTGGTGCAAGCCTACAGCCACACTGAACTCGTCGGTATAGCCAGCAGCCGACCGGACGTAGGTACGAGATAGCCATTGCTACTGTTAGTGTGTAACGCAATTTCCCCGCCAGCTAAAGCATGTCTGCCTACTAAATAATAATACAAACGTTGGTTACGTAATGCAAATTCTAACTCGATAAGAAACGAAAAAGTTAAGAAACTTGTTAATTACCAAACTTTTTTTAATAAGGAAAAAAGGGATTTAACCACACACTATAGTACACGTTTTCGCTTCGTTTGTCCCTCTGCACGTTATATGAAAATTTCTGTGGTCGGTTCAGCCGTGATTTATATAATACAAGAACACGTGGCTATAACAGCGACTTAGATTTACACAATAGAAACAAAATTGCGCAAAAGCAATTAAAGCTCCTTCCCAAACAAAAACTCTGTTCGGGTAAACAAAGTTTTGTTTGGGAAGGAGCTTTAATTGCTTTAATTGTTACGCAATTTTGTTTCTTTTGTGTAAATCCAAGTCGCTGTGACACGTGCGTAATTAACTTGCTGGATTAATAACTAGACCATTGTAGCCTAATAGATGACGTGACCATATGAGCCCTCCCGCTCTGGGTGGAGAGGAAGGGAGTGTCAGACTCTTACTGACTAAAACCCACCCATGTTCCTTCCTTCGCCCTTTATGTTCCGGGGTAGCGGTAACCCTTTCGGACAATCCCGCTGTCCCGGCAGGCTTCGGCCCTAAGGGGCCCCTCAAATTATGCTGACAACTCTTTGAGGCGCGCGTGGAACACTTATGCGCCGTCCGGCACGGGCCTGGTCCTGATCGGGCGGTGAGCTACCCATTGCTCTCCGCCCGCAGGCCCGCGCCTACGGTGGCCGGGAGTCGTCACGCGGCTGACCATTGTAGCTCATGCATTTTTTGGTTTTATGAATGATTGTATGAGGAACAGAGTGTAAAGTTCACTCATACTCTCATACACTATAGAAAAGCGAGGATCCTCCGACCAGACAGACGGCTGTTGTGTCTGGCGGGCAATTGTCCAACGATTGATGTTGGGAAATTGTATCTATGCTAATTGCGCGGTAAACTCTGCTTGCGAGATGCAGGATTTGCGTGATGTTAGTATGATGCGTTGTTCGCATGTGGCGTTGTAGATACCGCTAAGAATGAATGAATGAAATGCACCGACCCCAGTATGGTTTGACTAGACTTGATTAATCGAATGAATCCCAAGATTCGCACTAGCCCCTGTAGCCCCATATTTCCTGGTGCTACAGATACCATTGCATATCAAGGACTAGACCGGGGGGGCGCTGTAATGGTAGAGAAGACGTGCTCTTTTAGGATAGGGAAGGATTTAAGAGCCGTACCGGATATGCATCCTAGAGTAGGTATTGGACAAGTGCAGAGATGGGTGATATTTATCTATGGATGGGCATCTTTTAACGACATCGCCGTCAGGTTGATTCTGGTCGAGCTTCACCGCTGAATCTTTTGGCGGGGTTATAAAAATCTCCTTACCTCTGCCTGTTTGTTCGATCATATAATATTTTTTTACGACGAACAATTACGAGTATGTAATACTTAAAAACTCGTACGTAAGTTAAGTTGCTATTTTACTTTCAAGAAAACGGTTAGTTAAATTGACGAATAGTTTCAAAATTAGACTTAAACCCTGTCATTCTAGCCGCCCAAGTTTCGAGACACGTCAAGCCGAACTCGACGGTTCAGAAGGTCAATTCTCGTAATTTAAAACGTTAAAAATCAAGTCGCAGTCTCATCTCGGCGACAAACAAATGTCAAAAACTTGTCGAAATGTAAAATTAGAAGTATTTTTTGACAGATTGAGACTGAGAAAACTTATAATTATCACACCGTGAAAACTTAGGTGAAGTGAGTTGTCAATAGTTTCAATCCTTAGTATCAGCTAACTTTAGGCTCACTTTACCTAAATCACGGTGAGATTTTTACAGAATACACCAGCTGATTCTGACAAATCCATTCTGTCAATTTCTTTCGCTTCTAAATAAATCAAAATAAAATCTAAGATATACCTAACATTCAACATTTTCTTACTTTACTATGTTTCTTTGGAGATCATTTTCTTTGTTATTTTTTTATATCTGTTCGTGATTTCTTTTTCCGTTTCATTAGCTTATTACCCATTGTTGCTCAACAATAAAGTCACGTGATCGCGCGGAAAGCACTGACATGAGTCCGTCGTCTAAGAGCGCCGATGCGCGAATGGGGTAGGCCTGCGAGTGGTTGAGCTCACGCATGATCCACCACATGCATTTAGACTATTTTAGACATAGTAATTATTTTAATCATTTTATCAAGACAAACTAAGCGAATTGTGCTAAACAATCTTACTACCTTTTCATTTATATAAAAATAAGAATAATACGTTTGTTTTGTGCCATCTATGAGATTGTTTAAACATTACGAAAAGGGGTAACTTTGGGATTATTTTCTATTCAGCAAAGTTAATTAATCGTGTTATTAAAAGCGAATACATGTCCACCATATCCTTAAATATGTTATATCTTTTTTTCGGACTCTTATAATACTATTTTTATATTTCCCATGGCTTCAAAAAACTAGTAAGCGCGGTCTCCGTCGGATCATACGGCCTTAACATTAGCATAATCGGCCTATAACGTTCCTGCTGCTGGGTGGAACACTAGTCCTCCTCCCTGTGTGAGCGAATAGGCTGTAACCACGCGGGCGTAGATGTCACATGTCTTCGAATTTTTGGTTCTAGGACATGCCGGTTTCCTCACTATATTTTGCTTCACCGTTTTGAGAACAGTGGTGATGAAATAAATTACACAAAGTAAAGCTCCTGGCCGGGTTCAAACTGACGACCTATCTATACGGTAACACGTAATGCTAACCTTACGGTTAACATTGCGATCGGGCAATTACCCACTGGCTAAAATTCAATATCGTTTAGATCATAAGTTCTCAACGTGGGGCGATAACGCCCCCTCGTTTGAGACTTTCAGGGGAGCATTAGAAGACCCAGAGAATTTGATATATCCTGTCTTATGACTATATAATATTACGTTTAAATATAATCGTGACAGTAGCTGTTTCAGATTCGCGACAGATGTTAAGTTAAAAAAATTGGGGGCTCTAGAAAAAAAAATCTCAAAGTCGGCGGTGGGCAAAACAAGGCTGAGAACCTATGATTTAGGTTCTCGACACAAAGAAAAGAAGAAATTAGATTTGTTTCCCTGGTTCGCAAAACGCCAATATACATGGAACATTGTTCTAAGCCTGTCTGGATCAGTCTAGATGTCTTCGCTAGATGATAAACAATGACATAACTATGTGTGTTTATGTGTGTATGTGTGTTTGGTTATATTTAGTACTTAGCGAAACCATAAGGTGAGGAGGAATAATCAGTTGTTCTAACAAAATCCTGGTTCAGGCATAGTCTTAGGAATATAATTTACATTTAAGCAACACTATATTAATTATTTATATCTTGTAATTTTTAAAATGAAAAATATAATAATACATAAGTATGTCGGAGTCATTCGTTTGACTATTCGGGACGCCAGCGCCAGGCGGCGCTTGACAGACTAGCCTGAGTTCGTGCGAATCAACGAGAGCGAGCAGCGAGGTGAAGCAGCCTGTCTTGACAGACTAGCCTGAGTTCGTGCGAATCAACGAGAGCGAGCAGCGAGGTGAAGCAGCCTGTCTTGCCATCAGACATTGGGACAACATGTGCTCAGAAACTGTCTCGCGTTTCGTATTTAATTGTGTCGTGTACCTACAGTATGTATGTGATTCGCTAGTGTGATTAATTTGTCAGTAAAACCTAATCTAATCTGACTGAACTGCAAACGATTTTTCTATTCCGCATTAAGCAAAACAACCCATAGTAATCCCACAGTAATTAAAACATGGCTGATGATAACGAAACGAACCTTCTCCGTCAAATAAATATAGACTATAATATAGTTAGTGAAAACCGTAACGAGTACTTTCGAGGCGAATTCAAAAACAGTGTTAGCAATGTTTTTTCAACATTCACACATTACCTATGGCAGGCGAATGATCAAACATCAAAAACTTTATTCCAGCTTAAATGGAGACAGAATAACTCGGAGCACTTTTGTAAAGGAACATGCCCAAATCGTTTATACCTACATGTGTCCATGTACATTTTGTATTCTTCCCGAAGCGTTGGAGCCGTAAAAAACAATAGAGAGATTAACATAAAGATGATTGGCGGCGTCCTCTGCTGCTGAAATCACCAAACGTGGTACCTACTATCAACTATCAACTTGGGCGATTGATTTAGCTGTGTCTGTGTGTAAAACGTCTCGATGGCTACAGCGCACGTTGATACAAAATTGATACCTCTTTGTTTTAACACCTGAAGTTTCTATTTTTGTAAATACTAAGTAATTTTAATTAAAAAAAAAAGAGGGAAAAATTACATATTTTTTAAAATAATTTTCCCCCTTATTCTTATTACAAGCAAATACGTATTCTGCCTTGGTTAAATAAAATTGAACTACCTTAGTATCCCTACGAAGTAATTGTTTCAAGAGTGTAATGTAACATACTGAGATAACGTATACGAGTACTTTTTTATATTAGTACCCTAAGGTACCAATGTTGCTCGCAGGTTTTTAATATATCTTTTATTCGTCGACTACATAATGCACTACATGTAACAGCATTTGATGTAAGGGCACAAGAGTTCACCAGACAGAAGCACATTTCATTTTAAAACTATCCTCTCACAACAACTTACGTCCACCACTGCTGTCTACACTATCTACCAAGTTCCACACAAAAGTACGTAACACTTGCTCATATAGTTTCCGCTATATGCTAGGAGCACAGAACTTGTTGATGTGCGGCGCTTACGGGAGGCCTATTTCGGCTGAAATTATAATGATGACTATGGTACAAACTTACCGTTGTCAAACTAAAAATCATATCTGATTATTAAATCATATTTGTATACCTAAAGAGTAATGAATAGCAACGAAACCTAACATTTTGTAACTTAAAGAAATTACAAAGAATATACAATATCCGAAGCTCTGACTGTTGTCTTAAAAGTAATTAAGAAAATGGTAAGAAAAATCTCGAATTGTCTTTTATTAATCGATATCACAACGTTGATATTTTATGTAGATACCAGAGGCTATACGAGTAGCAGTAGGAACAACATTAGAGCCTACATCGCTGTATTCCGCCGCCTGCATCGAAGGTTCCGGAGACCTTGCAATTGCAAGGTCGATCATCGATCAACTGTTCCACGACCTTCATGTTTAATAGCTGAATTATCCATTGGCTATCGATCTGCCACCCCTCCTGTTAGGTACAGCCACGTAGACGTTACCTTGCAAACGAGGCGGAATAGGTATGTTTATTTTAAAATCAATATCAAGTGCACCTTCATATGTATTATTTATGCATGAGAACTTCAGTTTCTTTGTCGCCTTGACCAACTTTCTGTTGTATTCGTAATAGCTGGTAATCGGCGCTTGCAAGACAGGCCTTTCTATGGAACGAACAATTCTGAAAATATTAAACCGGCTTCATCGTCATCATCACCATCAGCCTACAACAGTCCACTGCATGGCAAAACCTGCGTATTTCTGCAAAAGATATAAAATGTACCTATGATGAAATTACCGATTATTACAATTTTGAGCTATATTGTGAGATGCTTACTTTCGTAGCTAGAATAAACACAAGAAAGATCCTTTGCAGAGCAGAATTACAATTCTTTCTGTCTCCGACCTGTAGCATACGCCGTTCAAAGGTTCTGGACCCCAGAGTCCTGAGAAATATCTTAACTCACTAAATATACTCAAATGGAGTCAGACCGAACTCGACGCCCTGAATAGGAGGGTCCATACGCTGCTGACCGCATATTGAATGCATCACCCACGGTTATTGATACCGACTATGAGGCGGTATATCCAGTGAAAGTGTCGAGGTCGAGGCTTTTTAAACGCCAAGACCCTCCACAATCGCGAAATATGCAGTTTCAGGGAATATTTCCAAGATGCCGACGTGTGGATGCATCGAGATGTAGTCACGGTGGACAAGGGCCTCACCCCACTCTCCTTGGCTAAAGAGAACTGGCGCAAGAATACACAAATACTAATGATCGCATGGAGGTATAGCAGAGTAAGAAGCTTCACGGACGTTTTTTTCGGGCCCGACATGGACCCGATGTAGATTTACTAGCGTCCGTAGCCTGGCTGCGTTTCGGTGACCTGTTTGGAGAAACCGAAGGTTTTGTCTGTGCAATTATGGACATTTATGAACAATTATATATTTTAGTGATATTTATTTTTGAAGTATGTTTATAAGTATATTATTATATTGTATGTATAAATTTAAATTAGAGAATAGTTTTTGATTTTATGTATTTTGGTTTTCCATCTTCTGTTACACGCGTTGTTTACATCTCTTTTAATGTACTCTCCTATCGCAGGTATGTTGGAAGAGATTTCTTTAGAAATAAGCTTGTACGTATTTTTCTGTTCCTTTCTTCTTGTCTGTTTATATGTGTGTACATAAATAGTTACAACAAACATAACAACATACTCAGCCTATAATGATCCCACTGCTGTGACACAGGCATCCTCCAGTGAGACGGAGTGGGCCGTAATCCACCACGCGGGTTGGTAGATGTCACATGTCTTTGAATTTTCATCGTCATTATGGTTTCGAAACGATGACGGAAAACATCGTGAGGAAACCGGCGTGTCTCAGAACCATAAATGGTTAAATAAATAAAAATAAATAAATAGGGACAAACAAAGATCAAGCAATGCTAATACAGTGTTCGTGCCTGTGGTTCAACCGGAAAGATAATACACTAATGATGAATATAGGTTGAGATCACAATACTGTAAATGATGATGTTGTAGCTATTCTCTGGAAAATAGACATTATTGTTATAGAATTATTCTTCATGCTATGGTTTTATAATTTGAAATTAACATTTCCATTTCGTCAAAATAGTGCTAAGCGATTGCCCGTGATCTGTGAATCGAGGTCTAATTAAATTAGTGAATGGTGTGAACATTATCAAATGAATTTATGCAGCCTATAGCCACAGTTCATTGCTAGTCTTGCAAGTCATAGGCCTCTTCAACATTTGGTCTTCCGCATCCAATTCGCTCCGAACTATCTGCTCTACAATAAGTTTTTTTCAAATTTATGTATGTTACTTTTAATCATGATTTCAGTTTACTTTTAGAAAACGTATTAAGCTAAAAAAAAAGCCAGCATAAATGGATACGATTTTGAATGTCCTCTTCTGACCATGAGCATCTTCGGCCACGATACAACGAACGTCCGTCATTCATTAAGGAATAACCGTGCTACGCTAATTAGCGGGACCACTCTATGTTGTTTTCCATTGATGTTATTCCCATGAATGAAAATTTCAACATTCAACATTTATGTTGTAGCGCAGACTGAACTTTATGTGTAGGTTTTAAAGCCACTTTACCAAAAAAACACATATTTGTCACGTGTTTGGAAATTAAATTGTGAATGCAGATTAGTATTTTATGAGGGCAAAATACAAAAAGAAGTTTTTACGCTTTTTCATATAAGCTCTTGAAGCGATATCTTTGTTGATATCAACATAGAATCAAAAAGGAAGCAAGGGCTTTCGTTTTTGAGGTAACCATTTTATTGGACATTCAAAAAATTAGTACAATTCAATAAGATTGAATAGAAACGCGTGAATCAGTAGGTTACTGTTAACCTGCATCATCTTACTGCTGGGCAAAGGCATCTCCCCATGACTTCCAGCTCTTCCGATTCAGGGCTAAAGTGGACCACTGGTCATTTGTTTTGTCCAGCTCGTCCCGCCATCTTCTACGGGGTTTGCCGCGACGCCTTCTAGCTGTATCAGGGCTCCACGACGTGCACGTTGGCAAACCTTGAGTTTAGACTTTTGAATGTTTGTCAAAGACCAAGCCTGGGATCCTTAGGTCAGAATGGGAAAGATGCACATGTCCTTAAATGTTCGCTTTAGTGTCAAAGGCAGATTTCCTTTCATAAGCTCTTTTATGGACCAGTAGCTCTCCCAGGCATTTTCAGTTCGTCGTTCGTCTTAAGACTTCTTTGTCTTGTCTGCATTGGAAAGAAACTAACTGGCCCAAGTAGAAGTATTCATGGACATATTGAAATTCACTCTGATCCTATATTTACTGATGTTTGACATCAGCTTGGACTTCGACATGTTCATCGCCGGTCCAACCTCAAGGCTGGCATCACTGAGTTGGTTTAACATCATCTCCAGTTCTGCCGCCGTGGAGGAAAATACGACAATGTCGTCAGCAAAGCGCAGGTTTGCGCTGACTTCAATGCCGCATCTCTCCCAATTTGTCGATAACTTTTTAAACACTTCTTCAAGAGCGCTGTTAAAAAGTTTGGTTGAAAGCGGGTCTCCTTGTTTTACGCCTTTTTCGATACAGAATGATGGTCTGGCTGTTTGTAATGCAATTGAAGCTGTGCTGTGTAAATAAATACGTTAAGGAAGTAGGATGAGGTAGGTGGGATCAATTTCTTGGTTGTTCAGAGCGACGAATATAGTATCGTGTGTCAGACTATCGAAAGCTTTCAAGTAGTCGATGAAGGCAAGATAAGACTCTTAATATGTTTTTGATTATTTGGTATACTTATTGCATGTAGATGGTCAGTATTGGGTAGGCCTGGTCGATAGCCAGCTTGTTGTGGAGGTTGATGTTTGTCCAATTGGGGCGAGATACGATTATCTATGACTTTAATTAATGCCTCTTACATAGAGATGTGATACAAGACTAATCGGTCGATAGTTGCTAAGGTCTGATTTATCCCTCTTTTTATGTAAGAATATTAAATAGTGGCAAAAGATATCAGCTATACCTGTTTGTAAAAGGGAATTAAATAGATTTGTAATTAAAGCGAGAAGAGTAGGTTCGCCTATTTTCAAAATTTCGGTATTACAATCCTCACCTGGTACCCTGCCGTACTTCAGTCTACTAAGTGCGGTGGTGGTATGGTATCTGGGCAAAAATTGTTTATTCTAGGTGTTGGGGACTGGCAGTAAAGTAATTTGTAATAATTTGTGCAGATTTTTTAAACTTTATCCCTACTGCGATGTCTGTGGCCATTGTTAGACAACAATGGCCAAATGGGTAAACAGTGGATAAACTGTCTTAAAAGACTTTAAGACAGTTTACCACTGACTGACTGTTTACCTTTTGTGGTGCCTTGTTTGGCTACTTTTAAAGGAAAAATTATTTTTTAAAGCAATTTAGATTCGTTTGGTGTTAAAAGATCTAATATATTTCCTAATGTTGCGTTTGACTCCTCAGTTTATGTTTTTATACTGGGGGCATGTCCCTGGGGGCTGTGAACAAATAGATTTTAAAATTAGTTGAAGTTATTAAGGAATGAGATGGAGATGTTTAATAGAAGTGAAGTTACAAGGAATACTGCTTTTATTGTAAAACACAAAGAAACTTAATTAACAATAACAAGTTTATGACACATAACAGGTTTTATGGTATGAATAAGCTCTAATGAGCCTATTTTTGTGCGCTTATGAGCAGTTTACCAAATTCTCAATTCACCAGATTCTTAACCCACCAGATTATCAATTAACCTGTTTCTCAACTTACCCGATTCTCTACTCACCAGATTCTCAATTCACCAAATGTTGTACAGTTAGGCAACAAATTGTTTACGATTTGCAATAGGTACGTTCAGTAATTCTGCAGTATGAGCGATCGGTTAGTCTATTAGTTACCTACATATTTTATTTTTTATTGATTGTTAAATAATCTTAAATATTGTTGAATTTAACGATGATAATGATGCTAACAATTAAAATAAAGTTCATTAACATAAATACAAATACAAGGTATAAATAATATAAGTGTAGTAGGTGCTAATTGTTATTTCAATTAAATTGTATTTATATTTTGTACTCATGGGCTTGCGCAGCCCATCATATGTTTTGAATAAACTATAAGAGATTTGAAAACCAGACTAATAATAATTTCAATTTTCAAGAAATTGAAATTTGAATTATTCATACTATATAAAATAAAAAATTAAAACACAGTTATTCCAAAAGTTTTAAATTTTCACAACTGTCGGCAGCAAAAAAAAAATAGGCAGTCATGGAGTGACTGCCTCATGCTCATGGTCATGGTTTGACTATATTACACTAATTTAAAATATTTATAACATCTAGTACACTAAAACTGTTTTTTAATTCTAAATTAAATTGTTGTTTATTGACTATGAGTGACTCTTTGTTTAATCTTTTTATTTTATCTGTAAATATTCGTTTTCTGTACAACTTTAAATCGAAAAATAGTGTCGCACAGTCTATGGTCAGAGTTGTACTTGAATTGATTGAGAACTTGAATGTTCTATGTTATGAGGTTTGATCCTTTAAGTGGACCATTGTGCGTGGGCCATGGCGGCCGTCGGTGGTTATTTCAACCAGCCCACCTTCCTCCAGAAGTTGATTAGGTCTCCTGGCCTGTTGAGAATATCTGCGTAAGATCTGGGTGTCCCGAGGATTTCTGACATAATCTGGGTGACGCCTGTGCTCTCAAAGAGCACATGCACAACGGTTTCCTCAGCCTCCATGGATGCCCTGCACAGGGGAATGTCCGTTATGCCTATTGTGTGGAAGTTTTTGTTTAGCGAGCAGTGTCCCGTGATGGTCCCCGTCACCAGGCGCAGGCCGTTCCTATCCAGGCGTAGTAAACGCGTGTTACGAGCTCGTAGCTTGCTATCTAATGATGGTGCGGCTTCCTTGGACAACCTGCAGTCCGGTGACGAGGTCCAGTAGTTCTCTGCTTATGTGTGGGTGTGCTTCTGTAGCCACCTACGTAGTTGGTCAAGAGGATGGGCACGACTGGTTCAGGTCCACAGACTGACGTGCTGGATGCCCTTCTGGCCAGCTCGTCAGCTGCGTCGTTTCCTAGCGATCCACTGTATCCTTTTATCCATTGTAGTGTCACTGTGTTGCGGTTCGATACAGTTACCAGTTCTAGCGCATTGTGATATTCTAGTATTTGGTTCGATGTAATGCATTTTTTCCCTAGGGATTGACTGACGCCTATGAGAGAGTATGCGAATATGGGTGTCTGTAACTCACCTGGCTACTATGGCATAAGCCTCTTGTGTGATGCCCACACACTCCGCTTGGTAGACCGTGTTGAGCATTCCCAGGAGGCTGGATATAGTCGGGTTTTTGATCCGTCAGTGTAAACTCTCAATTCTTTCGGACCTGAGTAGACACTGTATACCCGCCGCAGCTTTTCGAGGTCTCTTTGGGCTGTGCTCAGGTCTGTTCTGGGCCACCAGACTAGTGTATAGCCTACTGGCTATACACTAGTCAAGGGTCACTTACTAGTGACCCTGGGGCTAATACTCCAATTTTGGCCAAACATTCGCTTGCACTGCCACATGAATATGTTGGCTTTTGTAGTGATGTAGTTGATGTGTTTTGCCCAATTCAGCTGGTTGTCCAAAAAGATCTGCCAATAGTGTCAATGTGTGGTGGAATGACAGTTCGCTTCAAGTTACTTCAACTAAGTTTTTCAGTATGTGTACCTATGTAGGTAATACTATTAACTTAATTAATTTATCTTATAAAAAACCGATCAAGTGTGAGTCGGACTCGTGCACAAAGGTTTCCGTACAAATCTTCTATAAAAACCACGTCTGTTGTATGGGAGCCCCCCTTAAATATTTATTTCATTTATTTATTTATTTTATTATTTATGTACAAACTGTAAAATACATAGAATATGACATATTTTATTTTAATTTAATTAGTTATTTTTTATACAACTAAATATTCTGTGAATATTTCAAGCGTCTGCATGTTGCCGTTATTAATATCGTGTAAAAAACGGCAAAAAAATCACATTTGTTGTATGGGAACCCCACTTAAATATTTATTTTATTCTGTTTTTAGTATTATTTGTTATAGCGGCAACAGAAATACATCATCTTTGAAAACTTCAACTGTCTAGCTATAACGGTTCATGAGATACAGCCAGGTGATAGACAGGCAGACATACAGACGGACAGCGGAGTCTTAGTAATAGGAATAGGAATAGTACGGAACCCTAAAAAGGAAACGACTTCAAAGTTCATTCAAACGTTATTATGTATGGGCCACACACAATTTCATACTCATAGTTACACTTTGAGTTTCGAAGTCAGGTTTTAATTATAATTATGACGACGTTGCATCGTAAAAAGAAAAAAAATCAATACAAAATTAATTCCCATATGAGTCTGCCAGCGTACTATCCACAGAGAAGCCGCCAGGGATCAGATTATTCGATTATTATCCGCCTGAGTGGGTACAAAATACTAACTCAAGTGTTTGCCCCACAAACAACTTAAGTTGGTTTTTGAGGATGTAATTAAGGTTATTTATTTTATTTTACCATTTATGTACATATATACCTAGTCTTGCCATAAATATTGTCACGAAGAAAAATTTTTTTTTTTATTGCAAATAATATTTATTACTTTTACAGTGTCTTAGTTTAATACATAAATATAAAACAATTTAAAATATAAAAAGCTTATTCGAAGTGGTCTCCATTGGCTGTAATACAGTCCTTTAAACGTTGAGGCCAGTTATCAATAGAAGCACGCACTCTTTCCGTGGGAAAATTCTTCACTGCCAATCGTGTGGATTGTTTTAGGGACTCCAAATTATCATGGCGTTTAGAGCAAGCCGTACTCTCTAAAACTGACCATAAACCATAATCCAGCGGATTAAGATCGGGACTAGACGACGGCCAGTCTTCAGCTCTGATGAAGTCCGACATTATACAACTTTTAATAATAAACACAGTAGATACTTCATCTCTTCAATCTATATTTAATTAGAAATAATTCTTACAGTGCGGACATCATACTCGTAACTCCGTAAGCATACATAAATATCTAACCGGACGCAGCTATTATAAGCTGCATCCGGTGAAAATACGGGTGGGCGATTGCCTATCTGACCTCCACGATCCAGTTACTGGGTAACACGATACCCTTGGTAAGCCTCGTTGTCAGACTTTGAGGCTCCTGATTACTCGAATTGACTGTCAATGCTCTGCGATTGACAGCCGGAACCAACGGCTTAAAGTACTTTCCTAGCCTAGGACCAATGTAATAGATGGACCATCCACCCCGAGTAGCACTGTCATGTCTAAAGAAGGTATTGCAGATGTCTTCGACACTATAATTAAATTCTTGGCCATTGTTTTGGTTAAAACCATATCGATCCACAAGATATCTTGAGGATATCCCGACGTCACTGATGACATACGGTTGGGCATGGAGGAGGGAAATCTGATAGTTCTTTGCTTACTAGATTTTAGCAATGCATTCAATACTGTCGATTTCGATATCCTGCTTGGTATGCTTCGCTCGCTTAACATATCTCCAACGGCGATTGACTGGTTTCGTAGTTACCTGTATGGCCGTCAGCAACGTATATGCATAGAAGAGTTTTGCTCTTCGTGGTGTTATACTTCTGCCGGTGTACTTCAGGGTGGCGTTTTATCGCCTTTACTTTTCGCAATATTTATAAACTCCATTACCAAAAAACTCATTTCTTCCTACCACCTTTATGCCGACGATTTGCAAATTTATAAACAAGTTAGCCACTCGAATTTGGCTAATGCTGTTCACATTATCAACAAGGATTTGGTTTCAATCTGTGAGTGGAGTGAGGCACATGGGTTGCAGGTTAACCCATCGAAGACTCAGCTCATTGTTGTTGGCAGCTCAAGGATGGTCCCCAAGATAAACTGGTCGCAGCTTCCCCAGGTTCAATTTAACGGAACTACTATTCCATTCAGCGAAAAGGTTAAGAACCTTGGGGTTTGGATCGACAAACATATTTCCTGGGGTCCTCAGCTACAGGAGGTAAGTCGTAAAATGTTTGCATCTGGTAAGTCACTAAGACGGTTGCGGAACTTTCTTCCAACTGCCACTAAAACTGCGCTTGCACAATCCCTTTTACTTCCCATCCTTGACTACGCTGATGTCAGTTATCTAGATTATACTGAGGCACAACTAGATAAACTTGAGCGACTTCAAAACTTTTGCATAAGATTTATATTTGGCCTGCGCAAATATGATCACATATCTGAAAAAAGCTAAAGTGGCTTCCCATACGTCTTCGCCAGAATTCTCATATCTTATTTCAGCTCTACAGTATCTTGTTTAATCCTAAAACCCCCTCTTATCTTAAAGAACGTTTCAAGTTCCTTCATGACACACATAATAGATATCTGAGGTCATCGGAAAACCTGAGACTAGAGATGCCGATAATGCATCGGCTCAGGTTTCTTTGACAAATCTTTTACTGTTCAAGCAGTATGGTTATGGAATGACTTGGCCGTGTCGGTAAGGAGTGCTCAATCTTAGTCCACTTTCAAAATTATGATAAAAAACACTTCCTCTCTCCTTAAACGTCGTCATTATTATTATTTATTATAATAATATTTTTTTTTGTGTTTGCTCTTTTTTCATGTTTATTATTGTATGTATATATTTATTTAGACGAGTAAAATATACTTTGTGTATATATTAATTGTATAATGTAAATGGTACACCACAGACTACCTACTATATTTGTCTCTCTTTAATTTTAATCCAACCAAAGGTTGTCTTTAAAAGATCGCTCTTAGCGATAAGACCACCCATTGTGTCACCCTTTGTAGAGTTTTATATATTTATGTCCTATAATTTGTATGGTGTACAATAAAGAGTATTCTATTCTATTCTATCCAAGCAAAAGTGGGATTAGAATTAGTACCTACTTTACAGATAAAGTTCAGTACGATTTAAGAGTAACAGCATTCATATGTTCTTCCTTATGGAATATGATCAAGATATGTTGACGTTATACTAAGGACATCCTCGTAATATTAGTATATCTACAATATGTAACAAAAACCCTGTCCGATCCTTAAGAGTATTATTCGGCATCGTACTGCGTACACATATGCGTAATCATTTAATGGATTTGAGATTATTATTTTTCCCCAGTGAATATCATTAAATTAAAATAAAAAATAAAAACTGACCAAAGGCAACACTGATCGCTCGACAAAGTTCACGTCTTACTACCTACAGTTTTGTGTCAAAGAAGCCGCCCGTGTCATTAACCGCGCTTTGTCGCGTGCCGCCAAACATACCTACATTACGCGCGGTGCGCGTAGGTATCAGCTGATATTGTTTTGTAGGCATAGTAATCCGGATTTCAGATACTCTCTGTATTTTGTGTTTTTGACTTAATTCTGTTTATCAAGAAACAATTAATTGAATTAAATGTAGCCCTGATAAGGGCTTTTTTTTAAATGTGATGTGCTTCTGGCAATGTACTTACCGACTCCAGGTGTTAGTTTATTAAAACGTTCACTTGTTGTTGTTGCATACTTCGGCGATCATGCTCCACATGTCCACCTCCAACACTAATACACATTCGACACCTTTTTGCTAAATTTACAAAAAAAACACACAAACACATTTACAAAATTCCATTCTTGGTTCGTAATCAGTGGGCAGAAGGGATTGAACCCGCCGGTAGTGATAAGGGTGCTGACCATCTCCCTTCAGCACACTCCAAACCGCACTGTGGTTTGTGTCTAATCGTCGCGCAACAGAGCGTGTGCTTTGCGTGGGGTCCGCGGCAAACATATCCAGCACTTGTTCCTCAATTTCCTCGTTGCGCTCTCGTGGTCTTCCAGCATCAGTGGCTTGCGACTCGTGCCCATGAACACTGCCTGTGGTGTATACACCGTTATGCAGGCGTTGGAACGCACGCTCCGACGGTACTGTCACACCTGGTCTATTAGCGAAACGCACCTCGTACCTACGTATTACGCGCAGCTGCATAATTGCAGTCGGTCTTGCCTAAGCACATCAACATATTAAAATATTCCTGATTAGAATACGACATTGTTCGCGAAACGACAGCGCTTGATACGTACGGACGTCAGATCGAAAGCTATCTCCACGAAAGACTAGCAACAAGTATCGCGTCGGTAGGTAACTAGGCGGCGATATCAAAAGAGTCGGCGACTAGTTGAAAGAGTGTCTACGACGCGGTGGTGTAGGGCGGTGTTCTTTGAAATAAAAATAGGTAAAAATAAAAAGATTTTGCCGGCGGGTGGAGTGTTGTCAACTTATGAAAATTTGCCATATTCAGTGTTAAATTTCGCATGGATTATAAAAATTAAAAATCAATAACTTTTGGTTTTTATGAGTTACATTTTTATAACGATTTTTTCTAGTACGTATGTTGACCCAGGAATACGCCTTTATTGGATCGGACAGGGTTTTTGTTACAGCCTGTATAATCTGAAGTTAAGGATTTCAAAAAATAACCGCAGAAAATTAAACAAGATTAATAAAAACTAACTTTAAAATTCACATACCTTAGTACTAGTCTCAGATATACTTCTGATAAATAATGAAGTCATGACTTTACAACTTAATATCCTAAATCAGATGCAAAATAAAATGGTTCTCTAATATTTAATAACTATTTTGTAAAGCGTTGTTTTGTAGATTAAATTCAAAATTCAAACATAGAATCGTTTATGAATGAATAATATTTTTTATAAAACCGATGGGCTTCATAAACTACAAAGTAATTATATATTTCACTCCCGGACACCTGAATTGAGCCACCCCGCATATATAAAAAGGTGGTTTTAAAACCAGTCACTCACTATTTATTTCCGTTCAGTATTCCGATTTCATTCATAAAGGCTTACAAAGAGAAATCGTTTATTTAGTAACTTGTGTTACCTCCAAGAGCATTTACGACGGTCGCCATGTGGTTTGTCATGGAATTAATTAATGCCACTAGGACGTGCCGTGGAATATTCATGCTTCCAAGATGGCAGTTTTCAGCTCCTGCAAACTTTCTGGGGCTGGTTGGTTAGTTCGAAGTGTTCTATTGGATTCATATCAGGGCTTCTTGCCCACCATTCCATTACTGCGGTACTAACACCATGCAGGTATTCTCGAATTATTCTTGCATTACCTACACACAAATAAAATACTGGCCCACAAACTCAACATATGGCATCACACGAGTCTACAGATATTGATGAATGTATTTATCGCTATTGATTGGTGGCAACTCGTGACAACCTCAAGGCCAGCTTTTCTTCGATGGAAATTCCGCCCCAGACTGTTCATGACTCACCGCCATAATTCACCTCTTCAATGCAACGTACCCGAACAGCGACGTTCTCCCTATCTTCGGTAGACATTCCGACGTCCATCATTGTTATACAGCATAATCTTAGTTTCATCCGTAAAAACAATCTGGCTCCATTGACATTGGGTCCAATGAAAATGTTCGCGTGCAAACTGTAGGCGCGCCATTCTGTGAGCTCGTGTCAGTTAGGGACCACTGACTGGCTTATGAGGTTTTGAGTATCTAAATCATCATCTGCCTTGCCTTTTCCCAACTATGTTGTGATCGGCTTCCAGTCTAACCGGATGTAGCTGAGTACCAATATTTTACATGGAGCAACTGCCTATCTGACCTCCACAACCCAGTTACTGGGTAATTCGAAACCCCTTGATAGTCTCCAGTTTCCAAGTATCGATGGTAAATTATTTGAATGGCAGAACGACTAACATGAAGTTGTACACTTACGGATTCACTGCCCAGGCTGAATAAGTGCCACGCAAATGAGCAGCATGCGCGGCTCATTAATTTGAAAAAATATTTGGAATTCTAGGACGACTTGAATTTATAAATACACTCTTTAGCAAAGTTTAGCTTGGCCGAATCAAAGTTAAGATATTTTACTCAAAAATGTTTGTAATGTGGTCATTATTTTCACAACCTTCTTTGAGCAAAGTCGACCTTTCCGCGCTATTTGAATAGGCGCCAGCAAAGTTGTATGGAATTTCATTGCTGGTGAGTTTTAGCCACCAGCAATTTCATTTCAAAATTCATTATTGTCGAGTTTTGTTTCAAATATAGTCAGGTGCAAAAAGGTTTTATTATTTCTAGGTTTTATTTAGAATTTGGCTGTATAGGCACAGGCAGTACAATCATCATTGGTACTAAAAGCAAAAGCCTGGGAAGAAACAAAAGCGCGGCGCGGTAAAAAATTTTGCAATCATCCATATTGTTTTCCCTAAAGGAAATAGTTTTTTTGGGCCCACCTTTTGTAGCGTCTATTAATCGTATTATACTTAAAAAAACGTAACCAATGTATCATTGAAAATGGTCGATTTTTTCAATAAAGTCCAACCGGAATCACGAAATCGTAATAAAAAGAAAATATTTTGATAATGCACTCAATTGATTCAATTCCAGATATGGTCGTCAATGTCATAAATGCATGTAAAGGATCTTTTTTTACGATTTTGAGAAAAAAGGACAATATGGGTACATATTGTTCTTTTTTCTTAATTCCTGCCGTCCCGTCCTAATTACAGTTCGATGTGGTAACCGAATCTCTTTCATTTAGTACAAAAATGTACCATTGACGCTGCAGCAGGTCCTCCTCTGTTTTATCACATTTTTAAGTTTGCTTACTCTCGTCTAAAGTCGTTTAAAAATCAACGTGAAACGGATCATAATTTTTTTTGTTGTTAGTTTGACTATAGTGATGTTATTCAGTCATTAACGTTCAGGTGACTCGATTATGTAATTCGAAAATTAAGTTCCCAGCAGCTTCGTACGTTTGAAATGCACACAAAAAAAAGACTTAAAGAAAAGAATCATAACAAGATTCAAAATACATACAGACACCATTAAATGTTGATACTTTGAGGTTTAAGTCAGTGACTAAGGTCGGCCTTGTTCGACTTTGTAAAGAGCGTCTTTTCCGACTCACAATTCACTGGCAATCTGACAATCAATGACGATACGATGGCGATTTTAATGACAAAATACACGTTATCAACTGACAGCACTAACCCACAGAATATGTATTTTTACTTTTATTAAAATCCTGTGAATCTGTAGATCACAGTATTTTGAAGGTTTATTACCTACCTTCGCATTTAATTGTAGAATAAAGAATGACAGTTAACTACTCGCATAGTGGCAGCGTTTGTGATATTTATCTAATCGCGAAAACATCGAGTGGCATCTCGAGAGAAAATAGAATCGAGCCTTTGTTTGATTTACTCAAGTTACGAGTTAAATAAAATCAAGCCACATCACTACTTGACAAGTGTCAAGTGACAACAAGACTTCATTCATTTAGTTTTTCCCGTTTCTTTCGAATTGCATGAAATGGATGTTTCTGTTTCCCTGTGTGTAATTGTAGGATTACAATGAATATGGAATTTTTAAAATGGTATATATAATAGCATTTACTCCAGAAAGATGTTGTGTTAATTGTTCAGTAACATTTCAAAGCAATGTGCAGACGTTGTCAGAGGCTACTGCAGATGTGCGGTTAATTGTGTACGCATGGAATTTTCGCTTCTTTCAGTCAAAACATCTAGATGCAATTTGTGTGAAAGTGCGTATTGATGATGCAAGAAAGTATTGATGATGAAAGAAAGTATTGAAATTGTTTATTAATTATGGAGACTTGGATACAGGAATATTTACATTCCATGTCGATGTGCACAACAAACGCATACTTGCCTGTTAACTTTGCGGAAAAGAACATTATTTTGCAATGGATTTCAGTACCCCAAAGAGAAGAATAACAATATTATTTCTAATACGTTATTTTCTAAAACAAATCTTCTATTTTTTTCAGGTGAATTTAGGTACCTAGAACGTCTTTAAAACTTTTGCTGGATATTATTGCAATTATCCAGCAAGTCGTTTGGTGGGCAGACGTTGGTACTGTTGGCTATTGTGCACACGTAATCTTAAGCGTGTACTATATTTAAGTATTTTTATTTTAGACCCGTGTCAAAGATAAAAATACTTAAATATAGTACACGCACGCAAGAAAAAATGCAGGTCGCTCCACCTCTCATCTTGATACCGTTATCAAGATGAGAAGTGGAGCGACCTGCGTTTTTTTTTAGATGAAATAGGTACTATCTACTTCTAAGTCGTCTTCACTTATAGTAATAAAAATGCTTTGTTACCTATGTGATTTTTAATTTCATGAACCGTTCAGTACAGCCTACATTCCTACTATTTATTACTGAACAGTACTATTTTACTACATTGTAATGCTGATGATGCCAAATACTTACGAATCAAATGATTTTTTAGGTTATGATCGTTTTTCTCAGTATTCCCGTTAGATGAAGTATTATTATTACGACCACTTGCAGCATTGGCTAATGCTACATTATAATTTTATCACGAACAACCTTCTTTTTTAACAAATCCAACCTTATTTTTAACCAGAAAGTTTTTTTCTTCATATTGGTTTTGAATTTTGAATTAAAAAAAAATGACATCTTGTCTCTGACCGAGATTTTTCATTTGAAGTATTTTTTTGGATACAGGACGAAAGTCGAGAGATTATTGTTTTTTCTGCTTTCTCATTCAAATAATTTACGGTAAACAATAAAAGACTGAACGACCGAGTTCTGTGCGGTCATCCACTAGATCCAAGGGTATGTTTGCTTTCCTATCGGTTATTCAAAAGTTCTTATCGTTTCCTAAGTTTTATTCCATTCTTTTCTTTGTAATAGGCAGTGTTCCCGAAAATAAACATATTGATAAGTAATAACATCACTGGAAAGTGGTCTCAAGGCGAAGCGTTATTTTCGGTATGTATTTTAACTTTTCTTCATTCTTTTGTTATAAAAGATTCTGCCTGCGTCTCGGATTGTCATTTTTCGTTATTTTCTGTAGATTTGTCCGGAGACTGTAGGGCGATTTAGAATTCGCCCTACCCGCCACCCTAATACCAGACGTCTACAAGCTTCCTGTTGGGAATCGAACCAAACATCACACCCTGCGCGAGATCTGCACTTGAGGGTTCTGATTTCGGCCAGCGAGGTGCCTTCCGATTGTCAGCGTGGAGCCTAGGACCGGAGTTTCATTTATTACGTAGCTTAGTTTTCAGTGAAATCTATACCTTGATGTACCACCAACTAGCCGTATAATAATATTTTATTATTTAGTATTACTAACATTTTTACAATTTTGATCAGGCGGTAATTTATATTATCATCTTGCTTCTTAATATCGAATTTACTTGGTACCGATTACCCGTTAGGTTATCCTCGTATTTAACAGTTACGTAAGTTTAGGAACGTTTGCAAACGTATCTTAATCGACGCGTAACAAGAATACGTAAAATTTATTAAACAGTCGAATACCAAAAACATCCACTTCGGCGTCACGACATCATTTAAAAAAAATATTATTCGTCCTGTGTCTTATCTTATGTTTCTATATTTTCGTTGTTTGAATAACTTTTTTTTTTAAATCAAATTAAAACGTGTACAAGTGAAGATATGTTTTTAATTTCGCCACACACTGTAATCTAGAGATCATAAGGAACAAATCAACATGCGTTTCACTAGTAGACGCCACAATGTTTGGTGGCCTAATCGCCGAACAAATAAAATTGTAAAAAAGCTGCTTTTTAAAAAGGTTTTTATTTCAATTTTATTTCGTACTTTTCAGAATTAGAATTTGTTTAAATATCTTCACTTAAAAGAGACTTTTAACGACAAATCCAATGAACCCAAAAACGACTTTACACAAGTCATGGTGTGAAACCCACCGAGTTGCACTATAGGTACAAGTCATGTGATACTTTAGAAGGGGCTATCATAATTGAATGCGTTTACAAAATTATGTGCCTGTGCTGTGGACCGCTGAGGAGGTTCCGCGTCTAGCGCCAATCATGGGTGGAGCAGCCATGTCATGGTAGACTTTAGAACTGACTATATCATAATAAAATGCTTATATACAATTCTGTGTCTTTACTGTTAACCGTACAGTCCAGGGTTTAGAATCAACATGTAAAATTTCAACTCCGTAGGTTCAGAGGAAGTGATTTTAATTGAGCTTGCAAGATTTGACCCGAACATACATGTGTACATACGTACAAAAATAGCAAGTTAAATAAAAGTTTGTAAAAATTAACTCTTGAAGCGACGAATCCTCCAATTCAATGTGACATTTAAAAGGAGGCGAAATTAGTCTTATTAATAATTATTAATGAATAAAAGGAAAAATACAAACTTGCCTACGAAAAGTTTGAACAATGGAAAATCGACGAAACGTCTTTATCGTAAAAAGTTTTTCTAGCTTATTTTAATGCCTTTCAAAGAAAATAAAGCCCTCATCTCTCTGGAATACTTACTCCATGCTGAAGTGCAAGGTTTTGGCAAAGCACAATTTGAACATAAAAGACTATCACAACCTGACGGATATGCTGAAAAGACAGTCAGACGGATATAAGTGTAAAAATCAAAAGTCTTGACAGGACAACACTAAAACCAATATAGATCGAACCTTCGTCATCCGTGACACCTCATTTGCAGTGGTACAGAAATATCAAGCACTTCGTCCCTTTGATGTAAAAACAAACAGATTTTTTCTCAAGTATAGAACATGTACAAAACAAACAATGGGAAGGCACTAAATTGCACGAATGCCCCAAAATATTGTGACAACAAACTTGCCCAAACCAAAGCAATTTACAGGTCATTGTTTCCGGCGATCATCAGCCACTCTGCTTGTTGATACTGGCGCCTACCTAATAACACTGAAACGGCATGGCGAATGGAAATCTGATAAAGTGGCTGAAAATTACGTAAAAGAATCAGTCGGAAATAAAAGTAACACCACACATCAAATCATAAAAAGTATGAAATTGAAACCAACAACGTCTCACGAAGAAGCTTCCACATCTGCACAAGAGCCTTTTGAATCATCAACCGCTGGAGAGATGGCAATCCGTGATGAAAAAATGACCAACAATCAAACACCACACTAGGATTGTCACAAACTATAAGTAATATAAACCCTGGAAAGGCGGTCCTGAATTTTGAATTATTCCGATCTGTCACCCTGCTTTGTCCCCTTATGGGGACAGATCGGAAAAAAGGTTGATCTGTCTACCTGTTAGCAACGAGGAGACAGTTCGAACTTTATTAACTCCTATTTGTCCCCCTATCACTGATAGGAGGACAGTTAGGAGTGAATAAAGTTCCTCGCATTGTTTGAGTAAAGCACTAAGTATATACACAGTCTGGCCATAAATACTGTTACAATTAAAAATAAGAAAGATATTACATTTGAATTTGGAATCTGTCATTTTTATACGATTGTTCATTGAGTTTTCTAATTTTGGCGCCAATACATTGTACAATATTTTGCGATATTAAAATGGAGTGGGGTGATAAAGAGAACCGAATCGCTGTGATTGCATTATACAAAGTTGGTATGGAGCCAAATGCAATTTTTAAAACTCTCCATACGCTTGGTATTAGTCAAATGTTTGTGTATCGGGCTATTAATAGGTACAATGAGACCTCCTCTGTTTGTGATAGAAAAAGATCTGGCCGTCCACGTTGTGTTCGTACGAAAAAGGTAGTCAAAGCAGTAAGGGGAAGAATTCGAAGAAATCCTGTCCGAAAGCAAAAGATTTTATCTCGGGAGATGAAGATAGCACCCAGAACCATGTCGCGTATTTTAAAAGATGACTTAGGACTTGCAGCCTATAAGAGACGCACTGGTCATTTTTTAACTGATAATTTAAAAAAGAATAGGGTGGTAAAATCGAAACAACTACTGAAGCGGTACGCAAAGGGAGGTCACAGAAAAATTTTGTTTACGGATGAGAAAATCTTTACAATTGGTAGTCTTGTTACAAAAGCTAAGTTAGACAACAGCAATACATTTTATTTACCATGCCTCTTTCACCTGAAGAATGTGCTAGGATCATGACTTTTCTGGAACTAGGCATCAGTATGCGTCGTACCGCAAGAATGGTGGGTGTGACGTTACGAACGGTCCAGAAGGTGAATTATTATCACACTTTTAAATTGGAATAACTTTTTAAGCACACAAGATATACTTTCGAAATAAAAAGGACTCGAAAAGAGTTTAATTTTGTATATAAAAACTCCATAGTTGAGAACCTTCTTTTAAGAAATGGCTGAAAAACCTTTAAAAACAAAAATAATCCTTTTTGAATTACAATTTTACCATTCATTTTTTTTTTGTTTCTGTTTTCCTTTTCAAATTTTTTCTTGATTAGAAATTAATAGGTATTTATTATAGGTACTTATATTCCGAAATTAACGCAATTAGAATATTATAATCGTAATACATACATTGAATTTCTCCTAAATAGGATGCGCGGGCTCGCGAAAGATTGAAGGAGTGGGGGGAGGCCTTTGCCCAGGAGCAGGACAGCGTAGACAAGTATAAAAAATGTACAAAACATTCTTTATTTATTAAATTTGTTACGCTGAATGTGGGAGAAAATTGTGGTCACATTACAAATCTACGCACGCGCACACTCGCACGTGTACTCGTATAAGGGACTAGCGTAGGTACTTAGTTCATTTTGGTTTGTTTTGACTGTATGTACAGCGGAAGTGTGACTGTACTTTACGTAGTTTTAATTATTTTTAGGTTGTAGATCACCTACGAGTATATAACAATGATAAAAATCGATTCAGTAGACGTCTGAAAAAACTACTTTTACAATGTGCATTAATTCAGTTACACATTGTATAATAAATGCTGGGTATAGTAATCCACACATTTAGAAAATAAAAACCACTATTTCAAAAACAAAATAAGTAAGTTCCAAGGAAAAGAAATGTCCATTTACGACACGCGGTGTTCGTTTTTCCATCGCAATGTACGATTGATACTAGGAAATATAAAATTATGGTTAGGTACATTTACAGTGCGGAGATACAAACATGATACCTACTTCTTTTTTATTAGGTTTCCGTACATCAAAAGGAAAAAAGGGAACCCTTATAGGATCACTTAGTTGTCCGCCTGTCTGTATGTCAGTCTATCAAGACCCTTTTTCTCAGGATTGCGTGGAGGTATCAAGTTGAAATTAATATCTAATAGAGCGATCCAAGGGACCGTAGGCCTACGAGCGCTATCAAGCTTCTCCAAGACAACGCAATAAAAATATGGCCATTTATGCGACATATTTAGATACTCGCAAAGTGGAGGCGCTTGTGACTAAGTAATAACAGCTGCACGGGTCGATCGATCAGGTTAAGCTACGCTTGCCGCGGTTGGTCCGTGGATGGGTGACCATCTTTACCTACCAAGACCCCTCCGTGTCTCGAAAAGCACGTTAAGCCGTTGGTCCCGGCTGTCATTCGTGGATCTTTGACAGTCGTTACGGGTCGTCAGAAGCCCGAAAATCTGACAACCAGTCTTACCAAGGATTATCGTATTACCCAGTAATTGGGTTGTAGAGGTCAGATAGGCAGTCGCTGCATGTAAAATACTGGTATTCAGCTGCATCCAGCTAGACTGGAAGCCGACCCAAACATAGTTGGGAAAAGTCAAGGCAGATGATGATTTAAATACTCGCAAATAAATCAAAACCTATAAGGTATTTCCCGTTGACCTAGAATCATTAAATTTGCCAAGAAACAAGGTCTCGCCAAATTACATTTGCGGTTGGAGAATTGACCGTGACGTATATGGATGTATGGGAGAAAATTATTTCAACTACGAAGTTAAGTTTGTTCTTGGGATAAATTCATCCCAACTACGGAACCCTTCATTGGGCGTGGACCGACACGCACTTGGCTGGTTTTATAACATTTTTAGGTATTCTCAAATAGTCTGCAACTGCGGATGGGTACTTATTGCATGATCTAAAATTAAAAGAACTAACGTAACCTACGTTTAAAATCCCTAAAATCTAAATACCTAATGATTGTTTCACTTATATTCAAAATACCGATAGCTTAAAATGTCAAATGGATATGTTACTGAAGTTCATAAAGCAAAAACTTGAGTTCTTTTAATTTTAGATACCTATTGCAATACGTACCCCTGCGGATACCAGAGATAATTAAAACGGTTTTCATTGCTGTAGATAGCAGTATTGATGATGAGGTTTTCAATTTTGCGCCATTATGGTTTTCATATTCTGTTTCATAGCCAGCCCTGGCTCCGACGGCGCTCCGTCTTGAAATGCCTATAAGAATTCGTCACACAAGTAAATCAAAGGAAAAAAGAATATTTATTGTGGCGACTTCCTTTTCCTTCTATTAATCAGCGTTGTGTACGAAAATTTATGAACTTTTTTGTCGGAATTAAACATTAACCGCTTTTTAGAAATGAAAGGCGATTTATGATGTGACGTAATTATCTGGCTCCCAAATCCTTGAAGGAGGAGGTTTCTGAATTCGATGCTTAGAGTTTCATTTTATTTTTAAAAGTGTCTGCATCATTTAAGGAGGAGTGTCTTCAGAGATATATGGTGGCCCAGTGGTGACTGCCGCGACTTACGAGGTCGTGAGTTCGAACCCAAGCAGCCACTTTACTTTGTGTAAATTATTTCATCACCACTGCTCTCAAAACGGTGAGGGAAAACATCGTGAGGAAACCGGCATGTCTTAGAACCAAAAATTAAAAAAGACATGTGACATCCGCCAACCCGCACTGGGCCCGCGTGGTGGATTATGGCCCACTCCCTCTCACAGAGAGGAGGCCTGTGTCCTAGCAGTGAAAACATTATAGGCTTAATGTGTTTTAGAGATATCAAGGTTCTCGAGTTATTAAGCGTACTAATGTACAGAAGATTGACAGACTTCATTTTCATTAATGTTACGGCACTTATTAAATGCGTGAAAATACACACAAATATATTTCTGCGTCCTGTCAAATACACAAGGCGTGTATTCAGTCGCTCTGCGTTCGTAAAACGCGTGTGTCATGACGCTATGAAAAGGGAGTACCTATTATCAGTCGACACCCAGCTCCTGCCGCTTACAACAAACCCAAATACTACCCGCGACTGATGTAACCGGTAATTTTTTACGTGCTCATAACTACAATTTGCGAAACTTCATAGTAAAGTTTCGGTAGTGGTTGGCAGTTTTGGTAACGCAACAATTCTGACAATATTAATAATTCTGTGAAAACCGCAAACATGTGCCTAATTGAAAGTTCCTAAACAATACGCCGTTGTGCGTTATGTGTAGCTAAAATGTAGGTAGCGTCAGGAATTCCGTAACTGTTGCTAATCAGGGTACCTACTTTATAAAAGCCATTCGAAATTGTCCTCGTTGGTTTAAATATATGTACTTGTGAGTCATTGATCATATTTCGTTGATAAAGTGTTAGTGTTAGTGGGGAAGGAATGATTCTCGGGAGTATTGGTGCGATTTCTTAGGGAGCGGAGACATCTAAAATGTCGGGGAGATATACTGAACCCAACATTTAGGACAAGGGGCGGGCGGCAACTTACACCTAGAGATGGGACACGAGATAATCATCGAGCCGATTCGATTTCGCGCAGGTTGGCACAAGTATTTTTGTAATAAATTAGACACACGTATTTTTTCTTAAGTAAGTATCTACTTATTAATAATCTGAATAGAAGTGTGATTTTGGACAGTCTTGTACTACATTATTTAAGGATAAAGAAATCGCGAAAAAGAATCTGCTGCTCTATACATTTATTTTCGCCTTTTCAGGGTTGGTAAAAGTTATTCATAATGATGAGTAGGTACTAACCCCTTAAAAACTTTTATGCCTTGAATAATATTGCTTTGAAAACCAACGACATAAATTATAACTAACCACATAAAATTACTTTAAAAATTATATCTGAATACCAACTCAATTAAACACAAAACACTACACAAAACTTGGCGTACCTACCTACACATAAATTTATGGGGCTCTGGAGATCATAAAGTTGGTTGAAGATAAAAGTATAAACGGTATAACTAGGTATGGAGTTACGGAAGGTATGGTCGGCAAGGTGTCGGTTGAAATGGCAAGTAATATATTGCCAAGCGGCGGAAGTGCGCACGTCACTAGCGGATAGCTAGCGAGCCGCGAGCTACCGAAATCCGCAACTCGAAGAAAGGACTAGTCGTCTGTCGCAGCTAGGGTGGAAAGCTCGCGTCCCGCGCTCTGTGCTCACTTCTATCCAAGCTCGCGCTTCGAACACGCGGCACTATGCCGCTAACCATCTAAATAATATCTCTGTTAATTGAAAAAAAAAAAACATTTTAAATTCGTCATAAAATAGTCCCATCCCAATTTTCGCGTGTATTTCGTGTCGAATATTAAAGTGTAACTGCTAATAAACTTAGAAGTTACTATCAAATAATATTTTATAACTGTTATCTTCAAATTTGATCCCGAGCTGCATTCTGTCTATCGCTGTCTATATTAAAGAAGGTAAGATTTCTACTTCATTAAAACTTGGAAGTTCACAATTTGTTTGACCGATGTTTGACATATTTTTATCGTAAATTTTCTCCGGTATTTTTATTTAAATAATCGTTACACTGAACTACAAAATATTACTCTACTACACTATTTTGTGGCAGTATTAATTGGGTAAACATTCTTTTGTCTTAGTAATTTATTTACAAAAATAAAATCCTAATATTTTTTTAGATGAGGTTTCGCTTAGCTATTTGTTGTGCAGATTTGCGATATTTTTAAATTTATTACCATGGCATTTGTTTAGCTTTTATGTTGTTAATGTAGCACATTCGTAACCTTTCACAATAACTGCTTACTTGCGCGCTGCGCTGTAGCAACAAGTTTGAAACTTTTGAACAAATGTGTATACATTTTTCAACTCGTTTCAGAAGAAAAGTGTTTGTTTCTGATTGAATATTATTTACCCTACGCCTAGCGACCTTGTAAGAAATGAAAAGCCAACGCAATATTCAATTAATTTTAGTGTGATTAAATCTGTTTTGTTTTCATTTCAAACTAAACAAAGCTTCAATTATGACTGAAATAAGAAATGTTCACAACCATTGGATAACAAACAGGTTTGGTTAGTGACGGAAAAAGCCTGTTGATGAAATTATTGTAAAAGCATTGTCAAAACATATTTTTAGACTTTTTCGTTTGTCAATCAACCGCAGGGCCTAGACAAAAGATGCCAATTAAAGGAAATCAAATTCCGACTAGGTAAAAAGACAATGATATATCAATGCCAGCTTCTGATGACTAGCAAATTCAAATTTGGTTTTCCCTGATTATTGTCTTCACATAATTGGAATTTAAATAATTAGATATAAAATTAAAATACTTGTGTTCTTTTTGGCCTTTTAAAAACTATAATTTCGGTATTAATGAAGGATTAATATTTTTTAATACTTATGTTGTATGTTGTAATCATAATTGTAGGATGTGATAAACCACCATCACTCATTGAAAATACCTCAATATTAAAGGTTTGCTACTCATTCGGCATACAGCTTTGCTGTGCACACGCAAAACTTTTGAATTACAGTAATAATTAAATAATTTCAAACTTGACGATAAATAACTACTTATTAGCTTAGCGTTTCTCGGAATAGGTGTACATTTTTGCATGAATATTCATTATTCAGTCTAAGAATAATTACAAGACTGTGTGTTCGCATAGACAATTGGGAAAACATCCTTTTCGCCCACATAGGTAAAACTGTCAACCGCTCTGCGTTCAGAAGTGTATGCAAATATATTTTCATTTCTAGTACACAGGCACTCTAGACTTTGTGCCATGGAAGGATTGCTCCTACCAGAAATTGTGTGAAACACAAAGTCTTTCATTGAACTGAATGGTTATGTGCCGCTTTTGGAATCACCCCAAACAGACAAACATAATATACTGATACGGCCGCCCTCAGGTAGGGCCGATAACATTTTCGCTTTGTCCGCGCCAATGCTATTACCCCCTCATCCCTAACTGATTCCGCAAAAAGGCCAAGCGTGCTAATTTCCGACCTCCGAAGATTAGTAAGGTCAACATATTTTTCTAAAGTGGTACTCAATAAGGGTTTAGTGCTCTGGAACCAAAATGTTAGCGCTGAAAATGAACTCTCTGACGCCATTACATCATTCTCTTTGTCCGTCTGTGGTAATGGTTTGACTGGGGGGCCGTTTACTAATCTCTGCAACGGAACTGTGCGTAAGGTTTTACTGTAAAATGTGCATTGTTTCATAGGTCATTGAAACAATGGACGAATGAAGGATGATGAATGATGGATGATGGAGGTCGATGGATGGATGGTCGTTGGTTTTTGGTCGTTGTTTGGTTGTTTCATAAGAAGATAGTTTTTATTTCATAGGTACGTAGAAAATCAAACAAAATAATGCAAGTGAATTCTATAATTATATACATAAACTGGTTTGGCGGAGATAGACGTTTCAGCCAATCGCACATTGGCTGTTTGAGCAAGTTAATACGATAACCGGCTGTCTAACGGATCATATACTTGGGATTTAGAGCAGAAGCTTATTACACACAGTCTTTAGGCAAATTTTCAGACACAAGAAGTTCTCAGTATTAAGATTTATGAGTTCCATTCCTTATTATTTTTTGTATGTAGCTTCACGTACTTGTATGCATATATCGTGAACCTCCTTTGCAGAATACCTTTGTTCATTCCATCGCTGACGTTCCTACTACTAAGTATGAACGTTCTATTACTTAATAGAACGTCCATACTTAGTAGGTACGCATCTTTTTCGAAACACCAAGTCTTTTCTTACGACTTCCTTCCGACGGCTTATTATCAATACTACATATTTCTTTTTCATTTTATGCTAGTACAAAACCTTATTTCAGTCATTATTTTCGCTCAAATCGTTGCTGCATTAGGCCTTTATCTGGTATTGACATTTTTTGTGACGAGTTCAGTCCATCAAGCTGGCGTGGGTAGTTCAATATGCATATCAAAGAAATCGGATTTTCGTTCATCTTTTCTTTGAATGTCAATCTTTTTGTCTTCATTTCTACTTATATTGACATAGCATAGGTTTGAGCATGTGACTATCTGAAATCCGGTATCAGCTGGTTTTGTAATACACGAGGGGTTTGTGGTTTTTGGCCATTTTTTTTTGTTTTTCTAAGTTTTTGGAACGAAATTCTTTAACGGAACGGTGTTTTCACCGTCTTACAATTTGCCTTATTTCCATGTTCCACTTAAAAATATTAATGTAAAAGCATACTTCGCGGCAAACAAAAACGCCTAGTTTAATTATTGAAGAAATCCGATGAATAGGTAAATAAAACAATTGGAAAACTTAAGGATTAGGTATTACATGATGCTAAATAAATCGATAAGTATTTTATAAGCCTACCGCGTACTCTGTTCGAAATCATTAGAATGTGTACAGACTGACCCAAGACTACACTGACACTTGTCTGAGACTGGGTGTGCGTGTGTGAGTGAGTCATTATTGTTTTCAAAAGGCATACTTAAGGCGGTTTGATAGTCAGTACCCATAAAAAGTTTAAATGCGCATTATTAGCTACTTGCATTTAAAAACAGCCTGCATCTACATACTCGTAACATACATAATCTTTCTTAATCTTTTTTTAAGTCATAATTCGGATTCAGTGGGGGATTTAAAATTCAGCGGTTTGGTCGTTTATCCCGGTCAGGCAACAAAAACTTAGGGCTGGGCAGTTGAACACTGTATAATGTGAAGCTCAACAGAATAAGCCGACCAGATTATAAAATGTACTAATTATCTAGAGGAATTGTTGCAATACTTTTCAAGTTCAATTGTACGCAGGTTCTTTGTAATGAGATAAGTAGTTTACATAGTTTAAAAAATGCTGTTTGTTTTTACTTACATAGCCAAATAATGTCAATATAGGAGTTTGCTAATCCTATAAATCCCACTAATAGTTAGTGTACACTTACTATTTGTCTTTAATTGAGATTTGACCCTTTAAATATTTTTTTAGGTTTTCGTTTTGAGGTTTTATTTGTCATGCCATGCGTTTTTAGAAGTTAATTACCGTTGAAGCAAAATATCCAATTGCAAAATAAAGAAAAGTCTTAGATACTTTGTGTACAAGTAATATTCGTGTAATTGGTAGAACCAAGTCTGGAGAAATAATTTGGGAAGTATTTTGGCCAGAACAGCTTAACCTACCGAATCATTAATGGGGTCTTAACGATTAAGTTAAGGTAAGAAGACGAAATTAGGTAGTGACCAACATCGATTTTGATTTTACCTAAATACAATCAACAGTAAGACTAATGATATTATTTTACACGCAAGCTTGAGAACACTTTTTTATTTCTAAGGATAAAGTAATACAATTAAATTTTCGTTAAGTGCAAACTGTGATTCAGGTAGGTTTCATTAAATAAATCTGACATAGAAGATAATGTATTGAACATGCTCGCGATCGTCTCTACTTATCGCGTACCGTTGATTGAACAGTAATAATTAAGTATATTAATTACCTACCTATATTTACATTTTCAACCCGGATTCCCAATGCGCCAGTTTGGCGAATTATTTAAAAATTATATCTTTTCGAGAACGAATGAGAAAAGGCATTACATTTTTTAAATACAATCTGCCTAGGCTTTCCCCAACTATGTTGGGGTCGGCTTTCTGTCTAACTGGATGCAGTTGGATACCAGTATTTTACATGGGGAGACTGCAAATTTGACTTCTAAAATCCAGTTACTGGGTAATAGGTAGGTAATACGGGCTGGTGTTCGCAACTTCACGTCGTATTTTGCGTACAAGTGGGAAAATCGATTTCCGATCCACCTCAGCGCCTCAAGGAACGCCAGCAACGCCTTGGTGTTACTAACAATCTCACGGAGTAACACGATAACCCCTTGCTAACAGTAGTTGTCAGACTTTTTGGCTTTTGACTACCCGTAACGACAGTCAAAATAACACCCGGGACCAACGGCTCAACGTGCTTTCCTTAGATGGGCACCCATCCACGAACTGACCGCGGCATGCATAGTTTAATCTTCGGTCGACCCGTGAGGCTGATGAGACCATCTCATGTCATCATCATGTTTTTTTTTTAATACAACTCTGGCTAAATGACGATGTCTTGATGTCGAATTTTTTATTCACAATTTTACTGACAAAGAAAATACATTTGTATTTGATACAATTCAAACTAATAAATTAAAAGGGACTACGACTTCGGACCTTTGAAGTAAGAGACCTTTGTGTGCTTCAAAACAGTCAAGTGTGTACATAGACGGTATTATCTAAAGTATCATTTGTAGAAGGTAGAAGAGACGATATTATTGCATGAAAGCTTAGAGCGGTGACACACGACGACTCTTTGGAGTGGGTAGCTGGACTTCTTTAACAAATATTGTTACTTGGCAGCTCTGAATAGAGAGAGGTGGAAGGAGAGTAAGGGACAGCACGGGCTTATAAAAAGCGGCTGTATCGCAACTACACCCATGTGTAACAGCTCTTAGACTCGCGTCATAGAATGAATTATTTATACAGTTATTATGCCTAATGGCGCAGTTGAATTCAAGAAATCGATCAATTCGTTTGTTCCACCAGTGGCTACATGACGCGTGGCCTCGGATGCATGTGGGAAAATGGTGTGATCCACCAGTGGCTACTTATCGTGTGGCCTCGGCTGCATGTAGGACCGCCCATCACCTTGAACGGCTGTGGTGGCTAATAGGATGGGAAATACGAACGGGGCGGCACGTTGCAGTCAACTATAGACACGTGTCTGGTTTTTTATATGGATGGTCGAATGTCTGTATTCAACTATAAAGGTGGGTTTAGACGAGAATACGCAACGAGTAAGAATAATAATTATTTATTGGCCTAAAACATGGGATAACATGTTAAGGTGCAACAATAGTATCTTTTGAACGTAAAAATTTAGTTAGTACTAGCGACCCGCCCCTGCTTCGTACGGTTTTTACCACAGTTTTTACAACTTGATAAAGGTTCTTAAAAATACGGGAATAGTGTCTCAGGTATTTTTAAAGTGTAATGCAGTTGTTTAGTACATCCACTTTTTGCCAGAAGGTTTGTTGTTTCTTACTTCGGTGTTAGCGACAGGCAACACCTGTGGTTTCAATTATATCTTAGTGGATTTTTTTGCAGATTGGTTTTCCGGATTAAGTATTTCCGTTGGCTCAACAGTTGATGCTTCAATGGTAGAGAATAACCAATAAGCTGTCTAAGTTTATTTTCATTATTAGCGTTGGAGCTAATAGGAAACGGATATCTGCAGTAGATGCAATGCTATTATAAGTTTTTGATCTGTTTTATTTTTATTTTTGTGTGCCTTAACCTGGGTCAAATAAATTTATTTTTTTTCGTTTCGAAACTATAAAACAAAATATTGTTCGATATACCTACATACATACGAGTAAATTCTGGTGTTAGTTACTTAGTTGCTTAGTTACCCTGCATTGTGTATTATAAACTGTTTTAAAGTTACGCGCAGTACCTACCCTTATTATTGACTATTGATAAAAAATTCCTTGTGATAATATATTTTTATTATAGATAATATATTCATTTGAATTTCAATCTTCTTTGATAAAACGCTGCAGCAGGTAGACATATTGGGATGATAATGTAGGATAAATTCAAGGAGGCCTCGATACGTACGTACTCAAAAGTAACGTATCTAATAGAAACTCAAATCTAACGAATAACACGTCAATAAGTAGCGACGTATACCGACGGCCTCTGTAATATTTCGGCTGTGATATTCTGATTACTCATTGGTCGTTTGGCTTACTTTTGAGATGAGAGATGCGTCGTGGACGCAATAATGTTACTGCGACCACCTCGATGATCATAGGTCTAACAGTAAATAGATTTTGGAAAACCACTTCTACATGTACCTTATGCAAACACTAATTATAGGCGTAATGCATACTTTCTGAGAGCCAGTTTTAAAGAGATTTGTTGTGAAGAAAGCATCGACCTTTTCTGCACCAAAGCAAACACACTAAGAAAGCTCTTAGCAAAGCCATTTTTTGTACAGGAGGCACCTGCTTGCACTTGAACTGTTTGTTGTCCAGATTGGCTTACAATTTGAACAAACGAGAGAAACCAACTTTGATTAATGTAACTTAGAATATGAAGGAGTAATATTTTTTGTATTTATCTGTGGAGGCTTGTAATTAGCAATTTAGTTATATATTACTGTTATTATAAAGTTATTAGTCTGTAAGCCTTCCGAAAATAAAGAAAATAAATAAAACCGCGCAATTTGTGAAAGACGATTTGAGACATTCAGACAAATATGGACTTCATTAATAATCATAAACACTTGAAGAGGATAAGTATACAGACAAGTAGGCTAAGAAATCATTGTTTAAATGCATCGAATTTTTGGTTGGATTGTGATGTAAATGTAAATGAGCAATCCGCTAATCTGCAAACTCAATTACTCTGCTAATGAGTATAAATAAGTATTAAAGTAATTTAATTGTATCATGAGGTCTTCACTGTAATCAGAAACACGACTATCTAGACTAATTGAACATAAACTTCTTAGATAGGTAGTACAAGTGTGCATAATTTAGAGAAAATGTTAATTATAAGAATAGAATAGAATAGAATAGAATATATTTTATTGTAAAACATGAGTATACATCATAACATGTGCAAGGTCTTATAATAATAGTACAATATTATTAAGTACAATATTATTTCTCTACGTTTTAGTGAAAATCTCAGTCACGCTTACAAATTAGTTCGGCCGTTCTAGAATAATCAAGTTGAGACAATGTGCGCATTTGGGGTGTAACTTGAGGAATATTTTAACTTAACTCGGAGAAAGGGATTCTGACTTTGAGCGGTATTGTAATCATAACAACACTTGCGAGACAAGTTCATTTTGTACAAACAATAGCTTTATCTACTACAACTAACTTGGTGTGTTCAAGTTGTACTTGACCTCTAGTAACAAGGACTAGACAAAACAAAATTCATACAAACATACTCAGATAACGTTGTTGAAAACAAACAGACTAACCTAACTAGGAATTACTGGAGTAAATGGGGTTCATTCTCACATACACAACCATCCAGACAAGGAACCAATATCAGTGGGGTCTTGATTCAAATCCTTAGTCTGCAGGACTCTAGAGTCGCTCATTCACTCTTTCCTCCTGCCCCTCGCACACTCTCTCTTGGCCTGGCCTGCGGTCTGCCAAGCTTGGCGGGATGTGTTCGCCGATGAATGGTACAGTCAGTATGTCCGGAATATTGTGAGATGAGCGTATGACTGTCGAGTAGTTGTACATTTTTCGTTATCGAACTTAACTTACGTGTCTTGCGTCTTTAACTAATGTAATTGGCTTTGGCCGTTTTATGTTAAAATAAATAATTTAATTCACTGCGCGAATCGTATCCACTACGAGCAAATAATATCAACTTACGTGAATTAGTAATTATCGTCGTACGTTCCTCTCACCCTGCCAGCCTGAACCTCTTCTTGGACTAAGCTTGGACCTCTTCTTACATTTTCAAAACCTCAAGTTAGGCACATCCTTAGCAAGGTATACAAGTAAAAATATATTTCTTTATTTTCCAACAACTAAGTAAGGATGAATTATTTATACTGAATACACTGGAAAAGTTTCCCGGAATATTTGAAAAATGGAAACAGAAATTCCTCTTTTCTATGAGATTTTTTTACGAACGTACGAAGTATTGTTTGGACAGGACGCCGACTGTCAGCCAGTCTGAAATAAATTTAACTAGATTATAATATACCAAATTCTGAATGTTCTATAATAGGAATAACACCCGTATGCTTTTACCAGGAGAGTGCTTTACAGTTCATGCGTGATTTTAGGTATTACCTAATTTTACGTATTCCAAATAGTTACCGGGATCGGTGTGGCCCAGTGGTAACGACGACGTACCAGTTGTAGGACGTGGGTTCGAACCCGGGCAGGCGCATTGCGCACTGCTGCTCTTAAAACGGTGAAGGAAAACATCTTGAGGAAACCGGAATGTCCTTGAACAACTTCGAAGACATGTGAAATCTACCAACTAGCACTGGGCCCGCGTGGTGGATTACGGCCCACACCCTCTCACGGAGAGGAGGCTTGGGTTCCAGTGGTGGGACTGGGAATGTTATAGACTTATTTAGCAAAATAGTTACCAAATGATTGCCTCATAATTAATTTTCGAGAGCTGATTAAATATGCGTACTGAGATAAGTTGGCATTTTCAATTACTCATTGAGATCATATGTTGTGGTGGAAGTTTGAGAGGGTAAATTGGTTACAGTGAAGATTGATCGACTCACGAGATTGGGTTATGATCAGATGTTGATCGTAGCATCTTCCTACTCCATTAATTAAGAAATCAAGTTAGTCTTGTTGTGTTGTTGTCACGTCTAATTTGTGGTCATAATCATCAATGGTTTGACAGCCTATTTGAATTACTACTTATAACATTAAACATTGTTTGTTTTGGTTGTGAAGATTGAGTTATAAAATAAAAGTTATTTCTTTGGACCGTTGTAATGAGTAAAGTTGTGTAAATCAAAGAAAATTTAAACTTATAATTATTTCACTAAATTTGTCTAGTAAGATATTCCTATAACGACAGTTCTAACCGCTTTTATACAACGACATTACGGTATATACCTATATCCTTAGGGATATAACTATATCACGGCTTTAACCACCTTACTGCGACATATACCTACTATTAGCTATCAACAACAAAAAAATACACTAATAAGAACCTACTAAAAATAATTCCGACCAACGAATAAATATACTAGAATCTGTGTTTTTATTATATACATAAATAAATAAAGATAAAAGAAAGATACCTTCCTCCTGTTCGATATTTTCATAATAACAACGGATTTATTGCAATAAGCGACACACTTACTGTTTGAAATGAATTAAAGTTTTATTTTATACTCGAGCTCTGAGATTTAAGCACTGAGCTCTGAGCGGGGTCAAGGACAGTCGGGAATCCGGGCTGCTGCTCATTTAAGGGCAGGTATATAAATCTACTTATTGGAAAAAATATTCCTTTGTATTTTGTTAAGGCTTGTGTTCCTGTTTGCTATCCCTCGCATACTTTAGAATACATGTCGGATAAGCTCAATTTTCCACGAATGAAACTCATTCATGGAAAATTGAGCTTATCCCACTTGTATTCTAAAGTATTCTTGCTATACCTACTGCTATAAAACTACGAGTCAACGTAAGTAACGTTGAAATAACAAAAAGGCTAACCAATGTTAATCCAAACGGGAACAATTAAAATACATTAATCTTTTATAGAGGAAAAAATCACGTCACATAGTGTAAAGGGAAATTCAAAAGGATTCCTGCGGCCTTTATCGGGGCTCGGTGAGAATTTATCGGGGCCATATTCCCTGTTTCTACCCCATGTTTATTTAATAATGTAGTAAGATTGTATACAATTGTATTGTTATTTTTCGCTGTGTTCCACGTCCATATGACTTTGTTACTGAAAACTTTATGGTTACGGCCTTTGTAACAACAACAAAAAATCTGTTAAAATATTTGTTGAAATTTATTGTGTTTACATCTATGTATATATGTATAGGTACGTATAATAAAATAGAAACGAAGTCAATACTGTAAATTGAATATATTTGAAACAAAAAAATTGAATTTTTAGAATTTTTGTCCGTTTGTCTGGATGTATGTTCCGGAAGGGCGTAAAACCGATGAACGGATTTTGATGAAATTTGGCACACAGATAGTTTATAACCTGTATTAACATATAGTATACTTTCAATCCCGGCAGTACGTTCCGGTAGAATATATTCCAAAAACCACGCGAGCGAAGCTGTGGGCAAAAGCTAGTTTATAATAAACTGCATAAAACTCGGTTCTTTTTTTTACAAGACGATATTCAGGTCATTGTGTGAAAATAAAAATAAGTTTTTATAATTGGCGAATTTATTTTCATGCTTGATCAGTAAAAGCTTTTAAATACCTTTGTGCGTAACTTTTTCCAACGCTCGGCAGTCTCAGTAGATACTAAACCATTTTTAAATAAAATTATTTTCAGCTTTTTTCCGCTCGCGTAGGGTTTTGGGATGCGCTAATAGAAATGCGCCCCCAAACCGCGTGGTCCAGTCAAATTCTACAAATCTAAGAACTTATTCTTCCCCGAATTCAGCGCAACACACGACGGATGGCATGACGAGTGTACCAAAAAAACTTCAGTCGACGAATACGAGAAATCTTTGAGATTCTTATCCCTTATTGTTTTTACCTTGAAAAAATGTGGATCTATTCTTACTTCTTATTATGATTGTTTTCAATGCTCTCAAAATCAGTGTCGCTGACGCTGTAAACAACGCAAATTGAAGAATAAGTATTTGTTAGTACTGTAGGGCAATAAAGTATACTTTTACCGTCTCTAACAGTTTCATAATTTCCAAGTAATTTGTCAGCCATTTAGTTAATTCCGTGGTTACATGTTCAGCGATTCAATTTGTTCCGACATAATGAATAGTTACGTGAAAGCTGTCAGTCTGCTATTATTCTAATCACAAAGTAAGGGCTACGACTCTTGTATTTTTATTTTATACAACATAAACTCATGTACAAGTTCGATATTAAAACTTCCCGCTATCCCATAAATTACCAAGCTGTTATTTCAACACGGAGTGTAATAATACCTCTAGTAAAAACAAAAGTAATAAAGACTGACCAATTGAAACGAAGTGCAATGATATGTTGATCTTTAATCGAGCTTAAAAATCTGTAACCCGTCATAATGAAGCTATTTAGATTCAGTTATTATTGGCAAAGTTTGAAATAACGCAATATTATTAATATACAGCCCTATTTATAACGAACAATACGCGCTGTGTTTCTATCTAATAAACAGAATATATTCTATGCCTCGGGAGAGATATTTGTTTTCATAGCGTAGTCAAACGAATAAATCTTCAGTGTGTTTGGAAGAAACATAATTTAAAACTTTGTTATGCTTTAAGTGATCTCCGTCTCGTAGATACATAGTATACAAGTCACGGTGAACTGTTTGATGTAATTGTGAAAGCCGTAGTTTGGTTTCAGTTCGACAGTTTTGGTTGCAGTTACGATTTTAAAATATATTTTTCGGAGGGTTATAAAATATATATCGGACGAAATCATGAACATGTGCCTGCACATGTTCACGTAGCCAATTAGTGTATTTTTAAGTTATTGTTATTTGTTATTTTCTAACGTAGGATAAGGTCATACTAACTCTATATGGATCCACTGGTCTGAAATAAAAAGTTTGAATTTGAAATCTACCTGTTTCATTTTATATTCATGGGATTTTATAATGTTGTTAATTAAAGTGCTTAAAAATGTATATTAATTAATTTTATAGTCGATTTACTGGTCAAAGGTCAAAAAGGGTAGGTACTTAAATGACGAAAGAAATATTTTATGACGCAAATGTAGGATAATTTTCTTTACCATAAATATTTGACACAGAGCGTGTTCGTAAATATTAAGACAGTAAATATCTTACCTTAGCTGATAGCTGTGAATTTACGGCCGTGGGTATAGGTACCTTATATGAAAAATATACGACCTTGAACCTTGCAGTACAATGTGATTTAGACCCACATCTACTTACAATTTTCTTTGATTACAACTCTTACTAAGGTTCCATGCGACGCATTATTTTTATGTTTTTACACTCAGAGATCCTGCGGCCGATTTGTCTGATATTTTAATTGAAAAAGGCTGCTCTCGTCCCTTATAAGTTTACTCGTAATCTGGTGAAGAATTTTGAAGATCAAAAATAGAACCACGCAATCTTTTATTTTGTGTATTTTCAAACAAACGGTAAATTAGTCAACTTAAAAAACCGCTCTTGAAAAAATACAATGAAGTTATATTTAAAACAGTTTGGAAATTGGTGCAGAGAGTAAAAGCCGAACCAAAAATTTCCACACACTTTATTATTAAAATTCTATATGACTACGTTTGTACTAATCCTGGCACTGTCAGTACCGGTACCGGCTTCCACGGCAACTATCATAGCTGAAAGCCACTAGTTGCATTAACGTGTTTGTTTTCAACCATAAATGTATTATAATTTGTCTTCCTCCTCCTTACATGTAAAAAGATTTAGGTTATCGTATGTATACTTGTGTAGGTATTTCCTTTTGAATCGTTGTATTGTGGGTTTCAAGCCGCCCTATGGATGGGCGGGACCTCGCGTCCACTGTTTTTGCTCGTTTTCTGAAGATCTTCTTTATGGAGTCGCGTAAACAAAGGATTAGCAGAGTTGTGCGAATGTGTGGCTGACTGAACCTTAATTAAAAGGTTCTCTCTTATAAGACCTCTTAAAGGTTCTTTATCAAATAGATAAGCTCAACTTTATGTAGGACTACTTATGTATTGTAACCCGAATATTTTTTGTCGAAACCAGACGGTATGTACTCATTGTACTCATTCTATGGAGAGTTGTATTGTATTCGTAAATGAAACGCACCTGCGACACCGGTTCTATCAGATTAAAGGAACGATTTATTTGAAATGCTACCTACGCTAAATCTGTGGCTTTTGTTCAGTACCATTAGGAGAAACAATTGTAACAGATCTTATATTTACTAGGCGATACCAATTTTTTCTTAATTTGGTTTGATTAGTAGGAAAGTGTTATAAATATTTTAACGACCTGAAGGCAAATTCTAGTAATTAAAAATGTTCAAAATCTAGTCGTAATCTCATCTCAGCGACAATCAATGTCAAAAGCTTGTCAAAAATGTAAGGAAATTAGAGGTATTTTTGACAGATTGAGACTGAGATCAGCATGTGAACGTTTTTAAAATTACGAGTAACCCAGCGTTTGGTCAGAATCCATGTATTAGACAACCCCTGTCTTCGCGCCATTCTCGCAATCCGCCAACGACTTAACTTTTACAGGTTTGATACAAATGTTTTTGACATGTTTGAGTTTTGCGTGTGCAAAGCAGCGTATTTGGGATTTTTATAAGAAGAGTAGGCCACGCATTTGCTATCTAAAGTTGCAGATTTTAATGGGCTGCCAAGATTACTTAGCACCAGGTGTGTTTAACCTTGGGCCACTTGACTGTAATTGTAACAAATTACATTTTTTTGTATTGGGCAGTGGTTTAAATTTACATTATTAGATTTCGTCGTATATCATATCATAAACTTGGAAGCTATTGTCTGTCGAAAAATACTTAGAAAATATATAGGTTTAAATTACGTTTTATCTACTTGGATCAAAGCTTTAATCAATATCTACTATCCGTACTACCATACTAATATTATAAAAACGAAAGTAAATCTGTATGACTGCCGGGTCTGTCTGTCTGTTCGTTTTACCGTAAGGCGTGAAAAGGCTAAACTAATTTGAATAGGCACTCGGATATACCATGACCTGGGTTAGGACATCGGATTATCTTTATCCCGGTAGTAGGTACATTTCGGTGGTATAATTTCCAACACCCTACGGGTGAAGCTCAGGCTTGTAATACAGGCTGGCAGGGAGACATCGACGAGCAACCCGTTACTATGGATTCAGTACGTGATTCTGGACCTCACCTGAGTTGAAATACAAAATTCAATTACTTAAAAAAAATCATTGAGTAGGAGACCATATTAAAGAATGCATAGTTTTACGTAAAGTGATTGCACACCTTAATTTAATAATGGCGTAACTTTGATGTTTGGTTTCATAAGGGCTTTTGAGTTAAGCTACCTACATAGGTAACTAGGTCTTATTAGTAAGAAGGGTCCATAATTCAGACAATTAGTAAAATAATAAATGGGTATGTTTTGCGATAGTATGGCGATTATTCTCTTGAATAATTTTCGTTGAATTAGGTCAGTTGAATTCACACAAATATCACAGTAGGTGGCGTAAACAAATGATTGAAGTGATGGTTTTTTTAGTGGAGACAGGTCCTGTCAGTTTGTTAAAAACTCTATTAACACGAACTACCAGCAAATTTTGTATCTATGTAGGTACGTATTGAATTCATTTTGAAATTGGAAATAGGAAAAAAAGTTTTCACACTGACACTGACAGCTGAAACGAAATTTTTCCCGAGCGTTTTACTGAATAACACTCGCTGGACAGAATTTAAATGAAAACATGCTTCATTTGACAGCCCACAAGATATTTAATATTGGCCTGTCGGAATATTAAAGTCAATGAGAACGACAATATGACACCAACCACGCAACCGTGCTGCGGATTCGGTACCGCCCAACATTTAGTTGAACGTTGCTTAAGGCTAGGAATTTGTTTAATTTATAGGGAGTTTCCGACGGGTTCAGGTCTGGTAATGAAGGGTTTTCAAGCAACTGAGTGATAGTCCCGCCAAGTATAGACTAGGTTTTATCATGCGCTTTTTATCATGCCTTCATTTTTATAGATTATGTAAAACCCAGTTCTTTACATATGGTTGTCACTTACTACTGAGATAGTTTACTGACGTCATTAGGTATCTTACGTGAGACTTGAAATCAATCTCTCAGTCAAAGTCAAAGCATATATTTCAAATAGGCGCATAAAAGGCACTTTTGAATGTCAACATTTACAATAAAATATAATTGATTCTAGTTGCCCCTTCCAAAAGGAAGTTAGGTAAAAAAAGTTTTGTTTTACAATATTTTGTATACATTCATTATATGTGAAGACAATGCACCTAGAATAAAATTACTGTACCATAAAAAAGAATGAACTTTCAGTCGCGGATATCTTCTATAGCTGTCAGTCGTTTACGAAACCAAAGTTTTGATGAGAAATATCTATATTGGCGCGTTTTGAGGGAAGACCGTCGTGTACCGTGACGGTAAACGACATGACGCTCTCTTATCATGTCTGTCTCTCTCTTAGCAGCCGCTCTTTTTGATGTTTCACATAGCTACCGGGCGTCCCGTGAAAACCACCTTTTTATCAATTAATTTATTTTGAATTGATTCAAGATTGCTCTAAATTACAAATATTTAAAGACCTACTTAAAGTGTCATTTAGTAGGTATATGTTTCGCATAAACTATCCCCTACTGAGGAAGAAAGAAAAAAGATTACTAAATCTCTTTCAGGTTCTAATTTAGTTCTACGTTCGGTACAAAAGTTTGTAAAGCCGCTTGTTCTTAAACATCTCGTTTATTTTCTTTGAGCTGACCAGACGCATCTTAAAGTTTAACGTTAACGTCGCCAGCTTTAAGCTTTTAATCGTACTCTAGATAACTAAAGGGGTTTTACTTCTAGGACCATGTTTGTAATATTTTGCTTGACGGCGACATCGATATCATTGAGAATGTGCATTTAGAAATCTTTAATACAAACTGTTTAAATTACATATTTACATACATATTTTCTGCTTTTTTAAGTAGTATTACGAAAAATAAAATGGTTTTGTTGTTTAGACTCAAATCTTTTGTGGTTATTTTAAACCAAATATGTTGTTTTTGTACGCTATTAATGGCAAAACATGCAGATCTAACCATTATTATAAGACCTTGCACATGTTATGATGTATACTCATGTTTTACAATAAAAAATATATTCTATTCTATATTTTTAAGACCATATTGGTTGGTACAACTCGATGCCCACAATATTTTGATAACTGATAGTCTATCATAATCATTTCAGTCGAGTCCTTTATTCATGTTAACTATTCCTAACTCCTGAACCGTGAAATTTTAGGCGTTGGTGCATCATTCACGAGCAAAAAATTGTGTCAGTTGGATATTTTTATCGGTCTGGAATGCTAAAACTGGCTGGCGGTGACCGCTGCAAGCAGGCAACTAGCAAGGGCCGAACCGAAGATACGAATATTTTCACATTTGCTCGACAAATTACACTTTTTTTGCGACCTATCCCCGACGGAGCCATTGTGGTCAGAAGAGCCGTTCCGTCGCTCGTAACATCACTCCCTCGTTAGGACCTTCTGTATAATTACAGGGAAATAAGAAATTAATTTGTCGCTTTTTACAATTTCCTGACTTTTATAGAATCGTTCACATTTTGTGAAACATAGAATGGTAAACTTGGCTCAAGAGCTTTAATTATTTATTAAATACTGATGTTAAGATTCAGATTTTTGTGGCAAAACAATTTAACTTTAGAGCGAGTTTTCTGCATAAAGACAGATTTATTTTTACACTGTTTTAATAGCTGTCATTTAGGTGCGTAATTTAACGGTCCTGTGAACAAAAGATGAGAAGACTGAAAGTAAAAAGTCTCTTTTATCTGTTTGATGACATGATTACGTCACTTGAGCAGGGTTTGTGGTATCGCGGATTTACTGAAAGTATTGCGTCGGTAAGACAAAGATAATATTTTGTTTGTTATTTTTGTTACGATGAAAATATTACATTGGATATCCTTATACTTTCCGCTTGATATTCATGATCTCCGTTGTCATGTCGATTTATGTATGTATGGCATTAAAGAGACAGATTTGTAGATACATTTATATAAACATGTACAGACGCCAGTAGGTCAAGCTACCCGAAACTGTCAAATTTTCCCAATCAACCTTGAACCGATAACGCGCGTTATATAAGCGATAAAGTTGAAAATCTATTAAAGAAATTTGACAGATGTGCTGGCGTCAGTACATAATAATTCAATCAACTCAGCCTATCGCAGTCCACTTCTGGACATAGGCCTCTCCCAGGCTGCGCCACAACACCCTGTCCTCCGCCTTCCGCATCCAGTCCGTCCCAGCAACCTACTTTAGGTCATCCGTCCATCTAGCTGTGGGGCGTCCCACACTACGCTTGCCGATACTCCACCGGCCATCGGTCCTTCGACAAACATGGCCAGCCCACTGCCACTTCAGTTTGCTTACTCTGCGCGCTATGTAGGTAACTCCGGTTCTTTTCCGGATAATTTAATTCCTGATTTACATAATAATTATATAAAGGTAAGATTTATACGGTCGCCATACTAGCTACGAAAGCTACGAGTATATACGGTTTGACATCAGAATCGGAGGGAGAATGGAGTTCATAAAAAGTTAGCTGTTTTGAAAAGGAATAATAGGAATTTAACCTGAGATTTTATAGGTATTCCTTACATAATTAATGGCTTCGTTTCGTTGATGGCACCAGAAATTACTTAGTACCATTGAATCCAACGGTGCGCACTATACTTTAGTATATTAATCTCGAAATGGGTTACAAATGAATAGCTATAGCAATAACAATATACAAATGCGATGAAGTATTTAACAGCAGCATTTAGATTTTAGATAATAATGTCTGACACAATACCCTTTGCGGCAGACACAAATCGCCATTCTCAAAGGAACACTTTAGAAATGGCGTACAAGAACATTATTCAGTGGCATAGCTATCGGAGGGCTAGGCGGTGCCGTGCACCCGGGCCCCAGGCTCAGGGGGCCCCTCGGCCTCTGACCAGCAAACCTCGAACAGACCTAGCAAAAAATTTCTTCCACCTTCAGAACATAAATATAATTAATTATTTCTGTTGTGTTGTGTGAATTCTTGTGTTTAGCTACTTCAACCAATCGGCTGTTATGCGACCGATTTATGAATACTAGCTTACTCTACCGAAATATTAGTAATGAATTGCACTCCTTTTTTTGACAAAAAAAGTTAGGTTCCTGGAGGTGGCCCTCAACAAATCGGAGGCCATGGTTTGCCCCCGGCGGCCGTGCCACCTGGATCGGACATCGTGATCGGGGAGGCTTGAATCGCTGTCAAGTCTACCATGAAGTATCTGGGATTTGTGCTCGACAGCCGGTGGGATTTCGACCCCCACTTCCGGCGGCTAGCGCCCAAGTTGTTGGGCGTGGCTGGGCGCTATCATTTATTTTAAATGTCAAAGCATCATGCTGAGATAGGAGCCTTTTGGCCTCGTATAGGACTTTCTGTTTCATTTTATTTTTTATTACTTTTTTTTTTATAAATACTTGTTCTATTTTTTTATTTTTAACTATGTTTAGTTTAGTTTATAATCCTGTACGAGTCGCAATAAATACTTTTTCTTTTCTTTTCTTTCTTTTCTTTTCTTTTATCAACGCTGCTTACCAATCTGGGGAGCCCGAGCGCCGCCTGTAGGCGGCTCTACCCGGTCTAGGCAACTGACTTGACGGTCGGTAGCATCGCAGTTTTGCGAATGCCGCAGAGAGCAAACGCCGTCAGAGTCATCAGAGGGTATCGCACGATCTCCTATGAGGCGGCTTGTGTACTGGCCGGATCCCCGCCTTGGGACCTCGAAGCGAAAGTACTCGCGTCGTTGTATCGGTGGCGCGAGGAACCGATACAGCGACACATGGAGCTACGTCGGTTTCAGCTTCGCGGGGTCCTGGTGACTGAATGGCGGGACAGGCTTCACGCCCTATCCGGCCTCGTCCATCGAGGCGGTTCGGCCGGTACTCGAGCGTTGGCTCGGGAGGAGGCACGGCTCCCTGTCGTTTCGGGTGACGTAGGCGCTCTCGGGGCATAGTTCCTTCGGGAAGTACCTGTGTCGTATAAATAGGGAGAAAAATAAGTGTTTTAATACAATAAGTACAGATATCTCTATGTTTTGCCGTTAACGGCGTACAAATATCAGTAGAAATAGGCATACGAAATCACAATTAAATGTTTGTTAAAAAATAAATGCTAAGCTAATAGAGCTAAACTATAATATCTAATATCCTAAAACAAAGTTAACAATATTGCAAATAAAATTTGTTTATAACGTTTAAATTGTTAGACTTTGTAGAACTTCAGCTAAGTTTAACAGAATTCTCAAGAAGAGTCTTGCTCGACTCAATTCGTTGTAATGTTACCTAACATTTCTGCGCATTTTTTGTACGTTGCTAGCCAGCTATTACGTCATAAATCAACACTAACCCTCCTGAAAGGTTTTCTGATTTCTTCAGACTTTGTTGAGCTTCATCTACGTTTACTTAGAATTATTTGAAATTAATAAACTGAAGGGTTGGAGTGTTGCGCAACACTTCTCTAAACTTATTTTATTTACCATTTATGTACACACATATACATATAAACGGTCAAGAAAAACATAACAGAAAAATTAGGTACAGAGGTGATGCTTATTTCACAAGAAATCACTTCCAGCACACCCGAGACAGGACAATAGATACAGAGATGTAGACAGAGTGTGAAATAGTAAAGGAGACAAAAAAATAATATATACAATCAAAAACAATTCACTTAAAATACAAAACAAAAATTACGAGAATATACTAACATACATACAAAGAAACATACATATATACTTCTAAAATAAATATCACTAGAATGATAATAATTATACCATACTCAAAATAATAAATACATACAAAACTATTGTGGCGGACAACCGGGGTATATTCAGTACCTTGCGGTCGTACCTGGGACAGTCTCCCACGTTTTGACGTATGTTTCCCTTCACTGAGTCGAGTGACTCTGCTGGTGGCACACGTCCCACGCACCCCTGAATGCGTAGCCGTTTTTATGGGTATACCGGCTCGGAAGGCTTTGCAGAGATAGGCAGTGAAATAAAAACAACCAATTTTCTTACTTATGTTGCTTGTAGATTTCGGCTTCTTTTGTAGGTATTCTACTACTTTTGGAGCCGTGTATTTTGAACCCTTTTTCATGCTACTTTTTTCTTAAGCCGAAATCTGTCAAGCCCCTTATTTTATTTATTTTTATAAAATTTCCTTACAATTTTCACTATGTTATGTTCCTTATATAACCATCTACTTAATTAAACCTTACTATATAACTTAACTATGTACAATAAAAAGTTTCTAGAACAAAAACTGTCAAAAAAGTGAGTCGACACATTTTCACTATACAAAATCCCTTGTAATTTCTAAACTAATGATCCGATTTTCATAATTCAAACGGAAATATTCGTTTTATATCTAGACCTATCCTTTAAAACAAAAATTATCAAAATCTAACCATAAACAAAAAAGTGAGTTTTCAAGTTACGTAAATATGCTTGAACAAAATTACACTTGTAAGAATCCTTTCGAAAACAGTCTCATTTGTTTGGAATACAAAACTAATAACAAATCGTAGCTAAATACTAATTAGAAATATAAGAAAAAACACGAAATAAATCTCTTTAAAAGTTTCTAACTAGATTAAAATTTCTACTTTACTTTTTGTGCGTAGCGGTAACGTCACTACTTGCGCCCTGGTGCTCAGATACGGTCTTGTCGCCGACAACTATGATGCAGTGGACAGAAAGTGTTTTTTTACTCTTCTTTTAAAAACTGCAACAGTTTGGCAGTCCCTAATGTCAGGCGGCGGTGAATTCCACAACCGCACCGCGTACATTGTGAAGGAGTAGGAGTAGAAGTCGGTGGAGTGGGGAGGGGACTTGAGAAGGTTTTTAAGATGCGACTTGCAAGGTGCATCTGAAAGACGGGCGTAGGAAAAACGCTCCCACAGATAAGATGGTGTTTTAGGATTGTGAAGGAGATTGAATAACAGACACAAAATCTGCGAGTTCCTGCGAAGTCGAATGGGGAGCTACTTGAGTATCTTGCGAAAGTTGGAGACGTGATCATACTTTTTAAGGTTAGAAACAAAACGAATACAAATATTTTGCAAACGCTCAAGTTTATTTAAAAGCTCCACGGTGGCATCCAAATAACAGGCATCGGCGTAATCAATAATGGGCTGAATGAGGGTTTGAGCAAGAGAGATTTTGGTATTCAAGGGCAAGAAGCCCTGATGACATTTCAAGGAATGGAACGTATAGGGTATTAGTTGCAAGCTTTAAATGTCTGAAGGAATCAAGAACGACGGATCAAGAAAGATGGCCGGGGGGTTCTGGAGTGGCGACTGCCTACCGGAAGACGTAGCGTTGGAAGACCTCCCACACCGGACCGGGTGGACCGGCCTTGTGAAGGCCGCAGGAATCCGCTGGATGCGGGAAACAGAAGCGGTCGAAGTGGAGGTGCCTGTGGGAGGCCTATGTCCAACAGTGGACGTCTGTCGGCTGAAATAATGAAAATGATGATACTTTGTTAGTTAAAAAAAAATCAGCCTATAACGTTCCCATGGCTGGGACACAGACCTACACTTTATTAGGTATCACCAAATAACAAAAGTCAGTAAAAATAGCAAATCAGTATCAGTTTGTGGAAAAGAAAGAATTTGCCAAGTCCAGATTGGTGAGTTTTTGGATCAGTTTTAGAAATAAAGGAGTAAGGGAATCCATCCCACTCCTAGTGCGGAATCGTTGGATTTTATAAAATGTGTAAGATAACGATGTATAAGATAGTTATTTTTATTTAGCCTACACTGAGCTAATGCCTCCCCCAAATGCTTCCAAGCATCCTTTTCTAGCGCTACTTCGATCCAACCCTTGCGGTACGCGTCTAGGTCGTCTCGCCACCTCTTCCTGCGCCTGCCTCAGCGGCGCTGTCCATCCTCATATAAATACACTGAAGACCCTTCCGTGGCTCGGAAAGCACGTTAAGCCTTTGATCCCGGCTGTCATTCGTAGATATTTGACAGTCGTTACGGGTCCTCAGAAGCCCGAAAGTCTGACAAGCAGTCTTACCAAGGGGTGTCGTATAACCCAATAAGTGGGTTGTGGAGGTCAGATAGGCAGTCGCTTCATGTAAAAAATACTGGTATTCAGCTACATCTGGTAAGACTGGAATCCGACCCCAACATAGTTGGGAAAAAGCTAGGCAGATGATGATACACTGAAAATGTAAATTATACAATAAATCAAATTAAACCGGTGTTGTTACCTATATAAATGAATTGTTTAAGAACATTTTTTCTTTAAATATATTAAGTACCTATTTTTAGGGATAATATAACAGTGATATATTAATGAAATAAATAAAACCCAATTTTTGTGAGATGACAACAAATTATTTATTCAACATAACGTTCTCACATTACAGTTTGGGCAAGAAGGGACGTTTAGTGCAAATTTATCTATTACTTAAATCTTCCACGTTATGCTTACCTTTATTATTCTCTTCAGACATTTCAATGATTTCGATATGAAGGATATTATATTCCCTAAGTTATTAAAATCTCACCATCACAAGCACAACATTTTAAAACACTCATAAAGTTATTCGGCTAATAAATACACCACAAATTCTTTATCTTACCCTACTAAATGTGTGTGGACACTATACATTCCTAATTTTGTTCCGAATACATTGCTCCACGAGACATTCTTGCCTTGAAATTAAAAGTCTTTGAAGTCTAAAATGAGGATTTGATAGATACAAACTTCTATGAAAGAATACTTGTTCTGAATGCTAGGAAGTTTCCTATGCTCAACTACGGGCGAGCGTTGGTTGACAAAACAAGTAAGTTAATGTTATTGGACCAAACGTATGGATTAAATGGCCTTAAACGTTCGTCACTTCCAGCCGTCAATTTCAGCATTGAACACGTTTTACAGTCAGTTTCTTTATCAAAAGTGGGGGCCAAAACACATACGATACGAAGTCGCATCGTGGTATATTTATTTCTTGCGCGAAAAAGGTCGTTCTTTTAGTTCTTCAGCTCCCAAGTCGAGCCAGAGAAAGGCAGATCGTTAGCTCACTTTGCTGCTGCTCCTTCATGCGTTCTTTTGTTAGTCAAAGGTATTTAGCTAAAGTAGGTATTAAGCTAACGATGAGTGAGTGCTAATAGTAACGTGACTGCGAGAGAATGCGTCTTAACACGTCAATATTGTGCGTTTTTATCCTACAAAGAGATATCTAATAATGTGCCATGGGAGACATCTTCGACTGGCGAACAGTCATCACATGACAGCCAGCACAAACACAAGCTTCTTTTGTAAATTGTATATTTACCATCTTTACTTTTAAAAGCTTTTTTAAGGCAGGCTCTCACCAGGCACACGATGCGATTTCATAGTTTTCCTTTGAGCATAATTTGGAGATTGGCTAAAATTCCGTAATATAATAAAATATATATACTAAAATGAAATCGTTGCAAAATGTCCCCTGCATTCAAAATCAGAGGCCGACGTTATGAAATTTATATCTGCAGCTGCAATAATGCAGCTTAGATCAAAAGCGCCGCCTATTTCCGTTAGCCCCGTTCTGCTCTGAGATAGCACTTCCGTAGACAGGCTGTACAGTGCGTAGTGGTAGGGTACGGAACAATCTCCATTTTGCCTGTTAATCAAAAGCTATATCTATGAATGATTTCCGCACGTAAATGGATAAAAGAATGTGTGTCCTACATGATCCAATTACAGGGTATTCCTATACACAATGCTTCACGGCTCGATTGCCGAAGACTGTCACTGACGTTCAGTTACCGGCGAACTATAACCCAATTACACAGTCGGTTATAAAAGATTTCAATTAATTTTCACCTTTGTTGGAGAATCAGAATCGAGAAGAATGAAGTTTAAATCTAGTTCAATCTGGGCTTAATTATATCGCAACGGTTCATAAGTAGGCATAAAAAGTGCTCCGTTCTTTCTTATTTTAAACTTAGAGGGTCCATTGTGTTGGAATTCTTTGTTTGAAAAAATGGTTCGTGCACTATCTACGAGCATCAACTGCACCATTAGTTCCTTCGTCTAACTTTCTGCTTCCTCTGTAACAATGTTATACAAAGTGTGCTTTATTGGTCAAATAGGTCACTCCATTGAACCAGTGTAAGTTCAGTATAGCTTATGAATTGCTGAGCTGGGCCCGCAACTTACGGTTTAAGACATTTATTTCTCAAAAAGAATACAATTCACTTAATATGAGAAATACAAGGTAATCTTAAAACTAAATATAAGAATTACTTATGGTGAATGTACGTTAGAATTACTTGGCTCACGAATGTACCTAATTAGAAAAGCGAACTAGTCTTTTCAGTATACTGTAAGTTATGAAAATATGTAACTATTGTACTGTTCATTTCCTCTCAAATACAGAGACTTGCATCCATTTTTTTTTAGTTGCACTATTAATTTAATGATTGCAGATTTCTGTAAATTTGTATTTAATTTATAACGCGATTGGGTGCGGACGCGCAGCGCGCGTGTGTGCTAACTGGATGCGGGCAGCGTTCTTCTGCCTTCAGTGTTATTTTTACTGTGACGCGGGTCGCACGCATGGAGTACGCATATAATCACAAACAAAAATGAAAATTGATACAGAAAAAGTTATTTTTGAAGTGCTCTTTCGCCCTCTGCTGTGGGACAAGCAGAACGAACTTTACCAACTTTTCCTGCGTGTGGCCAGGAGCGCGTAATCACCCGCACGCGGACAGGATCCGCACGCGGGCGATAATACGCATGACAGGAAAAGCGCCCTAACAAACATCAATAAATTATTCACATTTAAGTAACATACGAGCCTTGTATTCACATGTCGATCGAGCTCATTTTGGCAGTTTGTTGATTTGCGCGTATTGCATGGTTATTTATTCGCGTTTTTGAGACATATTACCTGAGGGTTTCACCTACTTTGTTAAGGACAAAGGTAGAATATTTCCACGGTAAATGGCAATATTTACTCTTCAGTTAGCAGCAAGAGATATTTACTATTGAAAAATCAGCCGTTAATCATTTAGTGTTGACAAAAAATATTTTTGTTCGTATGTATGTCGCTTCATGTGGACAGGATCTAAGCGGTCATTGGCATCGTAGCAACCTCTACTAACGCGCTACGTGCTACGGTGTCAGTGGCCGTACGTCAACTTGTAGCATTTTAGCGTAGCGTGAGTCATTTACTACAGCGGTATTTCGTGGCTTTGCGAATTCTTGCGGAATTTAATTTATGATCTTTTTTTTTGTTGCTTCATTTCACAACTGTCTTACATTGATTTTTCTTTTGCTGTGCTATGGACCTTACAATATTTACATTGTACACAGCTGTTTTTTTTACTAAGTTCCTAAATGTGTTATTGATATTGATGTTATGTTAGGTACTCATTGTCATTCAACAGGATGTTTCTGAGACAGCTCTTTGAGCCGGGACCAAACCTGTCCCAAATGTAATCTGACGTTAATCCAAATTGATCATTAAAGTATTATGCCATAGTGAGATGGAGCAGAGAACAGGTGTCGACATTTGGGACGCCATATAAAAATATAACGATAAGATACTTTATGTCGGGGTTGTTCATTTAATATTACTCAATCGAATATACCTGTCGTAAAATGTGTCCTTCTGGATGCCTACCATACGCTCGCTAAAATGTTTGTCTTTTGGGACTTGGCGAAAAATAATTCACATTGACGATATGAGATTGGCCAAAAATACTCGGTGGATTGTTTTACTAATATTTGCACTCAATGTACACATAACATCACGCTAGTTTTCCCCAAAGGGTTAGGCGGAGGTGACACATGTACACCCATGGTTCGCCAGTTATGTTTAGGTTCCATCACAGGGCGCAAATCTAGCCAGATTTCGGGCTGCTGCTGAGAAATTTTACTTTTGCTTGCACTTAACTATTGTCGAAAGATGTTATTTACAAGAGTTTAGGGAATTGTTTCAGGGAATGAAAAATCAAGCAATTTAAAACCTAATAAACTCACACTATTGATTCGATATCACAGTGCGTTTTATTGGATTCAATTTGTTTCAGATAATTAACTAAATAAACCGAAAAATTTCCAAATTATAAAAATACTTGCTGTTTCGCTCAAACTCATATTAGAACCTAGCAATATAATCAGCCACAAAAGACGATAAACTGTTAGTCAATCAACCTGCTTCGCCTTTTCCCAACTATGGTGGTGTCGGCTTTCAGTCTTACTGGATGCAGCTGGATATCAGTATTTTAAATGGAGTGACGCATGGTAGTTTAAAAAAAATGCTGGTTATTGAATATGTTTTTTTTCTATATATTAAATAGTTTAACCAAAAAAAACTACAAAGTGGAAAATAACTTTAATTTCGGAAGTTGGTAATATTTCGTTTTGTATTATCATTTTTCGCCACCGACTTCCGAAATTGAAGTAATTTTTCACTTTGTAAGTAGTTTTTTTTTTTGGAAGTCGGTTTTTATTTGTAAAAACGTTTTTTATTTTTCCCTTTAGTTATGGTACCTCCCCACACAAATTCGTATACCATTACTTGCTATGTAAATATTAGTGACAAGAAATAACATTATAATATTTCAACATGAACTAAGTGAAAATACGTTATTGAAGGTAACTCAAAAACTACCTTAGCAAAGTTAAAGCAATTTACATGGAATAACCGCGCAAGATTCATTAAAAAAATACTTTTTTTTATATCGGTATAAATTGACGAAAATATCGATGAACATTTATATTAAAAAATATATATATAATAGAATGCGTAAGGCATTAAGATCAGCTCGGTACCTTTTTGTGCGAAAAGTTTAAATAAATAAATATATACATGTATTCAAACTAATTGAGAACCTCAACCTTTTCTAAGAAGCCGGTTAAAAATATATAATTATGTTCAAATTTTATATATTTAAATATATTTAGGTACCTAATTACGAAAAAAGAGAGCGCGGTCCTGAATAACAATTGTATTTGCGTTGAAAGAGCTCAGGACCGTTAAGGCCTCTTGAATAAAGGTTTAAGGAACAAGGAAGTTTGGAGTTACCTGCACCTTGTTGTTTCATCTGAGGCTTGCTTTGATTTCAGGTAAATACATTATTTATAGCAACAATGAAGCTTTTACAGGTAGCACATCTAGAACTTGATCTCTGCAGGGCTTTGTAACATGTCGAATAACAATTAAATAGAAAGTGCGCCCCCCGGCCTACTCCTTGATATGCAATGGTCGCTGTAGCACCATGAAACATGAGGCTATAGGGGCTACGAATCTTCGGGTTCATTCGATTAATCGAATCTGGTCAAACCACGCTAGGGTTGGTGCATTTCATTAATTAATTCTAGTTTAAATCAGTTGTAATTGCTCGAACTCATAATATTATTGAAAAGAGCTACATAATTCTATTCACCAAGGTACCTACTGCTTTCAAATTACTAAATCTTATTATTAAATGTAAGAAGAAATATATTTTTTTGTAATTAAAAAAAAATTGTTTACCTAGCGTATTTGAGTAAACACAGCGTTATTTAAAAGTAACATTCATATAATTATTTACATTGTTGATTGCGAGACGAGGCTCGATATTACAATCTGAAAATAATAATACCGGCCTCTGATACAACATAAAGTGTAGTAAAAATACATAGAATACAGTATCTATTCATACATAGGTTATTAAACCTATTAGCATGCAAAACTGATTAAAACGCCCCTGTTTTGTGCATGAATAGATCTTTGGTATGGTGATTTTAATCAGATCAGTGAGGGTGATGCAAATTTTGACTCTAATAGCCACTAATAGCCATGTGATTGTGTAAGCATCAATGTAAATACAAAATACTATCGCTCCTAATTCCGAATCCTGTTCCGTTCAGAGTTCTTGGTACAGACCAAACACATGTCCGTTTTAGCAATATGCAAATAAGGTTTTTTTTTTTTTTTTGGGATGGGAAATCATCAAATGACTCCTCCCGCTCTGGGTGGAGCGGAAGGGAGTGTCAGACTCTTACTGACTAAAACCCACCCATGTTCCTTCCTTCGCCCTTTATGTTCCGGGGTAGCGGTAACCCTTTCGGACAATCCCGCTGCCCCGGCAGGCTTCGGCCCTGAGGGCCCCTCTTTATGCTGACATCTCTTTGAGGCGCGCGTGGAACACTTACGCGCCGTCCGGCACGGGCCTGGTCCTGATCGGGCGGTGAGCTACCCATTGCTCTCCGCCCGCAGGCCCGCGCCTACGGTGGCCGGTAGTCTTCACTTGACTCCCGACGCCCGGGGCGTCTCCCGCGGCGGCTGGGACGGGAGGCTCTCTCCCTCATCCGTCCCGCCACCTCCTTCGCTAGCATGACTGCTTCGCAGAAGGAGGCGACTGCCTCCCACTCCCTCTCGCTCCGGACCATGGCTTGCACCAGGTCCGGGCGCGAGAGGCCGCCGCCGCTGCCAGGTTTTATTTAGATATTTCGTAATTATTTCCTTTTGAGCACCATTAGGAATGCGTGGACATCACACGCTGCCCGATTACCGATCATGGGTTCTCTCCTACGCTGCCTCCGCTCCCATCCTTCTAACAAATCAAAAATCAAATCTAAAAAATCTTGTAAATCTTAGCAAGCGGTGTCGTCAAATAAAGCTTGCAGCATTTCATCTTGGGACCATCGGTATCGCCATGAACCTTCATTCTTACTGTGTAGTTGACGGCGTGTCGGTGAGGTGAGGTGGTACTAATCCGATGCTGAGCAGAAATATGTGGGATGACTTTAACGGCTGCAAAATAACGGCTATCCTGTAAATCCTTCATTTACGTGTATGTTATGAAGACGCTTGTCTCTGACGCTGTCGCATCAGGTCACGAAATGTAATAGCTAGAAATGACTATTATTACTTATTAATAATGATGACAATAGTATATATGTATGTGCTTATGCTTAACCGGAAGACGCATTGTACGTACATGTACTCATATAATATCAATTGTTTGGTACCTTAGGTACGTCAGGCATGCGGGAAAAATGTTTGTTAATGTATCTATAGTTCTTAGCTAAATAATAACAAACGCACAGATCGATCGATGGTTAAGTTACGCTTACTGAGGTCGGTCCGTGGATGGGCAGTCATCCATTACATACCAAGACCGTTCCGTGTCTTGGAAAGTACGTTAAGTCCTTGGTCCCGGCTGTCATTTATAGAATTTAATCATCGTTACGGGTATTCAGAAGCCCGAAACTCTGATAACTAGTCTTACCAAAGGGTATTGTGTTACTCAGTGCCTGGGGTGTAGACGCCTGGGGCTAAAATACTGGCAGTCACCTGCATCTAATTAGATTGGAAGATGACCCTTACAAGTTGAGAAAACGTTAAGCAAATGATGAATGAAATTACATAACATCACGCCTTCCTTTTAATAATTAATAGCATGCGTCGTAAAAAATCGTGGATAAAATGATTGATCACTACTAAACGTAGGTAAGGGAAAATATTTTTTTGCAATTTTTGTTCTAGTATGGTGCAAAAAAGTCTTTAAATTATTACGTATATGAAACTGCATCGATTGACATCATAACAATAATTAGAATGATTAAACGTTTTTCTAGCTGACTGTACCATTTTTATAAAATCAGTGAATGCTTTTATTAGAATGATTAAACGGTTTTCTAGATGACTGTACCATTTTTTTTTTAAATCAGTGAGTGTAGTTAGCAATTACTCAAGAAGTTAAGGACAGTCTCCTAATAAATTCTGTAGCTAGGTTCAGGTACAACGGCTAAGGTAATTTCCCTTACTGCCTTGTCACAAAAATCCACCCTGTATTTCTCCGATCGCACAAAGAATCAAGACAAGGGATTTGGAATTCCTGTTCTAAATGATTTACATTTCGAACAGGAACGCCGAATCCCTTGTCTGTCCCAAATAACGTTCTAATGATTTATAATTGTATTCCTATTGGAGCGGGTACTGGATTCCAAACAGTTAGTGACATCATCCCTTTATTAGTTTTGATTACGTATTATTTTATTCTATTCGACGCTCATTTTAACCTATGTCAAAGAAGATATATTCGAATATAAAATATTTATTTAATCTCTGTATTAATTCATTTTTTTGGCACTTCTTATTCACTGAAAATGGTAACTTTCAATCTTGATCTATAAAAATAAATAAAATTGAAGTGCCTGTTTGTAATCTCAATATAACAGGTTCTTACTAAATACTAAGGATTTTTTTTTAAAATTTTGTCTGTTAGTTCCGGCTAATCTGCGAAACGGCTTGACCGATTACTTGCATTACCTACTTATGTGTTGAGGTAGGATATATCGAGTTTGTGATTTATGAGTTGTAAGCGCAACTCTTCTACAATCTATCCGTTGGACAGACAGAAAAAAAGACTTGTAGTTTCATAATATTAAATATTATTAAATAATATATCCTTTTTGTCTGTGTTGCAGTTTCCCGACCGACACCATGCCGATCATCCAATCCTGTTGCTGCTGGCGCAGCCTTCGCCGAGGATGCTACGCCTCGGCCATCTATACAATAGTAATTATAATTTGCCACTTTGTTCAAGCACTGTATGTAAATTTTTCGACAAATGCACGCAAATCATTGACACCAAAGCTTTGACAAAGGTTTTAATTCTAAAGTAAACCTTCGTATATACGAGGGATTCTCGACAATTGAGGAAGGACCACAGAGGTCTCCTCGCTTATATTGGAAATTTAGTACATTGTTCACATTTATGCGTTACAAAGTTTAGCAATATTGACATTAGGGGTGGCACTCCATATAACACTTTAACCGAGGGATAAAGAAAATCCACATGAGCGAGTAGGTTATCGCTGGATCTCATAATTAAAAAGATTATGATGCTTCTAAGTAACTTTCTTAATTAAGTTAGTAGTTTGTATGGGGTGCATGTTTTGCATATAGGGATGTTGACGGTTAAAGCCGCAGAAATAATGAAATACGAACTCACTTTTACAATTTCTATTTTTACGATCGGTAAATTCCATACTGTACAGGCCTAGATAATCATCCTAACTAGAGCAACCTTCATTAAGCTTGGTCTGACAAGGGATTGGCCTTTAAAATAAATGTTCTATATTTTGGTATCGAAGTTGAAACAGTGGTCAAGCCACCTCCATGTAGGACATAATACCTATACTCCTTTAATGATGTTGATGATATTATTTAATATTTTATAAAAAATCAATAGTAGTTTCTTGTAAATTGATGATCAAATGACGCCCTCACGTCATTTTTAGAAAAACTTGTCTCGAATATTATTGATTTGCCACCCCCTCTAGCAAGACTAAGAACTTGACTTTTTTCAAAGCAATAATTTAATAACAATTTTGTAATATTTTTCCCTTTCTTTCAACTGTGAAACAAATAATTAGCTGATTTCGTGCACAGTCACGGTGCATTTTCCTAGTTAATTCATATATTACCTACTATTAAATTATACATCTGTAAAAGACATAAAGAAACCACTTTTATACGGATAAAATACAACACACTGACTTAGGCCTGGAATATGCCAACATGATAGATAGATGTGTCTAATTTCAAGCGAAGTGGTTTGTGATCCTTAAATTAATGGATTTCAATGTATATCACAAATAAGTTTGGGTGTTTTAAATGTCAAGTTTTTTTTTCATTCGATTTGTTCCTACCTAGATCAAGTTCCCGTTCTGAAATTTGAACGTGGATTATTAAATAAAGGGACGCATCTAGGATGTAATATATTGTATGTGTAACAAATTTTGCAGAAAATTCCAAAGATTTCTTGTTTATACTATATATATAGGTATTTATACTATATCTAAGATATTTTCCTTTACTAGAAACCTGTTTGAAACCCAATCCAAACGAGTAAGCGTTGCGCACACTTAATGTCTAATTATCCACGCTTTTCATTTAGAGTCACCGATCCCAGTCTTTGAATCAGAGTAAAATATCACTAAGTAGTCATTTAGACCATAAATGTGCCCCAAATGTGTTGAGCGTCATGCTTTTTTCAAACCACAATCATGATACGAGTACCTACACATGAAAAGTTATGTAAACATTTTCACGCACCCGCTTGCGAATTATGTAACCATTACGTTGATTCTATTGCTTTATAAGATTTGTTTGCGGCAGGTATACTTTTCTGTCACCATCATTACGATGGGCCACTTCATAGACATGGAGCAGCGCTACCTCAGCGGGGACATGACGGAGCCAGAGTCTGAGAGTTTCTTAGAACCCGATAAGATTACACCGAGTAAGTAAACATTAACGTTGATCTATTCGATTAAGTTGCTATTGGCTGGTATAAGACGGGCTTAGTGCTGTCGATACTGACCACTACAAGCGGCTGATCTAACTGTAACGTCTTAAGTCCTTCTGACACAACTTGAAGTCTGCCTTTGCTTGAATATTCCGTCTGTTGCCAGCCCATGATTGGTACTGTAGAAACTGCAACGCCTTATCCGCTATAATTTTGTAGTTACAAAGCACGCTTCCTGGGTCCCTATGGCCTAGTAATGTTAGCAACTTATCGGGCTATATTTTAGAACATTTCATAGTAATGGTCGTAGCCAGGCTTTTGTGGTAGAAATTCTATATTATTTTTTACCCTTATTCAAAGATCAAGAAAATAAATATTCATATTTCCAAAATAATTTTGACATTTCACTAAAGTTGATTATGAAAAAACCTAGCTATGACCAAAGATCGCATGATATAATTACATAAACCTACTACTATGTACATACATATAATACCAAGTAGCAAAGAGAGAGGTACAAACAGGCACTTACGGATTGCCCTCGACACTTACCCCACGGTCTCCGGTTATTGCAAAATATTCCAAACTCTGGGTCGCAGTTGAAGAAAGGGGTTAAAAGGATTTGTGACGCATCAGCTACTCCTTCTGGGTATGTTTTGAAGCGTGATCGCCACTGTCTTCAGAGTTTTACCACAAATTAATTTGCTAAGTTCCATTATACAGTTAAACTTGGTAACTTCACGAGCTCATGATTTTTGCAGACCAATTGTATAGAATATTTTAATTTGAAATGTTTTGTTTCTAATATCTACTATAAATAAATCATTCACATATCAGTGTAAAGCTCCACTTTGCTATGTTATTTTCTCATTATACAATTAAACTTGGAAACTTGGTAACTTCACGAGGTCATGATTTTTGCAGAATAATTGGTTAGAATATTTTAATTATAAACTTTTTGTTTCTAATGTATACCTACCTATGTTGTTTTTTTTTAATGTAACCTAATTTGAATATCGGTAACTTGATTTTATAGATAAAAATATATATATTTTATCAAATAAAAACAAAAATATAAATAAAGTACCACTAAAAAGCTTTAGCACCCCCTCCCCCGGAAATACAATAGGTACGTTCGTACCTAGGTATAGGTTCGTTCAGTTCATCACAAAAATTATTCTAAAACATTTCAACGTCAGACAGGGCTGGTGGATTTTTAGATTTAATGAATAAAGAGATTTCATTTAATTTTATGAAAACAAATGCAAACGTGACTTTGTAATATCCGACAGTCGGAACCTTTCGTTCCGACTGTCGGATATCGGCCCTTCAGCAAGTACCAATCTAGAACGTTAAACCGACGTGGAATAATTCTGCTGTGGCTTTATTTTTACTTGATTCCAGGTAAGTAGGAAATGTTTTGCCTGAAGCAGACTGTTACAGGCTCTGGGTTTTATAAAACAGCAGTAAACTGAAAGGTAGAAACTAAAGGACTGAAGTACTCAAAGCGAGCATTCGCACCGCGAATTTACAAAAAAAAAAACTGTTTTGCAAGCATTCATTGCCAAGCCATTGTTACGCTACGAAAATTCAGTCCCGAAAAGTTCCTTCAGTTATTATAATTTTCTGACTGCATAACTCATACATTTTTGCATAAGCCCTCCACTACACTTGCTCCTTATACCAAATCGCTAATAATATTTAAATCTATATCTTTACTAATAATATAAAGAGGTAAAATTTGTTTGTTTGTAAGTTTGTATGAAGGGGCAATCTCTGGAACTACCGGTCGGATTTGAAAAATACCTTTTGCATTTGATAGCCCAAGTCTTGAGGAAGGTAACATGTGACATTTAACATCACGGTACAACCAATAGGAGCCGAGTAACAAGAAAAGAAGTCAGAAAGAACGCTAAGCGAAAACGAAGTAATAGCGCGGGCAAGCGATTAGCAATTTAATGCGGACAAAGTCGCGGGCAGAAGTTAGTGCTGAATAATCAAAACGCAACACTGTAATAATAATAATCATTAGTATACCAACGTTTTGCTATCTAATTTCAACATGTGCACCTATGCACCAGTAAAAAGATACCAGTAGGTACCTACTAAAAGAGTTCCATAACTCTTTTAGTAGGTACCTACTGGTATCTTTTTAATCTGTCAATTAGGGTGACGGATATGGATCCGGCACCCTAATTGCGTAACACACTATCAATCACACTCCGAATAGTTTTGTAGGATATTGCAAATCCATTGCTTCATACGAAGGAAAAAATTGTCTGCTCATCAACGTAAATAACGCAATGAATGTTGTGGAACTGTCAAAATTAAAGCCATTGCTACTGTTAGTGTGTAACGCAATTTCCCCGCCAGCTAAAGCATGTCTGCCTACTAAATAATAATACAAACGTTGGTTACGTAATGCAAATTCTAACTCGATAAGAAACGAAAAAGTTAAGAAACTTGTTAATTACCAAACTTTTTTTAATAAGGAAAAAAGGGATTTAACCACACTATAGTACACGTTTTCGCTTCGTTTGTCCCTCTGCACGTTATATGAAAATTTCTGTGGTAGGTTCAGCCGTGATTATATAATACAAGAACACGTGGCTATAACAGCGACTCAGATTTACACAATAGAAACAAAATTGCGCAAAAGCAATTAAAGCTCCTTCCCAAACAAAAACTCTGGTCGGGTGAATAAAGTTTTTGTTTGGGAAGGAGCTTTAATTGCTTTAATTGTTACGCAATTTTGTTTCTATTGTGTAAATCCAAGTCGCTGTGACACGTGCGTAATTAACTTGCTGGTTTAATAACTAGACCATTGTAGCCTAATAGATAACGTGACCATTGTAACTCATGCGTTTTTTTTTTTTTTTTTTTGAATGAATGTATAGAGGTATGAGGAATAGGGTGTAAAGTTCACTCATACTCCATAAAAAAGGGAGGATCCTCCGACCAGACGGGTGTTGTGCCTGACGGGCTATTGCCCAACGATTGATGTTGGGAAATTGTATCTATGCTAATTGCGCGGTAAACTCTGCTTGCGAGATGCAGGATTTGCGTGATGTTAGTATGATGCGTTGTTCGCATGTGGCGTTGTAGATACCGCTAAGAATGAATGAATGAAATGCACCGACCCCAGTGTGGTTTGACTAGACTTGATTAATCTAATGAATCCCAAGATTAGGCACTAGCCCCTGTAGCCCCATATTTCCTGATGCTACAGAGACCATTGCATATCAAGGACTAGACCGGGGGGGGGGGGGGGCGCTGTAATGGTAGAGAGGACGTTCTCTCTTAGGATAGGGAAGGATTTAAGAGCCGTACCGGATATGCATCCTAGAGTAGGCATTAGACAAGTGCAGAGATAGGTGGTATTTTTCTATGGATGGGCATCTTTAACGACGTCGCCGTCGGGTTGGTTCAGGTCGAGCTTCACCACTGAATCTTTTGGCGGGGTTATAAAAATCTCCTTTCCTCTGCCTGTTTGTTCGATCATATAATATGTTTTTACGATGAACAATTATGTAATACTTAAAAACTGGTAAGTAAGTTAAGTTGTTATTTTACTTTCAAGAAAACGGTTACTTAAATTGACGAATAGTTTCAAAATTAGACTTAAACCTCGTCATTCTAGCCGCCCAAGTTTCGAGACACGTCAAGCCGAACTCGACGGTTCAGGTATGTTATGATAGACATAACAAAAGTCGGGCGAACGGCGGCGCCGGTACGAACGGCTGTGTGATCAAGCGTGTTTTGTATTGCCTGCACATGCATCGGCCGGTCAAAATCTCCAAGTCCCAGCGGTCGCGCCAAACTACTCGAAAATCGGCGCCCGGGATGACGGCGTTTGGTTGACGGACGTGCGGTGGACACGCGGTCATAGTAAATGTATGTATCGGTACTATAGCGCCATCATCTCGGTCTCGGTAACGTCCCGGTGATGGCTGCGGTCGACAGACGCACTTAGGCTCAATTCACACCGAGATGGCAGAGTCTGTTTCAGTGTCAAATAATTTTAAACTTTATCTTTATTTCTTTGGAAACTTGAAAAAGCCGAGTGGACGCCTGTGGCGCCGCAAACAATGTAGCGACCACACGCAGCGACGAGCGAACGCTCGCGCTGACTCGGGCGGCACATCGTGCGAGTTTTCCTTGAATGTAGATTGCAAACTGTCTCAATGTATAGCGAGAAACCGCGACCGCGATCAGCTTCGGGTGGCCGCGCGCTTTCACTTGGCGACGCACTTGCCGAGCCGGACGCTGCTGGCCGCTGCCGGTCGCTGCCCTCTCAGTGTGAATGGAGCCTTAAAAACAGAGTGACTGTTAATAAAGCTTACGTAGTTGATTAAGGTTACGAACTTAATAAAACACGGGACCATTATAAGATTACTTTTTTGTCTGTCGGTCGCGGAGGTTTTTCTCGAGATTTTTATAATGTAGGTTTTGAATTTTGGCGCAATGTTTAGGTGTCGGTGGTTAGAATTTTAATTTGTTTTGTTTTATTTAACATACCTCGTTTTGTATACGTTTAATGGATTTCAAAAATATATTATTTTACTAGGTTTGCTCGCAACTTCACCGGGATAAAAAGTATCTTATGATAGAGTTACTTTCTCAATTATAGTATTAGTATAGATAATGGTTGGTTAAGCGACCTTGAAGACTAACCCCACCCCCTAAACACCTTCCGTGTGCCCGATGGCATTTCACATCGGCAAAAATGATGCAACAAGCAGCGGAGGGGCGTGCAGTTTTATAGTAAACTAGCTGTGCCCCGCGGTTTCACCCGAATAAGTTTCGATCCCGTGGGAATATCTGGATAAAAGTGTTAATCCTGGTTATAAACTATATGTGTACCAAATTTCATCCCAATCCGTTCAGTAGTGTTTGCGTGAAAGAGTAACAAACAGTAACATTTTTTCTTAACTTCATTTTCGGTCTACTATGAAATGAGGATTACGAAATAAATATCGATGGGATTGATGAATGAGCAACTGTTTGGCAACCCAGAATTGCTTATTTAATACAACCAAACCATTATATCCTTACGTTATTCCGCGTGCAACCGCTACTACGTGAAGCACCCGCGGATTGGGTAAAAATTTCGATGCATACGAGTATGTGAGGATGCTTCGTCGCTGGTGTTGCTAGTGAACACACAGCACTAGGAACAGACGTTCCTAGTGCTGCAACTAAAACTAAATTAAAGAAGACGAGAGAAGAAATAATACGCAGAGGACATCATTGTCCTCTGCGTATAATTTCATAATTTCCTCGATTTTATTTAGTTAGATTCATATCTAACACGAAGAAATTTGGCATTGTTGAAACATTGCAAAATATCTTCTAAAAAGGCAAATGTTTTCTAAAGAGTATAAAAATATACGTTTATTATTTTGTTCTAGATGTAATAAGGTTAGGATTGGATGCTGTAATTATATTATCAACATTTAACCCTGTTTAAATGCAAGTGGTATCAAAAATGTTAAATTCTTATTAATTTAATTTGCCAAAGCCTGCATTCGGAAAGCACAGTAAAGCGTCCCTAACACTGGTAAATATGTCGCTCAAAATTTTGTTCAAAACATATTGTGTTTAATTTTTGTGCAAAATATTGAACGGTCGTGGAACCCTTACACTAAACAAACATATTGAATAACATTTCAGCGTCGATTAAACTTTTCGCGATGTAAGGACGGCGCTTCGCGTTGTACTCAGCCATAGCTGCCTACGTCATTTCCCCCAGGGCGGACCCGGAGGTTGCAAGTGTCATAGTTGCATTGTATGCAGCGTTGACGGAGACTTTTAAATAAAAATGAGAAAAGAGTGTGGGTCAGGAATTGATTGATAATTCGACCTACGCATGGTCATCGTAACTTACTTCGTGAACTGAGCCTGAAACCTACAGTTTATACAAATTTCTTGAGGATGAATGTTTGAAAACATATTTACGAGTCCGCATTTTTTCCTATACTTTCAGAAAACTTTGGAACGCCCCAAAAATATTAAATAACCCTATTTTTGCGCAATGATTGTCCTAACACTTTCAATATATAACACAAAAACCAAATCTTCATAATTTTGTGTAAAATTGCCAGTGTGAACGCTGTAAGCCCGAACAATGCCGCAGTGTAAACTAAAATTACAAAATTAAAGCAAAATGTTGTAAAATCATTAATAAGTTCTTTGAACAACGCAACAATAGTACTCCAAAATCGTTTAAGCTTTAAACAAAACCTTTTGTTGTAAGACTTTAGGGATATTAAATAAATGCGAAATTTAAAAAAAAAACAAGGTCGGGTCCCTTTTCTCCTTTATTTGCTTGTTTGTACCTACTTTTGCAAAATTTTATAGGCAAAAATGGTATTGTAGACCTCTTAACAAGACGTATTCTTTGTCATATTAAATTATGAGACTGTTCGTTATTTTTTTTTTCTGGTACATTCACGAATATATGAAACACGTTACGTAAATATTATGTAAAATCTTATTTGAAAATAACAAAAAATATAACACATTGCTGGTGAACATTTTCATAATGAAAATGGACATACTGGTAACTTGACAGTATTAAGGAAAAAATAACCAGTGCGCCAACTGTAACCATGAATTCGGCATAGGGTAGAAATATTGTCGAATTTTATCAAAAACAATAATCTGCTGTTACATAGAATAGTGCGTAACACCTAATAGGGACCTATGCGGATAAAATGTATGGAACAACAATTTTTTTTAAAACCAACTGGCTGCGCTTCGCGGTTTTACCCGCATAAGTTTCGATCCCGTGGGAACATCGGGATAAAAGTATGCTATGTGTTAATCCTGGTTATTAACTAATTTCATCCAAATCCGTTCAGTAGTTTTTGCGTGAAACAGTAACAAACATCCATCCATCCATCCATACATACTTTCGCGTTTATAATATTAGTAGGAACATTGTCTAGAATCATATTCTGAATTCATGGTTACCGTTTACGGACTGGAACCGTATTCTCTATGACACAATGTACGAAACCCCGCGAAATAAACGCGAGATTGGCTCGGAATAGCTAAGGAATCGAAGTGGTTTCGAAATAAGGCATCGTTAAGTGGTCATAGTGAATTAGGGCCCTGGTTATATGTTTCCTGTATTGACCAACACACATATTATGTTACCGTGTAAGTCCAATGCTTTCCGAGCTGCTACTAACACAGTTGGCTTCACACGCACATACGCACAAACTAGATAATCGGCGACCGTGACAGGACTGCAACCAAAATGGAAGCTAGATAGCTGAGCATACCTACCTTCCATTTTTGTTGCAGTAGCACCTTGATAGCTCTATCAAGGGAGAGTAGGGAGGCTGTTCACGCACACTAAGTATTCCACCTAACTAAAATATGATTTTCCCGGTAAACTTAAGTACCTATCCAATGGAAAATTCGATTTTTATCCGACTGTGCGACAGTTAAGACAAGGTTATGTTTTTCATACATATCTAGGTATATATTATGTCTCTTTTTATATGTGGAGTTCTTTATACCTACCCTCGAAGCATCCTTACAGCTGGATGGTTTTTAATACACAAGGTGTCCTATCGACTCGTCTAGGTTGCGTGATATTTTTATAAAATCAAAATCGCGAATTTTAGACGTCAATTATATTAAGTAAGTCTTAAAAATAAAACATGCCTTGGCCATATGGGGTATCAAAATAAAAGACTTGAAAACACGATTTCAAAAATATAACACACTAAAAGAAAAATCTAAAAACCAATCTGCAACTAACGGCCGAACCCAATAACTCACCACCCAGAGACGCGCGCCGGTTTTTATCCACAACTATCAAGTGCAACAATTAATGATGAATATTACTATTATTATTCTAACTTTGGTCCCAAACACTGTTGGTAGGTATTAAACCAATTGAAATCTGATTGATTTTGAACTTATTTCAAATTACAGTCATATATTTCTAATAGGATTTCAAGAGCCAGCGGGGTAATTGCGTAACACACTAACAGCAGCACTGGCTTTCATTTTAACAGTTTACATTGTTAAGCACCAATTATACGAACATATGTAGCAATTAATTATCAATTTCAAAATGATTCAGATTGTGATTGATAGTATGTACGTCTTTGAACGGACGGAACTGTCTTTGAACGGTCTCGATTAAATCACAAAAGCACAAATAGTATTCAAACCTATAATTTTGACTTGGCACCATTTTATGAATACATTTTATGATAAATAGCACATTTTTATGTACAAAATATGCTTTTAGAACACGCCGCCATTAGAGACATGCCATAGCTGAAACTGAAACCAAAGCGTTCGGGAAGTGCTGCACTTTGATAGTCATTTATAAACTAGACATAGATAAATGTAAATATTTTGTTTTCTTTTACGTAGTGCTACTTATGAAGTATCGGATTAGCCCGGGTTTGACAAGGCAGATAATTAAACTCCTCGCTCCAGACTATCTTCAAAGTAACAGTAAGTACGAGTACACTTTGAGTTTATTTTGATAGGCAATAATTTAAGCCTCCCTTTCAAAGAATCGTTTATCGGTACCCTGATCTTGATGATCAAATCTACATTTGACCGGCTTAAACAACGATAGGGGTGTAGTGATTGGGGTTGAACTTGGGATTATACATTTCTATACGATTTTCGGGCATCGAACGGTGCCTGAAGCTTATCTTCGACGTACCACGTTTTGGAAGTCAATTAAATGGATATCATCGGTGCTAAAATTAATTGGTTAATTTGTGCTACAAATCAATATTATAACAGAATAACTCATTTTACTCATACCTATACACATACTAACCCTCACAACTGCTGCTATGCAACATATTAAAAACACCAAATTAATACGCTCACGTCGCCGATTTACACTGTTAAATATGTGAAAACACAATAACTGGTTGAACATACCTATTACCGGAAGTACAACACTTACTGGAAACCCATATTTATTTTCTTTGATTTCAATTAGCTATGTCCAACTCTACTTATTGACAGTTAATACCCTTGTCCCTACTAAGTTCTTGTATCTACCTATGTACCTATTAAGTAGGTGTACTAATTCGCAGATCGTGTGTAAAGTACTGATTCATATACCTACTTATTACATAATCGAATACTTTTCAATTGCCACCCAAGAAAATTATAAGAACAAAGGCAGATGAATCGGTAAATAAATCGTTTCAAGCGGAATGGTTCCAATTTGGAGAAAGGTACATTTTTATCCCGATATGAGGTAGCTGTAGGTACCTACACATACACGTACGTAGGTGTACATTCTACACACGCCGCCGCATTCGATTACGTCGAAAATATTTCCCAATTTGTAATTCAATCACTTCGAATAGAACCTTTTCAATAAAGAAGGTACCTGTAAATTGTAATATAGTTTATGTTTCTGTTTAAGGCGCATGAATAAGAATAACTTTGTAGTTGCATGGTAGGTAAAACTTTCAAGACCTGTTAACTCTTAGAATTCGATTCTAAAGTACGCTGGTCTCTGATTTGAGTTACTGTAGTAGTGATATAATTAGGTATTGTGAAGTGTAATAAAGACATCTAGACAACCTAGAGTCCGTCCCATGAAAGAAGTCCCGCGGCAATAAGTGGAACTAATTATTAGGAATGTTGCTAACTATAGCAACATTCCTACAACAACCCTCTTACCACACCTTTCTCTATTTAACATTGTGCATTTTATTAACTAGTGCCAGTAATATGACGTTGAGCTAAATATATAAATACACATCTTTCCTGGAACGGACTCTAGGTAATTCTATTACCAACAGGGGCCTTATTCTCTATGACACAATGAACGAAACCGCGCGAATCGTTATGCGGTCATAGTGAATTGGCCCTGAATTGGATAAACGTCACCAGTCTACCGATTGCTTTTTAAAGATATCTTAGCAGGAATAGAAATACAACCAATTCTTGATATTATTTTATGGGACAACTGTGATGAAGGCAAATTCCCAATTATATAATTATTCATATACAAATTTATAATTATTTCTGTCTGACAACCTTCTGGTCGTCAATAATTTATGTAACACTGGCTTTTGCCCGCGACCTCGTGAAAACGTAACAGACATAGGAACAGACAGAATTAACAATTAATTAATTAATAATATATTTCGCATTTATAATAATAATATAGATGTGAATAATATTTTTTTAAAGAAACGAGAAACATTACTATCATAATTCAACAAAGAATCACGAATGAAAATGGACCAAAAGCAAATAAGATTTTTTTTTTTAAAGAACTTTGCCCCACACTAGGAATTTCTCCTGTATCGTGGGAAAAACAAGATAAAAACAAGATTGGTAAATGATAAAGAAAGCCTCCTATAACTTTCTATTAAATAGAGATTTTTGATGATGATGTCACAAAATTAATCGTTATTCTATTAATTAATTACAGTATATTTATGCGATCATGTATAGGTATTCAAGATAGTGTTAGTGGGCACACCAGAGTCAAAACATTTGGCTTGTGTAAAAAGTTTTGTCGGTAACTTTTGATAACTTTGACAATGATTATGAGACTCATTGGTCTTATGTTCTCATAGAGATTTATAGTCAGTCTTAAGACAGCCTTTTGACTCCGTTGTGCACACAGCCTCAATGAAACTTATTACTACTTACTACTTATTTTATACTTGTGCTTGTAAACGACATCTAACTATTGTTTCTCTTTTATTAGTAACCGTCTCGCTGAACATAACACTGCTGGCTTGCAGTACAATCGGACTTGTGGCATGCATGCTGATGATCTTCGGCGTGTATAAGGTTAGTACTCTCTATTAATTTAATTCATCATGTGCCTAGCCTTTTCCCAACTATGTTGGGGTAGCTTCCAGTATTTTACATGGAGCGTCTGCCTATATGACCTCCACAAGCCAGTTACTGGGTAATACGATTTCCCTTGCTAAGACTGGTTGTCAGACTTTCCGTAACGATTATCTGTATCTATTTTACCACCACTGTGTGCAGCAAAACCACACAAAACATTAATTTTAAAACAATTAGGTTATACTCGTATGATATCCACTCCAGCAGCGTCTATAACGATGAAGTACGACTTTTGTTTCCCCACACTTAGCTGTCAATATTTACGGAACTTCATTAATAAAAGCGTGCAACCATCATACCGTGGCTCTAGTGTATTAACGTCGTGCAACCATATTAATTAATGGAATGTAATCAGTGAAGGCTTATAGAATATATGTCAGCTTATAGATTTTCTTGCGGGAGACAGGCGTCGTCTTCGCTAATGTATGAACGTGAAGGTATTCATTGAAAATGTCAGGGAAAAGTGACGTTGAAAATGATTTTGAAAATGGGGAATTTGATTAGGTTATCCCTTTCCCCAGCAATGGCATAACCTACAATAACTGGTACAAATTGAGTTTCCTCTTGCACACACCCAGGTAAAATTGTGGCTTCCACTATATTGCGACGTAACGCCTTGACTTTCAGACTGTCCCGTTGCACAGTTTAGGGGTTTCGAAGAGGCACGAAGAATAAGCCTATGATAGGAAAGATGGATGGTTGTGTTGCCCGGTGGTTTCAATGAATTTAGAAATGTCACGGGATAATTAACAGCGTCATCTGTGTTGACAACTATGTCTATCGATGTGTATACCATTTATTCCTCCTCAAAAGACATCAGTGGTGTATAATTGATGATCAACGTCTCAAAACCTTGAAAATTACACCCATGTTGTTTTTTTGTACTATTTATCTCTTCTCGCCTCATGAAGGGGATTTTTTTAAAAGCTCGAAACACGTTTTTACTTATTTTTTAACAAGAGTAATTTTTGAATTGATACTCGTACATCTATCTTATATGATTTCTTTATACAAATCACCATATTAGGAGGTTGAATTTTCAAAAAGTTCTCAGCGGGATGTACGACGTAATAACTATCTGTGTGCCAAATTTCAGCCAAATCCGTTCAGTGCTTTGAGCTACGTGGCGATCAATCAGTCAGTCATGGTTTCCTTTTGGCATCAATTGGAATTAACAGACTGACGTCTAATATGCTATGTTAGGCATGATTATCTATAATGTATATTTGACCATTGTTTGCGCATCTATGTAGTTACACAGGTCCGTGCACGTTAAGCTGTCGATCCTAGCTATCTTGGGAATATCCATAATCCATATCCATGTCAGACGTTACGTTGAAATCCAGACGTTTGACAGCAGAAGGCAGTTTCTGACAAATGGTTCTATGAGCTGCCGTTGTTCCAACATGTTGTTGTTGTAACATGTTTAGTTATGTAACGCGTTAAAATCGACGTGTTTATATGAAATTGTTTAAGGATAGCGGTTTAGCAGATATTTTAAACAAATATCATATTAGTTTAAAATATCTGGTTGGGCAGTAAACTTTAAAAGTGATCGTAGTATCGCACCTAGTGAATAGTAAAGCATATTTTTATCTAAATATTTCCTAAGATTAGCTGATGGTGTTTAAAATAATCGCGTAGGTGATGAGCACAGGAAGTGGACCTGGCAGAGCCCCGATGGTGCAACTAAAAATGAGATTGACTTCATCATGTCAACCAAGAAGCAAATATTCAATGATGTCTCAGTGATCAATACGCTGAAAACCGGGAGCGATCACCGCATGGTAAGAGGCACATTGAACATCAATATCAAGCTTGAAAGGTCTCGACTGATGAAGTCTACGCTCCGTCCAGCACAAATCTGGATCCATAACCCCGAGAGCTTTCAGCTTGAACTCCAGAACCGTTTCGAGTGCCTAGGAAGCTCAGTGGACGAATACAACGATGGGTTCGTGGAAGCTGTCCATACGACCGGGTCTAAGTTCTTTAAGACACGTCGTACAGATCAGAACAAGAGGCTCTCCGATCACACTCTCAAGCTCATGAAGGAGCGGCGTGAGATGATCCTGCAGTCTCCAGACGAGGCGTGGAAATACCGGCAGCTCAATAGACGGATCTCTAAATCCTTGAAGAGCGACCTCCGCCGCTTTAATACCGAGCGTATCAAAGACGCGATCGAGCGGAACAAGGGCTCCAAGGTATTTGCAAGAGATCTGGCTATTGGGCAGAGCCAGCTCACGAAACTGAAGACCGACGATGGTAGGATCTTATCCGCCAAACCGGAGCTTCTGAGGGAGATCGAGAGCTTCTATGGACAGTTGTACACGTCAACCAGTAAACCCGCTGTAGATCTAGCAAACGACCCAAGAGCTAGACTGACCCGACACTATACCGAAGACATCCCGGACTTCAGCCTGTACGAGATTAGGATGGCTCTGAAACAGCTCAAGAACAACAAAGCACCAGGTGATGATGGAATTACGGCCGAACTCCTGAAGGCGGGTGGAAAACCGGTACTTGAGGCCCTTCAGAAGCTGTTTAATTCCGTCATACTCGAGGGGAAAACGCCACAGGCATGGTGCAGGGGTGTGGTGGTACTCTTCTTCAAGAAGGGCGACAATGCCCGGTTGAAGAATTATAGGCCCATCTCACTTCTAAGCCATGTCTACAAGTTGTTTTCAAGAGTCATCACGAATCGTCTCGCGCGCAGGTTTGACGATTTTCAGCCACCCGAACAAGCCGGTTTCCGAAAAGGCTTTAGCACCGTGGACCACATACTGTGGTGTGCGCGGTCCAGTTAGGTAGGTCTAACTTCGAGAAAGAGGTCAATCGTCGAATCCAACTCGGCTGGGCGGCGTTCGGGAGGCTGCGCGGTATCTTCTCGTCCAACTTACCACAGTGTCTCAAGACGAAAGTCTATGGCCAGTGTGTGTTGCCAGTGATCACATACGGGACTGAAACGTGGTCGCTCACAATGGGCCTCATCAGAAGGCTTAAAGTCACTCAAAGGGCAATGGAGAGGGCTATGCTCGGAGTTTCCTTGCGTGATCGAATCAGAAATGAGGACATCCGCAAGAGAACCAAGGTTACCGACGTAGCCCGAAGAATTGCCAAACTTAAGTGGCAGTGGGCAGGGCACATTGCTCGCAGAACGGATGGCCGATGGGGCCGAAAAGTTCTGGAGTGGCGACCGCGAACCGGAAGACGTTGCGTTGGAAGGCCTCCCACTAGGTGGACCGATGACCTGGTGAAGGTTGCGGGAATCCGCTGGATGCGAGTCGCACGGGACCGGTCAATGTGGCGACACTTGGGGGAGGCCTATGTCCAGCAGTGGACGTCTATCGGCTGAAATGATGATGATGATGTAGGTGATGAAAGAAAATGTCTGTTCAGTCTTGTAATATTCTGCCAAAAGTTTTTAGATGGATACTTCTAGAAACACATTTATATATTTTTTTCTCTTTAACATAATATTATCTATCTCCTGTCCTTTTCCCGTCGGATGGCTAACAATATAATCCAGGTCATTGGTTAGCCACCTCGACAGAACAGTAAAACAAATACTAAAGCTTAATAGTATCATTACACCCACATCGACGGATTTGTAGTTTACGTGTTTGTTAATATTGCTTTGACAATTATACTTGAATCTATAACATTTCATCGACATTATAAGTATTATTTATCCTTTATTAAATCCACACCACCTATCATTATAGCACGTATTGTCTTAATCTTTTTAATGCAGAGCGCTCGACCATGGTTATCTGTGTTTTACATAAAGATAGATATTGAAACCATTCAAAAACATTGAGCTTTACACCAAGATTGACACATAGGCTATCCACACAACCGACGCTACTAAGCTAAACTCTTTCTAAAACACGATGTGCCATATTAACGCCCGTGTAGGTCTGTGTTTGGAGTTACTCTGATCATTTTTTAAATGAAAAACAACGTATCCCTTTTAATAAAAGGTTTTTTTTTAATGGCAATATCAACTTTTGTTGTACTTAAAAGAAAAAACTTTCGGTCGCGTTGAGAAACTTCGTAATTTGCATTTAAAAATAAAACAATGTTTTTTATCGAAGTAACCCCATGAATCAAAGTAACCCCAATCAACCGGTACTGCAGCAGATAATCTGCTAGAGTAAAGTTAAGCGCCGAGTTTGCGATGTATACGATAAACTGCATGCATGCAAATGTGGGGCATACTTTGCCAGCATCGCACAAAAGAGTTTCTCTGTAGGCAGAAAATGGTCGCTGGAGTGAGTGATACAAAATGTAATCTCATTTTCTACGGGCCAAAGTGATGAGGCAAACTCATATTAAGTGGCCGAATTTGCAACAACCCAAATCACCCCCAATAAATTATATTATAGAATTCTTTTAGAAAATTCTCAACTGGCGAAATGTGAGTGATATACCTATTGTAGCGAAAATAAAAAGAATCACTGCATTGAATATAAATCGTATAATTTTTTGGTAAATCAAATTTCAAATACAAAATGTATGACAATGTCTAAATATAAAACACGGTGTTTAGTTACATAACCATTATTGTAACTGTAAAAATATTAAGAAAAAAAACGAGGAATTAGGAGAGTTTATCAAATTCAGGATTTATTTTAGGATAAAATTTTATAACGAATTTTACGACTTTTTCTTGATTGCAATCGGGTTTTAGACTTGTTAGAACTAATTTGCACAGATTCTAAAAATAATTCATCATAAAATGCATTAGCTAAGTTGTCCTGAGATAAAAAAGGTCAGGGAGCTTAAGAGTTAAAAAGATAAAATGGTATTCGATCGTAGTTTCTTGGAGACAGGCGAAAGTGGTCACGAAGTTCAGCATCCAACGCCGCGTGGAACTTGAAGTATAGGAATACTCTGCAGCTAGGTTGAAGTATGCAACAACTTGGGACTCGCAAACCAGAATACGATCCGATATCCGGGAAAAAGGCAAATCACCCCATTTGACTGGCTCTACACCTCTACACCTACACACACAACAAATAAAATAAGGTGTCAGACCAGAGAAAACAGAAACTAGAGAAAGGTTCGCTGACGGAGAAGATGGCCGGAAATTAGAATAAAATACATACCTACCAGGTTTGGAGAATTCGCTACACCAGATAGAGTGGTGTGCTTATGATGCGAAGCTCGACATCAAGAATTTAAACATTGCACGCTGGCAGGAATCAGTGCATGGATGTATAATATCAGCAATGTGGGAACAGATTACTAGGAATAATGCAAAATAATTCAGGTGAAACCATGTCAACAACCGTCAAATAACTCAATCAAAGAAAATTTTCTTATCTATCAAATGTTCTTGCTGTCACAAAAATACGAACTCCGTTTGAAAAAAACATTAAAAACCAGTCATTATTTGGAAAAAAAGGCTTTAACCTAAGAGGTGAGGTTTTAACAGCAGAGTTAACGCTGTGCTATGTAACTCTGCATACCCCTTCGGGAATTACTGGCTTAATGTTATGTGAAGCAGACCTCAGTATATCCCATGTCCATGAATGTACTTACTTGATAGTATAGTTCAATGCTGCTCAATCCCAGGCCCGCGGGCCACACTATGGCCCGCCAACGACTTTTAAATGGCCCGCGCAAGCAAGTCCTGAAATACCCACCAAGTTGATGTTAGCATCAACTTACCTTACATTTGAGAAGATACATAGTACTTGAGTTCAATTTTGTTTCTTTATTCAGCATAAGATGCTCTTTGTTTTTTTTTTAAACTAAATTTGATGGAATAGATACATATTAGTGTCACGTATGAATTTCAGATTAATTCCCATTCTGTAGACGAATCTGCCTACCGGAATTTAGTGGGCACAACGTAAGCCCGTTGAAAGATTGACAGCCGGAAAGCTGACCTGTAACCAGACGTAAAACTGCAAACTGGATTTTGTTATTGAATTCAATTTCGTTGAAAGAATACCTACGCGGATTAACCACGTAGGCAATATGTTCTGTGACGTAAGAGCCGTTTGTAACGAAGCAAGTTATGGAAATAATGGCTTTATTAACATTAGAAAACCTTTTTTTTGTTACTTCATTGTTCTTAGTCTTTACCAACCTTTTTGATGTTCTTCTTCTTAGCGTGTCGATGGCAATCTAATTGGACTCGGCCCAGAATTCGGCTACGGATTTTTGAAGTTGAACCCAGACAGCTCTTAAGTTTCCACTACTTATAGTTTCTGTCGAATCCTCAGGGGTCCTTAGCTTCAGGGTAGGAAGTCAGATGCTCGTTGATATGTAAACTCTGTCTTATATTGCCACAAAGTAGGTCGTTACTTGTGTAAACAACTTTTATGTTCAAAGTTTGAGTAGTACCTATTGAAATTGATGTTTCATTCAGGAGGAAAAGTTAATTAAATGAAGATTATCTTGTTAGTAACTCATCGTTACAATATAGCGCGATTAGAAAGAATACTTAGAGAGATTATCTTTTCTATTTTTATACATTTTTGATATGATGAAGAAAGATCAGACGGGTAATTCCCGTAATTAAAAACGTTCAAAATCTCGTCGCAATGTCATCGAAGCGACAATCAATGTCAAAAACTTGCCAAAAATGTAGGGAAATTAGAGGTATTTTTGACAGATTGAGACTGAGACCAGACTGTGAACGTTCTTAAAATTGCGAGATTTGCCCCCTATGCTTAAAAACAATTTTAACAATCAGCAGTAGTTTGTGGCTTATTCGCATAGACCTGCGACTTAAAAAATCCCACAAGAAAAAGTCTAACGGGGTAACAAATCACACGCAGTTCACATGAGATTACCATGCTCTCAAATCGCTCGTGCAGAATGTCCAATGTGGCATGAGCTGTGTTGCACGTAGCGCCGTTCTGTTGAAACCACATGTCGTTGGTATCCATATAATTCAATTCAGGCCAAAAAAGCTGGTAATTATCGACCTATAACTCGCCGTTGACGGTGATGGCCTGGCCAACGTGGTTCTCAAAGAAATATGGACCGATGACGCCGCCAGCCCAAAATCCACACCAAACAGTGACTTTTTCGGGATGCATTGAACCCTCTTGGATCTCATGTGGATTCGTATCGTCACCAGTGGACTCAAATTTATCCACCACACTGCGAATAGTCTTCTCGGTAGGAGTATTATGGCGACCGTAAAATGGGCGAAGCGCGCGGAACGTTGCCCGAGCAGAACACACATTTTGATAAAAACAACGCTATATCCTTACCTTCAGATGCCGCTAATTACGACCAAGTTATCGGAAATCTCGAAAAATAATTATATTGCTATATTAATTAAGACATCAATCGTTTTTATATAATTCATAGGAAACTTACTGCCGAAAATATTATTTTCACGGAACTTATTTATCGTTCTAGAATTGGCTATAATTGTTTGCGTTTCCCTTATCCTGTTTACTGTCCTTTGTGTTTCCTTTGTTATTGCAAATCCTCTCAAAATAGACAGGAAACGGGATGTTAATTTCCGGCGGGCATATCAATAACAATATAATTAATTTGCGCGCCGGAAATTATGATTTGACGCCTTCTTGATTTTTGTTGTCAATGTGTACCTGATGTAAGGATTAGGGATTAATATAACTAATTAATTAGGGATCCCGAAACAGGATGTTAATTTCCGGCGGGCATATCAATAATAATATAATTAATTTGCGCGCCGGAAATTATGATTTGACGCCTTTTTGATTTTTGTTGTCAATGTGTACCTGATGTAGGGATTAGGGATTATATAACTAATTAATTAGGGTCCCGAAACAGGATGTCAATTTCCGGCGGGCATATCAATAATAATATAATTAATTTGCGCGCCGGAAATTATGATTTGACGCCTTCTTGATTTTTGTTGTCAATGTGTACCTGATGTAGGGATTAGGGATTAATATAACTAATTAATTAAGGATCCCATTTTGCCCTATTTAGGTATATCGACATATTTGTGGAAACTGTAATGAATTGTTTTGTTTTGTAAGCAAGATTTTCTATGGTTAGCAAGCATTGTTTTCGTTGCGTTTCAATAGGAAACATGCTTAATATTATGCCGGGTGAAACATATGACACGGTGATTGTATAGCAAATTCAAGAGAATAGAGGTGAACAAGTGAAACAAACTGTATTTCTGGGAATTATCATTTTCTTAGAATGATAAATATTGAGCAGCAACCATATTTTTCCAAAGTACGTAGGTAGGTATTTACCTACCAAGAAGTTTCTCAGCGGTGAACGTTCCGATTCGTCAGCCACACAGGAAAATAGATTTGCTAGTAATATCGCAGCTGTAAAAGGAATTCCACGTCTTTTTCTTCAAACTGCTTTGCCCCAGTTGTAGTTTTAGTAAGTTTTTATATGCCACGACCGTTCGTAAAGGTCGACCAAAGCTTTACATGTACACTTATGATGAAACGGTTCAGTAGGTATATTCTAGGCAAGAACATATAAATGATAAATGATTTTATTTCTGAAAGTAGGTTTGTACAAATACTTTTACACGTCAATAGAAAAATAAGGCGTCTTTGGGAAGATCTGACACCAGAGACTAAAATGGCAGAGAATAGAGCATTAACTCATGCAAGTTTCTCCTTTAATTTATACATAACTTATTTGATCGGAGTATCCTAACTTAGTTACTGCGACCAACTAAGCGAAAAGTCCAGAAATTTAAAAACAGGCTCCATTATTAAAATAAAGTAACAGAACACACTTATAAATCAATTTCACGTAACAAACCAAACCTAGATCAATAAAATGCACGCTTTCTTACTTATATTAATAGTCTACTTTAGCGGGACAACGTTTTCTTTAAAGTGAAGTAATCAAATCTTCAGGGTCTTTGCGAAGACAGAGTGCTTTTACGTTATTATTAAAAAAGCTGAGAAATTATTAAATACTGCCGAGATATACCTAAAGGTTGAAGTTAAAAGCGTTAAAACCAAGTAGTATTTTTAATTAATTACAAGATTCGATGCATTGAAACAGTTGACCCCTGATGTACCAACAGGTCTATTATTAAATACTTATTTAGTTCTCGGCACTAAGTTGCACGATATGGATTAGGTATGTGAAGCAGTTATTAAAGAAAGAAAGATTAACAACATATATATAATCAGCATATAATGTTTCCACTGCTGGGACACAGTCCTATAATCTACCACGCGGGCCCAGTGCGGGTTGGTAGATATCAAATGTCTTCGAATTTTGGTTCTACGACATGCCGGTTTCCTCGTAAGTACATGTCATACAATACAAACTAATTAAGTAGGTACCTAATATCTACTAAGTATTATATTTGCCAACCTAAATGTACAGGTACTGACGAAGTCTCCACTCAGCATAGCGTTGGAAAGCATAAATAACGCCTACTTACATAATCCTTAATTAAATAATAAAACAAGTGACTAAAAAGTGGCCACCATACATGATTGAAACACTGACTTGAAGAATACAAAGTGTGTATTCCAACAATTCACAAGGTAAAACAAACAGCTGGCAGTCGTAGCCCACATTCTTAATCAATGCAATTGTTGAATAATCTTGAGAAAGTGACGTATTCGCTCAGCCGCCCCTTCTAAATTGTGAGAACGCTTTGGGCGCGCCGAGGGGAGCTGGGAGGGATATTTTACGAGGGTGGCATACCCCCCCTCGTGTACCCTTCTCATCGTCACTGCAGCTAGAGTATACTTTCGAGAAAGGAGCCAGTGTTAAAGGATGTATTTGGCCGACTGTTTAGTACTGCCCTTGGAGGGCGCATGAATAAAAGATACAAGGCAAAACTGACAAAGGAATCTTGTGTAATGGTATAGTAACGTGTAACGAACTTGTCCCAATTCACTGGTTGGCATAAGCCTCTTTTCACACCCGCCTTTAAAAGGTCCATCTATCTAGAAGTGTCTCACACTACGTTTGCAGATTTTGACTTAAGGACGCAACTTCTCTAATTATTTTAATGATAATTTCATTCCGGATCTTGTTGGTTCATTGAAAAACGACCTTGAATATGCCCCTCTACCTTGCCTAGCCCGCCTGTCATTGTTCAAAACAGCATTAAACAGATTTTCTTTAATCATGTTAACAAAAGAGGACTTTAATAATTAAACATGACAAAAAATAAACATCGAGGTGTTGGACCTGAGTTACCAAGAAATTTTAAACACCGGCAAACCAAATCATTATACGATAATAGTCATTCTAATAATGATGTCAAACAGGGGAAGTTTACACCATATACCCTCTGTCTATGGTGTAAACTAATAGTGTAATTTTGTACCTCATCACTACAACCCCTCCGGCTTGTTGATGGCATGACCGTGACCATTATGTTACGTACAGACAACCGCACATCCGTGGTAACTATTGGGTTTTGTCAGCGCCTTTATTTTGTAGTAATAATGGCGGTTTACGTAGTTGAATTGATACTGCAGACGTGTGGGTAAGCGTACAGGGATAATCGAATAAAACATGTTGGGTTTAGATCCCAATTTGTGTATACCACCAGTGTGCTGGAATGACACAGATACGTATAATGAACGGTACAACAAAGTTCATATTAATTGTCCCGTCACCGTTTTTCCCATTAACTTTATAACACACAACTCATAACTAATAATAATTAATTTGTCGTTCATCGTAAGAAGCGACAAATTGAAAAGAAAAGCTGCACACGTCGCGGTGGTGGAGGGTCTTCGCATTTAAAAAGCCTCGACCCCCACACTTCCGCGGGATATACCGTCTCATCACCGATGATCGTGGGTGACCCTTCTATCCAGGGCATCGAGTTCAGTCTGAGTCCATTTGAGTATGCCGAAAGAGTACCTATATCAAAACCGGCATTGCCCAACCATTGAAGGCGCGCACCTTATTTCCGCCCGAAAGAAGACTAATTATTATTATTTTTATTAATTTAACGTAACTTTATAGTTTTTGTACTTTGAATTATATCATTTTTATATTTGTACGCCTTTCTAGGCAAAACATGCTGAAACTGTTTTTTTGGTAATCGTTCCAACTGATTATAAACCTACACATGTTTTTGACAAATAAATATATTTTAACTTATCTTATCTTATAACTGCCAGGATTATAACATGATATTTTGTAAGAATATTCGACGTATGAACTTTAACTTTTAACACTATGATTTGTGGCTGAACTATGATCTTGAGATACAAAGAGCAACACGTTTAGAGCTCAAACTCGTGTAAGATTCAAGCGTCGCTGCATTGTGTATCGGGTGATTTATGAGCCGCTTTCGTGGTGTAGGTATACTTATTTGACATAATGTCGCCCGCGGCGTCTTAAAGCCAAGAGGTTGACTAGCGAATAATACACGGTGGCAGGGCCATCTACGCGCAAACTGTAAGTAACCATGAATTTACACATGATTCTAAACCCCCTAGCGTAGAAATTTTCATGCGGCAGTGCAATGTACGTTTGCTCGTTTTAAGTCACACATGGAAGTAACTTGTTGAATAGAACAATTGCAATACACGATAGTTACAGTTTTCGCGTCAATGCCCTGCCACCCTGCCACCCTGCCACCCTGTTTATGCAATCGTGTTTACCTCAAAAGCACATTGCATTGCCGCTTGAATATTCCGTTTCACAAAAGAAACATATTGAAACCATATATTTATTATAAAATTATGTGCATGAAACTATTCTGTTTTACCTTTTTCTTCATAATAGACCTGCGCATGGTTTCCCGCGCTATTTCCAGTTCACTGTTCTTGAAGGAAAAGGAAATTTCTTTTTAACATCCTTTGCACTTTCTTTTTTTAATTTATAATACCTAGTCTATTTGTACATATTTACATAATTTAAAAAGCTTACATACTTAAAATAATAATAATATGTTCAAGTATATAAAAGGGAGGGTAAATAGTCAAAGGGTATCAAAAAAATCGTCCGCATAGTAGGGAAAGTCTTGTAGTCTTAAATGACTTGAGAATTTACATGATTTACAATAAGGGGACGATATGAGACGTTGAACATAAACAGAATTCTAGCGAACCAATATAGTAGGTAGATAGAACTATTCATCTGGTCTATGATATATGTGAAGTTACTTAAAACAACCACATCTGGTACTAAGCAGCAGTTTGAGCTCGAAGCAGAGTATATGGAATCGTGAGCAGGTAAAGTTTTCAGTCGTTTGGCTATATTAAATCTGCTCCTAACTAGTTATAAGTAGGAAGTCAAAGTAAGGATTAATTGGCTTGTTACTAGATACCACTGATATTTGTACGACCGACTAATAGTATTCGAGCTGAATCCACCTTTGAAACATCTAGTTTCTTCAGCGTTTGTGAACCTGACAGAACCCTTTCGCTGCACCAAAAACGAAATATATAGTTGATATAGATACATAGAGTAAACAACCAGGTTTGCATTATATCGTGTTATGACACATAATCCCTTAATCGCCTCTAAAGACACTCTGTTAAAGAGATAAAATGTACTCTTAGCCGCAAAACATCGGGGATAAGCCCATAAGCCAGTTTGTTCTCGAAAAATAACTATACTTAGTGGTGAATCACAAAGCTTCTTGTACTTTGAAAAGACTAAAGAACGGTTTTCAGAGAAGTACAGATTTCAAATTCTTTAGAGTCTATTGAAAAAAATATTATGAATACCAATAGATACTTTTTTATAGATTTTGTTTTAAAATAGTGTGGGTATTAAAGAGATTCAATAAAGTGGGAAATATATTTACCCGAAACTCTTAAAGCAACCACGCAATATTTATTAATATTTCTCTCTCTCGAGATATGCCCGACTAAAGGTCAGGATAAAAACAAGATTAGTGATAACACCGATCTAAAAATTGTGTACCAGCCTACACAAATCCGTTGTACTAAACAAAGGAAAGCACCCTTCCAAAAATAAACCCTTCGCGGTATACCGTGTAAACGAACAGTGTGAACAAAAGTATAAATGTACCAGGTCGCCTGACTAACAGTAATAACTTTATAAAAGGATACAGTAGTGAGTAACGTGTTGGTTACACTCCCCATTAGAGGGGAGAAATTATTATGGCACCCCTGTTAGGAAACATTCTATGAGTTAGAATGGGCATTGAGTTTTGTATCATTAGTACTTTTTTAAAGATTATCTATTTCATGTTTTTCTACCATTCTATTCAATTCAATTGTGCAACTAGAAATGTAGATAATACTGTAAAAACCGTAGGAGCGGTTCTGCACTGCATCCGATCCGAATCCGAATTCAAGATGCGAGATCAATCCGAATTGGAAATGTTCTAAATTCGGACGGACGGAATTCGGATCTAGTGTGCAACCCCTCATACAAATAGTACTATGGGCACTTTAGACCGACATTTCTCGGATTCGAATTAGAAGAAGTGCAGAACCGCTCTAACTGTAGCACTCATAAAAGATAATGAGCCATTGAGTAACCAGCACATACGTATGCATTGTGGGTGTGAAACGCTCTGAAGAACCCATAAAGTAACCCATAAGAATGGCGAAAGGCAAAAATTTAATTTAAACTGCACTCCTGGATATGTTGTTTTAAGCGCATCTCAGCTACACGCGTATTCGTGCCTGCGCGCACAACACTTTCACTGCCCAAATTCAGTAGTTCCTTTCATGATTATTAATGCATGTGAATGTGGACGCCTTCAACGTTTTCAATAAGTTAGCACTGACCAACTCGTTAATATTATATTATCTTATTCGCTTCTAATGTCTTAGGGCTACAGTAACCTTCGCGTGGCTAGGGCCACCCTTACAATAATTCTAAAAATAAAGATAGTTCACGGCTTAAATGTTCTTTTCACGTCGATACCCTTGCGTGCATCGGAGTGCATGTTAAACTGTCGATATCGGTTGTTACACAAATATCAGTCGTTGTTAGGAGCCCGAAATTCAGACAGCTAGTCTAATTTTATCATTTGGTGTTATCTAGTTTTCTTGTTACATTATATTATTATCATACATATATTCTGCCGTATTTGGCTAAAGTGTAAGCCAACAATAAATGCGCGGAAAAAGCAGTTAGCGGGTACTGTCACCAAAGGAGATAAGTAACCAGGGTCGTATAATAGTTTGGTAAGAAACCGATGGATGATTTCGAATAAAATTTAATTTAATTAATAGAAAACAAACAGTTCATTTATCAAATTAAATTTCAACTTTTGGTGACTGTACATGTTTTATATCTAATATTTCCAAACCATTTACTCATCCTATAGCACGTATTATTGGCAACCCTTCTAAGGTCAAAGCGGAATTACATTGTTGCTCGTTTAACATAAAAGGCCAAATCTCCGTTTGCTCGGAATTTGCGCTACTAAAGCGGTCTGGTACCCAGTTTATTCCATTGTGCTTTCTATTCACTAATTCCTATTCGTAAATATTTAAAATCCAATTTCCACTGCGACTCTAAACAGTATTGTACATACCAGTGTTTGGATATTGTTCAAGACTGCCTTTAGTCCGGACAATGAATTCATTTAGTAACATGCGAGTACACTCTAAAAATGGTAGGTTAAAAGGTAAGTTAGGAATTAAAGTAGGGAAATACTGCGAAGTGGGTGTCATGCTAGGGTCTCCCACGGATCGCTTTTTAATTGAGGTAAACTAATCATAAGGTGTGCAAACTTAGCTTTTTAATGATATAACAAACCCCCATAATATTTAAATGGTTATTAAATAAGTCTTTATTCAAAGTATTGTAAAAATATATCAATACCACCGTTGTGATCTAAAAAACAAAGAATGCAGAATTTCTTTCATGGGTAGGCACGTGACTTGGGATTCTAATGAAATCGAATTTTGAGGGTTATTGATTTTATTCACTGTACCGCGAACAATGTTTGATTAACGGGCTCGGACGTATTTACCTTACGGTGGTGTATAACGAATGAACAGGTTCATAGTGAGTGACGCCAGCGCGAAACTTTACATGACGTCACTTGCACAGAATGACGTGAGCTTAATTAACTGATAAATAATTATGCTGGCTGCAGGTGTGATCTAGATACGGCAAATAAAGGTACTATCGTGTCCATCACATAGAGGTGATTGTTTTCCATCTTTGTTGGAAACAACAAATCTGTGATCGTATTTTGAAAAAACCTCTCAGTAGATCCCTATCTCTCAAAATGTGCCGAAATAGTACATTATTATTAATAGACGCCGTGCATTAATATGTCACACGTATCGTATAAAATTTCATAGCTCGTGTGACCTAAACCCGCACTTAAGTCACGCTTTTCTGTGTAAAAATGGACTACTTAAGTCACAGAAAAGCTACGCTAAGCTAAGTTCGGTTTTAGGTCACACAGTACTATAATAAATATTGATATACTGATACATACGATAATTTATCGTCAACTTTGAATTGAATACTTTGCTCGTAACATTTGCCAATTTCAACGATAAAATGTACACAACTACAAAGTTTCAACCGATATCAAACTACTTGCTATGCCAACATGTCAGGAGCCTTCGTGATCTCTTAAACACTATGCAAAACTGTTGCAGCAAACGTTTACATTGTATACCTGTCGCAAAGATGACGGTTGGCAAAAGCTAAGAGCATTTGAAGTTTATGTTTATACTTAACCTACTTATGTAAGGAATATTAAGTATATGTAAGGGATATTCCTCAATAAAGTTTACATTTGATTTAGGACTTCAAAAGTTTGCCTCCATGTGTCATGTCGCGTTTCCACTCTGTGTAATGTAAACTCAAGTTACTGTACATAAGTTCTATGTTTAGTGTCTGTTCAATTTCTTAAATGTCAGTAATCAGAGGGATTACAATATCACGCTTGTATATCCCGAATAAGGATATATATGTTTTAATTCTATGAGGACAACCACATTTCACCGTTTTGTTGCAAGTCCTATGTCAAAGATCGCCATTATTGAGAATTTTCTAATGAAAAATTACCGTAATGCCCGAGGATTAGGCTCTTGCCGAATCCGAACGTTGCTTGATCTATGCTCCAGCAGCAACATTGAAATATAATTTCCGTTATTAACAATACAAGTAGCAGGGGCGAGTTAGTTGATCCTGATCTTCAAATCAATTCGAAAGCAATCGAGCTATCAATGCCTGTAATATTCTGAAATAAATATTGAAACAGCGAAACTGTAGACTCCGGAATCCCGGTCTTTAATTCCAAACTAAATGTCCGGTTCATTGCACTTGAGTTCCGCTCCGATTGAAATATCAAAAGTTTAATAAACAAGATATTAATATTGCCTATACAAAGCACCAACTTGCACAAGATTTGGGTACTGACTTGTCGGGTTGTGTGTCATAATAATGATGCGATTTTAAAGCTTTGCCAAAAGGGATATTAATAAAGGGTAAGAGTAGCTACTACTTTTTATTATGAACTGTATCGACAGACGGTGTCCTGTCAAAATTTTCAATACGGTCTTGAGTTCATACAAAACTCTCACAGAAAAACAGAAGTTCTGTTATTCCGAATTCGAAAATTTTACGGGAAACTTTTCCGTTTTTCTTTCCATAAAAACCCAATTCGGAGTGTTTCGAACAATTTAAAACAAAAAATTGCCAATTATGACCAGCCATTCTCAAGTGATGCGCTTAACCCGGGGCAAATGACGTGAACATAATTAGGTACGCCGACGATGACCCCGGGTCATCATGACCCAAATTTTATCGAGTAATTGTCATGATATTTAAGAAGTTGTCTAAATTTTAATGGTTATTTATTATACAAGAGTTTTTTGCATGTGTAGTAAAAACGAAATAAATCCAAATATTTTATAATTCAAACTTTTACTAGCTTTCTTAATAGCGCATGCAAAATCAAATCTGAAAGCATAACATTAATATTTTTTAAATTTTTGTTAAATCATTCTAAATAATAATATAAATTAATAATCGTACATAATAAATTAGAGAACAAACAAACTTCTTATCATAATAATAGTAATAAATCAGTCTTCTACTTCCTCATTCAGAGACATAGAACTACTGCTATTATTGCAGTATGGAATCAAATGATCTGGGCACATGTAAATCTGGCATGCATTACAAGTATTAGATGTCTTCTTATCCCTTTAAGACGGTCAAATTTGTCATCTTCTGTGAGTTCCTAGGTGGGGTCACTTGCAAAACATGCGATTCTTTCACACAACTGTCGAAGCAGCATTTGACCCTTCTTTGTCAGACCCCGACTCTTCTAACACCGCAAATATTCTCTCAGGGTGGTCTATCAGTGCAATATTTAAAAAAACTTAAAAAAGAACAAGGTGAATTGACAACAAATACTAAATGACCTAATAAAAGTATGTCACAAAAATACTACACCAGCGATGACGCTGGGTCATATTTACGTTTTGAGTTGATGCACGTATCTCGCTGTGTATGCGGCGTTGCACTTAGCATACCTGCGGTTCGGTTAGAAGGAAGTCGTATCTCCAGCTACACCAACGCTAAACTTGCCCGGTCGGCGTAAAAAAGGATAATCACAGATTTAAGTCGCCTCGGGGCGATATGACCCAGCGTCATTGGCGCCGGGTCAAAAACGGGCAGCATTTAATATTATTACATTTATTCAGTGTATAGGGAAGAAGAAGAGAAGTGTAGGGTTATTTTCAAATAGCCACCAATGGATACCTTTACCATTGTCTACATAAGTTTATCCACCATTACATAACTTTACAATGCCATCTTGTAGGCATAAGATGTTCCTAACTTTTAATTTCCCTTCTGACGTTTCTTTTGTTTTACAATAACATCAGAATAAGAAAGTTTTCTAAAAGTAAATTAAGGTTACTGTTTAAAGGTTGACCGGTAACCTTAATTTTCTTTATTTCTTCTTCAAATATTGCTTTACGGGTGAACAAAGGACGCCTTCTTTGTTTGCTTAAATTAAGAATATCACTAAACCACGAACAAAATAACAAAACTATAAAAACTCACGAACAAACTCATTAAAAACTAAACACAAAACTTCACGATCTTTCAGTTCAATATCTTTTATAAAATATATAAAGTATATTTACTATCTAGATAAATAATTATTTATTCTATCAACAACGGAGGCATATCAGTCTATAGATATGCCTATATCTACAATCCAGTCTAGAGTCTAGAGTGAACATTACATAAATAATTGTTACATTATACAAAAGAAAGAGACAAATTCGGGCAGACCTTAAGTAATAAACTTTGATGGCAAAAAAAAAAAAAAAAATTAAAAGAACAAGTTATAATAAGAGATTCTTCATCAGTGAACATAGTTGAAGTTGCATTTGGCTAACCAAAAATAATAAATCATTACTTACTGTATGTACTCGATAGATTGAACAACAATAAAGTTATGTTTATTACTTAGGTTATGTTGTTAAGTTTCTCTTATTCAAGTTAAACTATGTTACTATGTTCTTATTGATAAAAAAAAAATCTTTAAACCAGAAATCAAATAATAACAAAAGAAAATTCCATACATAACAAACTTACCTACCTGTACTTAACCCTTCTGCGACTTCAAGTGCGATGTTTTGCTTTTACACCTGAGAGTTCTCAAGCTCGTAGCGTAACCAGTTACTGTGCATTATTGCTATGCAAGCATTTTTTAAGGACATTCTACACAACATAGTCTTTTTATGTTCTTGAAAGTTAAAAAGCATTTATTTTTATTTTTATATTTTATTTCATGTGGGTAAACAAAAATAAACGGAAATAACTAAACATTGAAAATGAAAATATTATTTTTATTAATAAAAAGGTGATACCTATACCCTGTCCATTAGGTAAACCGTTTTTTGACAGATGGAACTAGTGATTGCAGCAACACACAATACATTGATTGATACACGTACGGTATTATAATGTATGTAAGAAGCCATAAATAAGATAATTCAATAAGATAAGGCAGTTTATATATTTATTTTATTACGCATTTTAAAGTTAACTTTTACGTATTCTGGAATATGTACGTTCTAAAACAGCTGTCAAAAAACGGTTAACCTAATGGACAGGGTATATTCGCAATATTTTGTTTATTACAACGCCAATGATAAATCATCATCGAACGTCACCCTCGACCCATATTTTAAAATTTTATTTTGTAATTTATCAGCCATCTACGATGAACCGATAATTAACTGATAAACAATGGCTGAAAAGGCGGTGACTTTAGGGATGACGGCTATTAGAGATGTATAGAAGAAAAAGACATGCTGCGCAATGCGCATGCTGATAACGAAAATAAAAAAGGAAGATGTGCGTTTTGTTACTCCCCCCCACCCCCACAGCAATAACTGTAGTGTCGTTGAAAAGGTATTTCCATTAGGAACGATATTTACTACAACGACTTTTACCAATTCATTACCGTTCGAAGTTATTCCGGCATGAACGTGACTTTTATTTTGCATATATAAAATTTATATTTTTTATTATTTCGCATTTCTTCCGTCCATTTTTATTAGACCAACTAAAGGAACGACAACGACCACACTATAATGTCATTTATTATTATAAAATGTGTTTTCTTCATACTACAATAAATAGTATGACCCAGGTGATTTATTTATTTATTTATCAACATTACAACTATCATTACAGGCCTTAACCTAATGCGACAGTGTAGTTATCAAGTTAAAATTAACTTATTTAACCTCACATACCTAACAACAAATAATATAACTTTTTACCTTACATAACTAACTATATTTAATAAAACTCTTGCGAATTCACTCAAAGAGCACGAAAAAATATCCAGTCTCTCATGGACTTCGTTCACCACACGGATTGTTCGGGTGAGGGGTGTTTTCGCCAGTAGATTGGTTCTGGCCACGAGCACGTTTAGCTGTTGCGGGTGTCGCCGCCTCCACACGTACCGGTCCGGCACTCTACATATGTTCCAGTTGATGCAGCACTCTCGGGTTATGTGCTACGCCACACAGTAGCTTCACTAAATAAGCAGCAGGACTGAACTCCCGGCGAACCTTAAGCTCATTATACCCCACCATACCCAGTACAAATAGTGTGGGGTACGTCAACGGGTAGAACGGATACACCCCATACAGTTTAAAATATAAGTGCCTTGTAAACTTGTTCTGTACCCGATCCAACATGACACTGTATTTGGCTTCATATGGTGCCCAAATGCCCGCACTATGTTCAAGATGGCTTCTAACTAGTGCGTCATACAACACCTTGAGCGTGGTAATGTATGACTACCTCAATACGAAACCTAGGTTTTTTTACCCTACTTGCATATCTTAACTATGTGTTCGCGAAAATTAAGGTCTGGAGTGAGATCACGTACCTGTGACACTCGTTGCATTGGGGGCTTTGTCTACTTTGTACTCGTAGCACATTGGGGTCCGCGCCCGAGTGAATATTATTATCGAGCATTTATGGCTCCACTCCACCACTCTATCAATGTCCTCCTGCAGGCGTTCACAATCCGACTTATCTTTAACCGCGAGCAGCAATTTAAGGTCATCTGCAAACAATAAACATAAGCCATGTCTGACGACCTCCGGTAAGTCGTTTGTCATTATGATAAATTCCAGAGGCCCAAATTGCTGCCCTGGCTTACTCCGGACCTCGTGTAGTTCAGACTCACACCCATTGTAGTCCACATACTATTGTCTATCTTTCATGTACCTCACGAAGAACTGCAATAGGTGTGGTGTACAGCCGATCTCTGCAAGTTTTCTTTTAAGTGATAATGGTGGCAATGACGATATCTATCAAAACCCGATGTTTGATGGTGATAGTCCCTCGCAAAACCATTAATTCGATTTCTTTCTTTCTTTTCTTTATTTCTTAATTCGGCATTAGTGAACAATTAATAAAAGTAATCAATAAAAATTAGGATTAAAAATAACTCTTACCTGACAACAAAACAAAACAAGCGCTAAAGTAGCTATTCTTTACATACAAATACCTTTCATCATATCAAAATGACTGTTGTTGGAGCGGATACCAGAGGGGCAATTCTCGTAATTTTAAGAACGTTCACAGTCTGATCTCAGTCTCAATCTGACAAAAAATACCTCATTTCCCTATAATTTTGACAAGTTTTTGACATTTGTTTGTCGCTGAGTTGAGACTGCGACTAGATTTTGCCTTCAGGTTCCATGCATTTTTGCCTATCATCCTTGCAGCGTGGAACGCGACAGCCAGTAAATAATTGACTCTAAAAATACCTTGAGCGATATTGCAACGAATATCTTAAACAAGATAGCACACCTTTAACATCACGCCTTGTTTCTTGTAAAGGTTGGGCAGAGGTGTACCTATAGTACACTTTTCGCCAGTTATGTTATGGCAATAAGCTCGCCCCTTACAATAACAATATCTTAAACAATTTCCGCATAAAATACCTTTAGCTCTAAGAAGAGCTAAAGGTATTTTATGCGTATTCGATGAAGCAAACATTCGCAAGGTAACGTACAGTCAGCCTCGAAAAGAAGAATGAGTTAATTAACAAAATGCATTTTTCACAAAACATTACAGATTGGGTATTTAATTGTAGTTACACATTGATGGTACGGTATTATGGAACACAAATTGTAAACTATCAAATTAATTCTGGTCTATGTACTCGTCAATATATCTTGACTTGACTATATATCCACCTTTTATAACTCCTATAACGAATAAGAGGCTGATAACTCTTTATATAAAAGCTGCTAAGTGCGAGTCGGAGTCGCACACCAACGGTTCCGTGACACCGTTCAATATCTCTACATTTTTTTAATACGGCACGGTTGGCGCAGTGGTTAAGCGATTGACTGCTGCGCTGCGTGTCGCGGGTTCGATTCCCGCACGAAACAAATATATGTATGACCTACAAGTAGTTGTTCCGGGTCTGGCTATTTGTATATGTGAGTTTAAATGTTTGTAAACGCACCCACGATACAGGAGAAATTCCTAGTGTGCGGCAACGTTAAAAAAAATACTTTAGTTAAAACCTCTTTAACTTTTAACTTTTATTTTTATGATTGACCATATGGCCGCTATACCATATTAGTACAAACATACTCTGTGAAAAAAGGTTCTATCTAGTACGGTTCAAAAGATACAGCCCTGTGGCAGACAGACGGATGGATATACGGAAGGACAGTGGAGCCTTAGTAATAGAGTCCCGTCCCGGTCCCGGAACCCAAAAAATCCGGACGTTAGTAATAAGTTCCCGATTTTTTGGGTTCCGTACCCAAAAGGGTGCTCCGTACCTTTGGGTACGGAACCCAAAAAATGAGACATTGATATCATTAATTTTATATTATGCCATACCGTAACAATATGTTTTGTTTTAGGATCTGAAGTACATGCTGCTGCCTTGGATGGTCGCCATGGCTTTGGAAACCCTCGTCGAGATCGTCAACCTGTTCTACTTGTTCTACCTGCAAACTGTAAGTACTGATAACTATCTCATTCTGAAATTCTATAGGTAACTATAAGATCCGGAAATTAATTGACTTGACTTGTGTTTATTTTTGCCACTCTTCTAATTTTTTCAATTCAAGAACTTATAGGACTTAGAAGCTTGATTTTTTTAGAGCTCCATGGGACCGTCGACCTTCGTATTTTATATTAATTTCAACTTGATGCTTCCACGCGGTCTTAAGAAAAAGGGTCTTGACAGACAGACAGACGGACGGACAACGAAGTGTCCCGTTCCCGTATAAGGGTTCCGTTTTTTCCTTTTGAGGTATGTACGTAACCCTAAAACAACAAGTATTATAATTATATCACTGAACATAAAAGTATGAAAATAGATGCTGGGATGGAACACCTATGTTATTTTGGCAGGCATCATTTCATTATTGACGACTATATTCCAGATGTAGTATCTTTTTATATCTTGTTTTATAACTACTAACACTGAATTAGGATTACCGCAGCATATATTTCCAATGTGCTATTTTTTCCGATTTTGTATTTACCTCCAAAGGCGCGGAGCACTCGCCTACCAACGACAATGTTCGTAGCCTATAGACTACGCAACATAATATAACTTCTGTTTTAGGATAACGCACAAGTAAATAAAAATTGTATTATGTTTTACATTCCTAAACCATTCCAGAAGTTTTCGTATTCACAATTTCACATTCCTACAACGCCCTACGACATGTACGCAACGTCGCATATCGATCACCGTTTTTAATTCAAGTTGTTGAATTGGCACCCCCTGTTCTATTTTGGTTTTATGTGCCCTCGGGGCTCTCTAATCCACGCAGTAACTTACATGTGTAATTAAATAACTTAATTTATATAATTATGCTGGAGGCTTACCATGGAAACATGCAGCTTATAAGTACTAAACGTAGAAACTGAGCTAACATAATAAAAAATAGAAATTCAGTAAATCAAAGGGTATCGCGTTTATCTGTAGCTTGGGGGGGTATTCGTATTGTCTCTCGTCTAAATACACATTATATCATTTGTCAGTTGCAAGTAGGGGTACGTACAAGTGAATAGATATTTGTGTATTTGTGCGCCTAAAAAAATTGGGCTCCGGGAGTCTATTACGTTTTCAAGTTACATAATGTAGTTAGAAAAGCCGTTTCTGTATTAGAATGTTGTATTTCAGCACCGCGGTTCTGTTCAAGTGTTGTGCTTAAAAATTTGAATAAAGTTTCATTTACTTGTAACAGAAATTTACTTAAAACATGGTAGGAAAATGTGAATAAATAATTTATTTTGCATCAAACACTTGTAGACATTTCATAAACCTGCCCAACTGCGTGACAGTTTGTCGGCAGGTTTAGCAATCGTCTTAAAACATTTGGTATGAACAATCTGATTAAACATCTAAGTATGCAGATGCAGATACTTTCAATGAACGGTAAGAATATTATTATTATAGCAGAGCGGGGCGTCGCCGGTGAAATACAATAAACAGTCATTTTATCTCCTCACGTGCACTACTTCTGACGTCTCTAACACAACTCATAAGGAACATTCAACAATGATTGATGCTCGAACTGAATGAATTTGATCAACAGGTTTAGTGTACAACTACAAAATCAACAAATTATTATTATATTATTAGTAACAAAATATACGCTTAGTACTTAATACCTAAAACTCTGCTGATGCTGAAATGGTATTTTTACATTACCTGTGACGAATGGTAAAATTAAAATATTCATGTTAGTACAAAGCAGAGAGCACAACCTATGCAAACAAAAGGTTTCAGACAATGATTCCTACGAGCGCAGCAACAGTTGGCGCGATCTATTGACTAGCGACCTTTAGCACACAGACGGTGTTGGCCAATGCGCGGAATGGTTTTTCAATTTGAAAATTCCGCATTGTGGCTGACACCGGGCCTGGCTATTTCACACACTAACTGGATTGTCTCTGAGTTAGTTTTGCTTTCCCTTGTTGTTTTTATGGTTCCGTACCTCAGAAATACGGAATCCTTATAAGATCACCTCATTGTCCGTCTGTCTGTCCGTCCGTCTGTCAAGACCCTTTTTCTCAGGAACGTGTGGAGTTATAAATTAATATCAATACTCAGGGCTGCAATCCTTTGAAGCAGTGAAAAAATCAAAGTTCTAAGTAAACGCAATCAAAAGATACGGGCGCTTATGTACCTCTTATGCCGCATATTTTGACACTCTCAAGGGAATCAAATCCTATAGGGTACTTCCTGTTGACTTAGAATCATGAAATTTGGCGAGAAAATATCATGTAGCACAGGTAAAGGAAAAAATCCGAAAATCATAAATTTGTAGTTACCTACAAATTTGTACGGAACCCTCGGTGCGAGACTCGCACTTGACCGGTTTTCCCTTCTGCTGGTGTTTTTGTAATTTAAAAAACAATCAGTTTACTGCTATGACTTCATTATTTTATAATGGAATGTACCTATGTTACGGCAAATACTTAAAATTAAAAGTGCTGGTTATAATTATGTCATTATAATTTACCAACTGTGTGCAATAACATAGCGCCATGGACACTGGGAGGCCAATTTCCGTAATTAATAACGTACAAAATCTAGTCGTAATGTTATTCATACGATTCTTCACTTAGTAAAATCATGGAGTTTTACAAAAGCTCTATAGACGGTGCAGTTGCATTTCAGGTAAACTTTTAATCGCGGAGTTAGATTGTAGTAAAATGTTCCTGCAGTTGCATGACGTTCCCTTCCTACATTTCGATTGTTTGTACTTTTATCTTAAAATAAGAACTATACAACAATCCTCATCGCCTCCTCTTTTTTAAATTGGAAAGTAAGGTATGCCTAAACAGGTTTTCGGGCATGTATGATTAGTCACGACCAAGTGGCAAAATCTACATTCTATGTAGATTTTGCAGCCCGAATGTACCGAATAGTGGCGAATTATGCCGACTCGAACCAGTGTAAAACACGCCTAACATTAAACTATGAAGCCTATGCCAGAAAAGGCGCTGAATAGGGCTGATGATGAGGGTTTCGTGACGGTGCAAAGGAGGAAGCGCCGATCGCGAACGAACAAGAACCGCTGCGGCAAAGCTTCTACGGAGCCCGAAGTCAGCTTGCGTGCCGCAAAGCCGAATACACCGGTGTACATCTCTCGCCTACATTACACCACTAAGGCAGAGGACATCGTGGAGTACGTGCGCCACAAAACGAGGTACTCGCCGAGGGTGGTTACTGGAGTCGCACCGCAACGTCAACTTCAATGTGTTTGTGGTGCGTGTACCGAATTGTTATCTGCCCGTCGTCATGGAAGAAGACTTCTGGCCGCAGAGCGTGGTGTGTCGTCGCTTCCGCGGACAAGTACCACAGAGCAGCGCAAGAACTAGCTAGTGAAGTACTATTTTATAGTAAAAATATGTATGTTGAAACAAATAAATAAATTGCCTGAAAACAATAATTAAATAAACTAAAAAGGCTTCTCCATAATATGCGGTAGTCAAATCAAATCAAATCAAAAGTCATTTATTCAAATTAGGCTGAGAATAGTAAAAGTAATTTAATCAAATTAGGCTGAGAATGGTACCCAACTGCGGCTGAGGCAAGTCTCCTAGTTTGTGGCGGCGCTAACAATCCGTAATTCTACATTATATCCAATACAAACTGACTGAAGTTAGCTGATAATAAGATAAAACAGACCGTGAGAGTACCATGCAGGCTAGTTTAAATACATGACTTTATAATTACTGTTATGAGTAATTTGTATATGGCCTACGCAAATGTCGTACAGATCTGATAGCGTCGTGTGATGGGTGGCTGAGCTCCATAAATGAGTGTTCAGGTACACGATGACTGATGCATGCATGCCTTCTGTTGGAACAGGTCAACTAAAAGCTGCAATGGCTCTTTCTTCAAAAGAACGTTCCAGTCATTGGATGCATTGTTAGACTCACATAAAATCCTGATAATATAATGTTTGGATTTTAAAAGAGACCATGTCCTCTGATTTTGTTTCGGCATTTCTTCTCAGGGATCAGTCAGCTAAGAAATGCGGGCAACATCTAGTTTTAAAATATTGACGTGTAAAAGTGTCTTAAAAGCTCATTTCATTTCAATATTACTGAGAAAATTATACGGTGTTTATTGAAGAACCAAGCAGTAGTACTTACCTACCCATCAAGTACTAGCAGGCTTGTATCTTGCAACTTCACCATGGAGAACAAACTGCACAGATTTTCAAAAGCTTAAAACTCTTTATAAAAAACTAGTTACCGGGATATTTTCCGATACAGGTTGTCACGAATCGGAACTGAAAGCGGTGCCAACTGAAAAGGGTGTAAATTCGCCTGCATGCTTTTGATTGACTGTTCGACAGGATTAAAGGACGGTGTCCCAACTTCCTAATACCGTGATGCCGAGTTTTCAAATTTTGTCATGATCGTATCGGACATAAAGAGAAAGCGGTTCACTGTTGAGTTTATAGATAGATACCTATTGAACCTCCTTTAAATTAAGTTCCATCAAACGACACCCAAGTTAGTCGTGCGTGTATAACTTACTTGAGACTTATTAGTGTCTCAAGGCAAGTTATGCACAACTCGAATACTAGCGTGAAGATACTGCTTACAGTATTAGATATTATACCTACATAAATCTATGTTGAGTATAAGTTTTATTGGACGCGCTAAGTATTGATTACTTTAGGTAGAAATACGCTACTTAAACAAAGCGCCTAGGCGTAGCGCGCGCCGTGCTACAATCTCGTAGCGGACACCTTGCTACGATTTCGTAGCGGGCTCCATGCTACGATCTCGTAGCGGGCACCAAGCTACGATCTCGTAGCGGGCACCGTGCTACAATCTCGTAGACGGTCTTCCGTACGTTTTAGTAAGCTTTCTTAGTGCGATTAACTCAAACTTATTAATCTACTTTTAATTACGAGGCACATATGTATTCTATCCAATCTACGGTTGCATGAAATATGCCTGGATTAATATTAAACATACAGTTATAAATTATCTATTACGATAAAATGAGAATAATGATATCGACGGGTTAATGAAACAGTCCTCAAATAGTGTCTTCCTAATTTTGTGTTATCACCAAATTAAAGGAAACAACTTTATCCCATTTGAAGGGAAATAAATGATTTTATTCGTCTTCAAAGCTTGTCGTCGTTCCGCCATAATACCAACTTACGCTCACTTTTATTTATTTCATCCGGCAAAGTCGTAAAGAACAGCAATGATTAGATTTTCTCCGTATTTCTGCACTAGTGAATACTAAAATATAGGAACCTACTAATAAACTATGTTCATAGACATCAAACTTTATTTCAATCGGAGAAAGAAGTCCATGAACATTTCAGAACTATTATTATGGTATTATTCGGATGACTTTCACTTGCAAAAATTGAAAGGATGTCGGGTGACTTTCAGTGCAATGTGGAGGAAATAAAACTGCAGTTTGGTTTTCATACTTCATGATAGCATCTTTCTCTTAATTTACTTTTCTTTTCACTAAAATGTCGAAACTCGATGCAAGCATATTCTTGTCTGCACTTCACATAAAACTCGGCTAAAGTTTAAACTCGGTTTACTGCATGCCAAAGTTAACTTTAGAACTATTGATACTGATCCTAAAATAAAGTAGCAGGCTTTGCTTTTAGTCCAAGTTAAAGTTAGTTTTGAACTGGAAACGGGGACGTTGTATTTATACATTATAGACACTTGCGTGCCAAAAAATTGTCCACCCCGGGCTCTCCATTTGAGAGACGATATCTCAAAAATCTTAATGAATATAATTTATAATTTTATATTGTGTGAAGGTAGGTAAGTAAGGTACCTAATTTTGCTCGGAAAAAGTGCGTGACGTTTAATTTTGTTCATTTCTGTTCGTTTAAAGAAATTGAAATTGATTTTTTAACGATCTTCAAAACAAAGGAGGTTCTTTATTTTTTTTCTCAAAAAATTATTAATCTGTTTTGATAATTCTTCACTAAAGTAATCTACATACTTTCAGGAAGGTTTTTGTATGTAATATAATGGATAATTGTTAGTAAAACTTGTTGAATTATATTGTTTCAATTCGAAGAGCACGGTATGGGTCGATTTTTGTGCACGCAAGTGTTTATCTAAATCTGAATAAGCTTATTTCTAAAAGCAGAAATAGACAACTTTATGCTGAAATATCTTACTTCATTATTGGTTACCAAGTTGTTGATGTCCTAGAATCAAAAATTCGAAGACACGCGACATTTACCAACCCGCACTGGGCCCGCGTGGTAAGCAGGCCAGTCCCTCTCGAAGAGAGGAGGCCTGTGTTTCAGCAGTGGTAAAATTATAGGCTGATTATGTTAAGTGGGGGCTAATAATTAATCGTAGATATTTATATCAAATAATATTATGATTAACTATTGAGTCTTGTGATATGTCACGGAGCATCTACCATACTGCATCTGATGTGTAATTAAATTGTTACCAATGTCTTTGTAATAAAGCTGCGTGGACGTGCTATACTGTTAACACTGGGCGCACTAACCGTACCGGAACCTATAGGCCCTTTGTGCATGGCACGGTTTTACGGCGCCGTAGAAAAGTAGTGTGGCCTGTGGTGACATGATACGCTTCTATTGTATACGGCGACGGTGCCGTGCTGGAGTGCCGCCGCGTCGTCAACAAACTTCCATAGTGATCCATACAACACTGATGATCGCGACTACACACGGCGAATGAACTGTAGTTTTTCACGGCAACCGTACCATACGAAAATACCGGCTGACTTGTTGACCGTCTCTTTTATCAACGGAAAATAAGGCACATTGAGTTTTAGAAAGATTTCGGCTTTGTAGATCGTACTTAACTCTCCTATACCCGCGCTAAATTCTGTGACACCTATACTTTCGCACGGTCACACACATCGAAAGTTCGGATCCCAATTTCAGTACATATAAAAATAAGTGTCAATCTATTCTGTTTCAGTCTCTGAAATAGTAAGATTTTCGTAAGACTTTATACGTAAAGGCTTACGAAAATCTTACTACTGAAGAAAACATATATACTAACAAAAGTAAACTTACAAATCTAAAAGAAAACCTCATGAACATTAAGCTAATATTCAGTACATTTTGTACTAAGCTAAAAATAAACCCTGGAGCCTATTCTCGCGCGGGTCCCACAGAACAATTGTCGTTAAATACGGCCACATGTGCTACTCGCTCAAACGCACTTTGCACCCTGTAATAAACGTACCAACGAACTAGGCAGCTAACAGGAAATACAAAATCCCAGCATTGATGAAAAAAACCAAAATCACGAAAGAGTATTTTGTCGGTCTGACAGACCAATGCGCGAGTATAGGAAGGTTTGCCGCCTCAAGTCCTCAGTTTCTGACACAGATAGTCTTTCTAGTTCAAGTATATGAATAACACCTACTTTCAAAATTTAATTTAAATCGGAAATTAAAACGTAGCCAGTGATAAATGTTTTATTTTAAATGCTAATTTTGCACCGTTTCGAGCTCGCGATAATACGCTTTAGAATAATTTTCTGCGGGCGTTACGTGTATAAAGCGCTGTTAAAGCTTAATGTTTTGCTTACGTTACTTGTGATTGGATCGTTTACCTAGAGTAAGTAAATACCTAGTCCGCAGTCAATTATTCGAGCACATTCTGAAGTTCTTTCAGTTAGATTTTTCTGTTCGTACGGAAGCGGATTTTTCGTTTAAAACTGTTGACCAAAAGTTTATTACGAATGAAGCTTCGAATGCGTTTTCGAAAATAGCCGGATTTAATCTAAAGCTCTGATTGAAAATATCAAGGTCTTGAATGAGACCCATAAAGTTTCTACCTACATATTTGTGTGTTCATGTAGGCACACACGCATTGCACGGTTGTATGCATTCTCGATGTAATTTCAGACATATACGTAAGATATTTCATGAGTCGTTTATTAATTAGTTCAAAGTAGGTACAATAATAATGGTAGGTATATAAAGATAATAGAGAGTGCCCTAAGTTATGCCAGAGGGCGTACACATTTTGTTATTAAGTAATCAAGCCAGCCAAGTCTCGCTAGTAAAATAACATAAGATAAGCCTGGACAATAAAAAAAATAATTATAAAGAATGACAGATTTCATAATACAAATGAATTAATAATAAATAACAATAGAAAATGGTGAAGGACAACAAAAAATTCGAAGACATGTCACATCTACCAACCCGCACTGGGCCCACGTGGTAGATTACAGCCCACTTCCTCTCGAAGAGAGAAGGCCCGTGTCCAAGCAGTGGGAACATTATAGGCTGATTATAAATAACAATAGAAATCAATGTCAATAAAAGAGAAAAATTTAAATAAAAAATTATATGAAAAAATGTCAATACATTGTATCAACATTGTGTCAACACATAGACTGAAAACAAATAATATGATTATGTCAATATACAATATTTACAAATGCCAATATACAAAAATGTATTTTATTACCATGTCAACATTCTGTCATTCGATTTTTGTATTTTTTTTTATATAAATTCCGAAATACGAATAATATTCTTCATTTATCACAAGATGATGGTACGAAAATATAAAAAGAGAAACACGTTCTTACCTTCATTATGTCCAATGCAAACATTCGCTAAGTCCATGGAAGTTTTTAAACAAAACTAAAACGTAACTAAAGCAGTTCCACATAAGCAGTCAGGGCTAAGTTTTTATCCATCACAGTCGTGATATAACTTTGTCCTCGCCTGTTTCTTCGAGAAACTCAAAGCTTCTAAGTATGAATAATATTTTGTAGGCGGTGTTAACTATATTTTTCTTTCGTACCATACATAATTATGTAGGTATATCTTTTAGATACACGTGTAGATTATCTTTGAATCAGATGCATTACGAAGGTCTACAATTGTACTGAATTTTATGAAATCACTATCGTCAAAGTGAACAGGTTCCATGAACAGTTCTATTCAACTAATCTGCCTAGCGTTTTCCAACTACTGCAACTGGATACCAGCATTTTACATGGATTTTATTTCATTTCTCCATAATCCTGGGAAAGACTTGGGAAAGACAATACCGATACCCTATAAACGAATCGTACACAGTTCTCCGAGATTCGTTTCTCCAATGAACGGTTCGCTGATAGACGATTTACTTTACGATTTTCAACAACGAACAATACAGCTCTATTATTTCTAAGAAAACATTACCCGGTATTGTATATCCTAAATTTGCCTAGGTACATATAGCACTCAAAACACTTCAGACTTGAAACACCCCATAAAATCAGTTACAAATACAAATTGCTTGTAAAAGTCGGCCTAACGAACAATTATTATAACAACATTATCTATCGGGCAAGCAGCTGAAAAGCACTCACGGAATGAGAGAGATTAGATAACATTATAACAAGTAAACAAGGCTGATTAGATTATTAACACTATAATATATTGATTGTTATCCTACTATATAATATTATAAACGTGAAAGTTTGTATGGATGGATGGTGATAATAATGCCTTCTAACCGATTTCTGCGACTTTTAGCGATAGCATTCAATGACTTTTCAGGGTGAGAGCTTAGATGTGTTACTCTGTCATGTGCATGCCACTAACATTTCCCACTTTGGCCGAGAAACTCCAAGCACCATTGACAGCATAATTATTAACATAACATAACATCACGCCTGAACACTTTCACACGATAGGCATAACGGAAAGCCCCCTGTGCAGAGCCTGCATGGAGGCTGATGAAACCGTCGCGCATGTGCTCTTTGAGTGCACAGGCGTCACCCAGATTTGGTCGGAAATCCTCGGGACACCCAGATCTTACACAGATGTTCTCAACAGACCAGGAGACTTAATAAGGTTTTGAAGGGAGGTGGGCTGGTTGGAATAACCACCGACGGCCGCCATGGCCCACGCACAATGGTCCACCTGAAGGACTAAGTGCGGAAACCAAACCCGTAATATAGAACATAAAACATCACGCCTGTCCCAAAGGGTTAGACAGAGGTGTACCTATAGTGCAACCACATTTTGCCCCATGTAATAGGCACAAATTTGATTTACTCTGATTAATAAAAAGTCCAGAAATGAAAGATATTGCATACTGAAGACTTTGACTTTGTAGAATAGTAGAGCGTCATTCTTGTCACACATACATATGTATGTATCTGTCTTACGCTCGATGTGTCAGGTCATCATGTCTGTTTTAGTGTGTTGTGTTTTTTTTGATGCACTGAATAAATTTTACGTATCTATCTATTATATATATTCCTACAATAAACAATATTCTATCCATCGCTCAATTGTTTTACGCTACAATCACGTGTGTGTCCATGGAGGAATCTGTTGCATTATCCCACGGGATTGTTTCTCATTGTGGGCTGTAATAGCCTATCATACACTGAAGAAGGTTATTATGCACTTTATTGTACGAGTACTAGATTAATTGATGTTACTATAGAATCTAAGGCCCTAGCAGGTGCTAGGGCCTTAGTAGTTTGATTGAGTTGTCCTATAAGCTTATAAGATAACTCAATAAATTCGATGGTTTTATTTTTAAAATTACCTATATTACATGGTGATATTAAAAGTATAAGTCGAATTCTTCTTCTTCGTGTTGCTGGCACGACTGTATTTTTTTTTTTTTATTTTGTTTTCCCAAAACTTTGCCACTTCCACGGCGAAATCGTTATAAGTCGAATCTTAATCAGTTACTATTTATCTATAAATATCGTCTCTATATCTATACATATTACAAATTGAAATCACTTTCCGTGTATGTGTGTGCGATCGCGTTGTTAATTGAACGGGGTTTGATGCGGTTTTCACCAGCATTTAAATAATTTATTTCGGAAGATTTTTGCGTACAATACGTCAATATTAAACTAACATACAATAATTAATGTAGATGTTTTATAAAATCCTAAAACCCGTGCGAAGCAGGGGCGGGTCGCTAGTTCATTACAAAACAATTCAATTGTATTGTTAGTATCTTACTACCTAAATCATTATTAACGAGCAATAATAACTAAGTAGATTCAAGTTTCTCGGAGAGGCAGTCACCTCGTTCCTACCTACTAATTTTCTGACTAAATCAAATACATATATACAAAATATCCTTATCACTTGAAGTAGGCTCAAATAATAAGATTTGCTCGAGCCCTGTTGCCATGAAGATCTCATGGCAACAGGGCTCGAGCAAATCTTATTATTTGAGTTACATTGCGTGCAAAGTTACTTGTTTCATTTAATACTCGTACCTACCTAGTCAGTTTAGTTTCTTTGAAGTAGTTTCATGTAAGAAGGCTCTTAGGTACAGTTTTCTCTACTAAGCTCTGGGAAATATTTCGTTTCTCTTTAACTTACGGCTCACAGATGTAATATATTATGCACATTTATATTAACAACGTGAAACACGTGCGAGACCTCGGGGTTATATTATTCTCAAGGCTCGTCGTTGTGAACTTTTCTTGTTGATCAAATCACGTTTTATTCGAAAAGCCTTCACACAAAGTTTCAAACCAATTTTCTGCTAATTTATTTCACTTGTCTTGTAAAGCTTGTTTAAATCCGCTTACAACATCTAGTTATAAGTTTTCTGATTATTTCGTAACGTATATGTAGATAAGGAATATAGTCTTGGACGGTGAAAAAATAAGAAAATTACTATAATAGCCATTTTTCATACTCAGAAACGTTCAAAGTCTAGTTTCGAAATAACCTCTTGTAGTAAGCATGTAGATAATTGTATAGTTACGAGGCTTTTCGTTCAGGTTGGCGGTTTTCTGAGATATCTGTGAGACTTTACTATAACCTATAATATACTATACTATACTATAGAAAAGTCTTACATATTTCTCAGAAACAGTAACGAGGTATTATACCTAGACACAAGCGAAAGAAAACCAAGACACACGATGAACGCTTGTTCATCATTTGATGAAACCTTTCGTCTTTGTATTAGTTGAGTCATACCCTCCATAGGTACAATTTAAGGACATTTACATTGCCAACAACCCAGGAATCTGATAACGCTGTACATAGCTACACAAAGTCTTTTACGCCAATTTTATTATCGTCAAAATTTAATTGCTGTGGTACCTAAAAGCTGTGAGGTGTGTACACATTGCTAATGGAAGCGAACGAGGCCTCGTGGTTTGAAAAGGAGGCTAAGCAGACATGGAGGCTGTCTTATCTCAATTTACGGACCGAAAAAATCGTTGTGACAATTTTTTTCGGTCCAAAATAGATAACAATGTGCTGCCACATGAAAAACGTTCTTATTACCTTGCACGATACATCAATGTTAAATTATGACAATTACCCATTTTTAATCACAGTTTAAATCATAATAACATTTTGAATTTGTTAAAATATGCAATGCTTAAAAACCTAGTTACGTAGACCAAAAAGATTGTAATATGTCATTACGAGAAATTCAAAACTGGTTCTTAATATTACATAGCAGAAGACATAGCAGAAGTGAAATCAATCGTTGAAAATGTACCTACATGAGCCTATAATGATAAACACTTTCTGAGAGTGTATCTTGAAATACGACTATCTATTCAGGTAATTAATTCATATATCAGTGGGGTTAGTTAAACTCTCTATCTACATAACTTTTAAATTAACTTGAGCCCTCTCTTGCGCAAACTGCCCATGCTTGCTTTGTCTCTGGGTGAACGAAGTATGACCTCAGGGCCTAAAAATGACGTGAAATTGTTTATTCTGTAAATCGGAATCACTTTTACACGTCATATTATTAAAAAATCTGCTAGATGAAGTTGACATTTCCTATCTGACCCCTGAAAAAAAATGGCGAAACAAACTCAAGGATCCAAGTCTCTTTTAAAGTCCAGACCCTTGGTCAGATAATGTAAGGACAATGTACACACTAGTGTACATTGTCCTTCCTTGTGTTCCTTGTGGTACCACACCGAGTTGAGTGGACTAGTCCGGTCAGTGCAAGCATTTGTCAGTGATCGTATAGCTCAACTCAGAACTAGACAAGTGGCAATCCATTTCGTAAGCGTTTCGAATTTCTATGACTTTTAAAATATTGGATTTTAAAAGTTACCGAATAACGTATGTCAATCCTGATCTGTATCCGTATTTCTACGACTTTGAAAATCCAATATGACGACGACTACGACTACGACGGCTACGACTTTTAAAATATTGGATTTTAAAAGTCGTCGAAATACGTATTCAGATCAGGACTGACATAAGTTTTTCGGTAACTTACGTCAGTCCCATATATTTTTGACTTGTACATCATCGTTATCGCTGATAGAATGTCACTCCCTAGGCCCTCTTGACCACTCTTGACTCTCTTACAAACGTAAGGAACTCAAGTAAATCTGTATTCAATCTTACAGGAATGCACTGAAGGCTACGGGATGTTCTGGCTTCTTTCTAATACTCTTAATAATCTTCAATATATTGTGAGTGCGTCTATTAACCGTCCTTCAGATACTAATATAATCCCCAAATGTAGTTCCTAATACAAAAAAAAAATGTGGGTAGGTAATAAATACAAATTTTTACTGTTTTACATCTCACGTAAGAATCTCATTTCTATTTAATTATGTCTTCGTTAAAGACGCTATTAGTTAGCACTCCCTGTGTTCATAATAATTAATAAGTTTTGTTTAAAACGAACTTAATTATAAAATCTATAATAAGCTTTACCGGCGCCACCTGGTAGGCCTAGTGCTACTGCCGAGCATGAGGGGTTACCGAGTCGGGCCAAGTGTTATTGGATTTTCACCAGGAATTTCTTAGTAGCAACCTGGAGTCTGGATTTGCATCCCGTTGATGGAAATAGGTTCGCCCCCTACTACATGGGACATAAGCATAGCTGGCGAAAGGTTGGTACTATAGGTTTAACCCTACGGGGATTAGAGGCGTGATGTTAAGTTATTTACCGACGATTATATCGAGCGGTTACCTAAAATGCAAAAGACAGTGTTGGCATCGACAGTTATTTCAAATCTCACGCTGAATGTTTCGTAGAATATGATGACCTTGTGGACGATGACTTTCTTTGTTTGGATACGGTCACATCGGAAACGGAATGGGTAATTAATTATGAACGAAGGTTGCTGCAGGTAGCCAGAAAAGCTATGTCCTTTTTTGAAACAATGTAACATGGTGATTTTCTCTAGATATATTCTAGTTTCCGTTACGTTAGATGACGTACTTTTTCTAAAATCTAACGATCCCGTAAGATTATTAACATTTTAAAATGTTGTCCGTAGTAAAGTTCTCTTACAATACATCTCGACACAGTGAAGTTTTCCTAAGAAAGAAAATACTGTCATTGTTATTGCCATCCGTTACAATAAGCATCTATTTCCTCTTGTAAGTTCAGCGCTGACGTAGGTACTAGAAAACAATATTGAATTTATTGTTACCGTCATTTTGTTGCAGTTGTACCGCTTAAGATATTGTTATGGATTGGTAGATAGTTACCAACTGGTAACAAATAGGAAAGTTTTATGTAGCAGTGAATAATATTGTATTGGAATTTTGATAAATCGTATGATGGATTTTAGTTGTTTCCCAGTTTACACTGCGTCGACCCGTGTGCATGCAAATAGAAACGTCAGTCTAATCTAATTCAAGGTCCGATTCGTTGCTAATCTACTTATATTGATATAATATACATATATAGATATATTTTCAGCAGAACAATAAGTGACGATTTTAAAATACTAAAGCTATCAAGTTAAATAATGTATTCATTCAGGGGGAGCAGTGGTGGCCCAGTGAAACGGCCGCGACTTACGAGTTGTAGGACGTTGGTTCGAACCCAGCCAGGCACTTTACTTTGTGTAAATTATTTAATTACCACTGCTCTCAAAAAACGGTGAAGGAAAACATCGTGAGGAAACTGGCATGTCCTAGAACCAAAAATCGAAGACGTGTGACATCCTGGTGGATGTCACACGTCTTCGATTTTTGGTTAGAGTAATCCACCACGCACGACCAGTGCGGGTTGGTACACGCACGACCAGTGCGGGTTGGTACCCGCACTGGTCGTGCGTGGTGGATTACTGCCCAACCCTTGTCACAGAGAGGAGGCCTGTGTCCCAGCAGCGGGAACATTATAGGCTGATTATACAAAGCTATCATGTTAATTAATGTATTCAAAATATCTTTAGCTTTGGATTAATTCATTACTATGTTATTAATGGCGTAATTAGTCGTGCTCGTTAGCCCAGTTCGTATAGCCAAGTGTAAAAGAACAAAGTTGAGAAGGTAGGTGGGTATCCATATACGACCGGCAAGGCCGTAATATGAAACCAAAACCTGAATGTCATAGATACCTAAATCTAGGTTTACGACCGTAGGTGCTTGAGTAAATAATGTGTTGGGTGACCAAATTGGAGTAGTCATTTGATTCGGATACCTGAATACAGCCTGACGATCAAATATAAATATAAAGTAAGTTTAATATCAACGTATCTACATTAGCCCTTTGTTTTGATTAACTCAATACTTGTGACGGGAGGTACGGTAAATCATTTACCACTATAGTGTATACCATTTGTTTTATGTTTGTTATTTCCTTTCTTTACGTCACTATACCAAAGATTATGTGAAAATTAATTACCTAGCCCTTTTTGATACCACTACCTGAAAAATCCAATAGCATGAGGTGTAGTTTGTAAAAAATGTCTCTTACGACTTGAGTCTCATTTACTGCCGCCTGGTGCGTTTTTATTACTGTTAAATTAGTGTTTTTTTATTACTGTTAAATTAACAAGACTAAGTCCAATTGGCGTAGTGTTTGATATCGAAGTACGCGGCGTACTGTCGGGCTTCAGGTCCGGATGACCCTGATGTGCGATAAGATACGCCGTGCCAACAAATTTACTTTCTCACCGACACCGCGCCGCTTTCGGTAGAAATAAATTGTTCACTACCTACGAGTATGTTTTATTGCTTCTATTTATTTTTCTGAATTTGTACGGCTTTTTTATTTGTGGCAGTTCCACCGGTATCTTATAGAATATTTTTATCGGCAAATATCATTGTGTTTTCAACGTCTAGTAAAATGTGATGAGCTACCCAACCGAAAATATTGGGGTTTAGAAAAAAGGCTTTGAAGAGCGTCTCCTCCGTCAATCGACTAGTATGCAGCAGTCTCTTTGAAAGACCTATATTTCATATTAAAATGCGTTCCTTTAGGAAAATCATTACAAGGTTATTACAAGCTAGAATGTTTTGTAGATCTATCAAAGTACATGTCTATACAGCAAATAAAAGAATAAAAGCCTTTTTTGCTGTTAGTTTTTAACTTATTTGACAAAACAAATATTAGACAGTTGAAAATAGAGGTAAAAAAACTAATTAACTTAAACTAAATCATATTCTCAGCATTCGGTTGGTCTCCTCTCACAACAGCTTGTCTTTTGACAAAGGCCTCCATTTGTTTCTGACCTTCGCTGTTACATAACTATTCTGGGCCCGGTACTTTCCTAAAATCATCTTCTCATGACTTTAACATTCTTCCTCTACTTCATTTGCTTCCTCTAGAGAACAACATAATGTCCTTTCTCTCAACATGTGTCCCGTCCAGCGCCATTTCAAACTTCTGCATACTGTTTGAACTAAAAAGGATAAAAGGAAAGACTAAGTTTTATACAGCTAAAGGACAACAATTTGGCGTATTGTCAACCTAGTAATTGATTTACCTTAGGTCGAATGTAACTTGTCCGTATTAAATTGCCATGTTCTATTTGAATAAGGGACAGTTACAGAGTTTTCAAACGGACATTGTTGTAAAACGTGGGAAAGTAACCCGTCGACTATACCCATTCGTAATCGCAATAATGATAGGTAGTCGTTCTTTTACAATTGCATTGTAAATAAAATTTGCATGATACGGCGACTTTACGGCGACGACTTTCTTTCGTGATGGGTAGAATCATATCCTGTACAAATATCTACATAATACATTAGTATTATGTAGTATATTTTTGTTTTACGAACGAGGCCCATTTTTTTTTTATATTGCGAAATGTTCTAAATGGGTAAATATTATGAAATTAAAAATGAAAAAAAAAATGGATTTGTTTAAAGGCCAGGGTTTTTTTTTTTTGTTTGTTAGGTACTTATTTGATGATTTTGAAGATACCCAATGAGTTACTACATCGTGGTCATAACTCATAACTACTACTAAAATGGAACAGGTTTAGTCTACAAAATTCACAGCAGGCATTTGTACATTACATACAAGTTAAAGGTTAAATTAAAGAAAGGGAAGTACAAATCAATTAAAGATGTATTTGCAAGATAGACAAAAGATGGAGATGGATTAAAGAGTGATATGTGATATTGAATCGAGACAAGCTCTACGTAATAAGAGAACGAACACTTAATTTTCTGCAAAAAACATTGTGATTTTCTTTGCAGAAAATTATTATTATTATTATTATTATTCCTATTACATAATACATCATTTGTAGCACTAAACAGGACAATATTGTTGATCAAATTATCGAACATTCAGCGATGCGTGTCTAATTATCTCGTTGTATGTTATTAATTATGTTTTGTTATTGTGTGTGTAAAGCAATATTATTGTGTATACCATTGAAAAATGCGCCACGTGTACCACGATACTTCTGGTATTATAAAGGTAATTTTAATCCATTTGTTTTGTTTCAGCTGAACTTCAATCCGATTACGTCGTTCCTGTTTACTCTGGATTTCTTCATCATCGTCCTTAATGTAAGTACCCTAGTGATAATAATTACTATCGGCAGAGTCTGTGAATCATAATGTAGTGTGTCACAGCTGAAGCGGAAAAATGTCAACTAACTTTTGGAGGCCACTGTATATTAGACAGGCTCTCGATGTTGGCGCGCGCACTCGCAACAAAATGTTTCAAAATCAAAGTTATCAAAATGTAAAAAAAGGTTGATATGATACAAAATTTAAAGTGTGCGCTAATTAAAATACCTAATTTATCCTGTATGTATTTTGTAGTAAGTATTAATGTAAAGACACCCAAGTACGTATTGTTTATACTTACTAAAGGAATTGTTCAAATAAGCTGAGCGTTCAAATATTCACGGTTTTACTAATACGAAATAACGTGATGTTATTTCATAAGGAATAAGGATTTAGTCGGGATTACACATGCCCGCCATGGGCCCGCGTGGTGGATTACGGCCCACTCCCTCTCACCGAGAGGAGGCCTGTGTCCCAGCAGTAGGAACATTAAAGCCCTAAAGGACCATAGCATTATTCGCACGAGAAATTAACGGAGCTGCAGCTTTTAAATTATCATCAAAAACGGAAATAACATTCGACCGTACCAAATTACTCTTATTTTTTAAATCAGACTTACGTTTTTGGTATGAAAAATACTTCCTGGTTTCAGACATCATGAAAAAAGTACCTTACTATCATTATTCCCCACTGACACAACGTACCACCATTTCCATAGATTTCAGTTTATTTACGAATGTTATTACAAACGTATAAAAAAAACGTTTAAATACATATATACTGATACCACAAACATAAAAAAGTAAGTTTATTCCAATTTGCTGTTATTAACGACACACTGCATCGCAAAAACTCGCAAAATTTTAGAAATACATTTCACACCAACAAAGGAATAAATACTAATTGTTGGAAATGTAAGAATAGTTTGCAATAAAGGAAAAGCATTCAATGCTCCTCCAGCTACCTACACTAAGTTTGGTTGTGACAGCGCGTCCTGTATTCAACAACATTCTGCTTTTATAAAGTCGGAGTTTTACAATAGACCGACAGAGCTGAATAATTAACTATTATCTGTGATAATTATATAAGCTTTTGACTATACATTCATATTCGACTATTTATCGCTAAATTAGATAACCGACTTTAGAAAATCAGTTCACAGAAGAACTGTAGCAAAGATTTACATATTGAAAGTAATTCTATACATAGTTTGTCAAGTACAGATATATTTTGTGAATACGTAGGTCAACTTTCTAATTAGTCATGTTTTCAGACGGTCCACGTACGTACGTGATAATTAATTGTTAAACAGCCATGTTTAAAATGGTACCTTAAATCAACGCTGTACGTAAAGTGTTATAAATATTTATTTCAATTGAAATGAACAGGCCAACGAAAATGTTAATTAAAACAAGTATTAAAATGATAAAGGGTTACTGTCGGAGCCAAGAGATCGATCAAACGAAATTGGATTTTATACGATACGAGAGGCCTCGCCAAAAAAGGGGAACATTTAAAAGTTAGAACAGAGTATAGATATAGTGAAATAAAAAATTACAAATGAATATCAGTAAATACCAAGTATGTTGTTATCTGTGATACCAAGCCAGACCGTTATCTGAAACATCTTACAAGAGTAATTGCTCTAAGGGTTCATAGCCAATTTAACCTTGGTCGTGGTGTATTAATTACATAAAACAATTCTATTTGGAAAAGTTTTAACTTCGTGACAAAAACTACAGCGACAAGATATTATATTCCCTCACGAGATTTTAATAGCAAAGTACTCTATACACGCTCCCCTTTACGTAAGTAGGTACTCGACACAGACACTTAGTAAGTTAATTACCTTAACACGTCCAAACATGTTTCTGACATGACATCACGAACAGCAGAGGTTTTGGATGACTGAAAACTTACTAAGAGAAAATTTTATAATATTCAAATGTTGAAGCGGAATATGTTTGAAGATTTAGGTATATAACCTCTTGGCACAGAATTACATACAACTCGTATATTTTAACCCTACTACTGAAATATACATTGATATCATGAAAAATAAACATGGGCAGAGTTTGCTAAAGGACTGCGTAACCTCTCAGAGTTCGCAGGATTAGACCTAAAGGGTGTACCCATACTGAATATAAAACGCATGTGAATTGAGAACACAACACGATGTCAATATAAAATACTTGTTTATTTTGGAGACCCACATCATTGGCAATAAGTGAGCGTGTTTTCGTCTGTCTGGCCATGTTAATACTCAATTTGGTATCAATCAGCAATATATTCGGTAGACGCGCCTCCATGCCCAGTGTGGCGCAACACATCGATGTATGTAGCTCGCAACACAGCGCGAAGCGTCTGCGGGTATCGAAGTTTGTTTTGCATGTGAAACTGTTGAACCTAGATCCAGTTTCTAGAACTTGTTGCCGCCTATTCCACCACCACCAACCACTCGAAATTTTCATAACATTTCCGTCGGTTGAATTTAATTTAATTCTGGCGCTTGGAATCTATAGCTCATTCAGCTAATTGGTCTAAAACTATTTAATTTCGAGAATTTCATTGTTGTAAATTACAAATTGACCCGATGGTAATGAATACGTTTCCGGTAAGAAAGTAAATATAACAAAAAGAGATGGATAGAAACTGGTAGATTGGTAGGTATTACTAAGCAAAATTATTTGTTAAACTTTTGTTTTCTACGTGTTCAGGAGCTACAAGTACCTACTATATGGCTTAGTAATACAGTTTGCAGCAGTGCTGCTTATCCTACGACTTTTATATTACAATATTTTCCATAACACTTCTCTTTCTTGCCACATTTATACCTTTGTTATTCGACACCATGAAGAGATAACGTAAAATTTTATAACCACAGCTTTCCTCAAACTTTTCGCAAAATGATATTCGTATGCTTAAACAAATATAAAACGGTATTTTTAGATATCAAGTCAAGTAGCGTATCAAATAAAATTTTGATAAAATCGTTTACTGGTTCATTCAATTAATAGATTTTATAAAATAATTTGTAGATAGGATGTTGGTGTGGATATCTGCTACAATACTTCTTGGATCGACAAGAAAGCTTTTTATTCAGGATATTATTTTTTTCACACCACCCTCTCGCTCATCCGTTTCTCTTTCACTATTAATGCGCAAATCGAATTGGTTGTTATTACCTCGCAGTAGGTGCGTAAAGTAGATATTCTCCTCGCAGAGAAAGGTGTCTTTGCCTTGGACGACCTTGAATCAATATAGCGCCCATGACAAAAGTCTGCACTTTATCCCCTCGGTGAATAATCTACTATTGAATCTGTCGCAGATTCCTAATTGCGTAACACTATCTGTCACTAATCACAATCTGAATCATTTTGCTAATACATTGCTTCATATGTTCAAAAAATTTGTCTGTTCAACAACGTAAATAACGCAATGAATGTTGTTGGGCTGTCAAAATGAAAGCCATTGCTACTGTTAGTGTGTTACGCAATTACCCGCAGCTGAGCCTAAACGGTTAAGTAACGGTTTATGGTTTCTGTAAATTCCTATTTGGAATGCCTGCAAAGTGTGGGTAGGTACGCAAGCTTTAGTAATAAAGGGCCCGATAACGACGTAGCAATCGCCGATCTCGAAACCTTCATTTGTATGCAAATCAAAAGTCCGAATTTGATTGTGTATGCAGTAGAATGTACCCATTCAGACCCAATTTTCAACCAACAATACCAGTCAAAAATCAATCGCCTGTTTGTTTATTCCCCTGCCTTCCTCTGCCAACTGTTTCGGAAACTCGAATGTTTTTCCCTCACCGAGCTCAAACGATGTCGGGAAACTGACGAAAAGATTATGTATGTCTCAGCTTCTTGTGTCTTATATAACTGCTCAGCCGTGAAACAAACGTTAAATATGTAAATTCTGCAAATACTTCCTCGAAATATTCTGACAACTGTATTTTATTCAGTTCGTGGTATCTCTCTTGTAGATTTTATACTTATACTAACTTCTGCCCGCGACTTCGTCCGCGTGAAACTTGTTTCCCCGATCCACTTCGTCGCATCGCACCGCATGCCCGCGCTATTACAATGTTTTCGCTTAGCGTTCTTTATGACTATTTTTCGTTTTTCTGGGGGTCCTAGCGTGACATTAAAAAGCCTATATAGCCTTAGCCCAAATTCTTCAGATTTATAATAATAAAGCTGAAGAGTTTGTTTTTGTTTTTTTGTGTTATCAGAAAAGATGGCATCCATATATTCATCTACACTTATTATTTTAGAATAGGTAATAAGCTATCTTAATAAGCCTATAATGTTCCCACTGCTGGGACCTGAGACACAGGTCTCTCTCAGTGAGTGAGAGTGGGCGTTATCCACCACGCGAGCCCAGTGCGGGTTAGTGGATGTCACGTCTTTGAAAGTTTAGTTCTAATACAAGCCGGTGTCCTCGATGTTATCCTTCGAGCAGTAGTGATGAAATACTTTACACAAAGTAATGTACCTGTCTGGGTTCGAAAAAAACGACCTACATCTCGTAAGTCACGGCCTCTGGACAACAACTGCTCCCAGGAAGGTACCCTATAACTATCATCTTTAAATGGTATAAAACAAAGTCACTTTTCATGTCTGTCTGAGTAATCGCGTCGTTCTTCTAAACTACGCAACGGATTTAGATATACTTTTCACCATCATTTAGAGAATCTATTTCGGAAGGTTTGTGTTAGTACAATATTAATATTAAACTTACAAATAATAAAGAAATCTCGATGTATTGTCAAGCCATAAATACCGTTTGAGTCAGGGTCGGCTCGCATGGCTCGCTCGGGAATACACCAGGGTGATACACAAGAATAACAGACCACTTAAAATACTATATGAGCTTATGCTATTCCAGATACCAGGTACCGGTAATGACTTGTTATGTAACGGGAGCAGAGTCTCATCTGTACAAATGAGGAAGAACCAAGCTTGAGATATTTACGTAATTGCTGAATGTTTTTCCTCCCAATTCTTCTCTGAGTTTTGTTGAAGTATTTTATCAGGAGTACCTTGGGGGCCAATTGTTTACAGACATGCACATTTATAAGTGTTGCCTTTTAATCATTTTAATATATAATATATTAATAGAACTAGGTCCCTACATCTGTTTATCTTAACCAAAACAAGCCAGTCAGATGCGCCCGCTTCTTTTTGGGGTTTAAAGGGCAATAAAAACGGTAACTAAAGGGGAGCATTACGCCCCTAAGCCCGGCTCGTAATGTAGGTACCGCGATGTACTCTAATTAGTTTATCCTTACTAACCCCGGACCTTTTTACCCGAGTTTCGGAGTAATGACAAAAAATGTTACGATATTACTCAAGAGTGGCAAAAAAGATAGTAGGATACTGATTTAAATTTATTTTTGCTGTATAAAATTAGGATTTACGGAGGCTCTAACTCTCTTACTAGCTAACAAACGGTAAACGAGGCATTAGAAATTTTTCGGGCGCTTTGCCCGACGTTTTAATGATTAGTCACTTCTGTTGCCATCTAATTTACTTGGCCAACTTAAAAAAACAGAGTAACGAAGCCAGTATTAAAACAGGAAGACATCAAAGAAAATCGTAAATCTAATAAGCCAATTAGATTTATGATTTCCTTTGATGTCTATGAGTTTTCGATTAATTTCAGCGAGTCCGATCAAAAAGACTCAGTCACTTTGGATCAATAACAGTTGCAAGTTAACAAGCCAATTTATAATATAATATAAGGTAATAATATAATAGGTAATAATATAATAAAGATTTATTGTTCAAACCAGGACCAGGTTACATGGAAAGGTAATGTATAAAAGTATAGCGTATAGCGCGATAATTGCGTAACGCACTAACAGAAGCAATCGCTTTCATTTTGACAGTTCAACAACATTCATTACTTTATTTACGTTGTAGAACAGACAATTTTTTCGAACACATGATGCAGTGGATTAGCAATACCTATCCATCAAAATGATTCAAATTGAGATTTATAGTGTGTTACTCAATAAGGATGCTGTTCTCGTAGTTGGTTACGAAATAACCTATGTTTAGAGGAAACAGTTCCGATCCCCGTCATAAACGGCTGACTTATACGATTACAGCTTACGCGGTTGGCTTACCGTCCGTTGGTTGCACGTGTTCAATATTATGTTCAGATGATTCAGAGTAATCCCTACAGCAGTTATAAATAAGCGATTATTTAAGGTTATTAAACAACAAAGAGTAATAAAAAATAACTTTAAATCCAATAATAGCAATTCCGGAACTGACAATTATAAAAAAAATAAATGTTCAGTAGGTCTGTTTGTGTGGTGAGTATTTTATTTATTTATTTATTTATTTTATTATTTATGTACATTTGTACATTTTTTTTTTGTACATTTTTTAATTATATTTGTTAGTGTATCATTAATTTATGTAGTGGGCGATGTATGTACATATTGTAGCGAAATTAAAAACAATCTTCGCTTGTACACATTTTAATTTGTCTAAGTAAAATAAAATATTAATAAAAACATAAGAAAAGACACAGAACGAATATTATTAAAACGGATTACGTCGTGACGCCGACGCGGACGTTTTTGGTGTTCGAGCAATAATTTTTACGTATACTTGTTACGCGTCGATAAAGATAGGTCTGCAAACGTTCCTAAACTTACGTAACTAGATAAATACGAGGACGACCTAATGGGTAAATGGCACCAAGTCAATTCGTTATTAGGAAGCAAGATAATAATTTAAATTACCGCCTGATCAAAATTGTAACAATGATAATATACGGCTAATAATTGGTAGAACATCAAGTAAATAGGCTCTACTAAAAACTAAGCTACTTATATATGAAACTCCGGTCCTAGGCTCCACGCTGACAATCGGGAGGCACCTCGCTGGCCGGAATCAGAATCTTCTTAAATGTGCAGGTCGTGCGCAAGGTATTATGTAGGTTCGATTCCCAATAGGAAGCTTGTAGACGTCTGGTACTAGAGTGGCGGGTAGGGCAAATTCTAAATCGCCCTACAGTAGCCGGACAAATCTACAGAAAATAACGAAAAATGACAATCCGAGACGCAGGCAGAATCTTTTATAACAAAAGACATACCGAATCTTCACGCTTCGCCTCGAGACCACTTTTTAGTGATGTACAATACGTTTATTTTCGGGAACACTGCCTATTACAAAGTAAGAATGGAATAAAATTTAGGAAACGATAAGAACTTTTGAATAATCAATAATAAAGCAAACATACCCTTGGATCCAGTGGATGACCGCACAGAACTCGGTCTTTCAATCCTTAATAGATTACCGTTAGCAAATTATTTCATTGTGAAAGCAGGAAAAAATAATATTTAGACTTCCGTCCTGTGTCCAAAAAATCCTTCATATGAAAAATCTCGGTAAGAGAAAAGACATGACACTTTTTGATTCAAAATTCAAAACCAATATGAAGAAAAATCGTTTCTGGTTAAAAATAAGGTTGGATTTGTTATAAAAGAAGGTCGTTCGTGATAAAATTATAATGTAGCATTTGCGAATGGCTCTTTAGTCAACTGAGGCCGCTCGAACTTATCCCGCGGGATGAGTTGGCTAAATAATTAATTTTATTATTTTCCTTTGTCAACTGATCCCACTTTAAAGAAAAGATTATTATTTATGTATACACGTGAACAAAATTCTTTGGAAAAAAAATGACACACCACAGCTTGGTTATACTGATATATTATAAAATCACAGTCGTTTGTACTAATTATTATTTTGATGACCGTTGAGGTAGACGTGTTTTGAGTGGAGACCGTGAATCGGTTAACGTAAGGTAGGACGCCCTCAGGCTAGGTGGAGCGACGATCTTCGCAGGATGGCTGGTAGCGGCTGGATGAGAGTTGCCGAAAATTGAGTTGAATGGCGTGCAATAGGAGAGGCCTATGTCCAGCAGTGGACTGCTATAGGCTGATGATGATGATAATATTAAATAATAGGTAATACTAAATATATTTAAAAAAAATCAAGATCTCAGTTTTTCTAAGCAATGCCCTACCGTGATTTGGCCGATGATTACTTGATTTATTGCATAGTCTATTTTTTTCTGCATTTCGATAGTTTCAGGCAACCTCTTTGAAATTCTGAGGCCGGTTGGATTTTTTAATAAGGAAGAGAAGAAATTAATATCTTTACATAAGCCATCTAAAAGTTGAGCAACATTTGGTCTATTTTTTACATATTTTTTTATATGCCCATTCCACGTTTCCACGACATTATTCGTTTTATTCCTTTGTTGGAATGTACACCAAGTGTTTGCAAGTGGTGAATTCTCCTCCAGCCAGGTTTTGACGAAGTAGTCATTGAATTTCGTGACACATTTGCTATCGGGAGCTTCTTCCATCACATAGAGCCATCCTTCATCAATCAACTCTGATGGAAGGTGAGACAAGGCAGCACAAAGTTTTACATGGACTTTGCCTAACTGTGTTTTGCATACATCTAGCGCCTTAGCTTTACGCCAGAGACTGCGATTGAAGTGGAAATAGCAACCTGTTATTTTCACATTTGGGAAGTTACTTCTGATTGCTAGTATAGCTGGAACTTCAAAATCAACTGTGATGTCACTCGGGTTCCACTCAGGTATTTGACTTCTTATTAATTGAAATAATAGCTCGTACGTGACCATTTTTTTGTCAGGTAACAAGGCATATATAATTGGAATGATGTTCAGGTATTCTTGATTGATTCCGAGTTCAGCGTGAATGGTATACAGCTGATAGAATGGCTTGGGGCAAACTTTGAATGTACCATCCATGTAAAAGTGTTTACATATTCCCATGTAACTTTTCAATTCATCATCAGCAAATATGAGTATACGGTTTTTTCTATGTGCGTAGTCAGCAAACAATATTTTTTTAAATTTTTTAGGCACTTCAACATCTTTAGGTTTTGCAAAAGTTACTTTGCTTGCTCCAATAAATGTATTTCTTTTTTTATAGAGCGTTTTCTGTACATTTTTTAGAGCCGGCAACTTCTTTATTATACTTGTACTACGATTTTTAAGGGTAGCCATACTTTCCTCAAATATTTTAGAGATTGGGTCGGATAAATTTTCCTGCACGGTCTTCGAGCACTTATCCATTTGTATTTTTATCTCAACTTCTGCTGTTTCCATGGGTTCATGAGAATGAGTTGTTTCGTTCATTATTACATTAGAATCACAGTTGGTTTTTATCGTTGCAAAGCATGATTTCATTTTTGCGCACCGCCACAAGATTGACCCATCATTATTTTTTCTTTTAATAATATATTCGTAGCCATGCCTTATTAGCTTTTTGGAACCTCTTTGTGTAGTACTTAAATACAGAGATGGATTGCCACGTGAAGTTGAAGGGCTATCTTCATACATTTTAATGATTCTAAGGTGTAGGAAAAAATGTGGACTGTATCAATAAAATCATCAATCAGATCAATAAAATTACGAATCGCTGACACTACTGACATTTATTTTTACGTGTAAAAAGAGTAAAAAACCATAAATATATATAAAAAGGTCGCAACATAATGGAAACAAATAATAAGGATTAAAATATTCTATTAATCACAAAATAAAAACATTAGAGAGAATAATTAGATAAAGAAAAAAAAAATAAACAAAACTATTTATTTAAAGGAGAATGGTCAAAAAAAAAATCCAGCTCCGGGCTAAAAGAGATGTATCTCAAATTATCAATAATAATAAGTAATAAAATAATAGCCTGGTTATGATCGTGATGCTTACTTGCAAACATATAAAAATTGCCAGTTTTAATAATCAGGTGTCGATTTAAAAACTAGTTCAATTAATTATTCAAAAATATGATGTTAAAATGATTGGTGAAAATATATGCAGCCTCAGAAATCCCTGCTTCCTAAAAACATAAAATGATTCCCCACCCCCTTCCTAACTAAAGAACTATAATATTTAACTCGTAACTGAAGGATTATTATTGACAGGACAGATAAGGGTTTTGGCTAAAGGTAAAATCAGGTAATTAAAGAACATTATTGTTCATGTTTGCACGGCCGGAGAACTAAATTCTTTCTTAAATAACAAAAAATGTTGTAAATAGTAATAAACTAGTTTTATTTCAACTCTACTGCCAAAACTTCAAAACTGGTGCCCATGAATGATTAATAATTATTAAATCATGCGTTATGGTGTTTGCATATCGATATTTCAGTATCGATAGTTAGGGCAAAACCAATAATATAGAAAGTGTCCTCACGTGATTATATTATTGATAGTATAGATGGCGCTGATGGCGATACTATAATAGTATCGCCATCAGCGCCATCTACACTATCAAACCAAGTCGTTTTCGTAAATCTAATGTCTAACGCTTTTTTCATGTCTGTACTTGTATTAGTGGGATCAGTTGCCCGATTCAAAACATTCATTAGGACAACTCATCCCGCGGGATAAGTTCAAGCGGCCTCAGTTGACTAAAGAGCCTTGCGAATGCTGCAATATGCGATAGCTTCTTTAGGAATTTTTCGGTTTCATTGTAGTTTAGGTTTAAAGAAAAGAAAACAGTCGTTTTGCAATTTTTGCGTTCATCTTATTGTAAAGTGATGGGCCAAGGGCAGGGCGAATTTTTTTATAAAAAGCTTAGCGAATTTAAGGAATTCAGGAGATTATGTCTTTGCGGTGTTTGGAGATTTGAAGGACTATTTGTATAATACATATATGGTTGACTAAGGGCTGATTTTTCCAACCCCAGATAATTTTACCGGAGGAATAATTTTGAATTTGTGACAGTACTTTCATACAAAATCTATCCGACGTCAATTTTATTTCACGAATAAATATTATCTGTAACTTACAACAAGTTTTTAATTTTTACAATAACTTTGACGAAGAAAAATTACTTACAATTACTTTTTACCATAAAATTTTTACAATAATTTTATTCGAAGAATAATTTTGAAATTTTGACCGTTATTTCATACAAAAACTGTCAAACGTCAATTTTATTTCTCGAATATAAGTTATCTGACGATGGAAAAATCAGCCCTTTGATTGATAGAGTTTGATAGCTGGAGAGAGTATCGGCCTGAACGAAGCTGCTTTTAGAATGGCTCTGTGTGCGACTTCCAGAGGTTAGGTATGAGACCATACTTAACCTATTGTATCTCACACTGGGGTGGTACAAAGACGTACCACCCCAGTATGAGTTACAATAGATTAGGATTGACTGACAAAGAGCAATTTATAGGCTTCGGATGATTAATGGGGTGGCTACGTGTCGCACAATTACGGAATAGATTGAATGGTGCCTATTATTTTTCCGACACAAAATAATTTGTTTCTTGAAAATAATTGGCATCATTCAATCTAAGTATTTCGTGCAAGAAAATAAACACCATCATAGGAAAACTAAAGTTTCAAAAGGAAAACCGAACATAAACTCCTCAAAACGGTTACTAAAGTAATATTTAGCTAGGAGTTGAGCAATAAACAACCAACCATCGGGCTGGAAGTTCCAACAGTAAACATCTAAATACTTGGAGGGCCTTACCGCGGCACTCGTAGCCCGGCTATTGTGTCCATTACAAATATTTTACTTCCTAACTTTTTGCAGCTTCATCGAACATAAAGGCACGTTGCTGACGGCCCGTCCATGATAGATTCTCTATTTATTTTACTTGCTCGTTGTTCGTTTGTTTTGAAAACTTAAAAACTATTTTATGAACTGACTAGCTGCGCCCCGCGGTTTCACCCTCATAAGTTTCGACCCCGTGGGAATATCGGGATAAAAAGTATCCTATCCTGGTTATAAACTATCTGCGTGCCAAATTTCATCCAAATCCGTATAGCCGTTTGAGCGTGAAGAAGTAACAAACATACAAACACACACACTCATAAACTTTCGCCTGTATAATATTAGTGTGATAATCAGCACGTGGTGTATTCAACTTATCAGCATCTTGTCCCCAAACAAAATGTAAACAGCAACAGCTTTTCCTAACTATGCCGGGGTCTGCTTCCAGTCTAACCGGATGCAGCTGAGTACCAGTGTTTTACGTGGAGCGACTGCCTATCTAACCTCCATCCATAACCCAATTACTGGGTAATACTGATAAGACTGGTTGTCCGACTTTCGGGCTTCTGATGACCCGTAACGTCTGACAAAGATCCACAAATGAGAGTCAGGCCCAACGCCTTAACTTGCTTTCCACTGACCAACCGCGGCAAGCTTAGCTTGACCTAATCGATACACCCGTGCGTCTGTTACCACTTAACCACAATCGCCTGAAGTTGAAGGGAGACATTGTTCTGACATAATTATATTGAAGGTGTTGAATCAGTAGTAACTTATTACTAACAGTTAACTTCCTCGGGCACCATGCCAATAGTTCTAATTCCACTAAGTTCCATCCAAGTCTAGTATTGTGAGGTTTGTAGTTTAGTTATTGCAGATTTAACTGCTCTTTTATCAATATCTTAACTAATAATAAAGCTTTGTTTTTTGTTGTTGTTTGGAGGCGGTAATCTCTGGAACTACCAATTGGATTTGAAAAAAAAACGGTTTTCTTTTGATAGCCCAAGTCTTGAGAAAGGGCTTAGCTATTTAACATCACGCTGTGACCCTTAGGAGCCGAACAAAAAGAATAAAAGTAAAAAAGAACGCTAAAAGAAAACTGAACTAATAACGCGGGGCAAATGTGACTGTTATTTTAGTATGCTGTGGTGTCTTATGACTTTCACGCGAACGAAGTCGCGGTCAGAAGCTGGTTATTAATAAAGAGCATTACGCACGGAAGCATATTGCACATAAAAGCAATAATTTTCTATACCTTCGAATATAGTATTTTTAAATAAATATTGTGAGGAGAATACCGTTAACCGCTCACTTTCCCTGTAACACCTTTCATAAGGAGATAATTGACGTAACATTGTTGAAAGTTATAGACACGTTACCTACATACCCCTCATTTTCCACAGTCTGCGAGGTCGGCCAGTTAATTAGCGATCATTAATGCTATACCTACCAGCGCCTCTATTCGCACAATAACTCGTAACTACATTTTAAGTCAATTCGTAGCTAAAGTTCAGCAAACGTAACAAATAAGATAAACATAGTACGCTCAAGTCAGCTACAAATTAACTCTTGAATATTGTATTGTGACTGTAGCTGAGATATGTTCAATTCAAAGCAACATCCACTTTAGCTGTCAAATTATACAGTATTATTCGTAGGTTGTAATTGAATGTGAGTTGTAACAAGCGGTGGCGGGTTAAATGTCCTCAAGTCGGTCGGGCGTCGTGAGGCGGCGGCGGCGTGAGGCGGTTTGCAAACTGCCTCGCCAACTATTTGTTAGTGCGACATCGCTTTCAGACGAACCCCAGGTCGTAACGGAGCGGGACAATGGAAAGTAAATTGACGCATTTTATTGATGTGCCCCAATGGGGTTTGTCTCCAATTTGATGAAATATCTACGCACGTTTTTCGCGTGTCCATACCTCTTTGTTGTTCGATCAGGGCAAAGTATTGTAATATTTTTGGAGATGTCCACTATTTGTAAATGGCGAATGTTTTTTTTTTAAGTTCTGTGTGATGAGTCTCTGTCTGACTCAAAACAGTTAAAACTTTTTCGATTGACAATGTATTGTATGAATACAACATCGTTTCAATTTGTTCGTATTCCGTAGCACTCGTATTCCTGAGTCAGTCCCTTGTGTAATGCGTGCAACGTGTGCGGTCAGAGATGTTGAATCAATACCATGTAATTATCCTTCCCTACTTTTATAACTCCATGCTGATGATAGGAATATCTACCTACCTACAGTTTAATATTCCATTTAAATGGTGTTGCCATGCAAGTTTTTACGTTTAATAGACAAATTTCCGTTTTTCCGTTATTTTTTTTTTAAATAAAACAGTACAGATACACAAAACATTGTTTCTAAAACAATAACAACAACTAGATTTATCATTGGAAACGTTGGCAGAGCCGTTCGTATAATATTTTAAGTGAGGAGAATATTAATATATTTGCCAGGTGAGCTCATTTCTGACTAAGTCTCGTTTCAGCTGCGTAAGCATTGAAATAAATAGTGATTATGATTTATTACTGAATACCTCCCGAGATACTTCAATAAGCTAAGAACAACGTCGCTTCGATTAAAGTATTATGAAATACACAGATTGGTATAAAGATTACGCAGGTAACAACGGGAATCTGTGTTATGAATTGAGAATGCAAATCTTTGCTATCAGCCGAAATAAAATTGAATTGTATGGAAATCGATAACTTTTGTGTACAAAATGAAAATGTTCGTTCATCTGAATAAATGGCTTTCCACAAGAGAAGGAAAGATGTTTTCAGTAACTTACTTACCTCCGTAGTTGCCATTTTTCCACTTCAGCTGTGATGCCACAATACCTAAGATTGAAAACATAAAAATAATCAGGTACTCTTCGGGGATTACTTGATTATTTTAATCATAAGTCAAAGGTTGTTTTGAATTAGGTAGTCAATAACAACGTTATATCAGTTCAAACATTTGGCAAACACTGGAATTTTAAACCATAATGTAGTGTGTCTAAGCCAAAAGTGGAAAAATGACAACTATCTTTTGGAGACCACTGTTTAATATTTTATGTATACAAACATCAAAGTGAAGCCTTGATTAATCCTCCAGACGCGAGTCGCTAACTATTTCTGAACTAAAGAGCCCTTTGTCTTGAGCCCTAGAGCCGAGCACATCCCGATGAAACGGCCATTTACATACGACTAGTCAGGGATACCGCAGTCATAATGCCGTAAAATAATTTAACTTTAAATTAATTTATTGTCAACCGGCGCACGTTTACAAACACTTTAATTAAATAAATTACTAAAGTCAAAAGCCCAATTAAACCGAATGACTAAACGGGCACCTGACACAATTTACTTTTCAAAATTTTTGCTAAAAGGAAGGAAAGAAGGCAGTCGATAAATTTTTAGGAAAGATGGGAATTGTGTATACAATGAGGGTAGCCCCTCCCGGCCATTAAAAATAAGTACCATTCTTATTATGTAATTGGTCAAGAATATTCCAGAAAGGAAAATATCATGTATCGTTTAATTAATTATAAGAAATTGTATATTAGATTGTTACCAAAAAAAAAAAAAAAAAAAAAAAAAAAAAAAAAAAAAAAAAAAAATTGTATATAAGTAGTTTATCAGCCATCTTGTTACCATAACACAAGCATTAGGTTGCTTAGCTTGGGACAAATGGTGCTGTGTGAAATGTCCAGGGATTATTTATTTATTTATTTATTTATTTATTTATTTATGTATATTTAAGAAACCTTACATTATACTTTCATTTAGTTAGCAAAGAGTTTAGTATGTAAGCAATACAGGTATAGTTATATACATATAACTGCTTAGCATAAAATAATTGTTCATCAAGAAGTCTGCAAAAAAGGGACAGAACACAAAAATCCCTTGGTTTTATCTTTTACCGTCCAGTTTCGTTTGATTTTTATTTTACTCCTCTGCGGCAAATGTTTACCATCATTACTTATGTAATTGAAACAAGTATGCTGTGCATGTCTTAATAAAGTAATTTACTTAGGACTTAAATCTGTATGTGTTCTTCCACAAACTGAGATCCCATTTCTCGAAAAAAAACTTATTTTTTTTATAAAGCGTCCCAGTCAGTCTTAGACCTTTGTCGTTAAGAGATATAACTGGAGAACGCCGCGGCAAATGTATATAGTTATCTATATTCCCTGCTTTATAACACCCGAACCCACATGGGTACGGTGTCTCGAATGAGGTCAGCGGGTTCGAGGCACTTTCCCCCACCTGTATCCTAATTATACATAGTTTATTGATACCGCACTATTCAACTTACACGCTCTATTGGATGCGTTATCTATGAGGATTATACAGTAAACGCAGTGTGAACGGGGACACTGCGTTTAGTGTATAATTCTGAAACAACCTGGCAGTTCCATATGGCATTTGATATTAACTAACTGGATGATGGGATGTTGTCGAGTGATTCTAACTTTTCTTTTACTGTAAAATATCGTACAGGACAGTGGCGTGTGAACGGTCGCTTACGGTTGTATTTTGTGGACTTTGCTTATCGCCAGGTTTCTGCAACTTCAAAAATAAATAACAGTGTTTTCTACAGAAATAATTCCAAGATAAAACGCGAATGATTTGTAGGAGTACGTAGGTACATCATATGTGTGGAAAAAATATTTGGTGTTTGTCAATTATTTGTACTTTGCGAATTATTTTTAGCGAATTGGTTTGATAAACCTTCTCTCCAGATTTTTACCTTCACTAGATATTTTGTGGTGCAAGATATATTACGAGGAATCTTTAACTTATAGACGGTGGCCTAAAAGAAATGGGTTGTCGCTTAATAATAAATTGATGGATTGGCTACCTGCCCTTTTATGATGACTCGGCGCAGGTATTAAATATAGTAAACAAGTGTTGGTCTTAACAATATTTTGCATCCTAATACCTATGTTACTGTTTTCGCTTATGCTGCTATGGAGTTAATTGCTGTCGACATGTAGTTAACATTGACATGGCTACAAAAAAATAATAAAATAATGCCGTCACAACTCGGACATTTCAATCAATCGTTCAAACAATTCTGTATCACCCAAATGTTTACCCCAATGCGGAAATCGAAACAGCATCCTCTTGTCCGTTGGCTCAATATTCAGTATTTCAGATATAAGCCACTTTACCAACCCTCCAGCTATTTGGTCGACTGGTTTCTTTAGAGTCGTTTCGAGTGGCTATTCAAAACGACTGCTGAATTTTCGCAATAAATAGAACAGTCGGACAAACAACACTCTATTGTGATGCGATGAGCCTCGCAGTTTCTTTGGGTTAAATCGACGTAGGAAGGTCATCAAATATTTACTATTTTGTAGGAATCCTCCAAAACTAACCTTTTATTTACAATACTCGTATTTCGGCCATTTTCCGCATTCGTTTTTCCGCCTATCCAAAACGACAAAAAAATTAAAATTGGGAATAAAAAACGGAGTGTAAATAAGATTTTTTTTATTCTCTCGCGCCGATGTTGACTGTAGGTGGCCAGTATCGTCAATATGATATGAAAAGAATGGCTATTCAGCAGGATTTCCCATTCCCTATTGAACGTATCAGACTACCAAAAATACCCAAATAGTGCACATACTGCGCCAGAAGGTTTTCATTCGTTCTTTTGTTGAGTGTTTTTTTCATCGACTGTTGATGATGATGACTGACTGCGGATGGCAGACAAGCTCGCTACTTGTAAATGTTCGATATCATCCGGTCACCGAAAATACGAATACTCTAAACTATTGACAAAAGTAAGTGACGGTTAAAATTCAAGTTGTTAGCACGAACACAAAAATGGCGCATGTGTATTGCGTTGCGGGTAAATAATACGTAGATACCAAAGAAATTTTTCACATTTTACAGTTCATCATGTCCGTCTGTCTGAATGCCTAACTCACAGCCATTTAACGACGAAAATTGGAAAAAAAAGGTGTATTCTGTGTACCGCTATACAATGGTCTAATGAAATTATGGAAATAAATCATTAGGGGGCCACTCCCTATATATATAGCCGAGGGATAAAAAATAAGAATTCAGTGCTCATAAGCGTGTGGTTCGTTGGATCTCATGATTAAAAAGATGATGTTACTTTGTGACTTTTTGAGTTGGTGAGACATGGGATGTTTTCGGTTAGAACCGTAGATCTGGTTTACACTGATTTTTCTAGAAATACTATGGAATCCAAACCTATTTTGTGGTCTAAAAATAAATACTGTGCCTGCGTAGGTATATGTGTATCCCAACAACAGAACCTTTCACTATGCGTGGTTACGCACAATACCATTTTTTTTCCAACTTTTTGAGAAATATAATCCCCCTGACCGATTTCGGTCACGGTGGCCAATCTCATCGTAGATTAGCCAGGGTCGCAGGAGATATTATAGTGCACAAGTGTGTGCGCAAACACAGGTGCACTCTCTGTTCCTTTGCTCTCATAGTCCGATCGGACGGCAATCCGACATGACCGGGGTAGAGATCAGGCGCAGGACCAACGGCTTTACGTACTTTCCGAGGCACGGGCGCATCACACCACCAACTTCCAAACTCCGGGCTGCTACTGAGAAATTCCTAATGGAAAAACTCAATAACACTTTGGCCGACCTGGGAGTCGACCCCAGGATCTCAAGCACGGCAGTCGCGCTTACGACCACGAGACCAAGAGGGCAGTTAATGAGGGGCGTGTTGAGAAATACTCGTGTTTCAGCCTCGTACCTCCAACTAAAGAAATAGATGCGAAAAGATTTAGCAACTAAGTTAACAAGAAAATGAACATGATTAAAAGCTGCAATATTACGGGACTACGGGAACCCGATCTTCTATCTACTGCAATCTTTGTTCACAATTTGCAAAGGGTTGAATTAAGCTTTTCTTCGCGCTCAATTATTTCCGGACCATAATGGAGTTTCAAACAGAAAAACTTAATGAAAGTTTGCAGGACCTATATAAATAGTCTGGCCCGCTCTTGGTAGCAAATAGACGACGACCCTGAGCAGCGCCTATTGTGTTTACTTTTAATGTTTCTAGTATACTGAGTTATTATTATAAGTAACGGATATAGTGGACGTGTCAAGTCCAGAGGTTTCTGAAATATGTAGTAAACAAATCAAGTACGTATATGATACTTTAAATCAGCCAAAAAGTGACCTTACAGGAGTTCCGATTTCCAATGGGAAAGTCAGGCGACACGGCTTGTATTTTATATTCATAAAATCTTCTAAAAAGCTATTGTCCATTATTTATTATCTGGTCTAGTCTCTTACATCAATTCGTCAGCTTTTACTTAAAAGCGACATAAGCGTGTAGCGTTCAGGTGCTCACCCAAGCATAAGGGGTGAAACTAGTTCAAGGGCTCTTCAGAGAAGGTACGCACGGCTACGCCAATAGTAAGAGAGAGACCGCGCAAATGTGTGAACTCCACCGTTGAGAGGAAAACTTTTAGAACTACGGAGGCCTATATACGACGATTTCGTACTGAACTACTAGCTTAATTCTGTACTTAGATCCTAAAGACGTTCCAGAAATAATAAAAGATGGTGGAACATACTCCATATTTTTCGAAAGGTGATTTTTTTTATGTAACCGAATTTCAATCGGCCCTGTAATGATATTCCCGATCCATATATTGATATGATATCTACAAAAATTGTAATACATTATTATTTTGATGCGAGAATAAAATTGATGATATCGCCTTTTTCGTCAGCGACACGGAGATTGAGCCATTCATAATTAAATTAAAGTCTGCTGAAAACGGTTTTGTAATTACAACTTTGTTTATTAGTCATAATATAATTTATATAGTCAGAACAATAACTCTATTAACCGTACCTACTCAAACACTGTCATAAAGAATAAAAGCAAATATTTTCAGTAAAGATTTCACTGAACTTCATTTCATTATTAGATTATGTTTGCACGCGCTTAATTGTTTGAGTTTCGGGGAAATAATTTATTAATTAATTTTCCCTTTTGTGGTATACCAAGGTCTCTATCGAGCGGCTAATTATTATTAAAGTGGATCCTAAATTGGACGGCCACAATCTGACCACATTTCTCTCGTAGTTTATTCTGCAGATTTATTGGACAATTGCAAATTAAGTATATCATGCATAGTAACTTATTAGTCAGTTATCGTTTCGTGTTGAAGATATTGAGACATTCGCTAATAATTAAAAAGTGGTAATTTTTACGGTAATATACATGCTTTTATAACAGTAAAATATCTGCAAAGTTTATTTATTACACACACGTAGAAAATTGCTCCCTCTTTTCTAGCTCGTCGAACTACGATTTTTTGGGCACCGCGACACGCTTCGCTGGTCTCTTTGGTGGCTCCATGGGCTAGTGGCAGAGCTCAGTGGTCAGATCTATTGAACGGGATAATGCGCCAGACGTGGCTCGCGGTCATTTAATGTTACACGGACATTTGTGTAGCAATTAGCAATGAAGTTGACTTTAGCTTTGAAATTCGAAAAATGGTCTGTCATCTTAGAAAACTCGAAGAAATGTTCTTATGTTATATTGTCAATAAACCAGTTATTGCTCATGCAGCGACTAGCCACTAGACTATGGGATCGGTCCCTGCAATACCCGTTCACACTGCACTACAATGTACCGCCATGGTGGATCCTTGTTAGCGTTCGAACTCAGTTTTATACAACAAAGGTCAATCACAGACTCCGTCGTACTGTAGCGATATAATAAAATAAAATGTTGGCCGGTTGCCGTGTTGCGTACTTTATAAAATGTATCCTATTTTTCAATTCAAGACCTCGTCTAGCCGTGTGCACAATTTCATACAAATTCGTTCAGACATCTTTGTGTAAATAAGTATTAAACCCCTTGACAAACTGTTTGGGAGAGATGGGATATAGAAATTATAGTGCCTACAAGGATATCGATAACCCACCCACAACCACCGAGTTTCAAAAACCTTTTGAGATCCACAGCAATGTTACATTAGCGTCAGGTGCAACACTGTTGACCGCCCATATTTACGTATTTTTATACGGGGTTATAAATAAAATAGATATTACGTATGTAGTACAAATCTGAAAATCACTAAATAAGTTTTCTTTTCAATAAAAATAAAATATCCTAACCTACAATAACTGAAACAATTAACAGACTAAAATATGGCATCGAAATATTTCTCCGTATCGCTGTCGACTGGTAATGTACCCGAGAGACTGGCGGCATTGCCTCGTTGTATGGCAATACTCCCTATACCTCTGGCCAAGGTACACTATGGTCACGGGAAGTGTCAACTAGCTGTTTGGAGATTTCATTGAACAACCCATAAGTCAATATTTTTGTTGCAAGTGTTAATAATACTGTTTAGCATTGCATTTTCCTTTTTTTACCTAATAGTAACAAATCTACCTACTAGGTACACAAGAGAACGGAAATTGTAATATTACGGTAATATAAAACCTTGCAACAATCTGTTCCTTGTCACCATAAAGTTATTTTTCTTTATTGTATATCATTTCGCTAGATACTAAACAAAAGCACAAAAAATGAAGTATTGTAGTATGTTTACTCCTTAGGGTTCCGTAAACCAAAATGAAAACGAACCCTTTTTTGGACCTCTTTGTTTGTACGTCTACTTTTTTTTTTAACAATTGGTCAATTCGATGGACTCAAGATATGTAACAGTACCTACTTGTCTTTGACCTGAAAAATAAATGAACGCCTATGTCCCACATTGATTAGTAGTATATTAGTTTCTAGTACAAATTATTATGGCGTAGCCACGATTTGCTGAATTAAATCGCGACTGTACCGACGGAACTCTCAGCTATCAAGAGACATTCGCACTTGACCCGTTGATATTCCCTGCTTGGAATAAACGTTCCGTCTTAGGACTTCTTACGAATGGTGCAAGAAATGAAAAATATAAATAGTTATTTTATGAGATAAATGCAGACTCTAATTTGTTTCTTGTTTTCACTGCTGTTTTTGCCTGTAAGCTATTAGAAAGATGTTTTATTTTGTTGTTGTGTTTGTAGAGACACCTGAGGGGAAATTCTCGCAATTTTAAGAACGTTCACAGTCTCAGTTTCAATCTGTTAAAAATACCTCTAATTTCCCAACATTTTTTGACAAGTTCTGGACATTGATTGTCGCTGAGATTAGATTGCGACTAGAACGTTCAAAATCCGTTCAAAGGCCGGTAACACTATAAATTGTACTGGAACAGTTCATATTCCATCTCATACAATTTGCGCAGTTTCATCAACTTCCAGAAGGTAGGTACAGGTTATAAAGATAATAAAAGTAGTCAACATTTTACCAATGATGAACTTCTACTTAGCGAGTCGATGGCAAAATACTCGTATAGTACGAAAAAACAAATACCGTTTTTTAATTTTTTTTTGCCCAAAATTCAGCAACTCGGATACCATTCGTTGACGCAGCCATTGTCTATGGAGAGACACCGCATACACATGATGCACTTGAATTTTAGGTGTCTCCCTGGGGAGGCCTCCTTGGGGATAGTGATGAACCAACAAAAATTTTGCGTTCTTATATTTACTGGCTCATTGATCAGCCCGGTCCCGACATTTACATAAATCTCATAAATCATAATTACATAAACAAATCAATTTAAAAACTAATTAAAACTAACAATCATTTCAATTTTTAAATGAAAAAGTGCGTTTCGTAGTTGCTTGCATCTGTATTGTAAATTACTGAAGCAACAGGTCACTTTGCACACTTGCAGTGGCAGAGACTCGGGACTCCAATGTACTATGAACCGTATACCACAAAATAGTTAGGTAAGAACAGAAGGCTGGTTCCATACAACAAGAAAACGGTCGCAAGCTGCACACATAAATTCGTATATACGGAGATCGAACATGCCAGTCGCAAGTGGGCTTCTTACACTCGCTGTAAGTAATCGTGTGTCTTGCACACGTTTTCGCCTATTGCACGTAGCAGACCTTCTGTACCTATGTAATGTGTGGTAATGCTGTGTGTAGTGAAAGGATGTCGCTTTGTTGTCCATCCCGCCCGGTGCACCACTAAACAAATGTTTGCACTTGGCAAGTTATGTAACTCGTTGCCACTTTTAGTTAGATCGGATCTTTCCTACTGATTGCATTTTTTTATAGAAAAACTACGCATGAACAGCAATAGCTCTTTTGCTTTTTAAGATTGTCTAATATCATGCCTTTGTTCTTAATAATGTAAACTGCCAGAATCAGCCTATAATGTTTCCACTGCTGGGACACAGGCCTCCTCTGGGTGAAAGAGAGTGGGCCGTAATCCACCACGCAGGCCCAGTGCGGGTTGGTGGATGTTACATGTCTTCGAATTTTTGGTTCTAGGACATGCCGGTTTCCTCACCGTTTTGAGAGCAGTGGTGATGAAATAATTTACTTAAAGCAAAGCGCATGTCTGGGTTCGCACCTACAACCTTCAACTCGTAAGTTGCGGCCATTAATACTGGGCCACCACTGCTCTCAACTGTTGGAGTCGTCCTAAATCCCGGGGGCCTGGATAAAATTACATTCTATTAGCGATAACGACGATGGAAAATTCAAAAATGTTACTGCGGGATTTACCTAGAGACATTGCTACCGAAACGTTTATTTATGTCAATCCTGTTGAAGTCGATTTAAAAATTCGAAGCTTTTAAAGCGATTGTCACTTTTCTAGGCCCAATTTATAGCTCTCGTAAGTGAGAGCCATTGAAAACGGACGTTCCGCCTATAAACTGTTTTTCTTTGCAATCACAAGACTTTCGTTCCTCACAATGGATAATAGCGTTAATTCCTAATATCTACCGTAAAAGAGTAGGTACGAGAGATGTCTCTGTTCTTGAACATATTTTTCGTAACGGACGCCTACCAACCACGTATTCAGTTTTGGGAATTTCGTTAAAAAATGTCTGAAGCTTTAACCTTATTAATCCAAGGTGAATCGATGCTATTTCGCAGAAAAACCCTTTTTTATAGATCCAAAGGTTCAATATAGTACTACTACTACTACTATCTTGTATCAGGTATACGTAATCCTTGCTGCCTAACTACCCGCGATAATAATGTATCCTACTTAATATTATAAATGCGAAAAACTTCGTTTGTATTTGATGTTTATTACTCAGTCACGCAAAAACGGCTGAACGATTTTGGATGAAATTTGGCACACAGATAGTTTATAAAGGAAGTACTTTCCCATGGGATTATTTCCGACACCCACGCGGGCAAATCCGCTGCCTAAAGCTAGTTCTTAATAACAGTTACCATACCTATAATACAAAGAAATTCATCATCCTTTCATGGTAAAGGAGATAGTTTTTTTTTGTTCGGCGATTAGGCCACCAAAAATTGTGGCGTCTACTAGTGAAACGCATGTTGATTTGTTCCTTATGACCACTAGATCACAGTAGTAGTAATAATTATACTTCACCTAACGGGAATACTGAGAAAAACGATCATAACCTAAGAAATCACTAAAAATCTTTTGTTTTGTATGTAGGTTGGCCTCATCAGTATTATAATGTAGTAAAATAGTGCACTGTTCAGTAATAAACAGTACGAATGCAGGCTGTAGAATTCGAAAGAAACGGGAAAAATTAAATTAATGAAGTCTTGTTGTCACTTGACACTTTTCAAGTAGTGATGTGGCTTAATTTTATTTAACTCGTAACTCGAAGAAATCAATTAAAGGCTCGATTCTATTTTCTCGTTTTCGCAATATACCACAAACACTGCCACTATAGTTAAATGTAATTCTTTATTCTACGGTTAAATGCGAAGGTAGGTAATAAACCGGGGATATTTCGTGTAATAAACCATCAAAATACTGTGATATACCTACAGATTCACAGGATTTTAATAAGAGTAAAAATACATATTTTGTGGGTTAGTGTACGAAGCTGCAGGGAACTTACCTAGTTATCGAATTACATAATCGAGTCAATCTAGTACCTGAACGTTAATGACTGAATAACATCACTATAGTCAAACTGACAAGCAACAAAAAAACTACAATCCGTTTCACGTTGATTTTTAAACCACTTTAGACGAGGGTAAGCAAACTTAAAAATGTGATAAAACAATGGTACATTTGTGTACTAAATGAAACAGATTCGGTTACCACCTCGAACTGTAATTAGGGATATATATTGTTATTTTTTTCTTAAAATCGTAAAAAACGGTTCTATATATGCATTTATGACATTGACGACCATATCTGGAATTTAATCAATTGAGTGTCATTATCAAAACATTTTTTTTTATTACGATTTCGTGATTCCGGTTGGACTTTATTGAAAAAATCAACCATTTTCAATGATAAATTGGTTACGTTTTTTTAAGTATAATACGATTAATAGACGTTACAAAAGGTGGGCCCAAAAAAACTATCTCCTTTGGCAAGAAATTTTATGGATTCGGTGATGCGTACTTATTAAAAATCGAAAATCACTTTGAGGTTCCGGGTCATGAATTGGCTGACCCTTCCACTTTCCATAAATGTCACACAACGGGATAATTATAACGAAAAGGTCACCCAAATGGCCGAAACCCTTAATTTATCGGCTAACTAGAAATGTCGAAATTTCAATCGTAGCGAAAAATGAACGACCTTTCATAATATCATACGTACCTTTTTATTGTTGATGTTATAAAATAAACGTAAGTGTCTGACTTAAATAAGCAATCGTAAGTAAGTAGGTACATCATTGCTACTACTTCCACAGTGTCTCTATCCGCATGTTTAGAGTACTAGACAGGAAATGTTATTAAATCTAAAAGGTGATGTAATTGCAGAACGGCAGTTTGCTTTGGGCTTTGTTTCAAGTTCATTGCAAGGGTCTCACGCGTGCTCTGCGGAATCGCTCGCTTGACCTACTGTAAGTAATTCATAGGATAATACTGTGATCTGGCTAAGTAGTTATACACAGCAACATGTATACAAAATATTATGTAGTAGAATTCAGCCACATACGCAGTTACGGCTGTATCCACATATATTTCCTTTTCGATATTCTATGGGTACCTTTTTTTCTCTGGGGGATACCTTCACAAGGCACCCGACCTCCATGGGGAGTGAGGTCGGGGAGTGTGGGATTTTTACCTCACTAAAACCATCCCGGTGATCACCATCCTCATCACAAATTCTGATCACACAACACACTACAATCTCCGGTCACTAATTAATATCTGCTCGTAAGTGTGTGATCAGTCATAGTCTGTCCATAGCCATAATGTATACGTATTCGGTGCATGACATTTCCGGAGTAACCGAGCATAATACTGACCACACCTGCAATGATTGATTTGTAGTGTCAGGAGCCCATGCACATATTAGTGGTCCAATTGCCATATATCTCTGTATGGCAACAATAACATTGAGGCTTTATTAATTGCTAGTTGTGTCTGCGGCGGTGTCGCTGGTGGGCAAAATGAATACTAGATTTTTTATTTATTTAAACTTTTCGCACACAAAAAAGGTACAAAGGTTGACTTCATGCCTTAGCCATTCTCTACCAGTCAACTAAGGGTGGTGAAGAGATTAGATGACATGTGCTTTTGTTGGAACAATGATAAAAATAGTATTAAAAATATATCATAAATAAAATAGGTACACCATAATAGCTAACTTGATAATATATAAGGATGAACGAAATAGATTCTTCTTAGACCGTTTGACATTGTTATGAACCAACTTTCGAAGTCGTCCAAGGGTATGATTAGTGTGATTATGAAATCTAAAGGTAAAGGTATAGGTAGATGTATCCATTTTCAATAAAATTTGAGATTTTTAAGTTCTATATAACCATAAGGCTCAGTGTTCGAAAAATACAAAAAATATTTCTCGGTACGTCTCAGATCTTTTGAATTGACGAAAGAAAATTGGGTCCCTCCAGTGAGTTACTTTCTGAAAAGAAAATGGTTAATGAGATTTGACGAACGTTTTTTTTTTCGTATGACAAAGCGATGTAAAGGAAGCTGTTTCTTCTGTTATTACAATTTCTTATTAAAATTAACTAAATTAAAAACGGAGTGATTTACGGACCCAACCAATGTGACTTCTTCAATGTCATAGGTAGTTGCACATTAACTTAATCAAGGACTGTTCGGAAGAATAATTTGATTAAGGAACTAACATCTGCCAGCGACTTCATCCGCGTGAAATTTCTTGTTCCCCCGACGGACGCACCCAGTCGCATTGCATCACCTGTCCGCTCTATTACCTGCTTCGTTATTTCTGTATTTTTTTTCTGTTTGCTCGGCTCCTTAGGATCATAGCGTGATGTTAAATAGCCTTCCTCAAGAATTGGGCTATCAAATGCAACGTTTTTTTTAAATGCGACTAGAGATTAGCGCGTTCAAACAAACAAACAATTCAGCTTTATTACTAGTATAGATAAAATCATTATTCCTACTTTAACGTAATATACCATTTAAAATGTAACATTCGGCAGCTATACCCACTCCACTCGCATATTTATTTACACATAATAGGAACATTTCCTAACGGAGATGACTCTCACATATTTAGAAAGGGTTCCGGACGGTCATCATTCTCCAACAACTATCATCTAAGCATGTATTTTCACCCTATTTTGCCGTGCATGCGGTACGGAATTTCAATTTACACCACATTATGATAATACGAAATAGGTTCAACATTTTTCAATAATGTTACCGATTTTTTTTTTTGTCGTGTTAGCAGAACAGTAATTACATTGACTTTGAAACCAGGATACTTTTTAATGAAATAGAAAGAACTGTTTCTAATGTCTTGTAACTATTTGTTTTTTATATTTTCCTCTGGCTCTCTCACGGGTGGAGAGTTGAGGCCAACATATTAAATACCAATACTTTTTTTATAGGCTAATTTGTATTTTATAGTGTAAAAATGGTTCAAAATAAACCTTATCATTACTGAAATCAATCGGTGTAAATAAACCCTATACACGCACGCATGAATCATTATCGCGCGCGAGCAAAAGCGCTAGTTTTGGTCACAGCACCCAACGCAAACTCTACGTCGCGGTCGTATTAGTGAGCTGACTATATAATTTAAATATAGTCAGCTCACTAATACGAGGATGACACCGCACTTATTAAGGCAAGTTAAAGACCTACTAGTGACAGTTCATGTTTAATTTTCAGTGCACCCGTATGTGTCGGTGTGATTTTAAAGACGTTTCACATCAAAACAGTCCTAGTCGATATTAATATCATGTCTGCATCAATTAGAAGAGCATACATAATATTTATTTATATTTAAAACAACCTGTTTCTTCCTTAGTCTGGAGGTAGTTAATCCACGCGAGTCGAGACCGCTTGTGACCTTGAACAAATGTGTTTTTAGGGCATTACTGTCAGCTTCGTTCGCTTTTCACTTTCCGCAGGGTTTCGAACTCGCTTTTCACTCCCGCTTCCCCGCGTGGCGGAACTTTTGAGGACGAGAACGGCATTGTTTAGCGATGCTGCGAACTTGAAATTGCGTAGCTTCATTGTCTCCTGTTACCAACACCAATGTCAATGTCTCGACCATTAGACCTCTTGCTATCTCTTTTATTTCTATCTGTACCCTCCTTGTGCGAGATGAAATCTAATATTTGGATGAGTAAAATACATATTCGTCACACATTCAAAAGAAAGGGCACAAAAACTGTTTGCGAAACCAATCTTTCAAATTGCTTGCGTGAAACGGGCTAGGGTGATAATACAGGAGGGGGGAATTTAAGTATGCAGGGTGGGGGAAGTTCCCGTGTCTTAATCGTTCCGTTGCTTGTATAGCAAGGCTACCGTGAAATATGTATACCGTAATAGCTGATCCAATGGCCTTTAAAATGCCGCGCGCCGATACGGGCCTCGTTCGAACTTGTTAGGACAGGTAAAACCTGCTAATTAAATATTTAGGGTACGGTGCATACAAATAACTCATGTGTTGAATGTTTACGTTATTAATGTTACAAGTTTGAATACTCTAATGTTGCTTCCGCTTGTATACAAACCTAATACCCACCAAAAATCATATTTGCAAAATACCATATCATTCTCCTGGAAGGCAATTCTCGCAAATCTCGCGATCGTGTCGCATGACGTCTTATGTCGCTTATAAAACCGTGAGATATCCAAAAACATCTATTCTCACTACAAGTCGATCTGAAATCACGAGTCTAGGGACAATAATGTTGCCATTATGCGTCGCACGAAGTAATCCATTCCACATAACGATGCGATTTTTTTATGTAATCGTTAAAGTACTTTAGACCATCTTTAAAAATGTTTTTTAAGGCAAAAACATGTTTTGAGCAGCATTATAAAGGTATTTCATTAACATTTATCAATTTAATAATCATTATTGATTTCGTAACTCCATTTTTATTTTACGAGTATTATTAACATTAATATATGACCTCCATACAACGGAATGCATAGCTCATGTTGATTTGTCAATGTCATCGATATTTGTCACGTCAAAGTAAAGTCAAAATATAATTATGTTGTTTGTTTACATTGGTCTACATATAGGTAATTAAATAAAACAGAATGACTGCTAATGATATTATAAGTAAGCTGATGACCAGCACAATAACATAAAGGTTTATCAAGATGGAGAAGAGGAGGAAGTGTAGTTGTTTTAAAGAGTGCGGTACTGCACCAACCGGACTTTTCCAACGACGCTAGGCTGCTGTACCTACGTGTCCTGGCTACTTACTTTACAAAGGCCCAAACGATTGTTGGGAAATCTTTGCGAAAACAGATTTCACCCTGAGGGTCACATTAGGATTCTCGTCACAACACGAATTCAAATTTCTTTGTTGTCAAAAGTGCCTCACAAATATAAAGACTGGGCGAAACGTGAAGTGGTCCGCCGATTCCTAAGCTCGCGGAGAACGCTTGACTCATCACGCCGACCATTCGTGTAAACTAGTGATTATTATAATATCCTGTGCTGCACTGTACTGTGTTGTTGTGTGTGTTTATTATTATCACAGATTTAGGTTTATTTTAGTTTGATAGCTCGAGCCGTTACAATTATTTGCGTATATTATTTTTTTGTTAGTTATCTAAGTTTTACATTGAAAAAAATCAAATAAAGACATTTGAAATATTTATTGTTTGAAATGCTTTTGAAACACTGCATCATGTCGGTGGTACAATATATAAAAGGTAGGTAGGGAGACCCTTTATTTCTAGTTACAAAAGAACATTTATAGGAATACCTTACAGACTCATAAATAAATTCAGTATACATCCAAGTATAAACCACAAAAACATAATTATTATCACACCACACATGGGAGTTTACTTTTGGTCATGCTTCTCTGTAACATCTATACACAACTCCAGCTGGTCAAAATTCGTAGTCTAGCTCGACTGCATCGTCCTTTCTGCGACACTGATAAGACCTTGGCTCTCTCGATATCTGTCGATCCAACCGGGAAATGTATGGGAGCAAAGTGGGCACTACAGCTCCAAAATCCCCACTTGCAGGAGTAGTACCGTGTTTGTCGTGGTTGCGACGCGATCGACCTTTCTTGCCCTCAACCAGAGTAAAACCGTCCTTGCCCATTTGACAGGTTTTAAATCCGGCGCCTTCCGCTGTATCTCATGTGTCTCATTCATCGACGCCACATAAGCAACAACTATCCATATTACTATACTCTTTCAACAGTTGACAACTTTGGCGAAAGCCTGAAGTTTTCTTCGTATGTTTTTCCTTGTTGTGACGGTCGCAGAGTCTTCTAAGATGTTTATGAACTCGTAACACATTTTGTTAAAATATATTTATAATTTTCTTTCGCAATTAACACAAACATGATGACATAACCACTGTTTGACTTTCGTACGGTGGTCGACACAGGTCATACGTCACGTGTCGACTGGTCATGTAAACTAACGAGACTAAGGCATGTCGCGTGTCTTTTCTGCGAGAAATGCTCGAATCGACGTGGCGAGAATAGCTCGGCTTGATTTTGTCGAGGGAAAAAATCGAGTCGAATGTCAATAACGTATGCGACATGCGCGAGAATTGCCTTCCTGCCCTTATTCCAATTTATTTGGGGTCGGCGCAACATGTCCTTTTCTTCGATACTTCTCTATTATTCGCCATCTTGGTAGTCACCCCCTTTCTAACCACATCATCATTCACACATTCCATCCATCGTTTCTTTGGTCTTCCTCTACTCTTATAGCCATCGACATTCATACTCAAAACTCTCCTCTCGACATTTTCCTCATTTCTCCGTTACACATGCCCATACCATGACAACCGATTTCCACACAACTTTTCAGTTACCGGTGCCACTTTTAGACTTTCTCTTAAGTACTCATTTCTTATTCTATCCATTCGTGTAACACCACACATCCCTCTTAGCATTCTCATCTCAGCTACTTTTCATTCTTCCCTTTTGTGGCACAACATTCTGATCCATACAAGACGGCAGGTCTAATCATGGTTTTATATATCTTCCCCTTAAGTTTAAGGGGAATGCGGGAATCGCAGATTGTTCCTGTGACCTGCCGCCATTTCATCCATCCAATGTTAATTCTGTGCTTAACCGTCCGATCTACTTCGCCATCGCTTTGGAGGAGTGAACCGAGATACCGAAAGTCGGAAAAGACTGAGAGAAGTGCGCCATGCGCACTGGAGAGACCGCCTAAATCACAGAACATATATTCCGTTTTGGTTCTGCTAATTTTCAAGCCAACATTTTCCAGCTTCTGTTGCCATTTCTCCAATCTGCTCTGGATCTCAGTTCCATCTTCACCGACGAGAACAATGTCATCGGCAAACAACATGCACCAGGGTGCCTCCTCCTGGATGTCCGACGTAAGAGCGTCCATAATCAACAGGAGGACTTAAAGCCGATCCCTGGTGCAAGCCTACAGCCACACTGAACTCGTCGGTATAGCCAGCAGCCGACCGGACGTAGGTTCGAGATTGTCTGTACATGGCACGAATTAACTCTACATACCTACTTCCCAGGCAAACCTTTGTCTTTCAAGGCTCACAGCACTTCACGAGGTACCCTATCATATGCTTTCTCCCAATCAATGAACACCATGTGCAAGTTCTTATGTGCACGTCTGTACTTCTCGCACAATTAGCGGAGTGCAAAAGTGGCGTCCATTGTTCCTCGACCTGGCATTTGTATTTACCAACCTGTGGGAGATATAATAAAGGAAAATTACCACTGAATAGTAATAGAATTCTTTAGAATTTTCCAGATTTTATTTGTTTCCAGGCAATTGCCTGGAAACAAATAAAATCTGGAATATTCTGAATAATTAACAATACTAATAATCCTTTGTTGGCAATTGCCAACAAAGGATTATTAGTATTGTTAATTAAAACGGTAACACCAATTACATTAATTAACATAAAGATTTAAACAGGTATGGTAGGTATACAAAAAATATTTCATTTACTAACATATAATAGAGGACGTCCTAGCATACTTCTTCTCACAAAACATCAGAACGCACAATTCTACTCCATTCATCGGCAAACAGATCACATTCAGTATTGGTGGTCAGGTGGTCAGGATCCTGGCTGACTCAGCTCTGGCGACAGTTTTAAATGACGGCGGTGCGAACGGATTGTGTCGACGGCTTTGGCGATGTTCGATGTATTTGTCGGGTACAAATAGCCGACTGAAAAGATCATGGAGTACGGATTTTGGAGACGGTCGATGCGTCCTCTGAGAGTTTTGCAGTGAGCGCTGGATGCATTGATGCATAAATAATTGGTGAAAGGAATGCGCTAAACGGTGGTAGGTAGGTACATCAGAGGTTCCACCGATGTACGTAAGCGATCGATCGAACCGATGACGTAGTTATACGAGTATTATTAAGAACCTTAGTGTGCAGACATGCAACTGATTTTTTTTTGTCAGTAAGCACATTCAATAGTATGAAGGCAGACGGACCCTATGATGACTCATGCATGTAAATGTAGGTACCCCTGGTTATACATATGTATGAATGCCTCGGGCCTGTCCCAAATTTAAGAGAAACGTACAAATAAATATATGGAATAGGGCAGAAAATTTAAAAGCACTCGTTGTGGTGACCCTCTTTGCCTACCTCAGCAACTCTTGAAGTTGATGGATCCACAATCTCTGAATGTTGATCTGGGCTCTATCGCAGTGGGAAAGATCTGAAACATGACAGCCACAACAAAACTTACTAACAAGTTACACTTTAATAAATACATTCTTTTGATACTTGCCTTTTGATCAAACGATGGCTGCATATCGCTTAAAACGTCGGATTTTATTTTTCAAATATCATGAATATGTAAAGGAGAACTTTTAAAACGATTATTTTTCAAAGATAAACACTATCACGTGTTTGGAGGCAGACATCTAAAACAACATTTAAAGCAACAACGGGTTAAAGCAACATTTTTGCAATCTAGCGATTGCAAAAATGTTGCTTTAACCCGAGGAAAGCCTGTATGTAGTTATCTGTTCTTCAGCTATGATCATCGCTATTTTGAACTGCATTGTGGCAGAAAGATCGTGATATTATATTTATAAATAAAATAATGAAATGTCAGGTTAACGCTTCTTTGGAGTATCTTTATCAAAGTCTATTTTAATATCAGTCTAAAATTATTATTGGCCTATAATGAAGGCATGTAATTAAGGAAAATCTGTATACAAATTACCTAATTTACGCTCCGCTTTTAGAAATTTTCCCTTGTTTACAAGCTTTTATTTAGTTTTACTTGTTTATCCGAGAATATGTTAGATTTTTGTTTGCCTATCAGCTGGAAATATTGTTTTATATACTTATATCTACTCGTTTGTTTTCTATAACAGTAGGTAAGTACGTTATTTTTTGCCACACAGTTGAATTCTTATTTTTTCTCATTCATCTTGTTGTCGCACTACTTCTGAGCACGAAGTCCTGTGTCGGCCGGGCAAAGTGTTATCGGTTTTTTTCCATATGCAATTTCTCAGTAGCAGCCCAGGAGTTGTGTCCGATTGATGGCAATAGACTCGCCCCTATTACATGGGACTTAAACATAACTGGTGAAATGTAGGTGTTCTGTAAAGTGCACTTCTGCCTACCCTGCGGGGAATACAGGCGTCTTGTTATAAGTATATTTGACTACAAGTAGGTACATTTTTTTAAACTTAGGTTAAATTGTACCTATAGCAGTCGAAGCCATCATGTTATTCATAAATGTCTAATGAGAATAAACACAATCACTACATGTAAAAACAAACACGAATGCTTATGACGTCTAGTTCACAAAGGTAATGTTTGTCGCTGTGCTATTGCAAACCTTTATTAAATATTAATTAATAATGCTGCATGTAATGGAATATTAATTATTCAGTGGTTGTAATTAAAACGTGGCTGTAGAAAAGCACCAAAACGGCAAAAGCACCAAATAAACACAAACAGGCTACTGTTGTGTTTATTTACCTAATAATAAAAACATTACTGCCAAGGATGGTGATATTATGTGCTGTAACTAGTAATAGCGTTTGTTCTGGACGAGATGAAAATATCGTCCAGAGAATTACTAAAACTTACCGAGACAATAACTATTTCTGTCAAAAAAAGAAGCGTGTGCGGTTGGGGTCCCCGTCAAGTACGAAGTTCCTTACGCGATATTCACACGCACACATACTCTGGTATTCAGCTGCATCCGGTTAGACTGGAAGCCGACCCCAACATAGTTGGGAAAAAGCTAGGCAGATGATGATGATGATGATGACATACTCCCATATAGGTAATAAAAAGAGAGAGAGATATATAAAGTTTTTAGAAGGTCTCATAAAGCTGTCGCCATCTTGGAATTCATTTCGACCTCGCTATCGGCTTGAACATCCTCAAAAACTATGGAAACAACACCCATGACGAAAATTGTTAAAGATTTTGCAGCCGCCTGCTTTGTAACTGGAATTTCAAACGCACCTGAGATACCTCAGGAATTGCAGAAGTCCAAAGGTGTCGGTGACAACAGTCACCTAGAACATACCATCAGTTTAGCATCCATCAAAATAAAATAAAATTGCAAACACAAATTTTATTGCATATGAAACTCACTGACGACACATTTATTTCACTAAAGGTTATTAAATAACAATTAATAAATGTGTTTTTCTAGAAACATGAAAATGCACCACAACGTTTCAAACATTGGGCAAACAGTGGCCTAACAAACTTGTTTGCCTCGCAATAAATTAACGTCCCACCGTGCAAGTGACTGATTGCTCCTGCCAGAACCAAGCGTGTACTTAAACAGGCGCTTTTTATTTGAATAAGCACTGTATTTATGAAATAAGTTTACATGCAACACGACCTGTTCCTGTTGACCTGTTTATATATTAATGAAATAAACTTGTATATGTGCCTGGAAACAGGTCATAAAATAAATATAAAACTAGGACTCGCCATGTCATGCATAGTTGAGAAAGCTCACCAGCAAATTTTAATTTATGCGAACTTTTATAGGCTGCAAATAGCTACAATAAAGAGAAACTCTTGAATGTCGTCAGAATTCGTAAAAAATTGCTTATAATAGAGAACATTATTGCACGCAAACATTGAACATACGTTAGCCAACTTTTGCCAAATTAAGTAGTGAAAAAATGTTCAATTTTACGAGTAATAAAGTACGTATCTACTAACGAACTAACACCTTTGGGAGTGATAATATAAATGTATAAATCGAGGGGCCGACTTTGACCTGACGTAAGCAGTTAATCGATAAGATCCAGTCATGTTCAATCAGCAGCCGAAATAAATACACCGAAAAGCGCGTCTGAAGCTATTTTTTATTAATAAGAAAATCGGAAAAGCCTTCGATATAAAGGGCGAAAAAATGACAGCTAAGCACCAACGCCGAGTAGGTACGCAAGGACTCTTACACGTTAAATAATACGCAATAACTCAATATTTAATGTGAAATAAAAATAGTATAAAAAGTCCCTGCAGTTAAACATTTTATGAGTCAATAAAGTCAACAATGGTGGGTGTCGTTAATAACGTAGCGGAATATAAATCCATTAAGAAATATTAAAAAGGGCCATTGTCAATTTGTGGAATACTAATATTTGCCTAAGCAGATGTATTTGCTTTGTAATACCACAGTATGTGGTTAATTTAGACGGGATCAACCATTAGAGTTTGCTTATAATTGGGATTTGGTAAGCTCAAAATGGATTTGGCTGCTAAAATCGGATGAATGTCGTAATGAAAGGTTTATGCGGGATCGTTATACCAAATACTGAGTTAACTGAGTGAGTGCCAATGACGTTTGATTATATTGTAAAAACGATACGGCATAGCTCATGGCATAGTTATAAATAAATAAAATATACATATATGTGGCATAGCTTACTACACTTTAATATTGTTCAACGGTGAAACTATCACAGAAATACAGGTATTATCCCTTCCACACATAACATATGATCAGCTTATAATGTTCCCACTGCTGGGACACAGGCCTCCTCGCTGTGAGAGGGAGTGGGCCATAATCTACCACGCGAGCGTACTGTGGGTTGGCAGATGTCGCATGTCTTTGAATTTTTGTTTCTAGGGCATGCCGGTTTCCTCACGATGTTTTCCTTCGCCGTTCTGAGAGCTATCGCTTCCCTTATTACCAAAATAATACAAATATGAGTGACTTCCTTTTAGTAAATCAATTTACCAAAGTGCATTAATAATTCGGCTGTCCAGAATTTAATTTTCAATTAGTATTTTCCAACTGAATAGGAAGCGTGGTTAGGACGCATCAAAAAATAAGTCAGGAAAATGTGAGCAGTATTTTAATTTATTTCATTCGCTGCATTCCGCTCTTTAATCCCACTGTTTAGTACGCCACGCCGACATGTTCCACATTGAGAAGTTTCAGAAACTCTCAGTTTGCACTGAACTCATTTAGTTGTGGTAAATGTTATTACGGCTATTATGATGACTCTCGGTGAGTTCTTACATCGACTGTTGTATTATTGTAGCGTTAGCTTTTGTAAATACGTATCGAAATAATAATTATTACTTTTTGTTGGCCAGATACCGTGGGTTTCCACTTTTTAGATATCTTTAACTAGTTGCCCTGTTTAGAGTTTTGTAGGCGCCTTCAAGGCATGTTTATCTCAAATAATATATGCATGATATAACGTCAAATATGTAACTTCCCAATTTAACAGAAACCTGTCCCAATGATTAATCGATCACCCTTAACGGAACGCAAACTTTTGTCGATCGGTAAACAAACCTGACAATGACGAGTCAGCGGATCACAGACCACCAGCCATTTTGCCGTCACAGCTCCATGGTTTTTAGACAATCCGTTAAAAGGTATTTTGATGGTTTTTAATGAAGATTGATCATTATTATTGTTCCCAGGTGGCTAAAAATCGTGTTTTAAATCAAGACGAACATGAGATCGCATTTTTATAATCAAATTGTTAAGTTATTGACCTATGACCAATTTACATAAATATGTATGTGAATTTTCTATTTTAAAAACAAAATGGAACAACAGTGTTTGAGATTCTTAATTATGTCACCAAACTCCACAAGTTATCAAATGCCTTTTCCCAACTATGCTGCGGTCGGCTTCCAGTCTAACAGGATGCAACTGAATACCAGTATTTTACATGGAGCGACTGTCTAACCTCTCCTGGCTGTCTGACCTCCACAACCCACTTACTGGGTAAAACGATACCCCTGCCCCTTGGTAAGACTGGTTGTCTGAATTTCGAGCTTTTGATAACCCATAACGACTGCCAAAGATCAACGAATAACAGCCGGGACCAACGGCTTAACTACCTTCCCAATGCACAGAGGGGACCAACCGTACTTTAACCTGATCGACCGATCCGTGCGGCTGTTGTTAATTAGCCACGCGCCCCTTCAATTGAAAAAGTATGGTGGCAAATTAAAACTTTTCAGTCGGTATTTTACCAATTGGTACCCGTCGGTGTCGGTAATAGCCCAATTGGTGAAATGCTGTCTTTAAGGAGTTAATGACATTTAATATCGTCTTTAACTGTAAGGTAGGCATTAGAATGAATTGCGTCTATGCCTTTAAGTGACTCAGAACAAAATTTGTCTTGAAAACATCAGTTTTTTTTTTAAGAAAGAGTCTGCTCTCGTTTTCACGCTGGTTTACACGAACACTTTTCCAGATTAAAACTTGTAGAACTTTTATTTTATGCAAACTCAGCAACGTTTAATCTGATAAAAGGTACGCTGTGTTTACTGATTAATAAACATTATCACTGTTGCTGATTTCAGAACTGTTTCTAATTTAAAAGTGGGTACTGGTACTGGTAGGTACCCCCCCCCCCCCCCTCCGGGGAATGCAGGCGTGATGTTATAGTGTTATATGTTACCACTGATATCCTGAAAATCATGGTGGAAACTTTCGTATACATTACTTCTTACTTACGATAGTTGGATTCCGTTTCTTAATGTACAATTTTTAGTACTTAGATGTATTCAGCATATTTTATTTTTCATAAATCTTAAATTGATTTTCTATCCATGAAATTCTGGTTAAATCATTTCTTACAGTTTACACGTAATAAGAATTTCCAAAAACTCCTTCTTAGCGGATGCCTACGTCCTAATAACTATCTGTGTGCCAAATTTCAGTAGCACGTCCAGTACGGTGGAGGCAGTGTACATGTATGGGCTGGCATATCTTCAGAAGGTCACACAGAGTTAGTGGCCATAGAAAATGGCACTCTGACTGGGGAAAGATATGCCTAAGAGATTCTTAACAAGTATGCAGGGCCGTATTTAGCAAATATGGGTGATAGATCGATGCTGATGCATGATAATGCCCGGCCACACACGGCTCAGGTCGTGCAAGAGTATATTCAGGATGTTGGTATCAGCGTGATGGCTTGGCCATCAAGAAGTCCTGATCTCAACCCGATTGAGCACGCCTGGGGACGCTAGTCAGAAGCCGCAGAACACCACCTGCCATCCTCAGAGCACTAAAATCGGCCCAGATTGAAGAATGGGAGAATATTTCCCAACATCGGCTCCGAGACCTCGTGTTCAGTATGCCAAACCGGCTCGAACTTGTAGTCAGAGCCCGAGGAGGCAATACCAGTTATTAAAAATTAAATAACATGTAAAACATACTTATAAATAATAATTGAGTTTTTTGACACTAAGCTGCTAAAAATGACTATTTTTATTGTTTTATCTTTTTTATTAAGTAAAAAATGTTACTAATGTATAGTTTACTGGTTTCAAAGAAAGCTGAAAAAAATTGCGTTTTTTATTTTAAATCTCTGACTTCTATAGTTTAGAAAAAAAAAATAAAAGTGTAGTACTTAGTTTTGCAGGCCAGTGTATTATGCTGTCATAAAGGCCCTGCCTCTAATGTCCATATCAGTAGATGCACTGGCCTACCAGGTTTAGGCTCCACCCCCCGAACACTTATAGATAACTACTAGAAAAGCCAACGATACCAATAAAAGGTGAGTTCCGCACCGTGAGAACACGACCTACTTCTGCCACATGTATCGTATTTATTGCTTTAAGCAATTTATAAGTTATTCAATATATAACTTTTATTAAATTGCAAAGGAGATTGGGCGATCCTGCCTTGAAGCCCAATAGCGTAAAGATATATGCCAATGGAAAGATCTTTTCAAGGGGAATATTTCGTGATACGATGAATTCCTCAAGATTGTCAGTCAGTGAGGAGCTACAGAGCTCTAAATTTTAGTATTACTGAATGAATTATGTATGTATTACTGAAATTCAGGTATTTCGTCAATTAACTAAGTCTCATTATTTCTCCATCCATGTTCACCATCTCGAAATTAATTACTATTGTGTAGCTGAGATCCCTACACTAATTAAGAGATTAAATACCTGAAGAGTATGCTGACAATTGCTGAACGGATTCATGAAAATCTAATCCTACTAAACTATTAAACCAACGTTCTAGTTGAAATAAGCCGCATTGAATTTGGACCACCCGTTTGAGAGCTACGATGCCACAGACAGAAACAGAGATACACAGAACGACAAAGCCCCGACGTGTGAAGAGGGGTGTGATAAGTTTGACGAACTTATCACACCCCTCTTCATACGTAAGGGTTCATAAAAGGGAGCATTAAAATATTATTGCGCATCGCTATCGGAAAGTATCGTGCAAAGCAGAGAATTCTGTTTATTTTTCATGATTTCAACAAGTCTAAAAAGTTTAAAATATGATAAATAATAACATTTTCAATGAAATGAATGATCTTGAAATAGTTAGCTGCTTGAAGCGCATAAACACTGCTACATGAGTCTTCTGGCGCTCGAATCACGATGACAGGGGGCGCTGTTTGTAAATATTTGCGCAATTGTTTTGTGAAATGTATTACAAAAACAAGATGGCAGCGTTAGTTCCGATTCACCACTGCTCTAAAAACGGTGAAGGAAAACATTGTAAGGAAACTGGCATGGTCTAGAACCAAAAATTCGAACACATGTGACATCCCCAACCCGCACTGGCCCTGTGTGATGAATTACGGCCCACTCAGTCAGAGAGGAGGCCTGAGTCCCAGCAATGGGGACATTATGGGCTGATTAAGCTCTACTTAGGTGGCAAGAAAAGCGATGCATAGACAACGTTTCATGGCACTGTACTTATGTACTTGCAAATCTTGAAAATGACTATAGGAACTAATATGTACGACGTTTTGAATGGGAGGTATTTAGTACCGCAACATTGGACACGGACTGATTCACATTAATTACCAAGCATTTATCATGATGACTGACACCTAGATCTACTGTTGATCTTTAGTTAATGATGTGAGATATTAAATTTGTGGGGGATTTACTAGGTCGATTTTCACCGTGAGGCTGGTTACTTACCAAATCGCCTCACAAGTCGAATCCAACTCTACTTTGGAACTCGCGATTTTAGTCACCTGCGGCTTAGCCGAATTGAAATTAGAACGCTATAGTCACCTGTGTAAAGCTCGCATAAATATCTAAGAAAAATAGACTGTGCCTTTCTTTATGAAATATAATTTACTGTACTTTAGTGTTGTTATAGCGGCAATAGAAATACACACTCTGTGAAAATATCATCTGTCTACCTATTACGGTTCATGAGATACAGCCTGTTGACAAACATACGGACGTACAGCAGAGGCTTAGTAATAGGGTCCTTCGTCTCTCCAACTTCGTCAGTCGTTGGCATATTTGGTACGAAACCCTAAAAAAGCAATTTATTTTTACAAAAAATCAAATTGTTATCACAGTTAGATTAAATTTAGTATATTTAGAATAAGCTTTCACAAAAATCAGTACATTTTATCATCATGCCTCTCAATATAGCTACTTACTCGTACGTATAAATTGTGTTACTTAAAAGCGGACCTACTTTGCATAAAATTTCCTGAAGCTCTGATTGTTAAGTTCACAACCTTTGATTTTCTCTCACTCTCTCTTGTTTGGATTTGGCCTAGTTAGGAGTGTTCTCGTGTCCATCTTACTACTGAAAATGAACTAAGAGGCTTTTCTTCATACCTAGCTGAAAAATATTATATTAAGTTTTATTTCAAATCTAAAATAAAGTCGCTTTCCTTGTCTGTCTGTGTGTCAGCTCCGTTCTTAAAAACTAGGCAATGGATTTTATGCGGTTTACACAATCATTTAAATAAAAAAAAATTGTCCGGTTTTTTTTTTTGACAGGTTTGAGAAGTCGTCATAATTGGGAAGGGTCTTATGGCTCTCCCCAAAGTTTTACGATGAACAAAAATATACAGGGCTTTGAAACACTATTATTGCTTTATAATATGCACATTTTGTTTTATTTCTGTCCAATTCTGGGCCAAGCTTGTATGGGACAAAAATCCATCTCCTTTACTAATAAAGTATTCATAGGAGTTACAAAAAATATAATTAAAAAACCAGATTCTTAGTAACTAGCAAAATCGTGCTTGATCCCTAGACACTTTTGATGTGTGTAAATGTCGGAGAATCATGCGGGTAAAAGCCGCGAGTTGAAGAGAAATTAATTATTTATGTCTTTTCATGCGTATGATTTAATTTAGTTTCGTACCTGATGCAATCTCAATTCCGAAATTAATCACAAAACCTATTCAGAAACTGACTAACCCGAATAATTATTGAAAACAAAAGCTAAAAATAAACAAATATGTAAAACAGAAGCTGCTAAAGTTTGACCACCGATTTTCATGGACCCTTTCAGATTAGACTTTATAAGGTATATGTATTGTTAGCAGGGTTATCATTTCATGTAACGTTGAATATGTATAGGACAAGGGTACCGCATACAAAACTTTTTTGCGTAAGCCCTGGGCGCCGCTTCCGACACTGTTTTCCTATTTAAAATTGATGAAAATACGCTATCGTTTGAACTTTCTACCGGTTTCAATAATCCATATGTACCGACATACGACAATTTCCGGGGTTTCTTATTATTTTGTTTTATTTTGCAAATTATTATTATCTATTATGTACAAACTACGTCTTTCGGTACGCGGTCGCCACTCCAGAACCTTTCGGCCCCATCAGCCATCTGTTCTGCGAGCAATGTGCCCTGCCCACTGCCACTTAAGTTTGGCAATTCGAGAAGCACGGAACCGGTCGAAGTGGAGGTGCCTGGGGGAGGCCTAAGTCCAGCAGTGGACGTCTTTCGGCTGAAATGATGATGATGTACAAACTTCTAATACTAAATAAACTACAAAATATTAATATTCAAATATAATATCCTAACCTAAAAACCACAGAGTAACTAATAGCTAAAACTATTAAAAAACTAAAATATTGCGTCGAAATACATATTATTATTCCTCCGCATCGAAGTCGACTGGTAATGTAACTTCCGGGGTCAGTAACACCACTGCACATGGTCAATAGTTTTAATTGCTGCAAGGGCCTAAATATAATTGTATACCTACGTTAGGGCAATTTATCTATGTAGGGACGAATAGTCGGGGGTTTAATTAATACCTGCATCAAAACTGCACGTGGATGAAGGTGTAGGGTGGAAATAATAATTACAGCTCTACTACTATTTCTAATTTCATAGTACAGACGCCAGCAGGTCAAGCTACCTGAAACTGTCAAATTTTCCCAATCAACCTTGAACCTTAATGCTTTAGCGATAAAGCTGAAAATCTATTAAAGAAATCTGACGGATTGTAGTAACTTGATGTGCTGGCGTCCGTACAAATATTAGATTGGTGTTATTAAGGTAGTTGTTAACAGAATATTGTACGTTCTTCCGTATTATTGAGATACCCCCATACCTACATATTGAGATAGACGATACATTTATATGATATACACTGATATCTTTCGCTTGGCTGCTCTCATGGACAATCTTCCCTTTTAGTTAACATCCACTTGCGTGAAAATAAATTATATTGATACACATCCCTATCCCAGCGGGGATTATTACGAAATCGATTCTCTCATAAATGTATTGCGTGGTTTTATTCATCTTTTCCTTGTTTTCTTGCGATTTATCAGTTTTGTTTTGCTAATAGGGTCATAATGTGATATTGTTTTACTTCTAGGCAAAGTTATTGAAAAACAAACTTAAATACGCAAAATACGCGCATTGAGGTGGAGTTGCGGACACCAGCCCGTATTATGTATATTACCTAAGTCGAAGGCGATAAAGAACAATTTGCTTCGATTGAATTGCTTCGTCTTCTTTGCTTGTTTGCACCTGTTGAGCGACAAATCTTACTATCTTGTTTAGACACAAGTTGGTCGATAAATGGTAAAGATATAATAACAACGCAGTATGGAGGCATTATCCTTAGTTACATGATATCAAATTCTGATCAAGAGAGAAATAACGAAAACAGGGATTATATTCAGACGTGTTGATACATTTTACAGCCCAAAAACATGTTAACGTTGGTAGATGTGTAAGTAGGTAAGTATATATATACTACATAATCCAGCTTCCCAAACAGGTAAACGTCGACGTGAAAAACGGCCGTGTGTGTAATGTATGTATGATATTTTTAATTCATTACGCGACCGCAGGGGACAGCGGCACACATTTCGCTAAATTTCAATACAATCTACACGTCCACTGAATAATTCCAGCATGATTTGAACGAAATTAAATCTCCACTAAGTTTCGGACTACTCGTACGTGATGAGAGAGTTTGTCCACTAGTTTGCCAATAATCCCTGAACGTCGGTTGTCAAATAAAGGACACTTATCTATAATTTAGTTTGTGTGGTTGAATGGGAAACACGTAGGTCCTTAATAACACGAACTTTAGTAGGGCCCAACTCGAATAAAATGTTTTATTTCTCTTGCGAAGGCAATTGAAACAGAGATTGGATTCTGAATTTCTTCAAAGGGAGGAATGTCCGTAGATTGTTTATTCAAACGCTTGTGATCGTTAAATGTTGGTTCTACTTGTTTTAAAAATGGGTTTATTTTTTAGTCTAGTTCGTGTTGAAACGGTTAAGCGGTACACCTGTTACAAACGTATAGGTACAATGCTGCTTGAATAAATAATTGAAAATATTACTTTAATGTTACTATCCAATTGAAATCATGTTCTTAGCCCGTAAAAAGCTTCAGAAAGAAATTGTTTAATCACTTTTAAAACTTTTCTAATCCCCTTTCTAATTTAACTCCACTTTTGCAATGTGACCAAGTTTGTTACTCGTGTAGGATAGTCACGAAAGTTGAGATAACCTAGCTCAAACTCGAGTCAGTCCAAGCAATACTGTAGTAAAACTACACGTTCGTAGATTCGAAGCCTTTATATCTTGAATAACACAACAGTCCAACTGTGCCTGAATGATGCTCGCCCTACTAGATTCCCTACTTTTCATTAGGAACAGAACTTTAAGATCTGAATGTGTCGCCTTTGTACGAAATGTGACATTATTATGAAATAAAAGAATATTGGCAATGTGTACGAGCGAGGGTACTTAAATGCCCACGTAATCATGGTTTATTACGCTCCAGGGAGTTTCGAGCACAGCAGAGGTAGTGCGGATATTATGAGGAATTATGAGAGGTGTGTTGTCTCATTAACCAGGTACTTACCTTGTTACATGGATGTTTGAAACGCCTTTGCAGCTTATACACTCACTTTAGTGGGTATATCCTTCAGGTATGAACATGGAAGAAGCAAAAGCAGATGAAAGGATCGTAGCACTTGACTTCAGAAGGCCAATTCTCGTAATTCAAAACGATTAAAATCTAGTCGCAGTCTCATCTCGGCGACAAACATATATCAAAAACTTGTCAAAATGTAGGGAAATTAGACGTATTTTTGACAGATTGAGACTGAGATCAGACTGTGAACGTTCTTAAACTTACGAGAATTGCCCCTCTGGTTTCTGCATACATAATACACATAATCAGCCTATAACGTTCCGACTGCTGGGACACAGACTGAGAGGGAGTGGACAATAATCTACCACGCGGGCCCAGTACGGGTTGGTGGATAAGTTTCTACCAACCTCACGTGAAAAATGTATGTAGGTGTGTAACCTTGAGACCATTGTGCACAGGCGGTCTGAATTACACATTTAGAGAGATAAGGCTCCTCAAGGTAATGTATCGCTTCACTAAAAGCTTTAGGTACGTCCCTGTTCCCACTGTACTAAGCTATTACTGGGCAGCTATTAATTTCCTGTCACTTTTCTTTGTCTTCAAGAAAATAAAAAAATACCTAGACAACTTTTGTCTTTTGAAATCTTTATACCTTCGTTGCTATCTTCTCCAGACACAAATATCCATATTATTTATCAACAAAATGATTGTCTGCTATTTGAAAGGAACGTTTATTAAATGTGAACTCTAAGATATAATTTAATTTAGTTTCAATATTGTTGTAAACTTCGCGTTTATCTTGCCCTTAGTTTAGAGGAATATTGTTATTTTTAATAATTATGCTTTCTTATTAGAATATACTCTATATTTCAATATATTTCCAATTGCGAAGACTGAATAATTATGGAATGGAGCTCAGCATCGTAATATAGGTATCATTATTAAATTGGTAAAAATGTCAAAAATATTTTTTACACGTCAAAGTTAACAGTATTACTTTTCGACCGTAACAATGAATTCACTCGGTAGCTTCGTCCATTATAATGTGATTCATTCAACCACGAATTCGCGTAAATTGTATAGAAAAGACACGATTAAAAATCTCAAAAGTGTACCAAATAATATTATTATTTGATTTTTTCGTTCGTGGGTAGGTACTGATTACATTTTCTTAAGTCGACGCACGACCTTCCTTCCTCGGATTGATAATTTGATCAGTTTGGAGTGGATCCATTATCTTTTATGTTAGTATTACTTCCAGTCTCCATAATAACCTCAACTTTTTTTTATGTTTAATGAAGGATTGATAATTATCATGTGAGCCGTAATTTAAAAGAGTACTGTAACCGACAAAAATGATTGACAGCAGCATTCTAATTATTATCTTTATCTATGGGCAACCCTGCAGAACACTGTAGGCCTTGTAGACTGTAGATTTGTAGACCATTTTATTAAGTACCAGGTACTTGGTGACAGGCCTAGACTGTCCTCCCACACCTATTCAAACTGTAATTTGAAAACATTGTAAAAGCCAATTATTTTTAAAAGAGTAACCGTGGAGTTTTTTGTCGGGTCTTCTCCCTATAAAACGACCAACTGGAACCATGCACCTAGCTTCTGACGTTTCATAAGTGTCCATTATTTTTGTGTTAGTTTATGTGAAATAAAATATTTTGATTTTGATTGAAATGAAATGCTTAAAAGCTGACTGAACATTATTTCACAATCTGAATCAGTTATAATCCCAAGACAATTGTCAGATAACTCAGATAAATTGAGATCATAGTTTCGGAAAGAGGACTGCACATAACTAAGTATTCCATGTTCCATCATATTTCGCAGTTCGCGTTACATAAAACTGGTTATTAATCAATCTGGATCGAGGTTCTCTTTAATTATAACTAGGTATCTGTTATTCGGGTTCTTTTCATCTCTCTGGACGATGACCAAGGAACATCCATTTATCTTTTAGTTTTCTCTCCCTTATCGATTCATCTTAGCGAAAGTTGGAAGCATCAAATTCAATCAATTCTCGTGTGGGTTACGAATGTTACGATCCAATGAGCAATTACAAGTCGGTGGTTATGGTATTTACTTACTTTTTTATTTTGTATCGTAGAATACATTTTCGTGGGTCATGTTTGCTGCAGGTCGAGTTGAGGCAGTAAGGTTAAAAATGGTGATGGTTTTATGATTTAATGGCCTACTTACGCAATTGATGAATAAGGCATTTAAAACTTTTTCAGACCGTATCAATATACGGTCTCGAGTAAATCAGCGCACACAGTCCCAGATGGAAATCTGCGTCGCATCGTGCCTTGGGGCACTGATGTCAGTGCCTTGCCGGCCTAGGCGTAAATCTACCTATGAGACAACCTATGTAGGTGCCCAGCCAGCCTAGGGGCCCCAAAGCTCCCCCAACAGGTAGCTTATCCGCCTTACGACAGGCGTACAGGGCTGGATAGCAAATGCTACAGGTCCCACGCTTTAGAAGAGGTGGGGCGTGCTCATATCATGGTACCTATTGCACCCGTAGGAGTGAAAAAGAAATCCGGCTTCTCCGAGGCCTGATGCTAAAAATACACACACTACAACTCCTATTTCCATATTAATTTGTAAAAATAAATCTAATCTCTCTGACCCAGGGTGCTAAATTGTTCGAGCTCACGCAGCTCGCTATTGCATCTTAGTTACTCTTTATAACATTCTTGTATAATTCAAGAAAGTAACTCATATTACTTTATAAAAATAATAGCCACATAAAACCTAACCTATCCGAGGTACTAAAGTTTTCCAGCTCGTTTCGCTCGTTCATGCATCCAAAGTTGACTTACAAAGATGACCCTTCAATCAGTACCGTATTACATGCGAAAAATCCTAAAATGTCAAGTGCCTAGGGGCCTTGGGTCTTTAAGTCCGGGCCTGACCACATATTTCATTGGCAAATTTGATAGGTGGAATCCAAAGGCACTTTATAATACCTATCTACATCGTGCCTCTTAAAAAATACTGACGCACTGTTTTTGTTCCCAGGTTTACGCTATGGTTTGCGTGATCTCGCAGTTCCAAGAGTACGTCGCCGGCCGCGGTACCGCAGCCTTTGAAAATGTTGATCGGGTAAGTGTTCCAATTAACGTATCAGACTGGCGGCCGGTCAGTAATTTTGGCTGTCTTTAAATTGACAGGGCAACATGAAACTAGGTATCACCCCTCTGAAATTGTAAATATCTGAACTTTACGTGTTGCTGGTGTGTAACTACTTAAAGACGGGTAAGCTTGTGTCTGAAAGCTAATTTTTAATCAACACCATCTTTCTCGATGTGTCTGAAATCAGACTCAAATGTTTATTCTTATTTGTGTATAAAACAGAAACGATAAACTATTGTCGTGCAAGATATAATCACAGTAGAATGTTAACGCGTGTTTTATGTTCTATCTTACGGGTCTGGTTTCCGCACTTAGTCCTTCAGGTGGACCATTGTACGTGGTTAACGCGTTTTCAGCAACACGCGTTAACCAAACAGTTTTGTTAATGCGTGTTTTCAGCAACCCTAATTTTCGATAGACTGCCATGTCGAAAAAACATTTTGATTTATTAATACAATAGAAGATAGCAACCCAACAAAAGAGCTGGAACGAACGTGTTTACGAGTTCTATGACGCCAAGGGATTTATCGAGGCTTTCTATCAATAAAGCTGTTTATTGCCTGTTCAACCGAAAAACTTTTATCGAAACGATTGGGGAACGATATCCCTTAAGGCACTTTTGATTCTAGAATAGTTACCTAATTGATATCGAGCAGACTTTCAGCGGCCGAAAGTTGAGACTCCGAGAAATTACAAATCCCGATAAAGATATAGATATACTGCCCCAGTCTGCCCGTGGGTGTCGTAAAAGACGACTAAACGGATTCCTTCAGGAGGATTGACGATGTTGCCTCCTTTTTGGGTTTAATAAGAACATACTGCGGTTACGAACACGATCGCCCAGCAAGCTTGTCCGTTTTCACAGATAAATGTCACCACTGATGACAAAAGGCATGAAAACGTTATAAAGTGAGAACTTTCGAACCAGTCACATTTAGAGATGATTGTTCGTGACGTTGATCGCCAGTAGCGCGGACACGTTTGACGGAGTCACGCGGCCACAATGCGCTGGACGATGCTCGCGGCTCGTAATCCACCAACAATAAGGCAGGCACTGTTTGGTTCACTGTTATAGGCCATTAGTCCTTTTGATAGCAGTTGGCATGTTAATCAATCAACCTTTACGTACCAACGTTACGGCTTGTTGTGTATGAGATCGATAATAAAATCGTTCTTACTATGAAAAGTTTGGGAGACAAGCACTCACGATATTACATTGAGAATATCGCGTAAAGTAAATGGGTGACAGTGTCGCTATCTGGAGAAAACTGTTTGTGTATATACCAAGTAAAATTTGGATACGAAATGGATTGTGTACGAGTACCTACCTATTTTATTCAATCAAAACTTCTGCGGTAAAATGATCTGAAATGTGACTTTTCAATTATTTTTGGAAATTATTTCGATTATTAATTCAAATAATGATGATGGACTCCAACTGTTGCATATTACTGTCTGAAATCGAATTGAGGCACGGTAAAGCCAAAAGGAAGGTCCTTTTTTTAAAAAAAAAAGTCGTTGTTTCCCTTTTTGTCTCGTTTTTATGTAGGTTTTCCGATATTTCCCGACTGATTACGAACATTGATTTATTTGGTAACGGAAGCCAGTAGCACACAACAGTTTCATCTGTGGTTTAAGAAATTAACAAGCTTCAATAAGAATAATTTATTAATCGAATTTAACTAAAATGATGATATTATTGAACATAATATGGCACGAAATTGTGGTCTGGGATTATTAATTCGACCGCGTCGACAATGATAGACAATGAGGAATAATATGGTTTTTAGGGCTCCGTAGTTCACGTCTCGGAACCCTTATAATTTCGTCATGTCCGTCCGTATGTCCGTCCTCGGCTTACTACACATTTTATTTCAATTTTAAATAGGGGCTTAAAAGTTTACAACGACACTCGATAGATGGCGTTGTGCATTTATTCCAAATTTCTAAATCGCGGTATGGTTTCGTTACAATACAGGCTATGTAAATAAAGTAGAAATGGGTGACTAGGGAACCCTATTCTATGCGTGGCCTGACACGCTCTTCGCCGGTTTTTTTTTTTAAGTTTAAGTTAGTATACTGTGTATTAGTTTTAACGAGGCCATAAATATTTTACTGCTATGCCCCTAGTTCTGTAAATCCAGCTACAGGAATTTTGACTAGATGAAATTCAGGCAGTGGAATTTCTTTGATCCGTTTCTCGATTAATGAGATACGCAGATATGCGCTTTAATGTTTACATCCGAATGAATATAAGGATTTTACGCTGGTCTTACCGACAGCTAATTTGTAAAACGTAAAACTTTTTAGTGCAAAGTAGGTATAGGCTACCTAGAAAAGTAATTACTTTTAATGAGTTTTTAGGAACATCAATTATTAGCGCGGATGGTAAAATAGCTTTACTTAAGCTAATTTATCTGTTACTAGCTTCTGCCCGCGACTTCGTACGTGTGAAATTTCTTGTCTCCCCGACCTGTCCCGTCGCATTGCATCGTCTGCCCGTGCTGTTACTTCGTGCTCGCTTAGCGTTGTTTCTGACTTTTTTATGCTCGGCTCCTTAGAAGCTTGGATCAAGAAATGAGCTATCAAACGCAAGAAAAAAGAGAGAGATTAGCGCGTTCAAACAAAAAAAAAACTTATACTTTAGAATTATACTTCATATTAAAATTATAAAATCAATTACATTTCTATTTATATTTAATAGTTTTTAAGTAATTTAAAATGAACATAAATCTTGGATATTCGCACTTGGGTACGCAAATCGTTTAGTAAATGATCCGAAAGAGGCCAAAACCAATGGATTTAAGTGTATTTCCTTTGGTATGTTATAGCCTTACAAAGTTTTCTATCAATAAAAGCTCAAAAAAAAGGTATCTTTCATTTTTGTTGTCACCATACAATATGGACACAAATTTCGCTAGTTTACTATAGAATATAACCCAACAATTTATTTTTTACAAGACTGTTTGTTGCTTCGTAACTTTCGTCTGCGCAATACTTTCGTGTATTACTTTCTTAGTTAAATTAAAAGATCCTGTGAGTATCATAAGGGTGGAATAGTACCTTCTTCGGGGGAAAACACCCACTTTTATAAACAGCTTTTAGTTTTGGAGCAAATCTGAGTTTTTATTAAAATCACTTAGATATTATTTTATTTTAAGTAATAAATATTACAGTTTGACCGCCTCAGAATACAATATAAGTCTGACATATTAATGGTTCAGAAAAAGTAATCTGACTAGGTATAAAAAAAATACCCATTAGGCAGGTATCATTACGCAATCACTGTCCATTCCAATGTTGCCTGGAAGAGATCGCAGAAAGCCGGCCATTGTGTTTTGTACTGATAATTGTATTTTTTGTTATGTATTTTCTGGTGTACAATAAAGTAAATATAAATAAATAAATACATTATTGTTTCTATTTAAAAATATTAATTTAACTTTTCATAATTTGTTTTGTTTCATACCAAGCCATAGTTCTCTCTCTCATACTGAACTCATACTGAAGCTACCAGCTAAATAATCAATAATATCAAAACTTTCATACCATCCAAGCTAAAGATGAAAGGCTTCAGTTAAATCAATCAAAAGCCAGATGCTGCTTTTCGAACTAGACATTAATCTAGATTTATTTTCAGCAGAACTAAGACAACTTTCGCCTTTCCCTTGCGAAGTTACCTTCGCCCTTGGCCAAGGCTAGAAACTCACGATCGTACTCTTAATAAGCACCAAAACTTTCCACTCAACATTAAACAAAACTTTTCCAGGCGTTTTAAACTTTGAGTAAACTCGAGATAAACATTAAAATTTTATCAAGGTTTAATATACTTCCATCTAAGTAATACCCTCTTACTCTAAAGAGCTTCATCCAGGACAGGCTAATTAGGTATACAGAGCCAACTAAGTAGGTACTAAACATCTAGGCTTTTATGTAATAGAAAATATTAATATTTGACGAAACTAAAGAGTTATGAGGTCCAAAAACCTATCGAAATATGAAGGTCCTCTTTTGAAGTCGCATAAAAACGACAGAAAGATTCAAAAGTATTTTGCCCACATTTTATGTTCTTCTTGCATCATTGATATCTTTTCTTTTCCCTTAGAACACGGTGCAGTATACTGCCACAGCCCAACAAACGACGACCACCAGCTCTGCCCCCAGTGGCCGCCGCCGCTCTGCAGGGAGGCCCATGCCCAGCCGCTGCGACCCTGAAGAGTTGTCCGAAGCTCACACCAGGGTTATCAGTAAGTAGAAAGTTCTGATAATGAAGCATTTTATCCAGGAAGAACACACCTAAAGTTCGCTGTGTTTCTATTACATTTTCAGACGTCTTCGTAGGTGAGAAAAATACATACTCTTATACATTACTTAACGTTTACGTGAACAAAATAAAAAAATCATGACAATGACTTTTATGGAGCATTGATAAAATTTATTTTGATTTAATTAATCTGATGCATTTTTCGAAGCTTCACTGTTTACCATAACGATGTTTTAATAAAAACACATTTTTTAAATATATTATTCCAAATTAATTAATTTAAAAAAATGACAATTAAATTTTTAAACAATTACTAACAAATCAATAAGAACCGCCTATAATTTTAAATCAAAGCAAGGATTTAAACCGAATTCAAAAAAGGACGAGGTTCTCAATTCGGCTGTATTTACCATTCAGACTTTTTAGTTCCTAGACGACCTACCGAGGTAAAGTCAGAGCCACGACCATCTGACAGCAATAGTCCGTTACGTGAGTACAGCATTATGCTGTTTTTATACCTAATATTGGTGACTGTCTATCATAAATAGAAATAGAAAACTAGCTGTGTTGTCTGAGTGAAAGTCGTAACACAACAAGAATCACCGTACATCGCCAATCATCTTTAGATACACCGCCATCTTGAATCTTTCACCATCGCAACGAATCACCACCTCTCAGATATTCATTTCACTTCAATCAACAATAAACATTTCACTTCTATCACAACATATTGACTCACTCTCATATCGACCCAATCAATAAACTATGTATTGGTATATTTCACAAAGCAACATGATTTGGCAGTAGTTAATCAATCTAAAACCCGGGTTTGTATGAGACTGTAGGTATTCAATATAAATGTCAAGCAACGTCATATAGATCAAGAGGGTCCCTCTTGATCTATTGACAATAACTGAGCATGTACGTATGGGCATTGAAACCCCTTCTGCCGTAACTTCGAGTTAGTTATGTGTCAGTGTACTTGTCAGGTTTCAAACCCTGTTGCTGTCCAGCCTGAGGCAACGGAGGAACCGTCCCAGACTGAGAGATTGTCTCAAGACTGTAACCTTCACCAAGAGGTACCTGATATAGTACAAGATCTATCTCAACTGGTACAGCTTGAGACTGGTATTTGTCCATTTTCAGTAGTCATGATTCAGTTATATTCTCAGATAGTATAGGAAGAGGTTTAGGTAAATTAATTAGTGACAACCTGAGTTATTCTACTCAAAATTATTATGTGCCAGGGTCAACCTACAAACAAATAACGGCATCAGTAACAGGAAATTTATTTAGTCCTAAAACCAACATTTCTATATTTGTAGGTAACAGTTCTAATGTCCAAAAATATGAAATCACTGACTGTATAACTGAGTTGTTAAAGTTAAATTGTAGAAAAATAATATTGTCTGCTTTCCCATATTTTAAAAACTTGACAAATTGACAAAACAATTATATTCTTAAGCTTAATAAGCAAATGCACTTAGTTATTACAGTGACAAGCTTGTATATTTTGGCACCAACAGTTTTGTGGAAAGTTTAAAGTCGACTAGGGATACTGTGTATCTGCCGGTTAGTTTTAGACACATAATAACAAGGCTATTAGTTGTTTACATAAACTCAGACACAAGTAGTATGTCGAAGTCTTGTATTATTAACACCATAACAGTTAGTAATAATACTAATAATAAGGTGGTTGACCTAAATGAGTGTAGCTAGCCAGAGGTTCCATTTCCCTCATGCTCTATGAGCTCACTGCCTGGTGATGACATTGAAGTCTTGAGATTAACTCCGGATAATCATTTAAACTAGTTTGTAAGACAACAGAAGGTACCAGTAATATATTCTTATACTTAACAACAACAAGGTATTTTCTTGCTATAAATTAATGAAATATCAAAAAGGAGATCAGTAAAATCAAATAAATCAAAATATGCAAGGTATTACTTCCAAATTATTAGAAATTCAAATGTTTTTAGAAAAAACAAAGTTTGACATTGTTTGTTGTACTGAACATTGGTTAAAGGATTACCAAATGCTAATTAATTATGAGAACTATAGTGTGGGCAGTTGTTTTAATCGTAAATCTATGCCGCGTGGAGGTTGTCTAATCTTGATTAAATATTGTTTAAAATCCAAACAACGAAATGACGTAGTGGGTATATCAATTGAACATTTAATCGAACTGTCCTGTGTTGAGCTCGATAAGCATGTTGTAGTGTGCGTTTACAGACCCCCTAATTATCAGAACTTTTCGTTATTTGAGTCAATAATGGAAGATGTCCTAGGGAAACTTGCATACATTAACGAAGCCGCTATTATTTGTGGTGATTTCAATATTAATATTTTGGAAAATAACTCAAATAGCAGTAGATTATTAAGCCTTTTCAAATCTTTCAATTTATCTAATGTTTTTACAGAACCGACTAGAGTAACTCCAACTTCTGCTACTTGTATCGATAATGTCTTTTGCGATTGTGATTATTTAGATATAGTTATCGTAAATTATCTGCCGTCTGATCAAAGTGGACAAACGGTAACTTTTAAGTTTAAAATACCTTTGCAAAAAGTGCAAATACAATTTAGACCAACTGGTAAACAAATTTTTTTTTTTTTTGTAGATTCATTAGTACCCTAAATAATAAGTTAAATGATCTGGATCATAATATGGATGATGCAAATAAATTGTACGAGGATTTCTTTTCACTTGTGCACACTCAATTCAATAAAACTTTTGAAAAGAAAACAAAAAATATTTGCCCTAATTTTATATTTAGTTACTGGGCAACTAGAGGTATTAGGATAATTAGGGAAAGACTGTTCGAGCTGTATGGCATTAAGTCAATACAGAAACTTTCCATAAGTATGTTGCTATATATTCCAAAATTTTTAGAAATACCTGCAAGATAGCCAAAGCCCTGTACATTAGCAACAAAATCAAATCAGCAGAAAACAAAATAAAAACAGTTTGGAAAATTATAAATAACGAAACTAGTAGGAATAAAAAACGAAACAATGATTACACATTGGAGACTTCACGTGGTGCCATATGCTCTAATTTAGAAGTAGCTCAAGAATTTGTAAATTTCTTTACTAATATACCATCATAAACTACGGAAGCCTTAAATTCCTCACCCGACGTATCACTTGATCTATGGGGAATGTCTATCAAAGTTTGTATATCCATAATCGAAACTATATCACCATACTTAGCTTTAGTGTTTAATTTGTGTGCAGATCAAGAAGTCTTCCCAAATTTAATGAAATACAGTAAGGTTATTCCACTTTTTAAATCTAGGGACAGCAAAGACACCAATAATTATGGACCAGTATCCGTGTTGCCGGTATTCAACAAAGTATTCGAAAAGGTAATGCTCAATCAAATGCTTAATCATTTTAACAACAACAAAATCTTACACGATCAGCAATATGGTTTCACCAAAGGACGTTGTACGACTGACGCCGATGTCACCTTATTAAAACAGATATTTACAACGTGGGAGGAAGCCCAAGATGCCATAGGAATCTTTTGTGACCTCTCCAAGGCATTTGATGCGTTAATCACGAAACCTTAGTCTTGAAACTTGAGCATTACGGACTAGGTAAACTTGCGCTCAGTTTAGTAAAATCTTTACATGATAGACAACAAAAAGTTCAAATAAATGGTGTCAATACACTCGATAGTAGGTCCTTTTCTCTTTTTAGTATATATAAATGACCATTAAAAAACCAATCACAAATGGTGTTATTTGCTGACGATACTTCCTTATTTTTTTAAGATAAATAGACGTGCATCAAATCTTGACGACGTAAATAACGCCCTACTGCAAGTGCAAAATTGATTCACTGCTAATAATTTAATATTAAATGGGGAAAAAACCAAATGCATAAGATTTGCTTTACCGAATATTAAAAGTAGTGATTGTCACATGGTATTGAATAAAGAGAAACTAGAATTCGTCGATAAAACTGATTTCCTGGGGATAACGCTCGACTCAAGGCTGCAATGGGGTCCTCATTTAACATCTCTTGCAGGATGGCTAAGTTCAGCGGCATATACTGTAAGAACAATTCGTCAGTTTACTAATATAGATACCGCGAGGCTAGTCTATTTCAGTTACTTTCACAGTATCATTTCTTACGGTATTTTACTATAAGGACGGGCTGCAGATATCGAGTCTATTTTTATTCTGCAGAAAAGAGCCATCAGAGCAATATATGGCCTCCGCAGGCACGATTCTCTAAGGGAACTGTTAAAAGATATTAATATCATGACGGTACCTTGTCAATATACTCGTATATTTAAAAACATCATGTACGTAAGGAAAATTTTATTTTTTTCAGTAAAAGAGGTAAAAGTCACACCTATAGGACTAGAAATAGGGACCAATTAGTTCAACCAGGTTTCAGACTGGCTAAAGTAGACTCTTCCTTCATGGGTTACTGTTTAAAATGTTACAATAAAATACCTCCCTACATACTCCAACTTAATGAAGTGAAATTCAAATCTTACATAAAACGCACACTATGCAGCCAAGCATATTATAAGTTGGGGGATTACATCACTGACAAAAATGCTTGGCTAAACGCTAATCCTGCTCCACAGGACGCATAAATAAATTGATTAGCATTTGAAATACTTCACACACGCCTACCCTACCTACATACTCTTGGAGCTGCTGAAGATTTTAAAATACTATTTTGCATTATATAAATTGAATCTCCTAGTATTGTATAATTGCATAGCTCATATGGTGAGTACCTACTATGTACATACTACAAAGCTACCATTTACTGGATACGTCTTTCATTGACTTGAATGTGCCTTGGCGGCTGAGAGTATATCATGCTCACTCTAATGTCTCGCTGATGGTGGCGCATGTGTTGGATCATTTGGCTCCCTTCAAAATGGTTGAGCTAAATGGTGCTAATCTATGCGCCATGTTCGTGAACGGGCGCCGTCAGTAGGGACTGGTCAACTCTTTGCTGCCATGGCTTATTTTGATTTAATTTAATATTTGAATTGTTTTTTTATCTTTTCTAAATAAATAGTTTTAGTTTTGAACTGATGAGGTACATACAGTATGGCACACAAACAGCCCTAATTATACCTTAATGACTGTTTCGTTATGTGCCCTAACCAGTTTAACTGAAAATATTTCCAACAAAGTAAATAAATCAACATACATTCAGAATTAAAATGGGTAAATTATTAACATTCAAACCTTAGGAATAATTTTCAAAGGTAATAATTATTTGTTTCTTTTTTTAGGTTCACTAATAATTGATTATGTACACTGACACAAACACATACCTGATACATTTAAAAAAATAAAATAACAGTGCGTCTCTTATAGCTAAACACTACATGCATAAAACAATGAATCAGAGAAATAAGCTAACTTACTTATTAATAAGCGCTAATATTGAAACATTGGTAACATCGGTAAAAAGTAACATTTAAATGACATTAAAATGTATGAAATAATCATTAAAAATTGTAGAAATGGTAAAAGTATAATTAAATATTATTTAAAAATTGATAAAAATTAATTAAAAATTGTAAAAATTGATAAACTAATAGATAACATTAAGTAAATTCATTTTAATTTTTTTAAATCGGTACATAAATGATGACATACATTTGATGATTCAACTGTGCTTACTATCACAAAATAATGCAAAAAGCGTGAGAATCTGAACAGCGACATAACCGAAGTTCGAAACAAAAAGATAATATCGAAAGAAATAAGATCAAACGAAATTATACTAAAAGCCGAAACCTGTCTAAATAATTAAGGCCCCGGAAGTCGGAAACATATAGAAAACAAAGTGAAGGTATGAACTGCTCCAAATTAAACATTAACTTCGGAAATGATTAGTTTAACTCTCTAATTGGCCACTTGTGCGTATTTTATACCATATTCAATTACTAAGCTCGTTCAACCAAGTTACATTGTAAAAACCAACATCTTGGAAACCATAAATCGTTTTCTTTAACATTGTTTGAATTTTATACATTAGAGACAATAACTATACTTACGGGAAAGTTTTTCCTTAAGAACCTATATGTGATCGATTACCTTATTTTCAGATGATTGGTTTATACCTGTTATTTATTTATTTATTGAAACACAGATGTGTGAACTTAATGCCACAAGGCATACTCTACCCACCTGACCAGGCTACCGTAACCGTTATTCCGTAGAATAAATGCACTACCATTCAAAAAGCATTCATTTTTATCCTCCATAAAATAACTGTACGATCGTATCCCACTCTGACTTACCAAAATGTGGTTTACCCGTTTATTTGGGCTTATTGGCACTCCAATATTACGTTAATTGTTCATTAACAACCTTTAGTAATTGTTTGGGAATTTTCCAGCAATCGCTTCGTCATGTAGGTAAGTTATAACAATTTATCAAAAACATGTACTTTGAAAACCTGCCAGTCAGGGCTCAACTTTATATTACTTAGCTTCGGCCCGCGACTTCGTCCGCGTGAAATTTCTTGTTTCCCCGCCCCACCCCGTCGCATCGCCTCGCCTGCCCGCGCTATTACTTCGTTTTCGCTAAGCGTTCTTTCAGACTTTTTTTCTTTTTCCTCGGCTCCTAAGGGTCCTAGCGTAATGTTAAATAGCCTATAGCCTTCCTCAAAAGTTTGGCTATCAAATGCAAAAAAAAAAAAATCAAATCCGACTGGTAGTTCCAGAGATTAGCGCGTTCAAACAAGCAAACAAACTCTTCAGCTTTATTATTAGTACATAAATATTCTATATTTATGTACTGTTAGAAGAAAAAGAGACTTCAGCTGTATATAGTAGCTAAGTTTTTTATTACGAAAATTGTGAATGTAGGTACTTGTTACATAAATATTTTGAAACAAATATTTGAAGAATTCAGACGTAGGATCGATCGTAAAACTTTTTAATTTATAGCAAACATCGCCCGAAAGCCTGTTCATTACGAACGGTATATTCTTGAGAAGTAGAATTCATATCATTTTTATATTAACTTAATAATCAATAAAACACAGAATTACATCACGCCAACAGAAATACCAGTTCAGTCATTTATTTTTCAAGTTTTGAACTTGAGATAACTTTTTTTTTTTAGTTTATTAACTGAGGGAGAAAACGTTTAGGTTAACACTCTCCTACCCCCCTTTCACTTAAAACCTTCGCAAGCCACCTGATAGATGGGCTGTAGTCGTGAAAATGAAGAACTCTAATCATAAGTCCACAGATAATTTGGAGTTCCGAGCTCCGCTAAGTAATGGCAGCGAGATATTAAATTATGGAGACAGTGATCAATTGAGGTTAAATCACGCTACGGTACCTGGATTCATAATGGCAAACTATTCAGCTGATATTATCTGTAAAAGGGATATAACTTGGGTGATTAAGGAGTGACTGGCATAAAGACGTGCCATACAGGTCGTTAATTGTAATGAGATAAGTAACAACAACCTTTAAGGCTTGTTTCCACGTCATCATGTGTTTAGAGAGCAGGGGTGGCCCAGTGGCAACGTCTGCGATTTACGAGTTGTAAGTCGTAGGTCAAAACCCAGACAGGCACTTTATTCACACTGGGCCCGCGTCGTAGATTACGGCCTCTCACAGAGAGGAAGCCTGTGTGCCAATAGTGGAAACATTATATAGGCTGATTATGAATGTATTTAGAACATATTGGTTTTATACGCATATTAACTACTCTTACTATTACTCTTGTAACAGCCACTGTAACGTCTAAAATTTTGACCATTTACACTCTAAATGATATCATTATTACCACTAGACCATAATAGGTAATTGATTTTAGTTTCAATGAAAAAACTATTGGCTTTTCTGAGCAAAGCTCTTAACGAACAAATATAAAACGAAAACTTTTGAAATTAGGCATACGGCTTTTCACAGGATGTGCGTTAATCGAGCAACTGATCGATGTTCTTAGAAACGAACATTCTTACGGCAAACGAACGTTTACCACCGAATGCTCGCAAACGAATACACGCGGTAGGTACGCACCACACACGCACACTTCATTTACCTAACTTACCTTTAGGTACTAAGGTACTCCAGTTAGCTACAACAGTTTTGGGCTATAATACTTGTCATAGTAGCTTTAGGACGCTATAATCAAGATTCTCTTTCCGCAGAATTGACGGTATTTCAGAAAACCAGTACCTTGTTATGGGAAACTTTAGTATACCAATCACAAATCCGATTTGTCAAATCTTCAACACAAACTTAGTATTAGATTATATTAAGTACTTAATTACAGTATCTACCTAGAACGATACAGGACATTTTTTTCTCATAATAAATGTATTGCAGAACTTTAGCATTATCAACAAAATTAATGTAAAAAAAGGAAATTGATATTTCGCAGTTTTGAAACAAAACCAATTTTTCGAATGAAAATGGCATTTCTTTTATTTATTTTACATACAGTGCAACATACACGAGTGAAATATGCATTATATAAATAAATACTGGACAATTATGTAGGTAAATTTATTCTATACGATTTTACACAACTTACTACAATTTAATTTACTTAGCTTCACTTATCACATCACTAAATGTGAGCACTTTTTAGATAACTATGCCCGGTTTTTGAATTGAGAATCTGAAGATTTGTCAAACTGCACTTTAGCATTACCTAAAGCAGCCAGTGAAATTCAAAACTACCTACGTTTTTTGCAAAGAAAAATAGAATTTCGCTGGTTGTCACCTTGAAATTCTCAAATCAGTAAGCGGGTGTTACTTGGCGCATTAATTGTTTATTTGCTTATCACCAGTACCAATCTTTTGAGATATTGACTTTCATTATAAATTTCTTAATTTAACCTAAACGTACACTATGATATTTTGTTAAAGTGCAATACTCTTTTCATCTTATGTTAATGGAACTCTTAATGATAAATGACCACCATGCTCATCACATATTTATATTGATCGGATTTACACCCTCTAGGGTGTATATTTTAACCCTGAGCGTGCTTGTAAATCTCCTTATGAACCGTACAATAGAAAATACTACAAAGGTTCTTTTCGACCGGAAACTTAAGATAATACTGTAGCGCAGGATTATGGCACTTTAGAAGCACTATTTCGCCTTTTCACACTTGTGTTTTATTTTTTGTGTTCTGGAAGCGTATGCATACGCCTGTTCGATTTGGCAATGATACAACTTTTATTTTATGCTTAAAGGTTTCCGTAACCCGGACGTTGCAGGACCCTCTGCTAAATCTGGCGATTCCGAGATTCAACCTGGCAAGTACCAATGTAACACTTTTTAAATTCTCATGTTTACCTTTGACATCACCGACTGACAGTGAGCGTGAACATAGTGAGAAATCCTTTATTTAAAATCAAGGCCTGGAATCCCCAAATCGCAATGAGCAAGCATGCAGCTTACAAATTTTATCTGTTTAAGGAAATTCCCATAATGCACATGGCATTGTGGGATATAAAAGTACAGTTTTTTGGTTATCTTTTTAGAATTACTGTCTATCACATGCACCCTAAAAATCTAACCATAAAACTGTTTTTGGTAATGAAGCTATTTAAGTATAACGTTTTGTCCTTAAAGCTCGTGATATCGAAGACGTGACATCGGGTTCTCAAGCGCCAGATAGCAGAGTACATTCGGGCAAGTAGCAATGTGTTACCTACTTATCAGCACTTTATGAAAGAGCTCGTCAGGGAAAGTACTACCCCACTATTTATCTATTTTTATTTATTAAATACCTATACATAAAAACATACATACAAAGATACAAACAACATGTGAAGTTAGGTAAGAAAAATAGGAAGGAAGTTGGGTTTGTAGATTATACAGTATGTAACGAAAATCCTGTTGTTAGGCTTACCATTAATGAAGTTATAATTTAAAAAAAAAAACAAGTGGTGACCGAACATTGTCCATAATCAGATAGTTTTAAATTCGACACATTGTTACAAATTTTTTTTAACATCTGAACTTACAAGTACTAATCGATCTAGCCTACGGTCAATAAAGATTAGCCGCTGCTGGCGGCGTCTTTGATTCGCGATAGCTCGACAGGTTGGCACCAAAAACACAAAGCATGCCGCCTGTGCCGCCCGCGTTTGAACGACCGCCACTAGCCGATTATCCCCCTCACTGCTCCTCAGTCGCCTGCGCAATTTACTTCCGGACGGATGTATCGTTGATCTACGTTGACAACATTAGAAAAAGAACCAAATTATTGTGATTTTGTGAGTGAATTCTGTGTGTGCGTTTTTTTTTTCAAAATGTCTTATTCAAATGAGGAATATTTTAATATGTCGATGGGCCTCGGGAGATGTGACTGCAATTACGCAGATGCACGTAGGCTGTACCAAGAACGTTACGCAACTCCAAGGAAAATAACATTGCCGTCAACGATGGCTTTCCAACGTCTCCACATACGAACGTTCAACACCGGGTCTGTGCACGGTCGAGACCAACATCGTATTGACGCAGGAAGACCGAGGACTCGAGACCATGACATTGAGGAAGAAATCCTCGAGATGTTTGAAGAAGACCCTACGGAAGTACGCGGTTTGTGGGCAAATAAATTAGTTTTTAAAGTGTTAGTTATGTGTATATTGTAATTATCAATCGTGCAAACTTGATAAGCCAAGTTTTTGAAAAAGTCAAACGATCGTTTCCAAAGTGTTATCAGTTAAACAGCTGAGTGATGTGAACGACACGTGACGAGTTCATGATCTTAGTGCAGTATGGTAGTGTGTGCGGCGCGGCGGGCGGCGACAAAGCAAGTTGCTACCTATTTATCTTTGCAGAGGTGAGCAATCAGTGTTACTTTTCAAATATTTATTTTAAAATATTTCTTTTGGTTTTTTAATTTTTTTTTTAATTGACTTACGTAATTACCATCGGATATCGATTCTAAAAACGTCCCTACTTTGAAGAACAGGGTTTTTGTTGCATACTGTAGAAAACAACATAGACAGACTCTCTGCCCTGACGAATGGGTAACCAATGTAAAGGCAAAGTTAAAAGCTATTATTACCGCCAAACAGCATCGCTGTGTTGTTGTTTGACAGGTCATGGGTCCCGGTTGCAGTTGAGTCATTACAGTTTAGTACTTAACCCTATGTCTGCTTATCAACAGCGCCCAGAGATTGTAACCATAAACATGTTTGATTTAACTAGTGGGTGTTTTTTTTTACCTTTTGTCATTAAAGATCGTGAAGACCAAAGGACATCTGCTAATGAGGCACAAAGTAGCAGTACACAACCTCGCCAGTACGAACGGTCTCGAAAGGCTCCATATGAAGAAATTAACCGAGCAGAGTACAAAGTCAAGCGGCAATCGAGCAGATGCCGCAAAGCAGCGTTGTTGTGTTGCTGTATCTGTGTGAAGGGTATGGGTTCAACTACTATTTTAGATTTACAGGGGTTAGGCGGACAGTGACAAACAAGCCCCGCAGGTAGTAGCAGTGGTCGCAGGTAGACCCATTTAGAAAATACATATGGCTCATAGACAGCTTATTAGTATCGTAAACAAACCTCCTCGTGATTATTTTTAAATTGAGAATTAAAAAAAGTAATGAAGCATACATTCATACGACTACATAGAAATCCGACAAATTCTATATCATATTTTTTGTAGATTTTTCAAGAATTTCTTTTTTAATTTGAATTGTTAACTTTTAGGGTCTTCAAACTATATAATATGTATTTTCTAAATGGGTCGCCTGGGTGTTCTAAGCAATCAATCAATGTATTATCAATATTTTAGGCAATGAGGTAAAGTTTACATAAAGTGTTTTGTTCTTAAAGGTCGTGAAGACGAAGATCAGCCGTGGCCATGCCTGCCACGACCAAAACCTGATGGCAAGTACTAATGTATTATTAAAAGAGCTCTATCAGTTGCTTATTTGCCTGAACTAGGTCGAACCCACAGGTTGAACCCGTCAGGTTTGAAACTACACTTCAGAGATCAAAGTTAAAACTAAATCAAAACTTACGTAAATAAAAGTAAAACATTATGTTAGTGATTATATTTGCAGACAAGTATATCTTCTGTCTGAGCATAATCTTTAGTTAGTAAATATTGAAATATATTTTTTTACAACTAAAGTACTTTAATGTATATAGAGGTATATTAAAGGATACTAAGCTGTATATTTAATCTATAGTACAGAAATGGGCATAAAAATGTAAAAAAAACATGTGTGGTCGGGGGACCCTTGTCAGAAACGAAGTTCCTGACGCAATACTTGCACGCACACTCAGACGTGTATAATATATATAAAAAGACAGAGCGAGAGAGAAAGTGTAAATTGAATACACGTTTTTAATTCAGAGCCATCTGGTATACGTTTTTACAAGCTCTGATAAAGTTGTCGCCATTTTGGATTTTCATTTAAACCATAGAAACAATCTCTCTCACTCTCTCTCTCTCTGTCATTTTATATTATTTATCATAGAAAGTCACATGGAGGAGGCATAACGCTTTTTTGTTACGTCACAATTTCTACCAGTTTAACCGCAAGCCGCATTAAAGTCCCAATTTTTTTTCTGCAAAGACATGTTTTAATGTTGCATTAGATATGCATGCTACCGTCTGTTGTTAATGTTACGAGCTTCGGGGTTCGTGACAATTAAAACTGCCGATATAAATTACCAAAAGTTACACTTTATTTAAACAACACTAATAACAACTCAAACACACTAATTATAAAACCCACTTGCAATTAAGTCGCACTTGAAGATCGCTTTCGATGTATTCGCTTGTATCACTTATCCAACTCTGCCCCTGTCGTCGAGAGATCGCGTCTCATATAGTGCCGCAGATAGTTCTAGAACCTTCTATTGTAGAAACATCTGGAATGTTCGAGTACATACCGGCCCCGACTGACCAGTTGTCGATAGTTCTAGAAAGTTCTAGCATCAAAATCTTACATAATTTTCTATCTATCTATTAGTTCTGCTACTCGATACTAGATGGCGCTAGTGGTAACTTGTGGCGCGCAACACTGCCCCCTCCTAAGATATGCTCGTCCCGAGCATTATCGGCTCCATAAAAACGCGCCAGTCGATCCACATAGACGATCTTAGGAGTACGTCTTGCACCTTTCTGTATCCGGTAGGTTACATTAGTAGGTTACATTAGTTAGGTATCATTGATATTTGTCACAATCCGGTACAGTCCATCCCATTTAGCTTGAAGCTTAGGAGATTTCCCTTTGCTGCGGACTGGATTTTGCAAGAACACTAGTGAACTTTCGTCGAACCCTTTATTGTTCATTTTACGGTCATAACGGGTTTTCATGTTTTCAGACATTTGCTGGCCCGATTGTCTGACGTGCATGAGCACGTCAGATAATCGGGCCAGCAAATGTCTATATAAATATATATAAATATAAGACGCGATCTCTCGACGCAGAGCAAATGTCAGTTATGAAACTGTCATTAATTTTGTTCCACAAGTCATTCGCATAATTGGTTATACTGCGTGGGGCATCAGGTGGTATTCCGGTGATCAGGGCTGCAGGCAGCCGTAATTCTCTTCCAAAGTTTGCGAAAGCTGGTGTCACCGATGTACTTTCGTGAACAGCGCTTCGATATGACAACAAAAACGGTTGTATGTGCTTGTCCCAATCTCGTTACCGATTTTCCACAACTTATGCTAGGTACCTCTCCAATGCCTGATTAAATCGTTCCACCATTCAATCCGATTGTAGGTGGTAAGAAGTTGTTCTTGTTTTATGAGTACGGATAACTCGACAAGTTTCCTGGAATATTTGGGACTCAAAATTAATTCCTTGATCACTGTGAATCTCTAAAGGTACTCCAAAACGACAGAAGACTTCATAAACTAATTTATCTGCAACTGACGAAGCTTCTTGATTTGGAATAGCGAAGACTTCCGGCCACTTAGTGAAGTAATCCATCACAACCATGAAATACTTGTTACCACTTTCACTTTCCAGAAACGGCCCCGCCTCGTCAAGGGCTATCTTCTCTCATGGTGCATCAACATTGTACAATTTTAATGTACCTCTACTACGAGTCTGAGGTCCCTTTACAGCTGCACAACTTGTACATTTGCGACACCAGTTCTCGACATCGTCCCGACAGTGGACCCAGTAAAACCGTTCTCGTATCTTCAGTAGAGTCCGTTTTTCTTCCAGGCCCTCCTGAACAACCATTATGGTACAGCTGTAGAACATCCAGTACTTGAGCTTTAGGGACAACCATTTGCAAATGACAGCTGTCTCCCCGAGCATTTTCCCATTTACGGCACAGGACTCCATCCTGAATCACCAAGCTGTCCCATTGGGCCCAATAGCTTTTTTTGATCGAACTCATCGCTGAGACGTCGCTCCACCTGGGCTTAGGAGCTATGGCCTTCATCCACTCCAGAATCGGCTTGATGTCCGAAACTTCCTGCTGTGCACGTTGTAGGCTTTCCTTCCACTCGTTGCTGAAGTCTGTTTTGAGCATCCTCACAGGTACGACTTCTTTACTTTCTTGCCTAGTACAAAGCTTGCAGTCTTCAGGACAAGGTCTTCTTGACAATGCATCTGCGTTGCCATGAGATTTTCCGCTGCGATGTTGGGCGGTGCTGTTAGCTGCACTGCCCTGTGGAGATCGGCCGTCTTCTCTTTCTGCAGTTCGCTTAGGGCAACGTAATCGAAGGTGGCCCCTTTCCCCAGAACCGTAGCACCTAGGTCTGTATCGTTTATTGCGGTCGCAAACTGTAGCCGCTGCAAGCTCCCTGACGCAATGGGAACGGTAATCCTGCCGTACAGCTTCCACTTCCAGTGCATGGGCCAAGGCGTCCTAAAGCGTCCCGTGGTGCCCGAGCCTCACAGCAGCTCTAACTTCAAGGTCGCCTTCTTTCGTCGATGAATGCCTGCACCAGGTTCCCATCAATAAGCGCAGGTACGAACTGGTAAGCTGTACGCACCAGCTTCTCCACTTCAAGGGCCCACTGCTGCAGGTTTTCGTTACTGCGTTGCACGCGATCCTTGAGCTGCGCACGAAACACATTCCAGGTGAGCGTCGCCATACCGAGCCTCCAATGCCTCAAGGAGCTCGTAAGTCACTTCCTTACCGAGAGCTTCCAGAACAGTTAAGGCCTGGTAGCGCAGGCCTAGGGTGAGGGCAGTCATGCCCTGACTTTTATTCCAACCGTTCGCCTTCATGACAGCCTTAAACTGGATTTTGTAGTTCGACCAGGAAGAAGTTCCGTCGAACGGTGGCACTTTGAATCCACGTAGCGAAGGTGTTGTAGCTACGGGAGCTGTGATTCCGTCCCCAAGTTTAAGGTAATCCAGCGTTTTCTTTACGTCAGCCATCACGGCTTTCTTCAAGTCAGCCATCACGTTGTCAACCCGATTATTCACTTGGTCGTTTCGGATTTCAGCTTCCGACTGGCGGTTGTCATGTTGAGCAACCTTATCCTTCACCTCCTTCATGTCTTTCCCGAAGGTAGCGTAAAGATCCTTCATAAGGAGCATCTGCTCTTCCTGACGGCGCGCTTGCTCCTCCTTATCACTTTGGAGCTGTTCTTCCAACCGACGAGCCTGTTCCTCTTGTCGGCGAGCCTGTTCCTCCTGTCGGCGGGCCTATTCCTCTTGTCGGTGGGCCTGTTCCTCCTTGTCCCGCTGGAGCTGTTCTTCCAACCGACGATCCTGTTCCTCCTGTCGGCGAGCCTGTTCCTCTTGTCGGCGAGCCTGTTCCTTCTGTCGGTGAGCCTGCTCCTGCAGCATCATCATCAGGGCAGCAAAGTCTGGTGCTGCTGATGCTGGAGCTGCTACGGACGGGTCGGCCTCCGTGGTTGGTAGCTGGCCCTCCGAGCTCTGCGGCATAGCTCCACAAAGACGTCTCTGGTCCGTCTCCTGTTGACATTGACTCCGGGTACGGATACCTATTCTACCTAAAGACGACACGGAGGGTCCGTGTCGTCTTTAGGTAGAATCGGTATGATTTTAATCCTCGCTTCTGACACCAATTGTTACGAGCTTCGGGGTTCGTGACAATTAAAACTGCCAATTTAAGTTACCAAAAATTACACTTTAATTAAACAACACTAATAACAACTCAACACACTAATTATAAAACACAATTGCACTTAAGTCGCACTTGAAGATCGCTTTCGATGTATTCGCTTGTATCGCTTATCCAACTCTTCCGCTGTCGTCGAGAGATCGCGTCTCATATAGTGCCGCAGATAGTTCTAGAACCTTCTATTGTAGAAACATCTAGAACGTTCGAATACATACCGGTATGTACATCTGACATCTGGTCGATAGTTCTAGAAAGTTCTAGCATCGAAATTTCTGGAAGGATCTATTAGTTCTGCTACTCGATACTAGATGGCGCTAGTGGTAACTTGTGGCACGCAACATTAATATTGTCAGCATTGTAGGTAAGCATGGTGTGCTGTTTTAACACTAAGTACATCATGGAATAAAGGACAAATTTTATGAATAACGTTTTGTCCTTAAAGCTCGTGGAAAGCCATGGGCGGGCCCTCGATCAGAAGAAGTCGGCATACCACCTGGCAAGTACAAATTTAAACTTTATAAAACACTGACTTACACAGCAAAGGAAAGTGAGGAGTTTAGTTCCAGTCCTTGCATTAATAATTTTGACGAATAGTAACTAACTTTAATGTTTAATTTTGTCCATAAAGCTCACCGTAAGGACCCAGGGCCTAAGACAGTGGTTACTCAAGCAGATATAAACGTGATACCTGGCAAGTACCAATGTATATTAAGTAGAACTCTGTGTCATGTCTGAGAAAATACTATATTTATATAAACCCTTTAATTCTGAACATATGGTGTGGTCCTACGCATTCATTTTCTTTGCTTAGTTCATGCATTATTTTCTTTAGGTTTTATGGATTTTCGTCGAACAGGGCTATGTATATGGGGAAAAATCTGTATCGTATCAGATTCACAGATGATATAGGGCTATGTCATCTGTGAATCTGATACGATATAGATTTCTCCCCTTGATGTGGTGTCCAAAGTGCTTCCAGTGTCTTGTGGTCGGAATATGTTAACCAGAACCGAAGAGGACAACTTAGGAGACAACAGATCGCCTCCCTGCCTGACACCTTCTCTCTCTTCTTATATTGAAAGCTTAGTCTAGTATTTCTAGTTGCATTCTTGTTTACTGTTCGAGTATTTGGCTTTAATGACATAAATGTATATTGCAGGTATTCCGTGATTGTCTAGGCTTTCCCATATAGCATCATGGCTTATACAGTCGAAGGCTTTAGAGTAATCTATGAAGACACGTGCTTTTTGTACTCATTGAATTTCTCCATAATCTGTTTTACTGTGTATATACGAGTATGGTCCACCGTAAAGAAGTTCTTTCTGAACCTTGCTTCCTCCATAGATTGGTTTTCGTCCGGTTTCCCCAAAATCATATAGGATAATTTTGGAGTAAACTTTATACATGTTTTTTGCCTTCAAATTAGCCGCAAAGAGCCGCGCGGTGGCAGCGCGGCTGCAGCGCTGCCGCCGCGCTGCAACCGCTAGGTTCGAGCATCATAGTGTTGTACATTTAGTTTCCCGATGGACTCTGACGACGAAACACTGCTGTTAGTGTTACTATTAAAAAGAAAAAATATTTTTGAAAAACAAAAAAAGAAACCTATGAAAACGTTGCCGTTATCTTGTATAAGTCAACGAACTGAATTTCATAAAGTAAAAGGCTACTGTGACCAAAAATTTCAAAATTACTTACGATTATCAAGAAAACAATTCTACGAATTATTTCCCCGTTTGGAACCATATATTGGGAAACAAAATACATCCTTCAAAAATACTATTTGTGCTGAAGAAAGACTCTTTATAACACTCAGGTAAGTAACAATTGACCGTATGCGCTGCTGAATAGGTCGCAGACACCTTGTATGTTAGCTTGAATGATAAGTGGTGGCCTTGGTAAGATTGTTTAAATGTTGATTGATGGCCTTGTGTTGCCGATTAATTGACTCTCTTCTGTTCTCTTGAGTAGATTATATTCTGCTTCTACTACTGAGGTCTGGTTTTTCCACAAAAGTGCCAAGTGATTTTCATTTTCTTGTAAAAGAGAAATGTCCTGCTTGTATTGATCGGCGAAGCGTTGATCTGGAACTCCAAATAAACTGTTGGCAGCATAACGCACACCGTCGATGAGGCCACACCGCCGTCGTGTGCGTTCTTCGAAATGCTGATTCAGTAACATTCCATTGTAGTGCATCAGTTCGTCATGAGAGTGACATAGCTGCAGTAGGATCATCATCCTACTGCAGCTAGAGAAACAAACAAAGTTCTAAGTGACATCTCACTGAGAACTTTGTTTGTTTCTCTTTCACATACGCTGTTTATTTGTTTGTGGTTTTTGTTGCCGAACCGTCCCAATAATAACTCATCGTAATACACGATGAGTTTCCATATAGAATTCTTCTTGCAAGGCTTGTGCTGCCCTGCTGTGCTGATACTTGTGGCCTTCATCAGCTGCCACCTGTTTCAAAGTCATCATAGCTAAGAATGGAGCTGCTTTCATGCCGTAAGTGACTGTCGTGAGCTGATATACACGTAAACGTTGGTCAGGACAATTCCTCCATAGTATCTTCTGATAGGCTTGATGATCATTGTTGCAAAGTATCTGTCGATACATTTTATCTATATTCGCCGTATATGCGAACTGATATTGCCTCCATCGCAAGATCAATGACATGAGGTCTTGCTGTAAATTCGGGCCACGCTTCATGAGGTCGGTCAAATTATGGCCCGTGGATGTTTTCGCCGGTGCATTGAATACTACTCTTAACGCCGTAGTCGTGGAATCAGCGCACTGAACATAATGGTGAGGTAAATAGCAAGTCGGTTTCACGTTACTAGTTCACTCGACCATTTGATGCTGTGCTTAATATTCATGAATGAACTGTCTGTGTGCTTCTGCTAATTGTGGTTGTTTACAAAATTTTCTCTCAAGTTGCCTGAATTGTGCCAAAGCCATCGGTTTCGTAGCTCCTAGCTTGAAAATTTTGTTCGAAGGGTAGCTCAACAATGTAACGACCTTCTTCGTCACGAGTTGCCATGTTCTTGTATTGCTGCAAACAATCCAGATCATCCTGCGACATTTCTGAATTTTTTTACTATGTCTTTTACTGTCCAAAATTGTTGAATGTCTTCAATGTTTCATTGAAATGTTGTTAGTGATAATGGCGTGTAATTTATTATGATTTTCTTCTGAGCTCTGAGATGGCAGTGCACCTTCGATGCCCCTGAAATTGCAGATTCCTATGTTTCATTAGATGCTTTTATAAATGTTAATGCAAATATACGAATTTAAATTGGATGAGCTACTTTTTCTGTTAACAGTTCCCAAAAATCGAATAAGAAGATCCTGAGTTTGTCTGGAAGAGATCGCAGTAATGCGATAAGGCCGCCCATTGTATATTTTGTAGTGTTTAATGTATTTTTTATGCCATGTATTTTTGTGGCGTACAATAAAGTATTTATATATAAATAAATTAATAAATAAATATGAAGATACGCAAATTTTATGAATAACTAACGTTTTATCCTTAAAGGTCGCCGTATTAACCCAGGACCAGTTAGGACAGTGACTTCTCGAGCACACGTTAGCGGGACAAAATCGGGCAAGTATATATGTATATATATAACATAGAGCTCTTTGTGTAGGAGGTTGTCTCCGAAAGTTGGTATTGCCACTACTTTTTCCTCAAACCAATTTATAACGTTTTGTTCTTAAAGATCTCGAATTGCCAGCGGTCAGAGAATTGTCTCCTATAGGGCGAGTGGAAGTCAGGAGAAACGTACAAGGCAAGTAGCAATGTGATATTATTAACATCATACTTAGGTAGCACTCTTTATCTTGATCTTGGCCATCACGGGCTTACACAGTTCAAGACTTACACGAGTTTTGGATATCCGAGGTCCATAAGGGTCACTGTGCTGTGCTACTCGTCGTGTTGTCACTGTGTGTGTTGTGTGTTTTTTTATAAGTAGGTAGCGTATATATTTTCATACGCATTTTGTAAAATCTGTTATTTTGATATTACAAACAGACACTTAAATTTTATTTATTTGTATAGAAAGGGTACCTATTTAAAAATTTGCATCCGGTTGAACTGGAAACCGACCCCAACATAGTTGGGAAAAGACTAGGCAGAAGTATTCTGTCCTATTCTATTTTTTATAGCACTTCACCGTATTCGTACTTTCTTCTAATGTTTTAATACCCCCCTCCACCTTTCAAAAGGTAGTATAATTTATTCAGAGAAGCTTCAAGTTTATAAATTAAAGAAATAAGATAGTTCATAAATTTATGTATATACTCGTAATAAACTACATCCTCCCTTTTCACTGTTTTTTAAAAATCGTTTGGTTCGTTTCAATTGTTTGACTAATACGTTATTTATACCCATTTACACAGAGAAATCTGGCCCGAACCCTTTCCACCCCGCCAGGGGTTGATTTTTGAAAAACCCTAAAATACGTGAATCTTTATCTTTTATTTTAATTTCCATAAAAACTTTGACACCCCTAAACCATTCTTGAGCGGTAGTTTAAAAAAACCTTTATTATTTACTACCCCTACAAAGAGTAGTTTTTGAAAATTAATTATTAATTTAGATAGGCATTTGGGCCAAGTTTCAAGTTTTTGGATCAATGAAATGAGATTTTTCATATTAACTGTATCCCCTCCTTTTCACCTCCAAAGGCGATAATTTTTGTAAAGTCTTTTGTGACCTTTCCATTATTTGTCTTAATACTTTATTTATACCAATTTTCAAGTAATGATTTATTTGAAAATTACCACGCAGTAAAATCCTCCCCTGTAAAACTGACTACCCCTTTTCAGCCCGTTAAGGGTAGATTTTCAAAAAACCCTGATACACATTATTATTTACTTTCGATCCTAGGTATAAATACTGAGTTTCGAGTAAATCGGACCGCGCGCTAGAATTCTTCCATACAAACTTTAAAACCCCCCAATCCCCTTTTAGGGGATAATTTTAAAGACAAAAAAATTAATAAGATTTTTTTAAATAAACCATGTCGTCCCCTTTAACCACGACAGGCTTTGTTTTTTAAAAATCGTTTGGTACGTTCCCATTGTATAACTTAAAGATTGTTTATACCCATTTTCGAGTTAAAGGCAGCAAGCAGTAAAATCCACCCCTTAAACTTTATTAGATACCCTTTTCCACCCCGGTAAGAAACAATTTTTGAAAAAACCCTTAAAACATGCTTTAATTTTTTTGTTTGAAGTATTAAGACCGAGTTTCGAGTTAATCCGTCCCAGCAGTTTATTTTTTTTTCTTACCTTTTAACTTTTTCACCCCCTAAATCCTCTGTGAGGAGTTTTTTTAAACTAAAAGTGACTATCTGCATTAATTACTGAGGCAAATATTGCCAAGTATCAAGTTTATTAACCAAAGGAAAAATATTTTTCATATAAATTGTATCCCCGCTTTTCACTCCCACAAGGGTGGAATTTTGAAAAATCGTTTGGGATGTGGTCATAACTTGACTCAAAGATTAATAATACCAATTTTAAAGTTAATCAAGCCACGCATTATAACCCTCTCCTGTAAAATTAACTAACCCTTCTCACCCCGTTAGGGGCAAATTTTCGAAAAACACTGATACATGTTAGTCTTTATTTTTTGTCTTAAGTGTAAATACTGAGTTCGAGTTAATCGGACTGTGCGTTCAAATTCTTCCACACAAACTTTAACACCCTTATATGCCCCTTTGAGTGGTAGTTTTGAAAAACTTATAACGATAAACTTTATTACTTACGTAGGCAAGTATTCTTGTCAATTTTCAAGTTTATTAACCTATAGAATATGACGTTTCATATAAACTGTATCCCCGCTTTTCGCCCCCACAGGGGTGGAATTCATATTCGAGTTAGTCAAGTCACGCTGTAAAATTGACTACCCCTTTTCAGCCCGTCAGGGGTAGATTTTCGAAAAACCCTGATACACATTATTCTTCACTTTTAATCTTAGGTATAAATACTGAGTTTCGAGTAAATCGGACCGTGCGCTAAAATTCTTCCATACAAACTGTGAAACCCCCAATCCCTTGCTAGGGCGTAGTTTAGAAAAAAAAAACTGTCAATCTTTATAATTTATTCAGATAAGTATTATTCGTGCCAAGTTGCAAGTTTATTAACTCAAGGAATAAGATTTTTCATACAAACGAAATCCCCCCATTTCACCCTCTTAGGGGTGGAATTTCGAAAAATCCTTCCTTAGTGGATACCTACTCTTCACGAAGCACACACCCTCCAGATTTCATGTCTCTAGGACCTGCGGTTTAGGCTGTGCGTTGATGTATCAGTCAGTCAGTCAGGACTTTGAATTTTATATACCTATATATATATAGATAAAAGTAGAGCTCTTTGTGTCGAAAGTTGTCTCTGAAAGTAGGTACTATGGATTCAGTCCATGATTTTCACCCGTGTTGAAATTTTTCGCCGGTTATTAAAAAACTATTATCTGTTCTATACATTTTGCAGTTTTGTAGGAAACAGCAGATTGTTTTTTTAATAACCCGTGATGTGCAGGAGGGTCCAGAATCATGTACTAAATTCATGTTAACAGGTCGCACATCGATTTCCCTGCCACCTTGTTTACTTTTTCCTTTAACCAATTTATAACGTTTTATTTTTAAAGATCTCGAATTGCCAGCGGTCAGAGAATTGTCTCCTATAGGGCGAGTGGAAGTCAGGAGAAACATACAAGGCAAGTAGCAATGTGATATTATTAACATCATGCTTAGGTAGCACTCTTTATCTTGATCTTGGCTATCACGGGCTTACACAGTTCAAGACTTAGGGCCGGTTTTTTGATGCGTAGTTAAACTCAACCAAATGTTAAAAATAGTAACTAATGGTTATTTTATTGCAAAATGTGTTGTTAGATAAATTTTTAGGTTATCTAAAAAAATTTCAAAAACTACTTTGTAAATTTATTATAAATTTAGATAGGCATTTGGGCCAAATTTCAAGTTTTTAGATCAATGAAATGAGATTTTTCATATTAACTGTATCCCCCCCTTTTCACCTCCAAAGGCGATAATTTTTGTAAAGTCTTTTGTGACCTTTCCATTATTTGTCCTAATACGTTATTTATACCAATTTTCAAGTAAATCAAGCCACGCAGTAAAATCCTCCACTGTAAAATTGATCACCCCGTTTCAGCCCGTTAGGGGTAGATTTTCAAAAAACCCTGACACACATTATTGTTTACTTTCGATCCTAATTCGGACCGCACGCTAAAATTCTTCCATACAAACTTGAAGACTTGCAACCCCCTAATCCCTTGTTACGGGGTAGTTTAGAAAAAATTGGCAATCTTCATAATTTATTTAGATAAGTATACGTGCCATGTTGCAAGTTTATTAACTCATGAAATAAGATTTTTCATACAAACGAAATTGCCCCATTACACCCTCTTTCTTAGTGGAGACCTACTCTTCACGAAGCACACGCCCTCCAAATTTCATGTCTCTAGGACCTGCGGTTTAGGCTGTGCGTTGATGTATCAGTCAGTCAGTCAGTCAGGACTTTGAATTTTATATATATAAATAAATAAAAGTAGAGCTCTTTGTGTAGAAAGTTGTCTCTGAAAGTAGGTATTACCACCACCATACCATGGATTCAGTCCATGATTTTTACCCGTGTTGAAATTTTTCGCCGGTTATTAAAAAACTATTATCTGTTCTATACATTTTGCAATTTTGTAGGAAACAGCAGATTGTTTTTTTAATAACCCGTGATGTGCAGGAGGGTTCAGAATCATGTACTAAATTCATGTTAACAGGTTGCACATCGATTTCCCTGCCACCTTGTTTACTTTTTCCTTTAACCAATTTATAAAGTTTTATTCTTAAAGATCTCGAATTGGCAGCGGTCAGAGAATTGTCTCCTATAGGGCGAGTGGAAGTCAGGAGAAACATACAAGGCAAGTAGCAATGCGATATTATTAACATCATACTTAGGTAGCACTCTTTATCTTGATCTTGGCCATCACGAGCTTACACAGTTCAAGACTTACAAGAGTTTTGGATATCCGAGGTCCATAAGGGTCACTGTGCTGTGCTACTCGTCGTGTTGTCACTGTGTGTGTTGTGTGTTTTTTTTATAAGTAGGTAGCGTATATATTTTCATACGCAATTTGTAAAATCTGTTATTTTGATATTACAAACAGACACTTAAATTTTATTTATTTGTATAGATAGAGTACCTATTTAAAAATTTGCATCCGGTTGAACTGGAAGCCGACCCCACCATAGTTGGGAAAAGGCTAGGCAGAAGTATTCTGTCCTATTCTATTTTTTTATAGCACTTCACCGTATTCGTACTTTCTTCTAATTTTTTAATACCCCCGCCTTTCAAAAGGTAGTATAAATTATTCAGAGAAACTTCAAGTTTATAAATTAAAGGAATAAGATAGTTCATAAATTTATGTATATACTCGTAATAAACTACATCCTCTCTTTTCACTGTTTTTTAAAAATCGTTTGGTTCGTTTCAATTGTTTGACTAAAACGTTATTTATACCCATTTTCACAGTGAAATCTGGCCCGAACCCTTTCCACCCTGCCAGGGGTTGATTTTTGAAAAAACCTAAAACACGTGAATATTTATCTTTTATTTTAATTTCCATAGAAACTTTGACACCCCTAAACCATTCTTGAGGGGTAGTTTAAAAAAACTTACAAGTATAAACTTTATTATTTACTACCCCTGCAAAGAGTAGTTTTTGAAAATTAATTATTAATTTAGATAGGCATTTGAGCCAAGTTTCAAGTTTTTGGATCAATGAAATGAGATTTTTCATATTAACTGTATCCCCCCCTTTTCACCTCCAAAGGCGATAATTTTTGTAAAGTCTTTTGTGACCTTTCCATTATTTGTTAATTAAATTACTTAATACGTTATTTATACCAATTTTCAAGTAAATCAAGCCACGCAGTAAAATCCTCCACTGTAAAATTGATCACCCCGTTTCAGCCCGTTAGGGGTAGATTTTCAAAAAACCCTGACACACATTATTGTTTACGTTCGATCCTAATTCGGACCGCATGCTAAAATTCTTCCATACAAACTTGAAGACTTGCAACCCCCTAATCCCTTGTTACGGGGTAGTTTAGAAAAAATTGGCAATCTTCATAATTTATTTAGATAAGTATACGTGCCATGTTGCAAGTTTATTAACTCATGAAATAAGATTTTTCATACATACGAAATTGCCCCATTTCACCCTCTTTCTTAGTGGATACCTAAACTTCACGAAGCACACGCCCTCCAAATTTCATGTCTCTAGGACCTACGGTTTAGGCTGTGCGTTGATGTATCAGTCAGTCAGTCAGGACTTTGAATTTTAAATATATAGATAGATAAAAGTAGAGCTCTTTGTGTAGAAAGTTGTCTCTGAAAGTAGGTACTACCACCACCATACCATGGATTCAGTCCATGATTTTCACCCATGTTGAAATTTTTCGCCGGTTATTAAAAAACTATTATCTGTTCTATACATTTTGCAATTTTGAAGGAAACAGCAGATTGTTTTTTTAATAACCCGTGATGTGCAGGAGGGTCCAGAATCATGTACTAAATTCATGTTAACAGGTTGCACATCGATTTCCCTGCCACCTTGTTTACTTTTTCCTTTAACCAATTTATAAAGTTTTATTCTTAAAGATCTCGAATTGGCAGCGGCCAGAGAATTGTCTCCTATAGGGCGAGTGGAAGTCAGGAGAAACATACAAGGCAAGTAGCAATGTGATATTATTAACATCATGCTTAGGTAGCACTCTTTATCTTGATCTTGGCTATCACGGGCTTACACAGTTCAAGACTTAGGGCCGGTTTTTTGATGCGTAGTTAAACTCAACCAATTGTTAAAAATAGTAACTAATGGTTATTTTTTTGCAAAATGTGTTGTTAGATAAATTTTTAGGTTATCTAAAAAAAATTACAAAAACTACTTTTTGTACTTTTTGAAAATTTATTAATAATTTAGATAGGCATTTGGGCTAAGTTTCAAGTTTTTAGATCAATGAAATGAGATTTTTCATATTAACTGTATCCCCCCCTTTCACCTCCAAAGGCGATAATTTTTGTAAAGTCTTTTGTGACCTTTCCATTATTTGTCCTTATACGTTATTTATAACAATTTTCAAGTAAATCAAGACACGCAGTAAAATCCTCCACTATAAAATTGATCACCCCGTTTCAGCCCGTTAGGGGTAGATTTTCAAAAAACCCTGACACACATTATTGTTTACTTTCGATCCTAAATCGGACCGCACGCTAAAATTCTTCCATACAAACTTGAAGACTTGCAACCCCCTAATCCCTTGTTACGGGGTAGTTTAGAAAAAATTGGCAATCTTCATAATTTATTTAGATAAGTATACGTGCCATGTTGCAAGTTTATTAACTCATGAAGTAAGATTTTTATACAAACGAAATTCCCCCATTTCGCCCTCTTTCTTAGTGGATACCTACTCTTCACGAAGCACACGCCCTCCAAATTTCATGTCTCTAGGACCTGCGGTTTAGGCTGTGCGTTGATGTATCAGTCAGTCAGTCAGTCAGGACTTTGAATTTTATATATATAGATAGATAAAAGTAGAGCTCTTTGTGTAGAAAGTTATCTCTGAAAGTAGGTACTACCACCACCATACCATGGATTCAGTCCATGATTTTCACCCATGTTGAAATTTTTCGCCGGTTATTAAAAAACTATTATCTGTTCTATACATTTTGCAATTTTGAAGGAAACAGCAGATTGTTTTTTTAATAACCCGTGATGTGCAGGAGGGTCCAGAATCATGTACTAAATTCATGTTAACAGGTTGCACATCGATTTCCCTGCCACCTTGTTTACTTTTTCCTTTAATCAATTTATAAAGTTTTATTCTTAAAGATCTCGAATTGGCAGCGGCCAGAGAATTGTCTCCTATAGGGCGAGTGGAAGTCAGGAGAAACATACAAGGCAAGTAGCAATGTGATATTATTAACATCATGCTTAGGTAGCACTCTTTATCTTGATCTTGGCTATCACGGGCTTACACAGTTCAAGACTTAGGGCCGGTTTTTTGATGCGTAGATAAACTCAACCAATTGTTAAAAATAGTAACTAATGGTTATTTTTTTGCAAAATGTGTTGTTAGATAAATTTTTAGGTTATCTAAAAAAATTACAAAAACTACTTTTTGTAATTTTTGAAAATTTATTAATAATTTAGATAGGCATTTGGGCTAAGTTTCAAGTTTTTAGATCAATGAAATGAGATTTTTCATATTAACTGTATCCCCCCCTTTTCACCTCCAAAGGCGATAATTTTTGTAAAGTCTTTTGTGACCTTTCCATTATTTTTCCTAATACGTTATTTATACCAATTTTCAAGTAAATCAAGCCACGCAGTAAAATCCTCCACTGTAAAATTGATCACCCCGTTTCAGCCCGTTAGGGGTAGATTTTCAAAAAACCCTGACACACATTATTGTTTACTTGCGATCCTAAATCGGACCGCGCGCTAAAATTCTTCCATACAAACTTGAAGACTTGCAACCCCCTAATCCCTTGTTGGGGGGTAGTTTAGAAAAAATTGGCAATCTTCATAATTTATTTAGATAAGTATACGTGCCATGTTGCAAGTTTATTAACTCATGGAATAAGATTTTTCATACAAACGAAATTCCCCTATTTCACCCTCTTTCTTAGTGGATACCTACTCTTCACGAAGCACACACCCTCCAAATTTCATGTCTCTAGGACCTGCGGTTTAGGCTGTGTGTTGATGTATCAGTCAGTCAGTCAGGACTTTGAATTTTATAAATATAGATCGATAAAAGTAGAGCTCTTTGTGTAGAAAGTTATCTCTGAAAGTAGGTACTACCACCACCATACCATGGATTCAGTCCATGATTTTCACCAGTGTTGAAATTTTTCGCCAGTTATTAAAAAACTATTATCTGTTCTATACATTTTGCAGTTTTGTAGGAAACAGCAGATTGTTTTTTTAATAACCCGTGATGTGCAGGAGGGTCCAGAATCATGTACTAAATTCATGTTAACAGGTTGCACATCGATTTCCCTGCCACCTTGTTTACTTTTTCCTTTAACCAATTTATAACGTTTTATTCTTAAAGATCTCGAATTGGCAGCGGTCAGAGAATTGTCTCCTATAGGGCGAGTGGAAGTCAGGAGAAACATACAAGGCAAGTAGCAATGTGATATTATTAACATCATGCTTAGGTAGCACTCTTTATCTTGATCTTGGCTATCACGGGCTTACACAGTTCAAGACTTAGGGCCGGTTTTTTGATGCGTAGTTAAACTCAACCAATTGTTAAAAATAGTAACTAATGGTTATTTTTTTGCAATATGTGTTGTTAGATAAATTTTTAGGTTATCTAAAAAAAATTACAAAAACTACTTTTTTTACTTTTTGAAAATTTATTATTAATTTAGATAGGCATTTGGGCCAAGTTTCAAGTTTTTAGATCAATGAAATGAGATTTTTCATATTAACTGTATCCCCCCCTTTCACCTCCAAAGGCGATCATTTTTGTAAAGTCTTTTGTGATCTTTCCATTATTTGTCCTTATACGTTATTTATAACAATTTTCAAGTAAATCAAGCCACGCAGTAAAATCTTCCATTGTAAAATTGATCACCCCGTTTCAGCCCGTTAGGGGTAGATTTTCAAAAAACCCTGACACACATTATTGTTTATTTGCGATCCTAAATCGGACCCCGCGCTAAAATTCTTCCATACAAACTTGAAGACTTGCAGCCCCCTAATCCCTTGTTACGGGGTAGTTTAGAAAAAATTGGCAATCTTCATAATTTATTTAGAAAAGTATAAGTGACATGTTGCAAGTTTATTAACTCATGAAGTAATATTTTTCATACAAACGAAATTCCCCCATTTCACCCTCTTTCTTAGTGGATACCTACTCTTCACGAAGCACACGCCCTCCAAATTTCATGTCTCTAGGACCTGCGGTTTAGGCTGTGCGTTGATGTATCAGTCAGTCAGTCAGTCAGGACTTTGAATTTTATATATATAGATAGATAAAAGTAGAGCTCTTTGTGTAGAAAGTTATCTCTGAAAGTAGGTACTACCACCACCATACCATGGATTCAGTCCATGATTTTCACCCGTGTTGAAATTTTTCGCCGGTTATTAAAAAACTATTATCTGTTCTATACATTTTGCAATTTTGTAGGAAACAGCAGATTGTTTTTTTAATAACCCGTGATGTGCAGGAGGGTCCAGAATCATGTACTAAATTCATGTTAACAGGTTGCACATCGATTTCCTCGCCACCTTGTTTACTTTTTCCTTTAACCAATTTATAAAGTTTTATTCTTAAAGATCTCGAATTGGCAGCGGTCAGAGAATTGTCTCCTATAGGGCGAGTGGAAGTCAGGAGAAACATACAAGGCAAGTAGCAATGTGATATTATTAACATCATACTTAGGTAGCACTCTTTATCTTGATCTTGGCCATCACGGGCTTACACAGTTCAAGACTTACAAGAGTTTTGGATATCCGAGGTCCATAAGGGTCACTGTGCTGTGCTACTCGTCGTGTTGTCACTGTGTGTGTTGTGTGTTTTTTTTTATAAGTAGGTAGCGTATATATTTTCATACGCATTTTGTAAAATCTGTTATTTTGATATTACAAACAGACACTTAAATTTTGTTTATTTGTATAGATAGGGTACCTATTTAAAAATTTGCATCCAGTTGAACTGGAAACCGACCCCAACATAGTTGGGAAAAGGCTAGGCAGAAGTATTCTGTCCTATTCTATTTTTTTATAGCACTTCACCGTATTCGTACTTTCTTCTAATGTTTTAATACCCCCCTCCGCCTTTCAAAAGGTAGTATAATTTATTCAGAGAAGCTTCAAGTTTATAAATTAAAGAAATAAGATAGTTCATAAATGTATGTATATACTCGTAATAAACAACATCCTCCCTTTTCACTGTTTTTTAAAAATCTTTTGGTTCGTTTCAATTGTTTGACTAAAACGTTATTTATACCCATTTTCACAGTGAAATCTGGCCCGAACCCTTTCCACCCAGCCAGGGGTTGATTTTTGAAAAAACCTAAAACACGTGAATCTTTATCTTTTATTTTAATTTCCATAGAAACTTTGACACCCCTAAACCATTCTTGAGGGGTAGTTTAAATAAACTTACAAGTATAAACTTTATTATTTACTACCCCTACAAAGAGTAGTTTTTGAAAATTAATTATTAATTTAGATAGGCATTTGGGCCAAGTTTCAAGTTTTTGGATCAATGAAATGAGATTTTTCATATTAACTGTATCCCCCCCTTTTCACCTCCAAAGGCGATAATTTTTGTAAAGTCTTTTGTGACCTTTCCATTATTTGTCTTAATACGTTATTTATACCAATTTTCAAGTAAATCAAGCCACGCAGTAAAATCCTCCCTTGTAAAATTGACTTCCCTCTTTTCGGCCCGTTAAGGGAAGATTTTCAAAAAACCCTGATACACATTATTGTTTACTTTCGATCCTAGGTATAAATACAGAGTTTCGAGTAAATCGGACCGCGCGCTAAACTTCTTCCATACAATCTATGAAACCCCCCAATTTTTGGGAAGTAGTTTAAAAAATCAAAAAAAAATTATAAGATTTTTGAAATAAACCATGTCGTCTCGTTTTACCATGACCGGCTTTGTTTTTAAAAAAGCGTTTAGTACGTTTAACTTAAAGACCGTTTGACTTAAAGATTGTTTATACCCATTTTCGGGTTAATGGAAGCAAGCAGTAAAATCCACCCCTTAAACTTTATTAGATACCCTTTTCCACCCCGGTAAGAGACAATTTTTGAAAAACCCTTAAAACACGTGCTTTATTTTTTTTGTTTAAGTATTAGGACTGAGTTTCGAGTTAATCCGTCCCAGCAGTTTAATTTTTTTTCTTACCTATTAACTTTTTCACCCCCTAAATCCTCTGTGAGGAGTTTTTTCAAACTAAAAGTGACCATCTGTACTAATTACTGAGGCAAATATTGCAAAGTATCAAGTTTATTAACCAAAGGAAAAAGATTTTTCATATAAATTGTATCCCCGCTTTTCACTCCCACGAGAGTGGAATTTTGAAAAATCATGTGGATGTATTCATTACTTGACTCAAAGATTAGTAATACTAATTTTAAAGTTAATCAAGCCACGCATTATAACCCTCCCCTGTAAAATTAACTAACCCTTTTCACCCCGTTAGGGGTACATTTTCGAAAAACCCTGATAGTTAGTCTTTATTTTTTGTCTTAAGTATAAATAAATGAGTTTCGAGTTATTCGGACTGTGCATTCAAATTCTTCCACATAAACTTTAACAACCTTATATGCCCCTTTGAGCGGTAGTTTTGAAAAAGTTATAATGATAAACTTTATTACTTACGTAGGCAAGTATTCTTGCCAATTTTCAAGTTTATTAACCTATAGAATAAGATTTCTCATATAAACTGTATCCCCGCTTTTCACCCCCACAGGGGTAGAATTTATAACTTGACTCAAAGATTATTTATACCAATTTTCGAGTTAATCAAGCCACGCTGTAAAATTGACTACCCCTTTTCAGCCCGTCAGGGGTAGATTTTCGAAAAACCCTGATACACATTATTCATCACTTTTAATCTTAGGTATAAATATACTCAGTTTCGAGTAAATCGGACCGTGCACTAAAATTCTTCCATACAAACTTTGAAACCCCCCAATACCTTGTCAGGGGGTAATTTAGAAAAAAAAAACTGCCAATCTTCATAATTTATTTAGATAAGTATTTTTGCCAAGTTTCAAGTTTATTAACTCAAGGAATAAGATTTTTCATACAAACGAAATTCCCCCACTTCACTTATTCATTCATTTCATTTGTTCTTAAAGATCTCGAATTGCCAGCGGTCAGAGAATTGTCTCCTATAGGGCGAGTGGAAGTCAGGAGAAACGTACAAGGCAAGTAGCAATGTGATATTATTAACATCATACTTAGGTAGCACTCTTTATCTTGATCTTGCCATCACGGGCTTACACAGTTCAAGACTTACACGAGTTTTGGATATCCGGGGTCCATAAGGGTCACTGTGCTGTGCTACTCGTTGTGTTGTCACTGTGTGTGTTGTGTGTTTTTTTATAAGTAGGTAGCGTATATATTTTCATACGCATTTTGTAAAATCTGTTATTTTGATATTACAAACAGACACTTAAATTTTATTTATTTGTATAGATAGGGTACCTATTTAGAATTCTTTTAACTCTTGAACTGTGTAAGTTCAAGAGTTAAAAGGATTCTGGACCTGCAATGATCTGAAATCACCCTTTCGGACTTTTTCCTGTAGTTGGAAAATTACAAGCATAGTATAATTCTTCCACTTGTTCTTTCCATGAAAAAAATACCTTACCTTGCAGGAGTGGGACAGTCACAGACATTGTCGAAAAGAGGTATACGTTTATCGGGTCAATAGTGTCCTTAAAATCTAACCAAAAAAAATCTAACTAAAAAATCAAATAGGTTTACTATTTGATTTAACTATCATGAAAATGTTATCATACTACATTTGTCCTTAAAGCTCCGGCTACCGAAGAGGTTAAGGCATCCGGTTCTCGAGCACAAGATCGATGGGCACAGCCGGGCAAGTATCAATGTATTATTATGCACTTACCTCGCTGGAATTATTCTTATTCTTAAAAAAAAAAATCTGCAGGCAAATTGTATGATTCCGCGTTTTACAAACGGCGTCATCCGTTTACACACGCTCGCTGTTTGCCTTTCGATACGCCTGCGACATATAAACGGCGTATCGAAAGGCTATGGGTAGGAATCTACAAGGTGGAACAATGACCTGGTAAAGGTTGCAGGAATCCGCTGACTGCATAAAACACAATTTGTGTCCTTGGTGCCATGCTCGTGGGAGACCTATTTCCATCAGAGCTCCGGCTGAATGGCAATGATGATGACTTTGTGCAGAATGTATTTGGACCGCCAAGCAGCGTTGTTGTTTTTGGCTTTATTTACGTAGGTGTGTATGTTTGTCCGCCAACGACGTCCTGAACTGAAATCAAACTATATAAGTAACTTTTCCTTACATCACAAAACACCCAAGGCCATGTTTCTGTGCTAGCCATGTCTCTTAGAGCTCTGATAACAGCTAACTACAACTTAGTTATATTAACGTTATGTCATTAAAGGTCGAGGTATCCCGGTGATTAAAGAATCCTCTTCTGAAACAGAAGATGACGACTTTCAAGTGTTGCAAGCTGGCAAGTAGCAATGTGACTTATTCTATTCACGTGCACTTTCATAACCACTCTTATTTTACAAAAACGAACCAAAATTGAACAAAATATAAACATAAAAAATTCATAAAACATAAAAATGAATCGAATAAATACACCGACATAAAACATCTTCACTCCCTTCGTCGCATTAATTTAGGTAAAATTGTGCACTATAGTTTCTATTTGAAACGATACGACACTCGACTCATATAATTCGTTTATCACGACACGACACATACTTCACAACATCATACTTAGGTAGCACTCTTTATCTTGATCTTGGCCATCACGGGCTTACACAGTTCAAGACTTACACGAGTTTTGGATATCCGGGGTCCATAAGGGTCACTGTGCTGTGCTACTCGTCGTGTTGTCTCTGTGTGTGTTGTGTGTTTTTTTATAAGTAGGTAGCGTATATATTTTCATACGCATATTGTAAAATCTGTTATTTTGATATTACAAACAGACACTTAAATTTTATTTATTTGTATAGATAGGGTACCTATTTAGAATTATTTTAACTCTTGAACTGTGTAAGTTCAAGAGTTAAAAGAATTCTGGACCTGCAATGATCTGAAATCACCCTTTCGGACTTTTTCCTGTAGTTGGAAAATTACAAGCATAGTATAATTCTTCCACTTGTTCTTTCCATGAAAAAAATACCTTACCTTGCAGGAGTGGGACAGTCACAGACATTGTCGAAAAGAGGTATACGTTTATCGGGTCAATAGTGTCCTTAAAATCTAACCAAAAAAAATCTAACTAAAAAATCAAATAGGTTTACTATTTGATTTAACTATCATGAAAATGTTATCATACTACATTTGTCCTTAAAGCTCCGGCTACCGAAGAGGTTAAGGCATCCGGTTCTCGAGCACAAGATCGATGGGCACAGCCGGGCAAGTATCAATGTATTATTATGCACTTACCTCGCTGAAATTATTCTTATTCTTAAAAAAAAAATCTGCAGGCAAATTGTATGATTCCGCGTTTTACAAACGGCGTCATCCGTTTACACACGCTCGCTGTTTGCCTTTCGATACGCCTGCGACATATAAACGGCGTATCGAAAGGCTTTGGGTAGGAATCTACAAGGTGGAACAATGACCTGGTAAAGGTGGCAGGAATCCGCTGACTGCATAAAATACAATTTGGGTCCTTGGTGCCATGCTCGTGGGAGACCTATTTCCATCAGAGCTCCGGCTGAATGGCAATGATGATGACTTTGTGCAGAATGTATTTGGACCGCCAAGCAGTGTTGTTGTTTTTGGCTTTATTTACGTAGGTGTGTATGTTTGTCCGCCAACGACGTCCTGAACTGAAATCAAACTATATAAGTAACTTTTCCTTACATCACAAAACACCCAAGGCCATGTTTCTGTGCTAGCCATGTCTCTTAGAGCTCTGATAACAGCTAACTACAACTTAGTTATATTAACGTTATGTCATTAAAGGTCGAGGTATCCCGGTGATTAAAGAATCCTCTTCTGAAACAGAAGATGACGACTTTCAAGTGTTGCAAGCTGGCAAGTAGCAATGTGACTTATTCTATTCACGTGCACTTTCATAACCACTCTTATTTTACAAAAACGAACCAAAATTGAACAAAATATAAACATAAAAATTCATAAAACATAAAAATGAACCGAATAAATACACCGACATAAAACATCTTCACTCCCTTCGTCGCATTAATTTAGGTAAAATTGTGCACTATAGTTTCTACTTGAAACGATACGACACTCGACTCATATAATTCGTTTATCACGACACGACACATACTTCACAACATCATACTTAGGTAGCACTCTTTATCTTGATCTTGGCCATCACGGGCTTACACAGTTCAAGACTTACACGAGTTTTGGATATCCGGGGTCCATAAGGGTCACTGTGCTGTGCTACTCGTCGTGTTGTCTCTGTGTGTGTTGTGTGTTTTTTTATAAGTAGGTAGCGTATATATTTTCATACGCATTTTGTAAAATCTGTTATTTTGATATTACAAACAGACACTTAAATTTTATTTATTTGTATAGATAGGGTACCTATTTAGAATTCTTTTAACTCTTGAACTGTGTAAGTTCAAGAGTTAAAAGAATTCTGGACCTGCAATGATCTGAAATCACCCTTTCGGACTTTTCCTGTAGTTGGAAAATTACAAGCATAGTATAATTCTTCCACTTGTTCTTTCCATGAAAAAAATACCTTACCTTGCAGGAGTGGGACAGTCACAGACATTGTCGAAAAGAGGTATACGTTTATCGGGTCAATAGTGTCCTTAAAATCTAACCAAAAAAAATCTAACTAAAAAATCAAATAGGTTTACTATTTGATTTAACTATCATGAAAATGTTATCATACTACATTTGTCCTTAAAGCTCCGGCTACCGAAGAGGTTAAGGCATCCGGTTCTCGAGCACAAGATCGATGGGCACAGCCGGGCAAGTATCAATGTATTATTATGCACTTACCTCGCTGGAATTATTCTTATTCTTAAAAAAAAAAATCTGCAGGCAAATTGTATGATTCCGCGTTTTACAAACGGCGTCATCCGTTTACACACACTCGCTGTTTGCCTTTCGATACGCCTGCGACATATAAACGGCGTATCGAAAGGCTATGGGTAGGAATCTACAAGGTGGAACAATGACCTGGTAAAGGTTGCAGGAATCCGCTGACTGCATAAAACACAATTTGGGTCCTTCGTGCCATGCTCGTGGGAGACCTATTTCCATCAGAGCTCCGGCTGAATGGCAATGATGATGACTTTGTGCAGAATGTATTTGGACCGCCAAGCAGCGTTGTTGTTTTTGGCTTTATTTACGTAGGTGTGTATGTTTGTCCGCCAACGACGTCCTGAACTGAAATCAAACTATATAAGTAACTTTTCCTTACATCACAAAACACCCAAGGCCATGTTTCTGTGCTAGCCATGTCTCTTAGAGCTCTGATAACAGCTAGTTATGTTAACGTTATGTCATTAAAGGTCGAGGTATCCCGGTGATTAAAGAATCCTCTTCTCAAACAGAAGATGACGACTTTCAAGTGTTGCAAGCTGGCAAGTAGCAATGTGACTTATTCTATTCACATGCACTTTCTTAACCACTCTTATTTTACAAAAACGAACCAAAATTGAACAAAATATAAACATAAAAAATTCATAAAACATAAAAATGAACCGTATAAATACACCGACATAAAACATCTTCACTCCCTTCGTCGCATTAATTTAGGTAAAATTGTGCACTATAGTTTCTACTTGAAACGATACGACACTCGACTCATATAATTCGTTTATCACGACCCGCGGCGGCGGGTCAGACAAAATTGAAAGAAAAAAAACACAAGAAAATATTATTCACAATAAACGAGAGTTTTGATATAAAACATAATTCAGAACCCAGGCGTTAATATAACTCATCGAGCATTAAGAACAGATAAGAACACAGGTATTATCTAACCGAGATGACGCTATAAAAAGCCGAACTTGTCTTAAAACTCGATGTGCTATATTTACGGCCGGGTGCTGTACTAATGTTAATCATTCTACTTGATATCTGTTAACAGCTTCGGTGTTATCAAGACCAAGCCGCTCCGCTATCAAGAAGCACGTGCAATTCCCCGATGAACAAAGCTGCATTGAAGAGGCTGTCGAAGGTCCATCACAGGCAGGCCCAGCTGAGAAACCGGGTGAGAACATTAAACCCCTGTGCCCATGCACATGCCATCAGGTGCCAAGGTATGCGAATATTTATTACTAATCCATGCACTACGTGTTCACGGTAGCATACGACGCACGTCTTTGCTACTCTACATTCGACTTACATCTTCGTTGCCAACAAATCAAATGTGTATTTTTTTTTTTAAATACCATTATGTGTGTCTTGACCATTTTATAGATTACATTTTCTGTATTTGCCAAAACAATTGTCTGTCATGACTGCACATACTTATTTAAGTGTTGTTAGTAATTAGTATGTGCACACACAGTTTCTATAGTTTATTAAATGTGTAAATAGTGCATAAAGTCCGAAGGTTTTGGTACAAGAAAATGTGATATGTGAGATAGATGAACAACTGAATAGGAAGGAACTGGAAGAATCAACTCATAAAATAGCAATGTTACAAAAGAAAAAGTACCCTGTCAAGTAAAAGTACAAACGTAACATTAATTATCCGTAGCAATTGTTCGATGTTTTCTCCCCTCTCTCAAATGTCGCTGAAGCAATAAAGGGCTTTTGCTCTGAAAACAAAATTATGTTATTCTGTGTACCTAGTCAGACATATTTTATTTAGAGATGTTAAGCAACGGCAAAACGTGACAGTAATGTGAGATATTAAACTGTGCAATAACTTTAAACTGCATCGGCCAAACCATCATTCATCCATTAAAATTGTATCTAGCCTCTAGATCAAATACCCACTTGAGGCGGTCAATGTTTCCTTTGAGAGTCACTCAGTTTTATAAAAAAAAATTATTTATAATATTTAAGTAGAATATACGTTCATGCGGAAACTTTTGCTATTCAATATCTGACAATATCCACCCTATAACTTTTGTAGTTCATGTTGACCTTCATATCTTTTGAGCCAATGTATGTATATGTATTGTGTGTTTATCTTGTCACTCCAGCCGGATTGTGACACAAGAAATATGGTTGTATTAACACAGAATCCTCGAGTGAATAATGTGAATACATAGACTTCGTATTCGAAATATCATCTAAAAACGAGAGCGCACAGAAGAGCAGAAGAGAATATTTTCATTTCAAAACTTTGTACAAACACCCGTTTGTACAGGCTACTACTAACTAGCGAACTACGAAACTAGCGGAGAACCGAGGCATGTTGACAGGATGTTTCGATAGTGATATGTTGGTTGTGTCCACAAAAAAGTAGAAGTAGTTACCGAACTAGTTACATCAATATATATAATGGACTATAAAACAATGTGCGAGAAACTAGGACTATTAGCGGTTTAACGTCATGAAACTTTTAGCAGCCTCTGGACCCAACATTATTTTGCGAGCAATGGGAAAAAGCGTGTCGAGGGACCAAACTAAGGGAATCGAAATTGCTTGAGCATTAATCACTATCTCATACGTCCAAAGGCGTGATTTGCGATTTGTACGTGGCTTCCGTTAGAATAGTTTATAGCCAATAACGCGGCCGTAGCGCCGTTCTATCCTGGAAAGTACCAATAGGACTAGATATAAGAAATTCATATGCACTTTCTAAGTTTATCTTGGACATATCACTCGTCTGTGGACATTCATTAGTACAGTACGCGTCGCTCGAAATAATAGATCGTCAACCTTTTTTAACTTTTAACACCAAATTAATTTTTTTGTGAATTTTACTCTTGTATATAATTTATTTATCCTGAGTTTCAATAATGAAAACGTGCGCAGCTTGTAACGTGCAGTTTAACGACGGAGTTCAATGTGGGAGCTGCAGGAAACATCTGGATTTTGGATGTGCAAATATTTCTGAAGCCGGATGGAGAAAACTCGGCGCCAACAGAATGGCGCAATGGAAGTGCCCCACCTGTCGAACGTCATCCCCAGCTCTAGTTGCTTCTGAACAAGCCTCCCTCAAAACCATATTGAGTGAAATTCGTGACATGAAACGCCAGGTACTTAATTTGCCGACCCCGGTAGATATTATTCGAGTAATCAAGGATGAGTTAGCTGAGCTAAAAATTACATGTGAAGGCACTAGTGGTAGACTTGATGAATTTGACACTCAACTGGCGGAGGTTGAAGCTAAAGCAACAGAACTCGACAAGCTTCAGGAAACAATGAGTTGCTTGCAGACTAACTTAGAGAGATCCAAATCCGAGCTCGCAAAATATGAACAGCGATCCCGACTAAATAATATAGAAATTAAAGGAGTCCCTACAAGAAAAGATGAAAATCTTTTCTCGATTATTAAAGAGATCGGCCGGAAGGTGAATTACAGCTGCCTTAAATCACAGGTGAATTATATCGCAAGGGTGCCTATTTTTAATTCTAACGAAAAGTTAATCATAGTGAGTTTTTTAAACCGGTATGTGATAGAAGATTTTATCGCAGCTGCACGTGCCGTTAAGGACCTATCCACATCCCATATCGGGTTTCAGAGCACAACTCAGCGTATCTATGTCAATGATCACCTGAGCGTGGAGTATAAAAAGCTCTTAAGTAAGGTTAAGACCATGGCCAAGGAGAAATATTATGAGTTCGTTTGGGTAAAGCATGGGAAAATCCATATATTAAAAAATTGTAAAGTAGCTATTGTACGTAAAGAATCCGATTTAAACAAGATTGTGTAAAATGCTACCTATTTTTACTAAGAAATTTTCTTATTTTATTTCATTGTTATATTACATTTCTATCGCTTATATTTTCTGTGATCCTAAGTATCTCAATATTTGTTTACAAAAGGTTTAGCACCTCACTTGCACTATTGAGCTCGACATCGCTCTTTTGTTTAGCTAAAGGAATATTTTATGTTTCTTGTCGCGCTGTTTACTTTAAAGCTCTAATGCATTTCAATATGTTTGACTCGCTCTCGCTTGCACGCATCATTGCTTGTTTTTTGCGATTCCGATGATTTATGTTCACGCGCAAACTTTTTTAAAGCTTACCCTCCTTGCATGTTTGTATTTTTTTATTACCCTAAAACATATTATTGTTTAACGAATGCTGTTATTGTAATACTCATACATCATACTGATTTATATTCAATTATTGACTACATTTTCAATGACTAATAACACTAATAAATCTAATAACATTAATAACTTAAACATATATTATCAGAACGTTCGAGGTCTTAGAACTAAAACTCATTCTTTCTATCGTCAAATGTTACTTAGTTCGTATGATATCATAGTACTTACTGAAACTTGGCTATTGGATGGCGTTTTAAATTCTGAGTTTTTGATGATCGGTACATTGTTTGGCGCCGCGACCGAGACCATGTTTTGACCGGACAATCGCGTGGTGGGAGGGTACTCATTGCTACTCGTAGAGAATTATCAGTTATTTGCCAACCTAATTTTCATTATACAGCAGAGGACCTTTGGCTATCCATACACCTTAAAAATCGTACTACACGGAACAATTTATCATTGCATATTTGTGATATTTACTTATGCCAACAAAACTGACAACATCCCATCCAAACTTCTTGTTCGGTGTGCACCTTCGATAGCGCAGCCTATTTCAATGTTATTTAGAAAATCTTTGAATATCTGTGTTGTGCCGCAAATGTGGAAATCTGCGTTTATAACGCCTATACATAAAAAGGTGTCAAAACAGATATAGTGAATTATAGGCCGATTTCTAAACTGTGTATTATAGCAAATGTCTTTGAAATAATGGTTTATAAACAGGTTTCTACTGCTCTGAAAAATTAATTTAGCTCGTTCCAACACGGTTTCTTAAAAGGGGGGTAAAAAATTTCATATATTACTTTTACTCAACCGCCGTGAGATTTCGACACTGTATGTTTGCTGAAAATCTTTAACAATATTATTGATTGTTCCGATATTCTGACTAAATTTAATTTCAACATCCCCATGAAGTGTAAGCTTTACAATCCACCTTTGCACGTGCCAACTGCGTCAACCAATTATAGGCAGAATTCCTACATTGTGCGTGCAAGCAGAAATTTAAATAAAATTTGTAAACAGTACGATACATCTAGTTCATTTTGTTATGATGGTTGTTATGCAGTGCGAGCAACAAAGTAACTATGCTGTAGTATATAACTTGCTGTGAATTTCCTTAGACTTTACTTTTTTTTTTCTTCTCTGTATTTTATAAGTGGAGACCTGTAATTGGCTTTAAGACTAATGTACTGTTCATGATCTGTCTATTTTAGCTGTAAGTCTCCCATGTTATTTAAATACATAAAGAAATATGTACTTCCTGCGAAAAATAAACATCGTGCGCTTACCTGGACTGGCAATAGTCTAATATTGCCAACAAGCAAACGTAGTGATTATTAGCTCATACCATCTCTGTACAAGATAAGGCCTTTACTCTGGAACGAGACAACAGGCAGCCATTCTAGTTATAACCTACCTATTTACCAGAAAAATTCATTCAATACTAATATTTGGACTCCGGAGGACAAAAAAGGTCACATGATCTTACCAAAGAACTGCCCTAAGGAACAATTTTGTTTATACGAAACTTATCCTTTGCGGATTATGAATATTATATCGATACGGTCTTAGTTTCCATTACTTTATGCGAGTCTTTTCTGGCCGACGTCCTTACGAGTCATGTGTAACACAATATTTGCCATCAATATGTATTCATTCTGACAAACACTCGAGTCGAGGCCGTAAATCATATGAGCCGGTCGGCTGGATGTTGACTGAAGAAACGCTCCAGTAAATAAGGTATTCGATTGTATGGAGTTAAGATAACTTTGTGACACAATCATACTTACATTTAGGTAAAAGAATATTTGGAGACAGTTATGGCCAAACTTCTTTGTTACTGCGTGAGGATATCAGAAGGCCAATTCTCGTAATTTAAACCGTTCAAAATCTAGTCGCAATATCATCTCGGCGACAAACGAATGTCAAAAACTTGTCAAACGTGTAGGGAAATTAGAGGTATTTTTGACAGATTGAGACTGAGATCAGCCTGAAAACGTTCTTAAATTTACGAGTCTTGCCCCTCTGGTGATTTGTCAAAAATCCAGCGTGTTTTTGTTACTTTCAATAGACCTCTTATTTGTTTGGTATTCACAATGTACATGAAAAAGTATTCACGGGGTATTCCTGTGTAACTGATAGACGCGTTACCCGGTTCAATCACTCTGAAGAATTTTTCAGGTTAGGTTTTTCGTCTGAAAATACCGCTGCTAATATACACACTGCCTGTAGTTGCCTCGTTAATACGGAATTACTGACATTCTCGTTGTCCGAATATTGCAAGAATTTCTCTCACGCTTTTTGTGCAACTATTGTACAGCACGGCTCTTTAGTTAGTTTTAAGTTTGTGTGCCAGTCTGTACTTATTTTAAAATTAAGGATCATGCATTCTTTATAATGTATTTAATCAGCAGACTCTTGATTGGGAAAGACGATAACCCTGGGAACATAATCTTGGGACATTGTGAACCACAGTGTCATTCGAGCCACATTGGTAAAAAGTACGACCATGATAATACAATGATGATGCTCGCTTCACATGATAATGAACCACATAAAGGGAAAAAAATAACCAGTGCGCAAACTGGAACCATAAATTCAGTAGGTACGAGGTATGTATATGATTCTAGACCGCCTAGCGTAGAAAATTAGGTAATTTAAAAAAGAAATTGTTTTTTCATTCATTTTGACCGCGTAGGTAAAGCACTTTTCTATGAAACAGCAGATATTTTTTACAACCGAGGTAAAATTTCAACGCTCGGGGTTCTAGAATCATAAACGGAATTCATGGTTATAGTTTAGGCACTGGTTTCCTGTATTTATCCCTCAGGCACTAAGTGGTTATATTACATGATAAAGCAGCATTACGACCAAGTGTAACCTGAAAGATTCCCTATCTCATTTACTATAAAGAATTGTCTGGTCTCAAGTTTTTTTATCCTGGAATACGGTGGTATTGAGTCTATGGAAAATTTAACACACAGAACTGCAGTTGGATTTTTTGTGCCAGAATTATAATTTAAGGTGATAGGCGGACTATATTTTATTTTGAATGTTTTGTAAATAGGAATTTGACTTTACTATGATGGTGAGCTTTCAAGATTTTTTATCTTGATGTTACGGTTTAGATTGTAAACGACATAAAACTAAAAAAACGTCTAAACTTAAATCTGCAGAGACTCGCGTTTTCTCTTCATTGTGGATGGAATTGGAGTCGGAGGCCCCGGCGCCAGAGCGCTGACGGCGGAGGAGCGAGCAGTACTACCGGCCCGTTTCCCGAGCTCGGAACGAACGACGGAAAATGTCCGCCGCCGGAGTACCGCCCGCCGACAACAATAAGAAGGATTCTCTCTAAACTGACCGACCGCAACGACTGGAAGGTGAGAGTTTTTACACATAGGTACCTTCTGACAAGCTGAATTTATTTAGAACTACTCGCCCGAAGTTTCAGTCGCATCCTAGGAACTAGTAGGTAACCGAGTAAAAAGTATAGGGTCCAATCCACATCTGTTCATTCGTTTATGCTATCAATCAACTCAGCCTATCGCAGGCCACTACTAGACATAGGCCTCTCCCAAGCTGCGCCTCAACACCCTGTCCTCCACCTTCCGCATCCAGTCAGTCCCAGTCATGCCATGTCTTTGCTAGATTGAGCAACAAAAATAAGCTAAATTCTGTACTGTAATTAGAAGTTAGGTAGCTTCGGGTAGGTATACACTATACATGTAGGTACTCAAGAACATCGTCTGGCGACCGTTTGATACTTATCGGACCAGCAGCCGTAATGATCAAAGTCTCATAAAGTTCGATCATTATACAATAAAGAGAAGAACATCAATAGGCGGGTGAATGTCGTCGTAATACCGAAGATAAGCTTCGATGACGCTGTCCCGTGTTTCAAAGTTCCTACTGAAACCATAAGAATGTTGTATTGTAAGCAAAAGTTTAAGGGTCTTATTTCGCTTCGGCAGTCCCTAATTCCCGGGTACCTAGACCGAGCCAGGACTGCCCGCAGGTCGTTTGGTGTCCTTGAACTGCTTTTTGCGGCCACCGACCGTCTGGACTGCTAGCTGCCATTTAGTACAACAAAAAAAAAAAAGGATTCGAATTTTATTTTACACCTACAAACGACTCCAAATTGTGTCCCTCAGATTGCTGAATGTAAAGTTTTTGACCGCAATCACATTAATTTATGGTCCCGCCGCAGAATTATATTATACTGCTTTTTAGGGATCAGCTGAAATAATTCAGTGTAAACCAATTTCGCTTCAAGTGCCTCAGTGTTAATATTGCCGTCTGTGTTTCTAGTCAAATACCACTTGACTATTAAGTACAGTAACGTTTTGTATTACAAACGCTTTGAACTTTATGTCTGCAGTTCTGCATAATATTTTAAAAAGAAACTGCAATATTTAAAGGAGCTGTTTTGCTACCATTAGCATGAATTTCTTAAACACAATCTATTACAGACAAGTATTCATTTAGCATAACATTTTTATGCGGTTTCTTTCACAAGGGATTTTCATGAGAAAAGTATAGAACTGGATATGAATTTCAAGTAATCATAAATAAGCCAATATTCGGAGGAATAGGTACCTTGTCCGCATTTTCTTTGCATATCAAGTTTATTTTATTTCATTCAAGATATTATTTCGATACTACGCGACTTTTAGAACTTAAATATACTTAAATATAGTGGAAACAAAATAATTTAACTGCTATAATGTAGGAATATCTACGAATACATCAATAAATTGATCAGTTAAGGGGGATGCGCTAAGGAAGCCCGCGAAATTTAAATTTTCTTACGTTTTTTGAAATTTGCGGGTCCGGTTGTATGTTGATTAAAATATGATTCGCGACCGTAATAAATATGACTTTACAAAATTATAATCATTAGAATCAGAATTCTTGAGTTAGGATTGGTCTCAAATATCTTGATTTCATGAAATAGTCATTCAATAGGGCAATGTGAACTTAGAGAGATGTATTGATGATTTTAATTATTATAATTCTATAAATAAATAGTTGTTACGGCCGCGAATTATAATACAATTAAATGCAATTTGCAGGTCAGCCTGCAAATTGCAAAAAACGTAAGAAAATCTGAATTTCGCGGGCTAACCTGACACTTTCGCCTTAATGGTTTTAAATATTCGTAGTAGGTTTCGTTCGTTTTGTCGTAGCAATACTGTAGCGATGCGACGACAAGATAAGAATATCAATGTTTGTGTGGAAATTCTAATCTTCAAATAATAACTAAATATACCTTGGTATTAATCCTAACTTAATATTATAAATGCGAAAGTAAGTTTGTTTGTTACGCTTTCACGCTAAAACGGCTAAACGGATTTGGATGAAATTTTTCACATGGGTAGACCATGACCTGGAGAAGGACATGTGCTAATTTTCATCCTGGATCGCAGACGAAGTCGCGGGCCACAGTTAGTAGTTTATTTTGTTTACTCTATTCGGTTGAAGATAGATTTGGTATAAGATCTCATATAGGTACCTACATCATGCAGGATTTCGTCAAATATTTGATACTTAGGTAAGTTATATTTGAGGGCACCAATTAGAAACAAGATTGAGCTCAACCAAGTGAAAAACTCCACATTTATTCGTGGGCGGGTAGCTAGACAGAACCATGAAACTTTCAGAGCTCTTCGTGAGATTTTGGTGAACACTCTGGTCCAATGACATCACAGTTTTTTACAACTAATTGATACGTGATTATAAGTTATTAATATAACGATCGTGAGTTCATCGTGAGGAAACCTGCATGTCCTAGAACCAAAAATTCGAAGACGTGTGACATCCACCAGCCCGCACTGGGCCCGCGTGGTGAATTATGGCCCGCTCTCTCTCTCAGAGAGGAGGCCTGTGTATGTGTACGTTATAGGCTGATTATGTTAATGTAACGATAACTTGGGGAAGACCCTTATCTAGCAGTGAGAGAGATAACAGGCTAAATAAATAAAAAAAGATAAGTCAAGCCATTTCTTTTTCTGTTGGCAAATGTCCCCTACTTATTATCAGGTGGGTTGCTTGGTTATTTGCCACTTTAAAAAAAACTCTACGATATTTACATTACAATCGAACAGCGGGGTAATATTGCGTAACACACTAACAGTAGCAATGGCTTTCATTTTGATAATTAAACAACATTCATTGTGTTATTTAGGTAGTTGAGCAGACAAATTTTTCGAACATATGAAGCAATGGATTAGTAATATCCTTCAAAATTATTCAGATTGTGATTTAAAGTGTGTTACGCAATTAGGGTGCAGAAATGTGTCGACCGTGAGCAAATCATACTTATGTACATAGATATGTTATATCTAATACTAATTACATTTTTCCATTTTTTACAGATTTACGACTACAAGATTATCAAATTTAACTGAAGGCACGCACACAGGGTATTTGCGTAGCTAAACAGAATGGTTTAAAAAACAAATATGTAATCTGTAGACGTATTTTTAAAACTGTCGACGATTGTTGCCAACACGATGGATTTCTGAGCGCTAATCTAATTATATTATATTATTAAATGTAGGTACCTACCAACGCTTTTGTAAAAAAAAAAAAGTCTTCAGCGTTCCTTTTTCACGAAACTACTCCGTTTCATAACAATGCGTACCTATTCTATAGATATGAATTGTCAGCTGTGACCTCTGGCACCCTGATTCCCGCAATTAAAATCGCTTTCATCGACTCTAAAACAAAACCCATTGAAATTGCAAAACAGAATGATGCGATATTAGTATAACTTAAACTTAATAAGAAAAAAAATAAAAAATAAAAAAAAATTAAAAAATTTAAAATTAAAAAAAAAATTACACATACAAAAGGTACACAGATGCACGGTTACACTTAATTTAAGCGTGCGAATAGCCTAGTACTTAATAAATGATCAATGACCCCCATGTAGTTGGTTTGGTAGTTCACAAATTGCTTAATTATTAATTATAATCCTATTGATTGATATTTCATGCACTTATTATTATGCACTTTTATATTATAATGCACTTGGTGGGTTGTTTTATTGATTTTAAAGATTAAAAATAAAATGTCGGCTACTCTGGCGCTTTCCCCATAAATTCGCTTCATCGATGTCTACGTCAGCGTGTGTGTACCTATCTAGTATCAACCTATCCTTTGTTGTTGAGTTCTCAAAATAAAAGCAATTGTAATTGTGAGTTTGTCACAGAATAGGGTTCGCATTGTTCCCCCACACTTTTGCCGTTTAATCTTATATGTACCTAATTAGATCATGCATATTCAAGTATGTTAATGCACCATATGTGATTAGCCGGTTTAACGTTGTATTTTAATCAATAATTCTCAATACATTACTCAGTAATTGGATCAATATAATATCATGTTTGAAGTTAAATATATAATATGTATGTAATACTTAGAGCGCTATTTTTATGTGTTGTTAGTTTAATATTGTTTGGGTACCTACTTAAAAGTATTAATCTAGTCATTACTTGATTTTAATTATGTATCTTATGTTCTAAGTATATTAAGTAAATAATTTTGATGTTTGTTTAAAGTGGTTGATTTCTTAAATCCGAAAATGTACGTTTAAACTCGTTAAAATATTTAAGTTATTTAATTTTATTCATACTAAATTGTTCAGTTTTTAATTATGTATATTTTGTTACCGCAAATCTAGTCTTTAAGTATGGTAAGAAACTTAAATATACAGGGTGGCCGGAACATTGACGTCCAAAAATAAAATTTAGGTCCCTCGTATCGTGGGGTATCCGAATCACCCCCATGTATGTTCCGCGACTTTTCATAGTTTTCGAGTTACGAATTTTTTTCTGATTTTTTGAGAATGATCGACCTGACCAATCTAAAAAATGGCTTTGTCGAGATTTTTTTTTTGTAACTGAATCTTCGTGAGTAGTACTTTTATGCATAAAATAATCAGCTTCGTAACTGTGATGAAAGTTATGAAAAAGTTGGTCTAAAGTGCTAATTTTTTTATGATTATGAAAGCTGAGAGTCTGGCGCATTCTTGAAGCCTACTTAGGAACCATGAAGTTTCCTGTTTAAATTTTTTATTTAAAGTTAAAATGCTAAGCCATAATATACCGAACGTAATTTTTTCACTTTAGACCAACTTTTTCATAACTTTCATCACAGTTACGAAGCTGATTATTTTATGCATAAAAGTACTACTCACGAAGATTCAGTTGCAAAAAAAAATCTCGACAAAGCCATTTTTTAGATTGGTCAGGTCGATCATTCTCAAAAAATCAGAAAAAAATTCGTAACTCGAAAACTATGAAAAGTCGCGGAACATACATGGGGGTGATTCGGATACCCCACGATACGAGGGACCTAAATTTTATTTTTGGACGTCAATGTTCCGGCCAGCCTGTATAATATATTATACCTTTTGATTTAAGAAAATAATGATTAAATAAGTGAACTATGAAATAAACTGATTAGATGTAACAGTATTATATTAGGAGTGTTCGTAAGAGAAATATTCAAGACTTGACTCATATTTATTGAATTTATAAATTTTCATAAACTTGGCTTCGACTTAGACTCGACTGCAAACTTTTTTTACAAAATTTGGGGACATCCCACTGTAAAATGTTAGCTTCAAAATATAATTTAAAATGTTAATGATCTTTAGATATTCTTGACATCTTTACGTTTTGGTTTTCATAAAATTGGCATCTTGTATGAGTTCTGTATTAACAATCAGCCTAAAGACAAATATCTGTTGATGAATACTCTTTTACCACTCTTGAATACCAGTAACAGTTTCTCGATGTCTATATGCTGGAAGTAATCAATATATAACCATGTATACCCATATACTAGTTACATTCACATTATAAAGTTATTATGAGCAGAATAAAAAAGCACAAAAAATACTAAGTAGCACACTATTAGCAAAAGAATGTAAAAGCTAAAGCATTGTAAGGACAGGCTTTTCAGCCATTTTTCAGAAAGACGGACATGTTTATGCTGGATAGTAGCACATTATTAGAATTTCGAATCTATGTTTATTAATTTTGCTGAATTAAATATTATTGTTTCAATAATGACGTTTTTTATTTGTCTCCTTAGATTGAAAATACCCTGTTTCATGAAAAATTATCCTACACTTGTTTGAGAACTTACCAAAAGTACCTACAGACGCCAGCAGGTCAAGCTACCCGAAACTGTCAAGTTTTCCCAATCAACCTTGAACCTCAATGCTTTAGCGACAAAGTTGAAAATCTATTAAAGAAATTTGACAGATGTAGTAGATTGATGTGCTGACGTCTGTACATACTTACCTACCCCCCCTTATTAATAACCGTGGCTTACAGTTTAAGTATTCATTAACGTCTGCGAAATCATAAATTATTCGACGTTTAAATGTCTCTTAACTTTAAGCAAAGTTTATAAATCAACCCTTAGAGAATGGAAATGATGTGTTTCTATATTTTACCAGGTATAGCCTATGCAGTGTTAAATTGAATAGCTAGCGAATCTCCGCAAACGTGATGGGTGTCGATATCTAAACAGGATAAAATAAAAATATTTGATGTCTTTTCTCAGGGGTCAACGACCGCTGGTAGTGTTGTTACTTGAAGTAGAGGAAAGTAACCTATATTGGACCACTTTTGATATCATATCACAAAGTTCTTTTGAGATATAAAAATGAAACATGACTCACAATAAAGCTGCGTTCAATAGCGAGATAATATCTATCTGCTAAAATTCTAGGATAGTGGCATCTAGTACAAAATAATGATTTATTTAAGGTTGTCCTTCGGTCCAATTAAAGCAACAATTTAGGGGCCTGGTGGTTCAATTTAAGACACTGCTTAAATTGTTAGGTTAGGAGTTACTAGGTACTATACAGAGTGATATTAAATTAGCTAGCGAAACTCCGCAGACGTGATGGTTCAGAAAAAATCAGTTTTATTATGCAAACTTGACAGACGTGAAGGGTATCGATATCTCAACGCGACAAAACTAAAGAAAACACATTTTCTCAACTCACAGGGGAGAGTAACCTATATTGAACCGGCGCTTAAATTGTACTACTTCTGTATTTCTATCAAATTACAGTATTTTTTTGCATTGACAACAAAAATGAGGCGATCGCAGCGCCACAAATGCGCCACCATTTTGGATCGACGGTCAACAGTGAATTACGACTACAAAAAAGAAAATAGTTTTTGGGTTTTTATAATGTAAATTTTAATAAAAGACATACCCAGTACTTGTACCTAAATAGTAGCTTTATAGTACATGGCGAGAAAGTGATCAAAGGCCCACCAAATAAAAATATAATGAGGGGACCCCTTTGCCCGTCCTAGCCCGTAAAGGACTTAAATTCCAATTGTGAACGAATGCGGAAGATGGTACTGCCAACCGAACGTCATCGGAAGTAACACTTTGGTCTTGAGCTGGCCTAGCATAGCACGCAGATTCAATAGAATACGAGGCCAGCTTACACTGGTTTTTGGAAAATGAAAGTTTCTGCGAAAGCTATAGGTACCCAGTTATATAGGTAATATATTTGCGAGAAGAGTGCTAGTGCGGTCACAATATTGCTACTACTGACTACTGAGCATGGGGTCCTGCATTCGCTTGCCATGTCTAACAAAGTTTATAGGTTTTTCTATTAGGATGTTTCCAATACCTCTGTTGGAAGCCCGGAGTTTGAATTTGTACCAGGTTGACGGCAAAGACCTTGGATTGCATGGGACTTAAACAAAGGTAGGTAAGGGTAGGTAGGACTAATGTGGGTGTAGGTAATGAAAAATCCACTCACTTACCCCATGAGTCTGTTTAATTTCATTTTTAAAAACATAAGAATAACATAGACTAGACATGTTCTATACCAACTTATTAAAAGCCTAAGGTTGCTTAAACATACATAAGGTTGTGAATTTTAGCGTCAGCATAAGAACTTCCTGCCCAGATCATCTATCAGTTAAATTACACTCCCGTTATAGTAATGCACCAACAAGATGTAAATGCCCAAGCCTTGAGAAAGTCAAGCACATCAGGTATATCGGCGTTCACATAGACCAACACCTTAACTGATCAAAACAAATAGAGCATGTAAGTGGCCGGGAGAAAGCTCATACACATTTTCAAAAAAAATGGGCCTAATTGCTAACAACATTGTTTTGAAAATGCTTTACCATACACTGGTGTAACTGCCAATCTGTTCTCAACTACTGCATTGTAACATGGGGTGAAGCACATAAGATGCATTTAATTAAAGTTAAGCGTGCACAAGCAATTAACGTTAAGCGGGCCCTTCTTAAGGTAACTATTATGAAACCGATGCGCTTCTCGACTGATACCCTGTACAAAGAAACTGGTGCTCTATTTGTGCGCCAACTGTACATTATGGCAGTGGCACTGAGGTACCACAAAAATGCCCACAGCGTAATAACATAGTCCTAAGTTCGCTCGCTTAGAAACGCAAATAAGCCTAAATGGTATAAACCTAAATGTAGACTATTTTTGGCAACAGATGCTTTCTTTATATGGGACCATTTATTTATAGTAAGCTCAATAGTGAAATGGATATACTACCTATGACTAGAAATAAATGTAAAAATCACCTCTCGAAATTTATGGCAGGAATGGACTATGAAAGCACGGAGAATTACCTTATCTCATGAACGCAACACACACATTCATCACACAAATACTTAGAGGTTGATTTGGACCAAATGAACTAAAACTTATTCTGTCCCCACTCTGTCGGATTCCCTCAGTCTAAAAGGAGTGAGAGTATTCTTTTGTTGGTCTATCCATACCTACAGAAATGATAGTGTTGCGCACCACAAGTTACCACTACCGCCATCTAGTATCGAGTAGCAGAACTAATAGATCCTTCCAGAAATTTCGATGCTAGAACTTTCTAGAACTGCATCTGGTCAGTCGGGGCCGGTATGTACTCGAATAGTCTAGATGTTTCTACAATAGAAGGTTCTAGAACTATCTGCGGCACTATATAAGGCCGGGATAAGACGACCGAGACACAGAGTGGTCTCTAATTTTCTGTCCCACAGGTCCATCAGGATGGTGGTCGACGGGGAGTTGTCAAGCACGCACCCGGTGCAAGCGGGTGTGCCGCAGGGCAGCTGCATATCGCCGGCGTGCTACTCACGATACACGGACGACATCCCCACGACACCTACCTAACCTATGGTCCTACCTATGGAACCTATGGTCTGCTAACACTTGAAGAAAGGCGTAAAGTGATGGACATGTGTTTGCTCTATGACACACTCAATGGACGCCTTGATTGCCCGGAGTTGGTTACACAGATAACTTTTAACACTCCCCTACGGCGCACTCGCCACACGCCAATGTTGCGCGTTCCTAGGCACTCCACTAACTATGTCAAGAACTGTGTGCGGACTCGCACTGCTCGAATCTATAACTCGGAATTCTCTGAAGTTGATTTATTTAACTGTAATAAACCGACATTTAAAAAACATATAATTAAAACTATAAACGGAGATAAATGACAAGCAACCAATCTTCTTCTTTTTCTACGATCTTTTTTTTTCTTATCCAACCTTTTTTGTTTTAAGTTTTTCTAAAATGTAATGTAAGTAATATTGTATTCTATTGTAATTTTATTTTGTTGTTTAATTGGAAATATCTGGCATTAGTCCGTTCGCATGTATTATACATATATCCCAGTTATTCAGGGAAACCTATAATTGGCCATAATAACGGTAACACACATATTTTGTATAATATTTTTATGTATCGCTGTTGGTTACCTAAATAAATAAATAAAATAAAGACACAGGAAGCGATGCTCGCGCTGTACGCAGACGACGCCGCGTACATTACAACATCGCTCAATGCGAAGTACGCGGCGGTCAAGATGCAGCGCGCGCTAGAGCTCCTTCCCGACTGGTTGTCCAAGTGGCGGCTGTCGGTGAACGTGAGTAAGACGCAGGCGATGGTCACTGGATCAGCGCCCCTCCCGCCACCACTGAAACTACGAGGAGCCGACGTCACGTGGTGGCCTCGATTCAAATACCTGGGGGTCACCATAGACCGTCGGCTCACGATGGGGTCACACGTCCGCTCGGTCGCCGCACAGGGTAGGGTAGCCCGCACCTTACTCAAACCACTTCTTTTCATCTCGCATCCCGGCGCGCGTCAAGTTGAGCGTGTACAAGTTGTACGTACGCCCAATCTTGACGTACGCCGCTCCGGCATGGTTCGCCCTCACAAGCGAGACAAGCCGCAAGCTGCTCCGCGCGCAGCAAAGTCTCGCGCTGCGGACAATAGACGACGCCCCTCGCTTTGTGAGGAACGACGTCATCCAAAGGGATCTCGGGATTGAGAGCCTGGATGAGTTTGTGCGGCACCTCACGAGGGAAATGTTCGCGCGTGCCGATGCATCTGCTTGGCCCCACGTCAAGCACATTGCGCCCTGTCACGCGCGCCCCCCTGACGCGAGACCCTTGCTCCGCGACCTGGTAGCGAACGACGACCCCATCGCACCGGATTGACGCCCCAAGTGAGCTGCACCCAGGTTACACGCCGCTCACTTGAATCAAAAATACTACACATACATTACATACATTCGCTACGTAGCGTGTGCTAGGTTAATATAGGCACGTTACGCGGCGAATACAGACAACCACTACTACACAGACGCCTAAACTCACACGTGTAGGCGCAGCGCGGGCCGCGCCACACGTAGACACAGAGCGGTGTCACCCGTGTCACGCAACACAATACCGCTCACACACACACGACTGCTCCTTAGCCCGAAACGTAACCGGCTAGCTCTAGAAGCAGGACGGGCGGGAGCAAAACACCCTTACCTGTAGTAGCGTCGAGTCGGCACCTTTGTCGCTGGTCGTCCTCCGCCGGGCCTCCCCCAGATAACTGGGGTCTCACCTGGCGGGGACTGACCTCCGAGGTGTCGTGAAGAAAGCGGCGCTATGAGTCGGCGTCGTGATGCTCCTACAGAAACACGCACAGCAACCACAAACACTGAGACGCGCGCAACTCAAGCGCGTCCAAAATACCAGGGGCCATTGATGCCAACATAGTGAGGGGCCCGTATTAGCGGGCCACCGTATGGCTATCTGCGGCTTTCGTCGTGCATCTGGAGTATTATTGCCTCACACTACCTAAGCGCTACACTATGTATGAACCCTACCTACCATGTACCTAATAAGATATTAAAAAAAAACAAAAAATATGTAAAAAATTATATAAAATATATTTTTATTTTTCTGTCTATAGGTCCTACAATATGAAATTCCGAACTGATATTTATCTACCTGTCTTAACTTGAGAGCCCTGTCACCCTTAACACAAGTTCAATCTTAGCTTGGGTGTCAGAGGTTTATAACTCTGTACTCGTATAAACCTACAATTTATAAGACTACCTATATATGGTATGATAAATCAAATGGTAATGTAAATTGTTAAACTGAAAATAAAGATTTTATTATTATTATTTCGTTTATTTATTTACTTATCTTATTTTATTACATTTTTAAATATAAAAATTAGGCAAAAAAAAAATCATTTAATAATATAAAAAAATAGTGATCCACCGATGTCGGGAGCAGGATCCAAGCTACCGGTGGTTAGGGCTCCAGAGACAGGAACCTCCTCACAATGCGAGCCGTATCGAGGAGTACCTACTGCCTTTTGAATCAGGCCCTTGATCCATCCGCCTAACGAGAGCCTCGATAGATGTTGATCGAGGCTTTCGGCCATCAGGCCATTGGCCGATACGACAATCGGCACAATGACAGCCGAGCCCATATTCCACATGTCAACAACCTCATGTACTAAGTCGAGATATTTAATTTGTTTCTCTTTCTCAGCTTTCACGAGGTTCCCGACATGTGGAATGGTAACATCCACAATCATTGTGCGGCGCGCTAATCGATCTATCACCACTATATCAGGTTTATTGGCGACAATAGTCCTGTCAGTAATGATAGACCGATCCCAGTACAACGTGACATGGTCAGAACTGGGTCGGGCACATACTTGTAATACGGTACCTCAGAATCGACAAGTTTATATTTCAAAGCAAGTTGCTGGTGAATATCCGGGCTACTTGGTTATGCCTGTGCAAGTACTCACCGTTAGCCAGACGAGAACAACCAGAGATAATATGTCTGATGGACTCACCCGGACGGTGGCATGCCCGACACACGTCAACCGTCCCGTCCTTCATAATATGTCTCCAGTAGTTATTCGTCAAGACAACTTCGTCCATAATTACACAGACAAAACCTTCAGTTTCCCCGAAAAGGTCACCAAAACGTAGTCAGGATACGGACGCTAAGAAGTCTACACCGGGCTCATGAAGAGCCCGATAGAAGCGCCCGTGAAGCTCCTTACTTTGCCATACCTTCTTGCGATCATCAGTAGTCAGTACTATTATTATTATTTTTACGTCTTTGACATTTCTCGGGACCGGCCAGTAAAGGTAAGAATAAGGTGGGAGCTCTGTTCCTCGTCAGTGTTCACTCCAGCCGGCCAATAAAGGCAAGCCAGAGGTGAGGAACAAGACTTCTCCCGGGAGATAGGGTCCGTGGGGTCGCTACTGCCCAACAGCTCGCCACATGCTGCCCTGCGGGTTCCTGTATCTCTCTTGGTCTGGCTCCTCACCCTAGACCCGTTTCGGCAAAGTAAACTCTTCCGGCACAAGCCTAGAGTTCGGAGCACGCAAGCCCCACCACGACGTCAACTTAGAAGTACGGCGGTGGGGTTATTATTATTATTATTTTAATCTTGTAAGAGGGAAGGAGACTAGTTTCCACGACACAGGGAATCCTAGTGAGAAGGCTAGTGTTATTCAAATATTGTAATGTTTTTCCTGAACAACAAAGTTTTTATTATTTTATTACCTAGAGGCCAATGCTGACACTTCAAAGCTCGTGGAGTAGGTAAGGTTAGATCTTGAATGGTAAAAGGAATCTACCGTATTTGTGTATACGGCTTAAACGAGCATGTGTAGTGAAGATTTACACAGGTAGCCGCTATTCAGATCCAAGGTGAAGAATGCTTTGTCGACGCAGCCTTGCGGTTAGAATAGAATAGATTACAAGTAGAATAAGTATTCTTTACGATATTGAAAAGTGTAGGGCTTGTTTTCCTTTATCCGAACAAGCTAGGATACTGTACAGGCATTTTTATTATTTAAAGTACCTAAGTGTTTAACTGGTGTGCTGATGTTAAAGGGCGACTTTATCGCTTTTAAATATAATAAGACTAGGCTTCAGGCCGCGACTTCGTCCGCGTGAAATTTCGGCTCATCGAATCGCGTCGCATCGCTCGCCCGTTCTACTACTTACTTCGTTTTCGCTTAGTGTTCTTTCTGCCTTTTTTTCATTTTGTTCGGCTCCTAGGGGTCGTAGCGTGATGTTACATAGCCTATAACCTTTCTCAAGAATTGGGCTATCCTATCAAATGCAATTAGATTTTTTTTAATCTGACTGGTAGTTCCGGAGATTATCCCCTACATACAAACAAACAAACTAATTTTACCTTTTTATAATATTAGTATAGATAAGGCCCTTAAAAAAAAGAATAGGTACTCTTTATTATGTACAACAAATAATCAACTGATATAAATGTAGAAATTTTACATAGGTAACAGTGGACGGGGTCTTATCGTTAAAAGCGATGTTTTAAAGACAACCTTTGAATGGATTACAGAGGGGAAGAAGAGACTGCTGTAGGCTCCGACTTTGCCCATTTAGATAAATATACAATAAATACATACATACTTAAAGCAAAAATGATGACGTTTATTTTTTATGAAACCATAATGATGATTTTTAAGGACAAAAATTGAGCACGCGTTACATTCACGGGCTAGTCATGGTTAATGCAACAGCTATTTCTGTGGTGATAGGTAGGCCACCGATCTGGATCTATACTAATAATACTTGGAATAGGTAATACCATCGTAAGATGCAATATAGGGATAACCCGCTGTGCGAGGATACAACCAATAATTGGCCCAAATGGAAAAGGTTTGTAAGTAAGTATTTTTATTTGCATAAAATGCGGTATAAAGGATGGATTGTCGCAATTTATTACGGAAAAGGTATGTAGTTAAGGAAAATCCTTGTAGGTAAGGGCGGACCCTGGCGGGGGAGTCACTGGGGCACGTGTCTCCCATAAAACGGAAACATGGGAGAATAAAACGATAACGCTTTAATAACATTCTTTTCGTTTGTGCACAATTTCTGTGACACCCACTGCCGAGCGATCTTTCTCTTCGTCTACAAAGTATTATAAAAGAATATCGTCTGAATGGACTGGTTGGATTAATGCGTAGCCATAAAGACATTGCTTCAATGGTGAACGCTGTAGAACTACTGGACATCTTCAGCAGCAGTGAGCAGTGGGTGCAGTGGCGTAACAACTAAGGTACAAACTGGTTCGGTCTGTTCCGGTCTCAGGCACAGAGGTCTGCCAAGCCATTAAGGCACCGATCTGGAGCCCAGGCGGGCTATAGGATTTTGGGATAACATAAGAAAGCGCAGACCAAGGAGCCTCGCGCGTCCAAAGTTCATCCAGCTTTCCTAAACTCATGAAAAATATTTACCTCATACTATGAATGGTCAAAAAAATACGAACCAAACCAATCCGAAGTAGAGAGGTGCTAAAATTTTCGAACTCGTTTCGATCGCTCTTGCAGCCCAGGTTTTCTTAATTCTTAAGCTTTTAGCTACATAAGTCAACAAATTCTTCTATCAGTAGAAATGGTCAAAAGAAAATGTATCGCATTTGCAATCAACAAAGTAACTCCGATTGCTGTACGTATGGTAAACAGATAATAATCTATCCTATCCGAGGCGGGGTGACAAAATTGTATTATTTTTGAAGGTTTTTCTTATTGTAAAAGAATTAATCCCAAAAACAGCACAGTGCAGTGCCAAAAGGGTTAACTGCCTACTACCGCGTTCCCAGTAATTATTCCTGGATCCATTCCTGTAGGTAGTCACCATTCGAAGGGACCGAAGGACTGTTAAAATAAAACGATTGAATGCAGTCTTTACAATAGTTATTTGTGCAACAAGAGAGCAAAGTAGTTTTTTGCTACGAGTGCTGATTTTGAATCTTGAACAAGCGAAGGATTCAACGATTGAATCACGAGCGTAGCGAGTGATTCTAAAGTTGATTCCTGAGTGTGGCGAGGGATTCAAAGGCACGAGATGCAAAAAAACTTTGCTCTCGTGTAACACACTAAACTTTTCACTTCAGCAGCGAGAACACCTTAGGAGATAAAATAATAAACAGGAATAGATTGAAATAACTATTTATTGTGAATCAAAATAATTAACACTGTAGGTAGATACCAATTCTATAAAATGGAACATTTTAAAAGTTAAAAGTAAAATTACTGCAATTCTGCAAATTAAAAGTAACAGATTTATTTGGCAACGTTAGGTATAGTTGCATTGAGTTGAGTTTGATCATCTGGGGTTAAGGTTTCTGTTTCGGTGGCGGATTGAGAAGGAACAACGGTGAACGTTGGTGACTCTGATCGGCTTTCTGTATAAGTACACTGTGCGTCGTTGGAAGTGGATGGGCGTGGGTGAGACCAAGGATCCGAGGTCGAATTCAGACTTGTTGTGTTTGTCTTCGAGGTCGAATTCAAAATCCGAACTTCGAAAGGGCTGGTCTTTGTCTCTCTCTCTTTCTAATGGCGGGAATGAGATAGAGTGTGAATGTTTCGAATTGTATGATTAACCCAAGGCTGAATAATATATTCGCGGCTCTCTGAAAACAAAAATTAAAAGTTACTTTGTCTCACTCAGTGAGCAAAATCGCATTTTGCTCACTGATTTCACGCAGCAAAACCTACATGTTTGAGCTACTGAAGTGAAAAAAACATTGTCATAGCAGCGTACCAAGACTGTAGTTGACTATTAGATAATTGGCAGTCACACCTATAATAGTTAATTAGCTGCCACAAAATAGGTTTTTGAGCGTCTAAAACCCTTTGTAAAAATGTAATTAAAATATGATTCATACATGAAATGCATTGGTACGACCGACGATGGAATAAAGCAAGATTTATTTGCAATAAAACAAAAGGATTAAGATTAAAAAAAATATTTTGTCCGAAAAAAATTGTCGCGAGTGCGATTAGACACAAATTAAAATAATGACAGGAAAAATCTATTCGGCTGTAAGTAATGTTGCTCCATGTGGGAATCGAACCCACTTCCTACCGGCAAGAAGTCAAACATTCGGACACTATGCCAAAAGTGTGTCTAAATAAATCCTGCAAATCCTGTCATGTCATGTATTATAAAAAATGGATGAGGTCTGTGCTAGAACGAGCAAGCTCAGAAGATGCGTGTTCACTCTTGCTTTGAAAGCTGATGAGTTATATGTGGAAGAAAACACAGACGCTGGCAGAGTTCCACATTGGTTGTTCGCATAATTAATGCGGAGGAGAAGCGCTGCGTACGAGTTGGGATATCAAACAAGTGCGGCTGGTACCCTGCAGTAAGTATGTATGGTAGTCCGGTAGTAAAAGGGATACGGTGCCTGGCCCATCGGGTAGACTACGGTGAACCAACGCATACCGGCAATACGCCTTTGATTAATTGGTAGCATTTACAGCTAACCACGTTAGCCTGGTGTCCTACGTGTGACCAGGACCGACCAGTCCTGTGGGGTAATTGAGTAACACACATAAAATGACAATTGATCACAATTCCTTTCATTTTGACAGTTCACCCATGTTCATTGCGTCATTAACACTGTGAGCAGACGATTTAATCAAACCTATGAAGCAATGGATTAGAAATTTCCTTCAAAATTCTTGGATTGTGAAAAATTGCGTAACTCTCTTAGTTACGCAATTGGTTGGTTAGGTGCTGGTCGCAGCCGACGGAATACTTACGCTCAAAGCAAAGTAAAAAAAAAAGTACTTTATCTAGTGTGTACTCAACGCCCCTTGTTGTCTCAGCACAATACTTATGATTTTTAATTCTTACGTGATGAAGTCAGATTTATTTCAAATTGATGATGACGACGACAATCCTTACGAAAGTTGTAGCTATGTATGTATGTTACGTCGCATGTGTGACGTGTACATATGTTTAATCGTACGTCAATAAGTGAGATTCTGATTCGAGGGGCTAATTCCATTCCATTCTCCGTTCTCGTCATCTAGATGGAAGCTGTAAGCCTTAAAAGGCACTATTAAAAAGAGTAAGGTTTACTGTGTATATGTTATAGCAAATAAAAAGCACAAATTGTAAATAATGTGATTATATTCTTAAATAATAAATGGATACACATGTTAAAGAAATTCGGTTTTAACAAAGATCATATTACAGTTTTAACATTTCGATGGTTTAGTTTAGAGACATTTCAGTTATGGACTCATTAGATCACAATAATAATTTTCTCAATACATAAAATATAAATAAGTATTGTAAGTATTCTTAATAAAATTCTTACAAGTGCGAACACTGAATTTAAACAGTAGAACCACGCGCAAAATAAAATGCAAAATTTATGCAAAATATTACATTTAAAAATATAATTTAAAGGGAAACAGAAATAACCAATGAACAGCAAAGTAAGAAGCAAACTTTCTTGCGGACATTATACGACGTATTTAAACTTTAAAATAATTTTATCACTGCGGAATAACAATTATATGTTTCATCAAACTTATTGCGCGCAGTTATTACACAAAATATTAATAAACACATCCGATTATAAAAAATAATAAATATCAAACACTACTTAATGTAAGTACTTGTTTGACAAGGTTTTAATAAGCTATGCAAATAGTTTTAATATGAGTTTTACATACCAATGATATTAAAAATTTGTGCAATGTCTTACACGAATAAATTGCATTATATTTTTTTATTAACATTATATTAAGTAACATTATAATCTTTAAGATTCTTTAAAATATTAATACAATTAATAATTATTTACTAACACCGCTGGTGTCCGTACTATACTGGGAGAATACCAAGGTATTTAAATAATAATTATGTATTTACGTCCATATTCATAAAATCCAATTGTAATTTTGATAAATCCGCAGTTAAATCATAATATTTATTCATCAGTGCTACAGTGAACGGTCTTGTCCTACTTGATACATCTACATTACAGACGGATGAAGTCAATACTCTATTTATCTTAAACTTTAATCCGTACCGAGACCGAATCACTGTACATAAATAAGTAATTCTATAGCTGCGAACTAGAATTGTGTGATAGTATAATATACTTAAAAGATCAGTACATTAGTGAGCCTATATGTAGCTACTGCCTAAGCCTATGGTTGTTGTGACAAAACAAATCACTCTACGTACTCCGCATCTACGTAAGTTGAAGTGAGATAGTGCGTTGTCCACGAACACATGTGTAACTTACCTCGCACACCAAGTCATGGTCTAAAACTACCGCATATTTACTTACAAGTCTTCATTAGGGGAGCACTAGCTGTCTAAAAATTCTTGTAAGTATAAAACCGGATGTCAGTGTCGTGGACAAGTTATTTAGTTTAAAGCTCTTATTTGGATCGATAGTTAAATAATAAGATTAAAAGCATTCTCTTACAGCACAGCACGAATAATCACAACAGTAAGCGCTGCAACACTATGAAACTTAAGTTCCAGAAACCTGTCCATCCCTTGTTTAACGTGTTTAAAGGATGTACTTTTAATGAAGCATAGCATGCTTTTCAGCTTCTAAATCAACGAAACCGGATAGTTTTCCAGAACAAAAGTTCCAAGTGCGTCGTTAGCCTAAGATTGCTTTTTTCACTGAACACGGAAACTCGATCCTAATAAATACGAATTAAATCGCAAATTTATATTGCTTAAGGGAGAAAAGTTTTTATCAAAAGTTAACGCAAATAAAAGCCAGTGGCGGTTCACATACACATCCTCATAACATCCACTGAAAGGCTGATCTAAATATTTCCATTTGAATTACTCCACATACTCACTATATTATTATCCTTCTCTATTTGACCTACCTTTCAGCATAATATGTACTTCAACGTTAGGCCTACAATTAAATATTTTTATTTTACAAAAATACAGTTAATTTTACCTCGTCAGAGGTAACCAACTCTATTATTCATGCCAACTTATATCAACCACGAGGGATCACTCGTCATAATAATCTGTGATTGTAAATAGAACCAGAGGTTATAAGCAAAATGGTCGCTATACAGTCGCGATAAAAGCGAATTTAGCTTGCAAGATACAGGTGATCAGTCACGGTGCAATGCATAGGCGATATTAAGTGACTGTCGTTAATTAGTACCTGTATTTTGTGTCGTTATACCGTCCAGTCGTTCGAATTTGTCGCTTAAATTGTAGCTTCGTTTAATAATATCCACGATTGGTTCCCGAACTTTTGCTTGGCTTAAATCTTGGCTTGATTCAACAAGACTCACCGAGTTTTGTTTTTGCTTGGCTTAAGTCCTATATAACTAGCTATCTATTATTTTTCTATTATTAAAATGTACGTAAGGCAAAGCTGCTGAGTGAGGCACGGTGAGTTAGGTAGAATCGTGGAGATATGTCGAATAGAATGATATCGCCAATGGATAAGTTGTGGTCGGAGCTTTTGCTCTTTGTGCTAGCCGATGGGGACGTGGTGGAGTGTTCGCTAGACGGGCGGTATCGTCCACAGCACGGCGGTCTTGTCGGCGGACGTGGATAAGAAGGAGAAGTCGTCGGGGTGCCATCGGGCGGAGATCACTTTGTCGGGGTGGCGGGCCACGGGCACGCTTGGCAGGGCGCAGGTCAGGTCACCTGGGTTTCAAACTTTAGATTTAGTTCACTAGTAAAATTACATTAATTCTAAAAATCTGCACCAAGAACAGGTAGCTCAACTTTAAACCCCACTAAGGAAAATGACTTCAGCAAGTCATACTTTATTTTATTTTCTAGTAAAATCGTTACTAGTTGGCTGTATGCCTTGATGTAAACTGTAAGTCCCACAAGATTTTATTAATAAATAAATAATGGTAAACTTTTATTTTAAGAAGAAATAAGAAAACATACGAGTAAAGCGAGTTAAGGTCCACAATAATCTTACCTTGAAGGTCAGTAAGCACAACTCGTCCATCATATCCAGCAGTGAGTAGGTAGTAGGCGCCGGGCGAGAAGCGAACACTGCGCAGGTCGCCAGAATGCGGCGTAAAGCGCTGAAGTGCGCGGGAGCCGCGGACGTCGTGCAACGCGCAGGAGCCATCGTCGTGCCCGCAGACCAGCAGCCGGCCGCTCGGGTCCACGGCCAGAGATGCTACTGCTGAGCCCTGGTGACATAGAAATGGTAAAAAACATACTAAAGTTAAACCAGAAAAGGTTTGCGCTCCGGTAATCTTCGTGTCGCACGAACGTCACGCCTCAGAGTAACTCCGGCAAAGCATCTAACTTTTGTCCTGGCGCGCATTGCAGTAGTGCACATATCATGGGGGGGTTTGTATAAAGTTTTTTCTCCGTCAGGCTACCTATTGCGGTCGCAGATCATCATAATATGTCGCTCAAAACTACGTATGTATATCTAAAGCGCATCACATAAAATAATTGTTTATGATTTCTTTTTGAATCTCTTTTCTTTTCTTCTAACATTTCTGAAGGGATTCCTCAAAAGACACGTAGGAATGTTTCATCATGTTGCGGAAACTCGATGGATACAAAAGGTAGTAAACAGAACAACGTATCTGGTATCGATTACAAGTCTGCATTCCGAAGTCGTGATCGTGACAGATGCGCCACGAGGCTTCGAGTCTTCCGTATGTAGGTATCGTTTGCAATGATTTATTTTTCTACCAACAATTTATTGACTTTCAACTCTAAACCAAAATAACAACTAATTTTATAAGTTTGGTCGTTCAAGAACGATTAGGTTTTCAAAAACCGTGGGTGTGCAATATTAAATGAAAATTCCAGTAAGACAGCCGTTCGCAACAGGAGCAAGTCACTACTTATTAATCCTGCATTTTCTTGGAAAGGCAAAATTAATCCTGTATATTGAAGATACCGGGTATTTTCATCTAGTCGAATTATATGAGAAATGTACTTAATAAGACGCTTTTGAGATTGCAGTTCAAGCATAGCTATGTTTAAAACGAGGAACACTTTATACCTAGGGGTCTACTACGAAGTGCAAAGTGCGAATGTTCGGATCGGACCGACACATGGCCGAACCGAAAATTTATTGAAAAATGCGAAAAAAGTTCGGATCGGCTCAGTTGGGTCGGGACCATAGTCAATATTCGAAAGAGTGCAGGAGTGTAGGATCGGGACCTACCGAACCAAATAGTAACTTAGTAGCAGGAAATGGCCGAACATTCGGCCGATACCACTTCGGAGTAGACCCCCTGTTTATAAAAGAAGAGTTAATTTCGGTATCAAACATCTGTTACATCGTACCTCCTACCGCAAATAGATCATTGCTATTTTGAGAGGTTAGCATCTAATAGGAGATTGACGCAACAAAAACGAATGACGCCACCCTATATGGAAACATAACAAGAAATACAGATGAACCTAGCTAAATAAAATACAAGAGAGAAAACTATTCCTTACTGTTGGTAAAATTAATGAGCTATAACTTCGTCGAACAATAGACATTAATAAGCTGGGCATGCAATAAACTACTTCTATGAAACATTGTTTTTCTATCCCCACATAACTTTGATTACGCTGCCTGTGTTTAGCAATCCGAATTGGCATTTGTTATGTTGAAATGCAATGTTTTAGTACGCAATTAGAACGTAGCACTATTTTGCACATCATTATTAACGGTAATAGGAGCAATTTTTTATTCAAAGAACCCCGTTGACACAGAACGTTCAATAGTCTTGAACGACAATTGCGTAAACGGCAACAACTCGACACTACGCACATACTTGCAGTTTGTGTAACATGAGCCATATTATGACATCGTACAATTCACACCCCTATAAATCCTTGTAGGTACGAGGGCTGCCTTTTAAGTCGTGTCGTTTGCAAACCTCCCACAATTATTTAAAAAAAAAAACATGGCTTTTTCATATTTTTTAATTTAGAATTCGAAAACAAAAGAATGTTTTATGATCGGTCGAATAGTTTTATTGTAGCATCTATTGGTGACAAGTCGATTGTAAAAAATGGAAATATCACAGGAAAATATGCGTGCGATAATTTTCTACCACTTTCAAAGGGGATTAACGCGACTTCAGTGCTTTGAGGAGATGACTTCTGGGTTTAGTGATGCAGCACCATGTCTTAGGACTGTAGAACGGTGGTAATTAGAATTTCAACGTGGGCACTCTAGCTTCAGTGACAAGCCACGTGAAGGTCGTCCAAAAACCGCCATGACAAAGAGAATATCGACGCCATGCGGCAGTTAATCGTCGAAGATCGTCATGTGACATACCGTGAAATAGAGGCAGCCGTGCGCATTTCAGAGACTACTATCCAAAAAATCCTTCACGAAGAACTCGGCGTAAGAAAGTTGATCTCTCGTTGGATACCACATTTGCTTAGCGACGACCAAAAACGCCCGTGTTAGATGGTGTCGCAAAACTCTGCAGCGATTCAACCGAGGAGAGTCAAAACACGTTTATGATCTGGTTAGTAGTGACGAGTCTTGGATATATGCTTACGATCCAGATTCCAAACAGCAGTCAACTGTCTGGGTCTTCCAAGATGAGCCAAAACCGACCCGTAATACGCTCACGGAGCACTTCAAAAAAAATGGTTGCTTCGTTTGTGCCAAACGGTGGTCACGTCGCCACTATTGTACGGACGCCAGCAGGTCAAGCTACCCGAAACTGTCAAATTTTCCCAATCAACCTTGAACCTTAATGCTTTAGCGATAAAGTTGAAAATCTATTAAAGAGATTTGACAGATTGTAGTAACTTGATGTGCTGGCGTCTGTACTAGAAGATCGCAAGACGGTTAACGCTGACTGGTATACGACTGTTTGTTTGCCACAAGTCATCACAGAGTTTCGAAAAAACAACTCAAGATATCGTATGATACTGCACCATGACAATGCAAGTTACAAAGATGTTTTTGAGCACCCAAAACGTCGAAATTTTAGATAACCCGCCTTACAGCCCTGACTTGAGCCCTAACGATTTCTTTACGTTCCCCAAAATTAAGCAAAGTCTTCGTGGTCAACGTTTCAGCTCACCCGAAGAAGCTGTTGACGCATACAAATCGGCCATTTTGACTAACCCCGCTTCGGAGTGGAATAAATGTTTTAAAAACTGGTTCGAACGCATGCAAAAGTGTATTAAATATCGCGGAGAATTCTTTGAAAAACAATAAATGGTAATAATCTAGTAGATTGTCTATACTTATTTCGAACGACACAACTTAAAAGGCAGCCCTCGTGTGAATTAATACATATCCACTGTAGAGCCGCCTGTCGTCACTAATTATACATACAACATGCACCAACAATTTAACTAATGTACGCTATTAAATATCGATATGCATTTCAAACAACAGTTTAAAATAGTCGGCCTTTTTCTGATACTGTTAAGTGCAATAGCACTTATCTATCAATGAAAGGCCGACTCCATTAAGTTAATAGGTAGCATCGATTTTAGAATTACAAGAAATGCCGAGGAACAAAAGAAAAAAGTAAAGAGAAAGGGATACTTTTAATAACCCAACCTGGAATAATTAATAAGCTAGCCAGTGATCCTCGGTATTTCTTGTAATTCTAAAATCGATGCTACCTATTAGCTTAATGGAGTCGGCCTTACATTGATAGACCGTGCCGTGTATACGGATACACGGCACGATTTCTTTACACTGACAACCGTGACCACACGCGGCGAATCAACAGTGGTTTTTCACGGCAAGAAAAACGTGTGTTTACAACGGGCTTTAATCTTCCATATTTGCCATATGTAAACTATAGGTATACCTTCTACAGATTTTATAACTATAAGTAACTAATACGACTTAAGCCCAATTTCGTCACCGCTGAAAACTACACATACTTAGTATTTTGGTTGAACAAGAATAAATGGAACAAAGCATAAATGACCCGTAATGTTCTCACTACTGGGACAAAGGCCCGAGGGGCAATTCTCGTAATTTTAAGAACGTTCACAGTCTGATCTCAGTCTCAATCTGTCAAAAAATACTTCTAATTTCCCTACATTTTGACAAGTTTTTGACATTTGTTTGTCGCCGAGATGAGACTGCGACTAGATTTTAGACGTTTAAAATTACGAGAGTTGGCCTTCTGGTCGGGCCTCTGTGACACTGGGCCGTAAACCCCGCGCAAGCTCAGTGCGGGTTGGTAAAATTCGGAGACATGTCGAAATTTTGGTTCTAGGACATCACGGTTACCTAACATTTTCCTTACCTTTGATGAAACAAAGAAACAGGTCTAAACCTTAAACACGTACCTTGTTGGGTTGTCCCGCTGGCGGCGAAATAATGTTGACGCAGCCGCCAGTACGCAGGTCCCAGAAACGAACGGTCTTGTCTTGACTGCCCGACACGAACATGGCACCGCCCCAGTTGTACAGTGACAGGATGTGCCCTGAGTGACCGCTTAACGCCTGCACACAACACAAAGCAACCATACAAATACCAATCACTCTGCACCAATCTCAGAACGAATCAAACGCACCATTCAAATCGGAATTGATTTAATATACTTAGAACCCGAGGTAGGCGGGCGATTTCTCTAGAATCCGTCCGGCGCGTTCCTCAGTAGATGTTTATAGTGCCATAAAAAGTTGTTTTATTTAAATCGAAATATCTAGTCTCTTTTTCAGTGGGCAAAGGAAAGTGTAAAACGTTGGTAAAGTAACACGTGGCATACTAATAAGATTGAAAATAAACGCGAGCGTAACAATTGACGATGAATAAAGGGGTGTCGGTTTCACGACAGTTCTAGAAGAAATATGAAGTCATTAATGGTGGTCCTTATGCGAGGGTGGGATTAAACAGGGCTGTTAAATAAGGCAGGAGGTGGCTGGTAAATGTGTCCCACCTCGATCGTTCACGGGTTGTGGCGAGCATTACGGGGTAAAACTACAAATCGCGTGCGTAATGATATTCGTGGGGGATCATGTGTTCGTCTGAATCGTCGCCTATACACGGGGTGCTCTAATCACGAACATAAACACAAACACGTGCGGGCTGCATAGACATATTAAATTAGCGACACACAAATGAGTACATGACACGTTTTCGCGCTGATTTTACCGCCGATTTTGATATCGACTGTTTAATTTTCGATAGTTAAGTTAAGAAACAATTGTGTGTACCCGTGTATTGTGTATTATTGGCCAATTTAGATTTTAGGTTAAATTATTTCCTAGACAAACCAGTTCATCCAAAACTCGGGCTTGGCTAGTAACACAAATAAAACGGACACTGAAAATATAATCAAGACGAGGATCACATAAAATCAAAGAAAAATTGTTTTAGATTGAAACTTTCTTGTAACGTCCGGACTTGGTCAATATAAATTATATTACCTGGAAAGTTTTGCCCGTAGCGCAGTCGGTGACGTAAATCTTGCAGTCGCCGGCGCCGCCGCTGACCAACAGGCTGGTCTTGTTCGACGTGTCTTCGATAAAGCAAACGTCCCGGACTGTCCCGTCGTGCATCGTCAGCTCAACCTGACAACAATTGAAGGAGTTTTAATGTCACAATTAATTATTTTATGGGAGAAGTTTCGGCGACAAAACTGGGCACATCTGTCTTCTATAGTCATTTTAGAGATGTAAACTTGTACATATGTATGTAAAAAGTTCTCTGGAAGAACCGATCCGATTTTGGATATTCATTCACTGATATAAACGCTATTTCCGAGGCACATAATATGTAACCTTTTATGCTAAAAACTGTACGTTTCTTGTGGGAAACCGCAATAATATTGCAGGTGAAACCGCGAGACGTAGATAGTGATAAATATATTCGCTTGATATTCCACTTTCGCTGTTACGCTAGCAGCAGTCATAGTAGCCTCCTCCGAGGAACCTACATCTTAATCACAGTCCCTTAAAGCATGACAACTAATGTAATAGAGCATTATTCCCAATGGGCCCTTTCAGTAACGAGGTATATTTTACCTATATTCATTCGCAGAAAATTGGGCATAATATATTTTATACATTAGATTAAAGATACAATATATTTGCGAAAATGAAAGCTTCTCTTAACTACCCTACAAATTTGGGCGACCTTTAATTCAGAGTTCGAAGATGGATCAGTCATCCCTATTTGCCAAAGTTTGATTGATTATCAATTTCTTTCATTGCGATACATCATCTTTACTCCTGGGCCATGAGTAATTAGGTCGTAACGACAATATAGCCCCGATCTCGTCACACCCCGACGATGAGGTGGAGACCACGTATGTGGATATTTCAAGAGCAATGCATGGCTCTAAACTTCACTTTGCCGATGTCATGGGGGCCTTCAACGCGTAACTGGGCAAACGAAACAACGATGACCTACGAGTGGGGCAATTTGGAGGTGGACGTCGAAACCACCGGGGTCACCTACTGGCCAGTGTTATGGAGAAGGAAGGCCTCTTTATGACGAACTCCTTCAGAAAGAGTGAGTACAGAAAGTGAACCTGGCAGAGCCCGGATGGTGCAACTAAAAATGAGATTGACCTCATTATGTCGAAAAAAGGAACAAATACTGAATGACCTCTCTGTGATCACCGCACGGTAAGATGCACATGAAATAATTAAACCTAAATAACAAGCTTATCAATAAGTCAACGCCTTCCGGCTGAAATGATGAATATAATGATGACAATATTCAGGTTCTACCAATACAAAATACGTAATTAAAGAAACTTCTATTTCTTTCTTTTTTTTATAAAAACGTTGCCCCACACTAGGAATTTCTCCTGTATCGAGGGCGCGTTTACAATCATTTCAACTCACATACACAAACAGCCAGACCCAGAACAACTACTTGTAGGTCATACAAATATTTGTTCCGTGCGGGAATCCAACCCGCGACAAACAGCGCAGCAGTAAATCGCTTAACCACTGCGCCAACCATGCCGTCAAACTTGGTCATTATAGGGAGCAGAATGCACTTTTATTGGTGCATTAATACAAATTGAAAATTGCAAAAGAGTTTCAGGTTGTATATTGAACAAAATATGATTCACGAGCGTAATGACTATGTATTTACGGAATTATAATCATTAAAATCATCAACACGACCCCCAAAGTTCATATTGTTGTCATTAAATGATTGTTTCATGAAATATCAATTGCAAAACACGTAAGAAAAAGTGAATTTCGCGGGCTCCTCTAGCACTTCCCCCTTAAGCACATAAACTACGAAGTCAAAATAATATTGTTTTGACTAGAACCATACGGTTCTACTAATTATTGAGAAGTTGATGGTAAGTGACACCTAATTAATGTTAGGATTTAGTTTCAGAAAAAATGTTGTAAATACGTCTAGAACAAGTGAAAATTAATATTCATTAAAAGAACTGTTTACTCTAGAGCACATGGAAAATTAGGATGAGAGGAATTTAGTAAGCCAAGCAGCAAGTTTTTAGGTTATTTCTTACCAAAATAAAGTTGGCCATAATAATAAGTAATCTACGGTGAGTTTAATTAGCTAGATCCATTTGTCTTAATCAAGAAACTTCAAGTTGGTATCGCAACACTTTGTCCTTCATAGGGCGAACTTTACTAATGATTTTAGTTTCAGAATGTATCACCTTGTAGTGCCAATTTCACAAATGAAACTGTACGCGATCAGGTGCCGTATTATGACGGATTAATACCATCATGATTCCAGTGTAAGAGAAAGACAAAGCTATACATGACCGATAGCACCATCCTTTTTTCGCACTGGAATTATGTTACCATTAATAATTCATAATACGGCACCTGATTCCTGCACATCTAAACTACGTTCAAAAGATGTCAGTGTCAATATTCCACAACAATGATAACACTGGCAGATAACTGAACGCGGTTTAGATGTGCTGGTCGCGTTCATTTTCATTTGTGAAATCCGCCCTTAGTTGGTGACGGGTGTGAGAAAGCGGAAGTGCGATATACGGAATCCGACACGCGCATTCTTGGGAAACTATTCCAATCGCTTGAGCGCGGAATTCAATAATAAAAATGATGCGATATTTCATATCCTTGCAGTTGTGAATTTCAGCAGAATTTATACTTCAGTGCATTTTTCGATTGCGCTATTATATCCTACTTCATCCTATTTTTATATTTATATTTAACAGTATACATTCCTTGTTTCTATTCTGACTATCTAATAGAAGTGTAGCAAAAGTAAAGTTGCACACTAATCAGATGGGGCTGCGGCAGCGACCACTTCTACATGTACCTTATGCAAACGCTAATTATAGGCGTAATGCGTACTTTCTGAGAGCCAGTTGCAGTTTTAACGAGATTCGTTGTGAAGAAGACATTGACATTTTCTGCACCAAAGCAAACACACTAAGAAAGCTCTTAGCAAAGCCATTTTTTGTACAGGAGGCACCTTCTTACACTTGAACTGTTTGTTGTCCAGATTAGCTTAAAATTTGAACGAACAAGAAAAAGAAACTGAAAAAATAATGAATGTGACTTGGGGCTGATTTTTAAATCTTGATAACTTTTATTTGAGGATTGAATTGACGTTCGACAGTTTATTTATGGAAGAACTGTCAAAAATTCAAGATTGTTCCTCCGATGGAATTATCTGGGGTTGGAGGAGTCGGCCCTTGGACGATGTAGGAGTAATACTTTTTGTGTTTATCTGTGGAGGCTTGTAATTAGCAATTTAGTTATATATTACTGTTATTATTTATAATGTTATTACTTTATTAGTCTGTAAGCCTTCCGAAAATAAAATAAAAAATAAATAAATAAAGCTTAAAACATTTTGATGAAAGCAAATATGTCTTGTCATAGACTCAAACGAGCAATTGATTAGATTTCGGTATTTTAAAATTACTACATTTATAAAAATTATCAATCAGATAACCAACCATTACGGAAAAGATAACCGGTTTACTACACCCCCTGTTTTCGAGATAAGTAGTCTGATTAGTAATAGAACGACAAAAACTACTTATTCACAAAATTCTTTGAAGAGATTCTATTTCCATTAACTACTGATACCAAACCGATATAAAATTGTTATTTACATTCAAATGAAACATTTGAATTTTGCTACAACATTTCACGATCAAGATAATGTTATTCAATTTGTTCTGAACAGACATCTTAATTAGGGGCTGTGTCTCGTGTCGTACTGATCAAATTACATTTGGCCTTGAAGAAAGATGCGACCACAGACGCTGATGTTCGGAATAAAAACTGTATTAAAAAGACACAAGCCTAGTCAAAGTAATTTAGCTGCATATCTTCGTGTAATACTTATAACAGTGCGTAATACTTAGCCGGTGAATAGCAGCATCATGCGCGGAACTGTTTACGAGCTCGTGCCACATATGCGATTAATCGAGATTGACAATCGTTAAGAGGACGCTGATGTCGCAGAGTGACGGTAACGTTTCGAATAAATTGCATTTGCGCGATTAACGCTCCGATTCATACGACATTGACTGACAGTGACTAGAAGCTCTTTCTATTCGATTCGAGAGTCATAAGTTGTTACAATCGCTACGTTTTTCTATCATTTATCTTCGTACAGCAGGAAACAAGAACAAAGAAACATCGTATAAGGCATAAGATACATAGAATAAATACGTTTGCAGAGTACGACTGACGTAAATATCTGAAAATTATTATTCATAAGTCTCTGACAAATGAACTAATATAGAATCTCACAGAGCTAATTTACACAGGAGTCTAGTTCGTTAAATGCTGCCTCCGCGACGCAGTATTTACTGACATTCATTTTAAGAGCAAATAAGAAACAACTTTGGTAGATTGTTATGAAAAATTCGACATACTTAATTTGTGCTCGTTTGATGACGTAACGTGCGAGAGAAAGCCCATAAACCATTCATAATAAGATTCCAAATATTATATTTGAAAAAGATTAAGTTATTTCGACACAGGCCTATTTTCGAGCGGAATATTATTTGCATTCTTAACTTATTCAACGGCGACAAACAAACTTAACGGAGATATTTTTAGTAGACAGACTAAGTGCACCTGCCCAATAGATGACTCCGTTTTAGCCGCGAGAAACTGAGCACCTCAGAATACAAAACGCCCAGTTCAGCCAAGATGTCATCGCTACGGGATAAGCCTCTCACGAATCCATTTTCAAACATAATCTAATGGAAACTACTGATAGTATGTCAATGAGACTTAAAGGAATATTTAGTGATTTGGCAATACAGGTACAGATATTAGAGAGGGGCTCGTGGCTAAGAAGGGGCTCGTGGCTAAGTAATAACAGCCGCACCGGTCGATTAATCAGGTTAAGCTACGCTTGCCACGGTCGGTCCGTGGATGGGTGACCATCTTTACATACCGAGACCCCTCCGTGCTTCGGAATGCACGTTAAGCCGTTGGTCTCGGCTGTCATTCGTGGATCTTTGACAGTCGTTACGGGTCGTCAGAAGCCCAAAAGTCTGGCCACCAGTCTTACCAAGGGGTATCGTATTACCCAGTAACTGGGTTGTGGAGGTCAGATAGGCAGTCGCTCCAGGTAAACTACTGGCATTCAGCTGCATCCGGTTAGATTGCAAGCCGACCTCAATATACATAGTTGGGAAAAGGCTAGGCAGATTGAGGTAAACATAACAGAAAAACACTATAAATACACCATATTATGTCATGTATTTACTCATTTATCACAACAGACGTAATTATTGACATGGAACAATCTAGCAGGGCTCGATTTCTTGCGACGTGATTCACCTCGTCGCGTCTGTGTTACTTGTGCCGATAATACATTTATGTACAAGGTTAACTAATTGAAACTTAAAAACAATTGGATCATCTTTCAATTCGCCGCCGCTTATCATTCGTGTTAGTAATACTTGATAACATTTGAACCGAGACATCTTGTTTGAATGGTCGAGTTATTTAATGAATTTGTTTATGATTGGAGACAAGTAAATTATTGTGGCGTTATCCTTTATGTGGGTACTTGTTGAAGCAAACATTTAATATTCAGGCTGTTTCAAAAGCTACTTTATTAAAAAATGTATTTATTGAATAAAATATAATTAAATAAAAAGATAATTATCTAGTATAGATTCCTAGATAATTTCAACGAATCTCTTTTGAAAGAGTACTAAATGATAGTTTCAAAGGGATGATTCGCAGAGTAAGGGGCATATTAGCCCCACAGTGCTTCATGTGGAAAGGAAAAATTCCAATAACTCACTGAGATATGGCGGTACGATTATCGTCGAGAACTCAGAAAACTCTGTTTTCTACGAACATGAATTCTTCACCTTACGACAAAATTCTTGACCACTTGGCTTTGATCTAAAAGAGATCTTTTTATTAAGTATGTAACTACATTATTTACGAAGCCTAATAAATTACCGGGTCCAAAATAAAAAAAAAATGTAGGAGAAGATATTGTCCTTACCTCTTGTCCTTCCAAATTGCAGGCATGCGTGTTGAACCTCATTAGCTTCACTGTCTTGTCGTTGGACCCTGTGGCAAGGAGGTCACCAGCTGGGCTCCATGCGAGGCAGTAAATGCTGCCTTTGTGGTGCTTGGTTCGCTTCAACAAGACTGTCGGTGCCGTTGGAGCGCTTGTGTCCCTGTTGAAAGGAAGTCGTTTAGTTTCTAGCTTGGAAGAAGGCCTTTATTATCGGCTAATATCGTCCGGCAGGGTGTCCAATGTCATCGAAGATTAGCCAAAGATGCAGGAGATATTATAGTACACAAGTGTGTGCGCAAACAAAGGTGCATTCTCTGTTCCATTACTCTCATAGTCCGATGGGACGGCAATCCGATACGACCGGGCAGATATCAGGCGCAGGACCATGGCTTTCCGAGGCACGGGAGTGTCATATCACCAACTTCCAAACTCCGGACTGCTACTAAGAAATTCCTAATGGACGAACACAATATAACTTTGTTCGACCTCGGAGTCGAATCCAGGGGGTCTACTCCGAAGTGGTATCGGCCGAATGTTCGGCCGTTTCCTGCTACGAAATTACTATTTGGTTCGGTCAGTCCCGATCCTACACTCTTACACTCTTTCGAATATTGACTATGGTCCCGACCTAACTGAGCCGATCCGATTTTTTTTCGCATTTTTCAATAATATTCGGTTCGGCCATGTGTCGGTCCGATCCGATCATTCGCACTTTGCACTTCGTAGTAGGCCCCCTGGACCTTGCAATCATACGGGTGGGGGCAATATACGACTATGTCAACTGCTATGCTCTTTGTTTACACGTTCAAGCTGCCACCGGCTACCCGGTGCTCATTTTAACTTTGCAATGTTGTTTTTGTCCAACTTTATCAAATGTTGTTTGTTTGAAGCGTATAAGTTGAGATAGAATAATGCAAAAAAAATCTGGACAGAATATTAATTTTAACCTAAACATTTTAGTGCTGATTGTTGGTTTTCTAGCATTAAGTCTCCCTTTTTAGAGTTCCGTAGCCAAATGGCAAAAAACGGAACCCGTATGTCACAACCACTTTTTTCCGAAACTATAAGAACTATGCTGTTGAAACTTGGTAAGTAGATGTATTCTGTGAACCGCATTAAGATTTTCACACAAAAATAGAAAAAAACAATATAGTTTGGGGGTACTTTCCCATACTTAGAACTGAAACTCGAAATTTTTTCATCAAACCCATACGTGTGGGGTATCTATGGATAGGTTTTCAAAAATGATATTGAGGTCTCTAATATTATTTTTTTCTAAACTGAATAGTTTGCGCGAGAGACACTTCGAAAGTGGTAAAATGTGTCCCCCTCCCCCTGTAACTTCTAAAATAAGAGAATGATAAAACTAAAAAAAAAACATGATGTACATTACCATGCAAACTTCCACCGAAAATTGGTTTGAACGAGATCTAGTAAGTAGTTTTTTTTTTATTTAATACGTCATAAATCGCAAACGGCAATTTGCTGCTACGGAACCCTTCATAGGCGAGTCCGGCTCGCACTTGGCCGCTTTTTTAAATTATTAGTACCTATAGCCGCCATAGCAATCCCTTTTCAAAAACCGATCCAACCGATCTGTACAGCCAGAGAAAAAATTATATGTATTCAAATTATCGAGCTCGAATTATAAGTGGTTTTAAGAAAGGACAGACAGATACCTATAGAGATGTTGCCATTTGTACAGATACCTACAAAGATGTTGCCATTTGTAAAGCTATGGAAGAATGGCAAGTCGTTCGTTACACACTTGTCATTCTTTTTTTTTTTCATTTTCGGGATTTTGCGGATTGAGAATGAAGTCAATTTGTCGGTTATTATAGCTTCCGTCGTTGAAACACAGCGGAAAGCTATCAATAATTTAATTTAGTTATGAGCGTGCTACGTTTTTCCTGAGATGCTTTTATCGACGTAACCGGATATCCTATGTGAGAGTTTAGTTTTCACATCGGTAATATTATATTCTCTACATAGAAGTGATGTTCTGTGATCACAGTTTTAAATAGATTTATTTATGTTTGCATAAATTATGATGATGATTGGAGCGAGTGTTACAAAGGTTAGACTTTATGTCGCGGCAATAGTTCTTGAATAGCATATTAAGTGTTTGTGTTCATTAGGTGTGATCATCAGCATCTGTATAATAGATTTTAGAAGGACACTTCTACTGCTAGGCTTATATACCCATACAAATTAATCTTATGGTTATGAAAGCGGTTTTTACGAATAATTTATTATTCGCATGTATTTAAAAGTCTACCATGATTGAATAAAGAAATGTAATGGTGTCACTTTCATATTTTACTTCGGTAAGACAAAAAGCTAACGAAACATTCTCTATTATACGTAATCTCCATAATATGCAATTCATCGTACATCAATCTTGGTAATACCCAATCTTTAATGTACCTAATACGGATATATTCGAATGAGCTTTGTATAAAGTTCTTGAGGTGTTCAAGGCTGTTTTTACTGTGACAAATGGTTATTATTATATTCCATTTCTAAATGCCGGGGGTGTGCTGCAATAAGTTAGCTGCTCTAAGTGCTTCAGCGACCGAAGTGTGTGCAAATACATTTAACTGTAAATCGCATGTTGGTAATACGCCATGTTGCCTTAGGCAATTTGTCAGAATTACCGCATGTACCTGTCTAAGCAAATTGTTGGGCTATCCAACCCAACCCCTTTGTAAATAAACGACAAACCTTTCAAATGTATTTGTTCTTTTTCAAGAGAATGTTAAAAATTTAAATGAGACTTGGAATGAGGGGTAATTTCCGCTCTGCATTATTAAGTGAATGACGGCTTTTATTGTCTATGCGCATAATTAGATTAAAGCAACCGATTATTAAGTACAATTGCTCGCGGTTTATAGCTGTATTCAATGCGTGGTGAGATAAATATCTCAATATTTTGCACATTCTATTGCTTTTGTATCTTTATGAGTGTAATGTTGGTAACACGTGAGCTCATTAGAACGCTGAGTGTTGCTACTGCGAGTGTGAGCTAAATACCGTCGCAGTTTCCACTCAGAAGCCGGACCTTATTTCATAAAGTACAATATAACGTCATTGTTATAATAATGTGTCGGCGACAAACAAAAGCGGTTATTAACAACCATTGTATCATGGTTAAAACGATCACTTTGGCACTTTTTGTCACACCTACGTACATCGGAGTCGTCATTTATGTTACGATACGTCATGTGCCAGATATGATTTAAAGCTTAATGCTTTGTTTTGAATAAAATGTACGCCAACATTTCGAGTCGATATTACCCTCGCGTTTTTCGGCGAATTTTTTGGTGCTTTTTATCAACCGATTTTATGTATTTTGATATCAAACCATCTGTTTTTCATGCCAGCTGATTTGAGAACCACAGTCCAAAAGGGCCATGTATAGGTCAAATACAATCGAAACATTCTTTTTAGAAATCACGCAAAAGTTGTTTGACGTATTTTAATGGCACTTTCACCGATAGCTACTTCTACCAAAGTCAATGTGAAATATAAAGTATAAATCAAAATAAGAGAACGTTTAACTGGAGTTCTGTTTGTCTTTGTTTTGAAGGTCACCTGTGAGTGGGTAGTTTATAGCAGACATAACCACGAGCGAAAGATGGCAATCATGTATTTTTGTAATAATATATTGGCCTACATCCGCTGTGTCACGGTTTTTAATGGACATTTCCAAATTTGCAACAGTCGGTGGAGTGGGGTACTCAATACTCATGACAGTGAGCATTATAGTGAGTGAAACGTAATACGTGGAGTATTTCGTAAGAGTCCATATCTACGAGAGCAATACACTCGCCCGCTAGCTTGACTTTCACGAAGCATACTTCTATGCCTCATACTTCGGAGCAAACTTCAAAATTTCACATATAATACAACATCATCGTATACGTAATACTTCGAACGATATTCATTTGGAACTAGCAATCAACTGTGGCTTTGTTTGAGCTGTCTTTGATATAATAAATATTTTGCTGATAGAAACTAGCTCAACATAAATTATGACAATACCTACTAATTAGAAAATTATGTGTTTTATTACGACACCCATCGACCTCTGATGTAATACTGTTCAATAAAATATGAAGTTCCGAATTTCTATTTACTGATTAATCTACATAATGAGAAGAACAGTTACGTATTGCTTTAGGCTCTACTATAAAAAAATATCCAGGAAAATTGAATAAATTAGAATGGATCAGAATATTGCAGACCTTGGGCGATACTAACTTTTATGGAAATTTTCCGCGTGAGAGTGTGAATATTTTCTCAATTTTCCACAGACGTATGTTACGGCATACCTATAACATACAAAGCGATATTTCCATTACATAGTGACACTTTGTGTACAAACTTAACGTCGGGTCATCGGCCCGTGAACGCTTAGTCACCGCTTTCGCGTAGCTCGTAAGTGCGATGACGGCCTTATATCGCCTGTCATGATCGCGACAAGAATCGCAACTAGTTTGAGTGGACAGAACACGATTATATGTATGTGAACACTATTGTATCACATTATCAATAATATCAATGAAGGCCGGCTACCGGTCTCGAGAGGAATCTATGAAACCCGTTTTTGCAATAATTTATTCTACATTCTATATCATGTTACGGTACATTTAATTACAAAGCCTATATGTACAGCTAATATCGACAATACATAATTAATAATGACGGAGAACATAGGTCGTACGTAATCTGTTCAATTGTGGCAATCTAATTAATTAATTAACTATCGTGTATTACCAGAACTAATTATTAGTATGTGTGGGCACGAGGAAACTGTGCAAACTCGGTCTAATTAAGGGTCCGATGACATTACAAAGGGGGAGCAAATGTTGCGACGCGGTCAATATCGAGGTATGCTATTCTTGTTTTCACGGCTCACGTATTCATTCAGCCTCGTAGCCTCAACTCAAGTCACCACAACATGGTAACCTCAAGACCGAAATGAAGTGATATAACGACATTTTCACGAACATAACGCTAAAAGCCTTGACATTTAATAACATTATTGTTATGGATTTTGTCGCAGTATATGATAGATACCATTAAAGGCTAAAGCATCGACCAATATGCGTTATTATATAAAATATAAATTCGATAAGATTATGTAATGGTACGTTGTACGTTCGATGCGTAATATTTTCTTTCGTGCGGAAATAATTTCAGAAGCAAATGATTTCCGCAACACTACAGAAACTGTTGAATAATGGAGTTTTATTCGTGTTTATACTCTCATGTGTGTATATCCAATTTTAAGGCGATAAATACCCACTTACGTGCTAATACTGCGATTATTCAGAGGTTCCTGAGATGTTATGGAAATCCTATGATCTTACAAAGGGTAGGATAGTTTATGTTCAAACAACTGTAACCACTCCCTTTCACAGAGAGGAGGCCTGTGTCCCAGCAGTGGGACCGTTATAGGCTGACTATGCTTATGCTAACTGTAACATACAGCGCACATTACTCGTACAAAATAATTAAGGTAAAGTATGTCGAATCAGTTCATTTTTAGTTTAAGTGTTAAGACACTTAACACTACGCAATCAAAAACTGCCACTAAAGTACTTGTTATCAGATAATATTTAAAGCAAATAAACTGTGAAGGTATAATAACAACGATCGTAATTATCGATAGCCTATGACAGATTAATCTTATGGAGTCTCCCAAAGGAGTGCCAGCCACACTCATCATCTTCCTGCCCTTAACCCGTGTTACTTGGGGTCGGCGCAACACGTTTTCTTCTTCCATTCTCCCCTGTCAACCGTCACGCTATCATTCACTCCCTTCTCTTTCATATCATTCCTCACACAATCCATCCATCTTTTCTTCGGCCTTGCTCTCCCTCTCCATCCATCAACATGTATATTCATCCTTCTTTTAGTCACATGCGTTTCGCCCCTTCTCATCACATGCCCATATCAAGCCAAACGATTTCTTTTCAACTTTTTTGTCACTGGCGCCACTTTCAAACTTCCTCTTATATACTCATTACTTACTTTACTTTCTCGTCACTCCACACATCCATCTCAACATTCTCATATCCGCCGCATGCAATCTTTTTTCATCCGTCTTCTTCACAGCCCAGCATTCAGACCCTTATGAGTGCCAGGCACACTACGCGGTATAATATCTCGGGTAGTCGAGAGACTATCTCTTCCGCAATATTATTGCTCGTTATAGTTGCTATTACAATGTTTCTGAACACATTACTACAAAGATTACATTTGCACTTTTTTGGACTCTCAAACAAATAAAAAACCGGGCAAGTGCGTGTCGGACCACGCACAATGAAGAATTCCGTAGTTCGGATGAATTTATCCCAAAAACCAATTTAACATTGTAGTGGAAAAACATGTTCTCCCCACACATCGATATACGTCGCGGTCATTCTCCAACTGAAAATGCAAGTTAGTAATCGTAAAGATTTTTTTTTTTGTAAAACTACAAATTAACAATTTTCGGAGTTTTTCCTTTCGATGTGCTGTGAGACCTTGCTTCTTGCCAAATTCCATGATTCTAGGTCAACGGGAAGTACCCTATAGATTTTGATTTATTTAAGAGTATCAAAATATGTCGCATATATGGACGTATTTTTTTGATTTTTTTAGAGTTTCTAGGGTCCGTGGACCTACGTGTTTGACATTAATTGCAACTTGGAGGTATCAAGTTGAAATTAATGTCACACGCGTTCCTGATAAAACAGAAGTTGAGTTTGACAGACGAACAAAGGAAAAAAAACAGACACTGTTCGCATTATATTATCATCATATAACACGATAGCTTTGGATGTAAAACATTTAACGTAGTATCTAACGTTCTACTCAGAAGCTGTTCAATTTAAACGAATAAAACAATAAAGGCCGAGATAACTTGAGGAGAAGCAATTTCAAGTAATTGGCAGTGTATTGGGCAAGGTCGACGACGGCCAGAATGAAGAAAGTCCACGGTCGTCCCCTCGTATGACGCCGTACCGGAAATCTGACCATAGACTACAGAATTACGATACACTCTTGTATTTCGATTTTATAATTAATTCAACGTCCCAATTAATGAAATCTAAAGTTAGGAGATATTTTATTACGATGCGAAAGTGAAATCCGTGATATTTTTTCTCGGACTCAGACACGTTTGTCACCATTTTTCTATCTGATTTTAATACTGGTATATCAACATTTGAAATGATATAACGCTAATAAAGAAGCAGAATAATAGATTTGTGTTATACGGATATCGCACGCATCTCAAAGTCACAGCTACCATTTAGAATAATCAGCCTATAACGTTCCCACTGCTGGGACACAGACCTCCTCTCTGTGAGAGGGAGTGGGCCGTAATCCACCACGCAGACCCAGTGCGGGTTGGTAGATGTCACATATCTTCGAATTTTTGGTACTAGGACATGCCGGTTTCCTCACGAAGTTTTCCTTCACTGTTTTGAGAGCAGTGGTGATGAAATAATTTACACAAAGTAAAGCGCCAGTCTGGGTCCGAACCCACGACATACAACTCGTAAGTCGTGGCCGTTACCACTGGGCCACCACTGCTCTACCATTTATAGCCACATAAAATATCCGATTACGCAGCAATATATTTATATCTGTCACCAAATCAGACAAACATGCAAATGAAGACTTAAACAAACCCGTGGCTCTGGAAAGTTGAATAATGCCAAGCGTATATAATTAAACATCCTGTCAAAACGAGAGATATATTGATTAAAAGCCCGGAAATATTGGCCGTTTTGATGGAATGATGAATATCTCTGACGCTTAAACGTTCATTTTTTTATGTTTAATAAGTTTTATTCGACACCTTCGAATAAAACATAACATAACATCGCGCCTTGTTTCCCCGAAGAGTTGGGCAGAGGTGTACCTATAGTAGTAGTATGGCGTTTTTTCTTATTAAAAACGTTGCCCCCCCCCTCAGCATTAGGAATTTCTCCTGTATTGTGGGAGCGTTTACGAACATTTAAACTCACATACACAAACAGCCAGTTATGTTTAACATTTCGCCAGTTATATTTAACTCCAATGTAATAGGAGGCGAGCCTATTGCATATTCCCTCAAATAATGAATGGTAATTAAAATAAAACGTTGAAATCCATTATCATGTCATACGTACACGTTCCTCTATAATTACATGTCCATTTAGGTGCACTCAAAACAGGTGAAACATTGCATTTCAATATTCATCTGAGAGAACAATATGTTGTTCATCCGTTATTATCAATTACCTAAATGCATCAACAGAATGTATGATGTTTTGCTAATAATCAAACCGAGCAATCCTACAAGTTTCAAAACTGGCACTTATGGTCACGTGGCTGCAAGCCAACTAATATCTCCCACTGCAATTGCAAAGGACCATTGTTCTCAATTAAGGACGACAGCGTACTAATAATATACAAAGCACATTGACTATAACACTTACTTGACATCCTCAATCTTGGGGTAAGTGCATATCCTGAGCGTCTTTGTGTTGGAGCCGACGGCATACAACTTGCCATTAGGATGGAACTCGGCACACCGGACAGCTTGAAGATCTTCCAGGACTGTGACAGGTTTAAAGGTAGGCCTGGATCCGTTGACCTCAGGTCCAACGCCACCGCTGCTTGGAGCCGACAGAGGAACACCAGGGTGACCGCCATTTCTGATCTGTGCCTGCAACAACCATGAAACGTAATGTGACAGCTTTACTTCGGATCCGTTCTCCCTAGAATTAATACGCGTTAGGTATGACATGGCGGAACGTAAATTATTTATAACTTATTTTGGGTGACGTGTTTGAAGAATAATTTTCACATAAAATTATGATGATGAGAATGTGGATTGGATTTAATCTAACTTTTTTACTGTGGTAAGGTTGGTTTTATTGCTCAATTCTCCGTCAAAGGAAAAACGAGATCAGTTGTTCCACTTATTAGAAACGCCAAGTTTATTTTACCTTAAAATATTATTAAAATAAATATTTAGGTAGCTAGACTAACACCAATATGAAAATAAAAATAAATCCTACGAGACGTACACACATTTAATATGGTTATTTTCGGGATATTATAGTGTTACTGTACCGACTGTTGAAGAACACTTCAACATTGTCTGTCTTACGAGTCTCTAAACTTAATGAACATAAAAGACGCACTACCACCATCAATATATTGCTTTGGTGACCAATATATTGATTTTTAACTCATCAATTAAATGTTGTTGTTTTTGGTACCTACCTGCAGCCTAATAACATAACACACTCCGAATGTCCCTTTCATTTGATAATACAACAACATTGCACAATGCATTATCTTTGTAATGAACAGACAAATATTTTCAAACATTATGAAGCAATAGATTTTGTTGTACTGTCAACATGAAAGGGTTTGTCATTCCGAGTGATGCAATAACTGTGCCGGGGTCCTAAAATTGTATGTATAAGTATATAATATGTAGCTCTACGATTCGTTATATAGTTTACTTTTGGTGCTAATATAAATAAATGGGTTCTATTGAACAATTTCATGGTAAGCAGTACCTGCACTGTGACAGGCAATAAGAGTTCCTAATACAAGAGGCCTCTCTTTAAAAGTGAAAATTGCTCGTCATTCAGAACGGGAACGGTACATGTTTCGCTGAGGCGGCGTCACCGTGGTGAAACCTCGGTAACCTTGTTCACTGCATTCTCAGATCGGTGATAGCGTCGGAGAGACGGTGACGCACCGAACACGACGCCGGCCCAAGACCATGACGCAGACATTCGTGTTCCGTACACCTCTAGACCTCTACTACACAGAAACACGTAGAATGTAGTTCGCACTTGGTATGATACCATAAGCAGATATACAACGAGCCAGAACAACGCTAATTGTACATTTTGAATTAGTCATGACCGTTTACTTCGAAAATGTACCGATAATCCAATCCAAGTGAACGGATAACCCCAGAAAAAACAAGAGGTTTTTGAAAAAAAAAATATTAATAGCGCACTTAGGCCTTTTCTAATCGTTACATGTTGAACAACGATCGCATAAAAAGTATTCATTCAAAAATAAACTAATCATGTAGAAGATTCTCGAAAGCGTGCGAGAACTGCCGATTATATAATACTTAAACTGTCAATTGCTTGCATTCAAAATGAACAAGCTTCATTGTAGCCCGGAATGTTGGGCATAACAGTGTGGTAACTAGAACAGGTTGTATTGTATGGATGGATATGGTAGGCCGCGAGTTGCAAGACGGCCTAGTAGGAACCCGTTTATTGACACACACGACTAGATCAACTGCCTGACCGATAACAAAGTTGCGATGCACTCGTTACTTGGTGCGTGATGTTACGGTCCAAATATTTCAGACTCGTGTCACACCTACCTAATGCAAATTAGGTACAAAAAAACCAGATATCAAAATATAATGAATAGCGGCTTAGGACTATATTTGTACTGGCTATATATAAAATCCAAAAATGAGCAATACAAAAGTGATATCGCTGTTTTAATTCGGAGTCACGGCGCGACAAGACACGCATTTGAATGTCGTTTGAAACGGTTCGAATCAAGTAATTGGTGTAGCGTTTCGTTTCATTGTTGCACAGTAAACGCGATGTAGAAAGTGTACTTTACCGCATTTTTTTACGTACGAGATCGTTTATTACGCTATTCGGCGAAATAAAGCTGAAGCAAGGCTTCTTATTTACAAATTGTCGCGAGTTTTGGCGCGTAACTGTTTATAGTGTTCACGTCATCGCCTGTGTTATTAGTAGATATGATGACAAATATTTTTATGATGGCTAGAAAAGGAGGCACTACTGAGAAGACGACTAATAGAGAAGTGTGGAAGAGGACATGTTGCGGCGACCCCAAATAGACTGGGTAAGGGCACGAGAATGATGATGATGATGCCAATAACATTATATTGAATACCACGATTACACAACACAACACAAGTCTAGTTTCCTTTATGTTTTCTTCTGTTATTGGGTATTTCTATGGCCCTGACTATGAAAAAAATACTGAGAGATGACTAACAGCTTTACTTTTTGAAATATACAGTTTTATTATATTGACAAAAAAATACAGAAAGTTAATACATTATGTTAACAAAATTTCTATTGAACACTATAAAATGATCTTTTATAAGATTTCCTTGAATGAACGACTTTAGGTAGATCTCGTTGTAAAATCCAGCAGTAGTCTGCCATCATATGTGAGTCCCATCGCCCCTGATAACGCTCTTCCATTGTCCGAAGATCCTTTTTTTTTTTTTTTTTTTGGGATGGGAAATCATCAAATGACTCCTCCCGCTCTGGGTGGAGCGGAAGGGAGTGTCAGACTCTTACTGACTAAAACCCACCCATGTTCCTTCCTTCGCCCTTTATGTTCCGGGGTAGCGGTGACCCTTTCGGACAATCCCGCTGCCCCGGCAGGCTTCGGCCCTGAGGGGCCCCTCGTTATGCTGACATCTCTTTGAGGCGCGCGTGGAACACTTACGCGCCGTCCGGCACGGGCCTGGTCCTGATCGGGCGGTGAGCTACCCATTGCTCTCCGCCCGCAGGCCCGCGCCTACGGTGGCCGGTAGTCGTCTCTCGACTCCCGACGCCCGGGGCGTCTCCCGCGGCGGCTGGGACGGGAGGCTCTCTCCCTCATCCGTCCCGCCACCTCCTTCGCTAGCATGACTGCTTCGCAGAAGGAGGCGACTGCCTCCCACTCCCTCTCGCTCCGGACCATGGCTTGCACCAGGTCCGGGCGCGAGAGGCCGCCGCCGCTGCCGATCGCCTCCACGAGGACACGGCGGTGCTCCGCCCAAGCGGGGCAGACCTCCACCGTGTGCTCCACCGTGTCCTCTGGGCGATCCTGGCAATGGTGACACCCGGGCGTTTCCTCCCGCCTGATCATGTGCAGGAACCTCCCGAAACTTCCGTGTCCGGTGAGGACCTGCGTCAGGCGGTAGGTGAGGGCGCCGTGGCGCCTCTCTAGCCACTCCTCAAAGAGGGGTCTTATCGCCGCTATCGCGGCGTGCCCTGCGCTGGGTTGCGACAGTCGCTCTTTCCATGTCGCCATGAGATCGAGCCGGAGGTCCGTCCGCTCCGCAGCAATTTGCCGCGGGAGCGGACTTTCCCCCCGGCGTAGTGCCTCCGCGCGCCACTCATACAGGCGCGCGAGGACTATCGCCTCCAGATCCCATGGCGGCAGTCCGGCAAGGAGGCTTGCCGCCTCGCGCGAGATCGTGCGGTAGCCCCGGATTAGCCTTACGGCTACCACCTTCTGGGGCGCGTTCAGGTAGTGGGCGGCTCGCCGCCGCAGTGAACGCGCCCACACCGGGGCCCCGTATATGGCCATGGACCGCACGACCCCCGCGTAAAGCCTCCGGCAGGAGGCGTTTGGCCCCCCCAGGTTGGGCAAGAGCCGCTTGAAGGCGGCCCCAGCCCGTTCCAGTTTGGGGGCCAAACGTCGGAAGTGCTCGACGAAGTTCCACCGGCTGTCGAGGACGAGACCCAGGTATTTCATCGTCGTCTCGATGCCGATGTGAACCCCTCCTGCCGTTAGTTGGGATCCCGGTGGTGGCGCGTTCCGGGGCCCATGAAACGTCATGGCCTCGGACTTGTGCAATGCCACCTCGAGACCCAACTGCCGGATCCTCTCCACGACTATCGCAACCCCGCGTGTCATCGCGTCGGCCGCCGCCTGATGCGACCTCCCCTGCGCCAGGACCAGCGTGTCGTCAGCGTAGCAAACCACGCTGACGCCATCAGGGAGGTCGGCCCGCAGCACCCAGTCGTAGCCGATGTCCCACAGGAACGGCCCCACAACCGATCCCTGCGGGACACCGCACGACATCTCTCGCCGGTTCCACTCCCCATCGCGACCGGGGTAGCTGACGGCTCTGTCCGTCAGATACGCCTCGACTATTCGACGGAGGTAGGGCGGCACTCGGTGATACCGGAGTGCCTCCACAATGCAGCTCCAGGGCAGGGTGTTGAACGCGTTGGCGATGTCGAGTGACACCGCCACGACGACCCCACCCCGGGACACCGCGTCCCCCGTCGTGAGGGCTCTCACGCGCATGATGGCGTCCACCGTCGAGCGCCCCTTGCGGAAGCCAAACTGGCTGTCCGCAAGATCCGGCCCCGTCCTCACCAAGTGCCCGACGAGGCGGTTTACAATTACTCTCTCAAAGAGCTTGCCCACCTCGTCGAGCAGCACGATGGGCCGGTATGCGGACGGAGAGTCCGCTGGGCGCCCTGGCTTCCGAATGAGGACCAGCTTCCCCGTCTTCCAACGAAGCGGGAACTGGCCTCTCTCCAAGCATGCGCTTAAGAGCGCCTCCAGTCGAGGCCCGAGAGCCCTCGAGGCCAGGACCCAGGCTTTACCTGGCAAGCCGTCGGGTCCTGGGGCGGTATTTTTGGCCTTCAGCCTTCCTACCGCCACTCTCAGTTCTACCCCGGTCACTTCAGGGATGTCGTCGTCGTCCGCGTGGTCCGCTTCGGGCACCGCAATTGGCGGAGCCATGGGCGGGGGTGTGTGCACCCCCCGTGAGGGGAACAGAGCGCTCACCACCTCCTCCACCAGCTGGGGGCGGAGACTCTGCGTCAGCGGGGGGGCCCAGGTGCGGAGTTTATTCCGCACCATTTTATAAGGGCGCCCCCACGGATCTCTGTTCAGAGTCTCCACCATCTCCTCGCGGGCCATATCCTTGGCCCGCCGGACAGCCTCTCGGAGGGCGGTCTTCGCCGCTCTGTACCCCTCGTACAGCTCCGCCTCCGTGGCTTCCGCATCCGGAGAGCGGATGCGGAGCCTGCGGTGCCTGGTGTACCGGTGTCGCGCGTCGACGCACGCCTTGCGTAGCGACCCTAACTCGTGCGACCACCAGTACACCCGACGCCGGGCGCGTCCCGGCCGGACTCGGGGCATTGCCACGTCGCAAATGTCGGACATGGCCTCCCGGAACCACTCCGCCTCATCGTCGATATCGGCAGGCCTGTCCGGTGATGACACCCAGGCCTGCACGATCGAGGCTTCCAGGAGGAGCTCCCGGTCCAGCTGCTTCAGCGCCCACCGCGGACCACTCGGGGCCTGTCGGACCAGCGCGCTAGAGGTCTGGGTGGAGACGTCGAACCGGATATACCGGTGATCGGAGTAGGTCTCCACCTCCTCCATGACGCGCCAGTCAATGACACGCTGTGACAGAGCGGGGCTGGCGAACGAGATGTCCACCACCGACTCCCCCCGCATCCGCACACACGTGGGAACAGAACCCCGATTTAGGACGACCAGGCCTGTTTCCAGAGCCCAGTCCTCCACCATCCTGCCCCGCACATCCGTGCAACGGGAACCCCAGGCCAAATTCTTGGCGTTGAAGTCCCCGAGCACTAGAACGGGGAAGGGATGGCTTCCGGCGACGACGACACTCAACTCTATTAAAGAGTTGTGGAACTCGGCGAGAGTTCGGCTCGGAGAGAAGTACACTCCCACTACTACCATCTCTCCGAACCGTGCTGCTACGCACCCCTGTCCCTTCGTGACGCATTCGAGGGACGGGGTGCCGGCGGCGGCCGACGAAATTATGGCCACTGAGCCGCTCAGGTCCTCCACCCAGTCATCCCTGGGCGGGTTGTCCGAAGATCCTGATGGAATCTTTCACCCTGCTCCTCACTAAAATCACCCAGATTTTGTGGAAATCGGTCTAAATGCGAGTGCAGAAAGAGGATTTTTATGCTCATGTTGCAACCGAGCTCTTGAAAGTTCGATAGCATGGACTCAACAAGCTGGACTTGGTTGTCAGATTTCTTTTTGCCTAGGAAATTACTCATAACCAAAACAAATGAATTGCAAGCTTTGGATTCGACTTCAGTCATTGATTTGACAAAATTAGGATCATTTACGAGTTGCCTAATCTGTGGCCCATCAAAAATACCAGCTTTCAATTTGTAGTCTAAATCAGTGTCTTCACTTGATGTATTTCGTTCGGGTTCACAGGGATTTGGATCATCAGAAGATTTAGATGTGCTAGGTTGTACCTCTCGTGATTTTAATTGAGGTCGTTGAGCAGAAAATAAGTTAGGAATGACCACTTCTTTCGATTTCCAGGGTTAATTCCGTTTATTTTCACAACGCAGAAGTAGCAATCGTCATGATGGTTTCGAGGTTCTCGCCAAATCATGGGTGTTTCGAACATTACTGCATCTCTTTTTCCACTGGACCATAACCGTAGACATACCACACATTTCTGGCATACAATACGAGGAACCCATGGCTTGTCCTGATTACACAATTTTATTTTAATGTATTGATATTCGCAGTTTTTACAAAGTCCGACATAGGTTTTCGATATTTTGCAAGTACATATTCACCACAAATATAGCAAAAATGATCGGGATTAAGCACACAACATCTTCTTGACGAAGCCATATCGATAACAACAACAAAATATATTTCAGTGTCCAATAAAAAACGCAAATCTAAGTAAAAATAGTAAATGAGGTTAGTTAGCTGTAACTCAAAAACAAAAGCTGTTAGAGAAAAATTGTTACCATATTTAAAAAATACGCGTCAATTTGAGATAGAAACAAAAAAAAAATCACAGGAAACAAACAATTTTATTTTTTTTGTTAACCAGTGTTATTTATCACAACTAACTATTTACACTAGGTACTAAATTAAATGACCAACTAATTAATTATACAAATAAATACACAAAAGGACACTTAGGCGTCGAAGTACTCGATCAAAATGAATCAATAGAATTTGTGAAGCATCAGACGAACTTTCCTTGTATTATAGAAAGCGTAAAAACTCTAGACATAGACCAACAAAAACTGATTCCATTTAATAATAAAGCTGAGATTAATTGCTGCATTGTCGTCATGTTTACGTACTTCTACAATCCCATTTTATAGGTCGGTAATGACTTCCATTTAGATATCTGGCATAATGCATAAAATTAAATCAATATAATATGAGACTGTTACGTAATAAATAAGCTTTATGGTTTCCGCATTATCATCAAAACCAATAGACGTTATTTGCAATTAAAATTTAGAAAATCTCATGGTTATGTATTTATTGCCTACTAGCAACATGCTAAATATGACATAAGTTTTAGTCTTTATTCTTAACGAAATCATCGTCTATATTTATGGAATTATGTAATATTTAGATAGATATACATAATTTGTAAATTCTTTAACATCATTTTCCTTTCAGTGTTTTGTAGCTAAATATCAAGAAAAAATTAGCACACGATATTTTTCGTGAATTTTCGCCAGTACATAAGAACTAAAAGGCGGCCAATTGCATAAAATTAACGTAATTTTATCATCATCTGCCTAGCCTTTTCCCAACTACGTTGGGGTCGGCTTCCAGTCTAACCGGATGCAGCTGAATACCAGTATTTTACATGGAGCGACTGCCTATCTGACCTCCACAACCCAGTTACTAGGTAATACGATACCCCTTGGTAAGACTGGTTGTCAGACTTTCGGGCTACTGACGACCTGTAACGACTGTCAAAGATCCACGAATGACAGCCGGGACCAACGGCTTAACGTGCTTTCCGAGGCACGGAGGGGTCTTGGTATGTGAAGATGGTCACCCATCCACGGACCAACCTATTAACGTAATTTTATATGGCCACATTTATTATATCGCAAAAACATTCAGGAGAAAAAGTCCAATCCATAAACATATTCATCATCAATTCGAATCAAAATCAGTGGCACTCAATAAAGATATGCCCATGGATACTAAAAATGGTGGTTGGAAGTTTTATCAAGACACTAAAGAAATTCACTTATCAATTAATAAACAGATAAATGCAAGTTCAATGCACATCTGATTGATTTTCTCCATAAGTAGGTATTTATTGATTAGGAAAGATGATCCGCAGAGTAAGACCAAAGACGATTAAAAAGGTATACATGGAGACGCGCTTGATGCTGTGAAATTAAAAACGACTGCCTATCAAGTTTTGACTAGTAAACGTGGTCAATATTCTATAGTATACCTACGTAGGAACATTTTGAACCAAGTAATACTGCATGTGAATAACTATGAAACGCCCAAGTCTTAGTACTCAAATGATTCAATGATACTGACTTAAGAGCTACTATTCCTGAAAGATTCATTATGTGTAAATAAACTCTTAATTCTCAAGACAACAATATAACAGTATATGACGAAGTACCAGGTATGTGGACTGCGGTGCGCAAGAACTGGGCCATCACTACAACTACGTGATAAAAACACGGTTTCAAACGTCTTACATAATTAGTCATCATGTCGAAACGCGGACTTAATGAAACAATAATTGTCCGACAATAGAATTCACACTCGCATTGCAAAAGACGGGCTAAGTAATAGAAACAGGTTCCAGTAACCAGATAACCCAAATTCGCATGAATAGATATAGAATTTGACATTAGAGTACTTATAAGTACGATACATGTATGTGCGATCACATAAAAACAAGTATTGAACATCCGTTACACACGCAGGACGGCGCGTTGCGGTTCAACGGAGCTGAACGCGCTCTGACGAGGAGTCGATGCTTCATTCCCATAACACTGTGCCACCATACCTGTACTATTATAAATCCTAACACGTTCGCTAAAGCACAACAAATACACAAATTACTCACTTCGCTTAACATCAACAAGATAATCATGTAGATTTAAGAGCTTAGAAAGTACGCATAAATACATATAAAAGAGCAGATACAGTTAAACACTATAGTTAAATTAATTCTATGTCGTTGATGGCATTCTAACAGACAATGTTCCAATGCAGTCATTTCACAAAGAGACAACTGTGTGGATAGAAAGTTGGTTCAATTACCTGAAAAGCAGAGATCCGTTTGGGAGGCAATAGCTGCGGTGGTCTATCGACTAGATTTTCCATAGAATGGCGGGTGAGGAATCCTTGCTTTTGGAAGGCGGGGTTGGCTTTGTATGCGGTGCGGTTAAATTTAGTGGCTGGTGCGACGATGCGGTTGCCGTTCTCGTCGTCGTCTTCCCACTCAGTCACCACCTCGGTGCGGACGTCCTCTAGGGATCGCGAGCGACTGCACGGACAGGCTGCTGCTGGCGGCGAAGGGTTTGGGTTCCTGAGCTGGCGAGGTCGTTCTCGCATACCGTACAGGTCGGCATGGCCGCTTGGTGTCGGGGCGCCTGCTGAACGATAGCTAGGCGACAAGAAGTAGTAATCGCGCGATTTGTTACTGTACGCACTCATTCCGGAGAAATCCGAGTATGTGGATCCTTTCGACGAGGATGTTTTAAAATTCCTTAAGTCCATCGGGTCCGGCGGTCGGAAATAAAAGTTGGGCTGCGGCTGCGCCTGGCGCGAAAGCGGCGGCCACGGTCTAAACGGAGCGTCTATGTAATGTGCCGGTTTGGACTTCATGTCAGATCGCGATAGATCATCCGAGCGCGGCGGTGTCGGTTCCGTGCGGATGTAGTCGAGGAAACTGCGCTACTGTTGTCACGGGCGGCGAGCGGCGTGCGCCGGCCCACCACCAGTGTTGCACCACCGTCGACGCACGTTAGACAGAGACGGGGACAGAGAGAAAGGCGCGCTAACGTTCCGCTCGATCCGTTGAATGCGAATACAAGTGAAAGGGGTAGCCCGTGTGCGGTCAACGCGCATCGTACGCGCTCAGATATTGCTCGCGAGCTGAACGCTTGCAGATATCTCTTCATGCACACAATCGTAGATTGCAAACTTTATTACAAATACGTACACTATTGTCACCCGCGCTCGTTTTGTTGTGAGTCGTACATTATTCGACGTTGACTTTCTATATTTTAAAATATACGTTTCTTCTTTTACTGGAACATTACTTTGTAATAGTGACTAGTAATATGTCTGTGACGTCTCACCGAACCGATATAACTTATAGCTTGCCCGTAGAATTATGTGAATGTGAAAACTTGCACGCATGCATGTATGGATTTATTAAAATTAAAGAATAACGATCACGGTATAGCATTTAGAGCATATAAACAATTTATTACGACAATATCACCTCTTAAACTGTTTCCAAACGTAAGTTTTAGAAAGAGCGAATAATTCTTCATGCGCGCATGAAACTTTCGCATCTTTCTTACGCCTGACTAGTTATTAAAAAAAAGCATGGCATAACAGAAAAGAAGTCATTTCGTAATGTTTGATGCGTTATCTATTGATGAAGACGATATGCGCACGCGGCACGATATAATAAATCATACAAACATTGCTCACGTAGGCACCCACGCCACTCTAGAAATAACGTAGGAAAATTCAGACATTTAATTAGTCACCTTATTCGTAACGAAGGAACTCAAGGCTGTGCCATATAAAGAGCATAATAATAAACAAGTTAATGTCAAAAGAAACTCATCATAATCTTAGTTTCGGCCTACGCGTGAAAAACGAATAATAATTAACACTACATTTAGGGACGCTACGGAATATGTTTACAATCAATAAACATAATTAATTACAATAGGTATAAATATACTATTCATAACAATGTATTTAAAAAACTTCGGTATGTGTGCGTTGAACCGTACCTTGCCTTTTATGAAAAGAATATGTCTGTCTATAGATTTCCCCTCAATATATCAAAAGGAAGCTATTCGTATGAGAACGATATACTGCTACAATAAATCTTGCCATTGATGCGAGCGCGCAGCAAAAACATACATATGTACACTAGTCAATCAAAATACCATTGTAGTAACAGCTAGATTCAAATTCACAATATATCAACGACAATAAAAACTATCGTTCACAAAGAAGTAGAACGAGATCTCACACTAATTGTAACACTTTTTTGTAGTTCAACAAGTTAACAAAACCACGATGATCGAAACAATAACAAGCGATAAAGCAAATCTTATAATGGGTTACGTAAACTTAATAATATTTATGTTACACAAGCCGATTTGGGAGCCATGATTTCATAGTGACTCACAGAGAGTACGCCGAAAATCCTTAGGCGAGGTACCTATCATGTGGAAGGCAACATTGACACAATTTAATACAAACATAAACTGAATCATCCATAGCTACAGCCGTCTTCGCCTCGCGAACAATTGAAATTTATTGACTGATTAACTGGAAACTTGTCTCGGGTCAAATTGTGTATTTACGACGAGATCCAGTTACAGTTAAATTGAAATTCATTAAGTTGGGACGAGGTTTCGTTTGTACATATACCAAATCTGTCCTCATTCATCATTTATCATAGCGCAATATTGTTCTACTGCTTGCATAGATGTGCTTATCAATTAGGCAATGTTACAAATTAACTCGATTATTTGTTGTAATCCGATGAGCAAGTAAATTTTACGTAAGTTTAAATTTTAAGCAATAAGTTTATAAACCGAGAGATTCTGAGTTACGTTATAAGCAGTCGCGGTTAGTTCAAACAAAATGATATTATGACTGATTACCTAACTCGTTCATCGATTTCCTTTGGTCACTAGAGTCATTCAGCTGACGTCATCTATGATCCGCTAGCACCGTAACTTTGGTAACCTTTAAATTCTAGTTTTTCCAAGTTTAAACAAAAATAACCGTTTGTCAGAAGTATCTGGAATTCTTAAGCTACTCATTTAACTGTTTTTCAAACGAATACGACGCATTAATGACAATTTTTCGTATCTTGTTGAACAGACTGAGCAAATATTGCAGTGGCATGCGAGATAAAATGTAAATATTGTCATGATTTAGTCGTAGCGGGTGGCAGTCGGCGGCGTCATGCCCATTTATGGCTGTATAGGTCAGCGCGAGGCGCGCGGGACGGACGCCCTATCAGCGACCATGTACAGCGAACTGGGGATGTACCACCAATGTACCGAATTTCTAACAGATAATTCACTTCAATATAACACCTTGAAACTATAACGAGTCCCTTATAAGTCTCTAGCACCTGCGGTTGCGCAATAATTTAATATAATCGGGTATTTTAAATGGTTCCGACCTTTTATAAACGATCACAATCCCTTTCGTGATTATTAACGTCATACACAACAATAACTGTAATTTAATTATGGGTAATTATTTCTGCTATGAAAAAATCCGTTCAGCAATAAGTAGGTAATACAAGCGTGAATGACATGATAGTATTGTATAAATCTTTAACAGAGTGCAACACAAAGAATTATTTGTATTAATTAACAGGTTTATTTAAACGCGGATAATGCAGGCTTCACGCTTAATGCGGATATAACGGAAAAGAGTAAAAATAGAAACTTAAGTAGTTAAAATTCTTACTGGTTCCCGTTTCGCCAATAAAAGGAGTTTTGATTAGAATTAGAATTCTATCGTTTATTACTCATCAATAACGCTGGAAACTTATAATATCCTGTATAAAGTTATTAAATTCTTATCGTGCCGTTACTGTTAAGGCACAATATTGGAAATAAAAACATCATTACTTATTTTTAAATTCAATACAGTATGTACGGCGTGCTTTTTCCTTTACAAATAACAAATCGATGAGATCACGAGTTGACATTCTGTAATAGTAAAGTTAGACCATGAAAGCTTATTGTTTTATTCCCGAATAGTATGTTACTGTCTCTGATAAATTACCTTATTATTATGTCCATACGAGACTCGTTCGTCATGCACTAGCGACGATACAGAATTTGTTTTTTCAGATTCCCAAGGCACGGTAATGCCGTGCCACACATCCAAGGAGTCCGTCGAAGACTTCTTTGTGTCGATAGAACTTTTTCTGGACAGCGAATTTGTGGATCCGACGTAGTCTCGCTTCATATCTCGAACACCATTGCTGGATATGGAATCGCGTCTGTTGTAATTCACTATGTTGCTTCTGCTCAGGTTGGGGAAGGAGCCCATAGAGTGACGTTTGTTGTGAAGTCTGTGAGTGGGGCTTGGTGTGTCACGCCGCGGTGGCGTCACGGAGGGGCTGTGTCGGTCACGCCGCAGGATACTCGGGAACGTCGACGGATGTTCCAGCTCGCGCGCCGGAGACAGCCCCAGTGAATCCCGTCGCCTGTTTCATCATAGTTATCGTTACACAATATACGATAAATACTATTTTTTTTTTAAATTATGTTTTAAATAAAATAATAAAAATACCTGATGATAAGCCCTCCATTTGTGGGTGAAGCTGAATCCCTGTAATATCCAGGTGTAGACTCTCTACTGTGAAGGTAAAGTGACGACCTATACGGCGTGCTGCAACGGCCATGCACTTCACAACGAGGGTCGTGCTCGACGATAGAGCTGACAACCGGAGAATGCCGACCCTCCCCCTCCAGATTCATGCTTCCAAACATAGAGTCCAACTGCCGCAGCGCCATGACTTTCTTCACAGCAGTCATCTTCACAGAACGTCAACACTCTTCCGTACGATATATTTTTAATTCACAATTTAAGACAACAAAGTTTCCGAAACTCGATCGTGCGTAACGCGAGCGTATGAGTACATTAAATGACATGTATGTCCTCTAGGTATGCCGCGTCGCGACTGGACTGTTCGGACGGCATTGTGCGCAGAACGCTTACCGATGACTCATAAGAGGCATGCGCGCGAGCAACGAGACTACGATTATCGCCGTGTCCTACAATTATATGGTAGGTATAAATATAGGTGACAACGAGGTAAATAATGGTCCAGTAGGTACTCTGAGAGAGCCATCAATAATAAACAAGGACCTGATGGCATGTAGGCGTCGCTTCAAGTCCACGCGAAGGTCGCCAAAGTACTTGCAATAAGACAAACGCATTAACTTTTATTCTAATTTGCGACGAAACTGGACATCAATAAAATTATATCGTGATTAAATTGTTAATTTGTTAATGAGCTAATGATAACCCACGCTCATTTTCAACGCTCAGTGTTTATCCAATTAGTTAAAATATAAACAAGGTAGTTATTTTACGGTTGTATCTGCGCATGTAATTAACTAAATTAACTGATGTGGCAAATAAAGTTAACTCGCCGATTACTTGGTTCCATAAACGGTACCGATTCCCCGTTAATTGTACTGGCAGTTTAGATCCGGCTAGATAATAATTGAAAATAACAAGCGAACGATTCAAAACGGCAACATCCTTGAAGGAAGAGGCCCAGCGTCTGTTGTTTCCTTTTGGCAAAGCACCACGGTCTCACAATAGTAGGTCACAAAAGGTTAGCGATGCCGTAAGACCTTCTCTATGCAAGAAAGCAAACTGCAACCTTTAAACAAGTTTCATATTTAAAACCGATATTCAAATGAACGTTCAAAATTGAGAAAAACTACTAATTCAATATCAAAGATAATAAAAACGGTAAGCACAGGTGTCCACATAAACAAATTCTAAAACAGCATAATAGGCCACTTGAGCTAGAAAAGCACACCGCACCTAAATAATAGAGCTATTTCACGTAACCGGTTATTTAAGCTAAGCGCACAGTGCAGCCGCAACGCGCCGCATTGTAAAATTGCGCCAAAGCACATTAGGAGTCGCATCGGGCTGCGCCGCAACGCAGTCATTGTCTCAGATTCAAATTTTAACTATATCTACGTCTAGTCCAATTCAATGAGGCTTGCACACATTTGGGCGGACCGCGCTACAATGCATTGTAAACATTCTCCTACAATCGCATTTTAACATTTTGTATTAAGCAGCGCACACTACAGACGGGCCGAAAAAGGAGCTGATGAAGGAGTATTTTTGCAATGCGATGCGTTGCGACCCGCCTTAATTTGCGCAAGCCTTTAGGGCTAGCGCCCTTTACAGCAGCAACGCATTTCAATGCTAAAAAGTGCGGTGCGGCCGGCCAGGAGTGTACGATACATAGATAACCTCACGTCTTCTTCCCATGGGGGGTGGCAGAAACTACAGAACGCCACCTGCTACGAGCCTTACATACTCCTTTTCCTTAGTTTACGTTCATACATCTGGTCATACACGCACGCCGGTTGCGAATGCTGAAGAACATCACCAATAAGGTGTCATGTCCTTCGAGGGCGTCCTCTGCCGGCGTTTTCACTCACATCTGCCTTGTAAACACCTTTTGTTAGTATACGAAACTTAGTTCATACAAAATGTTCGAAAGTGACACAGGAGGATTTTTGGAATGCGGCATGGCCCGACCAAATGTACGCTACGCTTTATGTATTATAAAGCGTAGCTTTTCAAATAACGGCAATATAATATATGAATTTCAGTTAATTTTGTAAAAAATGAAGATATTTGAAGGTACGAATAATCAAAGGTAAAACTAGATAAGGAAAATTTATACTTAAGTCGAAGACGTCGAAGGCGTGGTCATTTTCTGGCTCTTAATAATTCCCGACAAAACGTATTTATACCACTGCTGTACATCTTACTCCCGTAAAATAACTCCACGTCAAGCCTTTGTATTTATCGGCAGCGGCGGCGGCCTCTCGCGCCCGGCCCTGGTGCAAGCCATGGTCCGGGGCGAGAGGGAGTGGGAGGCAGTCGCCTCCTTCTGCGAAGCAGTCATGCTAGCGAAGGAGGTGGCGGGACGGAAGAGGGAGAAAGCCTCCCGTCCCAGCCGCCGCGGGAGACGCTCCGGGCGTTGGGAGCAGCGTGACGACTCCCGGCCACCGTAGGCGCGGGCCTGCGGGCGGAGAGCAATGGGTAACTCACCGTCCGATCAGGACTAGGCCCGTGCCGGACGGCGCGTAAGTGTTCCACGCGCGCCTCAAAGAGTTGTCAGCATAATTTGAGGGGCCCCTTAGGGCCGAAGCCTGCCGGGTCAGCGGGATTGTCCGAAAGGGTTACCGCTACCCCGGAACATAAAGGGCAAAGGAAGGAACATGGGTGGGTTTTAGTCAGTAGAGTCTGACACTTCCTTCCGCTCCACCCAGAGCGGGAGGGGTCATTTGATGATTTCCCATCCGGAAAAAAAAACCCTTTGTATTTGTTTGGGGATTCTACTGTACTACCAGCCTGCTGAATAAATACGATGCTATACAGCTTAAGTAAAACAGAATAGCCCTTAAAGAGATGTTATACAACATCCAGGCTGTATAAAGTCTAATAAATCAGCTTAAATGCAAGTTAGATAATTAATTAGATAATGAATAGGTAACGATAATTGTAGCAAAGGATTTTGACAATGTATACCTAGAAATAATAGGTATCAAGTAGCCAGTTTTATGTATGGGACACAAAATTGGCCTAACGCGTGGGCCAGCCGGCTGTAGAAAACGTCTAAAAAGGTAAACAAGATTAAGAAGTCGTTCAATAACTTTTCTAAAACACCAAATTCTTAGTTCATAAATCTTGCGGATAACAGAATAATACCTATAATACGAAAATCTATCGACAATATATGGAATAGAGACGAAACGATGGCTTAACGGGACATGTCCAGAATATTTAAACGGTCATAAACCCATTAAATTATTTTATAGTTTTAGCAATAATACCTATAATGTAGTATACTTTGCTATAGTGATTCAACCATCTTGATTTCGTGAGGCACTCAAGAGGTTATCTATGTACTTCACAGAGGTATAGATGATAGAATTTATATGTGTAGTGTAGTCAAAAAACAGATAAATGTATTTGAGCAGTAACAAGTTGTGTATTTAATTTCATCACCACTGCTCTGAGAACGGTGAAGGAAAACATCGTGAGAAAACCGGCATGAATGTAGTATACTTTGCTATAGTGATTCAACCATCTTGATTTCGTGAGGCACTCAAGAGGTTATCTATGTACTTCACAGAGGTATAGATGATAGAATTTATATGTGTAGTGTAGTCAAAAAACAGATAAATGTATTTGAGCAGTAACAAGTTGTGTATTTAATTTCATCACCACTGCTCTGAGAACGGTGAAGGAAAAGTTTGTTTATAAGCTTAAAAATCCTTACCCTACCGTCGCTATATATCTATGAAACTAATGTATTTGTAAAAACACACATCTCGCAATACAAAACAGCCTTCAAAAGTCACTATAGGAAACTTCGTGATAAAAATAAGCTAGAGCTCGAAATTTCACATGGTAGAACAGCCTTAATGAACAAGAGTACTTTCTGCATGGCCACAAAAATATTTAACAAGCTGCCTGACACATTAAAATTATTAAATCTGGACAAATTCAAAAGTGTTTTGGTAAAAATTTTAGTCAATAAATGTTACTACTCGTTAAAGGACTATTTGGATGACAATTCTATAATCCCTCCTCCTCAACATTAAGATACCTGACCTGTTTTGACATTAATATTTTGTTTATTTTTATTTCTTTTTGACATTTTACATCGGATCTATGTGCTGTCTTAACATTTCGATACCTGACCTCAACATTAAGATACCTGACCTGTTTTGACATTAATATTTTGTTTATTTTTATTTCTTTTTGACATTTTACATCGGATCTATGTGCTTTCTTAACATTTTTATTGTGGACATTCTGGAGGGGAATTATTGATCCATTACTCTGGTGCTTTTTATAATTTATAATAATCAGTAATTGTTATAGTACTTAATTAATTTGAATTTAAATTGATAATTATAATGTATTTGTACGCCTAATGGCAAAACATAGAGACCCTATGGAAATATTGTAACATCCCACACACTGTGTAACTCTACCTATGTTTACAAATAAAGATTCTGATTCTGATTCTGATTCTGAAAACATCGTGAGAAAACCGGCATGTCCTAGGACCAAAAATTCGAAGACATGTGACATCCCACTGCGTCTCTCAGAGAGGAGGCTTGTGTCCCAGAAGTGAGAAAATTATGTGCATATTGTGGTAACAAATTCAAGGACACATCAGGGACAGCAAAACTAAAATGTGGCAGACACAAAAATGCGTTTCTTTTTCCGTCTTTTTAACCGACTTCAAAAAAGGATGAGGTTCTCAATTCGACTTTTTTTTTTAAATATTTGTTACCTCATAACTCCGTTATTTATAAGCAGATTTGCAAAATTCATCGTTTATTTGTAAGGATATACTTTCAGATTGGTCCCATAGAAATTTCATTAAAAACGGTTGAGTAGTTTGGTTTTTAAACCAAAATTACTGGTAAAAAGTACAACTTAAAAGTGAAAATTAAAAACTTTTTTGCAAAAAAAAAGCAACCGACTTCCAAAAAGGACACTATAAAGTCAAAAATAACTTTAATTTCTGAAGTCGGTGGCAAACAACGAAAATGCGAACCCAACGACACCGACTTCCGAAATTAAAGTTATTTTTCACTTTGTAGGTAGGTAGTGCCTTTTTTGGAAGTCTGTTGTTATTTTTTTTTGCAAAAAAGTTTTTTTCAACCAATTGTCATTGTAGTATACTAATCTAATGGGAAAACCTACTTAAGTATTCTCGATTGATTTCTAGCTTGCCCACCATTTATTTCCATCTATGAATTTTACTAAATGTGGTGACAACAATACGATAACAAATGAAAACACTGGCAATAATAATGCATGAGTATTTTGGAACTATCAAATAAACAACAAAATTAAAATAGTGACTAAACAGTAGAGATGGGCCGACTATGGGATTTGCCGATCTTTGACTAACTCATCTGCTTAGCCTTTTCCCAACTATGTTGGGGTCGGCTTCCAGTCTAACCGGATGCAGCTGAATACCAGTATTTTACATGGAACGACTGCCTATCTGACCTCCACAACCCAGTTACTGGGTAATACGATACCCCTTGGTAAGACTGGTTGTCAGACTTTCGGGCTACTGACGACCTGTAACGACTGTCAAAAATCCACGAATGACAGCCGGGACCAACGGCTTAACGTGCTTTCCGAGGCACGGAGGGGTCTTGGTATGTGAAGATGGTCACCCATCCACGGACCAACCGCGGCAAGCGTAGCTTAACCTGATCGATCGACCCGTGCGGCTGTTATTACTTAGTTGACTAACTATAGTAACTAAACCATTGGATATATTTGATTGTATTTTCGTATGCAGACTGAGATCATAATGAAATATACGGAGTTTAAATTATTGTTGTGTGTCGTCTCCACCTTGTGTAAAATCGACAGTGCGCCGGATACTATGATAAGAAAAGTAAATTGGTCGATGCACAAACCAAGTCTGTTCTCAGTTCAATTTATAAAAAAATAATGTGATGATGATGTCAGCCTGTTCTTCTTAATATATGTGTCACAATAAACACATTGTCCCTGTACTGAAGACAAGACTGTCCTTGATAATATACTGCGGTTCATACGAATGACTCAAAGAGTTTAATTAATTTTAGAAATGATGAATAAACAATCCTGGTCTAGTCAACCTACATGTATAATTTGTTCCAGTTTAGTTTAATGCGCCTAATGGTATAAGCAATAAGCAAATAGGTTTAAACAGCAACAAAACTATGGTATAGGCAAGGTAGGTATGGTAAGTCAAACAAAATAAATTAATAAATAATATTTCGGTAGGTAGTCAGGTACGGACGCCAGCACATCAAGTTACTACAATCTGTCAAATTTCTTTAATAGATTTTCACCTTTATCGCTAAAGCATTAAGGTTCAAGGTTGATTGGGAAAATTTGACAGTTTCGGGTAGCTTGACCTGCTGGCGTCTGTACTTAACACTTTGTCTCTGGTTCTCTGGCTCTAGATATTGTATAGTAACTATCGTAACCGATCAAGGTTATCGAGGTATTCCATTAAGTAAAAAAAGGTTGAAAGAAGGCATTTTACATTAAGTACAATATAATCCTTACTAGGTAAATACATACAAAGTACTTTCACCAAGAATTCAGAAAAGAGACCTTGTATTTTCATACTATACCCAAAAAGATTACGCAAAACAGCAGCGGGGCCAACCCGTGTCTAATATACGTGTTTAAACTCCTAACGAAACCTTAACACAGGGGCGAAATAAGAGTAAACAAAACTTCCAAATTTCCATTAAAGTGTCACGTTTATCCTACCCACCTCATGGCAACTCGAGATTTTTATCCGGACGCATTATTTATGTGATTGCGCGTTTTAAGTATTTCGAGTGGGCGCAAAATAATCCAATCCAATACGTATGAAGGTCATAATTACAGTGTAGCAATAAATAAGAACAGTCGGAACGTTTTATGATTGAACTAGTAAATAAATTATATACTAACTACATAAACAGACGGGTAGGCGGCTAAAGGTATTGAAAGATATGTTTCAGTACTACTTATTTGTCATCTACCTGTCATCAGCTAAGTAGAAGCAAGTTATGCAGAATTAGTATGTCACTTGTATTTTTATCTATTGCGGTAAGCTCCGCTTTATTACTGACAGAATTTAGTTTTGATTAGCTGGGTAGTCTTAAGTCAAGTCGTTTCCCATTGTATCTGGATGTGACATATTAGTGGACGTAGCTGAATTAGACAGGCGGCCATTGTAGTTTTTTCAAATAATCAGCCGGCCAATAAAGCCGTCTGTTCTTTATCTGTATCCAGTACGTCTTTGGGTATTGGTGGAATATGATTACAGATTATTGTAAGACGAGACGTATTCCTCAATTATGTCCTCCTCTCTGCGGTAGTTTTTCAGATTCTTATTATTCTTAATGAGTAATGATTAAACCACTTGGGATTGCAACATCGCAAGGAAGCAGCAGTCACTAAGTAGATTATTTATTCCGTCCCCCGACTCAGCCCGACTGGTAGTTGCCGCGGTAGCCTCATTTTGTTTTAGAAGGAAGACGCACGCTTTTAAATCAAGCTGTCTCTCTCTCCCCAGCACCTAAGTAAATCATCATTAAAAACCAGCTGCTCATAGAGAACGGTCTTGTTATAAAATAGCTGAAGAGAGCGTTGTTCGGAAATCCATACTATTATTATAAATTCGAAATTAACTCTTGTCTATATATTACCTTTTCACGCCTAAACCACTGAACGGTTCGATAATATTTGGCAAGGAGATAGATGGCATCCAGTGGAAGTACAAAGGCTAATTTATGTTTTAATTTAAGCCGCGGGCAGAAGCTAGTATATATAATTAGCTGCGCCCCACGGTTTCACCCACATAAGTTTCGATCCGGTGGGAATATCGGGATAAAAAGTATCCGATGTGTTAATCCTGGTTATAAACTATCTGTGTGCCAAATTTCATCCAAAGCCGTTCAGTAGTTTTGGCGTGAAAGAGTAACAAATATCCATCCATCCATACAAACTTTCGCATTTATAATATTAGGAGGAAGTAGGATTGTAAAGTGTATCCACTCAAGATTGTTGTGATATTGTAAATACTACAAGTGAATATTCTATGCTTATAATTATATAGTCGATACATTGTTCAATCCACACGTGCACCCGTTTCTATTGTCACCTAATTTACACTCACACGGATCACATATTAAACACTGATTTATTATATAATTTCTGTTTTCATAGCATCACTTTAATCTCTCTCTTCTTCTCTCTTCTTTTTTCTTTCTCTTTTTTTTTTCACAAGAGCCTACTGTGACCTGCGCGAACAATATAATAATGCATTCGGGATGTTGATGAGGCTTCCGCCCTTCGCAGATGTTCGCGGAAGTCCGTGTTGACGATTTTCATGACTTTATGAGGAAGAGAACAGCCGCGTGGGATGCTGTGGCCTTTTTGCGAGGAGGTGATGCACGCAAAGGAGGCGGCGGAGAGGGAGAGAGAGCATACCTCTCATTCCACCCGCACCAGAGGAGCAGCCGGGCGTCGAAGGGTTCTTAAAGATGTCCGGTTACAATAAGAAGGTGCCTGCGAGCGGCGAAATTGGGGCCGTGTCGTCGCTTGAGTTGTCAGGCTCAAAGAGGTGGCACGCAGTACGCGCGCCACTGGAAGGACGTGCGGTCGTGGAAGCGGCCGCACTTGGTGATGAGGCCCGCTAGGCATGGCGGGCTGATACCAATCGCGGGTGCGGCGAATGCACAAGTATCCCAACTCACGGTACTAGAAGTAACAGTGCGGGTTTTAAGCGGTAGGAGTCCAAAAAAAAGGAAGAGAACAGCGTCAATAATAGCTTGGATGCACGGAAGCTCCAGCAGCATCCTGAAAATTTTATTGAACAAAGTGGACAGTCCCTTTATAAGGCACTGGGAACAGAGGCACGTGCCAGCGTATGTTTAGCTGTGAAGGTTTACCAATATAGTTTTTAAGTCAATGTTACTAATACTATATGGATTATGAATACTTGTAGTCCGAAATAAAGAATATATTATTATTATAATGTTTCCTGTAATCGGCGTCAGAGCAATGTGTTGCTCATACATGATTTATAGTTAAAGCACTTCGTAAACATATATAAAAACCATAGCAAAAACGAAGGTTCATTGTGATGAATATTCATTCAAAATCCATTGTGTAGTTTAGAAGATCTCAAGTGGTCACACAGACACACGAAAAGTGACTTTGTTGTGTACTATTTATAGTTCATTTACAAATGCTGTATTTAAACCTAGTCAAATATGGTGACCAACACAGGTGTGTACTTTGTTTCACATAGGTACTAGAATAGGTCTGAAATCGCCGCTGCGCCTTGAACAAGCATGGTCATCAATGCATGAGCATTAAATCCACAGCATTTTTCGACCAACTGCAATGCGTAAACCTATAAAACAGTAATTAGCTTTTATTCCGACAAGGTTACAAATATAGGTTACACAATTATACATTTTTTTTTAATATTCAATATCACATGGTCACTTGTTTGGTTTAGTTTAGTGTCTAGCTTAGTTAGTTAATTTTGATTATTTATTTTTCTGCCTCAATAACCTTTTCTGTTTGCCTATCACTGTCAAAGATCTCCTCCAACTGCCTCCATAGATTTATGTCACCAGCTGTTCACTTGTTCATGCGCCACCCGCTCTAGCTCTAATTCCATCTACCCAAGTTCGCAAAGGTCTACCTTGTTTCCTTTCCATGTCTCCTGTATACCAGAGCATTGCGGTGTCCACAGCCTAGCGCGACGCGACTCTATTTGTTTTTTTTAATGAATACTTCCTGGAAATTGTTCGTCGCACCGTCGCGTCGCACCTATTCGGGAGCCTTTAATGTTTTGCTCCATTTTTACTTTCTCCTGGTTGTATTGCATTATCAGCCTACAATGTTCCAACTGTTGGGTCACAGGCCTCCTCTCAGTGAGAGGAAGTAGGCCGTAATCCACCACGCGGGCCCAGTGCGGATTGGTAGCTGTCACATGCCTTAGAATTTCTGGTTCGACATGCCCATGTCCTCACGATGTTTTCCTTCACCGTTTTGAGAGCAGTGGTGATAAAATAATTTACACAAAGTAAAGCGCCTGCTTGGGTTCCAACCCACTGTAAGTCGCGGCCGTTACCACTGGGCCACCACCGCTCCTGGTTGTATGCCCAACCTATTTATATTTAAGTTTATTGATGGTAACTGTGATGACATAAAACAGTATGCAGCTATTAATTGATTAAATAATGGTTCTGCCACGAAAATTTCATTTACATTGTATCTAATTAATTAAAAGGGCGGAGCGAGCTCTTTGCTCAAGCAAAAATTAGAATCTTGGTCGTTAGTAGCTCGGAATATTCCACCTGGTAAATAAATCGCTAGCAATTTGCGACGACGCAACGGGTCTTTCTGGGTTGTCTACAGTGTAGTCACGTGTTCACAAAAAATCATTGCAAGCCAATAATTTGATTGCGAACTAAGTAATTTTAGTCATTCGAAAAATTCTTACCAAAGAAACTTCGTGCTTGCGTGCCAGCTTTGAAATGCTCTGTTTAATGTACTCACTGATAAAATGCTCGTCGACGGACGGACGGTGATTACGGTGTCGATGAACATGAAGCGTGCAACAAATTAACGTAAAAACCTAAATTCAAGAATAAGAAGGGCAGTTGTGCCATTTTTGCATAATTCCCCACATGGGCATAATTCTCCTACACTTTAGTCATTGGCATAGCACAATCGAACTCAAATTCATAAACAGTCTAAATCCACTCACTTCCGATTCCATCAAGTAATGAATTAACGTGGCCAGCAGTGTTCGCCGATGACAATTATGTGATAACAATTTAATGAGTGATGTTTTCAAGCGATAGAAAGAAAATAACGAGACCAACGAACATTCTTTTTACGAGTAAACGCAAATTGCGACAGTACTGTACACCAATTAATGACAAAAAGAAGTAAGTTAATAGCTTAGGAAAGTAATTGCTAATACCAAAAGACATGTGAAATTCTAATCACGCTGTGATTAATGTACTGAGACGGTGTGGTCGGATCAGCAGTTTGTGTGGGCAATATTATTTTTTTAATCGTAAATGCATAGCAACAATTCATCATCATCATCATCATCTGCCTAGCCTTTTCCCAACTATGTTGGGGTCGGCTTCCAGTCTAACCGGATGCAGCTGAATACAAGTATTTTACATGGAGCGACTGCCTATCTGACCTCCACAACCCAGTTACTGGGTAATACGATACCCCTTGGTAAGACTGGTTGTCAGACTTTCGGGCTACTGACGACCTGTAACGACTGTCAAAGATCCACGAATGACAGCCGGGACCAACGGCTTAACGTGCTTTCCGAGGCACGGAGGGGTCTTGGTATGTGAATATGGTCATGCATAGCAACAATTATCTGCATAAATATTGACACAATATTGATAAAGATTATTTAAGTTAAGTGACGTTTAAACGCCAATAATGTATGGTTAAACAGTCGCTAATCACTACTTGACTTTAAGCGACATTTATGATTTCTTTTTTCTTATGTAAAGAGCTTATAACTTCAAAATAATACGCGATCGCGTTTTTAATTATTTAAGTTATCCAAGTTATTTTCTGCGTACTATCTTTAAGCGAAGCTTCCAAATGAAATGACATCGTAATAATATAGAATATAAGCAGTTGCTTTAATAATCTCACCGTAATATCTCATGATGTATTACTATTGGATCAAAATCGCAAAGAAATTACACTACGAAATCTGGAGAATCAGTAAAATGTTATTTTCCAATTACATATATCGCCTAAGCTAATTAAAAGACTTAATAATAGAATCTCAGATGTATGAGACGGACAGCGTCAATTCATACGTGTTCCGACCTAGAAAATCTTTAAAAAATATTTCTATTTGGACCGTGAACGCTGCCTTTCAACGAGAAATCTCGTTAAATGTAAAAATTTACTGCACTGTAATATTAAGACAATTTATTTTAATTCTTGACGAAAGACATTGGACGGTTCGCTTTCATTTTGTATTTGCAAAACTGAACGATTCGGTTTATAGAAACGTCATTCCTCCATCAAATGATGTAGGTATGGTTTTATAAGAAGCATTATGTAACGGGCACCAGTGTTCGATGTTACGTGAAGCTTAACTTTTTTGTAACATCAGTCATTTCGCTTATAAGGCAAGACGTGTTTTAACATTTATACATAGCATCAGTTAAAACCAATAGCCAAGGCTACACACAATAAACGCGGTCAATGTTACAAAAGTTACATAAAAAATATTCTTACGTTTTTCGGGTCTCCCATTTCCGGCGGTTCGATAATTTCGTTTTTCCTGAAACGGTAAATTGAAAACATGAGGAACGTATGTTACACGACGATGCACTCACTTGATTTCGGTTTCATACACTATATTCAATTCAAACGGATAACACTAGACTACTTTACATGATTACATTGTAATTTATCGGCTCGTTAGAGAAAACAGCTCAAGAGCAGTTGGCGACCAAAACGTTCAGAACAAATTGCTTGCTCGCTCTACCGATGAAAGTACACCTCTCCGTAAGTAAAATGATTACTGTTTGCTGCTTCGTGCATGCATTGCATACTAGTAATCATCTACTACCAATTACAAACATAATATCTTTTTAGAGGCGTTTTTTCGCATTTTTCAATATATATCTAAGTCAACTAAGATAAATAACTGATTATACATTTTAGAATAAACTAAGTAGGTGAGAAAATACCTGATAAATGGTGCCTGCTCGCGACCTTTATCGGGAATGATCTGTTGTGGATTCTTGACAGCTGACGGAAAAGCTGATGCAACATCTTCCATTTGCTCCATCCTGAAAGTAAATCAAAGTAAATGCATAAATAATTCGAAAGATTCTTTAAAATAACTGTTATTATCCAATTGAGTTTAAATATATTTACATTTTCTGTTGCCTCAAGTCTGAAGAGCAGAGATTGCGAAGATAATCATCGCACTCGCGTTGTTTTTGGATTTGATATTCTTTAAGTAGTTCCCTTCTAAAATCTCCATCGGCGCCCGGCAACATTGCCGCTTCAGCCTGCTGCGGCGTGCGCTCCGCGAGTGATGAGCGTTCAGTCGACGCTGCCGTGTTTGATATCGACGTAGAGGCTGAGTAATCTTGTCCCCTGTGCTCGGGAGTAGTGGCGTTCGACGCGCCGATGCTACTATCATTTGTTTTCGTAGAAGCCGTAAACTCACCGATGGGTTTCAACGTCGCCTCGTCAATTGTCTTCAGGGACTCGTTCAGTCCGTTGAAAATACTCTCGGCATTTTTACTATCAAATAATCTATCCACGGACGTGTTCATCAGTCTGCTGCCTTTAATTCCAGTAAGATGAAATCCGGCAAAACAAGAAGACGAAGGGCCATAATCGATTGCTGAGAGAGCCATAACAGCGGGATGTCGTGGAGCGCCGTCAGGAAGCGGACGCAATGATCTCGTCATAGCGTCGGCGGCCGAGCGCGGTCTCCTAAAGGGCATCGCCAAATGAGGGAACGTACGCGGCTTTATCGGCGTGACAAGCATGTGCTCCGTCCACGAGGTGTGCAAAGATGGACGCTCCAACTTCTCCACGTCTACATTCAACATTCTCTGCTCAAATGGAACACTAAATGTCTCAGCTGGAATAGATTGCAGCCACGACAGCAAGCTTAAATCGGATTCATCAAAACCAGAACCGTCGAGTAACCTCGAAAAATTAACTTCATTCGATTGAGCTTCCTTGGACCCTGTGGCTTTCGCCTGGCAGTAGTTAACACATGACTCGTATAATATTCCCTTAATAAGTAGTTGCATTAATCGATCATTTTTTGCACATTTAGACACCGACCCGCTGGACTTTTTGTCACAAGGCAAGAATTGTTCTACGAGAGGGTATACCTCTCTGAAGCACTGAACGCGTGCATTGCTGGGATTCCATTTCTTAAACTGCGCATGATCAGTAATACTTGGTAAAGTCAACAATAAACATAGATTTGAGTATTCTTCTTTCGAGGGTGCTAGCTTCTCTAGATCGCTAAGGACTTTCACAACTTCATCTACTATATTTTCAACATTATTATACGCTTTAATTTCAGATCTAATACATAACAATTCGATATACTTATGCCTTAGAATAGCGTAATTAAATTTGTCAGCTTCAAAAGCTTTGAGTGCGCTGAGTGGTTGAATAAATTCCAGTACGTCATCCCACTGTCCGTCGAGGATGAGTTGACGTAGAAACAACACGTCATCAGCAAAATTGCCATTAATCACGCCGGTTTCACGCTCCAGCGATAGTTGAGTAATGTGCAGGTCGCGGTTGTGTAGAAACTCTAGGGCCAGCCGGACTACGTCATCCTCGCGTAGGTTTAAATGGGTTGACGGCATTCTGATAACCAAGTGCCTTATATCTGGAACAAACGGATAATTTAAATAACTAAGTTTTATACAAGGCAAGTCTACAAAATCAGTTATGCCATGATCGTAAAGTCTACTAGACACTGAATTTGAAATGATTTTTATTGACATTCAAGAGCGGTTGCTCTACACTATGGTAAAAGTACCGACTTTTAATGTAACGATGCTAAAACATATACTTATACGACGTACATAGTTACGATGTATCGACGAAAAAAATACATAATATCATATTTGAATACTCTCGTATCGATTTTAGTATTGCAAATATTAATGGCTTAATTTTACGAAGTCACATTATTAGACTTGTTTAGCTGGCAATTTCGATTTGTCGCTTATAAAAGTCAATTTATAAATAGATCTAGTCACCCTGTAAAATGACTTTTGCTTTCTTAGCGCGACTTTGAAACTGATAATTAAACTAGAAACATAAAAATTTAATGCCCCACTCCTAGTCACAATTACTGTAATAGTTTCGAAGATAGGTGGTATGTGTGTAAATACCACCTATCATCGAAAACTTACCGTGTGCTTCCCAATTATGTTGGGGTTGGCTTCCTATCTAACCGAATGCAGCTGAATATCAGTATTTTATATGGAACGACTCCAGTCGACTCTTTCAGTGGAAGTCAGATAGACCTTCACAACAAACACAGTTACTACATACATAACACAACACCATTGTCCGACTTTCAGGCTTCTGACTAAGGACTGTAAAATATTTACAAATTACAACCGGGACCAACGGCTTAACGTGCTTTCCGAGACACGGAGGGGTCTCGATATGCAATGGATGGGTCACCTAGTCACGAACCAACCTCGGCAAGCGTAGCTTAACGTTCGAGCGATCTGCGCAGCTGTTTTATTTTTTTCATCGAGCCACGCTCGTCTGCGAAAACTTATCAACTTACATTAAATCTGAATCTGGTATATGTACGAAAGCTAAACCGATCTTCTAAAACTGCTTCAGTACACAAAACGTCTTCTATCACTTTTATAAGTTTTATACAGTTCTACTATATAAGTAAGATTTACAGCGCGTGTAAGACACATTGCTGACGCCGACCACTCTAGGCATATACGATATAAAGTTCACATTTCAATATTTTACTTTCTTTTAATGTTGGGCCGTTAAGGTGTGCGACAGCTAAAATACGGTCGCCATAGAACCAATTCAATTAGGGTCAACAGCTCAACACACGATCAATTAACAATTTATTGCCACTAGACCCGTTTATGAAGGGGTGGGGCTCAATAACAGCATTTTATATTTCAATAGAGTTCAATATTTTTACATTATTCTTGAATTACTAAACTGAACTGACTGAACTATTACAAGCACACTATGCCCTTCAAAAAGACGTAGTTTTGCAAAGAAAATAAAAATGAAACTAAAAGCTCTATATCAAATAAAACAAAAGTATACAGAAATTGTAAAACATAATGATTAGACTGATGGATGCGGGGCAGAACAAATCCGTCACTGGTCTATGATGGGCTGATTTAATAGGTCAGAAAAACAAAGATAAGCTGTTTCATTTATAAAAGCCATATAGTACAAGAATTTCACTTCAAATTCAATTTACAATACTCCATTTAAAAAATAATCAGCACAAATAGATTTCTAATCCATTCACCGGACCTGTTCCAACATTTAAGGCACTCTTCGACACTCTTAATTTGTATGCAACTCACTAAATGTGACACTGATACAATTAGAGTAAGCGGACGAAATAAGCACAGACCTGCTTTACTGGACTTCATGATTGTGTATAAATAATTGTATGAAAGTATCCAGAATTACAAACACACTGCAAATGTGATTTTAATTAACATTTATTACTAATAAACTTGTTTATTTATTGTTTTAGTTTTCAATTTGTGTTAGATTTTAATTTGCAGTAAAATTCTGGGTACTATGAAATTTATTTACATTAAATCATCGCATATTTTTATTGTGCACTATCCATTGTTAGTTCAGTCTTCTCAATTTTATCTAATCTTTCAATCTTATCTAAACTCCAAAAAGATGAATTGTGTGACAGTTTTCACTGAATGATAAGGATTTGCTTCAGTGTTGGTCTTATTTGTGGATTTCTATTTATTTTATAAATGAAAGATTTTTTCATCTGTGTAACCCTTATGTTCTATGTTAGAGGGATTAGTTTCAGCACTTAGTCCTTCAGGTGGATCATTGTGTGTGGACTGTGGTAATTCCAACCAACCTACCTACCCCCAGAAGTTGATTACATCTCCTGGTGTGTTAAAAACATCTGTGAAAGATCTAGGTGCCCTGAAGGTTTCTGTCCTAATCAGGGTGACACCTGTACATTCAAAGAGCACATGCGTAACGGTTTCCTGTGCCTCCATGCAAGTCTTGCATAGAGGACTGTCCGTTTTGCCTATTGTGTGGACTTCCACACAATAGGTAAAACGGAGAGTCCTCGCAAACAGAACACTTGTTCTGTGTGACCTCATTGTTCTTCCAAACTCCGTAATTTGATGCGGTTTTGCCCCTTTATTTAGAGAATTGATTTGGAAAGGTTTATGTGAACTATACATTAATATTAAACATACTCTTAATAAAGAAATCTTGATATTTTGTTGAGTCGTAAAAATGGTGCGAAACCGGGGTTGCTAGTTAAACAATAAGTTTTATAGTAGTATGAAATACTAAACATACTTCATAATTTTAAGAAATGAGGACAGTACGTGCCTTTATATATGGATGGCTATCAGAGTATGGAACGACCAAAGAAACAAGATATGGTTAGAGAGAGTGGATAAAGAGATTGCAGCTGCAAGGAATGTGTGGAAGAAGACATGTTGCGCTGATGCTGACACAAAATAAATTGAGATATGGCTAGAGGATGAAGATGATGAGGTGCATTAAAATTGTGTAAGTTTATTCATTGTTCATAGTTTTAAGATGTTTTAATTGAGTCACTGTTGCTAGAGTTATTACTAACATTAAGCATAACTGCATCTTTCTAAATCCCAGTGATATGAGAAAATATTAAGTTCTGTTTTGAGAACTTCAAAGATGAACACATAATATTATTGTTTCAATTTTGAGTGACTCATTTATTTACATGTCACCAAGGCATGTTACATATTTTTCAGAAAAAACTTTACAACTAGTACTAATTTTTTTATATTCTGTTTTCTAGACTTCTCTGAAAACTTTTACAAAGACTAAAATTGTTGTTTCTTGTTAGTTGAGTTACTTCTCATATAAAAGGAGGAAAATTATGATGTTATGACTGTGCTTAGTTATATTATTATCATTAAAACAGGCATAACAATAAACTAAACCATTTAAATACACAAATTTGAAACAAGTTGTGAGACTAGAATGTTTGCCACAATAGCAATAAAGCCTGTATCTATTTTATTAGAAAGATTAATTTAATAATACGATACTTTCACACACGGTATGCTTGTGTGCGTAATTTATGCTCCTGCAAGGGGAAAGCCTGATGTGTTGCTTAGTGAAAATTATTGGTGCATCTCTGACATAGCACATACCACTAAGTGAAAACTTTGATAGCCCCAATTTAATGTATTCTTTTCCTCAGCTCACAGTATTTGCCGCAATGATTTAAAATTCGAAACAGCCATTTTAGTACGAACAATCCCAAAACAACTAAACCACCTACACAGTTTTTGATTACCTTAAAAGCCTTCGCCGGATAGTGGCAGTAGATCTTAGACAAAATTATTAACCACTTTCTAACTGGTCATCACATCAAAACAAGATATTTTTTACAGTTACAAGAATTAGATGATTAATAAAACTATAATAAATAACAACGCAGACAAAACAACTTTACCTCGATAATAATAAAATGATGACTGATACCACTTGAACAAATATTTCACAAATTTAATATCCTACATTTGTATCAACAATTAACGGAACATTAATGAAAAAATTATTCAATTTAATCCACATTTTTTAACGGGAGAGAGAGTAGGTAGTTCACAGATTAGAATTGTTTAAAGATTTGTCTATGATTGCGTCAGTGACGTCTTGCTCAAAATTCTTGTCAAAATCAACTGGCATAGATAAAAAATATAAAAATCCACGGCTGGACCGCTGTTTTTTTTAGTGCGTAATTAAAAGTTGCCCGTGTGGACCTGGACTAAGACAACTGCTTGTATTGTTGCTCTGTAAATAAGAAATATAAAAAAATAACAACGTCAATATCGTAAATACTGAGTCCACTCACGCAATCTTACACCCAACTAAGCCCAAGTAATCATCTCCCTTTTGACCTTTTTCCCATCCTAACCCACGCCTATGGTAGGCATGGCTTTCAGTCTAACCGTATACAGCTGTAAACCTGTGAATACCGGTACTTCATGCGGAGCAAATGACTATCTGACCATCACAACCGGATGCAGCTGAATACCTACATATATGAATATCAGTATTTTACACAACCCAGTTACTGGTTAACACAATATCCCCTAAGATCGGTTGTCAGACATTCGGGCTCCCCCTGTCCGTAATGACTGGTCACCCATCCACAGAACGACTTCGGAAAACGTTGCATATCCTTCGATCGACCTGTGCGGCTGTCATTACTTAATTACGCGCCCCTTTAGCCTACCAGCCATCCAAAAAGTGCTATCTAGGCCACACTGCGATTGACCGCGCGTGGTTTTTACCCGGGACGATGTAGTGACATGAACCGGGCCCTTGATTTTTTATTGTGATTACGTTGACGCGTCTTGTTTGTCACGTAATACTTGGTCTGCGTCTCACGAAAGAACTCCCGCAGACGCGGCGCTACAGGCATGCGACGAAGTCATAACTCTTTATTTATTTATTTATCTCAATATCATATTACAGGCACTGGTTAATAAAATGTACAAACTTAATTATATAAAGGTGTGTGAGGTATGAGGGTTGTTGGATTGTTGCTAACTATATAATAATAATTAGGTAAATTTATTGCCGCGTATTTCTTTCGTGGAACGGACTCTACCTCCGCTAGATCTAGAGGAGTCATAGAGCAACACGGGCCACCGGCGGACCTGGTGTTGCTCTATGAGAGGAGTAATGTTCTGTGGGTACTACTACTTAGTCTGTGCTGGTGCTGTGGGTGGGACCTTTTAATCTGTGGTCACAGTCTGTGCTACTGCTAGGACTTGTATTGTTGTACTTTTGCATTACAGTATAATTATTTGTAATATCAATTTACCTCTTTTTGGAGTAAATTATCAATTTACAAATGCCTGCAGCAAATTATGGATACGTTCTATCTGGCGCCGCTAAAGATGATTGTCCCATTTCCATCAAAAATGTTTGGAATCATAATCTGCATGAAGAGTTTCATATTATCAGACAGGTACATATATGTATATATCTAACTGTATTCCCTAGAAATTATGAATTCTTCCTTGATTTATATTTGTGTAACTTAGCTGAGATTAGTACGTGATTAAAAAAAAAGTGCAACTAATACCCACCCACCTTTATCACTAGATTGTGCAGAAGTATCACTGGGTGGCCATGGACACCGAATTCCCTGGAGTAGTGGCAAGACCAATTGGGGAATTCAGGTCTACTGCCGACTATCAATATCAGCTGTTGAGGTATCCATTCACAATATAACTAATAAAACCTTGAAATAGTTTTGATGATTTACATATTGATTTTTATTGAGCCTTGTTGCTAGTGTATTCGTAATACCTAAGATTATGTTAATTTCAGTACACCCTCGACTGGGTAGTCTTTGTTAACACGTTCCCTGTTCAATGACTCCAAAAGAGTCATGTTTGTGCCAAACTCGTACGTCTATGACTAGTTGGAGTCATACTCCAAAGATAAATGTGTTGCTTTATATTTCATTGAACATATGACTACGAGTGAAACCATTATCATGGACGTATGGTTAGATAAGATTCAAAAGAGCCGCCGTAAAATGTCACAAGTTTCTTATTAGATGAAGATGGTAAAATAAAAAATTTTTTTTAGTAGAAATTGTTCTTTATTTCACTAAAATCAATGAAGTGCATTATAACATGGACAGCAGAGCACGATTTTACATTTAGGGCACCATGTTGTTACTTTTGACGCCTTTGTAGCAGCAAATTTTGAAGTTTTACCCTCTGAAATATGTTTTTTGTAGCACCCTTGTATTGTTTTTTATTCGTCTTACGACTTGGTTCTTTGGTAATTTTCTCCAAGGTATGTTTATCAGCACGTGATGAAAGTGAATGTTCAATAGACGGTCGGTTTTCGTGTATTTCTAGTAGATTTTTTATTATTATCTCATGTGCCGATAGTACCGATAGCTTTTTTTGGCCCGCGTTTCTTTGCAGCTCATTGAAAAATAAGGCACGAGTTTACCACTGCAATTGATAACAAATCCACGGTAATCTTTTTGTACCACGTTATCGATTTTCTTGTAGGACTATTAGCTACTCAACTGATCAGACACATTGATTCTATTTTTTTCCTTTATCATATTCCAAAACCATTTCAGGTCAAACCTGAAGTGGTTTGTACTGGTCTTCGTCCGCCACTCATTTTCATTTGCTTTCCGTTGCATGTAGAAAGAAGCAAAACGTCGCGTTTATTGCGCCATTTTAGCACGGTAATATTCGCTTTCTGCATAGCCGCAATCTCTCCGTTCTTCAATTTACTTCCGGTAACAGGTTGCGGAAGGCCCTTTCGCTTTTTATTTAGTGTACCAATCAAATCAGAATCACAGAGTAGGAAAAAAAAAAAATATTATTATTTTATTCAGATCAATTCAGATCACACATTCTTGACTCCGTAGGAAGTCATATAATTTTTAGTTCATATGTCCATGACTCCATAAGAAGTCACACAATTTTTAGTTCACACATCCTTGACTCCTTGTGGAGTCATTTATTTTTCAGTTTTGGCCTGAAAAATATACGGTTTTTTAACTGATATTAGTATAGATGTAAACCCTTATATAATTATTGTCAACTTATAAGAAAATGATCGATGGACGTACGAATATTTTTTTTTTATTATCGTTCTGGGACAGGGAACGTGTTAATATGTATAATGTTTCCCTGTCTATCGGTGATGTCTTGCCAAGGCATCGCTATTAAGCGATAAGACCACCGTTGTTGTATCCTGAATACTAATGGTTTTCTAATTAAGGTTTCTAGGGTTCTGTACCCAAAGGGTGACAATAGGACCCGATTACTACGCTTCTATCTATGTTCTATGTTATGGGTTTGGTTTCCTCACTTAGTCCTTCAAGTGGACCATTGTGCGTACAAGCCTCTGCAGTCCATCTGTCTGTCAGCGGGCTGTAACCATGAGCCCTAAAACTTCAACTGTGTACCTATTGCGGTCAGTTGAAGTTTTCACAGACTGTATATTTCTATTTTCGCGATAACATCAAATAATATTTTTTTTTTTCTTTCTTTTTCATTCCATTTGCAATCGGTTGTCGGACCATTAGCAAATTCGTTCCATGACAAATAGCATTGTGGTGGGGCAGCTGAGCAATACTTTTTACATTCAAAAGCCTGTCTTCCTGTTTGGTAAACTCGGTGAACCTGTTTTATTCTTGAGTGAGATTTCCTAAACCCAAACTAGTGAGACAGAACAACATCATTGGCGTCCGTGCACAGTTTGGACAGTACAGGCGTTAAGCTTATCAGCCGATATGACGAGGCTTCATGTTCAGGTGTTACCTAATTTGTGGGTCATGACAACTTCAGAGATTTTCCACAGATCAGGAAATTGAGACGTTCGAAAGATTGGGCTTAACAGACTAGCTAGGAAAGAAATGCATTTTCTGGGAAGATTTTTAAGTATGGTAGACGTGATCAGGTCAAATCCCGGGGCTTTTCTTGAGTTCAGCAGTCTGATTTCCTTCGCTATTTCTTTAGGTGTTGTTGGTATAATAGGCATACGCATCTGCAGATCTTGTTCCAATACTGTGTCAATTTCATGCTCATCAGCAACACTCGTTGGGCTTAAATACAGAATTCAGATGCATTGTGAATACCTCAGCCTTTTCCAACAGTTCTTGCCCATGAAGCTTGTGATCTGATTGGAGGATAGGATTGTTGAGGCTTATCTAAGTTTTTAGTGGCCTTCCAGAGCGAGTTCGAGCCAACTCCCGTAGGTGACATCTTTTGTAGGTTCATTGTCAACGTTGAGTTAGTAGACTCCTGGACTATAAATTCTTCTAAGTCAGCGCTTTTCTAGGATTTTTTGCATTATGTCTAGTTGATGAGAAGGGTTGGTCGAACCTTTAGGCCGAGCGGATGTGTTCATCCAAGCAGCCACCTGAATGGCGTTATTGAGATATCTGCAGGCGTTATCTACATCATTTTGGTTCTTCAGTGGGAAATTAGTATTAAAGTTTTCGTTGAGGTAAGTCCAGAAGCCCTTCCAGTCAGTTCTGCCATTCGTCAGAGACTCGGTTTTTTCCCGAGTAAGCTCACTAGTGCTAATTGTGAGGATTGCCGGTGTGTGATCTGATAACCCGTCTAAACTCGATTCGATAGTAGTGTGTAAGCTATCTATCTATCTCTACCCTTACTTATGAAGAAATCTAGGAGATCCGGGAGTTTCTTTGGGTCACTAGGCCAGTAGGTAGCCCACCTGTAGATATCGGCTTTATGTGATTTTCATCAACACAGCGTTTTAAGTCGCGATCACGCGTGCGGGAAGCCCAAAAAGTATGTTGGACATTCCAGTCACCACCCGCAACAAACCTATGGCCAGGAGTATTGAAGTAGGTTTTGTACATGTCAGCAGTTATTTTGTGTCTTGGTGGACAGCAAATTGAGGATAGAATAATAGGGCCTGCTCGGTCCTCCAGTCTATTAGAGGTAGTTTGTAAATGTACTGTAGAATATGGTTCTATCAGTGAATGTCTCAGGTTCGCTAGAATGACTAGTGCTGAGCCAGCATGTGTACTACCATCGCGGGGAGTGGTAAATGTTATAGCCTTTTATGCGGAATGAGCTTCTGGACGTCTCGTGCGACTCTGAAATTGAAATTAGTACTGCGTCTAGCTTGCTGGTTCTAATTAATGTCTCCAACTCTTGGATATTGGGAGCCAATCCATTGATGTTCCAGATTGCTATTCGTAGAGGGGTCATTTATGGTGTTACTTTAGTAATGACTGTAGTCAGTAAGCCCATTGCCCAGTGTACTGATTTGTTGCAGGAGAAGGTCAATTCTTTCACTTTGTTTAACTAAGAGTTGTTCCATAACTGTTACGTTTTGTTGAGGGTTTTCTTTGTGACTAGATGTAGCGACGTTGTCAGGTGGAGGAACTTGAAACGCCCAGCGGCAATATCCGAGTATTTTTGGTCCGATCTGCGATAGGAGTTTTGTTGGGGTAAAGCGGAGCATCCTGTAATTGTATTGGTGCGGATTCCAGCTCCTGTATGATGGCATCATATGGTGTAGTATGATGGAAGTCTTTTATTACTATTCGGTAGCATTTCGTATCTTTAAAAGAGAAGGTGTGTCCGATTAATCCCTTCTGTCGTATCAGATCAATGACTTGCTTGTAATCATCAGTAGTACTAACCATCACACGAAGGAGGTTTTCATTTATTATTGTATACCGAAACTCTTTCGGATTGAATTACGGACTCAATTAGTTTGGCTTGGTGAGCTTGTGCTGAGCCTGATTTCCCACTCTAATCAAATTGGGAACATTTTTGTAACTCCTGGTGGTAATTATTTCGTTACAATGGCAACACTTTTCCAAATTTCAAATGACATTTTGTCAAAATGTCATTTGACATTTGACATTTAGATATATTGTCCAAATGTCAAATGACATTTTGACAATATATCTTAAATTGACGTCGAAAAATTTATAATTGGGGGTGGGTTGAAAAACTTTGAAAACTAAACTAAAATTATTAAATATATATTTCTTTTAATTATAGGGTATATACAACAACGTGTATATGTTTGTGTACTCCGCCCCTAAGATGACCCACTGACCGTTATCCTTCTATCTAGTCATTGCTAGTTATATTAGTTATATTCTTAAATCTTTCATATTTCCAGATGTAACGTGGATCTTTTAAGAATCATACAGTTGGGTCTTACATTTATGGATGAAAATGGCAAAACCCCACAAGGCTGCACTACTTGGCAATTTAATTTTAAGTTCAACTTGCAGTAAGTACAATTATTATTATGATAATGATTAATTGTTTAGTGTCTACATCCATTGAAAGTACAGCAGTCATGTTATTAATTTTTCTTTACAGGGAAGATATGTATGCTCAAGACTCAATTGATCTGCTACAAAATTCTGGTCTCCAATTCAGAGAACACGAAGAGCATGGCATTGAACCATTAGAATTTGCAGAACTTCTCATGACTTCAGGTGATTTAAAATTCTGTCCTCCAAGTAATACACTATCACTTCTACTTAATCATTCAATTCAATAATTATTTAACTTACTCATTTTAGGTATTGTGCTAATGGACAATATCAAGTGGTTGAGTTTTCATTCCGGTTATGATTTCGGATATTTGCTAAAAATCCTAACTGATGTGAATCTGCCCCAGGAAGAAACTGAGTTCTTTGATACTCTCAGACTGTATTTTCCTACTGTTTATGATGTGAAAGTAAGTATTAATTATATATTCTGAAATACATTTTCATGGTCATGATCCTCTACTTATTATAATTATTTATTTACAGTACTTGATGAAGTTATGCAAGAACTTAAAAGGTGGTCTGCAAGAGGTGGCTGGCCAGTTGGAACTGCGACGAGTAGGACCCCAGCATCAAGCTGGGTCTGATTCACATCTCACAGGAATGGCATTTTTCAAAATCAAAGAAGTATGTTTCTGTTCATTTACTGGTGTTATGTACGTTTTATGCCTGGTTGAATTTCATTGCAAGGAAATTAAAATTAACCCTTTTTTTACAGATATTCTTTGATGGTAACATTGAAAGCACCAGTGGTCATCTGTATGGGCTTGGAGCACCATCTACTAATAATACAAACACTTTCCAGGAAGGTGCGGAGAGCACCAGTTCGCCCTAATTTACTAAACTAAACACTCACTTTATTTTCGCATTTAACGGAGATACTTAAGCAAAGCATTGTATGTCAACAGTACCTGATTTTGTGCAAAAGAAGAAAAATATTGAGCGGTAACTGTGATATTTGTGTGTAGTTTCTAACTGCACTGGTAAGGCTTATTAGAAGGAATGCTAAAGGAAATGCTTTGAAAAAATATTCTTAACAATAAAATCTGCTAAGAATTACTGTGAATTTGTCAATATAATGATATATATCACAAATATGCTGGCTGAATATCTTCTATCTATATATATTTTACAAGGTCGTCTTTTCATGTCTATATGTGTGTCTAGGTGTGTGTATATGCTTAGTTCATCTAAAGTTTAGAACAACAACTATACAATTGATTTTCAAGCAGTTTTTAGAGTCTTGTAAGTAGTTTTTCCGGATGAATTTTTGTGTAAATCTTGATGTTTTGACATGATGCTTAGTTCTTCTAAAGTTTAGGACAACAACTACACAATTGATTTTAAAGCAGTTTTTACCGTCTTGTAAGTAGTTTTTCCGGAAGAATTTTTGTGTACATCTTGATGTTTTGACATGTCGCCACATCCACTAATCGCACTTCGCTGTGCGAAGCTGTGTGAGCGAGCTGAGCGGGTCATGATTTAAATACACTAACACTCAATGGATAGCAAGTGTTGTGGCATAGCATTTATCGACCCGCAAGTTGAAAGTTTATTAAAGCTGTATATTGAAACATCTTAATGTAAATAAAATTATTTAAATCCATGTCTATAATAGTATATAACAAAGTCGCTTTTCGTATGTCTATGTGTGCTCTTAGTTCTTATAAATTACACACACAAATAATAATGTAATATTATTTTTAAGCTTTTCGCATAACTCTGTGCATACAGGGATAATCATTTATATATATAATATTATTATAAATTTAGGACAGCAAATTAGTACTATTAGTATAAGTAATATAAAAAGTAGTATAAAACAAAGTCGCTTTTCGTGTCTTTCTGTGTTTGCTTTTAGTTCTACTTATGTAAACAATAGATTTTGATGCTGTATTCACTATCATTTAGAGAATTCGTCCCAGAAGGTTTTTATGTATAGTACATTTCTTAATATTTAACTTAGATATAGCACAGAAATCTCAATGTATAATATAGGTACTATAATTTTTATCTTTTTTGACATGTTTTTCTATTAAATAGTTGTTTTGACATGTTTTGCAATTATATTCCAACTAGTCTTAGATCCGAAGTATGATCGAATTTCATATGTTTACTGGATGAAAATGATTTTTTATTAAATATAAGTTCTGACTATGTTTACAAATATATTTTAAATGGGTTTTTAAAGATTTTTTTTATAGTATTTCACCGTCTTGTTTAACAAACGAATGAGATTCCAATTGAAAGTATAAAGCATACAGAACACAATGTACCAGTTAGGTTGCCTACCTTTTGCTGATCCTACTCCTACAGTAACTCGCCTGTTTATACCTGGCGACCCTGTAATAGGCACCGGAAAAGGATTCTACTTCGGATCCTATACTAAATATAACGTGGGAGTTAGTAATAAGTGTGTATTTACCTTAACTAAAAACAATTTGTACAGACGCCAGCAGGTCAAGCTACCCGAAACTGTCAAATTTTCCCAATCAATCTTGAACCTTAATGCTTTAACGATAAAGTTGATAATCTATTAAAGAAATTTGACAGATTGTAGTAGCTACCTATTATCTGATAATTGGAATCCAAAATGTTTGCGAATTCATTATTTTATTTCTCACTGTCGGTGTTGTATTCTCAATGTAGTTGTCTAATAAAAGTGTTCTATGAGAATCTTCATGTTTTGATAAATATTTATCTTGTTTTATTACGTGTCTGTGGATGGGGCAGATTGCTCCCAATAGGGAGGACTAATAGTAAGTATTCTGTGTTCATAACACAGTCCGTCCGGCCCATATATTACTTTACTCTATGGTCCGGCCGTCGAGAGAATACATTCTTGACACCTGTCAATTTCATATAAATACACAACGTAGGGTCCTAACCACTAGACGATCACGGCTATCGGAGCAGATTTATATAAACGAATACGTATTTTGCGAATTTGATCTTTATTAGCTACTAGAATTGACGCACTGGTAGGTCAGGGACGCGTTCTCTCAATGGCCTGACTAGCAATTATAATGCCTTTCATTTTGACAATTCGACAACATTCATTGCGTTGTTGATCCCTAAAGCTTTGTTCGGGCATTGTTAGTAATTTAGTCAAGTGGCGACTAATTAAGTAACTAAGTAAGAAAAAATAGAACAAGGCATTTTTATAGAGTCAATCCATTTTGTTCTATTTTTTCAGGATAGAAGCGCCTCCCACTATGCTTCACTGTTCACTGGATGATCGGCAAAACAAGTCTGGACCGAGAAATTTGTCGAGTTCATTATCTGGCGCAAAACTTTATTTCCGCTGGAGCGATGAAACAACTTTAAAATTTGTTTATAAATATTTATTTATTTATTTAAGATTACATGCAGAATTGAATCCCAAGGCGTTGTATAGCGCCTGCCGGGGCAGCGGGATTGTCCGAAAGGGTTACCGCTACCCCGGAACATAAAGGGCGAAGGAAAGAACATGGGTGGGTTTTAGTCAGTAAGAGTCTGACACTCCCTTCCGCTCCACCCAGAGCGGGAGCGGTCATTTGATGATTTCCCACCAGAAAAAAAAGGCGTTGTATAGCGCAATTTACAAACTACAAAGTGACACAAATACATACTAATTATGTTAGGTAAAATACAATAAAAAAAACAAGGACGTAACAAAATTTACAAACAAGACACAATACAATAACACTTGTAAAATAAACAATATGTAGCGAATAAGACAAAAATAATAAAAACATACTTTGTAGTTTCTATCGTAATAATAATTAGAATAACTAATTATTGATGTGCCTCCGGAAAACATACAGCATTCTTTATGAAGAAGCAGTGTATACTTAGCCTTATTTGAGTCAATAGTACGGATACTTTAGTTTAACTTAAGAATACTAGTTGGCGCCACTATCGCTGACGTTGTATTTACTCTGTGCCAGCTAGGACGCGGGAAGCGGGAACCGCTGTCACTTTCCGAATTCATAGCGTTGTGTACAGACGCCAGCAGGTCAAGCTACCCGAAACTGTCAAATTTTCCCTATCAACCTTGAACCTTAATGATTTATCGATAAAGATGAAAATCTATTAAAGAAATTTGACAGATTGTAGTAACTTGATGTGCTGGCGTCCGTACTTTCGCCGCGTGCGGTCGAAAACAAAAATATTTGGTTAATCGTATAACATTTTAAAAAAAATATTTATAAGTGTTAGACAATATAGTAGTGCATTTATTATTGGATGTATTTTCAATCTTAACCATTAAAAAACCGGTTTTTTCGTTATGAATCCCGCGCCGAGTGACGAACCCGATGGGGCCACCACCGGGGCCACTCGGTCGATCGTTTCGAACTCGCCGACTTCCGAGAGGGATCAAGCACAAGAAAAGGAGGACTCTTCGTGCGCTAGCAGTTCATCGGATAGAGAAGCCGAACGAGAGGAACCTCCACGCAAGAAACAAAAGCGGGATTAACAGGTAACGGTTGATCCTAGAGTTGCCCAACTAACGATAGTTTCACTATCGATAGTTGACCTCGAAAACTAGTAACAATATCGATAGTGCTATCGACAGTATCGATAGTATCGATACTATCGATATCACAAATTAGCTAATAATATTGATTGGAAGCAATAGTATCGATAGGATCGATACTATTGCATTCTAATACTATCAATAGTATCGATAGTATCGATTTTTTAAAAGTAATACTATCGGTACTATCGATATTATCGATAGTATCGTTGTATTAAATAATTAAAACTATCAATACTATTGATAGTTTGTAAAACTATCGATACTATCGAACTATCGGTCATAATTATACCAGCTTTGGAAAATATTCTTTCTGACGGAGTTGACGTTGCAGGTATACATAGATATTTTAAGGCTATTTCTTTTAGACCATTCTCACTGTGATTCCAGTATTCAATAGGAAACTCTGTTTTTGGGATGATAGGTTTTTCTACGTACTGCCTGATATCAACGATCGCATCAGCAGTTGCAATACTATCGCCGTTTATAAAACTATCGATAGTGTGAGCTATCGATACTATCAATACTATCGATAGTATTGCTCCTAAACATATGCTGGTCTTCGATAGTATCGATACTATCGATAGTATCGATACTATCGATAGACTATCGATACTATTGATATGACGTCAACTATCGATAGACTATCGATCGTTTAGCGATAGTCGACTATCGATAGGCAACACTAGTTGATCCTCGGATCGGCGCGTTATACAACCAGGTTAGTTTTTTTACAAACTTTATAATGCACCAACAATATGTACCGCAGACTACTGCAGTGCGATTCTGTAACCATCTCACCGTGAAAACTTAGGTGAAGTGAGCGTGGAGTGAGCTGTCATTCCAACTAATTCTAGGGATTGACATTATTGACAGCTCACTTCACCTAACTTTTCACGGTGAGATTTTTACAGAATCAATCGGCTGTAAACACAAGTGACGTGACCGAACAAGCAGATATTATCAACAATGATTTTTTGACTAATCCATCAACAGAAACGCCTAGGTCGTTGGATTTGGGCGCTTGTAAAACTAGTTTTGATGAGAAAATAATTCTTAAATCAGCTGATGAAAAATGGTTACGCCAATTGATAAGTTTGCAACAGTTTAATTCCCCCATGTGGCAACATATCCGTTATAAGAAGGCATTGTTAGAAATGATCGCGTTTCCGGGCTTTTGCAATTTAAAAATTAATGATGACCTGTGTTGTCTGAACAAAGGAAAAGATTTCTTGGCTTCAACAGAGGAAATCATGGCTGCAACTACCAACGCCTTGTTACATCAAAGGAAACTATTTCAATCCGGTTTACAGGGCATCATTAATTGGGCTCACAATAACCCTGCCGAGTTAAAACCCGACAACCGCTTTATTAAAATTTCTGAAACATTCGTTAATGAGTCGTCGTCTTATAAATTACATATCTGAACAAACCATATAAATAATTTGTGGAAAAAGGGCCGAATGTATTGAGACTAGACGTAAAATAATAATTTTGGAAATTCCGGATAAAAGTATTCAAGTTGCGCTTAGTAATGTACCCCCTAGTGAAGAATTTTTATTTGACAAGACAAAACTTACGTCTCTTATCCAGACCCTCGGAGGGCCTCATTTCTGATTATCACCAACACAAGCTCAGAAAACTAAGAACCAACTCAAAATAAAATACAAGGAACCAACACCGTCTACCTCCAAATACAGACCCCAGACACAAAATATTAAAAATAATAATTTTCGGGATACCTACAAAATACAACAAAAGAAACAAACGTACAAAGGGAAAAGCGACGGTTAGAAAAAAACTGAAAATTATTCATTTCGAAACAAAGATGGAAAAAAGTGACTATCCAATACATTTTAGGGGAGGTTGTATAAATTTGTTCAAATATCGTTGGCAAGCACTTGGTGCAAACAAATTCATAATTTCAGCAATTTCGGGGTTTCGTATACCCCTTTACAAAAAACCCCTCTGTTAAACCAACCCAGAAGGATCATGACGTAATATGCAACCAAGCCATCCCCTGGAATGTCTCAGATAATCAAAGATCTAATGGATCAAGGTGTTTTGAAATGAAAATTTGATCAAGAAAACGCCCAGTTTTATCTCCAAGATTTTTCTGCGGAAGAAAGGCGACGGATCGATGCGCCCAATTTTCGATCTTCGAGAATTGAACAAGTTCGTCAAAACGAAACATTTTCATCTGTTTTCTCACACCTCAGTCCCGGATTTTCTTCAACCTGGAGAATGGATGATAAAAATAGATATATCCCAGGCTTATTTTCACCAACGGACAGCAAAATCTCACCGGCCTTTCTTAAGAATTAGTTACAAAGACCGATAAAAATTCGAGATGACATGTTTACCGTTCGGGCTGGCTTCAGCGCCGTACCTATTTTCCTCTGTAACATGCTGGGTCGCGGAGATCTTGCGTGCGAAGGGATGTCGAGTGCTAGTCTACCTAGACGACTTCTTTCTGGTCCACCAAGACCAATCCAAGTTATGTGTTCTGGCAAATCAACCGCCAAAAATCTGTCTTGATACCAACTCAAGATTAGGAATATCTTGGCTTACGTTGGCAAACAGCTGTAAATACAATGTCCCTACCAATAAAAAGGAGACAAAGCATAAACTACACAGTCTGGCCATAAATACTGTTACAATTAAAAATAAGAAAGATATTACATTTGAATTTGGAATCTGTCATTTTTATACAAATTTTTCATCGAGTTTTCTAATTTTGGCGCTAATACATTGTACCTACAATATTTTGCGATATTAAAATGGAGTGGGCTGATAAAGAGACCCGAATCGCTGTGATTGCATTACACAAAGTTGGTATGGAGTCAAATGCAATTTTTAAAACTCTCCATACGCTTGGTGTTAGTCAAATGTTTGTGTATTAATACGTACAATAAGACCTCTGTTCGTGACAGAAAAAGATCTGGCCGTCCACGTAATGTTCGTACGAAAAGGGTGGTCAAAGCAGCAAGGGATAGAATTCGAAGAAATCCTGTCCGAAAGCAAAAGATTTTATCTCGGGAGATGAAGATAGCACCCAGAACCATGTCGCGTATTTTAAAAGATGACTTGGGACTTGCAGCCTATAAGAGACGCACTGGTCATTTTTAACTGATAATTTAAAAAATAATAGGGTGGTAAAATCGAAACAACTACTGAAGCGGTACGCAAAGGGAGGTCACAGAAAAATTTTGTTTACGGATGAGAAATTCTTTACAATTGAGCAACATTTTAACAAACAAAATGACCGTATTTATGCTCAAAGCTCTAAAGAAGCTTCCCAATTGGTCGACAGAGTGCAACGTGGGCATTATCCGACTTCAGTGATGGTTTGGTGGGGTGTTAGCTATGAAGGAGTGACTGAGCAGTGAAGAATTTTCCCATGGAAAGAGTGCGTGCTTCTATTGATAACTGGCCTCAACGTTTAAAGGACTGTATTGCAGCCAATGGCGACCACTTCGAATAAGCTTTTTATATTTTAAATTGTTTTATATTTATGTATTAAAGTAACACTAAATATTAATTGCAATAAAAAAAAAATTGTTCTTCGTGACAATATTTATGGCAAGTCTAGGTATACACTAGACCGATCGTTGTTGAAAAGTCACATCAACCTCCGGGAACTGCAAAGTCTGCTGGGTCAGCTAAACTTCGCCAACTTTGTGGTTCCCCGAGGAAGACTAACCGTCGAAAAATGCAAATCTTCCCGCGACACTTCAACAAAACACGACCCCGTCAAAAACAGCTGTTGCCTCAAGTTGTGTATCAAGAGATAATGTGGTGGCGCGGAGCCACAAGTCACACATTGCCTATACACAAAAAGCCTGCTACCCATTTTCTTGCGACGGATGCTTCGGATTGGAGTTGGGGCGCCCACATAGATGGGAATCTAATGTCAGGTGCAAAGACAATGCACCAAAGAAGATGGCACTGCAACAAAAAGGAGCTATATGCAGTAATAGCGGCAATCAAAATGAATGCGAAGACGTTGCAAAAGTCATACGTACTGATCCAATCAGACAATCGAACTCTGATTGCATATATCCGGAAGGAGGGAGGGACCAGATCGTTAGGGTTACTATCCCTAACCTTCAAACTATTACGTCTTACGGACAAGTTCAACATAACCCTAAAGCCATGTATTCACTGAGAAACAATGTTTCAGATACACAGTTTCTGAAACATCACGTAGATGTTCAGCAACAATGTTTCGGAAACTCTGCCGTCCACATCGTCAGATGTTTACAATATGTCGCCCGAGGAAGTAGTGTTGTTGTGTGGTGCCTACATTTATTTGCATAAGTCCATTTCTAGTAAAAAGAAAAGAAAAAGATGGTGGGTCAGAAATTACTTGCTAAGAAGACAAGACGTATTAAGTGATTTATGCATGTTTGATGGATCATTTATAAACTTTCTACGAATGTCAAAATCAGATTTTGAATATCTTTTGCAAAATGTTGGACCATTTATAGAGAAACAAGATACAAACTTACGAAGTGCAGTTACCGCTGAAACAAGACTAGCCATTACTTTAAGATACTTAGCTACTGGAGATTCATATTCTTCACTCTCATACACTTTTAGAGTTTCCAAACAATTAATCAGCCGGATCGTACCAGAAGTTTGTAAGAATATAATATGTGTGTTGAAGAACTACATCCAGGTAAGAGAAACTAAAAGTTATGAATCATTTTTTTTATTAATTTCACAAAATTAGGCATTCTATCTACTGGGTACTACTATCGGTGTCTTCTACTGATGCGATTTGTGAAACGATGTCTTCAATGGTTTCAAGCTCTTTTTGTGAGGCTGAACTTGCTGGTGTCGACGTACTTTCATATCCGGGATGGCTTTGATATCCGTAACCATAATTGTACTTGCCCATTCGCATATCAATTAAAATATTATTAATATAACCCTTGGCCTGTATTACGGCAGTCTCGTTTTGTACTGCTCTTAATTCTGAAGCGACGTATTGCCCATAAATATCATATTCATCCTTAGATTCATCCAATTTGCGTTTTGCAGATTTAACTATTTCAAATACTTCATTTAGATTGTCATCCACTTTTCTTTTGGCTGTTTTTTTGCTACTTGTAGATGGTAGTGGAGATTGTGGTCCCTTCTGCTGCTCAGATTGCTGTTCTGGCTCCTCAGTTGCCAGGTCTTCACGGTTTGCCTGCAATTTTAAACACATTTATTCTTTAAGGTTCCGAGTACCACTGCGCGCTGGAAAGAAAAGGCCCGTGAGTGGAATGAGTTATGGAATTTTCCACACTGTATCGGAGCTATAGATGGGAAGCATGTGGTTATTGAAGCGCCTAGCAATAGTAACAGTGATTACTACAACTACAAAGATCAGTTTAGTATTGTACTACTGGCTATTGTAGATGCATCTTATAATGTTATATATGCAAACTGTGGTGCGAAAGGAAGAGCATCTGACAGTGGCATCTTTCAAGAAACGAGTTTCTATCAAAGAATGGTGGAAGACCGTCTTAATCTTCCAAACCAAGAACCAATATCACCAGACGGACCTGACGTTCCTTATGTAATGCTGGGCGATAGTGCATTCCCATTATCGGAAAACTTGATGAGGCCGTACCCGGGTATTCATAACCGTGGCACAATGAAACGCATTTTCAACTATAGACTCTGTAGGGCCAGGAGGGTTGTAGAAAATGTTTTTGGAATTTTATGCGTGGTTTTTCGTGTATTTCGTAAACCAATTCCTCTCAAGCCTGAGAATTGTGAACTTATTGTAATGGCCTGTCTTTATTTGCATAACTTTTTAAGAAGGAATAAACAATGTAGAGCCTTGTATACGCCCCCGATGACTTTTGATTTTGAAGACACTGAACATAATGTTGTAGAAGGTGCTTGGCGTAGAGAGTATACAGGTGAAGGGACTTCAATGTTGGAATTGGAAAGGCGACCTAGAAATTCAGTACGTACTGCTACAATCATAAGGGATCAATTTGGTGAATATTTCATGAGCGAAAGAGGAAGCCTACCGTGGCAAAACAATGTAGCTTAAGGTGATGCTATGGGGGCAGCGGGATTGTCCGAAAGGGTTACCGCTGCCCCGGAACATAAAGGGCGAAGGAAGGAACATGGGTGGGTTTTAGTCAGTAAGAGTCTAACACTCCCTTCCGCTCCACCCAGAGCGGGAGGAGTCATTTGATGATTTCCCATCCCAAAAAAAAAAAAAAAAAAAAAGGTGATGCTATGGCGGAAGTGTTTTCGTATTATGTTAGATAGAATATGTTACCTGCCTACAGCTGTTTACATAAAAATAAAATATGGATAATACACTCACTGTTTTATTTAAAGTATCCGCACCACCACCTCTTGTCGTCGTACTTTGTAAAAAAATTAGTTCTTCATAAAATTTCCATTTTGATTTCGTAATATCTGCAGTCCCAGCACCTGTGGTTTTTGTAGACAACATTTTCTTTCGCTCTCTTGCAAATTGCGACCGCAATATATGCATTTTACTCTCGACATCTGTTTTTGGAATTGCCAAAGCGTTCGAAATTTCTTCCCAGGCGTCATTCTTTTTGATTTTATTTTTGTAATCCTTTGTCGAGCAATCCCATAATATTCGTTTTTTCTCAAACAGTTCTAATAATTTAAAAACAGTTTCGTCGTCCCACACTACAGCCATGTTTATAAACAAATGAAACACGCGTCCACACTTGTATACACCTGTTGCGCAACTGATTTGTTTCTGTGCTCCCCGCCGCAGGTGGGGAGCACCGAAACATTCGATAAACACGTAGTGTTTACAGAAACAAAATTATATGTTTCTGAAACAAAATTATTTGTTTCAGAAACAAAATTATTTGTTTCAGAAACACGTAGATTTTGTTTCTGAAACAGTGTTTATAAACAATTGTTTCTCAGTGAATACATGGCTTAACAGCCTATTACCTACCGGGGAGATACAATATGATAGCGGACAGGCTTTCACGAGGAAAACCACCCGTGGAATGGCATCTTCTACCTCAAGCAACAGCGGAAATTTTTCAGAAGTGGGGGCTTGCACAAATAGACTTTTGCGACACAAGAAACCGCGGTAGTAAAAAAACTACGTATCTCTAGACTGCAGAGATCGATCGGCAAACTATGTATAGATGCCTTCAGCAGACCATGGAACCATGGGCTAGCGTGGGTGTTTCCTCCTCCCAGCCTGCTGCCCAGAGTTCTGGCACATCTGAACAATGCAACGCGAATTTACTTGGTTGTGGCTCCAGAATGGCCTCGAGCTTTCTGACTTCAAGACTTGAAATCCAGAGCTCTAGACCATCCACACAAACTTCTGAACCTGTCGGAGACGATCATAGATGTTACAACATCACAGCTTCCCTCACAGGTACAGACATTGACCCTGAAAGTTTGGTAAATTGGGGGTGCGGTGCCCAAATAAAAGACCTGTTCTCAGAGGAAAAAGAACTACTAAAGAAATTTGTCAAGTTTGTCAACCTATTTTTCACCACTTATATGGTTGTTGAGATGGTGCTCCAACTCTCAAGTAAACCCAAAATGTCCTCACCTGCTGACGTCGCTAAATTTTTAATGTTTCTCTATCTTAAAGAGAATTTGTCCTATAGTACTATCCTTGTCCACAAATCGGCAGTCTTAACTTTTTGTGGCCCTCATGTGGAACAGCAAACCTTTTCTAATTTTATTATAAAACACACCCTTAAGGCAATAAGAGTAGCCAAACCAAAAGAAGTACGCCCATCGTTCACGTGGGATCCACGTATCGTACTAAATTGGTTGTCATCAAATGCACCCAAAGATACATTGTTTGATTTGGCACGTAGAACAGCCAGGGCCGTAGCTAGGGGGGGGCATTGTGGGGCAATGCCCTACCTTGAAATCACAATGCCCTACCATAACTAAAATCAATAGGCCTCAAACATCGATCACTAGCCTACGATCTATTAGTGTTCGATGGCCTCAAAGGCTGTATGCCTGTATGCCTGGGAGAATGGCTGGTACTCGTATGGTATTTCTGGCCTTTGAAAAAAAAGAACAAAATCAGTTGGTCTGAACGAAGTTCTTCGCATTTCTAATAACATGGCGAATCGTAGAATTCAGCTGTTTTAAATATTTTTTATTATTATGCTGTTTATTTATTTAGTTATCTTATTTTAATACATTTTTAAATATTAGTATAAAAAAAAACATTTAAAAATATAAAAAAATAGTGATCCACCGATGTCGGGAGCAGGGTCCAAGCTACCGGTGGTTAGGGCTCCAGAGACAGGAACCTCCTCACAATGCGAGCCGTATCGAGGAGTACTGCCTTTTGAATCAGGCCCTTGATCCAACCGCCTAACGAGAGCCTCGATAGATGTTGATCGCGGCTTTCGGCCATCAGGCCATTGGCCGATACAATAATCGGCACAATGATAGCCAAGCTTACATTCCACATGTCAACAACCTCGTGTGCTAAGTCCAGATATTTAATTTGTTTCTCTTTCTCAGCTTTCACGAGGTTCTCGTCATGTGGAATGCTAACATCGACAATCATTTTGCGGCGCGCTAATCGATCTATCACCACTATATCAGGCTTATTGGCGACAATAGTCCTGTCAGTAATGATAGACCGATCCTAGTACAACGTGACATGGTCATTTTCAAGAACTGAGTCGGGCACATACTTGTAATACGGTACCTCAGAATCGACAAGTTTATATTTCAAAGCCAGTTGCTGGTGAATACTCCTGGCTACTTGGTTATGCCTGTGCAAGTACTCACCGTTAGCCAGACGAGAACAACCAGAGATAATATGTCTGATGGACTCACCCGGACGGTGGCATGCCCGACACACGTCAACCGTCCCGTCCTTCATAATATGTCTCCGACAGTTATTCGTCAAGACAACTTCGTCCATAATTGCACAGACGAAACCTTCAGTTTCCCCGACAAGGTCCCCAAAACGTAGCCAGGATACGGACGCTAAGAAGTCTACACCGGGCTCATGAAGAGCCCGATAGAAGCGCCCGTGAAGCTCCTCGCTTTGCCATACCTCCTTGCGGTCATCGGTAGTAAGTATTAATGGTTTGCGCCAGTTCTCTTTAGCCATGGAGAGCGGGGTGAGTCCCTTGTCCACTGCAACCACATCACGGTGCATACCCACTTCGGCTTTTAATAAATATTCTCTGAGATTGCACACCTCTGGGTTGTGGAGGGTCTTCGCGTTTAAAAAGCCTCGACCCCCGCATTTCCGCGGGATGTACAATCTCATCACTGATGATCGTGGGTGATGCATCCGGTTTGCGGTCAGTAGTGTACGGACCCTTCTATCCAGGGCATCGAGTTCGGTCTGAGTCCATTTGAGTATGCCGAAAGAGTACATCAAGACCGGCATGACCCAACTGTTGAAGGCGCGCACTTTGTTTCCGCCTGAAATAAGGCTAATTAACACCTTCTTCAAGCGACCAAAGAAGCGCTCCCTCAACTTTTGCTTCATGTCAGCAACGTTGATGCCTAATGCTTCCGACATACCCAAATACTTATAGCTTTCGGATGAGTTGAGGGATCTAAGGTGTATGGAATCCGAGAGTTGAATTCCCTCGGATTCCATAATCTCCTCTCGCTTTACATGCATGACCGCACATTTGTCCACACCAAATTCCATCCTAATGGCGCTACTGAAAGTTTCAGTTACCTTCAGTAGCTCCAGCAGTCGTAATTTATTGGGGGCAAAGAGTTTCAAATCATCCATGTAGAGGAGGTGAGATATGACCTGACCACTTCTCTTCAACCAATAGCCTAGACCTGAATCCTCCAGCAATGTGCTTAGAGGATTCAGGGCCAAGCAGAACCAAAGTGGACTTAAACTGTCGCCCTGAAATATTCCCCGTTTGATCCATACAGGCTCATCATTCCCCTGGATCTGTCGACACCCCGGATATCGAAGGACCGTCCTCCATTGCCCACACATTTACATCACTGACCTAGAGGTCAATGATATACATGGTGATTGATTTAGGAGCCCGTGCTTCGAGGGCAGATCAATTATGATATTTTTTTTACTTCCGCCCTACCTGTAACCAATGCTGCCCTACCTCAAATTCGACTCTAGCTACAGCCCTGAGAACAGCCACAGTTTTATTACTGGCGTCAGGCCGTAGGGTTCACGACCTAACTTTGTTGAAAATCTCAAATGACAGCTTCTCGGATGACGGCGATAATATATAAGGTGTTAAAAAATTAACTTTTGAATCAGGCATTTTCGGGGACTGGAATCAGCCCTCGGGAATACATGTCCAATGTCACAGAGCGCATCGACTTCCTGAAGCAGAAAGTTTGTGCATGGGCGAGCCGTATTCGGCGGTATAAGCGGCGGGTTGATCCTATGACTCGGTGCCACATGCGTGGCTCATGAGGGTGCTGGAATTGTACAAGATCGATGCAACTTTACGAACCTTCCTTGAGTCGTGCATGGGGCAATGGAGGACGGTCCTTCGATATCCGGGGTGTCGACAGATCCAGGGGAATGATGAACCTGTATGGATCAAACGGGGAATATTTCAGGGCGACAGTTTAAGTCCACTTTGGTTCTGCTTGGCCCTGAATCCTCTAAGCACATTGCTGGAGGATTCAGGTCTAGGCTATTGGTTGAAGAGAAGTGGTCAGGTCATATCTCACCTCCTCTACATGGATGATTTGAAACTCTTTGCCCCCAATAAATTACGACTGCTGGAGCTACTGAAGGTAACTGAAACTTTCAGTAGCGCCATTAGGATGGAATTTGGTGTGGACAAATGTGCGGTCATGCATGTAAAGCGAGAGGAGATTATGGAATCCGAGGGAATTCAACTCTCGGATTCCATACACCTTAGATCCCTCAACTCATCCGAAAGCTATAAGTATTTGGGTATGTCGGAAGCATTAGGCATCAACGTTGCTGACATGAAGCAAAAGTTGAGGGAGCGCTTCTTTGGTCGCTTGAAGAAGGTGTTAATTAGCCTTCTTTCAGGCGGAAACAAAGTGCGCGCCTTCAACAGTTGGGTCATGCCGGTCTTGATGTACTCTTTCGGCATACTCAAATGGACTCAGACCGAACTCGATGCCCTGGATAGAAGGGTCCGTACACTACTGACCGCAAACCGGATGCATCACCCACGATCATCAGTGATGAGATTGTACATCCCGCGGAAATGCGGGGGTCGAGGCTTTTTAAACGCGAAGACCCTCCACAACCCAGAGGTGTGCAATCTCAGAGAATATTTATTAAAAGCCGAAGTGGGTATGCACCGTGATGTGGTTGCAGTGGACAAGGGACTCACCCCGCTCTCCATGGCTAAAGAGAACTGGCGCAAACCATTAATACTTACTACCGATGACCGCAAGGAGGTATGGCAAAGCGAGGAGCTTCACGGGCGCTTCTATCGGGCTCTTCAAGAGCCCGGTGTAGACTTCTTAGCGTCCGTATCCTGGCTACGTTTTGGGGACCTTGTCGGGGAAACTGAAGGTTTCGTCTGTGCAATTATGGACGAAGTTGTCTTGACGAATAACTGTCGGAGACATATTATGAAGGACGGGACGGTTGACGTGTGTCGGGCATGCCACCGTCCGGGTGAGTCCATCAGACATATTATCTCTGGTTGTTCTCGTCTGACTAACGGTGAGTACTTGCACAGGCATAACCAAGTAGCCAGGATTATTCACCAGCAACTGGCTTTGAAATATAAACTTGTCGATTCTGAGGTACCGTATTACAAGTATGTGCCCGACTCAGTTCTTGAAAATGACCATGTCACGTTGTACTGGGATCGGTCTATCATTACTGACAGGACTATTGTCGCCAATAAGCCTGATATAGTGGTGATAGATCGATTAGCGCGCCGCAAAATGATTGTCGATGTTAGCATTCCACATGACGAGAACCTCGTGAAAGCTGAGAAAGAGAAACAAATTAAATATCTGGACTTAGCACACGAGGTTGTTGACATGTGGAATGTAAGCTTGGCTATCATTGTGCCGATTATTGTATCGGCCAATGGCCTGATGGCCGAAAGCCGCGATCAACATCTATCGAGGCTCTCGTTAGGCGGTTGGATCAAGGGCCTGATTCAAAAGGCAGTACTCCTCGATACGGCTCGCATTGTGAGGAGGTTCCTGTCTCTGGAGCCCTAACCACCGGTAGCTTGGACCCTGCTCCCGACATCGGTGGATCACTATTTTTTTATATTTTTAAATGTTTTTTTTTATACTAATATTTAAAAATGTATTAAAATAAGATAACTAAATAAATAAACAGCATAATAATAAAAAATATTTAAAACAGCTGAATTCTACGATTCGCCATGTTATTAGAAATGCGAAGAACTTCGTTCAGACCAACTGATTTTGTTCTTTTTTTTCAAAGGCCAGAAATACCATACGAGTACCAGCCATTCTCCCAGGCATACAGGCATACAGCCTTTGAGGCCATCGAACACTAGTAGATCGTAGGCTAGTGATCGATGTTTGAGGCCTATTGATTTCAGTTAAGGTAGGGCATTGTGATTTCAAGGTAGGGCGTTGCCCCACAATGCCCCCCCCTAGCTACGGCCCTGGCTGTTCTACGTGCCAAATCAAACAATGTATCTTTGGGTGCATTTGATGACAACCAATTTAGTACGATACGTGGATCCCACGTGAACGATGGGCGTACTTCTTTTGGTTTGGCTACTCTTATTGCCTTAAGGGTGTGTTTTATAATAAAATTAGAAAAGGTTTGCTGTTCCACATGAGGGCCACAAAAAGTTAAGACTGCCGATTTGTGGACAAGGATAGTACTATAGGACAAATTCTCTTTAAGATAGAGAAACATTAAAAATTTAGCGACGTCAGCAGGTGAGGACATTTTGGGTTTACTTGAGAGTTGGAGCACCATCTCCGAAGTTCGGACGATTTTCGGTGTGTAACTAAACGTTTCCTAGTTACTACATTACTCGCCATTTAACTAAATTACTAACTAGTCCGCTCCAAAATTGAACGCGCAGTGGACCACAAATGTTCATCACTGGTCGCCTTCATTGAAATCAAGGGGGCCCTTGACGAAACCATGTTCAATAGCATCAACATGGCCCTCGACAGAACTGAGAGCTGTACAAGTTACAGTAGGTAAACGACACTACAGGCCCATCGTGGCAAAGGGCTGTCCGCAAGTGGGCGTCCTCTCGTTGCTTCTATGGAACCTGCTGTTTTATTTTGCAACCTCGTGAAGGGGTCAGGTGGTAGCAGGGTTGTTGTAGGAATGATGATAACTACGTAATAATAATAAGTTCCACTTATTGCCACGGGACTTCTTTCGTGAGACAGACTTTACCTGGTGAGTACGTCAAATAGACAGTTGACACATCCCTTCTGAAATCAACTATATCAAACGATTTGGCGTCGCCCAACCAATTTTCTCGACACGCCGTCACGGTCACCTTGACTATCCCACGCCCTCGTGCGTTTAGGCATCCTGATATTGCTCATCTGAAACACCAGATAAAAAGCATTCCACTAGAGCCAGCTCGGCCACTCCCGACGTGCACACGGTGCACACGTATGGGCTCACATTTAGTGGTCTCTCACTAAGCAGGAGCACAGCCACAACGAACATCCACATTTGCTACATGTTAGGGTTCGCTAATTTACTTTATATAATTAAATTGAAACGCAAAAAGACTAGTTTCCAGGCCAGTAAATATTTGATTCTAATATTTTTGTACTGACAACACTTTAGTTTGTCGTTGGTCGTTGGATGCTTCTGATTGGGTAATCAATCTGAGGTCAGCACATTGACATCTGTTATTTGTTGACGACATTAAATCGTTAACCAATCACTGAACTCGATTTTACCGCGGAAATGATGGAAAACCTGCGAGGCGGGAGGAGGTCGGTTGAACATTCTGACTCGAGCTGTTGGTCGTGAAAAAAGAATAAAGTTGTGTTTCCTGGTACTTGAATTTTCTTCAGCTTCACCTAGGCATTCTGAAAGTCTAAATTTAGTCCATAGGCTCAGCCACAGAGCACTTTATAACACCGGTTTCAGTTCTATTTTATATATCGGAAGTGACCCGCTAACCAAACTTAAAACGTAAGTACACGCCCATGGCTTTTATTATTTAAATTTTGAATTATACCTAGTCTTGCCATAAATATTGTCACGAAGAAAAAAAATTTTTTTTTTTATTGCAAATAATATTTATTACTTTTACAGTGTGTTAGTTTAATACATAAATATAAAACAATTTAAAATATAAGAAGCTTATTCGAAGTGATCTCCATTGGCTGCAATACAGTCCTTTAAACGTTGAGGCCAGTTATCAATAGAAGCACGCACTCTTTCCATGGGAAAATTCTTCACTGCCAATCTTATGGATTGTTTTAGGGACTCCAAATTATCATGGCGTTTAGAGCAAGCCGTACTGTCTAAAACTGACCATAAATCATAATCCAGCGGATTAAGATCGGGACTAGACGACGGCCAGTCTTCAACTGCCAAGAACCAAGACTGCGTGGACCGAGCTTTATGACCCGGCGCCGAGTCTTGTTGGAAGGACCATACTTCGATAGTGAACATGGTGTTGTTAAGGGGCTTAACTACCTCCTCAAGAATGGTATCTTGATACACTTGTGCCGATGTTTTAGATTTTTCACAAAAATATGGCTCAGTCACTCCTTCATAGCTAACACCCCACCAAACCATCACTGAAGTCGGATAATGCCCACGTTGCACTCTGTCGACTAGTTGGAAAGCTTCCTTAGAGCTTTGAGCATAAATACGGTCATTTTGTTTGTTAAAATGTTGCTCAATTGTAAAGATTTTCTCATCCGTAAACAAAATTTTTCTGTGACCTCCCTTTGCGTACCGCTTCAGTAGTTGTTTCTATTTTACCACCCTATTCTTTTTTAAATTATCAGGTAAAAAATGACCAGTGCGTCTCATATAGGCTGCAAGTCCTAAGTCATCTATTAAAATACGCGACATGGTTCTGGGTGCTATCTTCATCTCCCAAGATAAAATCTTTTGCTTTCGGAGAGGATTTCTTCGAATTCTTTCCCTTACTGCTTTGACCACCTTTTTCGTACGAACACTACGTGGACGGCCAGATCTTTTTCTGTCACAAACATAGGAAGTCTCATTGTACCTATTAATAGCCCGGTACACAAACATTTGACTAATACCAAGCGTATGAAGAGTTTTAAAAATTGCATTTGACTTCATACCAACTTTGTGTAATGCAATCACAGCGATTTGGTTCTCTTTAACACCCCACTCCATTTTAATATCGCAAAATATTGTACAATGTATTGGCGCCAAAATTAGAAAACTCAATGAACAATCGCATAAAAATGACAGATTCCAAATTCAAATGTAATAAATCTTTCTTATTTTTAATTGTAACAGTATTTATGGCCAGACTGTGTATTTCTTTTTGTCCTTGCATTATAATATTCTAGCCATATTATGACAACACTCCTTTATTGACTGGACTATTATCACAATAATAATCACAGTTCTTCCAATCAATACCGTCTTTACGCACCTATCAAAGTGTGTTCCCTGATTTTTTAAATTTGCAATAATTCGGGCCGCCTCTCTAGTACATATCTGCACCCTTTTTGCGTAACACACTATTCATCTCAATCCTGAATGATTTTGAAGGATATTGCCAATCCATTGCTTCATATGTTCGAAAAATGTGTCTGCTCAACAACGTAAATAACGCAATGAATGATGTTGTACTGTCAAAATGAAACCCATTGCTACCTACTCATAGTGTGTTACACAATTACCCCGCTGGTGACACGTCAGAGTCTGTTGACAGATCCGTTCTGAAATTAACAATAAACCATACCATCAATCACAGAGTACATTTTATTTTATGTACTTTCGTAGTTTCGCCATCGCTATTATTCAAACGTTTTTGCGCTGTAATTTAGCGGTGGCATCGTCGAATCAATTCTTCCACGACGCGCGATCAGTACCTACTATAACTTCTTGTATAAGATTGTTTAATAATTAGTTAGATTTCGCGGTAATAATGAGCGAAAGAAAGAAAAATACTAATTATGATAACGGTTGGGTATTGTGTCCATCTGATCGCTTACCAGGAAAATGGTATTATTTCAATATACACACTGGAGAAACAGCATGGAGCTTATACCAACCTGATCTAGGTACGTATGTTTTATAAACTAACACAAACTTTGATTTGACATGATTTTGAAATTGCAACTTCAAAACCCTAATGGGAGAGAAAGCTAGTAAGAAAATATGTCGCAAATGGACATATTTTCTTACTAGCTTTACTCGCGACTTCATCCGCGTGAAATTTCAGCTCGCCCGCGCTGTTACTTCGTTTACGACAAAATTTAAAAAAGTTTTCTGACTTTTTAAAAATTTGTTCTGTTCCTGAGGGTTGTATGTTAAATAGCCTATAACGGTCCTCAAGTTTAGGGCATTCAAAAGCAAAAAGAAATTTTATATTCCGACTGGTACTTCCAGAGATTAGCGCGTTCAACAAACTCTCCTGCTTGTTATATTAGTACTAGCTTCTGCCCGCGACTTCGTCTACGTGAAATTTCTTGTTCCCCCAACCACCTTGTTGCATCGCATCCCCTGCTATTACTTCGTTTTCGCTTAGCGTTCTTTGTTATTTTCTTTTGCCCTTGGTTCCTATTGGTCTTAGCGTGATGTTAAACCTTCCTAAGCCTTCCTCAAGAATTTGGCATCAAATGCAAAAATAATTGTTCAAATCGGACTAGTAGTTTCAAAGATTAGCTCAGACAAACTCTCCTGCTTGGCCCACGCACAATGGTCTAGTGCGGAAACCAAACCTGTAACATAGAACATAGAACTCTCCAGCTTTATTATTAGTATAGATATACATAGAATAGATAATTGTATATCTTACATAATATAGGTAATTGTTTAAAAAAATATGCAGATTGACGGCTGTGAGTACTGTGACAGACAATAATTACTATCCTCTAATGAATTAAATGGTAAACATAAACCATAGCAAAAGTGTATTTACACCACCTTCACCCCTGTGCTAAAGAATGTAAATGTAAAGATGACCTGGAGTTCTCTTCTCTCTAGTGAAGTGCCTAGTTGCAGTAGACTCGTGCCGCTGCGAGTTCTCAGCTGTTGTTAATACTTGAACTTGAGCTGGGATCACCGCTTCACAATAACCATGCTCATCATGATCTTCAGATTCAGATTGATCTGTGATGTCCGATATATTAGTTTGCCAGTAATCTTAAATCAGAATATGATGGATTAGCTTCCAAAAGCTCCACTTCTTCCACCTCTGAATCGTATTTTCATGTTCTATGATTTTTACTCCTCCAAACAAGGCTCTAAAAGCCATATTATCTCAAACAAACATTTATTGTTTTCCATAAAGTAATGTTTAGATGCTCTACTTGACCTACTTGACCTTGTGAATTACATTGTGTGGTTCAATTACTTGCAATTCTATCACTCCATAATATTAGACAATACAATCTGAATGGATATATTATGGAACCCCATAAGTAGAATAGAATACTCATCCTTATGTACACCATATAAATATAATAAGATCTTCAAGCATTTACACAAGACAGTCCCCCAAAATGCCGCCCTTCACCATTTCCTAGTGCATTCACTGTTGGAACCATCCATAGTATAAAAATTTATAAAGCAATTTGAATTAAAATAAGCCTTGGCAGCTACCAGCTACCAGTCCCTGCTAACGGCACCCATTCACTACCATTGAGCTTAACCATTTTGAAGGGAACACAATGATCTAACATATGTGCCACCATCAGCGAGACATTTTGAGTGAGCATGACATACTCTCAGCAGCCAGGGCCGCGGGGTAGATTGAATTTATACAATGCAAAGATAGTTTTTAAAATCTTCAGCAGCTCCAACAGTATTTTCAAACTAACAAAAAATAAAATACTGACTTACTTCAACTTCTTCAGAGTATAATTTTTTTTTCAAAGAAAAAAGAACCACCTCCAAAAAAACCAACTCATAAATGAAAAATTATTATTTTAATAACTCCACTTTACAACACCTTGCGTTAGTTTTAAAACAATAATTTAGGATACAATTACAATACCGTATGTATGGTTTACACCATAACATACCATATGTTATGGTGTAAACAATACATAACCATACAATCAACAAGCGCGGGTCATCTGCTGTTAGTTATTGAAGAGTTCCATTGTCTATCTCTGAAGATCTTCATCAGAACCTAAAATAGTATATATACCTTCTCTGAAAAATATGCACTTAAGTAACGAAAACCAACCATGGGGCATTGCATATTTTTCTAATCGCATCAGTAGTTTTTGAGAAAATCGCCGGCATACAAACAGGTCAAATACAGAACAAAAATAGTGTTTGAAAATACTGTATCAATTCAATTCAAATAATCTTTATTGCAATCCATAATGTACACATACAGGTGGTTAGAATTCATCAATAAAAACAATTATGAACCCTGTCGGGCTCAGCAATATTTTTAATAAATAGGAGAGAGGAAGAGCGCTTTTATGGTGTTTCTTATTATTAAATATTTATTTTATTTCCTTTCTTTTTGTTCTTAACAATAGTATTTGTTCTTTTATATTATCACTCATTCATTTATTCTCTGAATATAATTTGTGTAACGCCTGTACCACAGACGACTGCCATGGTGATGATGCTTTGCTCTAATTGCCAGGACCATACATCAAAGAGAATAAAAAGACAGTCCAACGAGTTCCGGACCCTGGACACACTAGTACGGCTGTGCAGGCTGTACTCTCGCCGCCTGTGACGCAGTATTGTGGTGCAGGACGATGGAGCGCAGCGGACTTCTTCACCCGGACTGGTATAGTAACGGATTTATCTCCCTGCATGCCATACGCTAATTACTGTTATGTCACTTGTTAAAGTAAGTCCACGTATTAAGGACAATTAGTTTACTTCACTGCAACTACAGTACAGTTCACAACAATTCTACTTAACTCAAAAATAACTCAGGGATACTAGCTTAACCTTTTAACTCAAATAAAGGCGCGAACCAACTTACTCTATAAAAACGACCAGGTTTATGTTTTTGTATTTTAATTTTTAATTACAATTATTATTTATTTATTTTAAAAAATTACAAGTTCCTTAACCTAAACAAAGCACAAAATTAGACCTCTGGGGCCGAATCAATTATGGAATAGTCTTTTCTTGGTCTGTTTCAATCTTACTGGCGTGGTATAAATACAAATACATCACCAAACCCCCGAGATTGTCCACCCAATCTATAAATCTGGTGACAGAGGCAGTGTCACTAATTGCAGACCCATATCGGTAAACGCAACTCTCTTAAAAATCTTAGAAAAAGTTATTAACATTAGACTAACAAAATTTCTTACAAAATTCGACATTTTAGCTAGTTACCAATTTGGTTTCAGAAGTGGAAAAAAACCACTGAGGCAGCTTTATTGGAACTAACAGATTGATAACAAAAGTGAAACACTAGCTATCTTTTTAGATCTATCTAAAGCTTTCGACACTATCTCTGTCCCCATATTATTCTCGAAGCTGGAAAATGTTGGTATCCGCGGCACTGCCAAAGACATTTTCAGAAGTTATCTAATAGGTCGTGGACAGCACGTAAAAAATGATAATCATGTAAGCAGAAAAGAGATGGTTACCACTGGGGTACCACAGGGCTGTGTGCTTGGGCCGAGCCTCTTCCTATTGTATGTGAATGAGCTATGTCGCATATATCTCTCCCTAACTGCAAAATAGTAAGTTACGCGGACGATACGGCTCTAATAATTCATGGCCGCGATTGGAGTGAAAATCGTAAAAACGCTGAACTAGCCCTTGGTACTGTTATAAAATGGTTACCCACAAATCTTACTCTGAATGTCAAATAAACTAAGTTCGTCTTTTTTTCCATAAGTCAGGTCAACCTCCAAAACCTATTGGCCTTCACGCTCACGCTTGTATGAACCCTAGTTCTAGCTCAAACTGTGGCTGCTGTCAACTAGAAGGCTCCCAGAAGTCCCAGACTACCAAATATCTCGGTGTTGTAGTTAGACTGTTACCTTAAATGGCATCAGCAAATTGGCTCTGTCGTGGCAGGCCTGAGAAAGATCTTGTACATTTTTAAGAAACTTAGAGGCTCAGCGGATTTTAAGACCTTAATTAGCATATATTATGCACTTGCTCAGTCAGTGTTAGGTTATTGATTGACGGTCTCAGTTGTTGCGCACAGGACAACAATGTTGCGAATTGAAAGAGCTCAGATAGCAGTTTTGAGGGTTCTTTCGAGATAACCAATCCGCTTTCCTACGACACATCTTTACTCTCTTTACCAGGTCCTAACGGTCAGACAGTTGTTTATTTCTCAAGCAGTACTCTATAAGCATGCCCAGCTGAATTATGAACCAAATATATCTAGTAGTAGACGCCGTTCTAATCTAGTTTGTGAGGTAAAGCCTCGTACAACCGTAGCAGCCAGTCGCCATTTTACCTACATGAACTCAAAAATATATAATAAAATCAATAAAAATAACTACACTACATCTGTTCTGTTACGAGAAATGAATGCAAGAAAACACTCGAGATTTTACTAAACTTATGATGCAACGGAAAAACTTGTGGAAATTTAACACCTTGGAAAACACACACACACACACGCGTCACACAACACACCATCACCCTCTCTTACTCTTCATTAGGTACTCACACACACGGCAATTATCTCAAAATGTATTTTTATAAAACTTCTCTTTTCCTTATATTCTTATTTAAATACCTTTGTTATGTCTTGGAACAACCTACCCTCTCACCAGGAGTAGGGCGTTGGTAGTTGCGCCACAGTTTTAACTTTTGTAGCTAACATTGTTTGTCTTTTGTATGTTTTTGTTTTTTGTTCCCAATAAACGATAATTAAAAATAAAAGTCCATAAATGTTACCAGCTGAATTAAAATGGAATAATCTTTTTCTTTATTTATTTACAATAATATTCATTCTACATTTAAGTTACCAGCTGGTTAAACTTTATTGTAACAGTGTTTATAATACCTGACTGATATGTATGGAGCGGAATGAAACGACCTTACTCGTTGAACACTAGTTTATTACTGCCCCCCGCGGCCGCGCGCGCGTCTGCGTACGCGTAGGTACATATAGATCACTCCTAAATATTATAATCAAAAGTATTTCTTATAGTCAACTATAGTTCTAGTACGCTTTGAGCGAGAGGGTGTGGGCGATGGTGCTGATGGTATGACAACGTTTTGCTCGTTGGTACTTGGGAATGGATTCCCTTCGGGCACAAGAGTTCCGCCCTGCTCTGCCGGTGACGTTGCTATATTATCGGCGGCCATTTCCTCACTCTCGATTTCATCACAATTGTCCCATTCCTCCACATCAACATCATTAGTGACACATTCCGCACCTAGTGCTGCATACCCCCCGCTAGTTCCTGGACTGGTATTTACTGTTTCGGGTGATTGAAACTGATGTGATACCCATACCGTCTCACTCTCACACACATTTGTGAATGACGTCTCATTATTACCCGTATGTTTCATGATTTGATCAACGTGTCGAATACACTGAACATCCAAATCCTTAATAAAATTGTTGTACATTTTATTACCTATTCTATCTTTTATTATACCTAATTGCCAAGTTTCTTTCCGTGCGCTGTACCATCTAGTCCAAACGACATCACCAATCGCAAACTGTCTTTTCCCGCGCACTGCAGATGTGTCAGCCGAAGTCTTTGCCTTTGAAGGTACCACTAAATCAAGACGGGATCGTAGGTTTCTACCAAACATCAATTTAGCTGGTGTTTCCCCAGTGGTGCAGTGCACGGTATTTCTATAATTAAACATATAGCCTAATAACAATTCATTGATTTGAGACAGTGGTAAATTAAAGATAATTTACCACTGTCTCAAATCAATGTGTGTGTAAAATACATTTCAACATTTTTTTTACAAGTTCTGACTGAATTTTCGGCTTGACCATTACTGGGCGGGTGATAAATGGGTAACGTCATATATTTAATACCATTAGAACTACAAAATGTCTTGAATTCGATTGAATTAATTTTGACGTCGTTATCAGATACCAATAAGTTCGGTATGCCAAAAGTTGAAAATATTCCTTTTAGTTTCGCTATCAGGGCGTTAGTTGTAGTTCCATTATTCATTAATATGCATTCTACCCACTTGCTGAATGAATCTACAACCACGAGATATACGAGTATACCCTCTGTCCTACGGTCATGTAATCGATTTGCACGCGCTGCCAAGGTGCAGCGGCGGCGGGCCAGGGCGCGGGAGGGTCGCGCGGGGGCGCGGGTCGCACACTCACGCACGTGGTACAGGATCTTATCCAACGCTCGATGTCGCCGTCGATGCCGGGCCACCACATCCTACTTCGCGCGTTACTTTAAGTTTTAATTATACCTAAATGAGTATCGTGTAATTCACGTAACATATTCTCTTTCAGAATCGACGGAATAACTATTCTATGCCCCCTAAAAAGGCAACCGTTTTCGTACTGCAAGTCAGATTTGCACTGGAAAAAGGGTAATGCTTTTACAAATTATTTCTCGTGGCCAGCCCTTTTGCATGTACCTAATTACTGTTTGAATCACCGTATCGCGCTCCGTAGCTTGCGTGATGTCGCGTATCGTGGTAGCGGGTGAAGATTCATCTAAAAACTTAAGCGCGTAATAAAAATCTACACTATTATCGGTCTTCTCCGACTTATCTGTGCATTTTAGGGGCGCGCGTGAAAAATAATCGGCTACTTGGTTATTATTACCGGATACATAATGCACTACATAATTATAAGCCGACAATATCTTATCTTTGAAGTCTTAGCGCTGTTGTTACTGGTATGCCTGTCTTGTTATTAAATATTGAAACCAAAGGTCCGTTTTTAAAATGAAAGGCTCACTACGACCGTATAAATACTGATGGAACCTTTTGACTCCAAATATAATAGCGGTCGCTTCCTTTTGTATGTGGCTATAGTTTCGCTCACTAGAGGTGAGCGATCGAGATGCATAAGCGAGCGGGCGTTCGTGCTCGTCGTGCTCCCCGCGTTGTGACAGCACGGCCCCGAGCCCGGCCGGGCCTGCGTCAACCGTCAGCACGAGCTGCGCAGCGGGCTCAAAGTGCGCCAGTACGCGCTCCGATGCCAATTCGTGGCGCACTAACACCATTGCCTGCCGCTGCCTTTCTCCCCGCGTCCAGGGCACACCGCTCCGTAGTAAATCGTGAAGACATGGCTCAGCAACGACGAAGCGTTAGGAATAAAATTCCTATAGTAATTAACGACACCTAAGAATCTCTTAACTTCGGTGATGTTCGTTGGCTCGGGGGCGCTTATTATGGCCTTAACTTTATCGGGATTGGTCATTAGCCCCGCTTTACTGATCACGTAGCCTAAATAAAGTACACCTGCTTAAAAAAATCACACTTCTCTTTTTGAAGACGTAGCCCGGCATCGTTTAACCTACCTAAAACTTCTGTTAATCTTTTAATGTACGTATTCCTGTCTGGACCCGTAATACAAATGTCACCAAGCCAGACGCTAACTCCGTCTATACCTGCTAAAAGCGTCTCCATGGATTTTTGGAAAATAGCCGGTGCGTTAGCTGATCCGTAAACTAAACGTGTATATTTAAATAAACCTTTATGCGTATTTATCGCCGTTAGTTCTTGTGATGACTCATCCAAAATAAATTGATTGTACGCATTTTTTAGATCAATTTTACTGTATAACTCGCCCCCTCCAATCTTAGCAAAAACCTCTTCTATTCTGGGTAAGGGGTATTTTTCAATTACGAGGTCTTTGTTTAGTGTAACCGAAAAATCTCCCGCGATTCTCACTTTTCCGTTCTCCTTTAACACAGGTACTATCGGAGTGGCATAATGCGCGTGATTTATCGAAACCAAAATACCTAAACTTTCTAATCGTTCTAATTCTTGTTCGACCTTATCTCGTAGCGTGAAAGATACAGTTCGGGGCTTAAAAAATTATGGAACTGAGTTTTCTTTTAGTTTTAGGCTAACTTTAAATTTAATGAACGAACCCAGCTCATCCCGCCACAGATCAGGAAACTTCCCTAGTAACTCTAGTACATTAATAACGCTACACGCTAGTGACTTAATGTTAGTTGACTTAGTTGTTATAATTAAGTGAAAGGCGGACATGAAATCTCTACCTAACAATGGCGGACCTCCATTTTTGACTACAAACATTTTAATAGGTCGCTGCATTTTATTGTAATTTGCCATAATAGTGAAAAATCCTAGCGGAGAGATTTTATGTCCATTGTACATGCACATTTTTACATTGCAGCTTTGTAATTGAACTTTTTTAAGTAAAAACTTTCTGAAATAACACTGCTGCCAGATCCTGAATCAAGTTCTATTTGGATAAATTGATCACCTAAAACTAATTCTATTAGCAAAGGCTTATCAGCCGCGTACCTTATATTAAAATTCTGGCACTCTTCACAACCCGCGTCCTGGGTTTGGTTACCACTGCAATCTTCCTTAGAGTCCATATGATAAACACGCGTCGAACTCTTTTGATTGCCGCACACTTTTTTTAAATACCTTTTTTTTAAATACACTTATCACCACTATGATTCTTCATACCGCAAATATTTACAATTATATTCATTCTACATGTATGTTACCAGCTGGATAAACTTTATTGTAACAGTGTTTATAATACCTGACTGATATGTATGGAGCGGAATGAAACGACCTTACTCGTTGAACACTAGTTTATTACTACCCCCCGCGGCCGCGACGCTCGGCCGCGCGCGCGTCTGCGTACGCGTAGGTACATATAGATCACTGACATTACCTATTACAAATCGATATAATTTTTAAAAAGAAACCAGATTTATAATCGTTTGGTATTATTTGACACAAGTGTTTTAACAACTCGTCCATCCTGATAACCAAACACGGCCTCGTTTATAATAAATAAAATTAACACAGATACAAAAAAAAAAAAAAATGATACAAATAGTCAGACTGTACCACAGACGACTGCCATGGTATTGATGCTTTGCTCTAACTTCCAGGACCAGTCATCCAAGAGAATAAAGAGCCAGTCCAAGGAGTCCCTGGACACACTAGTACGGCTGTGCAGGCTGTACTCTCGCCGCCTGTGACGCAGTATTGTGGTGCAGGACGATGGAGCGCAGCGGACTTCTTCACCCGGACTGGTATAGTAACGGATTTATCTCCCTGCATGCCATACGCTAATTACTGTTAGGTCACTTGTTAAAGTAAGTCCACGTATTACGGACAATTAGTTTATTTCACTGCAACTACAGTACAGTTCACAACACTTCTACTTAACTCAAAAATAACTCAGGGATAGTTTAACCTTTTAACTCAAATAAAGGCGCGAACCAACTTACTCTATAAAAACGACCAGGCTTATGTTTTTCTATTTTAATTTTTAATTACAATTATTATTTGTTTATTTTAAAAAAATACAAGTTCCTTTTCTTAAACAAAGCACACAATTAGACCTCTGGGGTCTGTTTTGAATTAGCAATGCGTAAATGCTACCAGCCGAATCAATTATGGAATAATCTTTACTTTTTTATTTACAATCTTACTGGCGTGATATAAATACAAATACATCACCAAACCCCTGAGATTGTCCACCCAATCTATAAATCTGGTGACAGAGGCAGTGTCACTAATTGTAGACCCATATCGGTAAACACAACTCTCTTAAAAATCGTAGAAAAAGTAATTAACATTAGACTAACAAATTTTATTACAAAATTCGACATTTTAGCTACGAGTAGTTACCAATTTGGCTTCAGAAGTGGAAAAACCACTGAGGCAGCTTTATTGGAACTAACAGATTGATAACAAAAGTGAAGCACTAGCTATCTTTTTAGATCTATCTAAAGCTTTTTTTTTTTTTCTCTGGTGGGAAATCATCAAATGACCCCTCCCGCTCTGGGTGGAGCGGAAGGGAGTGTCAGACTCTTACTGACTAAAACCCACCCATGTTCCTTCCTTCGCCCTTTATGTTCCGGGGTAGCGGTAACCCTTTCGGACAATCCCGCTGACCCGGCAGGCTTCGGCCCTAAGGGGCCCCTCAAATTATGCTGACATCTCTTTGAGGCGCGCGTGGAACATTTACGCGCCGTCCGGCACGGGCCTGGTTCTGATCGGGCGGTGAGCTACCCATTGCTCTCCGCCCGCAGGCCCGCGCCTACGGTGGCCGGGAGTCGTCACGCGGCTCCCGACGCCCGGAGCGTCTCCCGCGGCAGCTGGGACGGGAGGCTCTCTCCCTCATTCGTCCCGCCACCTCCTTCGCTAGCATGACTGCTTCGCAGGAGGCGACTGCCTCCCACTACCTCTCGCCCCGGACCATGGCTTGCACCAGGGCCGGGCGCGAGAGGCCGCCGCCGCTGCCGATCGCCTCTACGAGGACACGGCGGTGCTCCGCCCAAGCGGGGCAGACCTGAGGAAGCAGACCGTGTGCTCCACCGTGTCCTCTGGGCGGTCCTGGCAATGGTGACATCCGGGCGTTTCCTGCCGCCTAATGATGTGCAGGAACCTCCCGAAATTTCCGTGTCCGGTGAGGACCTGCGTCAGGCGGTAGGTGAGGGCGCCGTGGCGCCTCTCTAGCCACTCCTCAAAGAGGGGTCTTATCGCCGCTATCGCGGCGTGCCTTGCGCTGGGTTGAGACAGTCGCTCTTTCCATGTCGCCATGAGATCGAGCCGAGAGAGATCCGTCCGCTCCGCCGCAATTTGCCGCGGGAGCGGACTTTCCTCCCGGCGTATTGCCTCCGCGCGCCACTCATACAGGTGCGCGAGGACTATCGCCTCCAGATCCCATGGCGGCAGTCCGGCAAGGAGGCTTGCCGCCTCGCCCGAGATCGTGCGGTAGCCCCGGATGAGCCTTACGGCTACCACCTTCTGGGGCGCGTTCAGGTAGTGGGCGGCTCGCCGCCGCAGTGAACGCGCCCACACCGGGGCCCCGTATAGGGCCATGGACCGCACGACCCCCGCGTAAAGCCTCCGGCAAGAGGCGTTTGGCCCTCTAAGGTTGGGCAAGAGCCGCTTGAAGGCGGCCCCAGCCCGTTCCAGTTTGGGGGCCAAACGTCGGAAGTGCTCGACGAAGTTCCTCCGGCTGTCGAGGACGAGACCCAAGTACTTCATCGTCGTCTCGACGCCGATGTGAACCCCTCCTACCGTTAGTTGGGATCCCGGTGGTGGCGCGTTCCGGGGCCCATGAAACGCCATGGCCTCGGACTTGTGCAATGCCACCTCGAGACCCAACTGCCGGATCCTCTCCACGACTATCGCAACCCCGCGTGTCATCGCGTCGGCCGCCGCCTGGTGCGACCTCCCCTGCGCCAGAACCAGCGTGTCGTCAGCGTAGCAAACCAGGCTGACTCCATCAGGGAGGTCGGCCCGCAGCACCCAGTCATAGCCGATGTCCCACAGGAACGGCCCCACAACCGATCCTTGCGGGACACCGCACGACATCTCTCGCCGGTTCCACTCCCCATCGCGACCGGGGTAGGTGACGGCTCTGTCCGTCAGATACGCCTCGACTATTCGACGGAGGTAGGGCGGCACTCGGTGATACCGGAGTGCCTCCACAATGCAGCTCCAGGGCAGGGTGTTGAACGCGTTGGCGATGTCGAGTGACACCGCCACGACGACCCCACCCCGGGACACCGCGTCCCCCGTCGTGAGGGCTCTCACGCGCATGATGGCGTCCACCGTCGAGCGCCCCTTGCGGAAGCCAAACTGGCTGTCCGCAAGATCCGGCCCCGTCCTCACCAAGTGCCCGACGAGGCGGTCCACAATCACTCTCTCAAAGAGCTTGCCCACCTCGTCGAGCAGCACGATGGGCCGGTATGCGGACGGAGAGTCCGCTGGGCGCCCTGGCTTCCGAATGAGGACCACTTCCCCGTCTTCCAACGAAGCGGGAACTGGCCTCTCTCCAAACATGCGCTTATGAGCGCCTCCAGTCGAGGCCCGAGAGCCCTCGAGGCCAGGACCCAGGCTTTACCTGGCAAGCCGTCGGGTCCTGGGGCGGTATTTTTGGCCTTCAAACTTCCTACCGCCACTCTCAGTTCTACCCCGGTCACTTCAGGGATGTCGTCGTCGTCCGCGTGGTCCGCTTCGGGCACCGCAATTGGCGAAGCCATGGGCGGGGGGCTGTGCACCCCCCGTGAAGGGAACAGAGCGCTCACCACCTCCTCCACCAGCTGGGGGCGGAGACTCTGCGTCAGTGGGGGGGCCCAGGTGCGGAGTTTATTCCGCACCATTTTATAAGGGCGCCCCCATGGATCTCTGTTCAAAGTCTCCACCATGTCCTCACGGGCCATATCCTTGGCCCGCTGGACAGCCTCTTGGAGGGCGGTCTTCTCCGCTTTGTACCCCTCGTACAGCTCCGCCTCCGTAGCTTCCGCATCCGGAGGGCGAATGCGGAGCCTGCGGTGCCTGGTGTACAGGTGTCTAGCGTCGACGCACGCCTTGCGTAGCGACTCCAACTCCTGCGACCACCAGTACACCCGACGCCGGGCGCGTCCTGGCCGGACTCGGGGCATTGCCACGTCACAAATCTCGGACATGGCCTCCCGGAACCACTCCGCCTCATCGTCGATATCGGCAGGCCTATCCGGTGATGACACCCAGGCCTGCACGATCGAGGCTTCCAGGAGGAGCTCCCGGTCCAGCTGCTTCAGCGCCCACCGCGGACCACTCGGGGCCTGTCGGACCAGCGCGCTAGAGGTCTGGGCGTCGCGCTAGACGTCGAACCGGATATACCGGTGATCGGAGTAGGTCTCCTCCATAACGCGCCAGTCAATGACACGCTGTGACAGAGCGGGGCTGGCGAACGAGATGTCCACCACAGACTCACCCCGCACACACGTGGGAACAGAGCCCCGATTTAGGACGACCAGGCCTGTTTCCAGAGCCCAGTCCTCCACCATCCTGTCCCGCACATCCGTGCAACGGGAACCCCAGGCCAAATTCTTGGCGTTGAAGTCCCCCGAGCACTAGAACGGGTAAGGGATGGTTTCCGGCGACGACGACACTCAACTCTATTAAAGAGTTGTGGAACTCGGCGAAAGTTCGGCTCGGAGAGAAGTACACTCCCATTACTACAATCTCTCCGAACCGTGCTATTATTGGTATTGCTATATATAGTGGATTTGCAAAATTACTTATTTGTTCGAAAGAGGTCAGTTTCGGAGACAGACAGCCAGAAAATCAACCGAGATTGCTGCTATCGCATATGTATGCATTGTTTATGCAATCACACAACATAAAATCACGCCTTTATCCTCTAAAGGGGTGATGTGTCCAGTATACCACGGTACACCCTCATTTCTGTCAAAGTTGTTACGAGGGTGACACTGAAAGACACTGAGTCACCACCGTAAAATCTTTGAACCATTTCACGACACCAATCAACACGACGGAGCTTTTGGGCCTCTGTCAAATTATGAGGTATCTACCGGGCACAAAGCTTCCTGACCGCTAAATGTTCATGGAGGATTTTGTGCACTTGACTCATACCGATGCCTAAGCTTGTCCGAATCTGCAGATAAGTCACTCTTTTGTCAGTCTCTGTCATGCGCCGCACAACACTGATGTTATCTTCAGTCGTCGCCGTAGAAGGCCCTCCCTCACGCAGATCATCGGTGAGATTAGTGCGACCACGTTTAAACTCATTAAACCAGTTGTAAACAGCGGCACGAGATGGGGCTTCATCGTGAAAGGCCAATCGAAGTCTATCATAACTTTCTTGTTGACTTAAATGACATCGAAAGTCATAAAAAATCATTGTACGCAAATTTTCTCGTGGTAAATTCATGCTGACGTGACGCAGACAATTTTCAATTTGCCGCCAAATTGTAAACAAATGAATAAAACACAATAATATTGGCAGAGTTCCATTTTCAAAATTTGAACTTATTTTTTAAGTGGCCAGTTCTAAAAACTTTAGTGTCGCCCTCGTATTGGGGTACCTTTTATCTTGCAAGTAAATTTTGGTATAACTTCCTGTCACTAATATTTACATAGTTTCTAGTGTTATATGAATTTATGTACTTGTTTGTCCACGCATGCGAAACGAAAAAGTAAAAAATAAAAACTTTTCACAAAAAAAAAAAAAAACACTACAAAGTGAAAAATAACTTTAATTCACTTTGTAGTGTTTTTTTTTTTTGTAAAATAGTTTTTATTTTTTACTATTTCGTTTCGCATGCTTGGACAAACAAAGTAAGAAAGGCATCCTCCCGCGCTTGGATTGTGGCGGGAGCGGTTACAAATAGGTTCGCGTTATAAATTGTATTTTGCATTATTTTTCGTAATAAAACTACAAAATGTTCGATTTCTAAGATTCACTCATTTTGGTAGACATAAAAACAATTGAAAAATGGCGGGAAATCGTTTTTATTTTTCTTTTGATTTTACTACAACTTTGTACCTATAAAATAAGGAAACTCTTTTTCCCCGACCTAATGTTATCCTTTGACCATATTGTAGGTTAAGGCTTATTATCTCCTTTATTTCAATGTAAACACATGTATAAATTATATTTTTAAATATTAGAATATAAAAATATAAAAAAATAGTAGCCCACTGGTATCGGGAACAGGGTCCAAGCTACCGGTGGTCAGGGCTCTAGAGAGAGGAACCTCCTGACAATTCGAGCCGTTTCCAGAAGTACCGCTTTCTGAATCAAGCCCTTGATCCAGGTGCCCAACGTGAGCCTCCTCAGGTGTTGGTCGAGGCTCTTGGCTATTAAAAGGCTTATTTATTATTACCTAATATTATTTATATCAGATTTATACGGAAATACTCGTATGTAGCTACTTACCTACACTTAAACAGCAATACCTAAAATTAAATAAGAAAGTGTAGGTGCATCATAATAAAAAAAAATGATTTAACATATACTATATTTAATAGAACTTTAGCGAATTCATTCAAACTGCACGAAAATATATATATTCTCTCATGGACTTCGTTTATTATGCGGATTATTCGGGTGAGGGGGGTTTTGCCAGGAGATTGGTCCTGACTATCGGCACGGCTATCAGTAGTGGGCGCCGCCACCTGCTCGGCACGCACATCTTCACAGCAGTAGCTTTTAACTATTTACGCGGCGAGAGTAAATTCCTAACGCACCCTGAGTTCATTATACCACTGAGTAAGGTGAGTATAATGATCTCAGGGTGTTTCATTGATGTAACCAACACTATTTGTAACTACTGACAAATAGTGTACATCAATGGGTAGAACGGGTAAAACGCGTAAAGTTTAAAATACAAGTATCTTGTGAATTTATTCTGGATCCGCTTCAACATGACACTGTATTTCGCTTCATGTGGTGCCCAAATTACTGCACTATGTTCTTGATCAGGCCCATGCTTTAGACAAGAACAAGTAGGACTGTGGCGTATGCGCTACAGACGGCCTATTTTGTATCTGACTACGGCAAAGTCTGGAAGGGTGTTTGCGCCTCAACTACTCATCCAATTTTGATCAATGAGGTGTCCTCAGTCCAAATCACGAGAGGCCTCGAAGAGTAAACTGATTTTGCCCCAACAATTTCTGCGTAAAAGATCTCCGACGAAGATATAAAAGATCAGACTGTACCGCAGATCACTGCCATGGTGATGATGCTTTGCTCTTACTTCCAGGACCATCCATCCAAGAGAATAGAGAGCCAGTCCAACGAGTTCAGAACTCTCGACGCACTAGTACGGCTGCGCAGGCTGTACTCTCGCCGCCTGTGGCGCAGCATTGTGCTACAGTGCAGCACGACGGAGCGCAGGAAAACCCTTCAACTGGACCAGTATAGGCCCCAAATACTAACTTGAAATTACTTTCACCATTACCAGCTATCTGGATGACATAATAATTGTCTTTATACTTAAACTGTATATTTTTTCCTATTTGCTTCTTAAATAGTTACGCGAAGATTCTGATACAAATTAAAGTAGGAGATTGAGATTTTTTTTAAGGCACAATTAAAAAAAAATTCTCAATCTCCTACTTTAATTTGTAACTCATTAAACAGGTGTCGTTAGATTAGTCTGGATTAAAAATGTGATATCATCGGAAATTAATATGACTGGTACGCTGTCACGATTTAAGAATACTTATTTTTCCAAAAAATGTTATACTGTGATCATATTGAAGGTTTAAGTTTTATTTATTTGTTACTGTCTAATATTATTTATATTAAACAGTAGGTACAGTTTAAAATACAAGTGTCTTGTAAATTTATTTTGGATCCGCTTCGACATGACACTGTATTTCGTTGAAAGTTGTGGCTCTACATGAGAAGCCCAAATTACTGCATTATGTTCTAGATGACTCCTGACTATAGCGTCATATTGCACCTTGAATGTGGTAATATTGGTGAACCCCTGTGACTGGCTCAGTTAACCCTAAGTTTCTGTAAGCCTTCTTGCAGAACGATTGTTCACTGGCCTAGTAAATATGTACTTTGTGAACTGGCCTCTTCAAGCATCTTTGCGTCGCGGTGTGGGTGAACTGACCCTAATGTTAATTAATACTTAATTAATCTTAATAAGATAAATGAACGTAAAATTATGGACTAAAACAAGGGCTATGAGCCTAAAACGTTTTTATAAGAGACTGTTGTATTTTTTTATATTTTTTCAATAATCATTAGGTCTATTTTGTTTAATTATTTATCAATTAGTTGATTGCCTAGCATCGACACCCTCATACATCACTTTTGTGTATAGGAAACCTATTCTTAGGTTTAAAATAACTGTTGGAACTTTCCCATTTTAAGTTTCCTTATATTATACGAACCCCCAATCAAAACTTGACTTGGTAGGTACCTATGGCTATGAGGTGACCCAACTAAGGTTTTTAAACATAAAAACGTAAACTTACGACGCTCTTTTCACGGTGCAAATACAAATTAAATGAGAGACTCATTTATTTTGAAACAAAATATAGACATACGTAATTGTTAAGCTCAAAAAAATAAACGTAAAACGCTTGTACGTAAAACGCTTGTACGTAAAACGTACAAGTATGTATAAAAAACAATGTTTTTTGGGTGAAAGATATGTCGGCATTGGAAATCCTGTCTTATCTGTGTAGATTTAAGTCAGAATGCTGGCTCGCGAAGAAGACTGATGATAGAAGATTGATATGTAGTGGAAGGAAAGGGTTGTGCATGTGATGAGAACTAGAGAGGCATGCAATGCGAATAAGACTAAAATAGTGTTCAATTAAAAAACTTTGCTGAAGTCAGATTGCTGGCTCGCGAAGAAGACTGATGATAGAAGATTGATATGTGGTGGAAGAAAAGGGTTGTGCATGTGATGACAACTAGAGAGGCATGCAATGCGAATAAGACTAAAATAGTGTTCAATTAAAAAACTTTGCTGAAGTCAGATTGCTGGCTCGCGAAGAAGACTGATGATAGAAGATTGATATGTGGTGGAAGAAAAGGGTTGTGCATGTGATGAGAACTAGAGAGGCATGCAATACGAATAAGACTAAAATAGTGTTCAATTAAAAAACTGCTGGGCCCGACAGAGTCCATAAACACAAGTCTTTCTAAAAACCTGCTGCTTAAGTTTACATTGTGGAATGGATTATTGAAAATATATAATAATATACAAAATATAACGGAATAAACGCAAAAGCTCATACATCCCAATTAGAATAAAAAATTATAATATTATACCTATTCATTTTTTATAAAATAGTTGTCCTGACTAAACATAAAACGTTTGAGCGCACGACTCGATCTCTACGCACACTACTAGCGCACCGCACACTCGTGTGAGACCACCTACCTGGTAGGCACTGCAAGCGCACGCATTAGGTATGTACGTTAGTTCAATGACCGCACATTAAGTACAGATCACACTTATTTTGATTTACTAGTATAACTATTATTGATAGTTATCTAGCTAGTAAAATTATGATTCCATCTTTCTATCACACTTTTACAGGCTTTGTACTGTCCCCACATGGCCGCCCCGGAGGCCGATTCACTTATTATCTCTGATGCGTACCTAACTGTCGCGATATCATATTTATTAGATTCTTATAATACGTCTTATTTAAATGCAAAACTGAATTTGTAGTTTGGTCTATTTATATTAGTGTGCGTAGAGATCGAGTCGTACTCAAACGTTTTATGTTTAGACAGGACAACTCATCATCATTCTCCTGCCCTTATCCCAATTTATTTGGGGTCAGCGCAACATGTCTTTTTCTTCCATACTTCTCTATTAGCCGCCATCTCGACAGTCACCCTTTCTAACCATATCATCATTCACACAGTCCATCCATCGTTTCTTTGGTCTTCCCCTAATCTTATAGCCATCGACATTCATATTCAAAACTTTCCTCACGACATTTTCCTCATTCCTCCGTAACACATGCCCATACCATGACAACCGGTTTCCACACAACTTTTCAGTTACCGGTGCCACTTTCAGACTTCCTCTTATATACTAATTTCTTATTCTATCCATTCGTGTAACACCACACATCCCTCTTAGCATTCTCATCTCAGCTGCATGCAATTGTCTTTCATTTATCCCTTTTGTGGCCTAACATTCTGATCCATACAAGACAGCAGGTCTAACCATGGTTTTGTATATCTTCCCCTTAAGTTTAAGGGGAATGCGGGAGTCGCAGATTGTTCCCGTGACCTGCCGCCATTTCATCTATCCAATGTTAATTCTGTGCTTAACCGTCCGATCTACTTCGCCATCGCTTTGCACGAGTGAATTGAGATACCGAAAGTCGGAGCTGACTGGCAGAAGCGCGCCATCAAGCGCTATGGCTCTAGAACTGGAGAGACCGCCGAAATCGCAGAACATATGTTCAGTTTTGGTTCTGCTGATTTTCAAGCCAACATCCACCTTCACCGAAAAGAACAATGTCATCGGCAAACAGCATGCACCAGGGTGCCTCCTCCTGTATGTCCGCCGTCAGAGCGTCCATAATCAACAGGAAGAGGTAAGGACTTAAAGCCGATCCCTTGTGCAAGCCTGGTTTGGGGTAATCTCATTTTCCTCTCGCAGTCTTTTTTTCTATTACTTTCTCCCATACCTTCATACTGTGTGACATGAGCTTTATCCCTCGATAGTTGTTGCAGTCCTGTACATCACCTTTATTCTTGAAGATGGGCACTAGCGAACTATTGCACCATTCTTGTGGGATCCCTCCTTCATGCAACAACTTATCGAAGAATAAAGTCAGCCACATAATCCATCTTCTTTTCAACACTTCCATACTGCTACCAGTATATCATCTGGGCCCATAGCCTTCCCATTTTTCATACCTTGAACTGCCTTTCTTACTTCATCCATGCTAATTTCCCCCACCAAACCATTCCATTTATTCTCTTCGTTCATTAGCTTTTCAAAATAAACCTTCCATCGTTCTTTTATTTCGTCATCTTTGTACAGAACCTTACCGGCGTCGTCTTTCATACATTTAATGTGAAGAATATCTCTCGTTCTCCTTTCTCTTGCTTTTGTAATCCGGCAGAGCTCCTTCTGGCCTCTAGGGCTGTCCAGTGAGTCAACTTCTCCTGCACCTTAGCCCTCGAAACTGCTACCGCCTTTTTTGCCTTTCTCTTCCATTCTTTATAAATGTTCTTCTTATCTTCTTTCAAACTATCATTCCCGTTTTCTACACCCTGCCATTCTCCGATTCCGTGCGGATGATGCCGCACAGGCACCATGTAAATGTATTGCGTATGGCGTATGATGCCCGAGAGGATACAAAACTAAAACATAAAAAACTCGGCTAAAACGATATTTGTCAAGTGTCCCGTAAATAAATGTGTCTTTATTTGTCACCCATATCATGCCCACAGTGTTCGTTTCAAGTAATTTCGTAAATCATCTAATTCTCTGGCGCTTGGTGCCCCACAGGTATCACGGAATTTTTGTTCGACGCCAGGCACTAAAGATTGCTACAAAGACCTCCGCACGGAATCGGTTAAACGCACTTTTCTTTTCTTTTAGCACCTTTTACACGTCTTCTTTCCACCACCATGTATCATACCTTTCCCTTTCGATTCTCCAAACGCATCTTTTGCTACTCTCCTTATACAATCCGCCATCTCTTTCCAACATTCATTCACAGATTTTCCTTCCATTTCCTTCATGTCAATCATTTTCTCTACCACTTGATTCTTAAACATGCTGGCACATTCCTCTTTTTCTATCATACGCCATCTAGTTTTGGGTGGGGGCCGTTCCTTGACCTAGTCTATGTTGTGAGACTAGGTCTTCACCTGGGAGCACTTTACAATTTTTTACAGTTTTAAGACTGTTTCGTCTTACTAGGAAGTAGTCGATTTGAGTTGCGTGGCGGCCACTTTTATAACTTATTAAGATGCTCATTTCGTTTCTGGAACCACGTATTTGTTATGGCCAGGTCGAAGGCCGAGGCAGCTTGCATCAGTGCCTCGCCATCAGTGTTATGGTCTCCATACCCCCAACCGCCATGCACTCTCTCATACCCATCCTTCTGTCTTCCTACATGCCCGTTAAAATCACCCCCCACATACACTTCTTCACTATCTTGCACATCCATCATCACACAATCGAAGTCCTTCCAGAACTTCTCTTTTACACTATCCTCACACCCTGACTGGGGTGCATACACACTAAACTATATTAACCACCAAACTCTCCACAATCACTTTAACAGCTATCACTCTATCACTCACTCTTTTAACATCACCTTCACATTCTTTCAAATGACTATCCAAAACTATACCCACACCATTCCGCTTGCCATCGCTTCCACAGTAATAAAACTTATATCCTTCTCCTATCTCTCTAGCCTTTGCACCCTTCCACTTCGTCTCTTGCAGACACGCAATGTTCAGTCGTCGTTTTTTTAAAACATCTGCTAGTTCCCTTCCTCTTCCAGTCGTAGTACCTACATTCCAGCTCGCACGCCTCAATACAACTTCTCTCACACTCCGAGCTTGCGTCTTACGTCGCACCCGCCCGTTCTGGTGCAACAACCCTTGTCCATTTCTCAAAGAAGCCGGATGCTGCCCCTTCGCGTCGCCTGTGGGGTACGCCCTAGTCCTATCGCGCATCATATTTTTTCTAGTCATGTTGCTATAGGTTTTAGCAAAGTTTAACAGTCGCCCGCCAGCCTGACACCAACTCTCCTTGGGAATTTTATTTTGGCTTTTGTTGGTAGTTTACCCGCCACCGCGCGGAATTAAATGGATATCCCACCATTTGTCGGTCGTCAGAGCCTCGCTGGTAAGCAGCAGGGTGCACCGGGTGCAGGTGAGGTTGACGTTTGGGGAGTCTGGTTGTTGTGCGCGCTTAGTCAGGACAACTATTTTATAAAAATGAATAGGTGTGGTTTAACTAAAATTAAATAACAGATGTTATTTTAGTCTTATAATTTAATATTCTAATTGGTCCGTATGAGCTCTTGCGTTTATTCCGTTACACTTGTGTAAACGAAATAGAAATTTTAAATTTTTTTTTCTTTGGATTAACTTGCAAACAAAGCAAATCTGTGATTTTATAGTACTGATCTCGGATATGATTAATAAATACTAAGTGAACTATCTACCTAAGTCATTATTTTATAAATTAATTAAAATAAGTATATACGAAGATTAAGGTTTTTGGGATTTTTACACAATTTAAGAAGCTTTAAATTTTTAAAAAGTCTTAAAATTATAATAGAGGCACCTACCGAAACGCTGTAGCCTAAATCAAAATCGTAACCAAAGATTCAGTTACTCTTCTGTTAAATTGACATTATTTTCTAAGATTAGCATTTTTCATAGTTTTGTTACAAATTATTCGATTGAAAAAGAAAAGCCCGGCTTTCTAAACACAACCCGTGTTTGCGATCGTCAGATGTATATTTATTTGTTCACCTAATACTTCAAGCATACGAATGAACAGAGAAAGGCGGACTTTTAATCAGAGGAACAAAATTGACGTTACACAGTTTTTGCGTAGAAATTCGATAAAAAATAAAAATTGACAGTTGAAATTTACTTATTACATTTAAGCTAAGGGCTGATTTTCAGTATTTGTACCTAATAATTGTAGTAAGTAAGGCATGCATGTTTAACCCGTTGAATGCCGTAATTACAGACAGTTAAAAAGCCACTGTGTCTCGCGTGGATCTACGTTCTAAGGGTTAAATGTTATTATAATTAAGAATCAATATCATATCATGGTTTCTTAAGGGCCTTGGCATACATGATACTCGCGAATTATTCGTTTTTCAGGAGCACGATAAAGCAACAGCACTATGTCTCCGACAAACAATAAATCCAGCATCGTTAAAAGACGCGATTTTTATACCCAACTCAAACTGAACGAGTTGCCAAAACGATTTGGCTTTCGCAACCGAACGCGGAGCGTCGCGTCACTCAAATGTGATGTAGCATTGATGAAGTGTCACACATCGTCGATGCTTAAAGTTTAGCATGTCTGCTGTAGCTTCCGAAAAGCGATTAAATCCCTAATAACCTATACGCTAAGTATGATAGGTGATTAGGGATTTAATCGCTTTATTTTCCAAGCTATATTTTCTTTTATAAAACTGTATTGCGTTTGTAGTTTTGTGTCTAGTATAGTTAAAAGTTAAGTTAATGGGCGTTTTTTATAATTACTGCTAACGTGACAGTGATGATATTATTGTTGACGCCGACGACATCCAGATAACACGGGGAAGTAAAATGTATAGTAATGCAATGAAAACGCTTTTAAATTTTCGTCTAGGTACTGTAACGTTATAACGTGCACGTATTTCAATACCTACATCTTACTTCTGGCGTTATCATGACGCTATTGTGGACGTTCACGATAATATCTTCGCTGTTATTTGAAATTATGAAAGCGCCCATGTAGGCCACACCGGCGTTGCCATTTGGCTAAGCCCGTGTGGCCGAGTTACTGCGCTGCGACAACGAAAAGCATTTGCTTTTCGTTGTCGCAGCGCAGTAACTCGTTCTAACTTACCCCTTTTTAATAATGTGTTCGATGTTTGTTGATGTGGTTTTTGTCTGTGTTGTGTTTTTACTCACTTTGGTACCTTTTCGTTTTATATTTAAATAAATTTATTATCAGTAGATTGAGATGGTTTTATTTCCCCTTCTTTAAAAGAGGCAGATGATGATGCTGATGCCTGCCAGGGCCGCGGGTTGTTCGAAAGAGATACCGTGGTCCCTGGCATAGGCAACTGAAGGAACACGGGTGGGCAACAAGCTACCAACTTCAGAGCCTTCTCTCGTTTCACCCGAAGCTTGTGCACCGCTGATACTATCGAGAAATGGGACATACAAGATAAACTCAAGACCCTCGAATCTCGATGGAAGGTGATCGACGAAGTACACTGGCAGCTTGACAATACTCGTCGGCAGCGACGTAAACTACGAGCTTGAGTTTTCAAAATATGAAGAAACGTACGAGTCCACAAAGCGAGATCTTAACCGCAAGCTCAACCTCGCTGACCAACAACGCGACAGCGCGCCAAGGATCGAAATACCTGTATTCTCTGGTAACTACACAGTGGCCAACATTCCTCGATCTATACATTGCGGCGATTCACAACAACCCTTCCTTCTCTAAGGCGCAGAAGATGCAACACCTGAAAGGAAAACTAAAAGGAGAGGCTGAGCGGCTCGTGCAACATTTATCAATTTCGGAAAACAATTACGACTCCTGCTGGGAAATCCTCCACCATAGGTACAACAACTTGCAGCTGCTTTTCACTAAGCAAATGCGAGCTTTGATGGGTCAACATACGATCCAACACCAAAACGTTTACGAGTTGAAACGCCTACATGATACCAGTCTCGAGTCTACCGTGCACGCGGTGCGCAACTTGGGCATAGACACGACAACATGGGACGCAATTCTGGTGCATATCCTGACGGGGAAACTGGACAGTCAGACCTACTCTGACTACATGGAGGCGAGGAATAATCCAAGAGGACTTCCTGACTTCAAAGAGTTCATCCAGTTTATCGAAGGGAAGTTTACGGCGCCAGAATCAGTCTTGAAGAAAACAAGCAAACATGCCACCGATGGCTCCCCGAACAAGGAGACTTCGACGATAACAGTACAAAGGGATGCGTATAACAGATACAGACGCTACCCTAAGGCAAACCATACAAGCTCCGACAGAAATTGTCCTGTTTGTAAAACAAGCCACATCTTGCTCTATTGTAAAGTGTTCCAAGAGATGACGCCAGACAAAAAAATGAGGACAGTTCAGCAATTGGACATTTGCAAGAACTGCATGTATTCACACAACGGACAGAAATGCAACTCGCAAAAAAGATGCAAGGTGTGCAACGGCGCACATCACACCACGCTACATGACGTAACACGTGATACCACGTCAGTAACAACAACTCGCAGCGAAAAGCCAACCACGTAACAGGGTACTTTAACGAAGTTCTACTAGCAACAGTACAACTTAAACTGGCTCCAGCCAGATGGTTATTAGGACGTGTTGTAGAGACGCATCCTGGACCTAACAACTTAGTACGAGTCGTCACGCTCAATACTAAGTCCAACTTATTGAAGAGACCCATAACAAAATTGTCCCGGTTACCCATTGAAACAAGGCATAACACCGAAGACACACCAACACAAACCTCAGACAATAAGCAACCAGAGGCAACTTCATCGACATCACAACGACAACGTCGGTTGAGACCTAGACTGCAATGGAAGAGTATTGTCAGCACGTTACTAGTACTCATGGTTATGTGTTTGACACCGTCAATACAACAACTCGTCAACGTGACAACTCTCGACCCAACCCGTCTTGTATACTTTGACAAAGCAGCAGACTTACAGTTAATACAAGACGAATGGAGACTGGTAGTTTACTACAACATGTCGACTTACTGGAAATTTATTTCCGCCGTAGAACAATACGTCCAGCAACTACACGTACTCTGTCAACGAAACATGGCTTACTTTACAATATCCACACAATTTGAGCACGAATTAAACGAGCTGAAACATTACAATGAAGTACTGCAGTCTGACCATGGAAGACGCAGTAAGCGAGGTCTCATAAACGGGATTGGGAACATTGCGAACTCTCTCTTCAGCGTACTTGATGACAAATTCGCCGATAAATACAATAACGACATCAAACTACTGCACAGCAATGAAGACCACTTGCTCAATCTATACAAACAACATACTTCAATAATCGAAGGTGAACAGAACCTCCTGAAGAGGAACGAGCAAGTGATAAACCGACAGTTCGTCGTCATCAACAAAAGTCTCAGAAACTCGATGCAATAACTGAGAACAGAACAAGACCAAGCAACTTTCCTCACTGCTACTGCACTTGCCGCAAACATGATGGTAGCAAACTTGCGGAGAATACAAGACATGTTGATCGACCTAGTTACAGATCTTCGCAATGGCAAAGTCGACACTCACTTATTGAAACCCGATGCATTCGAAAACCAGTTGAACATCATATCAGGACAAGTACCAAAAGGATTATCCCTACCCTGCCCAAACAAGTTCAATTGTATTCGGGAAATGTATAAACTAGCAAGTGTGCAAGGAAGACTAACCGAAGACTATTATTTTCGAAGTAAAAATCCCTTTAGTAACAGACGAACAATATGAACTAACCGAAGTCGTCCCAATCCGCAACATAAAGGGAGGCTCCATGATTAACATAATACCAACAACAAAATACATAGCCGTGAACTTGAAAATGGACATGATGATACTCCTGAATCAACAACATTTGTCATCATGCACCCAAGTAAACACAAATCAGCTGCTGCTATGCAATTTCGACTTACCTATATATGGTATCAAAACAGCCACAAGCATGTGCGAAGCAGACCTAATAAACAATCGAGAAGTATCAAATTGCCGTACTGAGGTATCAAGTTGCAACAATGAGTGGAAAAAGTTACACAGCAAGGGTGCTTGGTTATTTACGTGTTGCGAGGAATGCACTATGCGCATTTTCTGTCCAGCTGGAATTACGTCAAAGACACCACGTAATACGGGCACAATCACCTTAGCGACAGGATGCATGATGCGCGGCGATAACCACCTGATTCATTCGCGCTACAATGTGCAAAGCACTATGGAATTAGGAAATGAGCAAGAGATCTACATACCAGAGATAAACATAAATGACTTATTAATAAGTAATAGTCAAATTACTAACATAACAAACATGGAAATAGAAACCCATGAAGAACAACTAAAAGGTCTTCAAAGAAAAATTGAACTGGTTAAAGAACAACAGGACATCCAAATGGTTAAATCAGCGGATGCCGAGCAACATCACTACGTCCTGTACGGCTTCATAATAACATGTGCAATAATATTCGGTACATGGGTAGCCTTTAAAATAAAAACACGCTGCCTCCGTGTACCTCAAGTAAGCAGAGTATCAACGCAAGCTCACAACGAAGATATTGACATGGTACCAGTCCATATAGGAAGATGCTGTTGACAGCATCTTCCTAAGGATAGACAAACAAAGGCAGATGAGCAGAAAATAGAAGAGGTCATCGGACATCTTCCTAACAGCAACAAGGTGGACAACGAAACATCGCCAATGCCATTCAGCGGGAAAAACAGAATATACTAACTTTCTTTACATATTTTTAATTACTTTTTATAGTACGTTTTACTTCTAATTTGTAGTTTTTATAGTTGGCAGGACGTACGAGCATCGCCACATGAAATGTATTGTGTTAGTTTTTATCTTAACGAGCATTTGCTTATTCGCCGATTACTTGCTTACATTCGCTGAATAAGCTATCGCGCCCACCACAAGTAACCTACTTTATGTATATATAATTTAACATTTTTCCTAATAAATCGATAAATCAGTAACGGACACAGAACAGTGATTTTATGTCCTGTATACATCCCGTGTGATTGGTATTCATCAACAGTCTACATATTACATCTCCCTGTACGGACAAACTGCCCGTACACGGATCATGACGCTGAGTCTGAGTCGCTGCGCAGTAACAAATTCACTTGGTGAGGTTGAGGGGTGCGGCACTTTGTGGCGAAAAAATACACACTGAACACATATCGTGTACATAGATACTTTTTCGTCACTAGGTACCCTCCCTACCTATGCAGCACATTCGTATGACAGAATATGAAAATACAGACTTATGTGCGCACCGTATGCACGTTAGGTTTTCAAAAACCCACCCGTGTTCCTTCAGTTGCCTGTGCCAGGGGCCACGGAATCTCTTTCGAACAACCCGCGGCCCTAGCGGATCCCGTCACTTAGTACTGACATCATTCTCTTTGAGGCGCGCGTGGAACGCAACGCGCCATCGACCCGAGCCTGGTCCTTACCGGGCTGCGAGCTACCCATTCCTCGCCGCCCACAAGCCCGCGCCTACGGTGGCCGGGAATCGGCTGTTGACTCCCGACGTCCAGGGCGTCTCCTGCGGCGACTAGTGGCATGAGGACGCAGAGATAGCCTCTACCTCACGCGCTCCGCCTCCTCCTTTGCGAGCATTACTGCTTCGCAGGTGTCGGCTTCCCATGCACTCTCGCTCCGTACCATGGCCTGGACCAAGGCCGGCCGCGAGAGATCGCGGCACGAGCATGTTGCGGTGCTCCGCCCAAGCCGGGCAGACCTCCACCGTATGCTCCACCGTGTCCTTCGGGCGATCCACACAGTGGTGGCAACCTGGCGCTTCCTCCCGTCTTATCCTGAAAAGGAACCTCCCGAAACAACCGTGTCCGATGAGGACCTGCGTTAAGGAAGGTGAGGTCGCCATAGCGCCTCTCCATCCACTCCTCAAAGAGGGGACTTATCGACGCAATTGTGGCGTGCACAGCACTGGGTTGCGACAATCGCACTCTCCACGTCGCCATGAGATCCCGCCGGAGCTCTGTCCAATGTGCCGTGATTTCTCGCGGCAGCGGAGTTACGCCAGGCGTTTTGCCTCCTCTCTCCAGATCCAATGGCAGCAAGGAGGCTCGCCGCCTCAGCGGGGACCATCCCCGGACTAGCCAGACGGCCATGACCCTTTGGGACGCGTTCAACCGGCGGGCTGGTCGCTGCCTCAAGGAACGTGCCCACACCAGTGCCCCGTAAAGGGCCATATACCGCACGACCCCCGCGTGGAGCCTCCGGCAGGAGGCGTTTGGACCGCCTAGGCAGGAACCACCTCAGGGCAGCCCCGGCCCGCGCCAGTCTGGGAGCCAAACGTCGGAAATGTTTCACGAAGTTCCACCGGCTGTCGAGGACGAGTCCCAGGTACTTTATCGTGGACTCGACGTCGATGTGAAACCCTCCTACCGTTATTTAGGAAACCGACGGTGGCGCGTCCCGAGGTCCATGAAAATACATGGTCTTGAACTTGTGCAGGACCACCGCCGGATCATCGGATTCCATCGGATCCAATTGACTTGTCAAGTGGATACTTTCGACTTGTCTAGTTGTCTCATCTCGATCCATCGAAATAATTAAAAAAGAGATTTTGATCGAAATACATAATCTATACTTTAATAAATCTGTAGAAGTGAAAATTCTGTACATTGAAAATATCAAAAAAATAAATAGCAGGGGGTGTTACTAGAGCGACACCGAGCCCAAAAATGTGATTAATAAAAATTTTGTCTGTCTGTCTGTCTGTCTGTTTGTTCAGGCATCACGCAAAAACTACCGGTTCGATTACGATGAAACTTGGTATAATTATTCTTTAATATCCTGGGCACCACACTGGGTACTTTTTATCCCGGAAAAGTATATACCTACAATAAAAAACAAACTTAATTTTGCGGTTCGATCCCTAGATCCGATTACTGTCCCAACCGCAAATAATAAGTTTGTCGTAGGATACGTCATCCGCAGTGGAGTTCACTAAGGGGTGCTACACTCGGCTAAGATACTATAATATTTTATCTTAAGATACAATATCGCAAAATGTCTAAAAATCTCTAATATCTTAGTTTTTAGGGATTTTGCTTATTTATTGAGTTTAGATTAGTTATCATCAGAAATAGGTTTATTTAGGTAGGTAGGTATTTTATTTTCTGTTATTGAGTTCATTTTTTTTTTAAATTAGGTAGGTACTTAGGTTTACTTTTATAAGGCGTAGACGTAAATAATAAATAATGATTAATATCTCATAATTCATTCATTTCTGAATGAATTATGAGATCTTAATCATTATTTTCAAAAACAACTACCTTTTGAAGAGTGAAGTGGGGTCTTAAAAAATAACAGATTTGACTAAATGCGTATGAAAATGAAAATATACACGCTAAGTACTTATACCAGTGAAAGAGCTCGAATGATCGTGTTCCGGTCCACGAGAGCTTCAGGCCTAATAAAAAACATATTTTTTTATTTTTGTTTGTCTGTTTGTTGCGGCTAATCTTCGAAACGGCTGGACCGGTTCTGACGGGACTTTTAGTGGCAGATAGCTGATGTAATGGAGTAACATAGATTTAATTATTTAAACTTTTTGCATACAAAAAAGGTACAAAGGCTGACTTAATGCCTTAATAGGCTGTATAGGCTACTTTTTGTTTCGGTAGCATGTTCCCGTGGGATAATTTCCGACATCCACGCGGGCGAAGCCGCGGGCAGAAGCTAGTTATAAATAAGCACAGCAAAATAGTAGGTTCTTTTTTGTTAGCCCACTTTGTTCCTCACTGCTGGGCAAAGACCTCCCCTTGTTTCTTCCAAACCTCCCTGTCTTGTGCGATCTCTGGCCATGTTGGCCCTGCCTGCAAATGTTACCACATCGTCGCACCAGCTTCGACGTGGTCTGCCTCGACGGCGATGTCCTCTCTCAGGCGTCCAGTGAGTGACGATCTTTGCCCATCGCTCCGGGTGCATTCGTGAAACAGGTCCAGCCCACTCCCACTTCGGCCTGGCTGTTTTTTCTCCAACATCCGCTACTTGAATTATGGAGCGCAGCGTGGTGTTTCTAACTCGATCTATACGCTTAACAACTACATACATATTAAGCTGCGCTCCATTGCCTGTTGGCAAATCTTGAGTTTGAACTTCTGTTGTTGAGTAAGTGACCAACTTTGTGCACCATAAGTTCGGATAGGCAGGATGCACACGTCAATGAGTTTTCTTTTGAGTGATGTAGGAGGACTGACTACCTTTCATGTGTTTTTTAAGGGCCCAGTAGGTCTTCCAAGCATTTTAGACTCGTCTTTGGACTTTCTTGTCTTGTCTGTTCTTGAAAGACACTATCTGGCCCAAGTATAATATACGTAGTAGGCAGATACGACGAGGTGGTCTGTCATAATTCTGTCAGTTTGCCCACAACATTCAGCCTCCAATAACACGCCGAGGCGGTATGAAGAGGGGAGGGGTGTGCGCTAGGCCCCCTCCTTCAGCAGGATCAGCTTTTCAGTCTTCCACGGCATGAAAACTGGATCCACTCCCGTAGAGCGTCCGTAAGTCAGCCCTGAGTACAGTAGACCGCTCATCGCTATTCGGTGGCAACACATTGACCTTCAACTGGCCTAGTGTATTGCGGAGTTTCAATAGAATGCGAGGCCAGCGTATACTGGTTTTGTTGCCGTTGACGTGCGGCCTACTGTACGGGCCATTTAACAAAAAAAAAATTTTTTTAAAGCTGATACCCTGGCTGACTATAAAACTAATAAAAAATATTTTTTCTTATTGTTTTTAAGTTATCTGTGCCGCCCTGTCCCACAAGTGGCGCCCCCGTACTGTCATTGCAGCGCCAAAAGTCAAGTAACATTATCACAGGAGGGACTGATTGTTGGTTTTTTAATTATAAAATTATACTTGTGCTATAGAAAATGGATGAAGAAGGCGATAATATTCTGCTCGAAGATAATTACTATCAGTTACTTAATGTTTCAAAGACGGTAAATATAAATCACGTGCATTTTTAGAATATTGCTTTCAGCATTTTTACACTATCAATATTATATAACGACACAAATCAACCTTATATCGTGGAATGCAAATATTTCTTACAAACAACAGAGTTGCTTATATTATTTAACACTATTTAATTTTGGATCACTTATTTTAAATTTATTTTTGAGGTTAGGAGCGGTGCATTCTGCACTCGTTACATGTCCCTATAAAATTCCCTATTCCAGATAATTGAACAGATAATCATATAAAAGACAACTACTGTTGCATATTACCACCTGCGAATCGGAATTTTATTTTGTAGCTCAATTACTATGCAGGATGATGCAATATTTATCTTTAAACTTGCAGTATGTAAAACAGTGAAGCTTGAAGTCATGTATTTTCTTTATGTTATGCTAAATTTTGTAATATAATCTCATAAATTATTCAAAAATGTATTGTATGTCTGAAGTTTGCAGATAGTAAGACTGAGATGCAATTTAATTAATAAAATGCAACTGTGCAATGATAAGCTTATGCATGCAAAGTATGATTGATATACATAATGCTCTGCATATTTATTTAATAGTTCAAATAAATTATTATCTGTTAAAGAATGAGTAATATTTATACATGCTTAGATATGACCCTACTAACTGACTAAGAGAGAGTAAGAGGGTCAAATCTCTGGGTGTCACTATTAGAAAATGGTGTTGATTCTGTTGTTACAAATTTCTCTAAACTAGACTAAAAATCACAAAAATTTAGTTTATTCCTAAACAACGTTTTCTATTCTGAAATAGATTAAAGTGACACAACTTTACTATATTTTAGTTTGACAGCACTAATGTCATTTTAGTTACTCAATTTAGTGAAAATGGTAATTTAGCTATTCTGAATTTGATGTTTTTCACCTAAAATTTTGGTTGTCAAACTAAATCAGACTATTTTTAATCTCAATTAAAAAAGTGTGGACTAAAATTAGTTGTCATGAACTAAAAATTTACAAAGCATATTTCTCTACAAGTTCTCGTAAGTTTGGATGCTTAACTTAAGAGTTTACAGAGTTCGTGAATTATTATGGAAGCTTATGTGATTGTAGCTGTGCTCGATTCGGCAGAAAGGTACTAATTACCACAATACATAATAAACAATCAGCAAAATATAAAAAAAATATTACCAATCAACAAACTAATTATCAATCAACAAAGTATAAAAAATAAGAGAAGTTGAGGATTTGGAACAAGCATTTAATGAGAATAGTAGTAATAGTTTGATGCAGTAATAGTAATAATAGTTTGATGCAGTTGTAATGTCCAAGACAAAGCAATGGAGAAGGAACCCATCAGGTTTCATTCCCATTATCTTCGTCTTGGGCAGTTTGCACCAAGAATGGAATGCCGGTAGAGTGAATGGCATCAGCCAAAATTTCTGCTGCCGCGACAATGCTAACCTGGAGTAACCGGCTATTCTCATTAAGTGCTTGTACCAAATTGTGGTGCACTGGCGGGCGGGGTGTCCTCGGCATTCTTCGACAACGGGTAACTCGACCGCTTGCGCGCCGCAGTGGTACTGCAGGAGTCCCGCCGTCGGTTACCACAAACTCCTCTTCGAGTACAGGCTGTAGAGAGGGTGGCATACTTTGTTGGTCAAGCGACATGGGCAATGGGGACTTTAGACGGGACGGGCAGTTAATTCATTGAGTATCACGTGAGCGCCAGTGCACTAATAAAATAGATAACTAATTGTCTTATTTATCGGTGCTGGAAAGATTAATAATAAGATTAACATTAACAGTCTTAGTAATGTATTTATAAAAATTGCCCTTCAGCCATAAAAATACCATGAATACTAAAATAAATTACCATTTCCAAAGAGGCAAAACCATAGACAGAAGCAGGCCCAATGATATCAAGAATTTATTCTCAATATCATTGAGATCTGCCCCTGCCGGTCCTCCACCTGTGGCCCTGATGGAATCTCTTGCCTTTATTGCCTTTGTTTTTATTTTGGCCACCCACACATTCCAAATCTGTTGAAATTAAATTAGTAAGAACACACAATGAAAATTATGCAATCCAATTGTCATTTTTTCTGACATAAACCACTTACATATTGCGACTGCTCTATAGTCCTGCTGCAGGCCAGTTCGTTCAGCTCACTACTGATGTTAGTCTAAAACTTCAGCATCAGCCTGATTTTCTAAAAAAAATAAGACGCTAGTAGTAGACCTGAGTTTATACCTAATAATAGGATAATTAACACACACAACAATAAACTGATAATTAATATTGATGCTCCCAAATTTTGTTTTGTTGTTTATGTCATCGCTCGTATGGTTTTCATAAAAATAAAAAAAAATCGCTATGGATTTATCACTAAAATAACAAGTTCAGACTTCAGTTGTATTTCTTACATCGGGCCATTAGTGGATTATTGTGGAGCCGCTCTACGAGAAGCTCCTGCTCCCTTTTTGTTGCTCATTTTCTGGACGACAGCATTTTACAAGGCAATAATAATAACAAATATAGCTATATTAAGTCCGGTAAAAACGATTTGTAGTTGATCTCTGTTGACATAAATCAACAAACAGACTCAAGATGTCCTTGATAGGGCTTTCCTACGGCGACGAGAATACCCTGTATATAGGGAGATTTTCAAGACTCACATTTTTTTTCTTATGTAAGTTTTATAATGCTGAAATAGATAGCAAGATAATCATTCTACCTGAATAATGTTTTCAAATGGTGTAGTTTGTCGATTTAAATAAAATTAAAGGTTTTTTTCTTATTGAAAACCGAAAAAAAATCTGCAGAAGTTCTAAATCGTTTTCGGTGTACAACCCTACAATCCTAGCAGGATCACATTGGCCACGGATAATAAAAACAATTACAGGTTATTGCATTTTAATTTTATGCTCCTTTTATTTCATTTAAATAATTATTGATAAAAAAATTAAAGATTATTTGATTTTACTCAGGATTTTTTTGCACCTCAGATCATTTTGTTCACTTTTTATTTTAATTTCCAACAAATCTTGGTCTTTGGTTTACTTAACTTAGCGATTGTTCAATTTGATTATCATTATGTCAAAATTGTTTTTAAATTTAGTCAATTTTTTTGCAGAATAGCTTTTAAGATTCTCTTAACCAAAAATTAGAAATTTTATTGATAGTTTAGTTTAGTTCGGTGTACAAGAGAATCGGCACCATTGTCTCAGCATCTATATTAACTAAAATATGTATAAAGTTCTTTTACTAAATAAACTACAAATTATTAAAATAAAAATTAATGCCTTGACCTAACTAAAACTATTAAAAAGCTAAAATATTGCAAATATATATACCTCTGCATCACTATCAACTGGTAATGTATCCATGAGACTGACGGCATTGCTGCTTTGTATGGCAATACTTATCCTCTGGCCAAGGTAAAAGCCAGCCCTTGGGTCATGGGAAGTGTCAACCAGCCGTTTAGAGATTTCATTGAATATGAAGCAAATCACCTTAGACATTATTATCAAGGCAATACGACGACACCGTTGGCGCAGTGGCTGAGCGATCGAGTGCTGCGCTGCGTGTCGCGGGTTCGATTCCCGCACGGAACAAATATTTGTATTGCCTACAGGTAGTTGTTCCGGGTCTGACTGTTTGTGTATGTAACTTTAATTGTTTGTAAACGCACCCACGATACAAGAGTAATTCCTAGTGTCGGAAAAAAAGGTTCAATGATGGCTTGAAAGGGATTAACTCTTTCATAAGTTTGATGTTACTAGGTAGGTAATTTTTAAACCTGCTAAAGTAGGCATCATACTCATGGATCCAATCATTTTACAGGCACCTCCAGAAGAAATAAACAGTGCATATCGCCGCTTCTCGCGTATGTTCCACCCTGACAAACACAGCACTGATCCAAATAAACAAAAATGGGCAGAACAAATATTCAACAAAGTTAAAGAGGCTTATGAGGTGCTGTCTGATTCACATAAGAGAGCCATCTATGACACCCTAGGTAAGATTTGTGACAATGTTTATAACTTTTAAGTTCTTGAAATAATAACCTCTGTAAACTTAGGGATATTTTGACACATGAATTATTTTTGTACAATTGTATTTATATTACTGTGATCACTAAGGTACCCATAATTTTTTATTTCAATCCACAAGGAGTGTACAAATTCCTTAAAATGTCTAGTTTGGACAGATCCATACGACCATATAGAAATAAATGGTTTACTATTGGGGAATTCTACCTTATGGTGCCATTTTATTCATAAAAAAAAATATAATAACAATAGTAATGAACACTGAATTAATTGGGTTTTTAGGGAAGCGTGGTTTGGAGGTAGAGGGATGGGAGGTTATATTCCGCACTCGCACACCCAGAGAAATCAGAGAAGAATATGAAAGGTATGTTTTTAAATCAAATTGCAGATTTTTATTCAGGTTATAGAAGCATATTAACTACCGCTATCAGCTGATTTTGATTCAGATAGCCGAGTCTGCAACTACCCAGTCACAAAAGGGTTATGGGTAGGAGTGGAAGGTAGAAGGGTAGAATGGGAAGGGATTGTGAAATTTAGGAGGGTATGAGAAGGGTAAGAATGGGGATAGGATGTGGTACACTCTTTTAGGGTATAGTCAGTACCCAGGGCTTGTGCTGGTCCCTTCCAGGACTGTCCTGTTGCCTGGGTGTTTTGAGTGGAAACCTGGCCACTGATCAGTTCACCTGATGGTTTTTGTTACATCTATTTCTTATGGAATTAGACCGAAACTAAAAAGGTGCAAAAAGGGTGGCAACCACAAGATGGTGCATCCACCAGACTTGCATTGAGGATCTACACAACCCTAGCACTCTCCCCTCACGAACCCGCCACCCAATATCCTACCTCTGAAGGAGGCAGTAAAGTAGGCCTGCATCTCTACTACTACTACCAAGTAAAGCAAGGCATGTTGCAGTGCAACCGTAAAAGCATAAATACAGACCCCTCTCCCCTGTTGATGATGTTATGTAACTTTACTTTCAGGTTGAAGCGCGAGAGGGAAGAGCGAAGACTGCAGCAGAGTGCCAACCCTCGCGGTACCATCACACTGTCTGTCAACGCGACGGACATGTTCATGAAATATTACGATGAGTATGAGATTTTGTGAGTAATGCTTTTTATTTTTATTTTGTTACACCTTTGTTTTTTAAGTGTACATTATTTTGAACTATTGCTAGTTGCGGACACCAGCTCATATTAAATAGGTAATAGTATAATTTGGTGTTTGAGATTTCTATTGGTGGATCTGGATGCAGAATGTCCATAATTAACAGTGAATAAACAAATCCTTCAGTGATTCTAGACAATTAATATGTAGATGAATCTCTAATGGCTACAGCTTCTATTAATAGTTCTTCTCCCCTCGTATTGTCACTCACTTATAAGAATAGCTTAAGCCATGGTAAAAATGTTAACCCATCAACAGCATAGCTGGTAAGCACAATTAAAATATGTAAATTCGATTTACATTATGTACACTTATACACTGTTTATTTTGAGCTACCTCATTCACTTCTGAGGTAATGTTTCTTTGCATACTTATTTAAGTTACATTTTCCATTTTATTCTCCTTGGTTGCATTCTAAATGAGTAATAAGTCGTATTTATTTATGTTTAATTTCTGTTTATTTCTAAAATTATAGAGAAGAACCGACTATTATACCAAATATTGAAGTATCCGGCATGACTATACAGCAGTCAATCGACGCACCAGTAACTCTGAGAAACACCATGACTCTATCGGGAAACATATCGACGCAGAATGGAATAGGTAATGAAACTTTATCATTTAAACATGTTTTCAATAAAATATAGGAACAACTATTTTAATAACATCTGTGTTAGCTTCAATATTATATAATCCGTATCATCATTTGCGGATACCATAAAAGGTCCATGTGGTTACGAAACCATCTCACGGTGAAGTGATGACAATGGTAGTGATGTATGAGTTATGACCATGACCATGATTTACCATAAGTAATTCTTATATTTAGTTTTAAGATTACCTTGTATTTCTCATATTAAGTGAATTGTATTCTTACTCTTTGAGAAATAAATGTCTTAAACCGTATGACCCGGTGACGAATACTGCATGAATTGCCAAACTTAGTTATGATAGGCAGTGCTAACAGAACGGACGGCCGATGGAGTCGAAAAGTTCTCAAAGCTTGTTCCGGTAGGCACATCACGGGTAAGCCCACAGGTGGATCAATGACCTGTTGGATGCGGGAAGCATGTAGTTGACCCATCTTCGCAGCGATGCTTGTAAATGCCTATTTCCCCAGTGTTTAAAAGTATTGCTCATTGTACCAGTAACTTCCACATTATGTTGTACAAATAATTAAAGTTTATTAAAATCTAAGTAGATACCACCATTTTAACATTATTTTTTGTACTTGCCAAGTTGGTATTTTTCAAATGCAAGTCTTTGAAAAATACCAACTTGGCAAGTATATTACGTTTGCTCACGATTGCTCTGTATGTTTAGCATGTATAATAAGATAGTTAATTATTATTTTCAGGTACCGGCTCTGTGAATGTATGTAACAGAAACCTCAGTTCTGAGAAAGGTTGGACAGAGGTGGAGTTTGGTATAGGAAATGGACCTCTTCTCGGTTTTAAGATATTTAGGACTCTTTCGCGACTGATGTTCTTGAACTGCGGAACCGTGTTGCAGTTCACACCTAGAGGGATTTCGCCAAGTCTTATATCAAGTAAGTTTTGTTTATTGCGTTTACTTTATACAAAAACCTACCCAGGAAACATATCTAGGTATCTACGAATGAATAGAAAAATCATGGAAATTGGATTAGTGATTGTCGAGCTATAAGTGCACTAACAGACGGACAGGTAGACTGTTTTATATGTCAAGATAAGGAAGAGTTTCTATGTTGTTAAAAAGGTAATTTGTATGTTAAATATTTCATAAAGTCACAATGTTGGCCAATCTGGGCTGCGAGTTTTGTAACAATCATGACAAATGTGGCAAACAATTGTATAAGTGACAAAATTTACTGAATATTTTAATAAAAAAGGTTGATTACCATTTTCTTCTCTTTCTCCAGCAATGGCTGTGCAACTGGATGCTCACTCGGTGGGGTACCTAACATACCGCGCGGGCGGTCAAGGCGGCTCTTCAATGACCTCGATCTACGTGCGTGACTCCGAGAAATACCACACAAACACTGCGGTGCAGATTGGGACTCCTCACTCCTTCATATCATTCAATATCATGAGGAAACTGCCACAACATGATATGAAGCTCAGGCTGGCTTTGAAGTAAGTTGTACATCATAAGCTGTGTGCCCAATGGAATTGTCCATCGGCAAAAATTATGATCACCCATACAAATTTTCATCCCCTATTTAACCTGATAAGAGGATGAATTTTGAAAAATTCTTCCTTAGTGCTCACCTTTGCTATATAAGGAACTCTTGTGTTAAAATTCCCTCATCTAGACCTAGCGGTTTAGGCTGTGCGTTGTCTGACAGTGAATAAATAAATTTTTATTTTTATTAAATAGCCCCGCCCCGCGCTTTCAGCCGCATCAGTTTCGATCCCGTGGGAATATCGGGATAAAAAATATCCTGCGTTAATCCTGGTCACGGTCCTGGTCAACTATCTGTGTGCCAAAGGACAATGTTCATGAATGTATGGAATCCCGAACCATGCTGCATCAAAGTCAAACTTTGTTTTTTATAGACTACACATACCTACAAAAGTTCTTTTTGTAAACAAAACCAGGGTTTCGGAGATTTTTAAAAATATCGAAATAACCTGAAAACTATGTACTTTATTTTGGTTGACATGTCATACACGAACGGCCATTATTGCTCTAAAAAATGATAATCGTTTAAATAAAAAGTCTATTCTATTTTATTCTAGTTATTTTAAATTGATGTAGAATCGGCAAAGTATAGTTTTTTTTTTGCGTTTTTTGAAAGACGTGATCATGACACTTTCAAAATTCGAGGTTATATTAATCATATAATTTGAAACGGAACGTTATGTAAAGGGAATAAAACAATATCAACACTTTTTTACTTTAAATTAAATTCCCTGTTCAAAAAGCAAATCCCCGACGCGTAATGTCGTAAAAAAATATGAAAATAATTACTATAATATTTTTCTTGATGCATAAGACTATTTGGTACGACTTTTGGTCATTGTCTTTTCATCCAAATTCGTTAAAACCATTTCCCAGTAGCAGTCCTGAGTTGTGCACGGTTGGCAATAGGCCCGCGCCCTATTACAGGAGACTTAAACAATTGTGGGTTACTGCATAAATTAGGTTTCCGATTTATAAAATGCCAATCGATGGAAAACAAAGATAGATCAATGAAGGGGCAAATATATTATGTGTATATAGATATATATATGGTACAATGATCTTGGTTAAAACCTACTTATAGGAATTGTCAGAAAAATCTTGTTGAAACCATCTCATGTGTGGCTGTCACATACGCTGTCACCCCCTCCCGCACCGCGAACTCTATCCCCCTTATTGCAAAACAAGGGTTTTCTTTAGATCAGGCTTAAACCACCGAGCCAGTTATTGAAATGCAATTCATTATACAAAGACAGCTTAGTTGGGTGCTAAGTTGCCATTTTAGTATCATGAACTTTACCTAAATCGAAATAAAGTTCAAAATACAAATACTAGATCAATACCATGAGGAAACTGAAGTTAGATATTGTTTTGTAATAAGAAGGAGTAAGTTTTATAAACAAATGCTGTACGATGTTTAATAAATGTTCAACTAGCGATTGATTGCACTGTTTTGCTTATTCATGCTATGCTGCCAACTCTGAAATACATCAATCGGTCAGCAAAGTAATGTAGGTACAATCACAATATATGTTCTAAAATGCTTAAACTTATGCTCGAATAGTTCTTTCTATGGGTTACACAAACATTTCCTTCCTAGTTGAAAGAGGAAACGCTATCAATTCAGACCTCTAAGCTGTGCTCGTGTAGATGTTTTAAATAAAGAATGGTTTATCTGATTATCCGTCCATTGTATAAACAAATTAACGACAGAATCCTACGTTAAGACAGTCTTTGCCCCAGAGATGAGCGAGGTAGCTAAGCGGGGAAGCTAAACTGCGAAATAATTGTTGCTATTTCCATCAGAGCTAAGTGTTGTAGCGGAGTTATGAAGATGAGCTTTGCACGTATGTAAAAACTTAGCGCCGTTAAACCCCTTTCCACCAAAACTAAGCTAAGCGTAATCAGCCTATAATGTTCCCACTGCTCCGCTACAGGCCTCCTCTCTGTGAGAGCGAATGGGCCGTAATCCACCACGCGGGCCCAGTGCGGGTTGGTAGATGTCACATGTCTTGAAATTTATGGTTCTAGGACATACCGGTTTACTCACGATGTTTTCCTTTGTTTTGAGAGCAGTGGTGATAAAATAATTTACACAAAGTAAAGCGCCTGTCTGGGGTCGAACCTATGGCCTACAACTCATTTGTCGCGGACGTTACCACTTGGCCACCACTGCTAAAAAACACAAACTATGCTAAGCTACGCTATGAATAATAAATATGACGATCCCATTGGTATCATATACATTAATCGATACGCAGCTTAGCACGTCTCTGGTGGAAAGGCAGCCTTATCGACCTACAACAGAACGATATGAGCTTTGTGATGTTCCCTCCATTCCTCCATCCCTGTTATTTCCACATAGACTGGGGTCAGCCCTCATGCCCTTTGCCATTCTATTGATCAATTTTACTCATTATATGCCTGGCTTGCTTAGCTTTGCTTGTAGCAAATAGAAAAATCGAAATTGGCATTAATTACAGTAGTTTGCACACTGTTACTTTTGAAATAAGTAGATATATTGCCATATTTACAATGTTTTGCAGTGAGATTAGTAATAGCAGTACTTATTACCGGAAAATGGAAATGCTTTACAAACTCTTAACATGGTATTCATAAAACCTATGCATGCTTAGATTTTCATACGATAGCTCGCATAAGCTCGCGTGCATATGACGAAAGCTTGCATAGATAACATGTCAGTATGTGCCTATAGCCTACGCGACATGTATAAGACTAAGGCTATTTATGACATTGAAGAAATGACTTCTTTTTGCAAGTGCCGTGATAACAATGAGTCAATTGTGATTTTCACTCTTACTCTTACCATCCATTAAGTTTAAAAAATCTAAAATTGCAAATGTGGTATATTTTATGCAAGTTAAATAACAATCTAATACTGAATTTTATATACTTTTCAGGTTAGGCACGTTTGGCGCGATAGCCGAGTATGGTGCTGAGAAAAAGGTGTCGCAGAATAGCAGTGTGTCCGCGGCCGTGATGCTGGGTGTTCCCAGCGGTGTTATGCTTAAACTTAAGTAAGTGATTAGTGTATATCATATTCGGGCAGCTCAGGCAGTTGTTGTATATCATAAACAGACCGTTCAAGCAGCGACGAGACACCGCACGGTGGTATTTTGCCGTACTATAATAATCTATATCTGTACATGTCGCTGTTTGTGTCTGTCTGTCTAACTGCGTTGTTTTTCTAAACGGCGCAACGAATTTTGATGCGGTTTTCACTATTATTTAGGGCTGATTGTTCAATTGACAAATCATTTTTATTCTTGGAATAAAATTGACGTCTGACAGTTTTTGTACGGGAGAACTGTCAAAAATTCAAAATGATTCCTCCGATAACATTATCTAGCGTTGGAAAAATCAGCCCTTAGTGAAATGATTCCGGAAGGCTTATTTGTATAATGCATTAATCCTACATATAATAAAGAAATATCGTTGATGTTTTAACAAGTCGTAAAAACCGTGCAAAGCAGGGGCGGGTCGCAAAGGTTTTGTGGTTCAGATCATCGAACTGAACAACTTTCTTCCTTCCTGTCTTCCAACATAGTAATCGAGAAAAAATATCAACTGTTCCATACAAACTTCATATTTGTATGAAGTTTTGTATGGGGCCCCAGGTTTACTAGTATCATACACTTTTATAGCAGATCAAAAAGTGAAGTATTAAGCGATTTTATATTATGTGCGGTGCAGGCTTTAACTTGGCCCTGGACATCAACTGCCATAGCATAGATATGGTCTGTTTGAAAAGTATTCAATGAAAATGGAAACAAATGGATCCGGAAACGTTATTTGTAGTGTCACTTACAAATCGAATGCTTTGATTTGATTATTTGAACACTTATACCCGAAATTCTAAAATTAAATTACCTTAAAGTGGGTTTTCATTGATGAGATATAAAGTTGAGACCTTCAAAATAAAAATTAATGTGTTATTTAGTTAGTTTGATATGTGATCGCTTAAGAATTTTCCCTGAACAAGGTTTGTTTACACTTTCATTAGATACATTTGGAACAGACTATAGACCAAAGACCTAGGAGACATAGGGTCTGTGGTGTGCACTTGTGCTCTCCTCACAGTTACCATTCTCTTCTAGGTGGACGTGTTCATCACAAACCATCGTCGTGCCTATCCACCTATGCGAGGAGGTGATGCCTTCGCCGGTGTTCTACGCCACGGTCGTACCTCTGATCTCGTGGTTGGTTCTGAAGAAGATCATTCTGGACCCTATCGCTAGGGAGCGACAGGATCGCGACCGGCAGCGGTCTATGGAGGCTAATTATGAAAGGTATTAACTTGATTTCTACAGGGTTATATTAGCCTTAGAACACATGACGTTGGAGTAGACGTATTCTTGAGTGGAGACCGCGAATCGGCAAACGTAAGGTAGGACGCCCTTTTTTTTTTTTTTTTTTTTGGGATGGGAAATCATCAAATGACTCCTCCCGCTCTGGGTGGAGCGGAAGGGAGTGTCAGACTCTTACTGACTAAAACCCACCCATGTTCCTTCCTTCGCCCTTTATGTTCCGGGGCAGCGGTAACCCTTTCGGACAATCCCGCTGCAGGTAGGACGCCCTCAGGCTGCGCGGAGTGACAATCTTCGCAGGGTGGCTGGTAGCAGCTGTATGAGAGTTGGCGTGTATTTGAAGAGGCCTATGTCCAGCAGTGGACTGCTGCAGGCTGATGATAATGACTGATGACCTAAGCACAAAATCCGTAGCTTCGGCCGAAGTTACGGGCGATTCCTATTCCGTGTCACTTACGGACATAGGATTAGTCTAGGGCCCGACCTAAGAATGAATGACAACACGATTTAACTGTTGTCTCTACTTCCGATGTGCTAAAGCCCGTCCGAAAAAATAAAGTAATCGGGAGTGTGGTTCATTCCTAAGTTTCGAACTACTTTCGAACAGCCCCAGATCTTCGTTGATGGACTTAGAAAAAAGGCCCACGAGGTGTATACTTTGTAAAAATGGTATGCAAGCCGTCTTTTTCCCGTACCGACCCGAAATCCGGAGCGCTTTATGATATGACCGTGTTAATAGAACCTTGCAGTTTCAAATTTGACCTTATTGAACGTGTTTTAAAAAAAACAAATTTGAAATTTGTACGGGAATATCGAAATTACTCGTAAACATTCGCAAAAACATCTTATATTTGAAATATTCGTCAACAGATTACAGGAGATGCAGCGGCAGGCCCGTGCTACTATTGAACTGATGAGGGAGACGTACTCGCGGATCAGGTCTGACGAGGAGAAGAAGAAAGGCCTCGTCATCCTTCGCGCACTGTACGGAAAGCTGCCTCCAAGTAAGAACATCTTTATTTATTTAAGCACACAAATGCTGTAGAATTCACAAACGATTTACTCCTAAGTATTGATAGATATTTTATGGTGTTTCGACCATGCGCGCAGTATTACCGAAGCATTACTATGTAATAGGTCTTTTCTCAAACTTACAATTTTTGTTTCACGAGTAAAACGCTTTTGAATTTTAACTGTAACATATTTATATCGGTACGGCCCATAAACACTGTGGACATGTGGGTCTGTTTTCGACCGTACGGATACACTACGGTGGACCGTAGCGTGTATGCCTTACATAAGACCGTGTTTTCACACATTATGACAAAACTTCCGCGAGAAATGTCTGACAATCTTCATAAACCTCTTGCCCATATCTCAACTTATTTAGGGCCGCCGTAAAATGACGTCTTTTTCCATATCTACTACTAGCTTTATTACTCGTAGCCGTCATATCAAGCTATTATCTTTAATTACAATTTCATTCATAGTTTCTTATAACGACCCGTACTCCACATCGGTTATCCAAAACCTTGATAACCGATTTCCAAATACATCTCGATTACCGGAGCCGGCGCCACACAGTCTAACTTGCGAGTATCAACATAGTTGTTTAGCCGAGTGAACTTGCTATCGTACTCTGAAATTTCCCTAGACACTGGGTTACTCTAATCTTAGATTAATGTCGCAGTGTAACTTAACAATCAAACAATTGATTATTATGATTCGTCAAAACCGGGCGGCTGATTCGAATATATTTTGCCGCCCGGCTGTACCGAATAGTGCCAACTCATTGCACGAGTTTCCAAAGGCTAGCGACGCAGAAAATAATTACTGTACCACGTGGTTTGTACTGTCGTTGGTTAGAAGACAATAGCGTTCCCATGTGTAATTATAAGTTAAACCCTTATCAAGGCACTGTTGTGGAACACCAGAGGGGCAATTCTCGTAATTTTAAGAACTTTCACAGTCAGAAGGCCAATTCTCGTAATTTTAAGAACGTTCACAGTCTGATCTCAGTCTCAATCTGTCAAAAATACGTCTAATTTCCCTACATTTTGACAAGTTTTTGACATTTGTTTGTCGCCGAGATGAGACTGCGACTTGATTTTGAACGTTTTAAATTACACAATTACACAATTACTTACTGTTTATTTTTTTTGACAGATTCTTCTAGCCACGAAATAGGCGCAGAGCCGACCGGCGACGGGAACTCGCCCGAGACGCCCAACACGTTCACCGAAGTGATTGACGTCACAATACCGATACAATGCCTCATCAGGGACTCTCGGTTAGAACTGCTTGAAGCAAGCAAGGTACGCATACTATTTTCTATTCAACTTCTAAAATGGTGACCTATCAACGCTGTGAGGTATGGTTGATGGATCTGGCTACCCAATACAGATATTTTTCTGCGGCTTTACCACACGATTTGCACTGTCAATGTGAATCCAATCCTGTTTTGTTGCGAAGAAAATGTATGTGCGCATGTTGTGCTGTTTGGAGGGACCTAGAATACTGCTGCCCCAGACCCCTCTATAAAAGCGGAGCCGTGATGGCCTAGTGGTGACGGCCCCGACTTACGTGTCGTTGACGTTGGTTCGATCCCAGCAGGCACTTAAGTTTGTGTAATTTAATTCATCGCCAATGCTCTCTTTTTTTTTAATAAATGCCATCTCGTAGTTGACCTAGAGAGGTCGTGACTACTTAACGGGGCTATCCTGTGGTTGCTTTAAGTAAACTTAAAGCCTCCAGCCAGGGCTTAAAACTAATTGGGGTACGAACCTCGGCTTAGGGCGTCGCTGGGGAGAGGGCAGCAAGATGGGACAGGCTGGATCGAATTTTTATTATTTATACTTTGATGAGCACGGCGTTTCCTAGGACTATCTCTGAGAAGAAAGGCCGAAACAAACTCAGAGGTCACAGTCGGGGAATTAAAGCTACAGGCTCAGCTACGAGGCGGGCTGGCGCTTCATCAAGCAAGGGGGGGGGGGGGGGGATTTAATGGTGACATCGCGAGGGTCGAAATGACGGTCTGTGTATACTGTGCTGGTTGCCCTATTGCTCTCTTGGAGGAGGGTTATGGGGTCATCGGGGTCGGCGAGAACGTGCCTTGGGCAGCGAAGTTTGCTGATTTTGGAGGGGGTATAACTAGCGACCGCGACAACCAGAGGGTTTGCGATGTTTGGCGGCTGTTTCGAAGAAACGCTTGGAAAGGCGTTTCATGAACTGCTGGATAGTGGGGATTTTGAGGTCAACATGGAGGATCTCATTTCGAACGAAACAAGGGGAATTTGTGGCCTTGCGGAGGAAGCGGTTTTGGACGGTCTGCATCCTATGGATATGACGGGGCTTTGCGTGTGCGAAGACCACACAAGCATGTCATTATTGGACGGATGCACGCTGTGTACAAGCGCATTTTGCACTTAAGTGACAGCTTGCTGCGTGCATTGAGGACGGAGTGGAGACAGCTGAGAGTGAAAGCGGCGCACGAACGAACCGTCTTTATATGCTCTGAGAAGGTGAGGTTTTGGTCGAGGTATTTGGCTTGATTTTCCCAAGGGAACGGCTTGCCGAACATAGTGATAGGTGGAGAGGGGGTGGGTTTGAGTCTAGGTTTCGAATAGAGAACTTCGCCATTTCCTAAACCAAGAAGCCAGTTTATTGACTGCGGTTTAGAGGCGAAGCCGTAGTTGGATATGTTTGAGGCCAGTGTAATAGATGGCTGTGTCGTCTGCGAACAGAGCCAATTGGGACTTATAACTTTTGAGTCGCTAGTGAACAGCGTAAATATGACCCACTCATATTTACGCTGTTCACTACGCCAACGTAAAGCCGTCGTCGTCAGAGAAGTGGCGGAGGAGGATGCTGAGGAATTAACAGATTTCTCGTGGAGTAATGGGCCCGTTTGCCCGAGAACTCTTCAGTGTCCAATGGCCACTGGAGAGCTTGCCGGATCATCGAGCTTGCTCGATTTGCTGGTCGGTGAGGGGAAGGGAAGCTGCAGAGCAGCTAGTTTGGTGCCATATTTGGCGAGGAAGTCGGGGTCCTTGAGGAGGACCTCCTTGATAAAGGTTACTATGGCAGTGTCTGCCATAGTCGGGATCGAGGGGGGAACGGATATAATTCCTTGTTGTTCCTATACCTAACTCCCCGGGTTGATTGGCTCCGGGATGTGTCCCCTCCCAGTCGGGTGTAGACAGGGAGGTGAGTGCCTATTGGTGAGCCCTAAGTTTGTAAACCGTCGCCAGTCTTATTGTGCGAACGGGGCCCTGACCAGTCTAGCGCGAAGGGTGTAGACACACCCTAAAGACACTAGGTGTGTAGCTGTGAAGCCAAAACTGTCACCAGTACCGACTAGGAGACCCCCCAAGGCCGGAAACTGGGACCAGATCAATTGACTGCCTAGCCCTGAAGGGATTCGGCGGGTGTGACCCCATTCGGCTTAGTTGGCACCGTAAGGTTTCAACCGAGGACCACGAAACTGTGGTTTTAACCCAGAAGGGGTCCTGTGAGTTTAAAACACAACCGCGGCGTTAAAGAAATAAGAGTAGCCTTGAAAAAGGCAGTTTATGAGATCTTATGTTCGATTGATCGTACAATCAGCCGAAAGATCGGGTGTAGTCGACGGGGCGACTACGAGAGCGCCATTACGTAAACGCAACGACAGGGACGGGGGGCGCTGAGCCGAGAGCGGAGCGCATTAGGCACGACCGCTAGCGACGAGTGACGAACGTCCAATGATGCGCCAATGTTCCCAAAACGGGAAAGAAAACATCATGAGGAAACCAGCATGTCCTACAACTGAGAATTCGAAGACATAGACATCACCAACCGCAGGGCCCGCGAGGTGAATTATGGCCCATTCCCTCTTACGGGGAAGAGGCCTTCTGGCACTGGTGTCGGAACATTATAGGCCGATTATCCTTATGGGAGTACCGCTACGTAGGGTTTTAGAGTGGCTCCGCAACCGGTCTGCCAAGTTCTTTTGTTGATGTCGCCTTCTCCGCCCAGCCGTCCGCCTGCAACAGAGAGCACCAGAAAAATATTAGCTCATTATATTATTAAAACTTTATGCACAAGTAAAAAAATACTGTACAAAGGTAGACTTATTTCTAACAAGCAACCATAGGGTAATGCGGTGACAAAAAAATACCAAAAATAAGCTATCAGGCCTAACGATAAAACAATAATTTGAAGTATTTCTCACCCGGAAGCTGTATAATTCAATACTAAACTCAGTTTTTGCTATTCTAGTCGTACTAATCACTCCGTGAACGACATATACTGGGTTTTTCCACCATTACCACGGTAGGCGGTCCCGGCCGCTTGACAATGGAGCACGTTTTCCATGACTTTCAGTATATAAAAACGAGTACCAATTTCTGAAATTGCTCTTCATATATGCTGTTAATTTATCCATCACCTTACGTTACCATTACGTATTCGTGCAACAGTGTACCATACACAATGGTTGATAGGCTACAATTTTCAGTTTGTATCAGCTTATTAGATTCCATTCAAGTCCACGTGCTTCCGTGGTGGCTAACTGTGCATACACACGAGCGACACTCGTCAACAGCAGCGGGCAATTCTCGTAATTTTAAGAACGTTCACAGTCTGATCTCAGTGTCAATCTGTCAAAAAATACTTCTAATTTCCCTACATTTTGACAAGCTTTTGACATTTGTTTGTCGCCGAGATGAGACTGCGACTAGATTTTGAACGTTTTAAATTACGAGAATTGGCCTTCAGATGCAACTGCAGCCGTTGACAACGTGCCGTTCGTGTATTTAAGTAGGGCGCTCAATGATATGAGCACTAAGCAATGTAGGCAACTATGTTTAAAGGAATCGGTGACATGCAATGGAAATGACAGTTATCTATCTTCTATATAAATAAAAACCGGGCAAGTGCGAGTCGGACTCGCGCACCGAGGGTTCCGTACAAATTTGTAGGTATGTAACGACAAATTTACGGTTTTCGGATTTTTCCTTTACTTGTGGTACATGGCATTGCTTCTTGCCATATTTCATGATTCTAGGTCAACGGAAAGTACCCAAGTAAGTAGTAAAGAGATGATCAGTCCCTACTGACGGCGCCCGTTCACGAACGTGACGCATGGATTAGCACCATTTAGCTCAACCATTTTGAAGGGAGCTAAATGATCCAACACATGTGCCACCATCAGCGAGACATTTGAGTGAGCATGACATACTCTCAGCCGGCAGGGCCCATTAAAGTCAATGAAAGACGTACCCAGTAAATGGTAGCTTCATAGTATGTACATAGTACTCACACATGTGCTATACAATTATATAATACTAGGAGATTGTATTTATATAATGCAAAAATAGTATTTTACAATCTTCAGCAGCTCCAACAGTATTTTCAAATGTTAATCAATTTATTTATACGTCCTTATGGAGCAGGACCAGCGTTTAGCCAAGCATTTTTATCAGCGAAGTAATCCCCCAATTTATAATATGCCTGGCTGCATAGTGTGCGTTTTATACAAGATTTAAATTTCGTTTCATTCTGTTCAATTATGTGGGGAGATATTTTATTGTAACATTTTAAACAGTACCCCATGAAAGATTAGTCTACTTTAGCCAGCCTGAAACCTGGTTGAACTAATTGCTCCCTATTTCTAGTGATATAATTGTGTCTTTCACCTCTTTTACTAAAAATATGTAGATTTTTCCTTACGTACATAATGTTTTCATAGATATATTGACAAGGTACCGTCATGATGTTAATATCTTTAAACAGTTCTCTTAGAGAGTCAGTCACCTGCGGAGGCTATATGTGGCTCTGATGGCTCTTTTCTGCAGAATAAAAATAGACGCGATGTCTGCAGCCCGTCCCCATAGTAAAATGCCGTACGACATAATACTATGAAAGTAACTAAAATAGACCAGTCTCGCGGTAGACATCAGTAAATTGACGGATTTTTCTCACAGCATACGCTGCTGAACTTAGTCGTCCTGCAAGGTATGTAGAGATGCATAGGGACGATAGGTTAAGGGTGTCATTCCCTCCCCTCCCGGTGTCCAGGGGTGTTCTTCAGGGATCGATTCTGGGGCCTTTGTTGTACATTCTGTACAATGCGGATATCTCAAATACCTTCATAAACTGCAAATATCTTATGTACGCTGACGATATTCAGTTGTACATATCCTGCAGGGGGGAGGAAACATCTTTGGCGGTGCAGAGAATGGGCGAGGACTTGCATAGAGTGGTTGCTTAGTCGGAGGAAAATTCTCTGGTTCTGTCTAAATTTATGGTGTTGTTCAAAAAAAAAGTTAATTCAATACTGTCTGCCAACCCTGAGATATCTATCATGGGTGAGAAAATTTAGAGAGTGGAGCAGGCATGCAATCTAGGGCTAATTATGGATCCAGAGCTGCGCTTTGAGGCTCACGTGACAAATGTTCTTCGGAATAGTTTTAATAGGCTAAAGGTCTTAGGTATATGGATTACGGAAATATGTAAGCATACCAGTACGGAAACAACTTGCTGACAGCCTCATTCTATCAAAGCTAAATTACTGTGACACAGTTTATGGACCATGCCTGCTTTCAAGAACGGAGCGTGTTATCCAACGTATCCAGAATGCATGTGTTCGTTTTTGTGTTAATGTCCCGCATAGAAATCACATTACTCCATACACAAACGAACTAAAATGATTAAAGATGGCTGCCAGGAGAAAGCTGCATTTAGCCAACTTATTGTTTGGTATAATTGCAACTCAAAAGCCACACTATCTTTATGAAAAGTTAAATTGGAAACAAAACTATCTAAAGTATGGTCTTCGCTCCATGGTAAGCCCACTGTCGGTGTCAATGCACAGAACTTCAGCATTCAGAGGATGTTTCTCAAAAATGCCACATAATGGCTAATAAATCTGGAAATGGTGCATATAATCGACCACATAATTTCTTTTATCTTCAATATTTATCTACGAACATGGTTGCCCAAAATACTTCAAGAGATAACCTCTTATCGACAGACGATAAGCTGCGAGCTGAGGTATTAACTCTTGGCCTATTGTTAAATTATGATCATACTAGCTGTTGCCCGCGACTTCGTCTGCGACCCAGGATTAAAAGTAGCCTACGTCTTTCTCCTGGTGATGGTCTACCCATGTGGCAATTTCATCCAAATCCCTTCAGCCGTTCTAGCGTGAAAGCGTAACAAACAAACATACAAAAAATCAAATCTCTTCTCGTTATAATATTAGTTTAGACAAATATTAACTCATAGAACACCACTTAATGGCCGTAGCAACAAGTTTCTCTAACTATTTCTTCAAAGTGGCTAACTCGCCTTGGACTGAGGTTTCCTCTCATATTATTGGCTGTTAATTTGATCATTGTGTAATAAAAATATTTCATACGTAATCAGCCTATAATGTTCCCAGTTCTGGGACACAGGTCTCCTCTCCGTAAGCCTCGGCCGTAATCCGCCACCCGGGCCCAGTGCGGGTTGCTAGATGTCATGTCTTCTAATTTTTTGTTCTATGACATGACGGTTTCTTCACGATGTTTTCCTTCAGCGTTTTGAGAGCGGTGGTGATGATATAATTAAGTACCTGCTTGGGTTTGAACCTACGACCTACAACTTGTAAGTCGCGGCCTTTACCATTGGTCTACCACTGCTCTCAATACAACATAAATTATTTAATAATCTAATCTATGGAAGGTTTCATAAAGTACAACAAATTAGCATTGCGATGTAAACACAAATATCGTCGGAAGTTATTCGGATAATGAAGGCTATTATATAAATAGTTTCCTCGCCCCCATATCATGGCGGTTCGGTAATAACCCGCATGACTGCAAAAATGCATGAAATTACTCCCTTTAGCTATTAATAGTAGCAATTATTGAAATAGCTATTTATGGAAAGTTTGATCCCGTCATAAACATTTTTAAAATGAAGTCAAGTTCTGTACAAAGACAAAAGAGAAGCTAACAATTCCAAATGCACATAGCGTTTGCAATTGTTAGCTTGTCTCTTAATTTAAAAGAATTGAGATCGTAATAGGTGCCAATTTATGTTGTTAAAAGCAAAACTAGCGCTAATAAAGTAACCTGAACAAAAGTATGAGTATGTCAAAATCACAGGAGCTTTAACACATTCTTTAGTTTTCATTCAGTATGTATGTTGAGGATGTATAATGTATCCACATTATACATAATTTCCGAGGAACTCTTGAATAAATGTGGTTTATAAATACGGGCCAGTCGTCTTGCATTTTCTTGGAACAATGCTGGCAATGCCTTATATCTAGGTATAAACCACGAACGTAGGCTCTAGCCACTTTTCCCACGCTTCGCTTGCCGAATATCGGCGCCAGGTGCAGTCAGTCTCAAAACGCAATTCATCACAAGAATTCATTTAATTGTCTACAATCTTTGTCTCATAATATTATTGTAACAATTTGTAGCCACAAAACATAACGCATTGGGTAGGTAATTGTAGCTACATACGGAAACAGTATTATGGAAAACAAACTGTAGACACTCAAATGAGTTCTACTCGATGTTTACATATTATTGAGGCTGATTTTACTGGTGAAAATGATGTGTAAGACGTGTGAAAAGTTTCTTATTTGGAACAGTATAAACGTTTAAGTAAGTTTAAGTATGAAATACAAGCTGCTGCTTGCGGCTTCGCCCGCGTGTATGTCGGAAATTATCCTACGGGAACGAGGTACCGGGATAAAAAGT